>OX411722.1:2975725-5475725 GCA_948252095.1 Dicycla oo | reverse complement strand
TTTGTCTGTTACCTTTTCACGCCTAAACCACTGAACCGATCATCCTGATATTTTGCATATACGTTGTCAGGTGTACAGAAACGGACATACGGGTACCTTTCATGCCAAAAAAAGTACTGTTCCCGAGGAAAACAACAATAACGTTCTTATCATAATAGATGGCGCCACGTGTCTTTCGAATCATGATTGAATTATATTATTATAGAAACTATAGTAGTGTGTTAAGACTATATATTTTTTTTAATTTTACCTAATACATTTTGTGAGTCTAGAGTGTCGATAGACCGGTTTTTCATCCTCCTTACTATACTAGCTAATATTATAAATGCTAAAGTGAGTTCGTTTTTATGTTACTTTTTCACGCTAAAACGGCTGAATGGATTCAGATGAAATTGGGATATGGGTAGGCCATGACCCGGAAAAGGAAATAGGCTACTTTTTATCGGCATACCACGTGGGCGAAGCCACGGGCGGAAGCTAGTAAAATATATTTATGAAACTTGGCTTCCCATTAATGAAAGAATATTTGGAATCGCATCAGTAGTTCCGAAAACGGCTACGGAACGCTAAAAAACACTAGAAGCATGTTAGCAAGGGTAATACAACTATTTTACTTTCCAATACACGCTCCTTATTACTAAAAGTGTGAGAAATCTCGACACATCTCACAAAAATCTTTAACAACTCGGGACTCGCCTTTCCCCACAGTCAAGTATTCCCTTTGTTGCATAAAATATAACTTCGCTTCCTGCATTCCACATTCTAAGAGCACGCTGCTCTATTTTCACAGATAAAATACATGTGGGTTTTAAATTTTACGAGTTTCGCCTTAAAGTGTTGGAAAATAACGTCGTCGTTTCGTGTATGTAATTCAATAGCATCTTGAGGTTTCTATTTTGTTCGGGTAATATGTCTTAGACTTCCTTTCGCAGTGTCTGTAATGAAATTGATATTTTGAAAATATTTCAGATACCAGAACCTTTTCGACTTTTATTTTTCAACGAAACTAGCTAACCCTGAGTCCTAACCGAAAGCGCCTCTCGCGCGAGTACGCAATTACCTGAATAATAACGTACTCTCGCGACATGATTGATCGCGTGAGTATGTCATAGGCAAAGATTTAAATCGCTAGATTTGCCCCTCAACGTACTTATATCGCGAAAAAAGTGTCCATGTTAAGAAGAGTGAGGTCACACATCCCGAATGTAGTGTCAAAACGAAACAGAAACGCGACCAGCTTTCGACGCAATAAGGCGAGTCTAACGATCTAAATCTTTGGTCATAGCTATCCCAGTTATGCCACCAAAAACATTTTCATGTAAAATGTTGCCAAGACGAGACCATATGGCTCGCACTGTCAAAAAGTTATCAGATCTCATGTAGAGTCAAGCTTCTAACTCTACATGCCCTAACTCTACAAGCCCTAACTTTACAAACTCTACACCTTAGTCAAAATATGAAGCTTGGCCATTTCGTTACTATAAGAACTATTGTGTAATGGAAAAATAATGAACAGAGAATTAGTTTTTCACCTTACGCCCATGTAACGCTAGCGAAACGGCCAAGCCACATATTTTGACTAAGGTTTAGAGTTTGTGAAGTTAGGGCTTGCAGAGTTAGCCCGTGTAGTTAGAAGCTTGGCTCTACATGAGATCTGATAACTTTTTGACAGTGCGAGCCATATGGTCTCGTCTTGGCAACATTTTACATGAAAATGTTTTTGGTGGGATTTCACTTCTTTTTGTAAGTTGCTTATGACAATATTTTTTATTTTGTTATTTTTCTTTTCTTTTTTTCTTAAGAAATATGTATTTTATTATTTATAACAAGGAGTCCCTATATCAATTTTCAGATGTGTATAATTAATGTCACTTGATATGCCTGAAAGCACATGTAAGAGGATTTACGTGGCCCTTAAATAATGTTAACAAGTAATTTTATATCTCGAGGCTCGATTGCCGAGGTGTATGACGGAGGTACGAGTACTTACTTAATATTCAATTTCATTTATGAGCTGTTGAGCACCTATACACATAAGGCTGATAATTCTATTAAAACGCTTTGACATAGAAATTAACAAGTAAGGAACAGCAACTTTGTCATAGAACAAGCAGGAACTTTGACGTAGAAATTATCAAGTAAAGGTCAAGCATATCTCTTTGACTGTCGGGCGCACACCACGTGTTCGAAGAAATTCTTTTGAAATCTTTACATTTATTTATTTATTCACTTACATACGCTACCCTTACAGTCTCTCAATAGGGATGATGCCTGGGTAAAAAAAAAGAAATTCTATTTAGTCCGTCAGTCAGATAATAAAAAAATATTAGACACGTATTTTTTGCTTTATCATATTAATATAAAATGACTTAGATAACTCGCATTAAAGTTCGGGAGTGGGGGCTTGCTACGTCACTTCTACGTATAAAATCTACGAAGACGTGACGTCATGCCACATTTTAACTCAATATATCGCCGTAATCTTTTGATTACGTACAAAAAGAAAAAATACGTGTCCAATATATTTTAATAATCTACATGACGGACAAAAAAACATTTTTTAGTCATCATCCCTATTCGGTAGTGTAGTTAATTAACATAGTACATATTTCGACAGGCCAGATGGCGTGGTTGGTTAAGATACCACCTGTCATGCCACTGGTCGTGGGTTCGATACCCATCTAGGACAAACATTTGTGTGTTTGTCTGTTTGTCCTGAGTCTGGGTGTAATTTATCTATATAAGTATCTATTTACAAAAAAAAAGTAGTATATGTACTTTATCAGTTATCTGGTTTCCATAGTACAAGCTCTGCTTAGTTTGCGATCAGGTGACCGTGTGTGAAAATTTCCCAGGATATTATTATTATTAGGTTTATAAACGAATATCTTAAATATATAAACGTAAAAAAGAAATCATCTTACAGTAGTTGTGAACCTATGGGGTTCAGCTGACTTTCGAAATGACCTTCACATGGCCTTGACATAATGTATGGGGATTTTCAAACGCTTGAAGGGATAACCTTTTATTACAGAACATAACATCAACAACAAATAACCGATGGAATTCATTCGATTGTGGTCGTGGTGAAGAAGAATGTAAAAATGTTACAACTTTTTCTAAAAAATCTTATGTAGGTGGCACTTCCTGAGAGATATATATTTTTTTGTAACACATATTGTCTTCTCGAAACGGGTTAGCAAAAGTGTAGGTATGTACATTCTACTCGTAATGTATAAATTCTATGCAATAAGGACACATAAATTATTATCACCCAGAACCCCCAAAAAGTCAAATCCTTTATTAAATAAAAAAATCACAGATATTATTACCAAATGTTCGACAGATGCATATATCTACCTCGTGCCTACTGTTCATATTCACGATGGCAGGTGTCCTTACCTACCTTCGCAGCCGTTTGCCGCCATTTGCTGTCATAACACGCTTTAGATTTTATTGTGAACATTTCCCGTGAACGTGGCTATCTCAAGACGTTTTTCAGTGTCGTTTAATGTTGGAGATAAATTATCGGTTTTGTTAGGATTTTAGTAAACTTGCACAATTATACCTGGTCATCATTCTCCTGCCCTTATCCCAATCTATTTGGGGTCTTTTCCATACTTCTCATTTCTTATTGATCTATTTCTTTCTCTACATCCTTGATGAAATAATCTGATCTGAACTTTGCTAATGTTTTGGCAAGCCCTAGATGTCCGCGGGACCAAGGATCATCATGTAGTTCGTGCAAGACGTCCTGCAGCAAACTCTTCGGGACTACTACCAACTCTCGAACCCGGTTCAACCTTCAAGCCTTCCTACATAAAATACCATCATTCTGTACTAAATCTTCTACAAGTGCTAAAACCACTAGCTGCTATCCTATCTAACCATTGCTTTCATAATTTATCTCTCAGCTGCTTATCTCTCATCTTTAATACCTCTATTTTTAACCCCGGACGAAAAAAGAGGGATGTTATAAGTTTGACCGCTATGTGTGTTACTCGATCGCATTTGATGGCTCAACGATAGGTACTTATTATTTTTTACTTTTTAAATGTTCCCTCTTCTTTTTTGCGTTGGGGTTTAAATTTTTAATTTATTTTTTTATGCAATGGCAGACCATCTTCTTGACACCTACATCGGCTTTTGGCCCTCTTTATCTTGACTTAAGGGATTCCTCCTCAAAAAATCGGCTATAACATTATCTCTCCCTGCGCAATGAATGATATCAAACTCGTACGACTGGATGCACAGCGACCGATCTAGCCAATCTTCCATTCATGTATTTTCTATCTCTCAGCCAATACCCTTGCCTTAAGCCTTATGATCCATAACAAACCCCATAGAAAATGTTCGAAATAATTTCATGCCCAAACTAGTGCAAGACATTTCTTCTCCGTTGTAGAGTATTTATTTTCACCATCATTCAACTTCCTCGACGCATATGTTATCGGAAATATAACGTCTCTACCCTGCATAAGGCTCGCCCCTAGTGCTTCTCCGCTTAGGTCGACGTAAAGGTGGATCAACACATGTTTTTCGTTTGAACTAAAGTGCAAAATCGGTAGGCTGTTCATATATTTAATTATTGCGTCAAATGCTTCCTGATGTTTTTGTGACCAGGTGAAATTGATACCTTTCTTTAATAGTTTTGTTAGAGGTAATGCTATTTCTGCAAAGTCGTTAATAAATTTGCGATATTATGAAAACAAACCCAATATAGATTTGACATGTTTTGTATTGGTAGGGAGTTTTAATGATTTTAAAGATTGTCATTTTTTAATTACCGGGTTTAACCCCGTCTCCTGAGATTTCATGACCTAACACAGATATACGTATACGTACATTACCGGTATTAATAATATCCTGTTTAATAAAGTGTTTTAGTTTCCAATAAATTCTTGTGAGATAATTCACACTTTCATTCCATACTCCTTCATAACCTAAACCTAATGAATAGTTCATTGTTTACAGTTTGTTTAAAAAATCATGGTAACTTCCGTTTGATAACTCACGAACGAAATCAAATGAGATTGAGGTAAAACACGAGCCTTTAAAAAATAGGTCTAATGGATCTTAGTAACTTTAAAGTGATGGGTTCCACGTCAGCCATTCTAATGCGTTCCTCACTGTTTGTCCAATGCACCGGGAACGGGACGTCAACGAGAAAACAGATGACGGCGCCGAAGTAGCGACCATTGAAATAGGAATACTAATAGCGTCAGAATATTTCTATGGCTGAATAATCTCGTTACTCGTTGACGTCCCGTTCCCGGTGCGGTCGCCAAACAGTCGTAAGACCTGCGCCCACTGATGGCACGGCGTGGCAAGGGATTTTTATGCGACGAATAGGAATATAACTTAATAGTATATATAGGGTTGGCTAATAAGTAATGAGCGTTTTAGTTTATAATTTCTAGAATTTTCGGAAAGGTTCGAGAACGTTCTGTAGCAGAGGGTATATAAAGAGCAAGTCGCGCTCATGCGCGTTATCCCGACCGATCACCATGTTCGGCAAGCCGATCCCTTGGGAGACGCGAGCCAAATACCTCGGTGTGACCCTCGACCACCACCTCTCCTTCGCTGAGCACATAAAGCAGGTGCGTTCGCGCGCCGCTTTCGCTTTCGGTAGACTCCACTCCGTTCTGAATGCACGTAGCAAATTGTCACTTAGGTGCAAATTGCGCACTTATACAGCGTGCATTCGCCCCATCATGACCTATGCGGGTTCAGTGTTTGCGCACGCAAAACCTCACCTCATTCATAGGATGCAGGCCCTCCAAAACCGTTTCCTCCGAAAGGCAACGGAAGCCCCTTGGTTCGTTCGGAACGAAATCCTCCACGTAGATCTCGACATTCCCACCATCTCCCAGTTCTTGAAACGCAATTCCAAGCGTTTCTTCGACTCAGCCACCAACCATCGCAACCCTCTGGTTGTCGAGGCGGCTAGCAATGTCCCCTCTCGTATTAGTAAGGTCCGCCGCCCTAGGCTTGTCCTCTCAGATCCCGACGACCCCATAATTCTTCTCCAGGAGAGCAGTAGGGACCGTAGAAACAAACACAAATCGACATTCCGACCTCGCCGCCGAGGTCCCTCACGACGACCCCGTAATAATCGTCCTCCCCCCCGTCCCTTGCTTGGGTATGAAGTGCCAGCTGGTGGCGTAGCTGAGCCAGTAGCTTTAAACTCCCCTGACAATAATAATCATTTAAATCTGCCTCCTCCTGCTGTCCTCCCCCCAGCGACGCCCTAAGCCGAGGCCCATTCCCCACCGTTTTATGCCCCTGGCTGGAGGCTTTGAGTCATCTTAAGGCAGCCACAGGATAGTCCGGTTAAGTAGTCACGGCCTCTCTAGGTCAACTACGAGATGCCATACACAAAAAAAAAAAACAATGCGCGTTATTGATAGCTTGGCTGTTAGTGCGTTAAAGTTCACAAAGAAATGAGTGATATTAAAACCCACGTACGACATTGTTTATTATATGAGTTTCAATCTGGGTATTCTGCTACAGAAGCTACACGTAATATATGTCAAAGGATAGCTCACGATGCAGTCTCCGAAGCAACAGCAAAGCGCTGGTTCCAACGGTTGTGCAATAACGATTTTTCTTTTACCGATCAACCAAGGTCTGGGCGCCCAGTGGAAATAGATATCGATAAATTAAAACTATTAATCGAAGAAGATCCTCGAAGAACTACACGCGATTTGCCTGTTCCGCTCGAGTGCTCTCATGGCACCATAGAAAATCATTTACATGGTTTGGGAAAGACTTACAAATATAGTGTTTGGGTACCCCATCAATTAATTAAAAGTCAGCTGACCTACCGAGCTGAGATTTGTGTACAACTTTTATCTTTCCGCCGCACATTTAATTGGTTAGATCATCTTGTCACTGGAGATGAAAAGTGGGTTCTCTATGTTAATCACACACGCAAGCGCCAGTGGCTGGGATGTAAAGAACAGGGAAAACCAACGTCAAAAGGTGATCTTCATCCTCGCAAGGTAATACTTTCTGTCTGGTGGGATATACATGGAGTAATAAGCTGAGAATTCCTTCCTACTAATACTACGATTACAACAACAGTATATTGTGATCAACTCGAAAAACTGAAGCTTGACATCCATCGCAAACGTCCACAACACGACAAAATATTTTTCCTGCACGACAATGCCCGGCCGCATATTGCTAAGAGTACCAGGCTAAAACTATTGGAGCTTAATTGGGAAATAATACCCCACCCTCCATATTCGCCGGCCGGACTTAGCACCAACTGATTTCAGCTTGTTCCGATCACTTAGTAATAATTTACGGGAAAAATGCTTTGACGATGAATCACACTTGAAACAATACATAGATGACTTCTTCAATTTAAAACCAACGAAGTTCTATGCGGACGCCATTCACTCTTTGCCAGATTGATGGCGAATGGTAGTAGAAAACGACGGTGAATATATTATTAATGATTAACAATTATTCATTTAATAAATAAATACAAATAAAATAGTTGTATGTCGCTCATTACTTATTAGCCAACCCAATACAATAAAATTGAAATCTCAATGATACCGCCTAATGCCTTGCTATGCCCAAGGATACCGCGGCATAGGTGCGGTCTGTACACATACGCTTGCATATAGTGATTCAGAAGGATCCCTTGCCGCCTTAGGATTTATTCACATGCGCTGTCACACGATAACATTGGAAAACTGTTCTACTTTCAGTACTAGAACGGCTGATATAAATACCCTGTGTAAATACCATACTGTCATCGAAGACAATGGTTTATTTACACATTTACTACTACTGGTTATACGAGGCACAGTACGAGGTAAGAAATTGATCAAACATACCCTATCTTTTTTGATTATGCGACGATAAACAAGACATTTAAATATACTTACGTAATACATGATGAATTATACTTACTAACAAACACATTACTGCATTATTCCAATCCTTGAGTAAAGCAACGGCTCATACAGTAATTAATGAATTATTTACGAATGGTAGCCGCTAATGACCCTCACAATCGTATACGTAATTGAAATACGTGAAATAATAATGATCAAGAAAGGTGCTTTGCTTCCCAGTTTTCGTTTAATATGAGTAGCTACGGATATTATCAGCAATTGGAACAAAGAGATAACTAAGTTTGTATCTTTATTCTCTGTGGATGTAAAAATCCGGCCAAGTGCATGTCCCACCACGCACAACGAAGGGTGGTCATGGATGCATTTATCTCAAGAACAAACTTAGCAGTGTGTAGTTGAAAAACATATTTTATGCTCCCATACATTCCAACTGCGCATGTGTCTGTTTTTTTAGTAGTTTTTCCTGTAATCTATAAGGAAAGAACTGTTTTTTTTTATGCTCGGTAGTTTCCGAGATGAGGAGGGAATTGTCATTTTTCATCTATTTCCCTTAAAACTCTTTAAGTATATTAAAATTTTGAAAAAATATATTTGAGACACTCACAACAAGCCCTTTCATTTGATATATCACACGCTACAGTTAGAAATACTTTAGTTTTTAATTTTTTAGTTTGCCCCCAAAAGTGACCCCTCATGTCTAAAATTTGTTTATTTACGTTACACATCTGTGTTTGGATCTCAGAAATTTATATGTGTACCAAATTTCAATTTAATGAGTTCATTAATTTTGGAGCAAATTGCTGTGGCAGACGGACAGACAGACACACGAGAAATCCAATAACTTCTCCCGCTCTTTCAGTCAGACTCTGTCAGACTTCTACTGACTGAAACCCATCCGTGTTCCTTCAGTTGCCAGGGCCACGAGGGTTCCCTTTTGGGCGTACGGAATCCTAAAAGAACACAGTAGGTACTTTTTCAATAAGATAATTTTCATTTCTTTTATTAATAGCAGCATCTCTGGCAAGCGTGGTAATCAATGCTAGTTCCTTCTCTTTATGAAAAGAGGCCTTTAACCTGCACGTAATAGGGGAGTCTGTTGCGGCACTTCTTCTTTCCAGCTAAAGCACTAGGAAGGACAGGTGTTTTGAGGGACTGTTTTATGTAATTTTTACGTTCGAAAAGGGCTGATTCTCAGCCTAGTTTAAATAAATGACTTTTAGAATAAGGCTTGTAGAGTTCTATATTCTGGAATAGGCTGAAACGAATAAAAATGTCCCATCAAATACACCAACAGATTTTAACCCCTCAATAATGCATTACTTATTTTAAAACGTAGGTACGTTAGCCACTAACGAGCCTGCCAATGGTAATTGAACTACACGAAATAATTATTGTATATCGCAGTGCAGTGTTTCAGAACTGTTTAAAATTTAAACGTGTTTGGTAGGTAATATGTACTGAGTTAATATATTGGAGGTAAACATGGGTATTTATTATAAATTATGAAGGAAATTTAAATGTGTCATTTTGTGCTATTTTTGTGCGTCTGTATCATAGTAGTAACAACATAGGTAGGTAGGTCCGTGGATTTGTGATCACCTTTATATATCGAGACCCTTTCATGCCTCGGAAAGCACGTTATGCCGTTGGTCCCGGCTGTCATTCGTAGATCTTTGACAGTTGCTACGGGTCGTTAGAAGCCCGGAAGTCTGACAACCAGTCTTACTAAGGGGTATCGTTTTACCCAGTGACTGGGTTGTGGAGGTCAGATAGGCTGTCGCTCCATGTAAAATACTAGTATTCAGCTGCATCCGGTTAGACTGGAAGCTGACCCCATCATAGTTGGGAAAAGGCTAGACAGATGATGATGATGAAGGAAATGTAAAGAGAGACACTTGAGCGTTAAGTTTTGGGCTCGATCCTGAAAAATCAGGATATTGAGGTCTGAGAACTGCTAACGATTAAAGGAAAAATTAACTTTGAGGGGAGATTGGCAATCGCTTTTTGTTCTTAGTAATTACGAAGACGCTGCCTCACATCCTAATGAGGAAACCTATCTTCATGGTCTGAAAACGGTTATATACGCTACGATGAGTGGGCATGGAGATCAACGGCCGTTCCTATTTGGTATGAGAAGAGACCTTAGCTTTAAATTAGGGCAAATATTTTCAGGCTAATAACAGTTGACAGATATAGTTGACATATATTTAGACCAAATTTTGCAATTTGTGGGAGATCTGGAATCTAAACTAAGCCTAGGCCTGTATTTCCGAACTCCAGGCCCCCCATTATATCCCATAGTAAAGGTTGTCAACGTGTTAATAATTGCGAGTGATTAAGATGTGTGTGTGTGTGTGTGTGTGTGTTTGTGTATGTGTGTGTGTATGTGTGTGTGTGCATGCATATCTACATTTATCGTACATACAATATTTCATAAATAGGTATATAGATAATGGAAATTCAAAATTCGAATTCAAATTATTTAATTCATACATGAGTCCATAGTGTTAGTATAACAAAATTACTTAAAGACTAGTGTTAGTAATTCAAATAATAAAGGTATCATCCTCAACTGGTGTGGATCCTTACCCAGTGACGCAGCAGAGTGGAGTCCCACCGATCTCGGAACACACTCAGGAGACTATTAGTGGCGGTGCGCAGCCGGCCGGCCATGGATGCGGTCCTTTTTCTTATTATGGCGTAAAAACAATCTGTGTGCGCCTCTGCAAACATACCGGACGCACTACAACGCCATGACAGCCCAAACAGTATCCTGAATGCGTTATTGTATTAGACACGCAGGTCGCTGTACGCTCTCTGCGTAAAACTGGTCCAAAGACTGCAGGTAAAAAGACTGGCAGAAAACTTTAATAAGAGTTACCTTTACTTTTTTTTTTTTTTTTTTTTTTTTTTTTTTTTTTTTTTTATTTGTGATGGGTTTGCTCTTGACTCTAGTCTAGGTCAGAGGTGACAGAGACAAAGTCGACGATGGAGTGAGCTTACCCAGAAGAAGCCTGTTCACTCTCACTTTGAAGAGATACTTGATTTGTACAACGTGCAAATCTTCAAACCAGCATGTTACATCGAACGGCCAGCGACCTGCGCTCCCTCTCTATATCTATGTAGTCTCTAAGATCCTCAGTGACCCAGTGACCCAAGTAATTAAACTTAGTCACCCATGCTAAAGGAGCGCCACAGAGCGAGACACTGGTGACATCTAAATAGTTTATGTCACGCGCTATAAACACCATAAGTTCGCTCTTCGTGACGTTATACTTGAGCCCATGGGTCACTGCGTAGGACTCACAAATCGCCACAAGCGTCCTCAAAGCGCCTATCGATGGGCTCAGGAGCACCATATCATTGGCACAACTAATATTATTCATACAAACGCCGTCAATATGACATCCAACTCTGGTGCTGCTGAGTTCACCGATTAGCCGGTTTATGTATAAGTTGAAGAGACGAGGTGAACTTAACCCCGCCTGTCTCAAGTACATGCGCATAGAAAATTACATATAAATATTATACTACACATACGCAGAACAATACCAGTCAGTCACTTGCCCCATCATCCAATAATATCATCATGTGTGGAGCAGTGGTGGCCCAGCGGTAACGACCAGGACTTACGAGTTTGTAGGTCTTAGGTTCGAACCGAGACAGGCACTTTACTTTGTGTAAATTATTTCATCACTACTGAGAAACATCGTGAAGAAACCAGCATGCCCTAGAACCAAAAATTCGAATACATGTGACATCTACCAACCCGCACTGGGCCTGCGTGGTGAATTACGGCTCACTACCTCTCACAGAGAAAAAGTCTTTGTCCCAGCAGTAGACACATTATAGGATGATTATGATGTGTAGGATGAACACGAACTATCACATCTAATTGTCCATAGTTAAACGAAAAGGATCCAACTTACATTACACCTAATGGTGGTTGAATCCTTTTCGTTTAACTATCGACAATCCTCAAAGGGTCAGTGCTGTAGAGCTATGTTCTCATACACACAAGCTTTATGAACACTAGCAATATTTGTAAAAGACAACATTCTAAGGAATAAAACCTTTCATTCCTCTAACAACGTTTAAGATTCGTAGGACTTTCAAATTCGGCTTGAGGATTAGCTTGGAATCTTGCACTGCGTGGGAAGGCGTTAGGAAATGTAAAATGTTTGCAACCACTGATATTCCGCGTTAGTATTCCTATCAATGCAAAATGTAAGCGTCTGCTTAGATTTTTCTGGTTTTGTGCTGTGGGTTTTCGGGCAATAAAGTTGGCAACCCCATACTAGTAGGAGAAGCCAATAAAGCATTATGTTCTAGAAGATGAATAATTAGAAAACGATAAGGAATGCGTAAAAACCAATCATGACTACTGAATAATATTCAATAAGTACTGAACATTGGCCTTCATCATTTTATTTCAACTTTTTTTGCAGAAAAGCCACCAAATAAAACCAGCACGATCCTAATGATTGGATTTCATACTTCCCTTATCACTTTCATAATTATATACACACACACACACACAAACCAACAAACAAACACACACACACACACACACTCACACACACACACACACACACGCATGCACACGCACACACGCACACACGCACGCATGCACACGCACACACGCGCACACACACACAGACACACACACACACCATTAATCTCTTTCAATTGTAACACGTTGACAACCTTTACTATGTGGTATACTGCTGTCGTAAGAAAAAAGGGCACAACTAACATTTAAAAAAAAATTGAGTTACATACATATTTAGAATCAGAAAAAAAAGGCTAATCTGCTCAATTTTTTGTAGATTTTTTTTTTTAAATGTTAGTTGTGCCCTTTTTTCTTACGACGGCAGTATAATGAGGGGCCTGGAGTTCTAAAATACAGGCCTAGGCTTACTTTAGACTCCGGATCTCCCACGAATTACACAATTTTGTTTATATAACTGTCAACTTAATATGTCTAGTACTATAAGAATGTAATTTGTGGAGATAAATAAACATGTTCTTTTATATTTTCTTATATAACTAGCCTTTGCCCGCGGCTTCGACCGCTGAAATGTCCGAAAATATCCCACAGGATAAAAAATATCCTGTGACCCAATCCAGGTCCTATGGTCTACCCATGTGCTAAATTTCATCCAAATCCATTCTGCCGTTTTAGCGTGAAAGCGTAACAAACCAACTCTTATTCGTAATAGTGACGTAATATACGTTTGCTGTAATTATATCAGGACATAAACCATTCAAAAAAGCTACAGAAATGCAGAAATAGGTCAGGTTTCACCTGGTAGGTTCCCTGGAGGACCCATTATACAATATATGAAGCTCCACAACTAATTAAAACTTTTTCACCCCTGTTAAACACCACAAAACCGAAACTGCAAAACTCATTCATCATCATTTCACTTTAAACAAACAAAAAAGCGGACTAAATCAATATTTTATACTGGCAACATTGTCCGTTCGCTGTCATTACTAAATAAATTATGGCGGCATGAATTAAATATCGGAGTTTGCGGTTCCGTTCCCGGCTGTACCGCGAATTAATATAATTTTGCTGTTTGTTTTTCGGTTGTAACGGACTGCCGTTTGTTTTTAGTGTGACCACCAATTAGGGTTTGTTACGTTCGTTCTCTAGAGGGATAGGCAGTCATGTTTGAGAGTGGGTTGGTTAGTCGCGTATTGTGATATAAAAATAATCTAGATGATTGTTGTTTTACGCAAAGATTCTAGCTTTCTGATGCCTTAATTTGTATTATATCCAGTAAAGGAAAAATAATTTGAGAATATCCTAAGCCGCGGTGCTGAGAAGATTTTCCAGTGTGCACTTTGTGAATGAGCCATTTAATGCTCCATCTAAGCCTTAACTGGTGAAATTGCTGCACCGGAAATACATTGGAGCTTATGTTCCTTAATTGCTTGCTAGAGCAGCGCAGAACCCACTTCTATTATACTTTATTTTTAAAAAATAGACTGCAGAAATTTGTACATAGGTAAATATTTATTTAAATAAAAAGTTAAAGGAAAATGTTATTCAAAGACATTTTAAAGAATAATAGATGTTTCGCTGACCCCAAATAGATTGGGATAAGGGCAGGAGTATGATGATTCAAAGCCATTTTAAAAGTTTTCCATCTGTCATAAACCTTTTTTCTTTTTGAATCTGTATATTATCATGTTTAATAAAAGTTGGATTTGGTCTTCATAATTTCATTTTTCCATTCAAACTTTTTAATATTATTTACAAATTTATCTGCCCAAAAAACAAACAACTACGATCACAGCAACTTTTTTATATTTTTATAATATTTTATTGCTATTGATACATTTCCATTTCTATTACACTTGAATAGACATTCCTATTATATTATATTTGTCACTTCTATTTAGTTATATTGGACAGTCCTATTATTATATTATGTTGGACATTTAAATCGTATTCATTGTTAAAATTTTAATTTAACTTGCATTGTACTGTAGTTCTTTTCTCTTTTTTTAATATTTGTGTTTATCACCGAGCCGAAGAATTGTAAATGATATGTACGCCATTATTGTCACGTGCATCAAACCGCTATGAAGTATCCTGGGACATTTCACACACGGTCATCTGATCCCAAACTAAGCAGAGCTTGTACTATGGAAACCAGATAACTGATATACTACATACATTTTTTTTTTTTTTGTAAATCATCATCTGCCTAGCCTTTTCCCAACTATGTTGGGGTCGGCTTCCAGTCTAACCGGATGCAGCTGAATACCAGTATTTTACATGGAGCGACTGCCTATCTGACCTCCACAACCCAGTTACTGGGTAATACGATACCCTTTGGTAAGACTGGTTGTCAGACTTTCGGGCTTCTGACGACCCGTAACGACTGTCAAAGATCCTCGAATGACAGCCGGGACCAACGGCTTAACGTGCTTTCCGAGGCACGGAGGAATCTCGGTATGAAAAGATGGTCACCCATCCACAGACCAACCCCGGCAAGCGTAGCTTAACCTGATGGATCGACCCGTGCGGCTGTTATTACTTAGCCACGAGCTCCTCCAGCTCCAGGTTTTTTTTTTTTTTGTAAATACATACTTATATAGATAATTACACCCAAACTCAGGACAAACAGACATGTTCATGCACACAAAATGTTTGTCCTGGATGGGAATCGAACCGAAAATAATAAACAACAAAATCCTTTTTAAAACTTCACTACACAATACAATACGTACATATTACACTATGTTAACCCGTTAATATCAAGGCATTGTTCGGCCCGGTCTCTCGGGCCTGAAGCCGGCGAATGACAGCTTAATAACACTAAATCAAGTATCGGGCGATGTTTTCATTCGAGGGTTAATAACGTGCAAAATATAAGTTTATTGTGAACCGCCGGCGGTTACGGGTTGTGACGTATGATTAATGACTGCCTTTTTTCCGTTATTAATTGGAAAAGTTATATTGGATTATTGGTCCTTGGTTTTATTATTGGGGCTGGGAGAGTGTGAAAATGTTATATATTTAGTTGATATTAGATATCAATCAATCATTTATTGCATTCCACAATGTAGATGCTTAGGTGGTAGGTAACATTTGTTGTAACAATCATGGACCCTGTTGGGCACAGCAATAGAAAATTTAGCGGAAGAAGACTTATTTATACATGCAAACCAACGAATAACAAGTTATTAAGTATAATTTATGGTAACATTTTATTAATTATTAATTTAATCTAAGATTTTGTCAATTTATATTATTAAGTCAGTTCTATACCTGTAGATTTGTCAGTCAAATATTCATTTATGCTATAATAACATTTGCGTCGTAATATTTTTTTAATTTATTTGTAAAAACAGAAATATTTTCCTCGTTTCTGAGTACGTCAGGTAGTTTATTATACATTTTTATCGACATAACCAGTGGACTAGGAGAGTTCATTATTAAACGGGATATCGGTAGGTTTAATCGTGTTTTGTGTCGGAGTGTGTATTTTGCTTGTACGAGTATGTCTTCTCGTTTAGTGTAAAAGTCTTGGTGTGCGTGTGCGAACTTACAGATTTCCAATATGTATATAGAAGGAAGAGTTAGAATGTTTAGTTTAATGAAATGGGGTTTGCAGCTATCCGTTTGTTTTATATTAACTAAAAGCCGAAGTAACTTTTTTTGAGTTGTGAACAGCGCCGGTGCGTCTGTGCTATTTCCCCACATTATTATGCCGTAGCTAAGCCATGCATGAGCATAGGCATAGTAGGTGGCCATAGCAGTTTGCATGTTTGTGGTCTTTTTTATTTCTCGAAAAGCGTACAAAAATATCGATATACGATATCGTCCACCACTTTTGAGACCTAATATTACGGATAAAAGTAACAGATTGACTCATTTCTTTCCACAGGGGGAATGAAGTGTGACTGGTGGGACTCAAGAGAATGAGTTTTCTTCCAAAGTGCTCATTATATATACCTAGGCAAAATATGTGATCATAGCAAAATTTGCGTGGAGACAGAAATGTATAAACCAGCCATTGGGAGACTAATGTTTTGTAAGGTGAGGTTTTATTGACCAAACCTAATAGTGTTAGAATACCCTGTAAAATTATCATAAATTCAGTTGCTAATCAAAAATAATAATAATAAGAGGAGCTTCTGGCTAAGTAATAACAGCCTCATAGATCGATCCTGCAGGTTAAACTACGCTTGCCGGGGTTGGTCCGTAGATGGGATCTTAACATATCGAGACTCCTCCGTGCCTCGGAAAGCACGTTAAGCCCTGCTGTCATTCGTGGATCTTTGAAAGTCGTTACGGTTCGTTAGAAGCCCGAAAGTCTGACAACCAGTGGGTACGGTTTTACCCAGTAACTGGGGTTGTGGAGGTCAGATAGGCAGTCGCTCCATGTAAAATACTGGTATTCAGCTGCATCCAGTTAGACTGGAAGCCGACCCATATAGTTGCGAAAAGTCTAGGCTGATTGATTTTTCAGTTGCTAATCAATGAAAACATAGTTCTTAAGAACGCGGAAATAAGAAACCCATTACTTGAGTTCTTAGATTCATGTCAAAACCACACACAATCTCTGAATATTATTACTTATTTCCTTTCTAAAGATTGATTCTCGTGACAGACAAACTGACATGAACACAAAAAACACGAGTAATAAAGTTACTTAAAAGAAAAACATTTAATGTAACAGAGTTACCTACAAGATCTTGCAGAACGAGATATTCTCACTGAGAACTGCAACCTTGCAAGTTCAGAGTAATTATAATGCATGCGGTGTCTACGCTGGCTCATCGCTCATAATTAAACTTGCAGAGTTAGTTTCTTGCGTTACAGGGTAGGTAGGAATCCTAGTGGGTGTAGTACTAAATATATGAAGGAAGTTGATTTCTATGAATAGCACTATTGTGTGCTTTGATATGCGAGGTGTGGTTTCGGGAAAAGTGTTACTTATTTGTTTTTTTTATTTCATTTTAACTACGGCTCCAAAGGTAGGTAAGCACACTTGCCATCGTGAATATTAAATATAGACACGAGGTAGATACGCGACAATCGAAAATTTAGTGCATATTGCATATTGCAAAGTTATGAATGTGTTCAATAAAGTTGAATTTTGTACTCTTGCGGAAGTCAATAGACCTGAACTGCTAACCGAAAAAACAAGACCTGATTTTATGAGAACGATACCACTTAAAAATAAATACATCCTACCAAAATTCAATAATGTGTACGGGATGAGGGTTGCAGAATATTTAGTACCTTTTTTTCTTAATAAACTTCCAGAAGACTTGCAAACGTTATACAAAACGAGTTCGAAAAGTTATAAGTACAAATGAAAACGTTTCTTTACGCAAAATTTCTCCTAAATTATGTATTGTTTATTATGTATGAATTATTATCACCATTCTAATTCGACATTGTCAAAAAAAAAAAAAAATTAACGGCTCGCCAGCACACAGATAAAGCCTGAGAGGTTTGCGTTGTGTGGCTGAAACCAAAATTATGTATTAAGCTAAGTATTTTGTAAATAAATTTAAAAAAAAAAGTAATAATATACCTGAGGTTTTTTTTTAATTTAACAAAGGATTTCACTTTTAACTCCCAAAAAGTCGAATCCTTGATTAAATAAAAAGAAGGGTGATAAACTAAAAATAAAATAAAATATTTATTTCAGACATTACAGACCATAGATTGTTAGCAATAAGTTAGTAACAATTTGTGCTTATCTGTTATGTTAGTAATGTTAGTAGATAACTTTGAGTCTCTTTACTGTGTTAGACCTAAAACCAGGTGAATTTGGATAAGTCTCGCAACAATCATTAAAAACAAAATACATAGATAAATATTTCGGCTGATAATAATTTTATTAACCTTTTATTCTTCAACTGCAGGGTGAATGCTTCTCATAAAAAAAAGAAACGGGCATTAACCATTAAGCAAACTCAGTGAATTTTAGTCAATTAAATTCAGGGTTTCCACATCTTATTACATTATGTTCCTTCTATCATCACTCACAGCATTATCCATCTAACTGCAAGGCAAAAGCCTCACATATTTGAGCAATTTTTCCTCTTCTGTACAAATTTTCTCCAGGTTAATCTTTTTTAACGTATCCACCATTATTTTACAAACTAAATCACCGCAAAGCTAGCCAAAATCATACCATTCTATTCAAGCGAAGATCAAACAAAACTCATGCAATCAAAATAAGAACAAACACAAGGCATGGCATGTATCAGGACCTCTCGGGACAACTAACAAAATTAATCAGAGAAAACAAGATGGCGCAAAGAAACCAGTTTCCCGCCATTCAGTGTAGTAATGTCAGCCATTTCTATGTGTCGCCTTACTACTTCCGATGGGGAATACTGGCAGAACTTTATTTTGTTAGACATGATAGGAATGACTAGGTTGTCGGATAGGGATAAACAAAGAGGATTGTAAATGTATGTCATTCATCAGAAGAACTTAAATGGAGATTGCATGGGCATCATAAAATTGTATTATTTTAATAACCCCCCCGTTTACTGATATAAGTTGTGATAATTGTTTTCAAAAAGTTTTGTTTTGTGTAACATACATGCACCATGTGTTGACGTTGTTTCAGACATATTTTCTTAACTATTTTGCTCACATTTTTATTAACATTTCTACAATTTTTGTACAACTTGTTTTATGTGTAAATGATAAACGAAAACAGTAGATACAACATGTAGAATATAAATGTTTTATACGAGTACGCGGGAAATAACAGTGTAAACTTTAACCACGAACATAGTCAAAATATTACTAATTATTACCATGCTTGCATAAATTAGCAAATTGAAAGCGAAAATTGATAGTCGCTTCGTCCATAACATTCACACATATCAATGCCAATAATTAAGGGGACTACAGGACCTATAGTGCGGTCGCTGTCGGACTGCATCGAAAAGAAAGAGAAGCGCGATGACACAACCCTGGTAATTAAAAATATGAAGCAATTAGCTATTTAGAAAAAATCTATTGATTGGACTAAAAATTAAAACACTATTAGATACATTATAAAGTTGCTTGAAGAATAATCTGACAAAAAATCTGAATTATTGCATGAATATTAGGATGGTTTTTAATCGTTAAATGAAATTTTTAGAGGTATTATATTCGTGATTTTTTCTATCGTATCAAACAGTTGACGAGTAGTTGTATTACATTTTTAACACTTTATCTAACTAGCTATATTTTTCTGATTTTGTTTACTGCAGTAGATCATAATACTTTTAGACATTATAAAACTTGAGTTTAGTGGCGTTTAGGTCCTGTAGACCCCTTAAGAAACAAGCTTAGGTAATTTATTATGAAACACCGCATTTTGCTTTTAAAATACATTGTATTCATTGCCACAGAACAAAAAAAAAAGCACAGTCTTACTTACACTAATCTTCACCACAAACGCCACACAACTTATCTGATCTCCGCAAAAGAAAACCTCAACTCATTTCATCATTCTTCTTAAATCTTCGTAACAAACTGAAATAAACGTAACAGGTAGAAGTTTCACATCTAAATCATTGTTGATAACGTTGGTAATTTTAAAAATTCCTCTGCCTCCCCTGGTTCCCCTGGCAGTGTAGTCTGGTGTTCAGTTATAATAAATAGTATAATAAACAAGATTAACGATGCATAAGGAGGCACGTTTCCTGGACAGTGATGTAAGTGCATGTGGACCGGATTTCGGATGAAGTTACACAGTAGCGAATGTTGCTGTGTGAAAGTGTGTGCGGCACAGAATTTATACACGACGACGAGCTATTATAGCCAATAGTAATAATGTAGTATGTGTGTAGTGTAGTATTCTATTTTTAAATTACTTAAAATACCGTGGGACCGAATAGCGTCAGTCTAACCAACACTGATAAATTGAATAACGAGTTGACGCATCGCAAGATGTCAATCTCGAAGTGCCAAGTGAAGAAACAAGCAATAAGTATGATTAAAGCTCAGGGAATGATTGAAGATAGACGAAAAGAGAAGAAAAAATGTTTAGTAGGCGCAGTTCGATACCACGCCGTTTTCGTGAAAACATATTATTGAAATTTTACTACGGTTTCCGATACTGCCGTAGCCATTGATTGTATTTGCTCGACACTATACTTAGTAGGCTCATTGCGTTCCTTATAAAGAGGTGCTTTCACCTATTATAATATTTTTTTTTTTATTTCTGAGCAGATTTACGGCCAATATGAGATGACATCTGACATTATTTTGCTATTGGCAACTTTAAGTATATTAATTTTTAAACCTATTTCATATATTCATTTATCCAAATACCTAAGAATTCACTGATAATTTTGTCAAACTATTTTGGTCAATATTTCTGTTGTTTCGCTTTAGATCCTGGTAGTGCTTTGTCATATCTTGACAAATACACCAGAATGACAGATCTAGCTAAACACGTTTTCGCGCTATACAAATTAATATTTCGACACATATGAAAAATAGAGGGTCGCGCGCATACGCGTCCACTCGCAGTGTGACGTCATAGGCAAACTATATCCGACCTATCTTTTGAATGCTCAATCATTACTCTAACATTTAAAGTCTCGTAGTTATTAGCGGTGGAAATCTTACACGTTTTTGTCGGTCAAAACTTACCACCAGTATCGGGCGAAAAGACGTTTTCATTTAAAAAAAACTACATCAAAATTTGCTTTTGCTGATTGTAAAATTAGGTAACTGAAATATTAATCGAATTTAGGTCAGGCGTCACCAAAAATGGCGGACCGCGGTGCGGTTCCGGACTACCGGCGCTGATCTATTTTGAGTTAATATAATTATAGCTTAATTTAAAAATTAAGCTTTGACACTTTGTATTTGGGTCAACATACGTAATCTGGGGTTACTTTGATAACAACTTTTGACATATTTGAACTTATTTTTATAACATATAATCTACAAAGCCAAAAAGAAACTATCAGTAGTTGGCACTGATAGTTTCTTTTTAATATGGCTTTGTAGATATTATTAAAATAAGTTTTTCATAATATGTTCAAAAACGTTAACAAAGTAACCCCAGTTTACCGTAATAATTTGCGTAGCAGCATTTTCTAAGATGATTATTATATATATATTATTATTATCTCCAGGATTTAATGGCGATAGTTTGCACCAACTTTACTCCAGACTTTCAAAGTAAAAGGTAATTTTTAAGGCTCCGTACACGAAGGGCGCCAAACGGAACCCTATTACTAACCCTCAGCTGTCCGTTCGTCTGTCTGCTGTATCTCATGAACCGTAATAGGTATATAGACAGTTAAAATTTTCACAGATTGTGTATTTCTATTGCCACTATAACAACAAATAATAAAAATAAAATAAAGTTAAAAATTAAAGGGGCCCATACAATAAACTTTTGATTATGAAAACATTGTTTTTCTTTCCATGGCACAGGCCAGTCGGCGTGGTTGGTTAAGATACCACCTATCATGCCGCAGGTCGTGGGTTCGATTCCCATCCATGACAAACATTTGTGTGCATGAACATGTCCGTTTGTTCTGAGTCTGGGTGTAATTATCTATATAAGTATATATTTTAAAAAAAGTAGTGTATGTAGTATATCAGTTATCTGGTGTCCATAGTACAAGCTCTGCTTAGTTTGGGATCAGCTGACCGTGTGTGAAATGTCCCAGAAGATTATTATTATTATTATTATTTCAAAATCACAGCAGTGCAATGCACGGTCGCGTACGGACGTGTTTGCATTGCTCGATAGGAATATTATATTCACGTGTTGCGCAGCTTTAGCCGCTGCTTGGGTTACGTCGCTATGAGTTCACAACCACTCATAGCCAACGAAGTCTTGGCATTTATCAAGCATGCCATCGACTACATTGACGAAGTCAGCATCTTGCAGATCTGCAAATCCAGCTTCAAGGAGGAATAGATCAGCAGTGTCAAGCTGCTGCTGTTCCAGTCGCTCGGCAAAGTCGAGCAGATGTAATTCCGCCGGAGGGATGGAGTGTGCAGGACATAACCACGTTGATGAAGAGCACCAACCCGGACGACGTGCTCGCTTTTGTGGCGAAGGAGCTACATAAGTTGCCCCCAGTCACGTTTGACCACGCCGAGTTCACCAGGTTGCTGAAGGCCATTACAACTCTCAAGGTGAGCCTGGCCGATGTACAGTCCAAGTTAGAGGTGTCTAATAACAACATTGGTGAACTACGTGCCGAACAGAGTTGTTGCGCAACGCTGTTAAGGTAAATAGGTCGCCTGATGCCTCCAATGTGATACGTCGCGCAGCGGGAAGCGCTAGCATCGGCAGTTTTGAGTCGGCGAGCACCACTGCGTCTCCCGCTGCTGATATTGCACGCGTTGCAACATGCGCTGCCGCCGTCGCTGACGCGATGCCGGCCGAGGTAGTGACTCCTGTAGGTTCGTTGACGTCTAAACGTGCCTACGCTACTATCGTCGCCACACACAAACCTGTGTCTCAGGCTAAGAAGGGGGATAAGAATAGCTGCTGTGAACATGCCGACAGGGGTTCGAAACAGCAAGGCCCAGCTACGGGCACCAGTGACAAGGATGGCTTCGTGAAGGTGAAGAGGAAGAAGGGGAAGAAGACTCCAAGTCGGAACCAGTGCGGGACCGCGCTGGCAGGACCCAATATGCTGCATCCGCGTACACCTACGACGCAGATCTATGTGTCCTGGCTACATCCCACCACGAAGGTTGAGGAGATCGTGGAGTATGTTCGAGCGAAGACCAGCTGGACCTTAAGGGTCGAGAAGTTGGCGTCGCGCCACAACATGAATTTCAAGTCGTTCGTGGTGCGAGTTCCGACTCAATTTATTGAGACCGTCCTTAACCCTTAACTTGGTAACGTATGGAAGAGTTTTGGCCGAAGGGTGTCGTGTATCGGCGATTCCGCGGAAGGTTACGCGATACCACGCAGCGCAATACGACGATGTCACTTCGTGTATACTAAGTGTACCTATAACCATTTTTATGGTTTTTATAAATATGTATAATATACCTTACAGACTATCGTCTGTAAGGTATATTATACAGGGTTATTGGTAAAACACCAACAACCTCTTGAGGGGTCATTCTACTCATCATTATGAACAACTTATACTATGGGACATAACCTGAAATCGCGAAAAAAAAATCAGCTGATCAGTAGATTTATGTTCGCTTATTTGGTCAAAATGTACTAAACAGCTGATTTTTTTTTGCGATTTCAGGTTTGGTCCCATAGTAAAAGTTGTTCATAATGATGAGTAGGTACAATAACCCTTTAAGAGGTTGTTGGTGTTTTACCAATAACCCTGTATATGTTATGGGTCTTTGTTACCCGAAATAAATGATTATTTATTTATTTAATTTCTTTACATAAATAAATTATATTTTTAAATATTACAATAAAAAAAATAATAATAGTAGCCCACCGGTACCGGGAACAGGGTCCAAGCTACGGGTCAGGGATCCAGAGAGAGGAACCTATTATTATTATTAAAATTAATTTGTATTATGTTTTATCTTCTGAAATGAAAAAAGTACAATAAATAATTCACAATTTCTCAAATCCCGAGATTTAATCGTTATGTTTATCACTCCGGGATTTTATAGGATCAACTCTTGTTACTTCTTTCGTCAAAGCTTAAGTATTTGTGCTCTACGTATTTCGATCTTTGATGACGACTGATAGTAAAACACACTACAAAAACCGTTTTACATGAAACCAACTAAGCTAACCTACCTGTTTAATCTAACACACATAAACATGCAGGTATATTGAAACTACAGTTTCCAACAGCTCCCAGGAGAGCGAACGATGGTCCAATCACAAAAGTTAGTGTCAGCTCTGTACTTCACACCCAGGGGAATATTCACAGTTGTACGGATTGGCAAGAACGTACGTGTATCTCATCAGTACAATTGATTTTATTTTGTTAATGTTTTAGTATCTGAGTTGATGAAGTAATGAAACTGAAAAGGAGGTAGTATTCGTGCAATATCCCAAAACGGAACTTTGTTCGGAATCATTCGAAATTCGGAAAATTGATATTTGTTTTCAAGAACTTGCGCCATGTGGCGGAAACTAAGACTATTGACACCGTATACTATGCACTAGTTCAATCAATCTTATCATATTGCATAACGGCATGGGGGGAGCCCCTAAAACATCTTTGTTGAGATTAGAAAGAGCTCAGCGAGCTGTTCTTAAAGTTGGTCATAAACTTCCCTATCTTTTTCCAACGAAAGAATTTTACCAGCAGTGCAAAGTACTGACTGTTCGCCAATTATTCATCTTAAGCACTATCATTCGTAGGCACACTCAACTTCCATACAATCCTGTTGAAATCCTTAACAAGAGACGCAAACACACAGTCTATAAGTCACGGTCCTTCAAAACCAGCTTCAGCCGTAGACTCTTTTGTTTCCTAGGAGATTACCTATACAATAAAGTCAATAAAGCCATTTCCTTATCCATATACAATTGTAAAACTAAAGTCCAAAATTGGCTTCAATCTCATGATTATGAAGATACAGAGAGACTCTTAGAAGTCATCTCATAAAAAGCAGCTTGACATGTCCTTTATATATATAATAATATAATATATATAAAAATAATCAACTCCCCGGCAAATGGATTGGTAATTTGCAATCATTTTACCAATTTGTTTGTTTGTAAATTAGAAATGTGTATTTATGTTATATCTATTCGTATATATGTGTAACGATAATTCCCTTGATACTGGTTTCTCTTAGATACCAATGTGTTTTTTTTTTGCTGAATCACGAATGTTAATTTCCATGTATAGACGAATCTATAAAAAGGCGCAATGGGAGATCTTTTTATAAGTAAAACAGAATTCAAAAAGAGTTTTCAACATTACAAAATTCCAACTTCGGTGTGACAGAAATCCATACAAAATCCGCATAGCGCATGCCCAGTGTGCACTCGGCTTAACTTCAAATATTTATACCAGCGCCGGTTGCTTTTAGGCAATAAAATTTACATTTTTACAAACGCTCGCCTCTCCTTCTGTCGTGGGAGTTTCAAGCGTGTTTTTTGGCAGATAGTACTGTAAATGGTTTATTTGAGGATTTCCAATGGAGTAAGCAAGTTTGTTACATAGTATGTTAGGTTCTTGGATGGGGGTAATAAACGGTTTGCTGAGGAAGTGAGAATCTTTAGGTCGTAAGAGGCTAGTCAATATTTGTTGCACTGCGATATGCCGTAATATTCTGGGGTAATTCTACGGATAGAGAATTAGCCTTTAGAAAGTGTCTTCGTGCAGTATGCATGTCCACTGATAGACACTGATAGTTGCAAACCATTTTTTGGAGGCACCCATAGTATGGAAAAACTCCAAGCGAAGCGTTGTCAAATTTTCTGCGCAACATATCTTGCGCACCTTTAATTTTGAAATCATTTATGTGTACGTATACTTGTTTTGTTTTTTTCGGCCAGTCTTCATTCATCTATCCACTATATTCAAAGACAATCGTACATAAGGAGTAAACTCCAGTCGTGCATCGAAGCTGACACACACTTTTTTATTCATAAAATTAGTCTCTATAAAATGAACTTGTCATGTTTATTAATAATAACCCTAAGCAATTTAAAACCCTTTCCACTAAATGCCTTTAAGATGCACTTAAGTCAAAACATACCAAACCACCCTGTTCTCAAATAAAAAAATCTAGGAATAGCTTCAAAAATATTTAACAAACTACCGAAATGTACAAAAGACTTGCATATTCCACAATAAATTAATATTTAAAAGAAAAATAAAAACCGTATTGCCTTATTCTCAGATATATTTGTTGTTAATAAATAAATAAATTTTATGACATCATGTATCACAACTTTATAGCAATAAATGAAAAATAAATAAAATAAAATAAAATATATTGACATGTTTACAAAAAGTGTACATATGTTTCAGTGTATAACATTAATCTAGGCCTATAATAGTATTATAATAAGCTAGAAAAAAAATATGGTATGAAAAATATAAGATTACAGTTGCAAAATAAAATAAATAAATAAATAGAATTTTGATGGTAATGTAGTGCGTTGTAATGCAATGTATTACAAATAAATCAATTTGTATTTGAATTTATTCTGCACTAATTTCTGCACACGACTTCCGTCTGCGTGGAAGTCAATTGTACAGACGCCAGCAGGTCAACCTACCCGAAACTGTCAGATTTTCCCAATCAACCTTGAACCTAATGCTTTAGCAATAAAGTCGAAAAACTATTAAAGAAATCTGACAGATTGTAGTAGCTTGATGTGCTGGCGTCGTACCATTTAACATAATCTTATAGCACTCGGCTGTAGCTTTCTACCAGTGAAAGTACGTTTGTTAACCGACTTCAAAAAGGAGGAGGTTCTCAATTCGTCAGTTTTTTTTTTTGTATGTTTGTTACGAGATTACTCAAAGACGGATAAACCGATTTGGAAAATTCTTTTTTTGTTTTGAAAGGGTATACTTCCTAAGTGGTCCCATATAAATTTTATTAACTTTACTTGGGTAGTTTTTGATTAAGCTTCAATAATGCGTATTTTTCCCCACTTAGTTTATGTGGATGATGTTTTAATAACTTCCTATCACTGTTATTTACATAGCAGGTAGTGGTATTCGAATTTGTGTGGGGTAGGTACCACAACTAAAAAGTGAAAAATAAAAACTTTTTAACAAAAAAGAAAAGAAAACACTACAAAATGAAAAATAACTTTAAATTCGGAAGTCAGCGGCAAAAAACGAAAATACAAAACCAAAGACACCGACTACCGAGATTAAATATATTATTATATCAGGACTTATCTCGAATAAACAAACAATTTTTCTTCTTTGTTTCGATAAATTATGAAGTCGGCAATTACCCATATTATTATTATTATTATTTATGGCCCAAATTCTATACCATGTTATTCCGTTTTATTATCGTAAAACGAACACTCGGTTTTTTGCAAATATTGAAGGTCTGTTAAATTAGATCGTTTTTGATAGGTTATAAGACTTGAAGAGGAGCTCGTGGCTAAGTAATAACAGCCGCACGGGTCGATCCATCAGGTTAAGCTACGCTTGCCGGGGTTGGTCTGTGGATGGGTGACCATCTTTTCATACCAAGACTCCTCCGTGCCTCGGAAAGCACGTTAAGCCGTTGGTCCCAGCTTTCATTCGAGGATCTTTAACAGTGGTTACGGGTCGTCAGAAGCCCGAAAGTCTGACAACCAGTCTTACCAAGGGGTATCGTATTACCCAGTAACTGGGTTGTGGAGGTCAGATAGGCAGTCGCTCCATGTAAAATACTGGTATTCAGCTGCATCCGGTTAGACTGGAAGCTGCCCCCAACATAGTTGGGAAAAGATTGATTGAAGACTAACATCCTATAACAAACATGGTATGACCTAGTCGTACCCAACGGTACCCAAAATACAATTTCTTCATCAAAACACCACGATCATTCCGAATGAAAACACACATAAAAATCCTAAGCCACCTGAAAGCATAAAGTTACAGACTCACAATACAATAACCATTCTCACAATACACACCTTTTTGCCAACGATATACAATTTGCAAGAACGCGTCCCACCACTGGGAAATACCGGGAATTCTCAATTGTTCACTCTAATATTAAATACAGGAACAATGAGGACGGGAGTTAAAATCCCGGGATATTATATAGATCCCGGATTAAAATATGTAAAGGAAATTCCCGTAACTTTCGTACGAGTATCTGTTTCGTGACTAAATATTGGAAACAATGGTTCTCGTCTTTTGAAGTTTGGGGCGTTTGAATTAGCTTTATTTTATTGTGTTTCAGTGCATGTGTGCTTAGGGATTTGTTCAGCATTATGCTCTTTGTAGATTTAAGAGTGACGAAACCTAACCTCGTCCAGTATAACCTAGGAACTTACACGACTAAATAATATTATTATATAATCACTCCATTCTTAAATACCTAGGTCGAACAAGAAGAGAAAATATCTCCAAGACGAGCCAAGCGAAGCGCAAGGCCATTACCTACCTTTTCTCGAAGCGCTTCATTATTTTTTGGAGCCCTCATAACTTGGGTTTGGATTATACCAGATAAACGAAATTCTCGCGATATGATTTCAATAGTGGATTAAACATACTAAGGTTCAATTACATAGCTCTTAGACTTTAGATTATATTGATATCTAATAAAACCCTATTTCGTCACTGACTGATGATCATCATAACTCATAGGGTACTTCCTGAAGTCCTAGAAAGCTGAAATTTGGTATGTAAGCTAGTATTAGTACACAAACAAAAAAAAAAAATTGACCTTATATCTCCCAACCCCTTAAACTTGGGGATGGAAGCTTGTATGAGACTTCCGCAAATTTTGATGCTAGAGGTCTGAAAATTGATTTAATAATAATAATAATAATAATCATTTATTTGCAGACATTGAAGTCCATAGAATTAAATTAATTGACATTGACAAATAAAAATAACACAATACACACGCATAAAAATCACAAAATAGGCAAAATAGGTAATAACAACATAATGTGGACGTGTGTCGGGCATGTCACCGTCCGGGTGAGTCCATCAGACATATTATCTCTGGTTGTTCTCGTCTGGCTAACGGCGAGTACTTGCACAGGCATAACCAAGTGGCCAGGATTATTCACCAGCAACTTGCTTTGAAATATAAACTTGTGGAATCTGAGGTACCATATTACAAGTATGTGCCCGACCCAGTTCTCGAAAATGAAAATGTGACGTTGTACTGGGATCGGTCTATCATTACTGACAGGACTATTGTCGCCAATAAGCCTGACATAGTGGTGATAGATAGATTAGCGCGCCGCGCAATGATAGTCGATGTTACCATTCCACATGACGAGAACCTCGTGAAAGCTGAGAAAGAGAAACAAATAAAATATCTCGACTTAGCACACGAGGTTGCTGACATATGGAATGTGAGCTCGGCTGTCATTGTGCCGATTGTCGTAACGGCCAATGGCCTGATGGCCGAAAGCCTCGACCACCATCTCTCAAGGCTCTCGTTAGGCGGTTGGATCAAGGGCCAGATTCAGAAGGCAGTACTCCTTGATACGGCCCGCATCGTGAGGAGGTTCCTATCTCTGCAGCCTTAACCACCGGTGGCTTGGACCCTGCTCCCGACACCGGCGGACTACTATTTTATATATTTTTAAATGCTTTTTTTAAATATTTTTTTAAGAAATATTTAAAAATGTATTTTATAAGAAAAGAAAATATGAATAAACGACATAATAGTAATAAAGATAAAATAAAATAATAATAATAAAATAAATGCACGTACAGCTATCTAACCAACCTGTGCCTGCAGTCTCACCCATCGACCAAGCATCGGGCAGTCCCACCGGTCACTCAATGCTCTCAACATACCGTGGGTGCTGGTATCTGTTCTGTGCCGGAGATGGCATAGAAATCATCCGCTCTCGCATCGGCAAACATCCCCGAAGCGCTACAATACCGCGGCAGCTCCACAAGCATCCTGAAGGCATTGTTATTCTGTACACGCAGGGCGCTGTATGCCTTCTGCGTATACTTGACCCAAAGGCTGCAGGTGTAAAAAGTTTGACAGTAGGCTCGAAAAAGCGTCATTTTAACGTCGTAAGAACACCGTGCAAACCTACGACCTATTTAGGGACTCCTTGTTATAAATAATAAAATAAAAAGGCAGAATTACACCCCAAAAAAAGAAAGAAAAAATTTACAAAATAAAAAAAATAGTATCATAAATTACAAAAAGAAGTGAAATCCCACCAAAAACATTTTCATGTAAAATGTTGCCAAGACGAAACAATATGGCTCGCACTGTCAAAAAGTTATCAGATCTCATGTAGAGCCAAGCTTCTAACTCTACACGCCCTAACTCTACAAGCTTCAACTTCACAAACTCTACATCTCAGTCAAAATATGTGGCTTGCCCACATAAGGGGCGTAAGGTGAAAAATGAATTAACTGTTAATTATTTTTCTGTTATACAATAGTTCTTGTAGTAACGAAACGGTCAAGCCTCATATTTTGACTAAGGTGTAGAGTTTGTGAAGTTATGGCTTGTAGAGTTAGAAGCTTGGCTCTACATGAGATCTGATAAATTTTTGACAATGCGAGCCATATGGTCTCGTCTTGGCAACATTTTACATGAAAATGTTTTTGGTGGGAGATTAATATTCCCAAGACATAGGCTATCAAAAAAAAATTCAAACATCAACGAAGCGGTGAAAAACGCCTTTAAACAGTTCATTAAGTCCCCTGGATTTATATAGCAGAGGCATCAACGACCACGGCGTCCTCACCTTCCGCCTGACGCAGTTCCTTACCGGACACGGTTGTTTCGGGAGGTTCCTGTTTCGCATAAGGCGGGAGGAAACGCCCGGGTGTCACCATTGTGTGGATCGCCCAGAGGACACGGTGGAGCATACAGTGGAGGTCTGCCCGGCTTGGGCAGAGCACCGCCGTGTTCTCACGGAGGCGATCGGCGGCGGCGATCTCTCGCGTCCGAGCCTGGTCCAGGCCATGGTGCGGAGCGAGAGTGCATGGGAGGCCGTCACCTCCTTCTGCGAAGCGGTAATGCTTGCGAAGGAGAAGGCGGAACGCGTGAGGGAGAGGCAGCCTCACGCCCTCAGTCGCCGCAGGAGACGCCCTGGGCGGCGGGAATCGATAGCCGATTCCCAGCCACCGTAGGCGCGGGCTTGCGGACGGTGAGTAGTGGGTAGCTCGCCGTCCGGTGAGGACCAGGCCCGGGTCGACGGCACGTTGTGTTCCACGCGCGCCTCAAAGAGATGTCAGCAAAAGATGGGGTCCAATAGGGCCGATGCCGCTGGGGTCGCGGGTTGTTTGAAAAAGATACCGTGGCCCTGGCATAGGCAACTGAAGGAACACGGGTGGGTTTTAGTCAGTAAAAGTCTGACACGCCCTTCCGCTCCACCCAGAGCGGGAGAAGTTATTTGATGATTTCCCATCCACAAAAAAAAAAAAAAAAAAAAAGAGGCATCAACGAACTTCTATTCTTATCTTAAAAAAAAATGTTTGATTTTTTTGTATGTAAATCGTCAATTTTATAGGTAAAAACCTAATATTAAATCTGTATTATTAAATAAGTAGCTTTTAAGTAGGTTAGAAATTGTCCCATGGGAAAGTACTACCGGGATAAAAAGTATCTTATGTCCGAATCCAGGTCATGGTCTACCCATGTGCCAAATTTCATTCAAATCCGTTCAGCCGTTTTAGCGTGAAAGCGTAACAAATAAACTAACTCACTGTCGCATTTATAACGAGTTAGGATTTCATGCGAGTGGTCTTGTAGTCTACCGTCCTAAAATTATTATCAGGACGGTAATTTCATAGTTTTTAATTGTAATTTTTATTTTTGTGATGAGCAATGAAGAATATTACAAGAAAACTATTCAGACCTTATAAAAACACCCACAAATTTATTCTCCAAGTAACCTAAACTTTATAACAATAAACAAAACGAAAGCAAAACAAAAATAAGATAGACCAAAGATATTATATTCACGGAGCGAACAGCAAATCTTAGCGCAATTTTGTCCCAGTTATGATTTACAATAATAGGACGAAATATTCCGAGAAAACGTGGAGAAAACTAAAAACATGCGAACCGGTATATTTAAAGGCTCTATCCCAGCTTTTGTCTACTAGAGGCTGTCTGTATTAGGGATGATGCCTGGGTAAAAAAAAAGAAATTCTATTTAGTCCGTCAGTCAGATAATAAAAAAATATTAGATACGTATTTTTTTGCTTTATCATATTAATAAAAAATGACTCAGATAACTCGCATTAAAGTTCGAGAGTGGGGGCTTGCTACGTCACTTCTACGTATAAAATCTACGAAGACGTGACGTCATGCCACATTTTAACTCAATGTATCGCCGTAATCTTTTGATTACGTAGAAAAAGAAAAAATACGTGTCCAATATATTTTAAGATTATTAAAATATATTGGACACGTATTTTTTCTTTTGACATGACGGACAAAAAAACATTTTTTAGTCATCATCCCTTTTATGCACGTAAAGCCCGTTTTCACTAACACTAAGCAACTCCTAAATGAAAAGCACTCTATTGGATTTTCAACACTCGGTTCAGTACTGAAGGTTGAAGATCCACCAGGTGTCCATTTAGGTGTTGCGTAGTGTGAAAACGGGGACACGTTTTCTTCTAATCTAACATTAAAGTTGCTTGCGCTTCCGGGAGACTCAAGTTATGGGAATTAACTGAGAAAAGCTTTACATTTTGTTTAGTTTTGTAACATTTTTTATTGTAAATTGACTGTCGCTTTGGATAAAAGATGGATGATTCTAATGGGTTGGTTCGATTGCCTAGTTTCGGTTTTATAATCTTATAGAAGTAGGTGTAAGGAACAGGGTGGAAAGTTCCATAGAAAAGGGAGGATCCATCAACCTGTGTTGTGACTACCCGACCGAATGTTGTATCGACATAATATTACACTAGTCGCGTGGATAACTCTGTGAGATGCAGGATTTTTGTGATGTCTGTTTTTGATGCGTAGTTCGCATGTGAGTAGTAGGTGCCATCAAAATCTAATAGGTGTTAAATTTAGTGAATAGCCTTGCCTCTGAAGAATGAGCTGGAAAATGAGCTTATCTCTAAATGCTATCTGTACAATGAACTCATCAATCAGCCTAGCCTTTTGCCGACTATGTTGGGGTCGATTTCCAGTCTAACCGGATGCAGTTAAATACCAGTATTTTACATGGAGCAACTGCCTATCTGACCTCCACAACCCAGTATCTAACTGGGTAATACGATACCCCTTGGTAAGACTGGTTGTCAGACTTTCAGGCTTCCGACCCGTAACAACTGTCAAAAATCCACGAATGACAGCCGGGACAACGGCTTAACGTGCTTTCCGAAGCACGGAAGGGTCTCGGTATGTAAAGATGGTCACCCTTCCACAAACCAACCCCGGCAAGCGTAGCTTAACTTGATCGATCAAACAAAATGTTGTAGACAATTAAAAGAATTCGCACACATATGCCACACACACATAGTGGCCTTAGACATGATGAACTTATTGGTGATGTTCTTCAGAAAGGTCGGATGCGTAGTCCTTGCAACAGGCGTGCTTAAATCCCGAGATTTAATCGTCATGTTTATCATTCCGGGATTTTATAGGAGGTATTATCCACTCTTGTTACTTCTTTCCTCGAAGTTTAGTTATACAGGGTGTCCCTGGAAGTATGGATCAAATCGAATAGGAGTGTAGGCAAGGTCATTTCCAAACTTTTTAACCTTGATAATGTTGGTGCAATTTTTTACGGTTCAAAAGTTATGACCAATTTTTGTTTTTTCAATCACTTCGCATAGTGCTCAATGAAAAAAATCATAAAAAAAAAACTAGCAAAGCTATCAATTACTTTTTTTTCAGAACTTTGTAGAAACGTGGGCCTTTCCTGTGGTAATACTTTTACGCAGCTAGAAAACATACGTCCAATAAGAAAAAACATTTACAGCAAAGGCTTCGTTATGGCAAAAATTTTACTCAATTTTCGAGCGATTTTCATGGGAAAAAGTTACACTAGCGAAAGTTGACCACGTATTACTAAAACTGGTCCAAGTCATAGAGATTATTTGGAGGTATGAATCACTGGAATATTCTTAACAGCTTAAAAGTTAGAGATTTTTATTAACAAGGAGGTCGTATTTTTAAAATTTTCTAACTACGTGGCAAAATAAAATAAAACAATGAAATTAATATGTAAATGTATTATTAAATTGAAATTACAATAGATGTTTAAAATTCCTTCCTCTTACTCTCAAACACAACTGGCATCGCCGAATGAAATTTGGTATTATTCGTCTAAATGCACGGGAATTATTTTTTATGTATAAGGTTGCAGATGTGATTTTCTGACGGAGTTGTTCCAAGGTTCCGCTCTCTGTCTCGTACACCATCTCTTTGTAATAACCCCATAGAAAGAAATCTATGGGGTTCAGATCAGGGGAATGTGCTGGCCATCGAATGTGCCCCCCTCTTCCGATCCAACGACTAGGGAAAGTTAAGTCTAGATGGTCTCTTACGACTCTTGCGTAATGTGGGGGAGCGCCGTCTTGCTACCACATGTCTCGACGGGTTTCAAGTGATACTTCCTCAAGTAAACCATTTAGGTCATTCTGTAGGAATCTCAAGTATGAGGGGCCATCGAGTCTAGCAGGTAACTCATGAGGACCTATTAGCTGTCCTTCTACTATTCCAACCCACATGTTTACTCCGAACTGATGCTGGAAATGGTCACTTCGTATAATGTGTGGGTTAATGCATGCATAAAAATGCAGATTATGCATGTTAAATATCCCCACCCTTCGGAAACTTGTTTCATCGCTCCATAAAATTTTCTTTAATATTTGAGAATCTTCATGATGGCGACGTAACATTTCCCTACAAAAAGCCCTTCTCGGGCCATGATCACTCGGTAAAAGGGCTTGCACACGTTGAACGTGAAAGGGATGAATTATGTGTCGTCTCACAGTACGATGTACCACAGATCTCGAAATTCCTGACATTCTTGACATGCGACGAATACTTGTCATTGGATTCTCACGTAGCATCTGAAGTACCACATCTTCGACTCCAAGGTCTGGAACGCTACGTCGACCTTCCCTAGCTCCTGGATTTCTACCATCTGCGTAAGCGGAGTGTACACGTTGGAATACTCGGTAATCCGGATAACGGTCCCGATTAGGATACCGCTCTCGATACACTCTTACAGCTTGGCGTGCATTTCCATCACAAAATCCGTAAATGAAATGCATATCTGCATATTCATGGCTGTTGTACGTAGCCATACTGAAGTCAAACAGTGTCCAAATCACAGGCAAAAACAAAGTCCAAGTTACACAGTCCAAATAACGTTAAAGAATAATTATTGATGAACACCGAATTAAGTACGTGCGCAGTCACAAGCTGGTAGCGAGTTACTAAAACATCTACTTGAGTGCGAACGTGCGCCGGCGCTGGTTCTTTTGTTTCCCTTCCCCCGCACATTCCTAGCACCTCGTTGGAATGCAATGCCCCTTGCACTTCCTCTTTCACCTCGCCGCGCTCGCCCCGTCGCCATACATATTGTACCAGAGCGCGGATATGACATCATTGACAGCAGGTGCACGGTTTTTTCCGGGTTGTAGCTAGGGCAAATAACATGACTCATGAGATAACAAAAAGTTTAACGAAATTATTTTTATTTTTTATTTAAACCTAAACCACATCAAACAGTAGTGTTCAGATAGGTAACAAATGCCTAGAGACTGAAATTAAATCGTTAGTTAAGCTGAAAAAAATGAAAATTTAAAACATAGAAAATTGTAAAAATACGACCTCCTTGTTAATAAAAATCTCTAACTTTTAAGCTGTTAAGAATATTCCAGTGATTCATACCTCCAAAGAATCTCTATGACTTGGACCAGTTTTTGTAATACGTTGTCAACTTTCGCTAGTGTAACTTTTTCCCATAAAAATCGCTCGAATATTGAGTAAAACTTCTGCCAGACCAAAGACTTTGCAGTAACTGTTTTTTATTATTAGACACATGTTTTCTAGATGCGTATAAGTATTACCAAAAGAAAGGCCCACTTTTCTACGTTTTGAAAAAAAAAAATTGATAGCTTTGCTAGTTTTTTTTATGATTTTTTTTTAATTGAGCACTATGCGAAGTGATTGAAAAAAACAAAAATTGGTCATAACTTTTGAACCGTAAAAAATTGCACCAACATTCTCAGGGTTAAAAAGTTTGGAAATGACCTTGCCTACACTCCTATTCGATTTGATCCATACTTCCAGGGACACCCTGTATATGCTCTACCTATTCCGATCTCTGGTTATAACTGTGACCACCCGCGTGGGGGGCAAGCAAGCGAAGCGAGTGGGGCCGCACGCAGTAGTGGCCGGCGAGCACTAACTTCCAAAGGCTAGGCAGTTAACTAAATAAAAGATTTAATTAAACTAACAATATAAACGGCTTCGACATAAACATCTTTAAAGGTACTAATATTGAGATTGAGTTCTTGTCTAGTCATCTTTTTAACTATTCATAAACAGAAGCAGATATTCTTTGTTAATTGATAATCCTAGCTATATGCTTTACTGATTGGCTAATTTTCTTTCTCATAAACGTCACGAAAAAGGGAAGACTACAATAAACCCCTTTCCAAAGGCTTCATCATTCCTATTTAAATATACGTAAATGTTGAAGGCAATTTCAATCTAGTATACGTCACAGAAATGTCTCATAAATATGTATAGATTGATTCGAGAATATTGGTGGATGGCATTAAATATTCAAATTCAATGCTATCGGATGCAATATTAGGAGCTCAGCGATGTGCTGTGTTCCTACGTTGTGTTTATCCTATTGGTAGATGTTGGGAGATTGTTTGAAGGAGCTCGGAAGATTAGAGCTTTGTTGGAGCTTGAATATTGAAAATGTAGTGAGGTTAGAACATTCTGGAGGTGTATTTATGCTGTAAAAATCAAGTCACTTCTGTATTTGAAATCAAAACCAAGTTTCACTAACATTAGGCGACACCTAAATCTAAAGACAAAATATTATAAATATACTTTGGATTTTGAACGATTCGCGGAGGGCCTAGCGTTGAAAATTCAACAGTGTACTTTTGTTTCAGCATTACATGAGCTCGTCTAGTGTTAGTAAAAATGGACATGAAAGAACCTCGACGGTTGACGGTACTTAAGTGCGTCCGGTTGGTACCCTACTAACCGCCAAATGATTTTATCATAGTCTGGGCCATTCTCGTTATTATAACTCTTACTGACAAGAAATAAGAAATAACACAATAGTTTGGACTCTAACCCTTCTAAAAAGGAGGTTCTCTATTCGACCCGTATTTATGTATGTATGTCCACAATTTTCTCAAAATGTAATGAACCAATTTTGATGATTCCTTCACTAACGTGATCTACATGCTACATGCCTAATGTATTATAAACTAAAACCTTCCTGGTTTTAGTATATAATACATTAGGTAATTATTCTCATGTACGAAGTTATATGCATAAATGTACTGCATTTCCGGTATTTCTGTGCGAATTTTGATGATTCTTCATATTTTCGTTCGTCTTGGGCTTATTAACTGACTTCAAAAAGGAGGTTCTGTATTCGACCCGTATGTATGTAAGTTTGTATGTCCGCGATTTTCTTAAAAACTAAAAATCAATCAATCAATCTGCCTAGCCTGTTCCCAACTATGTTGGGGTCAGCTTCCAGTCTAACCAGATGCAGCTGAATACCAGTATTTTACATGGAGCGACTGCCTATCTGACCTCCACCACCCAGTTACTGGGTAATACGATACCCCTTGGTAAGACTGGTTGTCAGACTTTCGGGCTTCTGACGACCCGTAACGACTATCAAAGATCCACGAATGACAGCCGAGACCAACGGCTTAACGTGCTTTCCAAGACACGGAGGAGTCTCGGTATGAAAAGATGGTCACCCATCCACAGACCAACCCCGGCAAGCGTAGCTTAACCTGATGGATCGACCCGTGCGGCTGTTATTACTTAGCCACGAGCTCCTCAATTTTCTTAAAAGGGAAATCATCATGGGTACTTTACGTCTGGAGAGAACGGAGGGTTATGTCGGACTATTACCATGTGTCGGGGGCCCGAGAGATACTTGTACATTCGCTGCACCCCCGATTACAATAATATAATATAATATCCTGGGACATTTTCACACACGGTCACAAACTAAGAAGAGCTTGTACTATGGAAACCAGATAACTGATATACTACATATACTACTTTTTTTGTTAATACATACTTATATATATAATTACACCCAGACTCAGGGCAAGCAGACATGTTCATGCACACAAATGTTTGTCCTGGATGACGACCACGACGACCTGTGGCGTGATAGGTGGTATCTTAACCAACCACGCCAACTGGCCTGTCCAAATTAGTATCAGCCCGCCATGGCTAGCGAGCCCCATCACCAGGTGCGGCCAAACCCAAGACCGCACGACCTCCCATAAACACTGCGTGCCACCTCTTTGGGCCTCACTGTTCGAGCAACGATACAGCACACATATAATAATAATAATAAAAAGGTTGGTGCCTCCTCATCATTTAAAATTTTGTAAGGGGCCTCTGCGAGTTGGCTTCAGCTCCTCGTACGCCTTCCAAAGGTCCGGGACTCCAGGGTCCCGAGAAATATGGAAAATAATAATAATAATAGTAGTAATTTATTTTCTCTCAAAAAGGTACAATTTTGGTACATAGTTACAAAGTTACATGCAGAATCAAACCTTAGTGAGAGCTGGAGTCTATACTGGGCTCGGGGCCTGTATTACAGATCTCCAGGCTCACACCCTTAAAACACCCCACACTCAGCGCCGCGATGGGCAACTGGGTGCGAGCATCCACTTGCCCGAGAGTGTGTGTGTGTCTGTCTGTACGTGCGTGTGTGTGATTGTGTGTATGTGTGTGCGTGTGTGTGTGTGTGTGTGTGTGTGTGTGTCTGTATGTGGTTAAAAAGGAGAAACGCAATCTAAGATTTAAATTAAGTAAATGAATATTTCCGGTAGGCGAGGTTATTTTAGAATATATAGTAAGTTTTCAGTCTCTGCATAATCCAATTCAAGTAGCCATTTAGTGATAGTTTTTTTTTACATTTGGATCTGCACATAGGGTATATATTTAAAATTTTATTAGCCAATATAAATCTACACACTCAGTTTTGACTTTAAAAAATCCTGTTCACAAATCACTAAACCCTTAAAACGTGCCAACTCCAAAACACGACTCCTTTAATTATCCATCAAAACATTTCCCGCGTCTCCAATTCACGAATGTGGAGTCTAACGTTTGCATATTAAGAAACAGAAAAACAAATAACAAAGTTTGTAATAAGGGTATCCGCCCTTTGAGACAAACTTTTGGCAAGACAGTTACACGGGATGCTCTAAAATTTAATTTTCCATACGAACTTCGTAAAGAACACATTGGAATTAATCCTGGGGAATTGTTTCTGATGTCTGTTCGAGATGTGCGGAATTACATCCTCGTTTGCTGAGAAAACTGGGTAAGCGTGAGTTGGACTAAAGCTCCATTTATACGAAGCAATTTTCTTGCCTGTATCATACAATAAACTAAAAGCAACAAATGACTAGCAAAAATAAAAGTTGCGCCGTCTAAACAGTGTTCATCAAAACTTTCGTCGTTCGTTTCGTTCTTTAAAAATCGATGTCTGTATGTATGTTCCCTATGGACTCAAAAACGGCTGGAGCAATTTTGATGAAATTTTCAGGCAGTCTTCCCATTAGCTTAGCGGATGATCCTGTGAAGTTTTTTTCATTTCACCGATTGGGCTAGTTAGTTATTTAGATAGTTACACGACGTATTCTTTAAAACAACTACCTACCTGTTATGGTTAAAAAGAAGCTGCCCTGTGACAGACGGACGGCGTAGGCTCAATAATAGCGCCCCGTGTTCACACTTTGACTACGGAACCCTAAAAAAAGAATTCGGTATTTCGTTACAATTCTTGAAACAAAAGACGTAAAATGTTATATTCTGTGCCTGCCTCGTGTAAAAAGTAGACAGTTTTTTTCTATAAAATAATATAGTCCTGTTTTTGCTCTTAAAATCATAAGAATTTCCTAAACGGGGTGGAATTCATGCCTCCAAGCTCCACGTGAAAGTGATCAAATATTCCTTTTTAACAGACTTCAAAAAAGGAAGATCTGTATTCGACCCTTATGTACCTACATATGTACGTATGTCCGCGATTTCTCCAAAAACGAATGGTTCATTAGTGCGTAGATCACGTTAGCGTGGTCTACGTAATCAACAAACAAACACAATGTTAGGAGGATGAAAAACCGTTCTATCGACACTCTAGACTCACAAAATGTATTAGTTACTTAAATCAAAAATTAAAAAAAAAAACTCTTAACACACTACTAAAGTTTCTATAATAATATTATATTATTCAATCATGATTCGAACGACACGTGGCGCCATCTATTATTATAAGAATGTTATTTTTGTTTTCCTCGGGAAAAGTACTATTTTTCAGGATGAAAGGCCCCTTATGTCCGTTTCTGTACACCTGACAACGTATATGCACAATTTCAGGATGATCGGTTCAGTGGTTTAGACGTGAAAAGGTAACAAACAAACTAACAGACTTACTTTCGCATTATAATATTAAATATTAATATATAAAAGTTCAGGTCAGAGATAGTCAAATGGTAAGTCCATTTGACTATCTCTGACCTACAAGGCAGTGTCCTTTTGGTTTAGGTAAGGTTAGGTTAGACGGAACTTGACGCCCTGGATAGGATGATTCGCAAACTGCTGACCACAAATCAGATGCATCACCCACGGTCATCGGAAATGAGATTGTATATCTCGTGGATGTGCGGGGGTTGTGGTTAAGACAATGCATCTGTGCCAACCGTGAGGTATGCAGTCTGAGGGAATACTTCCTAGAAGCCGACATGGGGATACGCCGAGATGTGGTCTCAGAGAACAAGAGTTTCACTCCGCTCTCCTTGGCTAACAAGAACTGTCGCAAACCTGTGTAATAGATACTAATGACCGCAGGGAGGTATAGCAGAGTAAAGAGCTTCACGGGCGCTTTAACCGCGTCCTACGTGGTTTGATGACCTCTTAGCGTCCGAATCCGTAGATAGATTTATTTAATTGGAAGATATCAAAATTAAACAAATTAATGAAATCGCGTAAAATAAATGCTATATTTCACTAAAAACAAGAAAGGCTTTACAAACGAATAAAACATTAAAATGATTAAAGCTGTCAGAGAATTTGGCGGCAACGAGCCACAGCAAGAGGATGTGACACCGCCGCTGAATTATTTACAAGGTCAGTAACCGCTGAGCTTTCGTCTCGTATTTCATTATAATATTGGAACATTTTGTGTTATAAAATTATGTTATATAATTAGCTATTTTCGACATTGTGTTGACGCCGGCTGACACTAAAAACCAGCGCTGTGGTTTTGCTTCGTGCATGTAAAGGCGCAGACCCACCGCGGCGCATGCTGTGCACGGGCACGCGGTGCATTTTAGCTGTGTGGATTCATTTGTTTGACAACGTGGGTCTACCTATCCACCGCAGTACACACTACACACCTAAAACTACGTACAACTGTAGCGAGGCCCACCGCGGCGCACTATGCTTCGATACAGTTGTACCTACATAGTCGTGGGTTAATATTCGTGTAGTGTGTACCGCCAGAGCGTGCATTGCCTTGACAGCGTTGAGCTATGTGAGCGCCATATTCGAGCAAGCATGTATTATTGACGTCAAATGATGCGTAGCGTAGCCGTGGTTTGCAGTGAACACAATTACAGACATTTTCTTGCAAAGCGAAGATTAACACAAGTAGGTGGCCTATCCGTGCGCCGCGGTGGGTCTGTGCCTTTACAAAGCAATACTGAATTCATTTTATTTCCACTTAATGGATATAAATTTTATGCTAGTGTAAATTAAGTTGATTTCAGAATGTTTAGTAGGTACTATTTAATAAGTTATAAAAATGGTGATGTGCAAACTGAACTTTATTTGGTAGTATTAAAGTTGTTTATCCAAAAACACATATATGTTTACATGTTTGGAAACTAAATCAAGAACGCAGTGTAGTTCACTGTGTCAACTACTACACGTCAATTAACATTTTAATAAGGGATCCTTTCCTTAAAGATGAACTTAAAACCGACCAGCGTATATTCACAGAATATTTTCAATTGCAATTAAATCATTTAAAATATATTTGACACCTTGAAGCATCCTGAAGCTGACTCCGTCGCTTTCTAGCTAACAGACCACTTGTGACACTAAGGAAGAAGTGGCTGAAATGAACTCAGTATGCTAGGACAACCTCACGCAAGATAATAACATCTTAGTTATTTGTATTTTCTTCTATTATCTTTAACATTCGCTGACCAAACGGCCAAAAACGTGACTCCCTGAGTGGTTCAATCCCTGGCTAGATCTTAATGTTATTGGGTTTTGATCAGTAGCGGCCCGGAAACTGGGCAATTAAAAATAACTGACAAAAAGTATCTAAATTAAGGAACCCTTTCGAAGAATACAAACGTGATGCTTAGTTATGTTTTCGGCAAAAAAAAAAAAACATTTTTATATCTTCAACCACTCTTTCATCCAATACCAATCCAATATGTAACACAAAACATCTGAACATCAACATAAAATGTCACTCGATGGTGTATAAAAACTGTGACGTAGCCACACAATATATCATAAGGTTGGCAACGAAAACAATCCGTCAAAGAACGTCAGTATATTGGCAGGTTGGCAGACGTGGAGAAGACAGCGACGTGAAATAGTAAGAATGGAATGATAGTATACAACTATATAGCTCAGAAGCGCTCCGCTCGGAAATTCGACCTATTCCTTGAAAGGAATAATAATAATGAAGGAATACTAGAGGTCATTTCCAACAAATAAAGCCCTACTATTTTTAATTCTTTTTCTAAAATTTTTTCAAGTAAAACACGTTTAAATTTAAAAAATGATAAAATAAAGAAGGTTTTCTTTCCACTCAAGATCTTTTATTTCTGAAATTAATAATAAATTAATAATAATAACCTTTATTTATATAAAAAACAGATTGTAGTACAACAGTATTTCACAAAGTGGGTAGTATTGAATCTCTGACAATCAAGTGGGTGACGTGCTGCTCTCTTTGCTAGGCTATGAAATAGCCTGTATTAAGGAGTAACAGTGGTAATTATGGGAATTTAGGGCATGTATTTTTTTTAAGTTATCACTCATTTATCACCAGTCAGAAAAATAACAAATATGTGCCGAGAGAGAAGTAGTTATTTTTAAATTATTTGTTTTTGGTGACCAGTTTGAAAATTTGAACAATGATCTAAAAACCTCCGTAACTCGGAAACCATTAATTTTCGACCACTAGTTGGCGGGCTTAATTTGTTGGAAATGACCACTAGTTTAACCCCTTTCAAGGAATAGGTCGAATTTCTGAGCAGCCTGTTTAAAATCTATATAATAAAAATGAAATGCTGTTCGTTGGTAAGCGCAACACGAACAGAGGGACTGATATGGCAAATTTTTGTTTTAAAATGTTCATACTAGTACGAATTAAAGTTGCAAAAAAAATGAAAGTTGCCAGGAAAATTAAAGTTGCCGGGAAAATTAAAGTTGCCGGGAAAATTATGTATATTAATAAATTATTTACAGGCCAGTTGGCGTGGTTGGTTAAGATACCGCCTATCATGTCGCTGGGCGTGGGTTCGATTCCCATCCAGGACAAACATTTGTGTGCATGAACATGTCTGTTTGTCCTGAGTCTGGGTGTAATTATCTATATAAGTATGTATTTACAAAAAAAAAAGTAGTGTATGTAGTATATCAGTTATCTGGTTTCCATAGTACAAGCTCTGCTTAGTTTGGGACCAGATGACCGTGTGTGAAAATGTCCTAGAATATTAAATTAAAGTTGCCGGGAAAAATGTAGCCGGGAAAATTAAAGTTGCCGGGAAAATTAAAGTTGCCGGGAAAATTAAAGTTGCCGGGAAAATTAAAGTTGCCGGGAAAATTGGTAAATTCGGGAAAACTGAAAGTGCATTTTTTACGAGAATTTTGTATGAATAATTGTTTGGAAAGGACATCGTCTGTCAGATCAGCTAGTTAATAATATAAATATTTATTAATAGTGTACAGGAATAACTGTCTAACCCACCACCATCACGACAGCATATTGGTAAAAAGCTCAACGTCTCACAAATCCGGTGACTAATTTCAAACGAGCGACCCACTCTCCATTTTGCATGATTTTTACGACTTCACAAAATATCGAGATTTCTTTATTACCTATATTATGTTATATTAGTTTAATATTAACTAGCTTTTACCCGCTGCTTCGCCCACGTGGTTGTCGAAAATCATCCCACGGAAACGCACTACCGGTATCAAAAGTATAACCAGTCCAGGTAATAAAGTCCAGTCAATAATAAAGGTCCAGTCCAATAAGTGTCCAGGTCATACCCATGTGCCAAATTTCATCCAAATCCGCTCAGCGGTTTAGCGTGAAAGCGTTTCAAACAAACAAACTGACTTTCGCATTAAGTATTATGAAAACCGGTCTATCGATATTCTAGACTCACAAAATGTATTAGGTACTAAAAATTAAAAAAAAAAAAACAAAAACTCAACACATTAGTAAAGTTTCTATAATAATAGAAAATTCAATCATGATTCAAAAAACACGTGGCGCCATCTATTACCATAAGAACGTTATTGTTGTTTTCCTCGGGAACAGTACTTTTTTCGGGATAAAAGGTAATCTATGTCCGTTTCTGTATGCGTATATGCATAATTTCAGGATGAACGGTTCAGTGGTTTAGACGTGAAAAGGTAACAAACAAACAAACAAACTTACTTTCGTATTTATAATATTAGTTAGGATGTTTTTAATAAACCTTCCGGAATAAATTCCCTAAATGATATCGAAAATCATATAAAAATCCGTCGCGTAGTTTAGAAGAACAACGCGGCCGGTCACACAGATGGACACGACTTTATTTTTAATATGTATAGATTTAGATAGATATACAGGATGAAATTGAGTTCATAGGTATCTCTTAACACTTTCGCTGACGTCACGACCAGAGGCGTATTTTTGTTCGTGTTTGATATCGCGCTACGCCCAAAGGCGGTTAACTTTACTAAGTCAAAACAGACAAAACGCCTATAGCCGTGTAAATTTGCGTACATGACTAAGAAGCCACGTGATCTAGTGTCGTATTGCACTCATTTAAATTTTTCTAGTGTCAAGGCAAAAGATACTGGTATAAAAAATACCATATTACAGGTACCTTGACTTGTTTTTTGACGACAGTACGGCTGTAGGCGTCGTCTTATTTTGTATGAAATTTAGTGTCATTTTCAGAATGTGAACTTCATCTCAGTGTCAGGGAAAGTGTTAAGGAGTCATTGTACTTATCATTATGAACAACTTTTACTCTGGAACCAAATATAAAATCGCGAAAAAAAAATCTGTTATTCCCTACATTCATGTTCGCATAACTCGTCAAAATGTAGAGAACAGCTAATTTATTTTTTCGCGATTTCAGGTTAAATCCCAAAGTAAAGTTGTTCATAATGATGCAATGACCCTTAAGAGGATGCCCATGAATTTAATTTTACCCTGTAGAATAATACAATCACAAAATACTACAGCAGTGGCGCCTAAATTCGGCCTATTGTATTGTAACTCTGTTTATTATAATATTCCGTGGTCGGAGACATATTGAAATGTAGTGTTTACACGTATGAATCGGAAATAACATAACATCTTGGAACAGGGATATATATATTTTGTATTTATTCGAGTTGTTGGACATGTTTTGTAAAAACTTGTAGGGGCTTGTTATAAGCGATTTACTCCAGAACAGCCTACTCTCAAGTATCGAGAGACGTCAATATATGTGTAATAAGTATGGAATTGCCAATTTTTGATACCGGCAAGTGTGAAGATCTTTCATTCTATTTAGAATTCCAATTTCAAAGTCATTTTATATTATAGCATGACAATAAAAAAAAAAATCATTTGCTCATTTGTTTTCCCGCCGTTCGATTTTTCTTTTATATCGATGTTTCTGTAACCATGGAAAAATGATGACTCCCGTCGTGGCACAAACGCAACACAGACAGCACGCAATATTAACGACGTGTATTGACAAGGTACTGCAAGTGAACGCAGTGTGCGTTTTTGGTTTGATCGCTTCCGTTCTGGAAATTTTGATCTCAACAATGAGCCCCGGGGAAAAATTTCAAATCCTACGAGGCGGTGTAAAACGCCTTTAAATAAGTTATCGATTCCCGTTCCCAGGATATCTATAGCAGAGGCATCAACGAACTTTCATTAAAATGGCAAAAGTGTGTCGACAATATTTCTTTAAAAAAATAATGTTTGATTTTTTTTCTACATAAATCGGCAAATTCAATATTAATATATTTTATTCAATATTTTATATAATTGTCCTGTTCATTACATTTTGACGAATTATGCGAACATAAATGTATTGAACAGCTGATCTTTTTTTTCGCGATATCAGGTTTGGTCCCATAGTAAAAGTTGTTCATAATGATGAGTACAATGACCTTAAGAGGTTGTTGGTGTTTTACCAATAACCCTGTATATATACATATTTTTTGTATTTTTTTTAGAACGGCCATTGTGTCTTCTAAGTGCTATTTCAAGGTCACCTGTATATGTATAAACGAAAACGCCCTTTATCTGTGTACCTTTCGTTAATATTCCCTGAAATCAAAACACTATCTCATCTCACCACATCCTTACTATGACGTCACAGGCAGCCATGTTCCTCTATTGTTTCCACTTGATCTTGACAAGGGGAGCCTCAAACACTCACGTGGGTGAGACTTGATTCATGAGGCCTTTAAACTTAACTATTATTACATGTAATATGGATAGAAATGTTAGTGTAATCCTGTTCAAAACCGTTTAGTATCTAGAATTATAACAGTCTAATCTTGTCTCACTTAAATAATAAATAAAAATGTTTATTTCAGTCAACAAATTTGGTTTACATTATATGGTTTGGAGACTCCTTTTAAGCAATGAAATGCTTGTATTAGGAGTCTCCGCTCTTCCACTTATCATTACCCAAAATATATAAAATTGAAAAACATGTATTTAGTAGATAAACAATAAACTAAAAGGAAAAATGAGGCGCGAAAGAGGCGTTTTGTATCTAAAATTATAACAGTCTAATCTTGTCTCACTTCATGCTTTGAAAGAAATGAGCATTAATAATCGCACTTTGGATTGGCGATTTTAAAGTATAAAAAGTGCAGCCGGGTTTATGCATACACTTACAAGGGCACAAAAAAAAGCAAGGCAAATCTTGCCCTTTGCCTTGCTTATCCTTGACCTGTATTTTGACATTTCAAAGTATGAAGCTGTGGATTAGTAATCCTTCCTTCCTTGAAAATCCGACGGTTTCTCATTGAAAATGCAACTTTCCACACTATTTTTGGGTGGTATTTTAATGCAAATAAAAAAAACTTTTTCTATCCAAAAATAATCCAAATTCCAATTTAAATTACTGATTGCACAGCAAAATACTCAACTCTAATTATAACTAAATAAGCAACAATTTATATTCATGGCGTATTGCTATTTATAATAATAATTATTATTTATTTAGGTACAGGCGCCAGCAGGTCAAGCTACCCGAAACTGTCAAATTTTCCCAATCAACCTTGAACCTAATGCTTTAGCGATAAAGTTGAAAATCTATTAAAGAAATTTGACAGATTGTAGTAGCTTGATGTGCTGGCGTCTGTACATAAAGGTCTTGAACAACATGAGGGACTTACAAAGTATGCATTAATAATAACATGGTATAAGTACAATAAATTATTGGGTGAATCGCTGCTCTCCTAGCTAGATCACTGAGTAATCTGTATTTAGGAGAGGCAGTTTAAATTATTTATCTTAAAGTAAAGCTTTTTTATTAATGCATAGCTAATAATGACTAGCGCGTATTAAAACAATTACCTTTTACCATTCTTGAGAAAAACAAGGTATTGTAACATACCCGTCGTGCCCTTTGCTCTCTCTTGTATCTTATGTTGACGGAGCCCCGCTTCGCGGAGCTCCTGTTTCTGTGAAAAGTAATCTAACCAAACCTAACCTTGAGGTTTATATTAGGCACCATGTCATTTTGCTATGAGTGTGAGTTGTTCTATTGTGTTACGTTCTGGTTAATTTGCTGTGCAGTCAGTATTCTTTATGTAAAAAAGTATATAATTGATGGAAAAAAATTTATAGGTGATTATTTATTTGATGTGCAATTAATAATAATCCTTTTTATTTCCTTCACCATTGCTCAGTGATCATCCTCAGCCAGCCTTTTCCCAACTATGAAGAGGTCGGCTTCCAGTCTAAGCGGATGCAGCTGAATACCAGTATTTCACATGACGCGACTGCCTATCCAACCTCCACAATCCAATTACTGGGTAAGACTGGTTGTTCGATTTTCTGGCTTTTGACGACCCGTAACGACTGTCAAAGAGGTACGGAGGGGTCTTGGTATGTAAAGCTAGTGACCCATCCATGGACCAACCGCGGCATCGACCAACCCGTGTGGCTGTTATTAGTTAGCCACGAGACCCTCTATCGTTGGTCAGTGATATTCAAGATTAACTAAGGCCTGGTTTTTTGATCCGTAGTTAACACAACCAATGGTTAAACATAGTAAGCAATGGTTGAATTTTGGCTAAATGTGTTTGTCAAAATGTGAAAAATAGTAACTAATGGCTAGTGACAATTTTTTTCAGATTTAGCCAAAATATAATTTTATTTTTTAACCTCTCACATTTAGCCAAAATTTAACCATTAGTTACTATGTTTAACCATTTGTTGAGTTAACTACGGATCAAAAAACCGGCCCTAAGAAACTCGGTTATTCGTTTTACCAAGTTATTAATATGAATTGACAATTGGTTTATGGAAAGCCAATCAATATTGAATAATTAATTAATCGTATTCGATTTTATTTTTTTTTTGTTTTTAGAGTTGTGGTGGCCCAATGATAACAGCCGCGACTTCGAGTTGTAGCTCGTGGGGTCGAACCTAGTCGGGTGCTTTACTTTGTGTTAATTATTTCATCACCACTGCTCACAAAACAGTGAAGAAAAATATCAGGAGGAAACCGGCGTGTCCTAGAACCAAAAATTTGAAGACTTATCCACCAACCCTCACTGGGCCCGCGTGGTGGATGAAGGCCTGCCCTGCGTCCCAGCAGTGGGAATGGTATAGAGGCTGATTATGAATTATTGTGATTGGTTTTAGGGTTCCGTACCTCAAAAAGGGTAAAATGGAACCCTATAGGAACACTAGTGTGTTTGTCTGTTTGTCCGTCTGTCACAGCCACTTTGCTCCGAATCTAATGAAACAATTAAGTTGAAATTTGGTACACGTATGAATTTCTGTGACCCAAACACGAATGTATAAAGTAAATAAATTAATTTTGAATATGGGGGTTGATTTTGGGGGGAAAAATAAGAAAAAACAAAGAAAACTGTACCGTTTGACCTAACAAATGAAAGGGTCTCAAATATTCTTTTTTAATAATTTTAAAATAAATTGTTTAAAAGATACTAGTATTTAAGAAAATAGATGAAAGTGACCATTCCCTCCGCCCTATCTCCAGAACTCCTGAGCCTAATATTAAAAAAAAAATACAAAAAATTGTTCTATACCTACGTATAGATTACAGGAAAACGTATAAGAATCTATGGTCTTAAAGAACATGATAAATCTCTCAATATTGTGCGAACAAAGTGCGTACATTATTTTGCAGTTGGAAAGTATAGAAGAACAAGTTTTTCAACTACAGAACCCTACATTGTGCGTGGTCCGACACGCACTTTTTTTTTTTTTAATAAACACTGTTCCACCTTTTATTCTTCAAAAAAAGAAAAGAAAATCATCTCTTTTAAATAAAGAAATATAAGTTGTACTCGTAGTGAAACTGCACTCGCTAAGATATACAATAGAAACATTAAGTGGAGGTATTCAGTCTTCGGTTAAGCTCCTTTACAACTTACCCACTTTTGTGTTTAAGTCTTTGTTAGGCTACCCGACAATAGCCCGAGAATATTTTTTGCCTCGGTTACTTTTAAAAAGAGCAAACGCTGCAAGTTGGCTTTAAAACGCTGAAGAATGGTAACGGAAGAAATAACCCATTTACATTAGTAAGTATGAAGGATTTAAATTTTATTTATGGGAATAAGTTTTTCTTTTTTTATAATAGAAACAGTGCTTTTATAAAGGGGGTAATAGAGCCTATATATATAGCGATAAATGGTGTAAGGTTTAAGACATTTATTTCTTAAAAATTAGATTACAGTTTATTCACTTAGGGCCGGTATTTTGATCCGTAGTTACTCAACCAATGGTTAACATAGTAACTAAAGGTCGAATTTTGGCTAAACGTGAAAGGTTAAACACGAATGTATTCATGTTAGCTCATTCATACTAAAAAATAGTAAATCAAATCAAATCAAATCATTTATTTGCTTGAATATGGGTAGGTACATGAGGTGATACATAATAATAAAGTTCTTTATACCATATTCTACCGTAATAGGTGTGCAAATATCTATATAATCTATTGTAATATATAAAACGAATATTAACAGTACAATATTAATTCAAATTTATTAATTATATAATTTTAATTACATTGTTTAATTTAAAATTTAATCAGATACATTTATCATTTAAATAATCATGCACTTTATAATATGCTTTATTGATCAAAAACATCTTTAATCTATTTTTAAATGATATGAAATTCGGTGCTTCCTTTATATTATTAGGTAATTTATTATATATTCTAGTAACTAATGGCATCACTCATTCATGTTTAGCCTTTCACATTCAGCCTAAATTCAATCATTAGTTACTATTTTTAACCATTGGTTGAGTTAACTAGGGATCAACAAACCGGCCCTTAGATTGAGAAACATTAGTTGTATATATAAATACGTTCCTTGAACCGAGTATCGGAACGGTATGTTTGAAGTAAAAACTAGCTACAATATTGTTTGTCATTAATTTATTTTGTTAGTAAATTTAAACTATTCTAAAAGACAACGAGCTGATAAGGCTTTTGTAGTACAGCGGATGTGTGAAAAACCTCTACTATTGATAATTACAATGAAGTCCCGACACTTTTGTATTAAAATGCCCCTGTTACTGGGCATATTAAATTTTATAACTGAGAATGCATTTATTAGGTTTTTTCAAGTTGCGTCGCAAGTTGTGTCAGAAAGCTTATTATACCGTTAAAGATTATATTGAGGACAAAAAGGCTTGGGATTGAACTGCTCCAAATTTTATTTTATTCTTTTATTTTGATTTGATTTTGATTTTGATTGATTTTTTATTTTTTCTCTCAGTTATTTTTAATCATCGTCTGGCAGTTTGAGTAATTTATGCGGCCTACCCCAATGTCCTTTCTTTGGTATTGTTCGTCGAATCGTTGAGCTCCTTAAGTTCTGAGTTGAGCTGCGCGATTACTGACAAATGCGTGCACTGACTGGACAGGTCCTCTCAATCTGTGTGGTTCTTTCCTCAAAAGACCATTTCAGACACCAATCTACATGGTCTTCACATGAAGTGACCAAGATTATGTCTGGACTTTATAAGAGACTGTGACCTCTGAGTTTGTTTCGGCCTTTCTTCTTAGAGTAGTCAGATAGGAAACGCCGACCTCATCTAGTTTAAAAAAAAAAAACATGATTGACTTGTAAAAGTGTTTGTACAAACCTACTTACAGAAATAAAAATCATTTATCATTATTTTATCATTCGATATTTACGGGATAAGTGGAATTTTGTAGTTTAATAGTCTGTATAAGTAAGACAACTAATCATAATTTATCATTTTGAAGATTAATAAACATATCAAATATAGATATTGAATAAAAAAAATCACCTCTTTAAATGAAAAATCACTAAGATACCTCTAAAAATTTCTTTTAACGATTATAAACGATACTAATATACATACTCGTACAATCATCCAGATATTTTTGTCAGATTATTCTACAAGCAACATATTAACGTGATAGTGTTTTAATTTTTTAGTCTAATCACTAGATTTTTTGTAAATCGATAATTGCTTCATATTTTGCAATAAATTACCAGCGTTGTGTCATCGCGCTTCTCTTTCTTTTCTATGCAGTCCGACAGTGACCGCGCTTTAGGTCATGTAGTCCCGCGTAAGGGTAAGGTCATGTAGTCGCGGGCTACCATGACGCTTTCGCGTCATGGTAGCCCGCGAAATTAAAATTTTCTTACGTTTTTTGCAATTTACAAGTTAGTATTAGGCATTCATCAAAATTTGATTCGCGACCGTAATAACAAATATGTTTTTACAGAATTATAATCATTAAAGTCGTCAATAAAACTCTTTAAGACCAGGCAATCCAAATGAATGACTATTTCATAAACTCTTGACATTTGAGGATTGTACTAACTTAAGACTATAATTCCGTAAATACATATTTGGTATGACCGCGAATCATACTTTATTCAACATACAACCTAACACTGACTTGCAAATTGCATAAAACGTAAGAAAATTTGAATTTCGCGAGCTACCGTGACGCTTTTATTTCCCCTTAAATATAACTGACAAAATGGGGATACACTACAGATACTACCTACCTTTCTGCCTAACCTTTTGGGGTTTACAGGCATGATGTTATGTTATTTTAGTAATCCGACCTCGAACCAAGCTCGAACGAACATTATCGGAACCTCAAGAAACTAATGACCTATTTTTAAATCTGCCCCATCAGCATCGCTATTGCTATGTTATATTTCTCCATCCTTTTTTGGCAAGTCATAGACAATTTCAATATACAGTTTCTTGACCTCTGCACTTTGACCACGAACCTTTAAAAAATGCTACCCAAAAAGTACGCGAAAATATAATAAACCTAAATATTTTTCATATTCAACACTCACACCAAGTCCCTAAACAAATTGCTCTCCAACAACAGTTTCAGTTGACAACACAACTACACGACAAAGCATCTATAACGCAAACTTTTACGTTAGCAGAATTACAACGCAGGTAAGCTCTGAACGCAATTTTGTCGTAGTTATGATTTACAACGTTGGGGACCTTTGAGAAATTCAGCAGGTAGTTTATGTATGTACCTTCACCTGTGTCCCTTATAAGCTTTATGAGTTTATCTACACTATTTTTAGTGTATCTATGTGAATATCTTTATTGTTATTTTCGTGGCTTAATTTTGCAGCTAATGTCATTTATCGTCATCTTTGTGACCGCAAAACTGTGCCTCTAGCATGAATTAAAAGGATCTATGTTGCATCGTTGAAGTAATCTGTTTGTAACTATTCCCATATACAGGATGTCTGAGAAAGGGCGTCGCCCGCTTAAGGGTGTGGTACAGACCATCAAACTGAACTACTTTTATCCGGGGACCAACATCGTAATCGTGAAAAAAAAATCAGTCGTCCCACATAAAACTTTAATAACTACTTGACCAAATGTATGAGACGACTGATTTTTTTTCCCGATTACGATGTAGGAGCTCGTGACTAAGTAATAACAGCCGCACGGGTCGATCCATCAGGCTAAGCTACGCTTGCCGGGGTTGGTCCGTGGATGGGTGACCATCTTTACATACCGAGACTCCTTCGTGCCTCGGTAAGCACGTTAATCCGTTGGTCCCGGCTGTCATTCGTGGATCTTTGTCAGTCGTTACGGGTCGTGAGAAGCACGAAAGTCAGACAACCAGTCTTACCAAGGTATCTTGGTACCCTGTAACTAGAGGTTGTGGAGCTCAGACATGCAGTCGACCCCAACCTAATTGGGATAAGGCTAGGCTGATGAAATAGTTTCCTGGAAATTAAAAAACATATCGGTTTATCCCGAAGCTAACTAAAAACGTGTAAACGAATACAAATCGTTAGTTATGATTTCAGCAAAAAGTTGAATAGATTCGGGTTAGTTACGGGTCGTCAGAAGCCCGAAAGTCTGACAACCAGTCTTACCAAGGGGTATCATACGAGTATTACCCAGTAACTGGGTTGTGGAGGTTTTTTATTTTGTGGATGGGAATTCAACAAATAACCTTCCTACTGAAAGAGCTCGCCAAAGACACCCCCCCCCACACTACTTCCATTTCTTTTCCTGAAAACTCCTTCCTTCTTTTCGAAAGTGCCAGGGGAGGCCACGAAATGATAATTTTTTTATGTTTTTTGCAATTCGCAACTCAATATTAGATATACAATCTAATATTGACTTGCGAATTGCAAAATTGTTGATCAAAATATGATTTGCGATCGTAACAAGTATCTATTTACAGAATTATAATCATTAAATATCCTTCTCGGAATGTCTATTGTATTATCCTTAGCAACGCAATATTGTGTTGATGGGAACATTGGCAACGCCAATCGGGTAATCCAAGCCGTCATTAGGGTCATCCTTGCGAACGGTTATTTGGGGCGCCCAAGTAAATGTGGTCGACCAACAACATGTAGGTAAGATTTGAGGTATTAGCAGATCATTTAATAGGTAATAATTGGTATGTTCCTAATGACTACCACGTTGGTTTTGTGATCGCAAGTAGTACTGCTGAGCATGTGCTCTTGGGTCCGATTCCCAGGTCAGGCAAAGTAATAATAATAATAATGCCACCGCTGTATCTCTACGTTGACGTCGTGGTGGGGCTTGCGTGCTCCAAACTTTAGGTCTGTGCTGGTAGAGTTTGCCGGAACGGGTCTAGGATGAGGAGCCAGACCAAGAGAGATACAAAAACCCACAGGGCAGCATGTGGCGAGCTGATGGGCAGTAGCGAACCCATGGACCCTATCTCCCGGGAGAAATCTTGTCCTCATCTCTGGCTTGCCTTTATTGGCCGGCTGGAGTGAACACTGACGAGGAACAGAGCTCCCACCTCTTTCTTGCCTTTATTGGGCGGCTTGATTCGCAAGAGCAAACGTGCTCGGAGGAAGGAAGTATTCCAGTAAGGTGCTGGTAGGGATCTTGACCGTACTTCCGGGATTGTCCTGATAGCCGTGGAATACCTCTCCACTCCTCAAGCACCTCCGGAAGTGTTGCCCCCTTGTCGCTACGTCACTATGTGCTAGCGGCCGTCTCCGGGGGCCCATTATTGAGTGTGCAAGTCACCCCCTGCCATTTTATCCGTGTATAATAATATAACATTGGTCAGGCAGGGGACATAGTTCTTCCATAGTTCAAGTTACCCAATCCACTTTAGCCACCCAAACCCATAGCCCAATGTGTTTTGTTTCCACGTACAACAATAGTCCTGTCCCAACCGGGGGTTGTCCTTGGGTGCACTTGCATAGTGCATACAGGGATAATCGTCGGTTGGTGCCTCCTCATCATTTAAAATTATCTAAGGGGCCTCTGCGAGTTGGCTTCGGCTCCTCGTACGCCTTCCAAAGGTCCGGGACCCCAGGGTCCCGAGATATATAAGATATATTAATAATAATAATATTTATTCAAAAATTACAAGGCATAAAAATTGTACAGTTTTGCTTAAATGTTAATTATAATCCTAAGACTTACGTGCCTGAACTAGGTAATCCTGTGTTTCAGGCGAAAAGAGCTCATAAAGTGTTATAAAATTAATAAATAATCAAAGACGAAGAAAGTTGACAAAAGACAAATTAATTATATGTTGAGTAGCTTACCTCTTAGTTTCTAAATTTGATAAATACTTATCGTAGATGAGTATAAATCTATTTACTTTAACACAGTTAATAAATTCTCTGTATCTTCGTAAGACATACCTTGGAGAACCTGCTTGACAATTCTTTTACAATTTGTGTAGTTCAGGGAGTAAATGTTTGCTTTCGAGTTTAGTCTATTATAGAGGAGAGGACCGAGGTACAGGTAAAATCATCATCTGCCTAGCCTTTTCCCAACTATGTTGGGGTCGGCTTCCAGTCTAACCGGATGCAGCTGAATACCAGTATTTCACATGGAAGGACTGCCTATCTGACCTCCACAACCCAGTTACTGGGTAATACGATACCCCTTGGTAACTGGTTGTCAGACTTTCGGGCTTCTGACGACCCGTAACGACTGTCAAAGATCTACGAATGACCGCCGGGACCAACGGCTTAACGTGCTTTCCGAGGCACGGAGGAGTCTCGGTATGTAAAGATGGTCACCCATCCACAGACCAACCCTGGCAAGCGTAGCTTAACCTGATGGATCGACCCGTGCGGCTGTTATTATTTAGCCACGAGCTCCTCTGCACACAGGTAAAATCTGGATATAAAAGCATGTTTTGTTGTATTTAGCGGGCAGACCAAATCTTTACGTCTTTTATTGGTATATTCAGTGCTGTAGGGGAGAGCTGTGTGTTGTTTTAATACAATACCCATTAAGTGTTATTTCGTTTTTCCATCTGGAATTTGTCAGTAGCAACCCGGTGACTGGATTTCTGCACGGGTGATGGCAATAGGCTCGCCCCCTGTTACATGGGATTTAAACGTAATTCTCGAAATCTGCTGTTTCCTAATGCTGGTTTGGATTGTGTAGCTAGGTTACTAATTGGGTTCTGTGCTATCGGGTTGGGGATTCGGAATAATATTTGCATAGAAAGAAAGAAAAATGCGTTTAATTGGCATTACAGCATAAAATAAATACACCTTAAAACTATGGAAACATGAAATAATGATTGCAATGCCAAAAGGGCCTCAGCAACACAAGGTATACCACCTGACGCTGATTTTCAGCTGCAACCCACGAGTGCCATACGCTAGAATTTAATAAACACAGAGAAGTGTGTGTCCGTTTTATAATAAATTAAGAGAATAAATTAAAAATAAATGTTGTAACATACATATGTGTGCGTGTGTTGTGTTGTGATTAATTAAATACTAAAATAAATACTCAACATCAATGTTATTAACTACAATAAAATAATAATAAATCTATATCTAAATATTTAAAACCACCTTTAAAGCAAAATCGTGAGACTGCGTTGTTCTTCTAAACTATGAAATCATATCTTCACATAGTCTTCAGACACTTTTATTGTTTCTGGTTTCAATATTTGTGCATGGCATGTTTTAAAGGCGTGTTGTTATAGGAAAAAATATTATTGAATAGGAAAATCTAAAACAATATATCTTTTGCTGTATAAAATATTATGACACCATGAGATCCCGTAGAAAATTAGCCTTAGCCGTAGCCTTTTCCAGCTCGAATGTGGATGGCTATACGAGTAGGAGAAGACCAAAGAAACGATGAATGACTGTGTGAAAGATGATATCTACCGAGATGATGACTAATAGAGAAGTATGGAAGAAAAAGACATGTTGCGTCGATCTCAAATAAATTGCGACAAGGACAGGGAACTTGTGCGGCTCTTGAAATATATTTCAAAATCATAGCTGCTAGTTACTATTCCTACAACTAGAATTACTTTCCAAATGTTCCACAAAACTCACCATCATCCTAACAACTACAAACCAAAAAGCTCCTCGTATTTACTTTCGATACCGGTCCTCTAATAATTTGCGGTGCCATACCGTGAGCGTACCGGAGCCGTACCGCCGTATCGTCACCCGGACGGCCGTTAATTAGTTTGGTTGACGAGGGTAACAGACGGTAGTACTATATTGTTAATGATTACACTCTAGAACACTAGTACTCTATGTACCTCACTTTTGAACCGTAATTTATAACGGTGTCGGTACTCAAAATTGTTTTATGTTGGTATTTATGAGATGGTTTTGTCGAGTTCATTTGTGTTTGAGTTTGTTGAAGGGATAAATAATATAATCAATGAATTAGTAACACGAGCATATTGTCACGTCGTTTCATAAAGAGATAGAAAGGGTGTCCAAAACTACGCTTATTTCACCAACTAATTATTTATTTATTGATTTATTAGCAGCGCCCCGTGGTTTCACCCGAGTAAGTGTCGAACCCGTGGGAATATCGGGACAAAATGTATTCTATTTGTTAGTCCAGGTTATAAACGATCTGTGTGCCAAATTTCATGAATATCCGTTCACTAGTTTTTATGTGAAAGTGTAACAAACATCCATCCATCCTCACAGACTTTCGCATTTATAATATTAGTGGGATTTCTTTAATTAAGACGGGTTGTTAAAATCAATTACAAAAATTGAAGATACAGTTTGTATTTATACAGATGCACATAAAAGAGAAAATATGAAATCATCAAGTTCAGTACTTCTAACATGCCAAAAAAATATTCGTCCGTTCGTCCGCAAACAGATTGTTTGTTGGATTAGAGTCTAAGGGTCAACTCACACCGAGACGCGACGCTACGCGACGTTACTGGAAGAGGCCAGTGATTTCGCGCTGCGCCGAGCGCCGCCGCGAGACGCATCGCAACGTCGCGAGGCGCATAGTAAAATCGTTGGCAACAGGACGCCTCGCTGCGCAGCGCGACGCCGCGCGGCGCAGCGGAACGTTTCTACATTCGCCACGTGCTCCCGCCCCGCTCTACGTCCACCCGCAGTCTACCATTTGCAAGCGCATGAGAACGACGTAATTTGGCACTTTTCACTTTTGGCAATTTCACTCGAGCACTCGACCGAACTCTATCAATTCTACGCGAAGTCTGGACGGAAATAGTAGAGACAAGTAGCCACGGCAGCGTCGGCTGCGCCTCGCGGCGTCGCGCGGCTTCGTGAGGCGCAGCGCCGCTCTTGCACGCCGCGCGTACCGGCGATGCACCGCTGCGTCGCGATGCACCGCGCTACGCCGCGAGGCATCACGAGGTGCAGCGCTGCATGGTCCAACGTATTCTAAATTCTCACAATGAAATGTGTATCTTTTCGTGTAGAAAACAAAGTTCTATTTTGAGTCGCTCTTTTAAAGTGTGCGCGTGTTAGATTATTAAGTAATTAGACATTAAAAGTGTATATATAGATATTATCAAAGCAGCAAGCATTAAATGTCAGGATGTTTATTGGTCATTTACTGTGTATGAAAGTACTATGAACATGGTGTGTACGGCAAGGGTTTCATAACAAAGACACAAAAAGACAAGACTAGGCATTTATTATTTCAATTAGGCTTGTCAGTAGTTAATCAGAAAGCTAGTCGTCCGTTCACAAAACTAGGTCATCATGGAGAAGAGCGGACAAGAAACTCCATGGAAACAGTATAAAGTATTACATCAACATATTACTTATATTTCTTTATAATTATCGTTATCTCAAAAACAGTTAATTCTATCTCTTGGACAATGGTCCAAGAGAACCCATAATAATAGCAACATAATAACATTAGCTAGGAAAAGAACATGAATATTCCATTATACGGTTTGACATATTAGCAATATTATCAATAATATAACTACAACAACAATATGGTCATAATAAGCAATAATTGAGATATACTATCAAATTACTCAATTCATAAAATAATAATAATAGTACCTATACAATATACATCATCAACAACAACAATAATCAGAATAATATCATACCCTTAGATGTTAACGCCTTGAAAATCGAAGAGCAACTGCCCTGATTCACTGTGGCTCCGCTCTTTTATACCCGATAACAAACAAGTATGATTCACAATCGACAGTTGATTCAAATCAGTGTTTGATTTATAGAAAGATAAGTTTGTTATATTCATTAATTAATTTTAACAATTGAGTATAAAATATTGAACAGATAATAATTATATTTATAGGTATAACAAGTATTTATTTTTAAATATTAGACACTTAATAGTGTGTCAATCCGTTTGACTCGAGTCTTTTTATACCAATGAGTAAACAAGTGGGGTGGTCACATGTTTTTAGAAAATATTATATTTGAGCTACTAGTTTTTGCTAATAATGTTGTTAAATCATAATTTATTTTTATCTTTATATTTAAACATGAGATAACCCGATAATTGATCTTAGTAGCTTTAAATGCTCTTGCTTTCTATATTGCTATAATAAACTTAACCTAAAATCTAACCTGTAAAAATAATAAAGTATGTAAAATCAAACTAATTTCACAGCTGTTTGTTATTGGCATTATTGTAGACATAAATTGGCATTTACAAATAGACACACACATATTTTAGCATACTTATTCTTATATTTATTTTGTATATTTAGTCAAAATATTTTGAATAATCTATCACGGCCAGACTGACCAGTACTTCGCTCTCGAAGTACCCCTTATATTAGTCTGTATATATAATATTTTCTGTTTTGTTTAGTACCTGCTGCATTAATGATTAGTTAACCAGCAGTTTTGATCTATGGCCTTGGCATACAAGCACCTATCACCCGCTGCAGTGTGAATTTCAGTGAAGTATCAGGGCAAAGATCGACCAGCGGTATAATATATATTATTGTTATCATTTTTTTTTTTTTTTGATTTCTAACCATGACATATTAACCCTATCACCCGCCGCAGTATGATATTCAGGTTAATATCTGATCAGAAATCGACCAGCGGAAAAATATTAAATATGTGTACGTCTTTCGTAGTAGATAAAAGAACATGTTTTATTATAATGTAAAAGTAACAAAAATATTTGTAATACAACAATTTCATGCAGAAATAATAATCATATCCTATAATAATAACAATCATATATTTATAATAATTCATCACCCGCCTAGGATCTAGCCATACCACATGGCATCACCCGCCTGGGATCTAGCCCTAAGACCAGGAAAAGGATACGCATGTTGGCCATAAGTCATTAGTAATCAGTCATTAGTCATTTATTCATTTGTCAGCCAGCGTAATAGGGAGGGAGGTGGAATAGCTAAGATAATTTACAAATCATCCGCCCATACGGTCGGTTTATTGTCGTTGTCATCCATAAATGGATCATTACGAGCCAGTGGTCGGTCTCAAAAAAAAAAAGATCATGACTAGTGATTTCTTCGGACATCCTCTTAAATTTACGTTTTTCTTTTTAGTGATTATTAGAAAATACTTCTAAAACTTCCTTAGGGCCTTCATATTTAGGACCAAGTTTTAGTCGTATGTTTTCCATGCTTTATATATTAAGACAAAATCCCCCTTTACAAAAGGCTTCATTTGAGCTTTGCCCTTGTCAATACTTAACTTGTCCCGAAATGATCGCTCGTCCATCCTTAATTTACATAATGACCTAACAGTAATCAGATCTTCAATTGAATTATCATCGTCGATTTGTAAGACTGTAAGACTTGCTTGATACCCAATGGCAAACATTTTTTCTCACACCACAACTGTATGGGAGATCTTCCCGTACTTTTAGAAACGGTATAATTAATAAGCAACTGTAAATCTCGATTAGCAGTGTGCCATGGTTGTGTAAGCTCCACAACAGACTATATCTTAGCTTAGCCACAGGCACAGCCAGTTATTTATAATTATTAAAATTATTATTTATAATTATAATTATAATTTCCAGTATTTAAAAACTTAAATAGCGTCTTCAACAATAGCACTTTGAAAATGAAAAATAATCAGTTAATACATCTAAAATTATTTGTTTATCAACAATGTATGTGAAATTTGCTTTTTTCTTACATGTTAGTAAGTATACCGGATCAAAGAAAAATATATGTTTCATCCGCTTTATGACATAGTATATACCAACTTTAAATTGTGGCTTTTATTCGTACTTATTGTAACATTTTCTTCAAAGCTATCTTTTTAATTAATTTGTGAACACCAGAGTAATATTAGAAATTTTAAATGATGTTTCCGTGAACACTTGCATTTCTTCGACCATACAACAACTACTTCATAATTACTTCTGGAATAAAATGCTCACAAGCTAACTTTACTAGCACTTTGATTTATAAGCAACAAAACTTAACATTTGGGATTGCCAAGTTCAACTTTTGTTAAAACTTGCATTTTATTGTCAGCCTCATTATTGAGAGAAATAGAATTAATTATAATCTTGTAACTAACATAGTAGCAACTATTGGTTTTATAAGCTACGCTTCAACCACACCCCAGGTAATCAATGATCTTTCAACTTAACTATCCTATTCAATATTGTAGGTAGATACCCCTTTTTTTTATAAGCATCATTTTCTCATAACAAAATCTGCTTTCCTTTTTAGTCTGTTAAAATACCGGCTGAAAATTAACTTTTAATGACAAACATTTCGTTCTAAGATTCTAGTTTATAGGTTGCTAAAATTTTCCTAAGATTCACCATCAGCTGGTGGAAGTCTCAGATTACAAAATAATATTAAAGCAGAGCCTCTATAGGCCTTACCGACTTTTTAGCTAATTTGTAGACCAGCACTAATGCTCCATTGAACCCCTGGAATGGCCTTCCAAGATTCTACAGCACCTCGAAGCTCCGCAGTCCTGCTCTCAGTATAGGCATCACATCTTCATGGTAAGAGTTGAGTCAACGACCCGCCGACACCGATGGATTCCAGCAGAACGCAGATTGCTCAAACATTGATCATGAAAATAATAAAATAAAATTCATTAGAAATTTGTTATGTGAGACAGAGCATGATCCCACTTCTGATGTTAGAGAAATTAAGGAATAAGACATTAAAAGTGTATATATAGATATTATCAAAGCAGCAAGCATTAAATGTCAGGATGTTTATTGGTCATTTACTGTGTATGAAAGTACTATGAACATGGTGTGTACGGAAAGGGTTTCATAACAAAGACACAAAAAGACAAGACTAGGCATTTATTATTTCAATTAGGCTTGTCAGTAGTTAATCAGAAAGCTAGTCGTCCGTTCACAAAACTAGGTCATCATGGAGAAGAGCGGACAAGAAACTCCATGGAAACAGTATAAAGTATTACATCAACATATTACTTATATTTCTTTATAATTATCGTTATCTCAAAAACAGTTAATTCTATCTCTTGGACAATGGTCCAAGAGAACCCATAATAATAGCAACATAATAACATTAGCTAGGAAAAGAACATGAATATTCCATTATACGGTTTGACATATTAGCAATATTATCAATAATATAACTACAACAACAATATGGTCATAATAAGCAATAATTGAGATATACTATCAAATTACTCAATTCATAAAATAATAATAATAGTACCTATACAATATACATCATCAACAACAACAATAATCAGAATAATATCATACCCTTAGATGTTAACGCCTTGAAAATCGAAGAGCAACTGCCCTGATTCACTGTGGCTCCGCTCTTTTATACCCGATAACAAACAAGTATGATTCACAATCGACAGTTGATTCAAATCAGTGTTTGATTTATAGAAAGATAAGTTTGTTATATTCATTAATTAATTTTAACAATTGAGTATAAAATATTGAACAGATAATAATTATATTTATAGGTATAACAAGTATTTATTTTTAAATATTAGACACTTAATAGTGTGTCAATCCGTTTGACTCGAGTCTTTTTATACCAATGAGTAAACAAGTGGGGTGGTCACATGTTTTTAGAAAATATTATATTTGAGCTACTAGTTTTTGCTAATAATGTTGTTAAATCATAATTTATTTTTATCTTTATATTTAAACATGAGATAACCCGATAATTGATCTTAGTAGCTTTAAATGCTCTTGCTTTCTATATTGCTATAATAAACTTAACCTAAAATCTAACCTGTAAAAATAATAAAGTATGTAAAATCAAACCAATTTCACAGCTGTTTGTTATTGGCATTATTGTAGACATAAATTGGCATTTACAAATAGACACACACATATTTTAGCATACTTATTCTTATATTTATTTTGTATATTTAGTCAAAATATTTTGAATAATCTATCACGCGCAGCGTCGCGTCGCGTCGCGTCTCGGTGTGAGCTGACCCTTAGAGATCATTAAGTGCGGCCAGAGTACGTGGCACTGGGGACTTAGTACGTGCAACGCCAACGGTGCGACATGGAGGCACAGCAAACAGCTGGTGCTTTCTGCTGGGACAGTAATTGTTAAGTTTCATGTAATAAGATCGTGAATAGAATTATTGTTATTATACTGTGTGTATCTTTAATAGATGATAGATGGCCTCTATGGCTTTATACTAAGTTCATAGAATTTCTCAAATAGCTTGTTAGTCATGTATTACTTACTTATGAAAAAAAAAAACCGGCCAAGTGCGTGTTGGACCACGCACAATGAGGGTTCCGTAGTTGGGATGAACAACATAAGAGCCAACTTAACATTGCAGTTGGAAAACATATTCCAACTGCAAATGTAAGTTTGTACGCACAATATTGAGAGATTTACCATGTTATTTTAAAACCACAGTCTCCTAGTCAGGAGGCACAGATAGATTTTCCTGTTGTCTATAGTTAAGTATAGATAACGTTCCTATTTTCTGTAATTTTTTTTTTTCAAAATTTTAAACTCCGTAGTTTTGGAGATAAGGGAGGAGAAATGTAAATTTTCGTCCACTTTCTTAAATAACTATAAAACAATATATTTTAAAATAATAAAAAAGCAATATTTAAGACCCTCACAGTAATTTTATTTGATATGTCACAATACAGTTTGCAAAACTTTTTTTTTTAATTTTCTTATTAGGCCCCAAAAATTCCTTTATTCATGTTACATGTCCGTGTTTGGGTCACAGAAACTCATATGTATATCAAATTTCGACTTAAACGGTCCATTAGATTCGGAGCAAATTGGCTATGACAGACCGACAGACAGACACACGAGTGTTCCTATAAGGGTTCCGTATTTTACTTTTGACGTATGGAACCCTAAAAATAAGATAAAACGGTAAGGACCAGCACGCACTTGTGACTTTTAATTGGGCGATAGTGTATCGTTCTGGGAATCAGCAGTAAGGAGTTATATGGCTACTAAACTATCGGTCGACTTAACTCCATACTGATTCCCAGAATGATCAAACTATCGCCAGATTAAAAATAATAAGTGCGCGTTCGTCTAACGTATAATAATAGCAGCCTGTTATTGTCCAGCTGCAGAAAAAGGTCTCTTCTCATACAGAGAAGGCACGAGCATTGATCACCACCACGCTTGCTCAAGACGGGCTGGTGATTTCAGACTTATACGAGTATTAACTACTAACTTTGGCCCGCGATTTCGGAAAATATCCCACGGGAACATTGGTACTACAAGGTAGGAATTAAAAGTACCTACCCCATAGGGTACTGAACTAGGTTAGGGTACTTTGATGAAAGGTACACAGATAATTTATAACCATAGATTAACACATATTGTTAATCCCGGGTATATAATCTCTGTGCCAAACTTCCAAATGCGTTCAGCCGTTTTTGCGCTAATCCGCAGCATACATCCAGGTAAATAAACAAACGGGCAAACATTATTTTATTGGTTATTAGTATTCTTATCATTGTTATTTTACTAGGAGGAGCTCGTGGCTAAGTAATAACAGCCGCACGGGTCGATCCATCAGGTTAAGCTACGCTTGCCGGGGTTGGTCTGTGGATGGGTGACCATCTTTTCATACCAAGATTCCTCCGTGCCTCGGAAAGCACGTTAAGCCCTTGGTCCCGGCTGTCTTTCGTGGATCTTTGACACTCGTTACGGGTCGTCAGAAGCGAGAAAGTCTTACCAAGGCGTATCGTATTACCCAGTAACTGGGTTGTGGAGGTCAGATAGGCAGTCGCTCCATGTAAAATACTGGTATTCAGCTGCATCCGGTTAGACTGGAAGCCGACCCCAACATAGTTGGGAAAAGGCTTGGCAGATTGATTGATTGTTATTTTACTAGAAATATGTATAGATAAGTTCAGGTTTAATCACGATGAAAACATCGTGATTAAACCTTCACCGATATCATTAATGTCCAAGGTATACTTAAAAAGTACATTATATGAATTGAAAAAGTGACATTGGTACATGCCCGGATTTGAATCCTCAACCTCGTGCATGCGAGGCGAAACTGTAACCACTAGGCCATCACGACGGTAAGGTAGGTTGACGATGAATTCATCTATTTAATAACATCCAAAAAAAAAAAAACACAAAAAATCTCTGTAAAGACTTATCTTCTAAAAATAAAACGGGCAATAATTAATAAAAGCTTTTATAACAAACGAAGCTGTAAAGACCCTCTATATAATAGTTTCTCTTAACAACAGTAAAAATAACGTGCTCACAAAACAGGGAAATGCGATCGTAATAATTGCATCGCCGGTTCTGCAATGTGGGGCGAGTGAAAATGATAAGTATCGTGGCTGGCGTCCATTATTATTATTTATACGACAATTAATTCACATTCCTATTAAAGGTAAATGCAAAAGTCGTATATTTGATTGTTTGGTACCTACATTTTGAACCTAGTAACTGAATAAATCAATTCAATTCATTCATCAATAGGGATGATGCCTGGGTAAAAAAAAAGAAATTCTATTTAGTCCGTCAGTCAGATTATAAAAAAATATTAGACACGTATTTTTTGCTTTATCATATTAATAAAAAATGACTTAGATAAAACGCATTAAAGTTCGGGAGTGGGGACTTGCTACGTCACTTCTACGTATAAAATCTACGAAGACGTGACGTCATGCCACATTTTAACTTAATGTATCGCCGTAATCTTTTGATTACGTAGAAAAAGAAAAAATACGTGTCCAATATATTTTAATAATCTACATGACGGACAAAAAATCATTTTTTTGTCATCATCCCTATTATTGTGGCAATGATTCTTCCGCAAGTATATTGGATTCTCAGCAGCTGACGTTTTTTAGTTTCTGGCCCCTGGGAAAAGGCTAGAGTTATTGTATTTATGTATTTTATCACTTACGAATATAATCAGATTTTAGTGTAGCATCATATACGTGGGCTGTTCCAAAAATTGTTAGTGAAATGAAAAATATTTAGAATATGAAAAAGTTTATTTAACGCTTCTCAAAATACTCCTATCCAACCCCAATGCACTTATGCATTCAGGTGAACGAGCTTTCGAAATATTTACAAAATGTATCTTGCGGTAGGTCGAATAATCATAGCACGAAAAGCTTCCCGCGAGATGTGAATTGTTGCAAACTAAAGAAGAGTGACAGATAATCTTTAAAAATATTAAAAAAAACCGGCCAAGTGCATGTCGGACCACGCACAATGAAGGGTTCCGTAGTTGCGATGAACTTATCTCACGAACAAACTTAACATTGTAGTTAAAAACATGTTCATGTTACACACAATATTGAGAGATTGACCATGTAATTTTAAGATCATAGACTTCTTATATTTTGTTCCTTTAATCTATAGGTTTTACTATTTTCAGTATTTTTTTTTTTTCAAAATTTTAAGCTCAGTAGTTTCAGAGATGAAGATGTGAATGGTCAATTTTCGTCTATTTTCTTAAATAATTTTAAACCATATATTTTAAAATTATAAAAAGAAACTATATATTAGAGACCCTTACAGTAAGCCCTTTCATTTGATATGTCACACGGTACAGTTTGGAAAGCTTTTTTTTTTAATTTTCTTATTTGCCCCCAAAATTGACCTCTATATTCAAAATTCATTTATTTACGTTCAACGTTCGTGTTTGGGTCACAGAAATTCATGAGTGTACCAAATTTCAACTTGATCGGTCCGTTAGACTCGGAGCAAATAGGCTGTGACAGACGGACAGACAGACACACGAGTGATCTTATAAGGGTTCCGTTTTTTCCTTTTGAGGTACGGAACCCTAAAAAAGAACTACACATAGGTGGCCAGTCATTTTCACCAAGGAGATTATTTTGTATTGAAATTAGCCGTCTATTCAAAATAGTTTCAAGAATAAAGAGATTGTATTTATTCTGTGGCTAACAATTTTCGAAAAGTCCTAGTATAACTTTCAGTACAATGGATAAAATACAAACAAGCACTGTAATTAGAGCCATTTAATAATAAAAGAGTGTCAACACCTACATCTTCTAGTATCATAATTAAACCTCATGTTTACATTCAGTCTATGTTAATTACTAAAATTTATTTACAAAACATATCACCACCCCAAAATTCTGCCAGCCCTAAAAAGGATAACCACAAAAACATAAGAGCATACAAAATTAAATTCAACAAAATGGAGGCGCAAACTAATTGAAACTAATTAGTACAAACCTTACTAAAAATAATTACATAACAAAAAGTAAGAAAATTTAATTATAAGTAATAATAAGGTGACAAAATATGAAGGTGGAACTTTAATAAGGTGGTTTCCGTCGGTTCAGACATGTAAAAACACTTAGTAAAGAGAAAAGCAAATAAATAAAATGGAATTTGAAGGTGTGAAAGGGTAAGAAGGGAGGGCGAAATTAAACAAATACTGAAATGAGATAGGGATTCCCTGTTGGTTCCGGAATGAAAAATGTGTGAAGGTAAATTATGTTGAGTATTTTAGTTGATTTTCATACATTGTACCTAAGCAAGATACATTCGTTGCTTTCTATTTATTTTCTATGTGAAAATTATGAAATTATTTCAATATTTATTATTGAAATTTTCGAGCCGTTTGGGGTGGAAACTCTCGGGCCGTGGAGTCCGAGTGCTAGTGGTTTGTTCAACAAAATCTCCAAAAATAATCCAAATAAGAACTGCTTAGCAATGTGTGTACGTATTTATATTAATAATAGGTTGGGGAAAAAGTTTCTTCGTATTTTTTAAGAAAATTCAAAACATTTTTTAATATAGTTTATTTACATTTAACTAAAGTATGTAGGTACCATTTTGTTCGATAACTTTTTGCCTTCTTGTAGGTAGGGACATGATCCCATTGCTATAGAAATTTTGGGACTTTGGTCAAAATACCGCGACAAGTGGTTTTGGCAGTCCTCTCGTGATGTTAACCTGACACTGCCTATAGAATTCTGAAGAGACCGAAACAGGTGAAATCTGAAGGTGCAAGGTCAGGACTATACGGCAGATGCATTAACACCTCCCAGCCAAACTCTCTTAATTTTTGCTGAGTGGCTAAAGATGTGTGAGGTCTAGCGTTATCATGATGAAAAACCACACCCCTTCTGTTGATTAATTCCGGCCGCTTTCTCTCAACTTCTTGCTTTAATCTCATCAGTTGTTCGCAGTAGAGTTCAGAATCGATGGTCCTGCCTGGTGGTAACAGCTCATAATGAATAATGCCCTTCCAATCCCACCACACACACAGCATCACCTTGTTGCGAGTTAACCCGGGTTTCGCCACAGTCTGTGAAGCCTGACCGGCCTTTGACCACGACCTTTTTCGCACGTTCTTGTCATACGTGATCCACTTTTCATCACCAGTTATCAGCTTCTTCAAAAATGGTTCGGTTTCATTACGTCGTAATAAAGAATCACAAATGAGTACACGGTTCGTTAGGTTTCTTTCAGTGAGCTCGTGAGGTACCCAAATGTCGAGCTTTTTTGTGTACCCAGTTTTTTTTCAAATGCGCCGAAACTGTTTTGTGGTCAATTTCCAGTTCTTCAGCTACGTCATAACTACTGATATGCCGATCTTGCTCCACTTTTTCAAAAATGTCATCCATTTTATCCGTAATAGGGCGACCAGAGCGACGTGCATCTTTGACATCAAAATTTCCGGATTGAAAACGCTTAAACCAAATTTGTGCTACTCTCACAGACACTACACTAGGTCCATAAACATCGCAAATTTTTTTCGCAGCTTGCGTTGCATTTTTACCTTTTTTGTAGTAAAATTTTAAAATGTATCGAATTTCTTCATTAGATTCACTCATCTTGACGGTACGAAAAACAAATGAAAATCACACATTTTCCTAATTTGAATTTGGAATTATGTTCTTTAAAATTTAAACTTTCAATGATACCAAAACCAGCCACATAAAAATAGTATAGCCAAAGAGATTTTATTACAAGTTCTTACATACTATAATGCGAAAAGACTTTTTCCCAAACCTAATATACCAAGCAATTTAAAAACATTGACTTCTGGAGCATTTAAGCGCAAATTATATAAATGGCTAAATACACAAAAATTTTATTCTATTAAAGAATTTATAGAGACTAAATATGCTCCAACAATAATTTGTGATGTAACGCTAGTATAAGTATAAGTTTGCATGCTATGTATCCTTAGCAAAACATGTACGCACTAATTTTAATGTAACACCTGTAATACCATGTTTTAACGCAAATAAATGAATTGAATTGAATTGAAACGGCTAGTTGACACTTTCCATGGGCTGGCTTTTACCTTGGCCGTAACCTTGCGTAATGTACTTATATTATTTTGCGCAGTGTTGTATAGAATATATATATATTTTTAACTGAACAGACAGCTGTGCTGCTGGGGAGCTTGTTACGCCACTTCTTCTCCTCAGCTAAAGCACTAGGAAGTGGTGAAGGGCGGGCATTTTGGAGGACTGTCTTATGTAATTTTGACGTTCGAAAAGTGCTGATTCTCAGCCTAGTTTGAATAAATGACTTTTGATTTTGACTTTTTGATTTTGCTAGAGGCTAAGCATTACCATACAGTGTGGCAGTGCCGCCGCCGGTCTCTTGGATACATTACCAGTCGACAGCGATGCGGAGGAATTTTTCAACACCATATTTTAGGTTTTAAATAGTTTTAGTTAGGTTAGGATATTATATTTTTAACTTAATTATTTATAGTTGTTATAATAAAAATATTTTTTTGACGGAGCAGTAGGTAATTGCACTAGCCGTCGAACAGTCTCTGCTTAGTTAGTTTTACCTTTTCCAAGAATTTATACACGATAACTGTTCAAATGAGCGAATACATTTATATAACGGATCAAAGACAATATAAAGTGGTTGAAAGATTGTAACACTTTAGTCCTTTTTTTTTTGACGTAAGTTCAATATTTCTGACCGACAAAAACATGTAAGATTTCAACCGCTAATAACCAAGACACTTTTAATGCTAGAGTAATGGTTGAGCATTCATAAGATAGTTAATATTTATAACAATTTTAAGGCCGGATATAATTTGCCTATGACGTCACACTGCGAACGCAGGCACATGCGCGCGACCCTCTTCTTTTCACTATGTGTCGAAATATCAATTCGTATAGCGCAAAAACGTGATTAGCTAGATCAGTTATTCTGGTGGCTTTGGCAAGAATTAACAAAGAGTACCAGGACCTAAAAAGTATAACAGAAATATTGACCAAAATAGAGTTAAAAATGAATATGAAGTTGACAATAACAAAATAATGTCAGATGTCGTCTCATATCGGCCTTAAACCTGTTCAGAAATGAAAAAATCCCTATCGAAGAAAGCTTGCATCAAAAGGCATGCTATGAGCATAAAAGTCTAGTGCTGAGCAAATACAATAGCTACGACAGTATCAGAAACCGTAAGAAAATCTGTTGCAAATAGCAGAAAAGTTTGGGATGTCCTTTCATATCGGCCGTAAATCTACTCTGAATTAAAAAATATTATAATCGGTAAAAGCTTACTTTATAAGGAATGCAATGAGCCTACTAAGTCTAGTGTCGAGCAAATACAATGGCTACGGCAGTATCGGAAACAGTAGTAAAGTTTCAATCAGTTTTCACGAAAATAAACGGACTCGAACTGCGCCTACTAATATATTTTTTTTTTACCCATGAATTAATTACAGCAATCCACTGCTGGACATCTCTCAACTCGATTTCTGGCAACTCTCATCCGGCTGCTGCCAGCCACCCTGCGATGATCGTTGCTCCATCTAGTCTGAGGGTGTTTACCTTACGTTTTCCGATTTGCGGTCTCCAGTAAAGAACTCGTCTACCCCAATTTATGAATTATGGTCTTCAAAATTAAAGATCGTGCCTAAGTAATAAAAGCCGCACAGGCCGATCCATCAGGTTAAGCTACGCTTGCCGGGGTTGGTCCGTGGATGTGTGACCATCTTTACATACCGAGACTCCTCCGTGCTTCGGAAAGCATGTTAAGTAGTTGATCCCGGCTGTCGTTCGTGGATCTTTGACAGTCGTTACGGCCAAGCCCGAAAGTCTGAAAAACGAGTCTTACCCCTTAGACCTCCACAACCTCCGTATTAATCAGTAACTGGGTTGTGGACGTCTGCATCCGGTTAGACTGGACGCCAACCCCATCATTGCTGGGAAAAGGCTAGGCAGATTATAATATAATATATATCCTGGGACATTATTCACACACGGTCATCTGATCCCAAACTAAGTAGAGCGTGGTGCTATGGAAACCAGTATACTACTTTTTTTTCTGTAAATACATACTTATAGATAATCATGCACACAAATGTTTGTCCTGGATGAACCCACGACCAGCGGCATGATAGGTGGTATCTTAACCAACCACGCGATTTAGCCTGCATTGATTGGTCTTCAAAATTCAAAGCCGGACAGACTTTTTCGAAAGCATCTGCTTATAAACTTGACAGATCTATAACTACCCTTCGCATCTACGTTTAAAGTGGCCCTATAATGACTTCATAGGGCCATCTAACACACGACAATTTAAACCCAGTCACATGACTATTCCACACAATTATTAGATACGCGACAATGCGAAATAGTCGACTGTGTTGAGAACAAACTTCGGAACAGGTTATGAGCCTCGGTCCGTTTTATGACGTCAATAAATTCACGGACAAAAGAACAGTAGGGCGCGGAACGCAATAAAGTGTGCGGTGTAAACTTACTTGAAATGTATTGTGATGTCAGAGTTGTGAAGGATGTTGTCGAGATTTGAAGATGGGAGGTTTAGATGCCAACAGATGGTAGCAAGTAGGGTTGATTAATTTTAAAAAAATCAAAATAATCGGATTTATTTGATTTATGTAACTATTCCCATCTATTTTCATTATAAAAATCTTTTGATTTTAATTATATTTAATAAAAAAGAAAATCAACAACATTGTGATCCTTTTCTGCCACCACATGTTTCTAAATGTTTTTTCATTCTCGCTACTAAACCCATTATCTCCTTATTTCAACTTCTACACATCGCTTTGTTAAACTTTTCGCAAGCAAACTTCTTTTCAGCAAAATAAAGATAAACCCATACTGCATCTTTTTTTCTTTCTGCCACGCCGCGTCACCGCGACACTGCCACGTCGCGTCACCGCGACACTGCCACGCCGCGACTCTGCCATGCCACGTCACCGCGACACTGCCACGCCGCGTCACCGCGACATTGCCACGCCGCCTCACCGCGACACTACCACGCCGCGTCACCGCTACTGTGCCACGTCGCGTCACCGCGACACTGCCACGCCGCGTCACCGCTACGGTGCCACGTCGCGTCACCGCGACACTGCCACGCCGCGTCACCGCGACACTGCTACCCCGCGTCGCCTAGACACTGCTACCCCGCGTCGCCTAGACACTGCCACGCCGCGTCACCGCGACATTGCCACGCCGCCTCACCGCGATACTGCTACGCCGCGACTCTGCCATGCCACGTCACCGCTACTGTGCCACATCGCGTCACCGCGACACTGCCACGCCGCGTCACCGCTACTGTGCCACGTCGCGTCACCGCGACACTGCCACGTCGCGTCACCGCGACACTGCCACGCCGCGTCACCGCGACACTGCTACCCCGCGTCGCCTAGACACTGCTACCCCGCGTCGCCTAGACACTGCCAGGCCGCGTCACCGCGACATTGCCACGCCGCCTCACCGCGACACTGCTACGCCGCGACTCTGCCATGCCACGTCACCGCGACATTGCCACGCCGCGTCACCACTACTGTTCCACGTCGCGTCACCGCGACACGGCCACGCCGCGTCACCGCGACACTGCCACGTCGCGTCACCGCGACACGGCCACGCCGCGTCACCGCGACACTGCCACGCCGCGTCACCGCTACTGTGCCACGTCGCGTCACCGCGACACTGCCACGCCGCGTCACCGCGACACTGCCATGCCACGTCACCGCGACATTGCCACGCCGCGTCACCGCGACACGGCCACGCCGCGTCACCGCTACTGTTCCACGTCGCGTCACCGCGACACGGCCACGCCGCGTCACCGCTACTGTGCCACGTCGCGTCACCGCGACACTGCCACGCCGCGTCCCCGCGACACTACCACGCCGCGTCACCGCTACTGTGCCACGTCGCCTCACCGCTACTGTGCCACGTCGCGTCACCGCAACACTGCCACGCCGCGTCACCGCTACTGTGCCACGTCGCGTCACCGCGACACTGCCACGTCGCGTCACCGCGACACTGCCACGTCGCGTCACCGCGACACTGCCACGCCGCGTCACCGCGACACTGCTACCCCGCGTCGCCTAGACACTGCTACCCCGCGTCGCCTAGACACTGTCACGCCGCGTCACCGCGACATTGCCACGCCGCCTCACCGCGACACTGCTACGCCGCGACTCTGCCATGCCACGTCACCGCGACATTGCCACGCCGCGTCACCACTACTGTTCCACGTCGCGTCACCGCGACACGGCCACGCCGCGTCACCGCGACACTACCACGTCGCGTCACCGCGACACGGCCACGCCGCGTCACCGCGACACTGCCACGCCGCGTCACCGCTACTGTGCCACGTCGCGTCACCGCGACACTGCCACGCCGCGTCACCGCGACACTGCCATGCCACGTCACCGCGACATTGCCACGCCGCGTCACCGCGACACGGCCACGCCGCGTCACCGCGACACGGCCACGCCGCGTCACCGCTACTGTTCCACGTCGCGTCACCGCGACACGGCCACGCCGCGTCACCGCTACTGTGCCACGTCGCGTCACCGCGACACTGCCACGCCGCGTCCCCGCGACACTACCACGCCGCGTCACCACTACTGTGCCACGTCGCCTCACCGCTACTGTATCACGTCGCGTCACCGCAACACTGCCACGCCGCTTCACCGCTACTGTGCCACGTCGCGTCACCGCGACACTGCCACGCCGCGTCACCGCGACATTGCCACGCCGCGTCACCGCGACAATGCCACGCCGCGTCATTGCGACACTGCCACGCCGCCTCACTGCGACACTGCCACGCTGCGTCACCGCGACACTGCCACGCCACGTCACCGCGACACTGCCACGCCGCAACTCTGCCATGCCAAGTCACCGCGACATTGCCACGCCGCGTCACCGCTACTGTGCCACGTCGCCTCACCGCTACTGTGCCACGTAGCGTCACCGCGACACTGCTACCCCGCGTCGCCTAGACACTGCCACGCCGCGTCACCGCGACATTGCCACGCCGCCTCACCGCGACACTGCTACGCCGCGACTCTGCCATGCCACGTCACCGCGACACGGCCACGCCGCGTCACCGCTACTGTGCCACGTCGCCTCACCGCTACTGTGCCACGTCGCGTCACCGAGACACTGCCACGCCGCGTCACCGCGACATTGCCACGCTGCCTCACCGCGACACGGCCACGCCGCGTCACCGCTACTGTGCCACGTCGCGTCACCGCGACACTGCCACGCCACGTCACCGCGACACTGCTACGCCGCAACTCTGCCATGCCACGTAACCGCGACACTGCTACGCCGCGACTCTGCCATGCCACGTCACCGCGACACGGCCACGCCGCGTCACCGCTACTGTGCCACGTCGCGTCACCGCGACACTGCCACGCCGCGTCACCGCGACATTGCCACGCCGCGTCACCGCGACAATGCCACGCCGCGTCATTGCGACACTGCCACGCCGCCTCACTGCGACACTGCCACGCTGCGTCACCGCGACACTGCCACGCCACGTCACCGCGACACTGCTACGCCGCAACTCTGCCATGCCACGTCACCGCGACATTGCCACGCCGCGTCACCGCTACTGTGCCACGTCGCCTCACCGCTACTGTGCCACGTAGCGTCACCGCGACACTGCTACCCCGCGTCGCCTAGACACTGCACGCCGCGTCACCGCGACATTGCCACGCCGCCTCACCGCGACACTGCTACGCCGCAACTCTGCCATGCCACGTCACCGTGACATTGCCACGCCGCGTCACCGCTACTGTTCCACGTCGCGTCACGGCGACACGGCCACGCCGCGTCACCGCGACACTGCCACGCCGCGTCACCGCTACTGTGCCACGTCGCCTCACCGCTACTGTGCCACGTCGCGTCACCGAGACACTGCCACGCTGCCTCACCGCGACACTGCTACGCCGCGACACTGCGACACGGCCACGCCGCGTCACCGCTACTGTGCCACGTCGCCTCACCGCTACTGTGCCACGCCGCGTCACCGCTACTGTGCCACGTCGCGTCACCGCGACACTGCCACGCCGCGTCACCGCTACTGTGCCACGTCGCGTCACCGCGACACTGCCACGCCGCGTCACCGAGACACTGCCACGCCGCGTCACCGCGACATTGCCACGCTGCCTCACCGCGACACTGCTACGCCGCGACACTGCGACAGGACCACGCCGCGTCACCGCTACTGTGCCACGTCGCCTCACCGCTACTGTGCCACGCCGCGTCACCGCTACTGTGCCACGTCGCGTCACCGCGACACTGCCACGCCGCGTCACCGCTACTGTGCCACGTCGCGTCACCGCGACACTGCCACGCCGCGTCACCGAGACACTGCCACGCCGCGTCACCGCGACATTGCCACGCTGCCTCACCGCGACACTGCTACGCCGCGACTCTGCCATGCCACGTCACCGCGACATTGCCACGCCGCGTCACCACTACTGTTCCACGTCGCGTCACCGCGACACTGCCATGCCACGTCACCGCTACATTGCCACGCCGCGTCACCGCGACACGGCCACGCCGCGTCACCGCTACTGTACCACGTCGCGTCACCGCGACACGCCCACGCCGCGTCACCGCTACTGTGCCACGTCGCGTCACCGCGACACTGCCACGCCGCGTCCCCGCGACATTGCCACGGCGCGTCACCGCGACACTGCTACCCCGCGTCGCCTAGACACTGCTACCCCGCGTCGCCTAGACACTGCCGCGCCGCGTCACCGCGACATTGCCACGCCGCGTCACCGCTACTGTGCCACGTCGCCTCACCGCTACTGTGCCACGTAGCGTCACCGCGACACTGCTACCCCGCGTCGCCTAGACACTGCCACGCCGCGTCACCGCGACATTGCCACGCCGCCTCACCGCGACACTGCTACGCCGCGACTCTGCCATGCCACGTCACCGTGACATTGCCACTCCGCGTCACCGCTACTGTGCCACGTCGCGTCACCGCGACACTGCCACGCCGCGTCCCCGCGACACTACCACGCCGCGTCACCACTACTGTGCCACGTCGCCTCACCGCTACTGTATCACGTCGCGTCACCGCAACACTGCCACGCCGCGTCACCGCTACTGTGCCACGTCGCGTCACCGCGACACTGCCACGCCGCGTCACCGCGACATTGCCACGCCGCGTCACCGCGACAATGCCACGCCGCGTCATTGCGACACTGCCACGCCGCCTCACTGCGACACTGCCACGCTGCGTCACCGCGACACTGCCACGCCACGTCACCGCGACACTGCTACGCCGCAACTCTGCCATGCCAAGTCACCGCGACATTGCCACGCCGCGTCACCGCTACTGTGCCACGTCGCCTCACCGCTACTGTGCCACGTAGCGTCACCGCGACACTGCTACCCCGCGTCGCCTAGACACTGCCACGCCGCGTCACCGCGACATTGCCACGCCGCCTCACCGCGACACTGCTACGCCGCGACTCTGCCATGCCACGTCACCGCGACACGGCCACGCCGCGACACCGCTACTGTGCCACGTCGCGTCACCGCGACACTGCCACGCCGCGTCACCGCGACATTGCCACGCCGCGTCACCGCGACAATGCCACGCCGCGTCATTGCGACACTGCCACGCCGCCTCACTGCGACACTGCCACGCTGCGTCACCGCGACACTGCCACGCCACGTCACCGCGACACTGCTACGCCGCAACTCTGCCATGCCACGTCACCGCGACATTGCCACGCCGCGTCACCGCTACTGTGCCACGTCGCCTCACCGCTACTGTGCCACGTCGCGTCACCGAGACACTACCACGCCGCCTCACCGCTACTGTGCCACGTCGCCTCACCGCTACTGTGCCACGTCGCGTCACCGAGACACTGCCACGCCGCGTCACCGCGACATTGCCACGCCGCCTCACCGCGACACTGCCACGCCGCGTCACCGCTACTGTGCCACGCCGCGTCACCGCTACTGTGCCACGTCGCGTCACCGCGACATTGCCACGCCGCCTCACCGCGACACTGCCACGCCGCGTCACTGCCACGTCGCGTCACCGCGACACTGCTACCCCGCGTCGCCTAGACACTGCCACGCCGCGTCGCCTAGACACTGCCACGCCGCGTCACCGCGACACTGCCACGCCGCCTCACCGCGACACTGCCACGCCGCGTCACCGCAACTGTGCCACGCCGCGTCACCGCTACTGTGCCACGTCGCGTCACCGCGACACTGCTACCCCGCATCGCCTAGACACTGCCACGCCGCGTCACCGCGACACTGCCACGCCGCGTCACCGCTACTGTGCCACGTCGCCTCACCGCTACTGTGCCACGTCGCGTCACCGCTACTGTGCCACGTCGCGTCACCGCGACACGGCCACGCCGCGTCACCGCTACTGTGCCACGTCGCCTCACCGCTACTGTGCCACGTCGCGTCACCGCGACACTGCTACCCCGCATCGCCTAGACACTGCCACGCCGCGTCACCGCGACACTGCCACGCCGCGTCGCCTAGACACTGCCACGCCGCGTCACCGCGACACTGCCACGCCGCGTCACCGCTACTGTGCCACGTCGCCTCACCGCTACTGTGCCACGTCGCGTCACCGCTACTGTGCCACGTCGCGTCACCGCGACACGGCCACGCCGCGTCACCGCTACTGTGCCACGTCGCCTTACCGCTACTGTGCCACGTCGCGTCACCGCTACTGTGCCACGTCGCGTCACCGCGACACTGCTACCCCGCGTCGCCTAGACACTGCCACGCCGCGTCGCCTAGACACTGCCACGCCGCGTCACGGCTACGTCGCGTCACCGCGACACTGCTACCCCGCGTCGCCTAGACACTGCCACGCCGCGTCACCGCGACATTGCCACGCCACCTCACCGCGACACTGCCACGCCGCCTCACCGCGACACTGCCACGCCGCGTCACCGCTACTGTGCCACGTCGCCTTACCGCTACTGTGCCACGTCGCGTCACCGCTACTGTGCCACGTCGCGTCACCGCGACACTGCTACCCCGCGTCGCCTAGACACTGCCACGCCGCGTCGCCTAGACACTGCCACGCCGCGTCACGGCCACGTCGCGTCACCGCGACACTGCTACCCCGCGTCGCCTAGACACTGCCACGCCGCGTCACCGCGACATTGCCACGCCGCCTCACCGCGACACTGCCACGCCGCCTCACCGCGACACTGCCACGCCGCGTCACCGCTACTGTGCCACGTCGCGTCACCGCGACACGGCCACGCTGCGTCACCGCTACTGTGCCACGTCGCCTCACCACTACTGTGCCACGTCGCGTCACCGCGACACTGCTACCCCGCATCGCCTAGACACTGCCACGCCGCGTCACCGCGACACTGCCACGCCGCGTCACCGCGACACTGCCACGCCGCGTCACCGCTACTGTGCCACGTCGCCTCACCGCTACTGTGCCACGTCGCGTCACCGCTACTGTGCCACGTCGCGTCACCGCTACTGTGCCACGTCGCGTCACCGCGACACTGCTACCCCGCGTCGCCTAGACACTGCCACGCCGCGTCGCCTAGACACTGCTACCCCGCGTCGCCTAGACACTGCCACGCCGCGTCACCGCGACATTGCCACGCCGCCTCACCGCGACACTGCCACACCGCGTCACCACTACTGTGCCACGTCGCGTCACCGCGACACGGCCACGCCGCGTCACCGCTACTGTGCCACGTCGCCTCACCGCTACTGTGCCACGTCGCGTCACCGAGACACTGCCACGCCGCGTCACCGCGACATTGCCACGCCGCCTCACCGCGACACTGCCACGCCGCGTCACGGCCACGTCGCGTCACCGCGACACTGCTACCCCGCGTCGCCTAGACACTGCCACGCCGCGTCACCGCGACATTGCCACGCCGCCTCACCGCGACACTGCCACACCGCGTCACCACTACTGTGCCACGTCGCGTCACCGCGACACGGCCACGCCGCGTCACCGCTACTGTGCCACGTCGCCTCACCGCTACTGTGCCACGTCGCGTCACCGAGACACTGCCACGCCGCGTCACCGCGACATTGCCACGCCGCCTCACCGCGACACTGCCACGCCGCGTCACGGCCACGTCGCGTCACCGCGACACTGCTACCCCGCGTCGCCTAGACACTGCCACGCCGCGTCGCCTAGACACTGCCACGCCGCGTCACCGCGACACTGCCACGCCGCGTCACCGCGACACTGCCACGCCGCGTCACCGCGACACTGCCACGCCGCGTCACCGCGACACTGCCACGCCGCGTCACCGCAACACTGCCACGCCGCGTCACGGCCACGTCGCGTCACCGCGACACTGCTACCCCGCGTCGCCTAGACACTGCTACGCCGCGTCACCGCGACATTGCCACGCCGCCTCACCGCGATACTGCCACGCCGCGTCACCGCTACTGTGCCACGTCGCGTCACCGCGACACTGCCACGCTTTGTCACCGCTACGGTGCCACGTCGCGTCACCGCGACACTGCTACCCCGCGTCGCCTAGACACTGCCACGCCGCGTCACCGCGACACTGCCACGCCGCGTCACGGCCACGTCGCGTCACCGCGACACTGCTACCCCGCATCGCCTAGACACTGCCAAGCCGCGTCACCGCGACACTGCCACGCCGCGTCACCGCGACATTGCCACGTCGCCTCACCGCGACACTGCCACGTCGCGTCACCGCTACTGTGCCACGCCGTATCACCGCTCCTGTGCCACGTCGCGTCACCGCGACACTGCTACCCCGCATCGCCTAGACACTGCCACGCCGCGTCACCGCGACACTGCCACGCCGCGTCGCCTAGACAATGCCACGCCGCCTCACCGCGACACTACCACGCTGCGTCACCGCTACTGTGCCACGTCGCGTCACCGCGACACGGCCACGCTGCGTCACCGCTACTGTGCCACGTCGCCTCACCGCTACTGTGCCACGTCGCGTCACCGCGACACTGCTACCCCGCATCGCCTAGACACTGCCACGCCGCGTCACCGCGACACTGCCACGCCGCGTCACCGCGACACTGCCACGCCGCGTCGCCTAGACACTGCCACGTCGCGTCACCGCGACACGGCCACGCCGCGTCACCGCTACTGTGCCACGTCGCCTCACCGCTACTGTGCCACGTCGCGTCACCGCTACTGTGCCACGTCGCGTCACCGCGACACGGCCACGCCGCGTCACCGCTACTGTGCCACGTCGCCTCACCGCTACTGTGCCACGTCGCGTCACCGCTACTGTGCCACGTCGCGTCACCGCGACACTGCTACCCCGCATCGCCTAGACACTGCCACGCCGCGTCACCGCGACACTGCCACGCCGCGTCACCGCGACACTGCCACGCCGCGTCGCCTTGACACTGCCACGCCGCCTCACCGCTACTGTGCCACGTCGCCTCACCGCTACTGTGCCACGTCGCGTCACCGAGACACTGCCACGCCGCCTCACCGCGACACTGCCACGCCGCGTCACCGCTACTGTGCCACGCCGCGTCACCGCTACTGTGCCACGTCACGTCACCGCGACATTGCCACGCCGCCTCACCGCGACACTGCCACGCCGCGTCACTGCCACGTCGCGTCACCGCGACACTGCTACCCCGCGTCGCCTAGACACTGCCACGCCGCGTCGCCTAGACACTGCCACGCCGCGTCGCCTAGACACTGCCACGCCGCGTCACCGCGACACTGCCACGCCGCCTCACCGCGACACTGCCACGCCGCGTCACCGCAACTGTGCCACGCCACGTCACCGCTACTGTGCCACGTCGCGTCACCGCGACACTGCTACCCCGCATCGCCTAGACACTGCCACGCCGCGTCACCGCGACACTGCCACGCCGCGTCACCGCGACACTGCCACGCCGCGTCACCGCGACACTGCCACGCCGCCTCACCGCGACACTGCCACGCCGCGTCACCGCAACTGTGCCACGCCACGTCACCGCTACTGTGCCACGTCGCGTCACCGCGACACTGCTACCCCGCATCGCCTAGACACTGCCACGCCGCGTCACCGCGACACTGCCACGCCGCGTCACCGCGACACTGCCACGCCGCGTCACCGCGACACTGCCACGCCGCGTCGGCTAGACACTGCCACGCCGCCTCACCGCGACATTGCCACGCCGCCTTACCGCGACACTGCCACGCCGCGTCACGGCCACGTCGCGTCACCGCGACACTGCTACCCCGCGTCGCCTAGACACTGCCACGCCGCGTCGCCTAGACACTGCCACGCCGCGTCACGGCCACGTCGCGTCACCGCGACACTGCTACCCCGCGTCGCCTAGACACTGCCACGCCGCGTCACCGCGACATTGCCACGCCGCCTCACCGCGACACTGCCACGCCGCGTCACGGCCACGTCGCGTCACCGCGACACGGCCACGATGCGTCACCGCTACTGTGCCACGTCGCCTCACCGCTACTGTGCCACGTCGCGTCACCGCGACACTGCTACCCCGCATCGCCTAGACACTGCCACGCCGCGTCACCGCGACACTGCCACGCCGTGTCACCGCGACACTGCCACGCCGCGTCGCCTAGACACTGCCACGCCGCGTCACCGCGACACTGCCACGCCGCGTCACCGCTACTGTGCCACGTCGCCTCACCGCTACTGTGCCACGTCGCGTCACCGCTACTGTGCCACGTCGCGTCACCGCGACACTGCTACCCCGCGTCGCCTAGACACTGCCACGCCGCGTCGCCTAGACACTGCTACCCCGCGTCGCCTAGACACTGCCACGCCGCGTCACCGCGACATTGCCACGCCGCCTCACCGCGACACTGCCACACCGCGTCACCACTACTGTGCCACGTCGCGTCACCGCGACACGGCCACGCCGCGTCACCGCTACTGTGCCACGTCGCCTCACCGCTACTGTGCCACGTCGCGTCACCGAGACACTGCCACGCCGCGTCACCGCGACATTGCCACGCCGCCTCACCGCGACACTGCCACGCCGCGTCACGGCCACGTCGCGTCACCGCGACACTGCTACCCCGCGTCGCCTAGACACTGCCACGCCGCGTCACCGCGACATTGCCACGCCGCCTCACCGCGACACTGCCACACCGCGTCACCACTACTGTGCCACGTCGCGTCACCGCGACACGGCCACGCCGCGTCACCGCTACTGTGCCACGTCGCCTCACCGCTACTGTGCCACGTCGCGTCACCGAGACACTGCCACGCCGCGTCACCGCGACATTGCCACGCCGCCTCACCGCGACACTGCCACGCCGCGTCACGGCCACGTCGCGTCACCGCGACACTGCTACCCCGCGTCGCCTAGACACTGCCACGCCGCGTCGCCTAGACACTGCCACGCCGCGTCACCGCGACACTGCCACGCCGCGTCACCGCGACACTGCCACGCCGCGTCACCGCGACACTGCCACGCCGCGTCACCGCGACACTGCCACGCCGCGTCACCGCAACACTGCCACGCCGCGTCACGGCCACGTCGCGTCACCGCGACACTGCTACCCCGCGTCGCCTAGACACTGCTACGCCGCGTCACCGCGACATTGCCACGCCGCCTCACCGCGATACTGCCACGCCGCGTCACCGCTACTGTGCCACGTCGCGTCACCGCGACACTGCCACGCTTTGTCACCGCTACGGTGCCACGTCGCGTCACCGCGACACTGCTACCCCGCGTCGCCTAGACACTGCCACGCCGCGTCACCGCGACACTGCCACGCCGCGTCACGGCCACGTCGCGTCACCGCGACACTGCTACCCCGCATCGCCTAGACACTGCCAAGCCGCGTCACCGCGACACTGCCACGCCGCGTCACCGCGACATTGCCACGTCGCCTCACCGCGACACTGCCACGTCGCGTCACCGCTACTGTGCCACGCCGTATCACCGCTCCTGTGCCACGTCGCGTCACCGCGACACTGCTACCCCGCATCGCCTAGACACTGCCACGCCGCGTCACCGCGACACTGCCACGCCGCGTCGCCTAGACAATGCCACGCCGCCTCACCGCGACACTACCACGCTGCGTCACCGCTACTGTGCCACGTCGCGTCACCGCGACACTGCCACGCCGCGTCACGGCCACGTCGCTTCACCGCGACACTGCTACCCCGCGTCGCCTAGACACTGCCACGCCGCGTCGCCTAGACACTGCCACGCCGCGTCACCGCGACACTGCCACGCCGCGTCACCGCGACACTGCCACGCCGCGTCACCGCGACACTGCCACGCCGCGTCACCGCGACACTGCCACGCCGCGTCACCGCGACACTGCCACGCCGCGTCACCGCAACACTGCCACGCCGCGTCACGGCCACGTCGCGTCACCGCGACACTGCTACCCCGCGTCGCCTAGACACTGCTACGCCGCGTCACCGCGACATTGCCACGCCGCCTCACCGCGATACTGCCACGCCGCGTCACCGCTACTGTGCCACGTCGCGTCACCGCGACACTGCCACGCTTTGTCACCGCTACGGTGCCACGTCGCGTCACCGCGACACTGCTACCCCGCGTCGCCTAGACACTGCCACGCCGCGTCACCGCGACACTGCCACGCCGCGTCACGGCCACGTCGCGTCACCGCGACACTGCTACCCCGCATCGCCTAGACACTGCCAAGCCGCGTCACCGCGACACTGCCACGCCGCGTCACCGCGACATTGCCACGTCGCCTCACCGCGACACTGCCACGTCGCGTCACCGCTACTGTGCCACGCCGTATCACCGCTCCTGTGCCACGTCGCGTCACCGCGACACTGCTACCCCGCATCGCCTAGACACTGCCACGCCGCGTCACCGCGACACTGCCACGCCGCGTCGCCTAGACAATGCCACGCCGCCTCACCGCGACACTACCACGCTGCGTCACCGCTACTGTGCCACGTCGCGTCACCGCGACACTGCCACGCCGCGTCACCGCGACACTGCCACGCCGCGTCACCGCGACACTGCCACGCCGCGTCACCGCGACATTGCCACGCCGCCTCACCGCGACACTGCCACGCCGCGTCATCGCTACGGTGCCACGTCGCGTCACCGCGACACTGCTACCCCGCGTCGCCTAGACACTGCCACGCCGCGTCACCGCGACATTGCCACGCCGCCTTACCGCGACACTGCCACGCCGCGTCATCGCTACGGTGCCACGTCGCGTCACCGCGACACTGCCACGCCGCGTCACTGCGACATTGCCACGCCGCCTCACCGCGACACTGCCACGCCGCGTCACCGCGACACTGCCACGCCGCGTCACCGCTACTGTTCCACGTCGCGTCACCGCGACACTGCTACCCCGCGTCGCCTAGACACTGCCACGACGCGTCACCGTGACTCTGCCACGCCGCGTCACCGCGACACTACCACGCCGCGTCACCGCGACACTGTCACGCCGCGACACGGCCACGCTGCGTCACCGCGACATTGCCACGCCGCGTCACCGCGACTCTCCCACGCCGCGTCACCGCGACACTGCCACGCCGCGTCACGGCCACGCCGCGTCACCGCGACATTGCCACGCCACGTCACCGCGACTGTGCCACGCCGCGTCATCGCGACACTGCCACGCCGCGTCACCGCGACACTGTCACGCTGCGACACGGCCACGCCGCGTTACCGCGACTCTGCCACGCCGCGTCACCGCGATTCTGCCACGCCGCGTCACCGCGACACTGCCGCTTCGCGTGACCGTGACACTGCCACGCTGCGACACTACCACGCCGCGTCACCGCGACATTGCCACGCCACGTCACCGCGACACTGCCACTTCGCGGGACCGTGACACTGCCACGCTGCAACACTACCACGCCGCGTCACCGCGACATTGCCACGCCGCGTCACCGCGACACTGCCACTTCGCGTGACCGTGACACTGCCACGCCGCGACACAAAATCTGCAATCAGTCGCAAGACTATAATAATAATAATAAAAAATATTTCAAAAAGTGTACATTTAGTCAGTTATTAGTAAATTTCCAATACAATATATTATGTAGCCTAATAATAAACTAATGCTTAAGTATATGTTTAGTTACAGGTGCAGGTAATGATAGTTTGGAATTAGAATGTTAGGTAGCGACCCACCCGATCTAGGTTTATTCAAACCTGTGTTTCAGGCCATCGCTTTACATTTCAATTACATTGGGACATAATTTGAAGTAAAAGTGATATTTAAAAAATGAAAACAATATTTTAACAACTATGAGAAGAAGCATATTGGTACATTAATACCTAAAACTAGCCTAAGTAAATATTCAAAAGTAAATACTTACGAGGGAATAAGTTATCCTTATGACAAAATTTCTAGTAGATTTTCAGTGTCTGTGTAATTGAGTATCGATAAGTATTCTGTTAACATCATACTACATTTTTTATAACTTTCCCTATAGAGGTTTAGTACCCTGTTGAGTCTATTATACAAAAAAGGTCCTAAAAATACATAAAATCGATTAGCAAACGCATGTTTAGTTTGAGGCTTTATGCAAACCAAGTCCTTCCTTCTCTTGTCAGACGGTACTGGGTCAAAAGGTAGTGCAGCGTGCTGCTGTAGTATTATGCTCAGAACGAATAATTGCCGCACTGTTAGTACATTACATGCTATGTAGAGCTGGTGCGTAGGAAATCTAAAAGGGCGAGAGGTAGCAACCTTCAGAACTGCTCTTTGCGCGCGCTCTAAAGGCAGTAAAATTGTTTTTGCAGCACCACCCCAAGAAGTTATGCAATAGGTAAGAATGGATTGACACAAAGCTAAATAAACCTGCTTAATTAATTTATGGTCAGCTACATTCCGTAAATTTTTAAAAACATATATTAATTTGCGCACTCTCGTACATAGTAAATCGATATGTTTACGGAAATTTAGATTTGAGTCAATAGTAACACCTAGATATTTCAAATGGTCAGCTTTAGTTAAAGTGGGGCAAGAACATGCACTGTCAGCGTACGTGCTACAATTATGTGCGTAAATGTTTAGATTAGTAAGCGGTATGTTAGTATTTCTCATTGTAAATAAAATGTATTGGGTTTTATCTGCATTTAATGTTAGGAGATTATTATGGAGCCAATCAGAGACGATGTTAAAACCGATCTGAGCATTTTCATAGACCTCAACTCTTGATTTTGCTGAGAACAATAGAGCGGTGTCATCCGCATAAGACATTATGATTCCATTTCGGAGAGCCAGGCTGCACAGTTCATTTATATAGATTAAAAATAACGTTGGGCCTAAAATGCTGCCTTGTGGAATTCCAAAACAACTATTTTTAAGTTCAGAACTTGTATACGAACCTATTTTTACACATTGACGACGATCGCTGAGATAATCAGAAAATAATAGAAGTTGTGCTCCTCTTATCCCAATTGTTTCTAGCTTGCGTAAAAGTAAAGTACAAGAAATAGTATCGAAGGCCTTGGCAAGGTCTAGAAAAATCCCAATTGTGTGCATACCATTATCCAAGTTGGTAGTAATATAATTAGTTAATTTGTGAACTGCTTGGTTAGTTGATCTTTTGGGCCTAAAACCAAATTGACTATCTGAAAGTAGTCTGTTTTCTTCAAGATATTTTATCAATCTACTGTTAATGATTTTTTCTAAAACCTTTGAGAGGCCTGTTAAAACTGAAATGGGTCTGTAGTTATTCACACAGGCTTTGTCTCCAGACTTGAATACAGGTGTGACCACAGCTTTTTTAAGCAGCTTAGGGAATATTCCTTTAGATAAACATAGTTGAAAAATGTGGGTTAGTGGAGGTGCAAGTAGGTATTTAAACCTTATAAGTATATTATTAGGTATGTCATCCCACCCAGTAGCACAAACAACTTTTAACCCGTTTATAATTCTGAGTACTTCGTCAACGTCGGTATCTAATAAAACAAAAGAATTTATTTTAGAGAATGTCATAGTCGGGTTTTGAGGGGAAAAATTACTAGAATGTAAAGATTTTTCAGCCAAGTTTTTACCAACGTTAGCAAAATAATTGTTTATTTTATTCATTGCTTCGGATGGGTTTATCTCTGTTGATAGTAAATCTAGTGGAGGTTCCGGACTTTTCGATCTAAGTGTATTAGTTTTTATAAATTTCCAGACCAGTTTACTATTTTTCCCCGCCTTTTGTAATTCATTTTTATCATATTGATTTTTTAGTTTTTTCAAAAGATTATTACAGAAGTTTCGATACCTTTTATATGTTACAGAAAGTACTTTGTTATCAGGTGCGAGTTTCAATTTTAGGTGAAGTTTATCTCTATGTCTTATACAACGAACGAGTCCGGGTGTAATCCAGGGTTTAATACAATTATACCTTCTAGGAATTATCTTAGTGAACGTGTTTTTGCGTATTGCATATTGCAGCGAATCTATGAAGTACTTTAAAGAAATATTTGGATCATTCGAATTATAAACCGGGTTAAAATTAATACCGCGTATGTCATTTTCAAGGTTTGTCATATTGACTTTAGTGTAGCTACGCATGCAGTTTTTTCTAGGTGAACTTATTTGTAATGTTAGTAAAACAGCTTGGTGATCGGTAAGCGAAGAATTAGTAACCAATGTTTTGGATGGATTTTTTGATTTCAGAATGATATGGTCTAAGCATGAACCGCTCTGATGCGTGGGGTAATAGTGAGCTGGTAATAGTCCATGAAAAGAACAAATATTCAGATAATTATGTACATGGGTATCAGTTTTACTGGAAGCAATGTTAATATTAATATCGCCCAAAAGTATTATGTTTTTAAATGATTTTATGTTGTTTAAGTTTGTGTCAAGCGAGTCTAAAAAAGTATTCATATTTTGAGAAGGAGGCCTATAAATAGCCATGACTACTGTATCGGGAATAATTTTTATGATTAAGCAATTACTATCTTGGGATACCGGTTCTTCATTCATTGTTCGTAAATTATTTTTGACATAGACTACTAATCCATCGTTTTGGTTTATGTTTCTGTCTGTATTGTATGAATAATAACCGTCAAGAGATGGTACAACTGTCTGTTTTGACAACCAACATTCTGTTAAAACGATAATATCACAGCTTATGTCAAGATTCTGTAATAACACTTCAAAGCCGTTCATGTTTCGATTTATGCTGCGAATATTCTGTGTGAGTAGGGTTAACGTTTTGCCACCAGAAGGAAGAAAGTGTTTACAGTCCTCAACATTACAGACTTTAGATTCAGACACAGAAAAACTATCTAGATCACAAATTAGCTGATTTGTCATGATAGTTACAATACTAAGTGGAAATATAAAGAGAGGATAATCTACCTGTTTATGTGCTTACTAAATAAAGTATTCGTAGGCGCTCTTAGGCGCCTTCATAATCTATTGAGTTGATGTAGTTACTCTCTGCGTATTTGCGCGCTGGGCAGCATGCATCGCCAGTTGGATGGTCACATTTCCTCTTAAAGCGTTTACACGTCGCACATTGAGAGGGAGAAGATTTGATGCTGCATTCCTTGAAGGAGTGTCCAGTCTCTCCACAGTGGTTGCAAGTAGGACTACTTTCTCGGCAAAACTTGGCTGCGTGTCCAAACTGCTGGCAATTGAAGCACCTGGTGACTATCGTGAAGTCTCTCACAGGGCATGATGTCCAATTAATAAAAATTCGGCTTTGGTTAATCATAATTTTCCTTATGCTAGCGGGTAGTTCTAAGATGTAGTTACAGGTAGGAAGGTCTTTTTTACCCGATTTATGGCTTAATTTGATGCTCTCAAGGAAGGACTCACGAGTTATATTCGGCAACTTGTCTGAAAGGTTTTGCTCGTAAATACAGTCAAATACCTCTTTCTCAGTAAGGGTAACGGGGACACCAACGACAACAACCCTAGGGCGGCGCTTAGAAGGTTCTTCTATTGTAAGGCCCGATGATAGTAATTTTTCCGAGTTCTTGAGTTTGACAATGTCGCCTTTATTTTCAGTGCTTATCAGAACGCCCCCATTTTTCACTTTTTTCAGGCCACGGACATGAAGCTTAAGTTGTTCGGGCGAGATTATCTTTTGAACAAGTGACTTGGTGTCGTCACTTGTTTGGGTCGTATCCCTGGGATATATGGCGAGTGAGCTCAAATTTGCAGGACGGACGAAGTTATCGGAACTTTTCTTCACCATGCTAGCATAGGACGTATTTTCCGTAGGATTCAACTTGGTCTCCACGACATTTTTGAACTGCTGGAGAGAGTCCACAAAGTTCTGGTGAGTCTGTAGGTGCTGGGTTGTGGTATGGGCCTGGATCGTTTTCGACTTCAATGATTGATATAACACGGCCATCTGAGAAGTCCCACTTGAGACCTTCCGACAAAGAGTGGAGACACGAAGCTTCTGGTCCGAGTTCATTTTACCTTCCCCGACAATAGTGCAAACTTCGTTCAGTATGGTATCTATAGATGCTATCCATTTCTGGATCTCCGGCGTACTGATGACTTCACTCGGCAGTTCATTCTCCGCGGATGCTGGTGGATTTGGGGCGCTCGGGGGTAATGGTTCGGTAGGCGTCGGTGGAGGAGTTCGCCGTAGTATTTGGCTACGACCAAACGGGCTCGTTCCTGGGGTAGACATTCTACCAGAAACACTTTCTTATTGTTTATAAATATTATTTAGTTCATCTTACACATGAAAGTCGCTAAAAACCTACAAGTCACACGCGACACACTTTACTTTTATACTGACGGCGCAAATAATTATATTTATTTGTCGTAATTACTAATTTCATTATAATCAATACAAAACACACGTCCGCTTAGTCTCACGTCCGTTAATAAAGATTAGCAGATGGCAGCAGAGCATAAGCAGATGGGTTGAGCGATTATGGCTTTTAGGCGAAGAGACCAATGTCTCGACTGCTTATTTAGAGCACATCCTTTCTTTTCAGCCTTTTCGCCGTTACGAAAGGTTTCAGGAGATCATTGGCCAGGGTATTAGGATGAACCGAGAGCCGATCAGCGTATTTTAGTACGAATAGTGGGAACGCCAAGATATTTGTGGATCTCGTCATTTCTAGTGAACCACGGGGCTCTTGCCCGTACGCAGAATGTTGTTTTGAACACGTTGGATGAACATAACGTTGCTCTTACAGGCAGAGCCCCACAGTGGGATTCCGTAGGTCCAGATGGGCTTAAACACAGCGTTGTAGATCAATAACTTATTATCAACAGATAGGACAGAGTTTCTGCCCATAAGCCAGTACAGGTTTCGGAACTTGTAATAAATTTAATCCCGTTTCTTTTTTATGTGATAGGTCCAAGTGAGCCTTCTGTCTAAATGAAAGCCCAGGAATTTTACATTCTCAGTATCTGGCAGAACATCGGTGCTAAGTTTGACAGGTGGGCAGTGTGTGAATGTGATGTGATTCGATTTTTGAGCACTCGCCCGAATGCGCCACTTTCTCATCCATGGGTCTCATTTAGTAGGTGTTGAAGCTTATTACTAGCCTCTGCTGGTACTTCATCACTTGAGAGGTAGGCCACATTATCAGCGTATGTTGCTACGGTCACGTCTTCAGATACCGGTAAGTCTGACGTAAATATATTATATAGTACTGGGCCGAGTACTGAGCTCTGTGGAACGTCGGCTTTAATTTTTCGCAGCGTAGATCTGGCATCTCTCTGTTTCACTTTAAAAAGCCTGTCTTCGAGGTAGGACTTAATGATAAGGTAAACAGAATGTGGAAGTTTATCTTTTACTTTACACAGTAGCCCTTTATGCCAGACTCTGTCAAATGCTTGCTGTACGTCTAGAAATGCCGCCGAGCAGTACAATTTCATTTCAAAGCAGCGTCTAATCTCGTAATGGACCCGGTGCATTTGCTCAATTGTGGAGTGCTGTTTCCGAAACCCAAACTGGTGCTTTGGAATAATGTCGCAGAGGTCCATGAGTTCCTTCAAGCGGACTAAAAAGATTTTTTCCCATACTTTCGAGAGAACTGGTGTTAAGCTTATTGGACGGTATGATGAAGCTTCATGGGGAGACTTTCCAGGTTTGTGTAACATAAGGATTTCCGATACTTTTCAGATTTTAGGAAAATATGATGTTCTTAGGGTTACATTGAAGAGTGAGGCAAGAAACGTTATGCATTTTCTGGGGAGATTTTTTAAAATTGTGGGAGTGATTAAATCAAATCCGGGGGCCTTGTTGGAATTCAGTCGTCTAATTTCACTCGCGATTTTCTTTGGGGATGTGGGTTTGAGTGGCAGGCACAGCTGGAGATCCTGACTGAGTATGTTATCAACTTTAGATTCATCATCACCATCATTCGGCTTGAATACGGTTTCCAGATGAATTGCAAATGCTTCTGCTTTCTCAGCGTCCGTTCGTGCCCATGAATTTGAGAATTTGCGGGGATGGAAATGTTCTTGCGGCTTTCCGATGGATTTAGTGGCTTTCCAAAGCGACGTTTCGCCCTTTCCCTAAGGTGACAAGGTCTCTAGAGTATCTCGGAACGAAGAGTTTGCCGATTCTTGTAGTAGTGCCTTCAGTTGTTTCGCAGCCTAGTTGAAGGCTGTTTTATCTGTAGGATGCTGAGATTGGTGCCAAATTCTTCGTAGTCGCCGTTTTTAATATCTGCCGATTGGGGTGACATCGTAGGAAGGTAAGTTAGGCAGGGTGTGTTTCTCCAAGCAGATACCTGAATCAGATTTGTGTTCAAAAATGAATGAATATATTTTAAGCCCTGTGCTGGATTTTAAAAACAAGGGGAATATTAAAAAAAAATGCATGTTAATTATGTATTAAAATATACCAGGCATGCCTTTTAAGTTCTGTCGTTTACATATTTGCCGCCAATTTTGAATTAAGAACGGTTCAATATTCAAATTTGTTGGAATTTAGAATATCGAAACAACTGAAAGAATTAGGATTGGTGCAATTGTTTAGTCACAGCGTTGTTTTGAATCTGTCAGGTGACGTAAGAAAATGCATCTTACTAAGCAAAATGTCTTACGAAGAGGCCTAACACGGCTTCAGTGTTTCGAAGAGCTAACATCTGTGTTCCATGATGAAGCCCCATGTCTGCGGACTGTGGAACGCTGGTATGTGGACATACATACTAGTCTTAGTGACAAATCTTGTGAAGGACGTCCTAAATCCGCATTCACTGAAGATAACTTCGTTGCCGTGAGACAACTGATAATCAAAGATCATCATGTGAATTGTCGGGACATAGAGGCGTTATTAGGCATCTCAGGGACAACCATTCAGAAGACCTTGCATGAGGCGCTTGGTGTGAGAAAGCTAGTTTCCCGTTGGATCTTCGACGATCATAAGAGGCTGCGTCAGATGAGGTAAGAAAACTCTTCAAAGGTTCAATCGAGGAGAGTCAAATCACGTCTACGACATCATCAGTAGAATGACGGATCTTGGATCCTACGATCCCAATTCCAAACAACAATCCACAATCTGGGCCTTCCAAGACGAGCCAAAGCCGACTAAAGTTACTCGCTGTCGAAGCACTCCAAAGAAGATGGTTGATGGACGTTCGTGGCGAAAACCGGTCTTGTTGCGACGATAGTACTTGAAGACCATAGTTAATGCAGAGTGGAATACTACAGTTTGTTTACCACAAGTCTTCGCCGAACCTTCATCCTATACCATGACAACGCAAGCTCACACGGCACTCGTCCAACGATTGAGTATTTGAAGCAGGAAAACTTAGAAATTCTTGAATACTACATACTCCATACAGTCCTGCTCTAAGCCCTGACGATTTCTTTACATTTCCTAAAATTAAGAAAACTCTTCGTGGTCAAAGGTTCCAGTCCGGTGAAGAAGCAGTCGACGCTTTCAAATCAGCCATATTGAACACCCCCAATTTGGAGTGCTTCGAGTGAATTGAAAAGTGTATTTTTACTACGTGGTGAATACTTTGAAAAACCATAAAAAGTGCTATAAGTTTGTAGCTGTTTTTTTTTCTTCAAGCGACAAAACTTAAAAGACATGCCACGTATAATTTTAATACATTAAAAACACACATATTTTTATTCTATTTCGATAAAGAATCTTATTTCACCCGAACAGTTTCAAACTCAAACGGAGCTCTTAGTCGTAAGATCCACACGTGGCAAGATAAACAAATACGTGAGAAATAACCTGAAACATATTGACGCCGTGCTTTGGCGAATATTTCCTTATAAAAGTGATATAGTAACATAAGTCTGTCAGATATTGTGTGTTCCTCCTTCCATGAAAAAAAAAAACATTTGAAGTTTCCTAGGATCGGAATTCTGTTTATGATATTATTATTTTTTTTTTACCTGAATTGTGGGGTGGGGTGATGATAATCTGGTTTCTTTTAACGCCAGCAAAACACAGCTGTGTCTTTTTACCGCTGCAAGGAGACGTTTCGCCCAAACTCCTACTTTTCGGGGTAACTGATCGGCTTGAGCTGCTAGGCATGGAGTTGACATCTGGTCTCCACTACGGCGCCACCATCGCATATAAAGCCCAAACTGCGGCCAAGAAGCTGGGCATCCTAAATAGGGTGAAGCGATAATTTACGCCTAGACAGCTTTTAACCCTTTACAAAGCGCAAGTCCGAACCTGCATGGAGTATTGCAGCCTCCTTTGGGATGGCTCAGCTAAATACCAACTAGCTGCGCATGACTCTTTGGAATGCAGAGCTAAGAGGCTCATTGGCGACGTAAAACTGGTGGATGTCACGCTTCACAGCTTGGCTCATCGCCGCAAGAATGCCTGCTTGTCGGACTTCTACAGATTGTACTTTGGTGAGTGTGCCCAAGAACTCCACGACCTCATTCCACCGGCCTCCTTCTACATCGGACATCTAGATTCACTGCCAGTTATCATCTCTACCTATTTGCTAGCTATTCCACCAATTCGCACTAGATGTCTTTTATAATGCGCAAAACAAAAGAGGAACTCACTACCTGCGTCTGTGTTTCCGAACGCATACAACCCCAAACTCTTCAAAGGGCTTCTTCTGGGTAAGCTCACTCCACCGCCGACTTTGTCTCTATCACTTCCGACCTAGACTAGAGTCAATAGCAAACCCAAATGAAATTTAAAAAAAAGAATTTCAGGCATTACAGGTGACTTCTGTATTCAAGAAGAAATCATCATTATCATCTGCCTAGCCTTTTCCCAATTGAGGTCGGCTGCCAGTCTAACCAGATGCAGTTGAATACTTATTACATGTAGCGTAGTATTTTACACGAAGCGACTGCCACTCTAACCTCCACAACCCAGTTACTGGATAATACGATACTCCTTGGTAAGACTGGTTGTCAGACTTTAGGGATTCGGACAAGTCGACTGTCAAAGATCCCCGAATGACAGCCGTGCCCAAAGGCTTAACGTGCTTGCTGAGGCACGGAGGGGTCTTGGTATGTAAGGATGGTCACCCATCCACTAACCAACCGTGGCAAGCGTAGCTTAACCCAATCGATCGACCCGTGCGGCTGTTATATACTTAGCCACAAACACCCCTATTTAATAAGAAATATTATGATGAATAATTGCAAATTTTTATTTTCGATTTTTCCTACTATTGACTGTGAACCTCATCTTTATAGTGCATTTTCTCAAATCGAATTCCAGGTGAAGCTCGGATTTCCTAGAAAACCAGTTTCTTCATATTATAAAGGCCATGGTCATGGAAATCTGTCATTTTTACCAGTATTTGTCATAAAGACGTCAAAAAACCATTCCAATGTATTATAAATTCACCGTTTTTTTTTAGGAAACCGATTAAACGATATCATTTTACAAATCCGTACTTAATCAAATATTATAAATACGAAAATTACTCTGTCTGTCTGTTACTTTTTCACACCTAAACCACTGTTGCTACAGTCTGCTAGGCTAAAGTGGGATTGGGCGGGCCATGTATGTAGGATGCATCGGGACACATGGGTCAGGGTCGTCACTCAGTGTGAGCCAGAAGACGGGCATCGTCGCCGAGGGAGGCCGAGGAAACGCTGGCATGATGACTTACAGGCGTTTTTAGAGGATTGGCTGGAGGAGGCTACATACAGGGGTAAGAGTGGAAGGCTGTGGCCAGATGTGAGAAAATACAGGTTGAGAAAAAAAAAACCGATAATATCTGTAATACAGTATCAACTAATCCGGGGGTAGACTGTTACTGACGGCCTCATATTATATACTGTAATGTCCACAACATACTTACGGTAATAAATTGTGCACAAATAAATAAATAAAATAAATCTTTATAGACAGATAGGTAGCCTGGGACCTGGAGAAGGACGTACGCTACATTTCATCCTGAATATTTAATTTAAATCAAAAATGATGAACTACTAATACAGCACGCAGAAAAAGTCGCAGGAAACAGCTATCCATACTTTTTTTTTTAATTATTAGATTTTAATCTATAAACGCGGAAGTGAGTTTGGTTACACGTTCACGCTAAAAGAGCTTAACGGATTTGGTTAAAATTTGGCACATGGGTAGACCAGGACCTGGACTAGGACATATGATAATTTTTATCTCGGTAATACGTTCCCGTGAGATAATTTCCAATCTCATCATCAAGCGAAACCACAAGCAAATGCTAGTAATGAAATAAAATCACCTCATATTACGTAAAAACCTACCTATATACGCTTAAAAGAGGAAATGATCACCTTTTTTACTACTAGTTACTTGTAGGCTGTCACCAACAATGAAGAGGGTAGCTCGACACATGCCTACGGTACACGATGGGCCTTTAATTAAGGCTTGTTTCATTCGTCTGAGGTCGCGACTAGGGTCGCCCCTAGCGACCAATTACTTTTTAATTAGGAACACGTATAGAAAGTGTTTTGTTGTAATTAAGTTTCGTCACACATCTATGCCCTAGGGCTTGGGGCAAATCGAATCTCGTATTTTTACGAAGCGTTTATTGTTTAGATGATTGAGTAAGTGGAAGTAGATGGATTAAAAGCTGTTATGTTTTTTGACGTATTTCTAATGGTTTTTCTTATAGTATTATTATCAAAAGTCATTTATTCAAACTAGGCTGAGAATCAGCACTTTTCGAATGTCAAAATTACATATGACAGTCCCCCAAAATGCCGCCTTTCACCACTTCCTAGTGATTTAGCTGCGGAGAACAGGCGCTACAAACTCTCCAGCAGCACAGCTGTCTGTTCAGTTAAAAAAAGAATGATTCTATACAATAGTACGCAAAATAATGTAGGTACATTACGATAAATCATTTGCAATATGTAAGCTAGCACAAAAGTATAAAGTTTTTCGAAAAGTCACTAAAATTAATATTCTTATACTGCCTGCTCTGCTTGCCCATCTATCAAAACGTTCGTAGTCATGGGATTTGCTACATAAACTCCCCCTCCTCTGTAATCTGGTATGCAAAACTAATTTCCTGTGAGACATCAAACGTCGTCTTAATCTGAAGGAAGTTTGGTGTACAGACAGCCTTCGAATCAAGTAGGGGTTATAATATGTATTGTACAGTCGCGACCAAAAGTCGATAAGCAAACTCACAAAGCAATAGCTTGGCGTTTAGTTTGACTTAAGACCTTCTATTTCCAAGAACATAAACATGCGTCGTCAACAACTGATTGTAGTTCATAATTTCAAAGTTATAACATGTGTAAAGATGACCTAGCGGTTAAGCGCGTGCAGATAGATGCGTGAATCAGTGAGCCGTGAGTTCAAATCTCACGCAGTACTTGACTTTTTGTAAGTTTTTACTTGATTGGAAGTAATGGGACAGAAATATAATATTCTTTACCTTGTTCGTTTGGTCACTCATTTCGTAAAGTTAGAAAGGTAGATCATAGAAAACTAAATAGGTATTGACAATTATATTTGTGTTATTAGAATATCATTTCTTTGTTATGTTATTATGAATTGACTAAGTGGGTATACAACAAAAAATCCTATGAACGGTTAAAAAAAAGTTCTTTTATCTAGTAGGAATGTAACGTCACAATTCTCTTAAGATTGTTAATTTTATAAATAACTAAATAAAACGAATAAACATTATTGTTACCATTCAGCACGACTTTTTTATTTAAACCTTCCAACACCGAAAAGATAAATTAAAAATCACAAAAATAGTTAAATAATAATACAATAACTAATATTTAACTTCTTATAAAAATAAATAATAAATGAACATAAACATCATACAAGTTTTTGCTTAAAATAGGAATATATTATTATGGTTCCAAAGAAACAAAAACAGTCCAACAATGTGATTAAGATTCGAACTCAGACTTCATTGATCGTAAAACCATTGCTTAGCCCAAACAGCTACCAGCACATGTTATGTTTATGCGAATTTTAGCAATGCGGTAAGAACAGGTCGCCACTATGACGATTATTCTAAATTCAACAGAAATATAATGTTATTTCGCGTAGTACGACGACATGCGACAATTCATTAGTGTGTGTTATCTGCGGAATGTTGGCTCATACACGCACACGTACTGGTTCGTGCTCGCACAGTTCATAGCAATGTAATCCTTAGCATGCTTATGGACTTTTGAGCGTTTACTGTACATACATACAAAATTATAGGTGCTTGGGCTTCACCCGCGTGGAGGTCTGAAATTATCACACGAGAAAGTACGTACTGCCAGGATAAAAAGTATACTTATGGCCTTATTGTAATATCTGTGCCCTGGTCATGGTCTACCTATGTAACAAATTTCATCCAAATTTGTCAGCAGTTTTAGCGTGTAAGCGTAACAGGCAGACAAAGTTACTTTTGCATTTTCAATATGAATATACAGGGTGTATCAGAAAGGTGTGGTCAAACTTAAGAGGCCCCCGGACCTACCATAATAATTTGTAAATCAAATATATTCTTAAGGTAGTGTGTATTTATTCCGATTTGATTACAGACTATTTAGGTTCCCAAACATATATTTTGAAAGAACACTGATTTGAATAAGAGATATGAGGAATTTCAAATTTATATAGAAAACTAATTTTTCTCAAATTTAATTTTTAAAACAATGTTCTTATTTAATATAGATTTGGGAACCTAGATATTTTGTAATCTAATCGGAGTAAATACACACTACCTTAAAAATATGTCTGATTTACAAATTAAATATTTTGGTAGGTATTTATATGAACTACGCATGTTTCGGGGGCCTCTTAAGGGTGAGATACTGACCATCAAACTGAACAACTTTCTCCGTGGGAACAACATCGACATCAAAATTCATCAGGAAAATGACCATGTAGAGCTTATCTCGAACAGGACAACTGTTAAAGAAGAACATACTGTGGACAGATAACAGCTATTTAGAAATATGAGTTAAGACTCCACAGGATCCCACGATCCATTTAAAGAAGACCTTTCTAAAAAAATGCTGTTAGAAGGTGATAATTAAACAAGGAGTGTTCAACAACTTTATACTTGTTAAAGTACATCCTTATAAACAACATTGTTTGCCATATTTGAAGGTGGTAGCAATAGAAGCAAACTTTAAGGTGAAGTTACACGGGAGCACGCCACACAGAACTGACCGTGGGAGAAACAGTCCTGTCGTAGATCTACTCCGGCAAATTTGAGTTTGCTCCTGTTTGTTTGTTTGTTTGAGTTTGCGTCGCCCACGCTCGCCTACGTACCAATAGACGAGGATCGAGATGGCACCAAATACAAATTTAAAAACCTATTAGGATAACGCGGGATAACGTTCCCCTCAAAAGGAAAAAATGGAACCTTTATAGGATCACTTGTGTAGCTGTCCATCCATCTGTCTGTTACAGCCGAATTGCTCCGAAACTACTGGACCGATTGAATTGCAATTATACACATACTTTGAAGAATTTTCATGTCCACATTAAATTTCAAAATCGATGCCATTTTCGAAATTAACGTCCCAAAAAACCATAAAAACGAGACCCATATTGCTATTTAGAAATTTTAACCCCATCGCACCCCAACAGAGGATGATGGTATTTCACGTCCACCACTTTGAATTTTAAAATCGTTGTTGTTTTCGTAACCGATCGATACCTATGTTGATTTTCAGACTTTGTCACCCCATTTCCCCCTTTTAGGGGTTGAATTATGAAAACCCTGAAACACTCGAGAGTACTCCTGTGAAGTTTCGAATAAAATAGTCTAACTAATCTTGTTTCCCCATACAAACTATGGACCCCGTTTCACCCCCTTCGGGGGTGAATTTTGCAAATCCTTTCTTAGTGCACCCTTTGACTTCATAAGGAACCTACTTGTCAAATTTGGAATCTCTAGACCCAGCGGCTTGGGCTGTACGTTGATATGTCAGTCAGTCACTCAGTTTCTTCTTTTGTATATTTAGACAAACGTTTCGGTGTTTATCTGTCCGTAGCGCTTATAACAAACTTGAGAACCACTTATCCGATTTTCGTGATTTTTTTTTGTTTTAGAATATAAATTTAGTCAAGTTCAAGTGAGTGAAGCCTCGAAGTGAGTTATGCTCGGTTAGTTTTAGATAAACTACATATTGGAAATATTGGTGCAAACTATCTTGTTTAATAACTTAACTAACACTAAAGAATCGCTATCTTTTATTAACAGGCAGCGCCAGGAAAAGACGGCTATAGCTATGAACTAAGTTAGAGATGTCAAACTACATAGTTTACGCCTTGCGTGTGTTTTTAGTCGACATGTTTTTACGTGTCGTCTGAATTTGTATGGAAATATATTAGTTCAACTAAATTTGACAACTCTAATTTACGACCGTCTCTTTCTTGTTTTATTAGAGAGAAAAACTTAGCAATAGCCTAAATTAAGTTTAGTTGGTCCACAACACATTATCTTATAGAACTAGTTAGCAAAATTAGTATAATTTTTACTATTTCAAACTATAATCTACCTAGCCTTTTCCCAACGATCTAGGCGTCGGCTTCCAGTCAAACCGGATGCAGTTGAATACCAGTATTTCACATGGAGCAACTGCCTATCTGACCTCCACAACTCAGTTACTGGGTAATACGATACCCCTTGGTAAGACTGTCGGCTTTCGGGCTTCTGACGACCCGTAACGACTGTCATTCGTGATTTAACTGTCTTTCCAAGACACGGAGGAGTCTTGGTATGTAAAAATGTTCACCCATCCACGGACCAACCGCGGTAACTTAGCTTAACTTGATCGATCGACCCGTGCAGCTGTTATTACTTTTCCAAAAGCCCCTCTTCAACACAACTCACAATCCAAAGAGAACAGTATACTAAGACGACGCGTCGTCTTAGTATACTGTTCTCTTTGGATTGTGACGTAAGGCGTTATCATCACCTGAACAATAATTTGGACATGAAAGCTTTTCCGGCCTACTGCCCTGCCCCAGTTCTCTAAGGAGGCGGGTCAGGTAGTCGTGCGAACTCTTTAGCGACGCACGAATAACCAACGTTCAGCGTCAGTCAATTATATTGAGATTTCAGCTGTTGTTTAGTCTGACGGAATCTTTTCATTTCTTCTATCGAAAGTGATATTGATTTTCTTGATTTTCGACCATTATTACTACTTATTAGGTTGACCTATGAAATTGCCGATTTTTGATACCGGCTAGTGTGATATCTTTCATTCTATTTAGGATTCCAAATTCAAATTATTTTATAATAGCATGACATTTAAAAAAAAAAAAACAGTTGTTCATTTGTTTTCCCGCCGTTCGATGTTTCTTTGATATCGATGTTTCTGTAACCGTGGAAAAAACGAAATTGTGCGCTATTTTCGAATACGATTTCCGTCGTGGCACCAACGCAACACAGACAACACGCAATATTAACGACGTGTATGGACAAGATACCACAAGTGAACGCACGGTGCGTTTTTGGTTTGATCGCTTCCGTTCTCGAAATTTTGATCTCAACAATGAGCCCTGAGGAAAAATTTCAAATCAAACAAGGCGGTGAAATACGCCTTTAAAGAATTTATCTATTCCAATTCCCAGGATATCTATAGCAGAGGCATCAACGAACTTTCATTAAAATGGCAAAAGCGCATCGACAATATTTCTTTTTGAAAAATTGTTTGATATTTTTCTACGTAAATCGATAATTTCATAGGTAAAGACTCAAACTTATGTGGCAGTAGGCGGGGCACATAACCCGCAGAACAGATGACGATGGGGCTGAAATTTTCCGGAGTAGCGACTGTGTACCGGAAGACCGCACTGTTGGAAAGCCTCCCACAACGTGGATCGATTAACCTTGTGAAGGCCGCGGCAACCCGCTGGATGCGAGAAGCACAGAACCGGTCAAGTGGCCGTGCTTGGGAGAGGCCTATGTCCAGAAGTGAACGTCTTTCGGCTGAAATGATAATGAATGATGATAAAGCGTGGAGTAGAACTAAACCTTGCATCTGATTTAGTAAATATGACTTATCCATGTCATAATATTCATATGCAAAAACTTATTTATTTATTTATTTATCTACTTACATTTAAATTATAAATGATTTTATTTCTGTAAATAGGTTTGCACAAACACTTTTTAACACGTCAATGATATTAACAAAAAAAAAAAAAAAACTAGATGAAGTCGGCGTTCCCTATCTGACTACTCTGCGAAGAAAGGCCGAAACAAAATCAGAGGTCAGTCTCTTTGGTCAGTTCATGTGAAGACCCTGTAGGTTGGTGACTGAAATGGTCTTTTGAGGAAATAACCACATAGGTTGAGTGGACCTGTCCAATCAACGCACGCATTTGTCAGTTAATCGTGCAGCTCAACTCACTTTGCTAAATGAAACCTATTATTGCGGCGATAACCACTAACACCATTATACGAGTAAGTGATCTAGATAGATTTTTCTTTGCCAGCGGATAATTACATGGCTGGTCTTATTAAAAATGCACGCCGTGATAGTTTTAATGATATTTTCCCTCCACCATGAGACTTCGCTTAGACGACGCCGTTCTAAGATCTTTAAGATTTTAAGATCAGCTAAGTACCAACTAGCCGCGCTTGACTCAGTAGAACGCAGATCTAAGAGGCTCATTGGCGACGTAAAACTGGTGGATGCCAAGCTTCACAGCTTGGCTCATCGCCGCAAGGTTGCCTGACTGTCGGTCTTCAGATTATACTTCGGTGAGTGTGCCCAAGAACTCCACGACCTGATTCCACCGGCCCCCTTCTACCATCGGACATCTAGACGCACTACCAGATACGATCCCTACCTAGTTGCTATTCCACCAATTCGCACTAAGCGTTTCCAAATATCTTTTATAATGCACACAGCAAAAGACTGGAACTCAATACCTGCGTCTGTGTTTCCGAGCGCATACAACCCTAATCTCTTTAAAGTGACAGTGAACAGGCTTCTTCTGGGTAAGCTCACTCCATCGTCGATTTTGTCTCTGTCACCTCTAACCTAGACTAGAGTCAAGAGCAAACCCATCTCAAATAAATATATAATATATGTATGTATATATATATGTATATATATATGTATATATATATATATATATATATATATACAGGGTGTCCGGTAATGAATGGATAACCTTGAAATGTCTTATAGTATAACTTATGGCCGTTCAGAAAAAAAATTGAAACAAAATATATCATAAGTAGTACCTAAGTTATGATTTTTTTAAAAGAAAGGTCTAATTTTTTTTACCTTGTTTTACTTTTATGAACACTACGATCAGAAATGAATGGATTCCATCGGTTTGTTGTTATTTTATTATTATACACGAACTATGCTAATAGATAAACAGTCAATAGTATGACTAGCTATTGCACTTTTTTATTAAAAAATTAGCAAATTAATTAATTTTAGAAAAACTTTGCAAAATTTATTTTTTAAACTATGTTTAAACATCTTGGGTATAAAAAAAATGTATGAATACATGAGTGGCCAATAATTTTAAAATAATGTCACTTTCAAGTAGATTTTATAATGGTACAATTCATAAATGTATCTACAATAAATAGTGAATTATTGCCATTAATGTAGAAAAGGAGAAAATTTTACCAAATGTCAAAAGTAATGTAGGAACTTTTTTTAAATTAAATTGCTTCTGACCACTGAAGATTAATCAAAAATACATTTAAGGAATTTGTAGTGAATAAAAATTGCGTATTGAAACCAAATTGTCAGAAATTTACAAATACTCATAATGATTAAAATAGTTACTTTAAAAGCGTGAAATGGGTCGTGTGACCTTCATATTTGCTACCTGCGCGCACGCCGTGCTGTCATTCTTTTGTGTTATGTTAGACAAAGAGGGTCTGAATCGGCTAGGTGCGAGAGAGAGGAAATAAATGTAAAACATCAGGTAAGCACTCATACTTTTAGTGCGTTTCTCGACTTGCTCGACTTCGCATGTGTTTATTTAGTTTCCGTTTGCAATTATCGTGATTTACTTTGAATCAGTGTTAAAACGACCACGTGGCTATTTTATTGGACTATTCGTTTTGCTTACTGATTTGGACTTGTTTTGTTTGGTGATATTTGCGACGATTTGGTTTGTTTTTGGACTAAACTGGACTTTTGTGTTTTTGTGTATCAAAATGCCACGTCAGTATACGGCACAAGAATATGCAAATATGCATTACATTTATGGAGAATGCAGAGGTAACGCAAATGCAGCTGCAGCGCTCTATAGGGAGAGATACCCTAATGCGCGCCACCCAGACTACCGCGTATTTATTCGTGTCCACGGTTGTTACTCCGAAGGAAGATTGCCTGGTAGTGGTGTCGGTGGTACAAGCAGTGGAAGAATCGCTCGTCTTGATGTAGAAGAAGCCGTGCTTGAGGAAGTCGAAAACGATCCTTCTACCTCTACACGAACAATAGCTCGACGCACAGGTATCGGAAAATCGACCGTGCACGATATTTTGAAAAAAAATAAATTCCACCCTTACCACGTTATACGCGTGCAAACTCTCCAACCAAGAGATTATGCAGCTAGATTGCGTTTTTGCCGACAAATGCTGGCAAAAATCGAAGAAGACCCGCAATTTTTTAATAAAATTCTGTGGAGCGACGAGTCAACATTCAAAAGAGATGGATACATGAATCTTCATAATTTACACGGTTGGGAATTAGAAAATCCCCATCTTATGCGTGAAGATAGATCCCAATACCAATTTAAAATCAATTATTGGACTGGAATATTAAGTGGAATAATAATCGGGCCATTTGAATTACCGGGGAATTTAACAGGGCAAAGTTATTTGGAGTTTCTTCAAAATGATCTCCCCAATTTATTAGAAGAAGTGCCCGAGGAGCTGAGGGAGTCATATTGGTTGCAAAATGACGGCTGTCCTGCGCATTATGCTGTATCTGTTCGTGCATTTTTAAATAACACGTACCCAGATAGATGGATCGGGCGGCTAGGGCCAATTTTGTGGCCTCCACGTTCACCGGACCTAAATCCATTGGATTTTTTTTATTGGGGCTGCCTTAAAGAGGAAGTATACTGTAAGCCTATAAGGTCTTTAGAAGAATTAAGAAGACGAGTCAGAGCAGCCGCATCAAAAATTAGTGAACGACGGTACACAAGACTGCTCCGTAGATCATTTATCCGTAGATGTAGGGCCTGCATAAGAGTGGGAGGCCGGCAGTTTGAACATTTATTATAAACGAATGATAATAAAGTGTTGTTTATGTTAAATGTTGTTTTTTATTAATCCCCAAAGTTCAGGTACAATTAAATTTAAAAAATGTTCCCATATTACAAATTTTGATATTTAGTAAAATTTTCTCCTTTTCTACATTAATCGCAATAATTCACTATTTATTGTAGATACATTTATGAATTGTACCATTATAAAATCTACTTGAAAGTGACATTATTTTAAAATTATTGGCCACTCATGTATTCATACATTTTTTTTATACCCAAGATGTTTAAACATAGTTTAAAAAATAAATTTTGCAAAGTTTTTCTAAAATTAATTAATCTGCTAATTTTTTAATAAAAAAGTGCAATAGCTAGTCATACTATTGACTATTTATCTATTAGCATAGTTCGTGTATAATAATAAAATAACAACAAACCGATGGAATCCATTCATTTCTGATCGTAGTGTTCATAAAAGTAAAACAAGGTAAAAAAAATTAGACCTTTCTTTTAAAAAAATCATAACTTAGGTACTACTTATGATATATTTTGTTTCAATTTTTTTTCTGAACGGCCATAAGTTATACTATAAGACATTTCAAGGTTATCCATTCATTACCGGACACCCTGTATATATATATATATATATATATAAACGCGACAAAAAAAAAAAAAAAAAATTGATGGCTACTCTAATATTTTAGTCGTGTATCTGGAGCATGCGTACGTGCCTGCTAATAAGTCAGCATTGAGTCGCCATAATTGGATCATCTAACAGCATTATCAAAATGAGGTCTTAAATCATGATTCGTTCAGAAACCACATTATTTAGGGCCTTAGTACAGCTTCGCCGCGAAACCCTAGCAGCGAAACCGCAGTGCAGTAGTTCAATTCAACTTACTCGCATGGTGTTTCGCTACTCGAGTAGCGGAACATCATGCGGTTTCTCGGCGGATATAAGACAGTAAATTAAAACACTGGCAATACGAGTATGTAGGAAGTATCAAACTTTTCATAACGCAATGTATCGTCATCATCAACCCAACGTAGTAAATAGATATACGAGTAATAGTGATGTTTTTATTATGCATTATTTTTTTTTTTGTAAGATTATTTTATTTATTTATTAATCTTTAATTCAGGTAGAACCCATAAAATTGTTAGTATTCCTTAACCTATGTTAGTATAAGACTTTAACACACAACTAAACTACACAACTAATAATACTCAATTTTGCCACCTCACGGCTACACCTGGCAACAGTACATGCACTGCGCACAGGCGCCCCATAATGCGGCCTTCAGTCTTACTAGCAACAACGCTCAGGAGACTGCTGTCGCCACCCCGCATCCGACGCAGCAGCGAAGCGGATCTTTTACGAATAATTGCAAAGAAGTCGTCTGTACACGCTGCTGCGAACATCCCTGATGCGCTACAGAAACGAGGTAGCGCCAGCAATATCCTAAAAGCGTTGTTGTATTGCACACGCAGGGCATTAAACGTTTTCTGCGTGTATCTGGTCCACAAACTACTTGTATAAAAGGTCTGGCAATAAGCCCTGAACAGAGTTATCTTGACATTGTCATCGCACTTTGCAAATCTGCGGGCCAGCATGTTGCATCTTACGGCCAATGCCCTACGCTCCCTCTCAATGTCACAGTCATCAGTGCCATCCTCTGTAACCCAATGACCAAGGTACTTAATCTGTTTGACTCTGTTTAGAGTGGCACCACACAGCGAAACTGGTGGTACCACTTCATAGGTCTTGTTTTGTGCCATAAAAACTAACAGCTCGCTCTTCTTGGCATTACACCTTAGTCCATGGGCTCCGGCATAGCGCTCACATATATTTAACAGTTTCCTAAGAGCGCTGATCGACGGACTCAGCAGCACCATATCGTCAGCATAACTGATGTTGTTGAAGGACACACCATCGATCGTGCATCCGATGCCAGTGCTGCTGAATTCCTCGATCAGCTTATTCACATAGATGTTAAACAACTTGGGCGAGGTCAGCCCCCCTTGCCTCACCCCGCACTATTGCGAATAGATCGGCTGGACGATACCGCGACCCCGGAGCAAATAGTGGCGGCCATTGCCGAAAATGGTGGATGTCCGCTCGAAAATGTGAAGGTGGGTGAAATTCGCTGCAGCGCTGCCGGGCTAGGCACGGTTTGGGTGCAGTGCCCGGTAGCGGCTGCAAATAAGGTCGCAGACGGCAGACGTTTGCGGGTGGGATGGGTGTCTGTCAGGGCTAAACTCCTGCCAACAAGGGCTGTGCAGTGCTTCAGGTGCCTGGAAAAGGGGCACGTCCGGGCACAATGCACTGCACAAATCGATCGCAGTGATTTATGTTATCGCTGCGGTCATCCCGGCCACAAGTCGGCCAAGTGCTCCGCGGCTCCACACTGCAGTCTTTGCGCAGCTGCAGGAAAGCCTACGGAGCACAGACTTGACTACGGGACCCAGAGGTGTATCAATTTTGAAACGCTTTCGGAATAGGTTAGCAATATCGACAGACTCACATTTACCGCCAACACTCGAAGGGAGACTAGACTCAGGATTCAACCTTTTCGTTTCTCTCCAAAAGCCTCCAAAATTCCTCGCCGAGTGGTGAGAAGCAATAATGTCCATTTTAATTTGATGCTGGTTATTTTGACACCACTTTAGCTTTGCCTTAAAAACTTTTCGCGCGTCACGCATTTGGATATAGATAGGTCCCGCACCGGGTTTACCATATTGCAACCAAAGCTCAAACCTGAGTCGAGCCTCCGCATGAGCCTCTTTCACATATTTGTTCCAACCCGTGACATACCTCCGCTTCAATTCAGTCCGACACAAACAAGTCGCCGCTGCTGACTCACTTAAAACGTCAATAACAGTTTTATACAAGCTATCTATATGTAGTCTGTGCTCCCGGTTGTGGCACAAATGATCACAGCATTCATGAAAAACAACCGGAAAGTCAACTTCTCTCAGCTTCTCATGACAACACTCATGGTACCTAATTATCTGGCTAGCTTCTCTAATCCCCCACTTAATCCTGTTACATGAGGCCTTAGTGCTAACAATTTTTGGCAGCAATACTTTTAAGTTGCATGTCAGCTGTACGGGTAAATGGTCTGACCAAAAAACATCATACACAATCTTAACATCTACAATAGTTTGACAGGCAGCCCTCTACGACAATTATTATGAGCGTCACTAACATATGTATATGTATCAGAATTCAGTCCAAGTCTCTCTATATCTGCACATAATCAGTTTTGTTCATTACAGAAACTAAGTAACTCAACACCAAAACGCTCACCTGGGTGTGAATTAAAATCTCCCAACACAAATACACTTTCAACGTTCTCGTTCTCAATAATTGCACTTACTTCACTTAAACATTCCGTAAACTCAATAAGGTTGTCCATCGAGTCAGTCGGCATTTTATGTATTTTATCTATGGGCCTTAGTTGCCTGAAAATAAAGTAATAATTATTATTGGTGTTACCTGTATTTTTTCGGTTTTTATAGGTGTAACTTACCGCATTTGTGTACGAGTGCATAATCCTAAATAAATGTAACTGCTTTTGAAGTGGCGGAGACCTGGTTTCCTGAAATTCAGGCCTTACGCCAGACACCTAGCTTAGACGCCAGTCTCCCACAGTATAATTACAACTGTTATGTATTGTTCATGATCATATTTTGAAAATGTATAAATCATTATCTTTATTATTACAGAGAGGCCTATGGCTAAGTGTAATAACATAGCAAGGCCCCTCCGTGCCACAGAAAGCATGTTAAGCCGTTAGTCCCGGCTGTCATTCGTGGATCTTTGACAGTCGTTAAGGGTCATCAGAAGCCCGAAAGTCTGACAACCAGTCTTACCAAGTGGTATCGTATTACCCAGTAACTAGGTTGTGGAGGTCAGACAGGCAGTCGCTCCATGTAAAATACTGGTATTCAGCTACATCCGGTTAGACTAGAAGCCGACCCCGATATAGTCGGGAAAAGGCTAGCCAGATGATGATATCCTTATTATTATAATTAAAAAAGTGATTTTTTCTAACCAACTAAATATTAGGGTTGGACTGACTATGGATTTTGCCAATCTTTGACAAGATATAGTGACTGAACTATTTAGTATATTTGATTGAAATTTTGGATGCAGTCTGGAAACGACCTTAGATATAAGCAGTTTAATTTATTGTCATATCGTCTTCTCCATCTTGTATAAAGTCACATAGTTACGAGTCAGGTTTCAAACCCGCACCTTACATTCCAAAAACAATATCCTGACGACACTAACTAACACGCTTCATCTTACAACAAACTTAATATTCAGACGGTGGCACACAAGCAATTCCAGGTGTTATAACCTACAGCATACCCCAGAGTCTAGCCTAAAGCTAATCTAGATTGGATTGGGACTCAAAGCCTAGCCTCTGAGGCAGGATAACGAGATAGATGTGAAGTATTTTGTGAAACTATTGCACTAGAGTTTTTAGTGTGAACATGTGGTGTGAATAGTGTGACGGAAATTATGTTCTTGTTTGAAAGTAAGAAAATACCGACTTAATCCTACTAATACCAGGTTGGCGGAAAAGTCTTGCACCAAGATATAAGACTTAATGAATTTTTTGATAACTTTGTTATTCATAATAATAAATCAGTAATGTAATCCCCAAATAACTATATTACTCTGGCTCATCTAGTTGGTAGATTGTTGACGCCCTGCGCCCAAAATTCCGGAGGCTGTGCAGAAAAGAAATTGTCCACTGCCATTTTGAGGTCTTCGTAGTTTTGAAAATTTTTCTCACGCAAATATCGCTTTAGTGGTCAGAACAAGTGATAGTCGGATGGCGCGAGATCCGGTGAGTACGGTGGGTGGGCAACTGGGTGCCATCCAATCTCTACGATTTTTTGCCGAGTCTCCGAAGCGACATGAGGTCGCGCATTATCATGGAGTATGTGAACATTTACACGTCTCGGTCGTTTTTCTCTTATTGCGTCAGCCAGTTTCTGAAGCTGTTCAGTATAAATGGAAGTCGTAATCGTCCTTCTCGCAGGGAGAAACTCGTAACAGAGTGGACCCTTTGCATCCCACCAAACGGAGAGAAGATGCTTGCGTGAGTGACGGTTCGGCTTTGGCTGCGTTGGTGGCTCTGCGTCGTAAGGAAGCCAGATGGCGTGCCATGTGTTGTTATCATAGAGAATCCAGCTCTCATCGCCGGTTACCAGATCTTCAAGAAACTCTTTCCGATGTGTCTGAAAAAGAACATTCACAAATACTAACTCTGACTTGACGATGACTGTCAGTTAGTTGATGTGGAATCCATCGTGCCACTACTTTACGATAGCCGAGTTTGTGTAAATGAGCCTCGACGGTCGAATGATGACAGCCAAGAGTCTCTGTCAAATCACGCGTATTTATTTCTGGTTTAGCCTTTAAACAGCGGAGTAAATCCTCATCGTCGAAGGTGGATGGTCGCCCAGATTGCTCGTGATCTTCAAGAGTTATATCTCCCAATGCAAAGCGAGCAAACCAGCGGCTTATCTTCCATCGCGATACAACACCTTCACCGAACAATTTGCTGATGTTAGTGGTAGCCACACTCACGTTGTGTCCCTGACGCCACTCGTAAAAGATGATCGTTCGAAGTTGATGTTCACTAATCATTTTTACAAAGTAACCAAATCCTCACTAGCGCGCCTTTATATACCCTTGATGTGATAGCTTCGAGCACCTTCTACAATATTCTTACGTATCCCAGATCAGTACTAAATATTCCAGAATATTCTAGTAATTTACAATTTCTTGTGCAATATTTTTCCACCAACCTGATATTATAAATACGAAAGTTTGGATTGATGGATGTTTGTTCCTTAATTAGAACGACTGAACGTATCTGGATGAAATTCAGCACAGAGATAGGTTATAGTCTGGAATACCATATAGGTTATTTTTTTTAGCCCCATAGTATTTTCCCGTGGGATACTTTCTTAAACATAACATGTCGCATGTAATCCCCGGAGGGTTTAAAATATTTTGCTACATTTCTTAGTGAGGATAAATATCCTCGGTATTTCGTTGACCGCTCTCCCTATCCTCCGCGGCCGAAAAGTGGTAGGCGACCGGGCCACTGACCGGTCGCAATGGGACCAAGGGTGCCTTAGACACTGGGTCGTCTAGCGCCCATGTGCTGGTTTGGTCCCTGGGGCGGTCACGGCGTGCCATGTGTTCTGGTGCGCCAATGAGGGGGGATACTCCCCAGAGGAGGGTCCAGTGACGGACAGCCGTGGCGGGTTCGCGGTGAGTGCTAACGCGTGCCCGTGTTCCCGCCATAAGCGGCAGAGAAGAATACCGTGGAGTTTTAGTGGGTTGGAGTCCAGTCTGCATGAGCATTTATAGTAGTGCAGTATGCATGAGCATTTCTCCACGCAAAAAAAATGTTGTGACTCACTTCAGGAGAAATTATCATCTTCGCAATTCTTCAAATTTTCACTGAGGTCGTACACTAATAGTAATTTATTCGTTCGTTCGTTGTGTGTTTAGTTTTCTTCAATTTCGCTTGTTTTTATGTTCTATTGTAAAGTCAATAACTTTTTTCGTATTCTAATCTAAAAACGATCATTGGAGATTGCATCGTACTTTCTGAAATTTATATGGCCATCTCCGCAGCCCCGTGGCCATCACTCCCGGATACTTGGGATGAGATGGCCAGTCCTATTTTTTTTAACCTAAAATATTTCTATGTTACGTTGATTCAAAGACTGTGTTCAATATCGTAAGATCTGATAAGAAATATGAATATTGTTTTGTTTGTGATTAAAATGGTTGCTTTATTATAATTGGTTTCCTGCCCATAGATCTTTAATGTTAGTAGAGCCATCTCCTCTGGACTTATTGTTTCACAAAATTAAATTTGATTAGTGTAGGTATTAGGTACCTAAGCTATATGTTTAAGATAGTATTTAGGTGTAATTGAACTTCGTTGTGGATTGCACATACATTTATCCATATGAGAAATACGGGCAAGTACCAATGTAAATTTTCAATTCGTATATGTACTTTTCATTCCCATATATAAATGATGAATCTTTATTTCATAAACAATAAATGCTTAAGAGGCCTACGAAGCATGCGTAGTTCATACAAACGAAATACCAAAATAATTTGTAAATCAAACATATTCTTAAGGTAGTGTGTATTTATTCCGATTGGATTACAGAATATCTAGGTTCCCAAATATCTGGGATCCTGGGATCCTCTTCTGTCATTTAATAATCTTAAAAATTTGGTCCCGTGTGAGCGAGACAGGTGACAAAATGAAACAGCCCTCTTAAGAGTCAACATGGTAATTATTAAATACTAAACACTCCATTAAACGTACATACAAGCCAGCCATTCTATATGATTGTACCTGTGCCTTTAGAATTTACTTTATATACATTTTTCATAATATAAAGAAATTCAATAAGAGAGATAATGAGATTTTCTCGAAGAAATTCATTCAAAGAGCAGTATTATATGGTACTCTATTAAGAAAAATATTTAAAAAACCGGCCAAGTGCATGTCGAACCACCAGTGAAGGGTTCCGTAGTTGGGTGGGACGAATTTATCCCAAGAATAAACTTAACATTGTAGTTGAAAACCATGTTCTCCCATACATTTCAACTGCAAATGTAAGTTTGTACACACAATATTAAGAGATTTACCATGTTATTTTAAGAGTTCTTATAGGTTTTTCTGTAATTTATAGGTATAGAACTATTTTCTGTACTTTTTTTTCAAAATTTTAGGCTGAGTAGTTTCGGAGATAATGGGGGAGTGGTCAATTTTCGTCTAATTTCTTAAATAACTTTAAAACTATTTATTTTAAAATTATAAAAAAAAAATCTATTTGAAACCATCACAGTAAGCCTTTTCATTAGATATGTCACACGGTACATTTTGCAATCAATCACTTTTTTTTACTGTCTTATTTGCCCCCCAAAATTGACCCCATATTCAAAATTCACAGCATTTACTGTTATAATTTGACCTATGTTTGCAAATAAAGCAATCTGATTCATTTATTTGCGTTACACGTTCGTGTTTTGGGTCACAGAAATTCATATGTGTACCTTTCAACTTATTCGGTCTATTAGATTCGGAGCAAATTGGCTGCGACAGAGGGACAGACGGACAGACAAACACGGGTACTTCCGTTCCGTTTTTTCCTTTTGAGGTACGGAACCTTAAAAACAAACAAAGATAAATCCTTTGAAGTTCATAACTTATGTTTGTGTGTGTTGTGTGTACTATCGCAGACAGAAGTCGTTTTTTTTTTTTTTTTTTTGTTTAGATTTACGCATGACTTATGAGATATTTTTGTGTTGCGTTTGATCTTAGTCTTAAAATAGTCTGTTTCGAATAAAATAATCAGTTTTATGACGGTTTGCTGGTGTTTAGTTTTGTATCAATGCAAACCTTTTTGAAAACTTAGTCAGGCCTTATTTGTCGATACTAAAAACAAAAAAGCAATAGGCATTTTTAATACTTATAACATGGTAGTACTTTGAGCCTCGGTCGTTCGGCGGCGAGATGGGCGGACGACATTATTGCCATCGCGGGTAATCCCTGGATGAGGCTGCCACAGGAGCGTGGGGATTGGCTCAGGAAAAGGGAAGCCTTTGCCCAGCAGCGGGTGAAGTCGGACTGTGGATGCTGATGATAATTATGACTCTTTGAATCTTCTTAAACTCATCGTGACTGACATGGCGTAGTGTATGTGCAGATTATTCTCATAGTATTCATCAAGCGAATCTTAAAAAATACATATTTTACATAGAAAAAATTAAACATTTTTTTTTTAAGAAATATTGCCGATGCACTTTTGCCATTTTAATGAACGTTCGCCGATGCCTCTGCTATAGATATCCTGGGAACAGTAATCGATAAATTCGAAAAATTTGAAATTTTTCCCCGGGGCTCATTGTTGAGATCAAAATTTCCAGAACGGCGATCAAACCAAAAACGCACAGTGCGTTCACTTACGGTACCTTGTCCACAGACGTCGTTAATATTGCGTGCTGTCTGTGTTGCGTTGGTGCCACGACGGAACTCGTAAAAAGCGCGCAATTTCGATTTTTCCATGGTTACAGAAACATCCATATCAAATAAAAATCGAACGGCGGGAAAACAAATTAACAACTGATTTTTCTTTTTAATGTCATGCTATATTATAAAATTAATTTGAATTTGGAATTCTTAATCACTAATCTTCACACAAGCCGGTATCAAAAATCGGCAATTTCGTAGGTAAAGACCTATTTATTACTTTTCGTAATTATCTTTGTAAGAAAATACAACGTAAAAAATTGTGAAAAACTAACCAAGTGAAGTTCGATAATTATGTGAACAGCTTCATTCAAAGCGATAGCTATTTACACTAGACAAAAACAAAAAGGGCACAATAATAACTCACTCAGACCGTATCTAAATAAAATGATCCTACTTTAGCCATTCAACTACAGTAAGAACAATTTAATATTGTCTATAATATACAGTTCTGTACAACGGAGAAGCCATTTGCAGCAAGTGAAGAGGACATAGTGCAAAAAGGATTATTTGCAACTGTTTATCTTAGAGCTCTTTGTTCTAAAAAAGAATGGACGATGGCTGTTTGTTCTTTGAAATCAAAAGAGCAAAGGGTCAAAGAAAATCTTCAATGGTGAAAGATAATATTAGCATTATATTCAAATTATGATAACATTGCAAAGCAAAGGATTATTCTACTTTATATTAATTTATATTTTTTTGCAGTGTGTACTTTTTAATAAGGATCAAAACCTAATTTTTACAATCACACACTCCACTAACTGGGTTATCGCTTCAACTGTTCTATAGATACATAATAAAACCGCATATGTCATGTCCTGTCAATTGGTGCTCGAATGTCAACCGAACCCCATAGGTTCACATCTACTGTAAGGCTTCGGTCACCATTGGATGATATTCTTTTACGTTTATATTTATACGTGTATATACTGTCGAGAATATCCGCCGCACCGGGCGACCGCGGGCGGGAGCTGCGGTGGCGGAGGGGGCGCTCGACGTGCGGGCGCGCACTGGCCGGCACTGCACTGCGTCATCGTCCACGCTACTGAGCGATCGTATACCTACTTTATTCATTTCTCGCCGATTTAAATTTAGTTTACCATTTTGTTCTCCAAAATCCACTATTGTAAAGTTACCGGTGTTTTAGTCCTCGTACCACCTGGAGGATATTCCCTTTCTTCTTTAATACATAATATATAAAGATTTTTTTACGTACACCGTATGTACAGACGCCAGCAGGTCAACCTACCCGAAACTGTCAGATTTTCCCAATCAACCTTGAACCTAAAGTCGAAAATCTATTAAAGAAATCTGAAAGATTGTAGTAGCTTGATGTGCTGGCGTCTGTACATAAAACACTCGCGAGGAAATTAAATGACTAAGTAACTATATACCTATGCAAATAAACACAAAACAAAAAGACACTAAGGCGTCGAAGTACCTCAAAATCAAAATGAAAAGTCATTTATTTAAACTAGGCTGAGAGTCAGCACTTTTCGTATGTCAAAATTACATAAGACAGTCCCCCAAAACGCACCACTTCCTAGTGATTTAGTTGAGGAGAAGAAGTGGCGCAACAAACTCCCCAGCAGCACAGCTGTCTGTTCAGTAAAAAAATATATATATATTCTATACAACACTGCGCAAAATAATATAAGTACATTACGCAACACAAACATTAAATTAAATTATTAAATTATTTTATTATCTACTAGTCCGCATCGCTGTCATCCGGAAACGTACCTAGAAGACTGCCAGCATTGCCACGTTGAATGGCAATGCTAATTCTTTGACCAAAGTACGAGCCCTCTGGTCACGTGAAGTGTGTTCCTTTGAATTGTATTTGTTTATATATCATCATTTGCCTAGCCTTTTCTAAAATATGTACCTATGTTGGGGTCGGCTTCCAGCCTAACCGAATGCTGAGCGACTGCCTATCTGACCTCCACAACCCAGTTAGGGCGATACCAAAATAAGTTGGGGCTTTTTCGTAACCAATTATTTCACTATTGCAGAATGTATAGATTTAATTTTTAGATATATGTTTATTGACTATTTGATTAATACTCTGACTGAAGGAAAACACGATTGGGTTAAATTTCCTCGATAGAATTGAATTCCGAAAATACCTCTATTTTTTTTTTCTGTTTTTCTAAAATCATAAGTAATTTCATTGCAAAATTGCATTAAAAATGTGCGTATTAGGCAATTGAAAACTCTGGCTGAACATATTTTTGATAGATAGCTTAATTTATTTTTAAACATTTTTTATTTGGTTTGGCGCTTTTATTTTGGTTTCAGCGCATTGATGCGCTCTCTTTTTTTCGCATGTGGATGTAATTAGCTCTGTCACTTTCTTATTACCGCTCAGTTAGCTTTTTACATATCGCCTTAACGGGTAATAATACGATACCCCTTGGTGTGACTGGTTATCAGACTTTCGGGCTTCTGACGACCAGAAACGACTCTCAAATATCCACGAATGACATCTATGACCAACGGCTTATTTATAACAGGCTTTCCGAGGCACGGAGGGGTCTTGGTATGTAAAGATGGTCACCCATCCACAGACCAATAAACTAATCGATCGACCCGTGCGGCTATTACAAGTATAAATTTTTGCATGCCCAATATTTTAATGTACAGTCACGAACCGGGATTGTTGAGCCACTAGCTTATAATCTTAACTTGGTTGTGTTACACGAATGCCGTTTTTCGTTATTGAAATGTCACGTGTCAAATTTCACGAGCGACATTTTGCAGGGTTTTTCCTTTTGAGGTACGGAACCCTAAAAATCGACTTAACATCCGCTCCCGCTTCGCTTATCACAAACCCCCCACCACAATAAGCGTGCAATATATGTATCGTGGATGTGAAACTGCAGACATGATAGCGCTATACATCCAGTGTGCTGCAAGTTAGTATTTTCTAGATGAGTGTACAATATACCCGTATGTATATACGGGTACAGTCGTGTAGAGTTATGTCGGCAGTCGTGACTTCATTTCAAAACATCTGGCAATGTGAGCTGGTTAAGTTATGTTACTTTAACATTAAAGCTTAAGGAATCTTGAAAATCTTTGCTGAGTTAAGTAAGTGGAAAATGGAAGTACATAATCACTTTACACTTATTTGTTACTCTGTACAACTCAGGGATGTCAATTAAGTGTAATGAAACATTTCGTTTTCGAGAACGAGAGGAATACATCAGTTTGTCTTGTTAATTTATTATTTATTTAGTATTAGTACTAGCTGTGTCCCACGAGTTAGCTGCGTGGAACTCGTAAGATACACGATATACTAAAATAACAGCCACATTTAAATAAAACTCCCTCGTCCCCCGACCCGCCGCGTTCCATCACCCGTCCGCGCTAATTTTGTTCACAATACCATGGATTTTATTTTTCCTGCGCGGAACCCTAATTATTTTTCTTTTTCTAAAATAAAAGTAGCCTAAGTTACTCCTTATAACATCAGCTATTTGCCAGTGCGATTCCCGTCAAAATCGGTCCAGCCGTTTCGGAGATTAGCCGGAGCAAACAGACAGACAGACAGACATACCGACAGACAAAAATTAAAAAAAAATTGTTTTTTAATTATAAGTACTGTATATACTTACATAAATGCATTTAGTAAAAAGCTGTTATTTTGACATTACAAACAGACACTTCAATTTTATTTATTTATACGTAGTATTATGTATGTGTATGTTGTCAGTATAGATATAGGAAGGGATATAAATATAGATATAGATATAGGCTTCTTCTGGGTAAGCTCACTCCATCGTCGACTTTGTCTCTGTCACCTCTGACCTAGACTAGAGTCAAAAGCAAACCCATCACAAATAAAAAAAAAATAAAAAAATGTTTTTTAGGGTTCCGTACCAAAATGGTAAAAAGGAACACTTATGGTGCCACTCAGTCTGTCTACCTGTCCGTCTGTCACAGCTGGATATCACAAGAACTAATGCTATCAACTTGAATTTTGGAATAGTTTTAGATGACGTTTGCCCAACTATTTTGCAAATAAGAAATAAATAAAAATATGTATCGTTTTTGCAACAAGGACTGAAAGGGGGTCTCACAAATTCGAACTGGTAGCCCCACTTCGAATTTTTGAGGGCATGTGGGGGTATCATATGAAAGAGCGCTGTTTGCACATTTTCAAACATTGTTTATTTTTTTAGGCCGAATAGTTTTCGACTTTTGATGAAAAATGTAAAAAGAAAATACCGTCCCCCCCCCTTATTTCTGAAGTTTGCTTAGAAAAAAATCAGAAATTATTATATGTGATAGAAGCTCATGTAAAGATTACAGGAAAAATTAAACGATGTCTCTAAATAGCACACTTTTTTATGGCCTTCGGTTCGCGAGTCCAACTCGCTCTTGGCCGGTTTTTTTTTTTTTTGAGCAGCATCAGCTTTGGGAGCAGTGGTGGCCCTGTGGTGACTGCCCCGACTTACGAGTTGCAGGTCGTGGGTTCATACCCAAGCAGGCGCTTTATTTTGTATAAATAAATTCATCACCACTCAAAATAAAACCAGCCAAAAGCGAGTGGGACTCGCGCATCGAGGATTCCGTATCATCAAAAAAAAAAAAAAAGTGATATTTAGAGGATACCACATTATAGATAGAAGAATCAACATTATAGGATAGGCTAAATTATGATTTAAATGCAACTTTATTTTTCTTTTTTAACAATTTCTTTAAATACAGGATACTCAGAAATTCGACCTATTCCTTGAAAGGGGTTATACCAGATGTCATTTCCAACAAATTAACTCGTATCAACTAGGGGTCGCAAATTATTTATTTTTCAAGTAAAACACGTCTAAATTAAAATAATAATAATATTAAGGTTTTCTTTCCACTTAAGTCCTTTTATTTCTGAAATTATGGAAATTTAGAGAATGTGTTTTTTTTTTTTAATAATGATCAATTTGAACAATGATCTAAAAACCTCCATAACTCGGATACCATTAATTTTCGACCTGTAGTTGGCGGGCTTACTTTGTTGGAAATGACCACTAGTACGAGTATAACCCCTTTCAAGGAATAGGTCGAATTTCTGAGCACCCTTTTTAAAGTTGTTCTGCCACTGAAATCTTACTCGCTACACTCATTATAAGTTTTTTAGGTCAACAGTAAATACTAATAGGTGTTTCTTATTTTGAAGGCGAGTATATGAAACGATATTATTAACTTTTTAAATAACTTATTGTACCAACCCACTAGAATTTTTTCATTAAATAAAAGAAAATAGTGTTTTATAATACCAAAATCAATCTGCCTAGCCTTTTCCCAACTATGTTGTGGCCGGCTTCCAGTCTAACCGGATTCAGCTAAATACCAGTATTTCACATGGAGCGACTGCCTATCTGACCTCCACAACCCAGTTGCTGGGTAATTTAATACGATACCCCTTGGTAAGACTGGGTGGTAAGTCGTTACGGGTCGTCAGAAGCCCAAAAGTCTGACAGACTTTCAGGCTTCTGACGACCCGTAACGACTGTCAAAGATCCACGAATGACAGCCGGGACCAACGGCTTAACGTGCTTTCCGAGGCATGGAGGAATCTCGGTATGAAAAGATGGTCACCTATCCACAGACCAACCCCTGCAAGCGTAGCTTAACCTGATGGATCGACACGTGCAGCTGTTATTAGTTAGCCACGAGCTCCTTTGTAAGTGTTTTATAATACCAGTTTGTTTATTCTCGTACTGCCTGCAATAAGACAATAACAGATGGCCCTGGCAATAGTTCTCCTCTCATACACAAAAGGCATGAGCATTGATCACCAAGCTTGCTCAAAACGGGTTAGCTATTTCAGGGTTTGCTCACGATGTGTCCCTTCGCCGATGTCGGTAATGAAAGTACAGTCACGAACCGGGATTGTTACGCCACTAGCTTATCATGTTAAGTTGATTGTGTTACACGAATGTCGCCCGTGAAATTTGACATGTGACATTGACATTTGACAATAACGAAAAACGGGCGACATTCGTGTAACACAACCAAGTTAAGATGATAAGCCCGTGGTTCAACAATGATGCCGGTTCGTGACTGTACATTATTAATTACAAAGTCACATTGGTACTTGTACTTGAGGAGCTCGTGGCTAAGTAATAACAGCCGCACGGGTCGATCCATCAGGTTAAGCTTCGCTTGCCGGGGTTGGTCTGTAGATGGGTGACCATCTTTACATACAGAGACTCCTCCGTGCCTCGGAAAGCACGTTAAGCCGTTGGTCCCGGCTGTCATTCGTGGATCTGTGGCAGTCGTTACGGGTCGTCAGAAGCCCGAAAGTCTGAGAACCAGTCTTACCAAGGAGTAACGTATTACCCAGTAACTGGGTTGTGGAGGTCAGATAGGCAATCGCTCCATGTAAAAGACTGGTATTCAGCTGCATCCGGTTAGACTGGAAGCCGACCCCAACATAGTTGGGAAAAGGCTAGGCAGATTTTGATGGGTACTTGAACCCACAAGCTATCAAGAAGAAACAGTAGTTATCTCAATAAAATCCAGCTGAAATTTAATTGTTTCCTTTGACGGAAAATCTAGATATTTACTAGAAATCAGGAAACCAAAACCATTTTCGTGTACCACAAGTAAGTAATTATATAATAATAATAATAAATCTTTATTGATCATTTTCAAGTTTTTTTTTTATTTGAATTTGTGATGGGTTTGCTCTTGACTTCAGTCTAGGTCAGAGGTGACAGAGACAAAGTCGACGATGGAGTGAGCTTCCCCAGTAGAAGCCTGTTCACTCTTACTTTGAAGAGATTAGGGTTGTATGCGTTCGGAAACACAGACGCAGGTAGTGAGTTCTACTCCTTTTCTGTGCGCATATAAAAGACATTTGGGAGCGCTTAGTGCGAATTGGTGGAATAGCAACCAGGTAGGGATGCTAACTGGCAGTGCGTCTAGATGTCGATGGTAGAAGGGGGCCGGTGGAATGAGGTCGTGGAGTTCTCGGGCACACTCTCCGAAGTACAATCTGTAGAAGACCGACTAGCGGGCAACCTTGTGGCGATGAGCCAAGCTATGAGGCTTGGCATCCACCAGTTTTACGTCGCCAATGAGCCTCTTAGCTCTGCGTTCCACCGAGTCAAGCGCGGCTAGTTGGTACTTAGCTGATCCATCCCAAAGGTGACTGCAATACTCCATGCAGGAACGGAATTGCGCTTTGTAAAAGGTTAAAAGCTGTCCAGGCGTAAAGTATCGCTTCACCCTATTTAGGATGCCCAGTTTCTTGGCCGCAGTTTGCGCCTTGTACTCGATGGTGACGCCAGTTCAACTCCATGCCTAGGAGCTCAAGTCGATCAGTTACAGGAACAGATGTACCCCGAAAAGTAGGAGTTTGGGCGAAACGACTCTTTTTAGCGGTAAAAAGACACGCCTGCGTTTTGGTGGCGTTAAAAGAGACCAGATTATCATCACCCCACTGGGAGACAAAGCTTAATGTCAAATCTGTCCGCTCTACCATGGCCTCTCTCAAGGAACGAACTTCGGCCCCTCTGTGTTTGCGCTGGACAAGTATCTCTCTGAAATCAAGTATTGCAGTACATGGGAATGTAAATTATACATGGTAACATTACAAATTTGCTACAATTACAATGGGTGCAGTTCTGATCTCCTAATTAAGTTACTGTAGCAGTGACAGTTCCGATCCCCCATGGATGACAAGCATATGTAAGTAACTAATTCCCCAATTACCCTTCACTCCATAAACTACACAACACTCCACCCCAAAGTCCATTAAGGGGGAAGGGTAAAACTGATTTTGGATAAGAAAAACCGAGCAAGCAATATCTCTCGTCCGTGTGTTGCGTTTCTATATACGATTAGTGTCGAATTCTAAATATTTCACGGTAATACCTTACGATTGAAGTGTGTTACAGGACTTATTGATGGGGGCTCCCCAATTTATGGGGACTTGGTAAAATGGAGCAGGAATGTAGGGCAATTGGGGTAAGTGAAAAGGTTTTAAGCTGTGATTTTTGTGTGAATTCTGTGCAGTTTATGTCAGAATGTTATGATAATGTGCGCTTTTATAATTAGATCTAACGTCACGATATTATCGTGGACGTCTCCGTCCATGTCTATAAAACGTATGGAAGTACATGCACGTTATAACGGTACCGTGGACGGTAATTTAAAAGCGTCTTCACATTTTTCCATACATTTTACTTCCCTATGTTATCGTGGTACCGCGACGTGGACGTGGACGACTATGATAACACCACCAACATATACGTATAATATACTCCATTATTTTACGCAGGCAGGCCAGATGGCGTGGTTGGTTAAGGTACCACCTATCATGCCGCTGGTCGTGGGTTCGAGTCCCATCCAGGACAAACATTTGCGTGCATGAACATGTCTGTTTGTCCTGAGTCTGGGTGTAATTATCTATAAGTATGTATTTACAAAAAAAAAAAATAGTGTATGTAGTACCTATATCTGGTTTCCTTAGTACAAGCTCTGCTTAGTTTGGTATCAGATGACCGTGTGTGAATAATGTCACAGAATATTATATTATTTATTATATTACGATATACAAAGCAATGCCAATGTCAAAATATTACACAGTAACTGTCGATATTTTGCCGTTATTTTTCTAAATGGAGTATAATAATGTAGGTAATATTTTTTTAATTATAATATTTTAAAATTTATTTCTTAGTATTTATACTGAAATAAACGAAATAATATTATTATTATTAGTTTTAAATTTCTTCAATGGCCTCTTTCATATAAAAAAGTCATACCTACTTGTAACATTGATCAAGGCGTTTGCTTACTACGTGTTCGCAGACTATTAAGCTCAGACTTCCTTAAGATTTCTTCCGTGACTGTTTGTGTCCAACATTAACTTATAAAGTACCCTACCAAGTTGATCTATGTCCAGAACGAAGGTTGTGACGACTCTCGGACTCCGTTCTGGACATATCTTCTTAACAAGTTCGCATATTTAATGAAAAAAGTTCCTTCTCCCAACTGCACAGAATATGGAAAAGTGGAAGACGTCTCATCATGGTGGAGTGTCCCCGGAACCTGAGTTATTAATACACTTTGGTGTTTATGATACAGAGGTGGGAGGATGAAATAATATTCCAGCATTCCCCGTGTCAGAAACAGCGAGGCTATTGTATAAACTTGTGCGGATTGCTACTCGTAGAAGATATTTACTCATATATAAGACCTGGGGCCGTATTATGAAGTATTAAAACCATCATGTTTACATTGACAAAAAGGGACAGTGCTATCGGCCTTCTTCACACTGGAAAAATGGTGGCTTTAATACGTCATAATACGGCACCTGTACTAAATATATAAAATGATGTATTATATTGTTAGAAAGTCTTACGGAGCGACTTAGTCTTGTTGACCAAGCTCCTTAAATAAAGCTAAAAAAAAAAAAAAACTTATAAAGTAGGTACGCTACTAAGTTTCAAATTGATATAGTATTACTTCTTAAAAGGTTTTGAAACCTCAACTTTGTATTTAAAAGTAACACGCTTATAAACTCATTACAATTTACTATAACCGTAATCGTGGTATAAAACTCGCGACCCCTCACGAAACTTCATATCTTAATTTAAATAACAAATAAAAATCTTCCTTAAATCAATGACAAAATCTCCACTTCCTTGATATGCAATTCTAACCTTTACCTCTATAAAATCCAAGACGAATATCCTCTAGCACTAAAGCGAGGATCTAGAGGATTTATGCCTAAAACTGCACTAGGCGTATGAGAGCCGATTGGTTTCTGGCATTGAAAAATTTAGCTCGCGCTGTCTAGAGGATTGCAGCGAATTGGAAAACTGTCACAGGCAAATGTGATGGGGTCATATATTTTGGATGACTCTCATATATATAAGAGTTATTATTATTATTAATAATAATGTGGTGTCCTACTGCAGAACAAAGCCCACCCTACTCTCTTTCCACTTCTCTTCATATAAGAGTTACTGAATGAATAAAATTTTGTAGTTAGATTATAAAATAAGGTCGGGAAAACGTCCCTTCGTATTTTATATATATACAAATTCAAGACATTTTCTTTTCATAGTTTAATTACATTTGCCAATTGCCAAATGGGTCAAAACTGTTTTGTGGTCAACCCCTAATTCTTCCGCAATGTCGTAACTACTAGATAATATCTTCGATCTTGCTCCATTTTTTCGACCAGAGGCGAACAGAGCGAGCTGTATCTTTGATATCAAAATTCCAGAGATGAAAACGCTTGAACCAACTTTGTGCTATTCTTACTGACACTGCGTTATATCCATAAACGTCAGAACTTTTTTCGTGGCTTGTGTTGTATTTTTCCTTTCTTGTAATAAAACTTCAAAATGTATCGAATTTCTTCGTTAGATTCAAACATTTTGGGAGATAGGAAAACAATTGAAAAATGTTGGTGTAGCATATCAATGTACTGTATACCACCTAGTCGACTAAGTACATATTAATTATCTGTGAGATTTGCTAATTAGATTATTAATGACATTACTACATTCACCTCCCTATAGTACTTACTACTATAACTGTGTTTTTACCTTGTGTTCATTCTAAATAATGATCTTGTAAACCACTGTGATGCTGGTTTTCTCTCCACTGCCTTGTCTTGGGGCTACGGACTCGTCTGGTTAGGAAACTACGCACATCACAGAGGCTTACCGGATCTTCCTCTGAGCTCACAGACGCACCTTTGCGTGTTTACAGGGTTCACAGCTTCGGATACATTCACAGCTTCGGATACATTCACCGCTTCGGTTACTTACTTCACCGCTTCGGTTACCTACATCACCGCTTCGGTTCGATCACTGCTCCAGCTAGACCACAGTTTTGGCCAGACTACCGGCCATAACCCACTACACTGACTAGCTACCGGTCCTGAACCCTCATCTCCATTACTTACCGACCGCACCGACGGCCGCTGCGCTCCGCACCAGCAACCACGGCTGACGGCCACATTACTGGCATTACGGCCAGACGCGGCCCTCTACCCGGCGACTACGGCTGATAGCCAGACCTAAGGCTGACCACGCTGAGCCACCGCAGCGCCAGCCAGACGGTCCACCCAGGCAGTACACTCCCATCTTTCTATAACCTACGAGCGAACAACCTTAGACTCTCATAACTCACGACCCTCTACAGTAACTTTGTTGGCATAACCTCAAATAAACTCTTTTTAAGTGACCATTTAGTCTCATTGTTCTACCCACTGAACCCATTGTGCCACATTGGAAAATCTATTTTTTCAAACGTAAAGAGGCAAAGGGGGCGAGGAAAATCCATTTTAAAATTTACCCATAATAAATACATAAATATTCTCAATACCTAAACAATTAACATAAGTATGGAATACAATCTCCTACCTCCACTCCTCTTCCATCGCTTCATTCATTCTTCTTTCAAAGTCATAGTTTTTTATTTGTGGGTATTAAAACAGGTGTTGTAAATATAATATGTATAGGTACAATATGTTTTGCCGCTGATGGCGTACAAATATCAATAAAGTGGTTCTTATCTAAAATTACACTTCTGTAACAGAATTGCACCCCCCGGCACGAATCTTGAGCGCTCGGAGGAATGGTGGGGGTTTGCGCATACGTATTGTCTCAGTAGTAAGATCCAAAATTGCTTAAAGTAATTCAAAGTCAGCGCTCAAGTTTCGTGCCGGCAACTATAAATTCCATTAAAATTAAATAACAACATCTATTCACGGTAAATTATACAAAAGTTATCCTAAAATAAAATAAAAAGTTAACAATTTTGCGTAAAGAATTTGTAAAATTAAAATTATTAAACTAAAATAACATTTCTCTTAAATAGCTCGTGGCTAAGTAATAACAGCCGCACGGGTCGATCCATCAAGTTAAGCTACGCTTGCCGGGGTTGGTTTGTGGATGGGTGACCATCTTTTCTAGCCGAGACTACTCCGTGCCTCGGAAAGCACGTTAAGCCGTTGGTCCCGGTTGTCATTCATGGATCTTTGACAGTCGTTACGGGTCGTCTGAAGCCCGAAAGTCTGACAACCAGTCTTACCAAAGGGTATCATATTACCCAGAACCTGGGTTGTGGAGGTCAGATAGGCAGTCGCTTCATGTAAAATACTGGTATTCAGCTGCATCCGGTTAGACTGGAAGCCGACCCCAACGTAGTTGGGAAAAGGCTAGGCTGATTGAAGGGCGGGCGTTTTGGGGGACTGTCTTATGTAATTTTGACGTTAGAAAAGTGCTGATTCTCAGCCTAGTTTGAATAAATGACTTTTGATTTTGATTTTGGCAGGCCAGTTGGCGTGGTTGGTTAAGATACCACCTATCATGCCGCAGGTCGTGGGTTCGATTCCCATCCAGGACAAACATTTGTGTGCATGAACATATCTGTTTGTTCTGAGTCTGGGTGTCTATAAAAAAAAAGTAGTGTATGTAGTATATCAGTTATCTGGTTTCCATAGTACAAGCTCTGCTTAGTTTGGGATCAGATGACCGTGTGAAATATCGTGTGATTTTGATTGATTTTAGAATATATTTTCTTTGTTTCCTACTTCCACATAACTATCGAAAATAAGAAGTTACAAAATATTATTTCATTTCCGCACAGCTTGAAAACACAACCTAAGTTAATAATCACACAGGTATGTACCGTCCAGTACTCACCCGAAAAAGACAACGCCATTAAGGGGACGAAAGGCAAAACTTTAGCGGCCTCGCTAGTCAAGAAAATGAGCACCAAAGGGAACTTTTCAAAAAACCGACCAACTTTACTTAACAAATTATTATTTTAACTCGCCATTCCTCGTATTCATATTCCGAATTTAGCTTTTGAGATCTTAGTAGGTCTCCCAGTTACTTGCTTTGGGAACTAGGGAACGCTCGCTCTTTGAAAATTATAATATCAAAGACTTTGCTAAAAGTGTATGTTCAGATGTTGTAAGCATGTGTGAAATGTCTTTAGGGGATGATTCTGGAGTTCGGAGGATCGTAAAATGGGCTAAAAGAGAGAATTTTTTATAGTGATGATTGCTGGTTAGTGATGTAGCTATAGACAAAATATACGTAGGTTGCTATTTAATCTCCAGAATAAGGTACTCAGGAGTATTGTTAATGCGCCCTGGTATACAGGGTGATTTTTAAAACATGCGACAAAATTTAAGGGGGTGTTCTACCCATCAATATGAACAACTTTTACTATGGGACCAACTCGGAATTCGCAAAAAAATTTCGACCTTTTTATACGAAATGGTCCAATCGGGTATGTGCTTTTACATGGGAAGGTAATTTTTTTTTTTGCGAATTCTTAGTTGGTCCCATAGTAAAAGTTGTTCATATTGATGGGTAGAACACCCCCTTAAATTTTGTCGCATGTTTTAAAAATCACCCTGTATAAGAAATGACGACTTCCATCGTGATCTAAAAATGGATCCCGTCACCAACATAATCCAAAAATTCGCTGAGGCCCATAAACACCGACTCCACCAACATGTGAACATCGAAGCAATTCAGCTGTTAGATCAAACAAATATAGTGCGAAGACTAAAACGAACGAAACCTTTTGAATTAGTGTAGTGTAAAAAGTTTAGAAATAATAGTTACAATGACACATACTCGTATAACACGTGAACAAAGTGTTTATATTATCATAATAGCTGTTGCCGTGAATGTCGAAAATTATCCCACGGGAACCTTCTACCGGGATGAAAAGTATCCTATGTCTTAATCCAGATTATAAACTATCTGTATACCAAATTTCATCCAAATCCGTTAAGCCGTTTTTGCGTGATTGAGTAACAAACATACAAACTTTCACATTTATAATATTAGTAGGATCAGACTCTGAGAAAGTGGAACGGACTTGTGTAAAGTACAACCATTATCGGGTAAAAAATTAAGTTAGATTAAAATTGCTTATTAGTAGTAGAGTTATAGGCTAGAGTGTAATTAATTATTAAGAACCTGGTTGTTTTTAATAAAGGATTTAAAAAAAAATCTCCATGTGACAAAAAATTTAGATAATCGTGTAGCAAATGATCAATAAAAACAACTTGTAAATGTTCAGTCATTTAACTCACAGCAAAATAGGTTCGCCTTAATTAACAGCTGCTATGGCCTTACTGGCAATTTGATTAATTGAACGATGTTGTCAAAAGCATGACTAATAATTAAGATGGCGTTTACATTTTAACTAGAACTCAGCTTGATTGTTCTCGAGCGTCAATTTATTAGCTTTAGAACCCTTTTCATTTTGTTAACAAAAATATAGTAGGTAAACACCTTAATACATTCTAGCGTTACCACAGATGGGACACTCCGCAGTTTAGGTATGAAGAAGCTACAAGTACGCGGCGGGCCTATCTCACTGGGCCAGTTCAGTAGGACCGCCGCGGTCAGAAGGTATAAGAGTTACGCGTTAGAAAGAGAGGCAACTTGTAGGTGAATATAACTGTAGGTAATAAGCGTTGTGCGACCTGAATTGCACTTTATTTTGTCGTAGCAAGAGTCGCTTTTTATTTAAATGATTTTGCGGAGTGTCCCATCTGTATTAATCTGTGGCATTACGTTTTTTTTTTTTTTTACTTATCCTATACTGTTCCACTATTGGGCAAAAGCCTCCCATAAGTCCTTCCAGGAACTCTTTTCTCGCGCCCCCTCGAACCAGCCCTAACAGTACGCGTCCATGTCATCCCACTACCTCTTTCTGGGCCGGCCTCGGCGACGCCGTCCATCTTCAGATACCCATTGTGTGGAGAGTTTTGCCCAGAGGTCACGTGCATGCGGCAGACGTGACCCATCTTATCTCATTTGAGCCTGACAGCCTTCTTGCTTACGTCCATGTCCATTTTATCCGTTTTGGAACACAGCGTGGTGTTCCAAATTCTGTCCTGCCTTTTTACTATAGTAATACGTATACATATTTTAAAAACACAATGTTAGAAAAAGATATCAGTTTAGCAAAAGATATCTTCAAGTCACGGAGGCGCTGATACGTAATTCTTTTGTCAGCTAATCTCTTATGAAAGATATCTTTGTTGGAGAGAGCGGTGTATCGGTTTTCCCTTATGGATGAATTCCCTGACTATCAATATTATGTTATGTGTGAATTTTACTCTTCGGCGGAGTGTGTGGTCAGCTTTTTCTCTGACCCGATGCCGCTGTATTATATAGGTATTTATTGTACTAAACGTGGAAGTTTTGATGGAATATTGTTTTATGACTAATACAAAACTCAACATTTTATACATACATGTCGTTATACACACAAACTTGCTACACAAAAGTAAACTGACGACATGTCGTCGTCAGTTTACTTTACAGGCTATACGGGCAGGGGAAGACTAAAGAAACAATGGATGGACTGTGTGAAAGGTGATATGGCTAGAAAGAGAGTGACTGCCGAGATGACGACTAATAGAGAAGTATAGAAGAAAAATACATGTTGCGCCGACCTCAAATAAATTGGGATAAAAAGAAAAGAAAAAATGTTTATTCTACACAAACAAAACGCACATTACAAAAAAAAACAGACATAAAGTCATAAAAACATATACAAAGCAGGAAAAATACCTTAGAATAATAACTAAAGCAAAAAGACTCATATTCAAGCAGTCTATAATTGTCCATTGCATAATGTCAGGGCCAGCTAGGGACCAAAGACCAACTACATTTCTAAGCATAAGGTCAGGAGAATGATGAGGTTTGAGTTTGACTGGTAAATTAAACGTTCCCAAGCAGATGAGTGATTACGATGAGTAATGAATCAATAGTATGTACTCTGTACGTATACGTATGGTATATGCACCGTAAAAGTCTCGAAGAACCTTTACTTATTTAGGACCGACCACTAATTAATTGATAAACCATAGTAATATTATAAATGTGAAAGTTTGGATGTTTGTTAGGTACTCAATCACGCAAAAACGGCTGAAAGACGCTAGATGAAATTTGGCACACAGCTAATCCTCGTCAGCAAGTCTTGTCAAATTAGTCAGCGCCTAAAGTAAATTGACGTATTTTTAGTACGCAATTTTTTAATCACATCTAAATTTGTATATGGACTATCGTAATTTGACAGGAATAAACTAATATTTGTCGTCTGTCCTTTTCTTAATGAAATACAAATAAAAAGATGCACTGAACTTAAATTAAGTTTAGTTTGTGAACAAGGGATTTGGCGCCAATATCTGTATTTAAACTAACTAGATAGTTTACAGCCTATCGGCCGGTTTGCCGGGAGCCGGGGCTCTCTGACATGTCTCTAGAACAAAAGCTAGAAACCCCTTATATAAAAAGTGACCGTTCGAATGTCAAATATATTGTCAGCTTGATCTAAATAGTCTGGGGCCCTGTAATGAAACCTCTACAGTACCTAGTGGATCCATAAGGGTGAATATTGAAAGAAAACGTTGTATTATTAAACAATATTTAAACTTACCAACCTCATTCCACCGGCCCCCTTCTACCATCGAACATCTAGACGCACTGCCAGTTACCATCCTTACCTAGTTGCCATTCCACCATTTCACACTAAGCGCTTCCAATCATCCTTCATAATGCACAAGAATGCAAAAGAGTGGAACTCACTACCTGCGTCTGTGTTCCCAAACGCATACCACCCGAATCTCTTCAAAGTTACAGTGAACAGGCTTCTTCTGGGTAAGTTCCCTCCATCGTATACTTTGTTTCTGTCACCTCTGACCTAGACTATAGTCAAGAGCAAACCCATCTCAAATAAAAAAAATAAAAAAATAAAAAAAAAACTTACATTTGAAAACATTTTCCTATTTATATCTTTCAAAATGCCCGACTTTAGAAAGCTCCATTCGCCCAAAAACAGTGTCTAATCGTAGGTACCAAGATGCTCTTGCTAGAGTCACAGACCTCATCTATTACATCCCCATACGCCATTGCAGACCAACTACTAACAGCAACAAACAACCACACACACAAAGAGACATTATTACACTGTCACGATATTACCTAACGACGACGACCCTTATTTGACCCCTGCCCTTCCAACCAAAAACTAGCAAGACTCCCCTGCTTCGCTCGGGCGCAATCTACTAATTCCGCGACATCACAAAACATCGAGATTTCTGTGCTATAATATGATGTACGCCAGCACATCAAGCTACTACAATCTGTCAAATTTCTTTAATAGATTTTCAACTTTATCTCTTAAGCATTAGTTTCAAGGTTGATTGGGAAAATTTGACAGTTTCGGATAGCTTGACCTGCTGGCGTCTGTACTTCCATTCAGAATATTAGATCATTGCCACTAACACCGTCATCAACAAACATAACACATAACATTGCGCCTGCATTCCGCGAATGGTCCGACAGAGGTGTATACAGGGTGAATTTTTCAAGGGAACGTGGATGGCCAAATCCGAAGCTATGAGGAATAGCGAAAACGTTTTCGCTATTCCGCATATGTCTCAGGCTCGTTTTTGATGAAAACTAAAACTTCATCATTGGATTTTTTTAAAATAAATATTTCTAGCCAGGAATCGAAACCGTTGACTTAAAAAAAAACACACACACATTGTATTATTACACCATTCGATAGTGTCGCTAATAAGAATCGAATTCTGGGAAGTAATAACACGCGTCAAACTAAAGGAAAAATGCTCATTTTTAACAAAATACTTTTGTTATTTTTCTTATGTTACCTACATATTAAACCTTAACTGATTAATTATTCAGAATGATGACCATTGTTTTCAATAGGTACATAGCTTGATTCGACGTCTCAAGGATTGTACTGCATTAAGCATTACAATATGATTGATTCAATTTAGAATTGGCCATCCACGCCTACTTGAAAAATTCACTCTGTAAGTACAACCACGTTTCTCCACTATCAAAAAAAAAAAATCATTTCAGTTCATTCGTGTTCATTTTTCTGTTACCATTTGTGTTAAAAATGTCTTCAATAAATTTTGGTTGCTATGGAATTTGAACTTTGCTTTGGCATTGACCTTGTTGTTCTTAAACTCGATAAATATTTAATCTGAATTGAAGTTTAAGATAAATTAGATATTAATGTAAGTACCTATTATTAAATACACTTAAGCCTTCCGGAATAAACTCTTTAAATAATGATAAAAACCACATCATAATCCATTGTGAAGATCTAAACGGTCACACAGACAGACACTAAAAGCGATTTTGTTTTATACTTGGGTTGGGGGGCCAGGGAAGGTCAACCTTCCTGGTCGTTTTAGAATTAAAGTGACGTGGGTTTCTCATTTTGTTAGGGGCCAGATATACGCGTTTCCTAAGCAAAAGTGTGCACGCATGTTGAATTTTTAATGTGAAATATTGTGGTTAGCTATGCGAAAAATGTGGATATTGTTAAGGTTTTCGTTGTGTATTTGTTTTGCTTCGCGTTTTTATGGGTATGCTTTTATGACTTTGAGAGATGGCTTACTTCTGACTTCAAACTTAAATTTATATCATCAGCTACCATTAAAACGCAGATATATGCCAACAGCCTTGAGTAAATAGCTTGCGTGTTCTGTGCTGAGCTCACGTAACGCGTCGTACATCCAACCAGTAATAAGGCTCGCCCATCAAGGAACGCTGTCCTAAATTAGACGCATTCATTATACGTGAAACTAAAGGTATTTATATTAAAACACGTATATTAAAGATAAATACTTAAATCATCTTTAAAATGATGAAGGTTTCATAAAAATACGCCTGATAGTTTTTGCGTGATGCTCAGTTTTTTGTCCGCGTTAGACATAACTTTACAAATTATTACACTATGTACAGGTGAATTTTGCAAGTCGGCGTGGATGGCCAAATTCTATATTCAAATCAATAATATTGTAATGCTGAACGCATTACAATAGACGTCAAATCCAGCTATGTATTGAAAAAAATGGTCATGAATTTGAAGAAATAATCAATTAAGGTTTAACAGGTAGCTAACATTTGAAAAATTAAAAAAAAAGTGTTTTGTTAAAGATGACCTCTTTCCTTTACTTTTCCGTTCATTACTTACTCCCTAGAATTCAATCCTCATTAGCGACACTATCGAATGGTGTATAATAAGTGTGTTTTTTTTTTTCAAAATTAACGGGTTCGATTAAAATATTCACATTATAAGTTAAGAAAATGCTTTAATTTAACACATATTTTTTCCAAATTATTAACACTACTCGTTTACATGTGATCTTCAGTTTAAAATCATTAAAAGTCATTAATCGCGCCTTAAACCATTTACAGTCATTTTTGAATAGTGAAGGAGTCGGTCTAGTTGTCAATCCAAAGCTTAGTAGGTTCCTGTGGAGAAGAACGAGCAAGAAACCTGTGACGGGCCAGTTGGCGTGGTTGGTTAAGATACCACCTATCATGTCGCTGGTCGTGGGTTCGATTCCCATCCAGAACAGACATTATGTGCATGAACATGTCTGTTTGTCCTGAGTCTGGGTGTAATTATCTATATAAGTATGTATTTACAAAAAAAAAGTAGTGTATGTAGTATATCAGTTATCTGGTTTCCATAGTACAAGCTCTGCTTAGTTTGGGACCAGATGACCATGTGTGAAAATGTCCCAGGATATTATTATTATTCTTGGTAACGCCTTGGTAACGCGGGTACCGGATATTTACGGCCATACACCCAATTGCTTGGACCTTCTGCTGGCATCCGATCCGGACAGTCAATCAGTATCAGTCTCAGCCCCGCTGGGAACGTCTGACCACTGTCTGGTAAAATCCATATCGACCGGCTTTCCTCCGGATGAGAGTCCTAGAGGCACGAAGCGAGTATGGCGATATGAGTCAGCAGACTGGGATGAGATGCGGCACTTTTTTTCGCCTTATCCATGGCGGCAAGTGGGCTTTTCCTCGGGTGACCCCTCGTGCGGTGCTGACGTGGTTGCGGACGTGATTCGGCAGGGGATGGAGTATTTTATTCCATTCTCCGACATCCCGCTCGGTCACAAATCCAGACCTTGGTATAATGCAAAATGCGCCCACGCTAAGGCCCGAAAAGAGTCTGGCTACCAAGCCTGGGTCAAAGCCCACGACCGCTAAGTTAGAGCGCATAGGGTTCGCGCGAAGAAGAGAGCCTTTAATTCTGCTGCCAAGTTCTGCAAGCGGGTCTCACGTAAGGCACATTTTGACCATGTCGGACGTATTGGGGCCACGCTGGCTTCGTACAGTTCGTATCCTCCGGCTAGTAAACAGTTCTTGGTCCCTGTCTAAAGCGGCTGAAACGAATTTCTGTCGTCCCACTTTACCTCCAATTATGAAACCTGATAAGTCGCTGGCTCACTCTGCAAGTGAGAAAGCTAATTTATTTGCATCTCTCTTTGCAAGCAATTTACGTCTGGTCGCTGGCTCCAAGCAACCATTGTGACTCTTCGATGCCGGAGATCGCAGTTCACATTAAAGCGGTCCGAAGATTATTATGCAGTCTAAACGTGAACAAGGCCAGCGGGCCTGACGGCATTCCAACGAGAGTGTTGAGGCAGTGTGCGCCTGAACTGTCTCCTGTGTTGACACGTTTGTTCCGCCTCTCCCTTGAACAAAGAACGGTGCCGAAATCCTGGAAGCTTGCAAATCGACAACCAGTGCCCAAAAAGGGTGACCGTGCAGACCCTGCCCATTACCATCCGATCGCCATTACCTCCATGCTATGCATGGTTATGGAAAGGGTACTGAAGTTGCTGACCTACCTTGAAGACAATGATCTCCTCAGTGACCGTCAATATGGCTTTCGCCGGGGACGGTCAACTGGCGATCATCTTGTGTATGTCATGCACTGCTGTGGCAAAGCCATTGCGAAACACGGTGAGGTAGTTGCTGTATCGCTTGACATCTCGAAGGTCTTTGACAGGGTCTGGCACGCTGCTCTGCTCAGCAAGTTCCCTGCTTATGGCATCCCAGCTGATTTTTGTAGCTGGATATCAGATTTCCGTAGTGAACGGTCGATCAGAGTAGTCGTTGACCTTATGGCTTTTCATGCCGGAGTTCCTCAGGGGTCTGTGCTCTCTGCAACTCTTTTCCTGCTGCACATCAATGACCTGCTTCAGCCTAGTATTATTGGGTACGCCGGTGATAGTACAGTTTCAGAGAGATAATTGTCCAGCGCAAAAACCAGCGGAGTCGAAGTTCGTTACTTCAGAGAGGCCATGGTAGAGCGGACAGATTTGACCTTAAGCCTTGTCACCCAGTGGGGTGATGATAATCTGGTCTCTTTTAGCGCCACCAAAACACAGGCGTGTCTTTTTACCGTTAAAAGGAGTCGTTTCGCTCAAACTCCTACTTTTTGGGGTACATCTGTTCCTGTAACTGATCAGCTTGAGCTTCTAAGCATGGAGTTAACATCTGTCTCAACTTTGGCGCCAACATCGAGTATAAAGCCCAAACTGCGGCCAAGAAACTAGGCATCTTAAACAGGGTGAAGCGCTACTTTACGCCTGGACAGCGTTTAACTCTTTACAAAGCGCAAGTCCGATCCTGCATGGAGTATTGCAGCCACCTTTGGGATAGATCAGCTAAGTACCAACTGGCCACGCTTGACGCTGTGGAACGCAGAGCTAAGAGGCTCATTGACGACGTAAAACTGATGGATGCCAAGCTTCATAGCTTGGCTCATCGCCGGAAGGTTGCCTGCTTGTCGGTCTTCTACAGATTGTACTTCGGTAAGTGTGCTCAAGAACTCCACGAACTCATTCCACCGGCCTCCTTCTACCATCGGACGAACTACCATCCCTACCTAGTTGCTATTCCACCGATTCGCACTAAGTGCTTCCAAATGAATTTTATAATGCGCACAGCAAAAGAGTTGAACTCACTACCTGCGTCTGTGTTTAATCAACCCTAATCTCTTCAAAGTGAGAGTGAACAGGCTTTTTCTGGTTAAGCTCACTCCATCGTCGACTCTGTCTCAGTCGCCTCCGACCTAGACTAGAGTCAAGAGCAAACCCATCTTAATAAAAATAAATAAAAAGAAACGCTTTGAAGAGTCCAAAATATGTACACTCTTGGACTTGTTCCTCCCCAATAATCAACAAAATGTCCAGCTCTGCGGCGTTATCATATTCCACATAAGTACTTCGGCGTCATTAAGAGCCTATACAACTTCAGCTCAAATTCTAATTTCGCCCCCACTTCCCCGCGCCACCTCATTCTTTTTGGTGTTGTTTCTGTAATGTGTGTTCTAAGCGTAAGTGACACAGCTCTCCCGTTCGAAAGCCGAACCGAGACTAAGCGGGGGTGTCGGCCGGCAGGGAACCAAATTCAAGACGCCGATAGTTTAGGTAATTTCTTTTTACGGTGAAAATAATGGTAAGTTAAAAAAAGAAAAAAAAAACATAAGACTTGCTTTATAGTTAGTTCAGTTAGTATGCAAAGTTTCATTATCTAATTTGAAGTATTTTTTGAATACCAGCGGTTTATTTTTCGGTTGAGAGGTAACTTTAGATTTATTTTCTATCGAAAAAATTTTATGAAATCGTGTTTTCGTCAAATATAGTACGTAAAATTAATCCTCAACTTTACCATAATTTATTTCAAAATGAAAGCTGCAGTATTTTCGACACAGCGGAGGATCATGCTAAGCCATTTGTAGTAGGCTCTTAAATAACATATATTATCTGCAAAGAATCTGAGAGAATGTTCATAATCAGCTAGTTTGTTAGACAAATGGGTGATTGCAATTTGTTGATCTCTATTCAGAATTGTACATTAATTTTATTGCAGGTACATCGTTTTCACATTATAATACAATTACTGTGTATACTATATATAAAATATTGTAAAATAATTCAAATTAGTAACTAAGTATGGAGTTTTTCGCCCAATCTTCCCCATAAGAATCTACCCACAATTACTGTGTATACAAAATATTGTAAAACATTTCAAATGAGTAACTAAATATGGAATTTCTTTACCATTCTTCTCCATACAAAACTACCTACAATTTCTGTGTATAATTATTACTGTATACAAAATATTTTTAAAACATTTCAATTGAGTAACTAAGTATGGAGTTTTTTGCCCATTGTTCTCCATATGAAACTACCTACAATTACTGTGTATAATTATTACTACTACTATTCCGCAAAATTTCAAGTATATGTTTACCGGCCTTCCTCTCCTTGGTCCACAGTACCGATAAATTAACCAGGAAAATTTTATCTTCCGCACTGGACGATTTTGAGGTACCGTGTTTGACCGATGCATTGAACGCTTGGAAAATGGCTTGTCCCAATACGGATTTGCCCGACAACCCGTCCTCTCAGAAACGGTGGGACGTGCCGCTCTGCAGTATTATACGGAATACCTTAGTAAACACGTCATTTCATACTGTTGAGCGTGCCCGTCTGCTGGCTGTGGGAAAATGGGAGTCAGCCTTGTGGCTTCAGGCGCTCCCGTCATCCACCATAGGCACTATGATGGATGACACATCGTTTCGGCTCGCAACGTGTCTCCGCTTAGGAGCTCCTTGTGTTGCTCCGCATCGGTGTCACTGCGGTGAAGCTGCCGACAGTCTCAGGCACCATGGCCTGTCCTGCTGCAGGAGTGCAGGTCGCATAGCGCGGTACGCCAGCATCAACGATATTATTCGTCGAGCTTTTGTCACCGTCGGCGCACCAGCGGTGTTAGAACCAAACGGCTTGGTACGTGACGATGGCAAGAGACCAGACGGCATGACGTTGTTGCCTTGGAAGGTGGGTAGGTCTCTGGTGTGGGACGCAGCCTGTGTCGACACCCTTGCGCCATCTCATGTTCCAAGCTCGGCGTGCTGTGCTGGCGCCGCTGCTGCGGCTGCTGAGACCCTCAAGCGGCTCAAATATTGTAACCTTATGGGTAACTACAGTTTTGAGCCGTTTGGGGTCGAAACGCTCGGGTCATGAGGCCCGAGTGCGCGTCTTCTTTTTAAGGAAATTTCTCGCCGACTGGTCGACACTTCATATGACCAGAGGGCTGGCTCGTTCTTTAGTCAAAGAATTAGCATTGCCATTCAACGTGGCAATGCTGCCAGTCTTCAATTCAATTCAAATCTTTATTGCATATCACATGTGTGTACAAGATCTTAATAATATTTATAAAGTATGACATGGACCCTGTCGGGCACAACAATTTATTAAATATGAGAAGTAGCATGCTTTTAAATATCAATAAAATATTGTTGTATTATTATAATACATGCGTCATAATTAAAAAATAGGATACAATTTAATTATCATTTCCAAACTAATCAATTTAAATAAATAATATCACATTTTAGTGCTACACGTCATTAAACGTCATTAAAAATAATTGTACTATTTAAATTTCAATTAATTTGATGTATACACAATAAAACCATAATAATAATGATAGGTAACATTAAAATTCAATTCATAAAACTAAAATAAAAATGTAAATGTCAAAGATACACAATACTAAAAATTTAAGTCAAATTATAAAAAAAAATAATAATATACTAAAAACAAATACAAACAAAATCAAATAAAAACAAAAGTAAAATCTAAATTAGTAAAATAATGTTCAAAAATTAATAAAAGGTTACAGTCATTCCATACAGATGTCATCATTAAAAAAAATCATTCAATGAATAATAGCATTTATCGACCAGTAGTTTTCTGAGTCGTTTAATAAATATTTTGTCATTTTGTTCCATTTTTATGTCGTCAGGTATTTTATTATATATTTTAATAATTTACGTTACATGAGGACTTGTGCTGTGTAATTTTAGCCTGGATTGTGGTCCTTGTAATCCTTGTACTTGTCCTTGTCTGATCCTTGAGAGTGTTTACTAATCGTGAACGCGGAGTATATCCGCGAGGTTGGTCCGTAATTTTAATGTAGAAGTGTTGATATTGTCTAACGAATTTACAGATTTCTAGAATATAAATTGAAGTCAAAGTTAGAATGTCTAGTTTCTTAAAATACGGTCTACAACTTACGTCATTGTCAATATATAACTATTATCCTAATACATTTTTTTTTGTAGTATAAATAAGTCGTTGATATCTACACTATTGCCCCAGAGGATTATACCGTACTTAAGCCATGCATATGCATATGCATAGTAAGTGGATAGGGCTGTTTTTAAATCTGTGGTTTTTTTGAGCTCACGTAATGCATATATAAAACTCGATAGTTTTAATTTAATTTTTCATATGTGCGCTTTCCATGTCATGTGGGTATCTAATTCTAGACCCAACAAAGTAAAAGTATCTACGCATTCTAACTTGATTCCGTCAAACGTAAAATTTATAGTCAATGGTTTTTTTTTGGTAAGGTTTAAATTTGCATATTTTTTTGTTTTCGTGAAATTAATTTCCAAATTATGGTCTTTCATCCAATTTTGTATATTAATCATTATACTATTTCGCTTCTCATGTAGGTGTTGAGAGTCATTACAGGAAGTTATTAATGATATATCATCGGCAAACAGTACGCATGACTCCGTCATTATTTTAGGGAGGTCGTTGATATAAATTAAAAATAACAAACACCCTACAACACTACCTTGCGGAATCGAATTTTGAATACAAAGCCTATTCGAACGTATTAGGATGAATTCCCTAGTGCCATGATCCCAATGTTCAATTTCTACAAATTGTTTGCGATTTTGAAGGTAGGATGCAAACCACTCGTGAGTTATTCCTCTAACGCCGATACCGTATAGTTCGTCAAGTAACTTCTGGGCACGTTTCCGGACAACAGCGATGCGGACGAGTACTTCGACGCCTAAAATTCCTAGTTTTTGTACTTAATTGTATATACAGTTAGTTAGGTAGTAATATATTTTTGTACATGTTGTAAATAGTTATATAGAAGCTCGTGGCCAAATAATAACAGCCGCAAGGGTCGATCCATCAGGTTAAGCTACGCTTGCCGGGGTTGGTCCGTAGATGGGTGACCATCTGTACATATCGAGACTCCTCCGTGCCTCGGAAAGCACGTTAAGCCGTTGGTCCCGGCTGGCATTCGTGGATCTTTGGCAGTCGTTACGGGTCGTCAGAAGCCCGAAAGTCTGACCACCAGTCTTACCAAGGGGTAGCGTATTACCCAATAACTGGGTTGTGGAGGTCAGAAAGGCAGTCGCTCCATGTAAAATACTGGTATTCAGCTGCATCCGGTTAGACTGGAAGCCGACCCCAACATAGTTGGGAAAAGGCTAGGCAGATTAATTGATTGGTGTAAATAGTTATAAATTAAATGAATAAAAAATTATTACTATATACAAAATATTTTTAAAACATTTCAATTGAGTAACTAAGTATGGAGTTTCTTGTCCATTGTTCTCCATATGAAACTGCCTACAATTACTGTGTTATTTACTGTATACAAAATATTTTAAAACAATTGAAGAGTAACTATGGAGTTTATTACCCATTCCCGTACGAAAGTACCTTTTGGAAAGGGTAACTACAATCAATTCTATTCTCTTGTAAATGTTGAACTTTCCTAAGTGCTTTGTAATGGCCCTCTTGAAATAAATTACTTACTTTGACTTTGCAGCGAGAGCGGTTCCAAGCAGACCTTGCGCTCGCCATTCCGAATTTCCAATCAATCTGCTTAGCCTTTTTCCAGCTGTTTTGGGTCGGCTTCCAGTCTAATCGGATGCAGCTGAATACCAGTATTTTACATGGAGCGACTGCCTATCTGACCTCCACAACCCAGTTTACTGGGTAACGATAAGACAAGGAGTATCCTTGGTAAGACTGGTTGTCAGACTTTTGAGCTTCTGATTAAATATTCTGGTAACAAAAAGGCTTTATATTCGATACCAGAAGCAAAAATAACAAACATTAAATATAGACCAAAGTCACCATATATTATATTATTTATTATATCCCTTTCTTGCCTGGAAATCGTCCTAGATATCAACGGAGGCACTAGACAAACTAATACAGCACGTAATATGGGTTTAGGGGCTTATAACTACTTACATAAATCCTCTGAATGTCCAATTTCACGAAAGCAATAGAAAATTTTCCAGACTATTCTAAAATATTGTTTTCGTACCTATGAGAATATTACATAGTTCTTTATACTTAAGTAAGAAATATTTCTGTTAGTAAAAATATACTGTTAAGGAAATTAATTTAATGTATTTATTTATCAATCAAAATCAAATGTCATTTATTCAAACTAGGCTGAGAATCAGCACTTTTCGAACGTCAAATTTTACTGATATTTATTTTATTTCGTTATTTACCCAATGCCAAATTTGCACGTCTTTATTTCCATGGAAGGTGTATAGACCTTTAGTGTGGAACGCAAGGGGTATCGATACTCTTGCGCAATGTCATCTTCCTGGCACAGCGTGCTGTGCTGGCGCTGCTACTGCGGCTGCGAAAACCTCAAGTGGCTATAGTTACTTTATCGGTAACTATCAAAGAGTTTATATTAGCAAGCTATAGAGCACGCGCATCGCTCTAGTCCCTTTATGCCAACCGTAAGCAGATGTTGTATAGATACTGATTTATAGATGTAGCGAGTGGTAGCGGTAAAATAGTGATGCACCGTGACGTGACTGACGCTTGCGTACAGGTATTATTACTTTGAGTAAGTACGCGAGTACCTAGGAGTATTAAGTAAGTTTACGTTTTAGCAGATAAATAAAACAATAAATAATATACCTACTGATAAAACAATATTTATTAAAAACACACAAAAATTTACAAGTCATTATTGCCACTTAAAAAGAGTTAGTTAATTTATTGTAAAATTGTCTTTTTCTTTGATTGATCACCGTTTTACGTAAGTACTAGATATTTTATCCTTATATCTATATATTTTTGAATATCAGTGATTGCTGCAAGGGGATTGATTAATTACTGTGTTCATGAAGAGATGTAAAAATATATTTTCCTATAAACAACTTCAAGTTCGACTTCGATCTATTGCGCGAAAGAAGGATAAATTAACAAACCGACAAACCAAAAACACACTTTCGCATTATTGGTAAGTATGATTACAAATACTCGAATATAATGCAGTACAACACTAGCTCTAAATCGAGGAAAGTATGAAGCGGGAGGCGTGGGAGCACGTGCTGCATTGAACAGCCCGCGCGCCCGCGCAACCCCCTTTCACGCCTTAAGTAATTTAGATAAAATCTGTGTTTTCTTATCAAAATAGTAAACACCAGTGAAAGGTTATATCATTATTCTTTTTATTTTGCTTCCATGAATTGTTTTTACAAGTTGGCACTGCACATTTCACGATGAAAACTTAGAATTTTAATTAATTCTGTCGGGAGAAACAACCATCGCTGACGACCATTTGTTACTAATTTGGATGCGCTTGCGATTTCAAGACTGTTCATATCCGTGCTTACTGTTCATATTCGCTAACGCTTGCTCTATAGCTTGCTAATATAAACTCTTTGGTAACTATATTTGCGAGCCGTTTGGGGTTGACACCCTCGGGCCATGGGATCGAGTGCTTATGGTTTATTCAACGAAATCTCCATACGTCTGGTTGACACTTTCCTGGACCCAAGAACTGGTTTTTACCTTGACCAGAATTTGCCATAAAACGTGGCAATGCCGCGAGTCTCTTGAGTACATTACCAGTCGACAGCGATGCGGGGGAATTCTTCACCGCCATATTCTAGTTTTTTATTTAGAATATTATGATATATTTTTTACTTAATTATTTATATTTGGAAGAAATAATAAAAAACATTCAATTTGTTGTTGTTCCAAAATAAAAATAAAGTTTTACTTTATTTTAAAAAAAAAATGTTTATTACATTGACGCACTACGTCAATTTGCTACGTTATAAGTAGCCATTTTATATAACTTTCAAAGAAATAATTTTGTGATTTGAACAAGAGATATTTATTTTTTTAGGGTTCCGTACCTCAAAAGGAAAAACGGAACCCTTATAGGATCACTCATGTGTCTGTCTGTCTGTCTGTCCGTCTGTCACAGCCAATTTGCTCCGAATCTAATGGACCGATTAAGTTTAAATTTGGCACACGTACTCATATGTATTTCTGTGACCCAAACACGGACGTGTAATGTAAATTAATGAACTTTGAATATGGGGGCCAATTTTGGGAGCTAAATAAATAAATAAAAATAAAAGTTGTAAACTGTACTGTGTGATATATCAAATGAAAGGGCTTACTGTGAGGGTCCCATATATTTTTTTTTTATAATTTTGAAATAACTTTTTTTAAGTTATTTAAGCAAATAGACGCAAATTGGCTCATTCTCCCCCTAAAATAGACGCATTTCCCCCTTTATCACCGAAACTGCTGAGCTTAAAATTAAAAAAAAAATACAGAAGATACTTCAATACCTATAGATTACACGACAACCTAACAGAAGTCGATGGTCTTAAAATAACATGGTAAATCTCTCAATATTGTTCGTACAAACTTACCAAATATCGAATGAGCCTTCTTTTACTTCATGTAATAGAAGAACAATAATTTTATTTTTGTCCTCTTCATTTCATGCATGACGTCAGTGACGTGTCATTTGTTTTTAGATTTGAAATACAAATAGGTTACTCATGAGTGTTCATACCGAATGTTTCTTAGGCTTTTTAAGGTGGTCTCACCATAATCGCGTGTAATTAAAACTTTTTTTTAAATTTTCATTCGCTCTCCAACATATAAAAAAAATGCAAACTGCACCGTGTGACATATTAAATGAAAGGGTTTACTATGACGGTCTCAAATAGACTTTTTTATAATTTTAAAATGAACAGCTTAGTTTTTAGAAAATACATGAAAATTGACCAGCCGCCCCTTATCTCCGAAACTGCTGCACCTAAATTAAAAATACAGAAAATTGTTCTATACCTATAGATTACAGGAAAACCTCTAAGAAGTCTTTGGTCTTAAAATAACATGGTACATCTCTCAATATTGGGCGTACAAACTTACATTTGCAGTTGGAATGTATGGGAGAACATGTGTTTCAACTACATTGTTAAGTTTGTTCTTGAGATAAATTCATTCCAACTAGGTACGGAACCGTGTACGTTCATTGTACGTGGTCTGACACGCAATTGACGGTCTTTTTTTATTACAAGCTTTTATTAATCTGGATACCATCGAGGACAGAGTCCTTGTCAAGACAAATCAAACGAGCCCAAACTCGATAGGTTTGCATCGTTGTATTACTGAGTTTCCATGGCCGCCTTCCGGCTCCATCATCAAATCAGCTCCATTTCATAATAATATTGCAATGACATCCGATTTACATATGCATATAAAATTTCGGCTCAATCGGAAACCGGGAAGTGGGTCAAATTTAACTTGCAAGATTCGATTACACACAGACAGCGGGAAAGGTGAATATAAAAGTACTTGTAAAATACCGTCAATTTAAGTAGGTAGTCAATTTAATAAACAATTAATTTTCCATGAATTTAACTATCTGATTCTTCCTTGTCATTTGAGAATGAGACCATTAGTTATTCAGGTATTCAATCATCCTTTACCTCCTTACCATCGGAGTAAACTTGATAATATCCTTATAGTCTCTGTAGAGATTATTAAATCTCTATCTTAAACACTTCTACCAAAATAAAAGGTGGTTTTCCCATAAAATTAACGCCCTGAAACATAATATCTATAAAATAAAACGTGATCACCAAACACCAGTGAACAGAATAAAAGGACTCGAAACAATAGTCCTTTCAAAAATGAACTGTTTCCCAACTATACAATTACGCCAAGCGATAATAGACTCTGCCACCATTAGGTTAAAGTGGACATATGAAAATTAGACTATCTAAATTATTTTTGTAATGAATAAGCAAATAAAACCACAGGAGCGGGCGGTAAACACGTTGATAATTTTAATCTACCCACCTTTACAAAGGGCTGTTTACTGAGAGCCCTAAAAGGGATGCCAACTCAAATTAAGGGCCCTTTTATTTTTAGTGTTAGGTACTGGACTTGGTGGGGTGATTGAAGATATATTTTATATTTAGTTTAGACTGTTTTTGGAGCTTAGCTTTGGAGATCAGCTATTCCCTACATTTTGACGAGTTAGGTGTGCGAAAATAAATGTAGGGAGTAGCTAACTTTGTTTTCGCGATTTCAGGTTTGGTCCTAATGATGAGTAAAATAAGCGGATGCCCATGAATTCAATTTCATCCTGTAGAGAGATATAGAGGAACTTTTATATACCTGACATTTAGGTAAAGCCAGGGAATTAATTGTTAAGTATGTAAATTGACTACCAACTTAAATTGTTAACAGGTTTAAAATAAAATGGTAAATTGAAGTAGAGTGTCAAGTTGCTCAAATTAGTACTTAGATTATACAACAAGTGACAAAAAAGGGAATTTAATCCGAGGGGCTAAGTTGGATACCGAGAGCAGCGAGAATTCTAGAGTAAATCCTTAGCGGAGCGAGGGGTACAAGGACCGAGGTGATTTCTTTTTCGTGAGTTGTGTAGGTACTCAAATTTTTTACCATCGACTGCGAGAAAATAAAAAAATGGTAGTATAGTTTTTATATTTACCACAATATAAACATTACAAATTTATATTGAAATTAGAACAGGTTTTGAAATTTATTGTTATATTCTTGTTTGGTTTCGAAACGGTCTTATCTTATCGGAAAGTCTTATCTAATAGATAAGACTTGGGTATTTGGCAAAGTCGCCGTATTTTGTGGTTGCTATTGCTGAGAAACCTGTAATGTAGTCGTTTCATAAAGTTCTCCTTTCGATGTTGAAGGGCGCGACGAAGATAGTGGCGTCCAAGGGTCAACAGGAGACGGTTTTAGATTTATACTGTCAACTACTCGGCTGCATCTTTTGGCTTTGTTTTCGATCGAATCCTCTATAGTTTTCTGCTACTGTGCTGGACCACCACCCTCTGTGGCGTTTCAGTTCTGTAAGACTGAAAAATCGTTTCAGTATTACCCACTTAATTGCAAAATTTATTTTTACTGGTGACACGAAATTTGATTACAGCGACTCTCTCACCAGGGCAGATAAGTTTGTGGGACTGTAAAAGACAGTTTTATTCACTGTTATCGATGAATCAAATGCCCTTTCTCGAGTGGCAATGGTAAAACTAATTTCCTGACTGTACCTTTCAATATATGTACGATACCACGTTATCCAGTCGTGATATTATGTTATGTTAACTCCTCTGCAATATAGTTACGTTTTTTCATATCTCGTATTGGTACGAAGCATGCCATGCCAATGGGGTTAAAAACCGAAAGCTCGTCATAGGTGGCAGCACTATTGTCCGTCTTCAAACCGTCATTGTTGTATATGTATGTGTTCACTGTGGTGTCTATCACTAATTAAACGAAAACTGGACAACAATGTATGCGACTTGGAGTGTAATACAACTAAGCGGAGCTAAGGAAAAGTAAAGCGGCTACCACTGGTAAAAAAGCAGCTTTGGTGGAAAGGTAAATAAATTATGACCATTTTATAATTGATGGGTTGTTTTATTTGTTTTACATTAAAGTCCTTTTTTTGTTGAAGACAAGAGGCATACGACAGAAATAATTTGATCAGAGTTGAAGACGAGCTTGAGGATGATCACTTTAACATTCCTGTCCTATAAAAGTTCACGGATGTCAATTCTAGCACTGATTTTCTAGCGCTATCTAAAACCCACATTTAAAAGTTTGCTGAAAGGTGATACATACATGATGCATTTATCTTTGACAGGCCAGCTGGCGTGGTTGGTTAAGATACCGCCTATCATGTCGCAGGTCTTGGGTTCGATTCCCATCCAGGACAAACATGTCTGTTTGTCCTGAGTCTGGGTGTAATTATCTATATAAGTATGTATTTACAACAAAAAAAAGTAGTTTACGTAGTATATCAATTATCTGGTTTCCATAGTACAAGCTCTGCTTAGTTTGGGATCAGATGATCGTGTGTGAAATGTCCCAGGATATTATTATTATTATTATTATCTTCCTTTGTGAGTTGATTCTAATAGTAAAATATACATACTCTATTTACAATATGTTAATATTGTTCCAGGTTTCAAATACCCCCTAAAGGGAAAATCCAGTATGAAAGTAGGAGCTTGGTAACGCTAAGAATTGCCTATGATGGTAACCATGGATATTTTCGTGCACAGTACCTGTAATGAAAACACACCCAGTTTTCTGTTTTATGAAAAAGAGAATCATCTGTATACGAATTTCTCTGATAAGTCTTCAGGTTTAAAATGGATAGCACATAGCCTCGACGTATTATTGGCTTTCCAATTTTTTCTTCGGAGAGCTCTCTCCCCAGTTTTCTTCTTTTACCATCTTTTTGGTTCCCGGATGTTAGCAGTCAACAGTGGCGCAACGGGGCATAATTAATTATGAGTAACAGAAGTTGATTTTTTACAAAAAAATGTATGGATATTGACAGATAGCTGTCAAATTTTAAGACGGACAATGGTAGCGACATCTGAAGTGAGCAAGTGGCAGTTTTATCCCCATTACGTCATGGTAAGAATACAAGCCATTCGGAGCAGTGATAGTGGGGCCGGGGGCCGACTACTTAAAAAATACCGGCCAAGTGCATGTCGGACTACGCACAATGAAGGGTTCCGTAGTTGGGATGAATTTATCTCAAGGACAAACTTAACATTGTAGTTGAAAAACATGTTCGCCCATACATTCCAACGGCAAATGTAAGTTTGTACGCACAATATTGAGAGATTTACTATGTTGTTTTAAGACCATACACTTCTTATAAGTTTTCCTGTAATCTATAGGTATTGAACTATTTTCTCTATTTTTTTCGAAATTTTAGGCTCAGTACTTTCGGAGATAAGTGGGGAATGGTCAATTTTCGTCTGCTTTCTTAAATAACTTTAAAATGATTTGTTTTAAAATTAAAAAAATAATATTTGAGACCTTCATAGACTCCTTTCATTTGATATGTCCCACGGTACAGTTTGCAAAACTTTTTTTTAAATTTTCTTATTTGCCCCCCAAAATTGACACCCCCCATATTCAAAATAACTTATTTACGTTCCACGTCCGTGTTTGGGTCACATAAATACATATGTGTACCAATTTTCAACTTAATCGGTCCATTAGATTCGGAGCAAATTGGCTGTGACAGACGGACAGACAGACAGACACACGAGTAATCCTATAAGTGTTCCGTTTTTTCCTTTTTAGGTACGGAACCCTTAAGATTAAATACTTGGAGGCTATATCGCACTATACAGGGTTATTGGTAAAACACCAGCAACCTCTTAAGGGGTCATTGTACTCATCATTATGAACAACTTTTACTATGGGACCAAACCTGAAATCGCGAAAATAAGCTGTTCAGTACATTTTGACGAATTATGCGAACATAAATGTACTGAACAGCTGATTTTTTTTTCGCGATTTCAGGTTTGATCCCATAGTAAATGTTGTTTATAATGATGAGTACAATGGCCCCTTAAGAGGTTGCTGGTGTTTTACCAATAACCCTGTGAGGTAAACCGCTATCGCGTCTCTCCTCTCTATAGGCCGCCCCAAAAGCGCGATTTTATTCCGTACACCGGTAGGTACTCAGAGTTCAACACGTCAGTAATTATCTTGATTAGTGGCCCATGAGCCCAATGTTAATATTTCTCGCCAACGATTTAAGGGTTTAATTAGAACAAAATTGTTTTCCATCTTATATTGTATACAATACGGTGTTTTATACAATTTTCAGGTAATATTTATCGACTTTAATTTCGCATGAAATACAGGGCCGCCACGGTCCAATTAGTCTCTTTCAAGGATAAAATCAGGAATTAAATTATCCGGAAAAGAACCGGAGCTACCGACATAGCTTTCAAATCAAATCAAAGCAAAAATATTTATTTGCATAATATATACACAGATGTTACGAATAAATATGAAGTACTCTGTATTAATTGTTACCTAATAAGGTATGCAAATATTTATGTTATTATCATAGACCTTCCACCTTTTTGCACTTATACAAATCAATAATTAGGCCACAGTTAGAGTCTGCAGTACATATTTGGAACCCTTTTTACGTAAAATATAGTGATAGATTAGAACTAGTACAACGTAAATACCTTCGTGCTATGAATTTTAGATGTTATCGGAATAAAATGTCATACCACTTACTTCTTAAAAAGTATGATCTTCTGACCTTACAATCAAGACGGAAACTTCTGGAAGTTATGACTCTGTTCAATGTGTGCCGCAATCATTTTGATTGTCCAGACTTAGTTAGGAGTCTGTGTTACCTGGTTCCTCGAACAGTTCATATACGTGAGGTACGCACTCGACGTCTATTTGCTGATAAAAAGTAACCTATGTCCTTTCCCAGGCTTCAGACTCTCCATGTCAAATTTCATCACACGTGTGTCTTATGAATTTTTGACATCGCTATGCTGCCCTTTCAGCAACAGCACGTCTGCTAGATTCAGCCGCTTTAAAGGTTTCTGTGGCTCTTAGAAGCGCCATATAAGTCACCTGTGGCTGATGTTGAACTTGTGACTGTTCTGGTGTCTCAGCAGCCCGTTGAGACACCAGATACTCAACGTGCTGTTGTCGTCGAGCTTGGGACTCTTCTGGTCTCTCAGCAGTTTGATGCAGACACCATCGTTGTCCACGCTATGGGTATTTTTCAGCTGCTTTATTTCTCTGTATACCTCTGTATGTGTTGTGGGAATAAGAAAAATTGAATTAATTTTAGTGTTGATTTTATGATTTGAGGGTCGCGTTTTGTTTTGACTGTCATTCCTTAAATTATTTGTTTGGTCTGATTCTGTAGCTTGGTCAATGAAGAAGTCGTTAAAATTATTCGCAATAGATTTAGGATCAATAATCTTGATGTCATCTTTAAGTATTTCTGTAATAGGATCTTTGTGACGTCACAAGGAAAACCTTGTGACGTCACCGGCATGCAACGCCTGTTCTCTTCTATGTTCGCTCTGTGTGGGCGGTACTAATAGTGCACACAGTGCTATATGAATTCGTACAGAGCAAACCAAAATCCATTGCGTGTCGTGCGTGCATATTGTGGTCGGTGCGGACTAGTGGACGTTATAGTCCATCGCTAGAAACTTCGACTGGCAATGAACAGATTTAAAATGTTCTGCGGTTTTAATATTTTTTTAAACTAACATTACTTTAAGACATAAAAATAGGTTAAACATCCCTACATCCCGATTAAAATTGCACTCCTCAAGTACCTATGTCATGTCGATAAAAATATACAATAAGTTACCGGAAGATATAAGAAATACGCATAAATACAACATCTTTGTTAATAAATTAAAAGTATTTCTATTAAATAAAAGCTATTATACTGTGAAGGAATACTTGAATGAAAGACTATAATATATATTTTAGACTATAAGATAACTAAGACTATAAGATATTTTAAATTATTTAATTATTATATAACTACTAATTGAATTATTTATGTTATTGTTGTTAACTGTTATGATTGTAATGATTTAATTTTTAATGTATAATTTGATTTAATTTTAAATTTAACAATAATTAGATCTTAAGAATTTTTTATCCTGTAACAAAACTATTTTTGCTGTGCCCTTACAGGGTCTACAACGGCTCTTAGCTCTAAGCTTTTGTTAACATCTTTTTACCTTGTAGAACGCAAATAAATAAATATGAAATATGAAATATTTCTATTAAAACTGCTGAACATTTTGTACGGTTATGTACGTTAAGTATTGTAGCAGCTATACGTGCATGAGGTACTTATAAATAAAAGGCGAGTCCTACATAGTGAACCGCTTCAGATGAACTATCTTTGTTGAGTCAGCGAGTGAGTGAATAACATACATCTCCTTATATACTGTTACCCGCGCATGCGCGAGCGCGTGCGCGGCGCTTCGAGAAAACGCGGAGTAGCTGGTCTTCCATCTAGAACATTCAGCGGCGCGCGGCGTTCGCGCGGCGTCCTTCGAGAAGATGTGGCGACACGGATCGTTGTTCTAGAAAGTCTCGCTGGCCGCGCCAGTGCGCGCGCACTCAACGTGCGGCGGTAGTCGGACGTGAGACGCGCTGCATGTAGGTACTCGTATGTCAGCGGCGCGTCGCTACAATTTTAAATATATTTACTCAAGCCAATAAATATTGTGCAACAGACACTCTTACTAATGTTATAAATGTAAAAGTTTGAATCTTTGGATGTTTGTTACTCAATCACTCGAAAATGTGAACGGATTTGGTAGAAATTAGCCACACGAATTTTTTACAACCTGCATAAACACACTTTTGTTTATGTTAGCCTACACTGTCCCACTTCTGAGCGGAAGCCTCCCCCAAATCCTTCCAAGCATCCTGTTCCAGGATCATCTCGATCCAACCTTTCGTCTAAGTCGTCTCACCGCCTCTTTCTGGGCCAGCCTCGGCGGCGCCGACGCGCGACGGTCACTATCATAGAAATATCAAAAAATAGGAGAAGTGGCAAGGACTGTGTCTGTGTCAGCGCGACGTGATCAGTGTGCTCATTTCATAGAGAAATGACCGTTACCGCGAACTAGTGCGCTCTCGACTGTGATCGTGACAATTTATAAGAACGCCGTGTTGTTCAGTGGTTTCTTGTAAAAACCGAAGCCAAAAGAAAAACTTTGTAAGTCATGGAATCACTTACCATATGCAAGTACTTCGAATATATGCATATGCAAGTAAATTCGAATTTGATTACGAGTATTTATAGGTAAAATAATTCGATTATCAACATCTAATAATCGAAAATTATTTGGGGATATTTCATTAGAGGGAATTATATAAGAATCAAATTCAATATTATTGAAATCTGAGTATTCATAACTTCAATATCATTGATGGCCAATAGATTTTAAAGTAATTAATGGGTTATTTAGTTCATCTAGTAAATATAGTAATCGTAAAGAGGGTAAAGCAGTAAAGATTAGTGTAATTGCTGGTAAAATATGTCGTAGGATGATTTGATAATTCGGATTTTCGCTAAAGCCATCAATTATCAAATCATCCTACGACATAATGCATGTTTGTATGTCCGCGATTTTCTCAAAAACTTATGAACCAATTTTGATAATTCATTCACTAACGTGATTTAAATATTGTCAGAAAGGTTTTTAGTATATAATACATTAGGTAATTATTCTTAGGTACGAAGTTATATCCATAAATATACTGTATCTCTGGCATTTCTAAGCGGATTTTGTTTCGTTCGCCTTGGTCTTATGTAATTTTATAGGTATTCAACTAAAAATGGAAAAACATATTTACTAAAAAAAGTAAAAACCGACTTTAAAAATGTAAAACGAATAAAATAAGTTTAACAGCTTCTGAAGGAGGTGTCTTCAATTCTTCAATGCACCTTAGCTTGGCACCGACTTCAGAAACTGTTAAGTTTTTAATTAAAGATATTTTAATCGTTTTAGGTTTTTGAAGTCGGTTTTTAGTTTTTTTTTAATAAAATTAATTTTCCACTTTGTTTCACTTTTTTAATTTATTAATTCCTAACAGTATTTTACTATGTACAACCTGTGTTTTAAGATAATACAGTCATAGTTCATTCATAAGTAAGTTGACTGATGGAGGGTAAGTCTGGTGATCTGTAATAGAGGTTTTACCTAGGTGTGATGGTTCATTGTGCATTGTTCATTGGTTCTCCTGCCCTTGGCCCAATTTATTTGAGGTCGGCGCAACATGTGCCTTTTTTTCATATTTCTCTATTAGTCTTAAATCTTATTTCTCTATTAGTGATATAAAGGAAAATTTTATTTACATACTAGCTTTTGCCTGTGGCTTCGTTCGCGTGGTGGTTTAAAATATCCCTCGGGAACGTACTACCGAGATAAATGTAATCTTATGTGTTTACACACACGGCTGCGCTCCAAAACAGGGATCCTAGACGTAGGTAAAAAGACTGTCAAGCTAAAATGTAACTAACATGACCGGGTCATGACAGTTGCATGCATTTGACCATAGATATATGGTAGAAGGAGATGTGCCCAGTAGTTGAAAATGTATGAAAACCCTGTGTCTCCTCTTTGTCCCTACCACTGGCCAACTACGACACATGCAGTTCAGTAAAAGCAATAGATACGCAGTCGCGCACACAACCGCATTTCTTAAGTCAGAACGTACTGCACAATCAATTATAAACCTTATCCCATCAAACACAGCGTGCATTTACCATTCACCGTACAACTTACCCAAAAACATCGGTCGCTATCGTTGTTGTACTGTGCAAAAGCAATTTATTTTACATATACGCTAGTGATTGACTAAATCGGAAAGATATCGATACTTTCATTTATTATTGTGCAAAATTTTTTTTTTGGGGTTCTGAAAATAATATAAATAAAAAATGATATGTCCAAAAAATATTATAATAAAAAAGCAACATGTAGCTAAATAAAATATCATTAAGTAAATCAAAAAATTAAAAGAATAAAAAATCTGGTTACTTAGTTACGCTGTCATAGCCTATTGAAACAGTAGGTATTGTTAAACCCTGCTATAGTGTTTACTCACTGACCAGTAAAGTGTAGGTATTTGTGCAGCACTTGATGCTTTGATATTACTGGGGTAGCATTTTTTATCAAATAGTGTAATCTTAAATTCATATATTTTTCTATAACTGCTTTTATAAGAAATATTATGTGATTGTTCATCGGAGACTGCTCAAATTGGTGAAACTTAATATTATAAAAGAGATCTAATCCTGTGAAATGTGGCAAAGCGATTATTAAACTAAAAGGAGAATGACCAAATGTGGTACCAAAAAGTCTCACGCATCAAGATAAAAAAATTATAGTAATTATTTTCATAATTTTGTATGACATTACCCGTCGGGGATTTGGTTTTTGAATAGGGAATTTAATTTAAAGTAAAAAAGTATTTCCTGTAATCTATGGGTATAGAACAAACATTTTGTTATTCTCGGCGCAAGTGATTAACTGTCTAAGTGATTATTTTCTAAGTTTATAGTAAAAAATAGAAAATTATACCTGTGAGTCCTGTGCTGGCGAAGTGTGTTTAAATTAATTAAAATCTGTAGCGTTTTCGACGTTATCTTTTGAGGAAAAATTTAAATTGATTACAAAGGGAAGGTGTGTGGGTTTGAAGTAACTCAAAAAAAGTAATGCTACTACTCGTTACTTTCATGAGAAGTTTTATGATAATTATCACTGGCTAACGGGTTGTGTATGTACTCACAAACATATTGTACTGTTTCCCTTGCATTTTGTTTACAAACCAAGATAAAGGAATGTTTGAACCTATAACGGATATTCAGATCTAAATAATTTCACAAAGCGGCTGCTAAACACGATTCTTCAGAAAAACATCTGGAATCCTGCTTGAAGTTCCAAACTTTTGGTAAAGGTAGAATAGAGACTAGTTTGAATAGCCAGTTTAAGTTAGATATTGAAAGGCACAACGCGAAAGTTGAGAGAAATCAAACGGTTTTCTTGGTAAACAAGAATAAGCATTCCGTGGTCATGACAAATCCAGCTTGTCTTTTAATAAAGGCCATTTTCTAGAAATTGTAGATTTTTTAGCTAACTATGATGGAAATTTGGAAACCCACTTACCAATCAACATCGGGTAGCTCATTCACGGGGTTATCGAATAGGACCCAAAATGATTTAATTTCTAGTGTAGCGTCGGTAATTAAATCAAAATTCAGTAGCGCTTCGACCGAACGACCATTTTCTAGTCTAAAACGAATTCATACATATTTACGAAACACACAGGGCCAAAACAGACTCACAGATTTGTCTATGATTGCAATTGGAAAAGAACTTTTAGTAAAACGATGTAGCAGTTTTTACGACGATGTTTTGCTAAACTATCCGAAAAAAAGACAGGCGCGTCGATTCGATCTTGTTAAAGCTTGTGCTAGAGCTTGTGGCTCAATAATAACAGCCGCAAGGGTCGATCCATCAGAATCTACGCTTGCCGGGGTTGGTCCGTAGATGGGTAACCATCTGTACATACCGAGACTCCTCCGTGCCTCGGATAGCACGTTAAGCCGTTGGTCCCGGCTGTCATTCATGGATCTTTGACAGTCGTTACGGGTCGTCAGAAGCCTGAAAGTCTGACAACCAGTCTTAACAAGGGGTATCGTATTACCCAATAACTGGGTTGTGGAGGTCAGATAGGCAGTCGCTCCATGTAAAATACTGGTATTCAGCTGCATCCGGTTAGACTGGAAGCCGACCCCAACATAGTTGGGAAAATGCTAGGCAGATTGATTGAACTTGTAGAAAGTAATCAGTTAACATTAAAGTAGTAATTTATTTTGAATTTAAATTCATTTGCGCAAAGAAAACAAAATATACATCCCACGGCTTTTTTAAATGCCACTTTGCATATCATATAAGTGTCACTTATTTAGATATTCATAGTGGTCGCAAATGCGAAGCCAAAGGCTCCTGTGGTAAAACTAAGGTAGGGTAGGTAGTCCTAGTCGTTGGGCCACCGACAGCAACGAGCTGAAACTGGTAAGTTTTTTTTTAGCTGTGCATACCCTGTCTAAAATCTCTGTGCACGCCACTGTCTGGGTCAGCTCACTCCATCGTCGACATTGTCACTATCACCTCTGACCTAGACTAGAGTCGACAGCAAAACCATTTCAAATAAAAAAAATATTAAAAAAACTGTTGTTAAATACAGCTTTAGATTTCCTTACAACCATTTCCAGTGCTAAAAGTTTACTCATTAACTATATATCCCATGTACTCGCATTATATTTACCAACAGAAACATTGGCACAACGCAAAATGCTAATGCTCTGCAAACACATACCCCTTTCACACATTTGCTTACGTTTTAGAATAATTAAATGCCGCCATCTTTATTTACTGACAAAATGTCGGCGGAAGAATTTAAACGTGATTGTGATTGAAGCAAGATAATTTTTAAGTGGGATTGGTGACGTAAGTAATTAATTGCTACCTAATTATCTTCTGCTTGTAGGGTTGAAGGGTTCGTGGCTATATGATAACAGCCGCACGGTCGCTCAAAGGTTAAGGCGATACCAAAATAAATTGGGGAGATTTTCGTAACTATTTATTTCACTATTATAGATTGTATGAATTTAATTTTTGGATATAATTTTATTGACTATTTTAGTAATACTCTGAGTGAAGGCAAACACAATTGGGTTAATTCCAAAAAAAACCACCACTTATTTTTTTTTTTCTGTAATTCTAAAATCCTAACTAATTTTATTGCAAAATTGCATTCAAAATATTTGTGTTACGTAATTGAAAACTCGGGCTGAAAATATTTTTGATAGATAGCTTAATTATTTTATTTTTAAACAAAGTCCACTGGCTCAACTAGCCCCGTAGGTTGGCTTAATTGACCCCACCTAGTAGGGTCATCTGAGTCATCTGATGTTAGTGATGTAAATAAGTCTAGTAAACAACGTATTTGCTACAATTTTTTGGTGGAGTTACTTAGCCAAATAAACAACCTAGGTACTTATTTATTTTAAAAAGTATTTATAACTTCTTTAATTCAAATTCGCTTTATACAAAATCATGATCAAGTGACCCCTTGCTGCCCTATTGAAACGTCTTAGCAATGTTTTACTTTGTCCTAAGCATGACTACCACGACGAGATGTTCCACATGATCCCTAACCATCTCCAAAGCTGTTGGAATCTGTGCGTCTCGATAATTATAACCTGGGAGTTTTCAAATCTTGAGCGAATATGTAAGTAAATAATTATAAGCTTGCGTGAAAAAACAGAACCAGAAAAATAACGGGCATAGTAATAACTAAATAAATGGAACAAGTTCAACTTAATTTCGGTTCGCCGTAAGTTCAGTAGTTCAGAACAAAGCAAGGAATCGGGTCAAGTAGTGCTTAATATTTTATTCTACTGCTAGTGCTTACAATGAGTTGAATACTTCATTACAATGGACGTTGTTTAGCTGCGAATGCAAGCGCCTTTTATTTTGTGTAGCGTCAGTGTTACTTGTGAACGCTGTAAATAAATATATACTCACATAACTTCAGATAAAAAATATAATAGTTTAAGAATGTTTATAATGTCACGGACATACAAATTAAATTGTTAGTAGATAATGTAGAATACCTAATGTTTTCTGAATATCAAGCGCATGAGTCACCGACCGCTGGCAGCCGGCGGCCGCGCAGCGAATGAGCGGGTCCTCGCGCTTCCTTTCCTCGCGCCTCACCAGCTCGCAAGTCCACGATCCCTACAATAAATTTAAGCGCAAATGAATGTTAAGCGTTAAACTGATCTCACAATAAGAACTAATGTATTTAGATTTAAATTAGGATTAATATTGTATCTTTTGTTCCCGATTCTTATTTTTATTCATTTTGATTGTGATTTCGTGATTTCATGTTTTTTTTTTATCTGTATCTTTATATTTCAATTTTATTTGTATTGGTTTAATCCCGTCCATTTTTGTTTCCATAGTAATTTTCCTAACTAATTAATACCCTAGTTTATCCTGTTTTTTTATGTTTATGTTTAAATGCAGTGAATGTTGTGTACATCTGTTAGAGATATACATACAAGATCTCTGTCTCGGTCATAAAATTAAAAAAAAAATGTATTTTTATGTATATTGTTGATGTACCTTATTAAATAAATAAATAAATAAAAGTCCATTAGATGCCGATGAGCTGACGACACGTTCCGCTTCGCTAGATATCGTGCTTATGCATCTCGCGCGCTTGTTACTCACGCTTTCATATGAACTCTGCCTATCTGCCTTCTATCTACTCGTGCTTTCGTAATCTTACTGTGCTTCTCTTGTGTAACTTTCACCTTCTGTTCTTCGAACTGTATGTATGTACGTGTGTTTGTGGACTTGGACATTATATCCCGCTAGTGAACACCATACCGGCTTTCATTCATCTCCCGTACGTACCCACTTCATTTTGTTTAAATTATTTATTTCTATTTGCGTTTTAGAGTTTTTTAGGGTTCCGTACGTCGTAAGGAAAAAACGGAACCCTTATAAGATCACTTCATTGTCCGTCTGTCAGTCTGTCAAGACCCTTTTTCTCAGGAACGCGTGGAAGTATTAAGTTGAAACTAAAATTAAATACTAGTCTATGATCCCTTAGAGCTCTAAAAAAATCAAGTTTATAGGTCAATGCAATAAAAAAATACGGCCATTTATGCGACATATTTTGATACTCTCTAATAAATCAAAACCTATTGGGTACTTCCCGTTGACCTAGAATCCTGAAATTTGGCAAAAAGCAAGGTCTCACAGCACAATTAAACGAAAAACTACGGAAAATTTTTAGTAAAAAAAATAGCGATTACAAACTTACCCACATTTGCAGTTAGAGAATTGACCGTGACGTATATCGATGTATGGGAGAACATGTTTTTCAACTACAATGTTAAGTTGGTTTTTGGGATAAATTCATCCCAACTATGGAACCCTTCATTGTGCGTTGTCGCTTCTTCTTCACTAGGTCAATTTTTCTTTATTAGGTATGCTAATGGCTTACAGGTTTCGTCAGACTATCTACGGATCACCGCCTCAACAGCTTTTTTGTATTTAAAAAAGTGGGAATGGACAGTCAACCTCACGCCATCAGTAACATTTGATAAACAAAATCCACCATTACTGCTTCAATTTAAGGACGATTTTAGGGACAAACTACTATCATTGACGTGCGGTTGAGTGGACCTATGAGTATTTGAGATTGCGCACACCACACCAACACAATTCAAGACGCTTGGAAGTCAGTCTGACTAACTTACCTTTAGCATATCGGAAATAGTACTCAAGCAATCATTCCTTTTTACTTACGGAAATTCTTCTGCCTAGTAAAACTGATAGCTGACTACAGCATTTTTAAAAAAAAAAACGCATTAATTTATGGATCACACACATGCTCGTAATAATAAATAGGTAATATAATCCTGTGCATTGCTTAATAATTTGAAGATATCCGTATTTGCTGCAATTTTCACTAACGACATTATTTATCTAAAGATCACACATAATGATTCCATGGTTCACACCTAGTTCTATAGGTACCTAGTCAGTTGTCAATGCAGATAAAAACTCGAGCTTAAAAATATATTTAACAGCCCTCAGTTCAATATAAACATTCCCACTCACCCCAACACCTACACATTCAAATCTCCGCGAAAAAATAGTCCCTTTCTTTCTAATAAAGCCGCCATCTTTAAGTCCCAGCTGACTTTGAATGCTTCAATGATGGCCGCCGTAGCCCGTGTATCGTTGAGCGACGCTCAAATGATCATTTGAAAGGACCCTTCCGTCTCATTAGGTTTCAGCAGGCTTCATTCAGGGTTTCGTTGACGGCTGTGAGATGAGGGCAGTGGTAGTCAAACTTACTATTTTTTGTTTGACAAGTTATCAAATCTTAATCCTAAAAAAATTATAAATGCGAAAGTGAGTGAGTTGGTTTGTTACGCTTTCGTGCAGAAGTGGCTGAACGAATTTGGGTGAAACTCGACTCGCACTTGGCTTTTTGAGTTTTTAACACATTACTATTGAGTAGTCAAAAAATAAATCTAAAGCTGCTTGGCAAGTCATTAAAAAATCCAAATTCAACTTACCACAAGAACCAATACTGTCAATAAACAAAGATAATTTAACTCTTACACATCCTATGAAAATTGCAAATGAATTTTTTTTTTTTTTATAGAGGTAATTGAAAATTATATTAAAGCTAAAGGAACTTTAACCGATAATTACGTTATGGAACATTCGAATTCACAATCACTATTTATGCTACCTCAGACTCTGATACAATCAAAATAATAAGCAGCCTGAAAAATACAAATACGGTAGGATTTAATGGTATATCAATTAAAGTAATTACATACGTAAAGGAAATTATAGCACCTTTATTATCACATATAATTAATATTTGCATTTCTGATGGTTTATTCCCAACTAGCTTAAAAAAGTCATCATTAAACCACTTTATAAAAAAAAAAACGATAAAAGTGATGTTCAAAATTATAGACCTATTGCAAAGATATCAGTATTCTCAAAAATAATTAAGAAGGTAATTTATAATTATATATATTCTTATATCGAAAAAATCAAGCCTTTTTGTAATGAACAAAAAGGCTTCAGAAAAAAAAACAAATATAAATATGTCTCTATTTGACCTACTATCTAGTGTAATGACATCTGTAGATAAAGGTAATCCTGTGTGTGCTATACTAACCGATATGACAAAAGCGTTCGATTTCGTGGACCTTAGAGATTTTACTACAAAAATTACATGGGTATGGCATTAGAGGAAACATCTTAAAACTCCTAGAATCATATTTAAGTGACCGAATTTAGTATACAGAAATCACTTGAATTTGTCCTATTACTAAATCAGAGACAAAATACGTATCGAAACCAAGGCATATAAAATATGGTTACCTCAAAGTAGCGTACTAGGGCCACCCCTTTTTTAATATATATTAATGATCTCCCAAAAACTAGAGATCATAGAATGATACTATTTGCAGATGACAGCACGGCTATTGTGGAGTATAATAATCCTAAAAAATATCAAAATTACATAAATAATACTCTGAGTAAAATTATAAATTGGCTTGGAAAAATAAACTTGTACTTGTTGACATTGCTTATAATAACTCTATAGTAGAAGAAGTTATAAATGTAAAATTCTTAGGTATAACTATAGAAAATCTGCAAGCGAGTAAATCTGCATATTTATTATTCCAATTATCCAAGAAAGTAAATACTAACACACTATTAACAGCATATCGTGGACTGGTCGCTTCTATTTCGGGCCGGGTCGGGTGTAATTATCTATATAAGTATGTATTTACAAAAAAACAAAAGTAGTATATGTAGTATATCAGTTATCTGGTTTCCATAGTACAAGCTCTGCTTAGTTTGGGTCCAGATGACCGTGTGTGAAAATGTCCCAGGATATTATTATTATATTATTATTATTTTAAGATATGGTGTTGTTTTCTGGGGACAGTCAACTAATAGAGAATTTATATTCAGGATGCAAAAAACATGTATACGATCAATGTGTCGTCTAAAAACAACGGATAGTTGTGTTCCTTACTTTAAAAAAATAAAAATACTAACTTTACCATCTTTGAACATATTAGAAACTGCATTGTTTGTAAAAGCGAATCAACAATTATTTCAAAAATTTTCAGCAGTTATTCCTGCCCAATATGAGAATTTGTTATGCCCAAACAAATGCAAAACTGCTTTATTGAAAAAGAGTGTCTTTGGTATTGCTCCAAATATTTATAATAAAATACCTGATATTATCAAATGTATGCCTCTAAACAAATTTAAAAAATCCCTTCAGGGGTTATTACTAGATGCGTGCTATTACAGCGTAGATGAATTCTTAAATGATATTCTACTTGGACAGATTTCTCAAATTAAATTTTAATTTTGAATTGAATTGAAATAACTTTGTAATTTTGAATTAAATTTCGAAATTGTAATTAAAATTTAATTTAAGTTTTGACATAAATAAATAAAATAAATAAATAAATATCTTTATTTCCCGAAAATACAGATAATTGTACATTAAGTTTACAATTTTGAAAACACTGTAGAGTACATTACATAAAACATTTGGACGCTGCAGAAATCTGTACACTGTAGAACAAACTCTGTCTCTTAAACTAGGGGTATCCTGTATCTTAAGAGACAGTGCTGCTTAAGAGACACGGTAATTTCTTTTTTTTTTTTTTGTTTTGTATTGTTTGTCTAATGCGGCTAATTTTATACGCCATGAATGGCACAACATGTAGCTACCTCGTATTAATTATAAGACCTGTATACTGTATTTACAAAAAAAAAAAACAGTAGTATATGTAGTATATCAGTTATCTGGTTTCCATAGTACAAGCTCTGCTTAGTTTGGGATCAGATGAATAATGTCCCAGGTTATTATTAATATTATTATTATTATTATTATACTGTACTCGTGTTTTACATAATTAAATAAATATATCTAGAAAGAAAGAAAGAAAAGAAAGAAAGAAACTAATGCATACGATTTTATTTTCAAAGTCTTTTAATTTGGACAAACCTTATCAAACAAAGTCCCCTGCAAGTCTGTCTGTCTGTATGTTCGCGATGATCTCAAAAACTACTGAAAGAAGGAAAGAAAGAAATATATCTTGTATCTAATAAGCTTCCCTGCAAACGATTACATCAGGTAATTAAATAAACGTTTTAGAATGAGAAACAAAATTAGCAGCATCGATATTTCATTAATACTTGCAAGTATTTTACTTAAAACACTTAACTCGTTTGTATTCCCTCATCCTACTTTAAATTAGTTTGGAGTAAGCTTCGAGCTCAAGTTTGACAGTCATTGACGTAACAGAATGAACACATCGCAACACGGGTGTCGTGATTTACGTAAAAAGACCGGCCAAGTGCGTGTCGGACTACGCACAATGAAAGGTTCCTGGTAGTTGGGATGAATTTATCACGAAACAAACTTAACATTGTAGTTGAAAACATGTTCTCCCGTACATTAGCACTATTTTCTGTATTTTTTTTTCAAAATGTTAGGCTCAGTAGTTTCGGAGATACGGGGGGAATGGTCAATTTTAGTATTTTCTTAAATAACTGTAAAACAATTTATTTTAAAATTATAAAAAAAAATCTATTTGAGACCCTCACATTCTATGCCCTTTCTAGACGGGCCCTTTCATTTGATATATCACACGGTAGGTACAGTTTACAAAACTTTTTTATTTTAATTTTCTTATTTGGCCCCCAAAAGTGACCCCATATTCAAAATTTATTTATTTACGTTACATGTGCGTGTTTGGGTCACAGAAATTCATACGTGTACCAATTTTACCTTAATCGGTATATTTTATTCGGAGCAAATGGGCTGTGACAGGCGGTCAGAGAGACACACGAGTGATCCTATATCCTATTCCGTTTTTCCTTTTGAGGTACAGAACCCTAAAAACAGGGATATTTTAAAATTTTCTGATAAAACACGTAGGTACCACATGAAATCACTTACCCACTATAAAAATATTGCCAGTATACTATGCTGGACAGATGGATTGGAAATATACAGAAATCTACCATTACCATTTTTGACCTGATCTCTTTATCAACTCAGCCTATCGAAGTCCACAAGGTCTTGGCTACTCAAAGTTTAGCTACAACATCAGATTCTACGCATTCCGTTACGTATCCAGTTTGCCACCTTGTTAAGGTCGTCGTCTACCACGCCACGCTACGTCTGCTCCAACGACCATTCCATCTTTCATGACAGACTTCCGTCTTTCATGACAGACATGGCCGGGCTATTGTCATTTCAGGTTGCTAACTTTGCTCTATGTCAGTAACTCCAGTACTTTTCCGGGTGATATGTATAGTTTCGGATATTAATGTTCAGAAACTTCTTCTGTACCTCGCTCCATTGCACGCTTTTTTTTTACAAGCATTTGCCAGCGGCTGCGCCAGCGTGGATGTTGGAAATTATCCCACGGGAATCGTACATTTTCCCGGGATAAAAAGTATCCTATGTGCTATTCCAGTTTATAATCTGTCTCTGTGCTAAATTTCATCCCGATCCCTTCAGCCGTTCTGGCGTGATTGAGTAAAAAACATCTTCACAAACTTTAGTACTCGTAGGATAGTAGGATATTTTTTTATTTGAGGTGGCTTTGCTCTTGACTCTAGTCTAGGTCGGAGGTGATAGAGACAAAGTCGACGATGAAGTGAGCTTACCTAGAAGAAGCCTGTTCACTCTCACTTTGAAGAGATTAGGGTGGTGTATGTTCGGAAACATAGACGCAGGTAGAAAGCTCCACTCTTTTGCTGTACGCATTTTATATGATATTAGGCGCATTATAAAGGACATATTAGTAGGTATGGTAACTTACAGTGCGTCTAGATGTCCAATGGTAGAAGGCCAGTGGAATGAGGTCGTAGAGTTCTTAGGTACACTCACTGAAGTACAATCTATAGAAGACCAACAAGCAGGCAACCTTGCAGCGATGAGCCAAGCTGTGAAGCTTGGCATCCACCAGTTTTATGTCGCCAATGAGCCTCTCAGATCTGCGTCCCACCGAGTCAAGCGCGGCAAGTTAGTATTTACGCTTAGCGACATCTTACCGTTAACCAATTCATCTTCCATTTGTCTCATAATTTTATCAAACTTTTTGCCGTCTCCAACACAAAACACAAAACAAGTATATAATCAGTTACAATTCAACCTGCGAACACAGAAGCCAATTTTCTTCGAACAACTTTTAAAACTTGCAACGTTTCTCAAAACATTTTCCAAACGAATTTCTTCGCTGACTTCCAAATTAGTTGTCGGGCGAACGTAAACTTTGACAGCCGCTGACACAGAATGAACACGTCACGACATGTCTGTAGAGGATTCAACTATTTATGCCTACTTTTAATGCGATTGGTATCGTGCATAATGGCTGCGTTTTTATGTAAGTTTTTGACTGCTTTTATAAAAGGCTAAGCTAAAAGTATGGTCGGATGTTGAAAAAGGGATCATTTAACAACTTATTGAACTTCTGATGATGAACGCTTATTGAAGTGAAAACTTCTTTAGGTGCGTTGAGCGATTTTTGGTAGGGTGAAATCGTACGGGATCTAGTCAACGTGCGATATGCTATACAGGGTATTTTTTAAAACATGCGACAAAATTTAAGGGGGTGTTCTACCCATCAATATGAACAACTTTTACTATGGGACCAAACCTGAAATCGCAAAAAAAAATCAGCTGTTCAGTACATTTATGTTCGCTTATTTGGTCAAAATGTACTGAACAGCTGATTTTTTTTTTGCGATTTCAGGTTTGGTCCCATAGTAAAAGTTGTTCATATTGATGGGTAGAACACCCCCTTAAATTTTGTCGTATGTTTTAAAAAACGTCCTGTATATAGTTTTATGTTTAAGTTTTCACTTCTGTAGGCAGTCCCCATGACTGCCTATTTTTTAAATTAATGAACCTCTAAAAAGTTTATGCGCTTCTAATCATGCACATTTTTTTTTATAATTGCGGCTTTTTTTTTAAATGTCTGGCCTTTTCTTACAGTTAGTCGCAGTAACTAAGCAAGGATACCGAGTCCAAACGGTTTCGGTTAGAACTGTGACCAACCACGCACGAGCCGAAAGCAAAAAAGGAATTATTTGAGGTTCTATTCGATTATTAAAATCGCTGGGTTAAACTTACGAGAGGAAAGTTTACAATTTTCTTTTAAATATTGTAATCTATACATAGGTACATACCTACATACAAATAAATAAGAAGTCTGTTTGTAATGTCAAAATAACAGCTTTTTACTAAATGTTTATGAAAGTATATACGGTACTTATAACAAAAAAAAAACAATGTTTACCAATTTTTTAAATTTAACAATTTTTTTTTGTATGATTGCTTGTTTGATTGTTCCAGCTAACCTCCAAAACTGCTGGAGCGATTTGATTTTGACGGGACTTTCACTGACAGATAGTTGATGTTATAATGAGTAACTAAGGCTACTTTTATTTTTGAAAAATAATTAGGATTCCGCACAAAAAGAAAATTAATATCCATGAAATTGTGAACAAGATCCGATTCAAATAGGGAAGTATTGATATGATCCACGCGGGCGAAGCCGCGGGCAACCGCTAGGATTATTATATTTATTAAACCGTTATTTAAATCATAATCATATTTTGGTGTGCTTGAGTAGTGATGTAATTGTGCGGTAAATTCACTTTAGTTTATTTCAGGTAAATAATCAAGTCCATTTTTTCGAGCAACTGCGATTGGACCAGATCCCGGTTGAAGATTATCAGGTCACAATTGAGAAACTAGTAGAGGTGTAACTAATATATTCGTAATAGGTACAGGTATTATAATACAAGCCATGTATATTAATATTAGGATATGCGAATATAGAGTAATAGGTTACCAGGTATTTGTCAATTAATAGGGACAGACGCCTAATAAGCCAAGTCGCCTCGCTATTACTCGCTATGCTATTATTATTTTCTGACCGCGCGGCGCGGTCATCTCACTCACTGACGGGTGAGCGAGATGACTAGACTCGCCTAAACCGACCCGAGGCGGGCGAGTGACCTAATGAATATTGTATTGTATGAATAGAACCTGGCTGCTTGCTTATCGTTGTACATGCGTAGTGTGTATTGTAAATACATAGTTATACACGTCGGGCTTCGTATGAAAGCTGCACCAGTTGGTTACCAAGAAAGCAAGCAATGTCGCATTGAACTAATACTGACATTAGTTTATAATAATATTTGTAGTGACCAAAGCTCACAGCAGTCACAGCGACTCCAAAATGTAATCATCGTTTCACTTCTGTAATAGGCATACGTGATCATATTCACGAGAATCTTGTATTTCATATTAATTATTATGGAGAATGGTACGCAGGTATCAATATTAGACTGAGTAGCCAATAATGAATCGGTTCACTAATATTTGACTAATATCCAGTAATAGGTATGGTATCATAATATGCGAAATCTAATATATTCAATAATAGGATTACCTAAAAATGACCTTAATATAACATCAACAATTGGCGAACAAATCCGGACTTGTCCTATAATTGATTTTTTAGAGTAGATGTCAAAAACCAAAATAAACTAAAGTTAATAAGGTAGAATTTTAAGCTTTAGTAAATGAATACTGTATCAAAATTTAAGCCATCCCGGCTTTAGTCCAATAGAAACCTAGCCCCTGTTTTTAATTTTTATCTAGACTAGAAATAGACTCGTCCTTGTCTATTTCTGACAAAAAAAAAACCGGTCAAGGCGTGTCGGACCACGCATAATGAAGGGTTCCGTAGTTGGGATGAATTTATCCCAAGAACAAACTTAACATTGTAGTTGCAAAACCTGTTCTCCCATACATTCCAACAGCAAATGTAAGTTTGTACGCACATTATTGAGAGATTTACCATGTTATTTTAAGACCATAGAGTTCTTATAAGTTTCCCTGTAATCTATAGGTATATACTTACGTAGAAGTATTTTGTGTATTTTTTTTCAAAATTTAAGCTCAGTAGTTTCGGAGATAAAGGAGGGGATAGTCTTTTTCGTGTACTTTCTTACACAACTTTAAAACAATTTATTTTAAAATTATAAAAAAATATATATATTTTACACCACCACAGTAAGCCCTTTCATTCGATATATATCACCACGGTACAGTTTGCAAAAGTTTTTTTTTTTTTAATTTTTTCATCTGCCCCCCAAAATTGACACCCATATTCATAATTCAGTCATTAAAAATACACGTCCGTGTTTGGTTCACAGAAATACATAAGTGTACCAAATTTTAACTTAATCGGTCCATTAGATTCGGAGCAAAATGGCTGTGACAGACGGACAGACAGACATGAGTGATCCTATAAGGGTCCCGATTTTTCCTTTTGAGGTATGGAATCCTAAAAACACCATCTTTAACATTTTTTTAGGCATTTAGAGCCAGTTTTGATAGAAAATATTTCGTTAGTAAATATAAGAGTGCACAAAGAGCGCAAAAAAAAAATGGAGTGTGTGGATAAGTCCGGATTTGTTCGCCAGCTCCTCAATTTAAACCGGTTTGCTAGTTTAGGTAGTCAAAGCATGGGGTGCGTGCAGAAAACCTCCTCGTGTGCCTGATACCTGCTCGTCCCTTATGGATACGTTCGAGGGGAAGAGCAGTCGTCGGGCCGGTGCACCCTGGGCATGGACAATAATCTCTTCTGGAAAAGGTGTGGGAGTTTTTCAGAGAGAGTATTGTTTGTGGCGAATTTCTGCGGGCGGGGGAGCAGTATGCTTCACGTCGTTCTTCCACGTGTCCCTCTGATTCGCAGAGGGCATAGTGGAGGAACAAGGGTTGTGGGTCGCTCCTGATCGATCGACGTTCGTCGATTGTCACTGGACGTGACCCTGCCGCTACGGTGCAGGCGCACCAACGCGGCTGTTGTTTCTCCCTCAAGAGCAATCTTGAGGAGTGAACTTTCGGCGGGTTCGCTGAGTCGGGTTAGCCGGACAGCGAACGGAGGCATGCATAATGCCGCCGTCGGGGGCTTGGCTTAATCGCCCGGCCCAGAGGAAGGACACCTCTAAGATAAAAAACCACCTAATCCTAAGCTTTGAAGCGTGGCGAGAGGATGAGTGGCTGGTGGGGGACCAGTCGCTAGCGCTTCCCCTGTAGATACCTGCCGCACTCTACAGTATATAGGCTTACCTAGTACAAGAGGCTCTGTCTAGGCGGACATTTATTTCCTCACTACTCGTGGGAACAATATGGAAAAAAATAATGATAAGAAAAATGTTGAGAGTGTACCAAGTTTATTGGTGGAGGTGCCGCTTGCCGGCGACGGCAACAAGAGCCGAGGAGGCTCCCGTCCCTCAAGGGACCAAAGTAGGTCCGATCAGGACTCGGGCGGGCGTGTCAGGTCCTCTGGAAAGCGTTCGCGGACGAGGTCGATGGATCTCTCCTCAAGCGAGGAGAACCTGTCGGCCGCTAAATTGACGTCGGCGAAGAGAGGACGGGGTCACGTGGTGGCGGGTGGCGCTTCCGCTCCGATACCAGGGCGCGACGATCGGGGTCGCTTCAAGCGGCCTGATACGCCGGGAATCGGCGGGGAGAGTGACCTCGGTGTCTCATCCGAGGCCTCAACCGAGGAGCCAGGAGGGGTCACCGTCTCGCTTGTGGGCACGAAGGCGGAGGCCAAAGCCGCGAAGCGTGCTCAAACTAGAGCGGTCGCGCCTGATGAGGTCGCCGAAATGGCCCGTCAGGCCCGGGAGCGGCGGTCTGCCCAGGCCGCTACAGGAGGGAGCCTAACGGCACAGGATCTTAACCGCCAGGTGTTGGACGGTGTGGATGTTGTCCTGAAGGTTGCTACCAAGTCCGGCAACCTGAAGGGCTCTTTCACCCGTGCCCTTAAAGAGGCGGCGGAAGGGATCAGGGAGGCGGTTAAGATTCTCCTTGATCGTACGACCTCGGAAGAGACGGCGAAGCTGTGGGAGGTGAACAGCCGTCTCCGCTCCGAGCTGGAGGACCTCAAGCGGGAGTTTGCCGCTCAGAGGAATGGCTGGCCGCGGCAAGCAATTCCGGAAGCCACCCGCTCCCCTCCTGCCGCGTCTTCATCGGCCCCTGCATCTGCTCCACCGCATGCTCTTGCCCTGTCGGATCATGATATAGAGAGGGTGGCCAGAATTTGCATGCTGCAGTGTGGGGGCATGGTGAATGCCCGGCTGGAGGCCATACAAGCACGACTTCCCCCGGCCGAAAGCCTCCGGCCGCCGCTTGCGGCAGATAGGCGGAGGAAAGAGGAGTCCACAGGGACGCAGCCCGTACAGGTGGCCAAGAAACCTGCGGAGGGGGGCAAAAACCGGCGAAAGGGCCCAAGAAGCCCGCGGAGGGTGCGTCCGCGCCCCCTTCTAACACAACCGCGCTCCCGGCGACTGCGCCTCCCAACCAAGAGGCCTGGACGACGGTGGTAAAGAGGGGCCGCAAGAAGAAGGCAGCACTGCCGACACCCGCCAACGGCCCGGCTCCAGCAGAGGGCACGAGGCCGCCCAAGGTCATGACTCCACGCTCCGAGGCTGTAGTTATCACACTGCAGCCCGAAGCCGCAAACAGGGGTGTGACCTATAAGTCGGTCCTGATGGAGGTTAAGGAGAAGCTGAGGTTCAGCGAATTTGGCACCCCGGCTGGCTTTGCTTTTAGAACGGCAGCTACGGGCGCCAAGGTGTTTGAGGTGTCGGGTGCTGCAAGGCAGGAGAGAGCGGACGTTCTGGCCGCTAAACTACGAGAGGTCCTCAAACCGGAGGATGCCCGGGTGTCCAGGCCCACTAAAACGGCTGAATTGCGAATAGATGGGCTGGACGACACCGCGACCCCGGAGCAAGTAGTGGCGGCCATTGCCGAAAATGGTGGATGTCGGCTCGAAAATGTGAAGGTGGGTGAAATTCGCTGCAGCGCTGCCGGGCTAGGCACGGTTTGGGTGCAGTGCCCGGTAGCGGCTGCAAATAAGGTCGCAGACGGTAGACGTTTGCGGGTGGGATGGGTGTCTGTCAGGGCTAAACTCCTGCCAACAAGGGCTGTGCAGTGCTTCAGGTGCCTAGAAAAGGGGCACGTCCGGGCACAATGCACTGCACAAATCGATCGCAGTGATTTATGTTATCGCTGCGGTCAACCCGGCCACAAGTCGGCCAAGTGCTCCGCGGCTCCACACTGCAGTCTTTGCGCAGCTGCAGGAAAGCCTACGGAGCACAGACTTGGCGGGAAAGCCTGCAAGGCGCCCAAAAATGTTGGCAGGAGGACAGGAGCTGTCGGAGGACCTGCACCCCTCCCACAACCTGGAAACAAAGCCGCTGACTCCCGACCCAGGGAAGGAGGAGATGCCGAGGAAATGGAATGTCAGTGATGACACAATTTCATTTCCTCCAGGCAAATATCAATCACTATGCCAGAGCTCAGGATCTGCTGCTCCAGAGCATGGCGGAGTGGTCGATCCACGTGGCTGTGGTTGCTGAGCCGTATTTTGTCCCCCCCCGCGATAATTGGGCAGGGGACCTAGACGGTTTAGTGGCTATCATTGGCGGGACTCTTGTCAGTCCCTCCCGAGGACACGGCTGGGTCGCCGCTCTTTCGGGGGGAATCGTCACGATTGGTGCGTACTTCTCACCCAACAAGAGTCTTGCTGACTTCGAGGGGTTCCTTGTCGAGTTGGGTGCCGTCGTGGGCCAGTTCCACCCTCGCCCGGTGCTGTTGCTCGGGGATCTAAACGCCAAGTCTACGGCGTGGGGATCCCCGGTCACCGATCCTAAGGGCGAGGTGTTGGAAGAGTGGGCAATCACGACCGGCCTGACCGTCCTGAATCAGGGCTCGGTCTACACGTGCGTGCGGCAGCGGGGTGGGTCTATAGTGGACGTCTCGTTTGCCAGCTCCGCTGTTGCGGGCCGTGTCCGCGACTGGCGAGTTGCCGTAGAGGTGGAGACGTTGTCGGATCATCGGTACATTCGTTTCGACGTCTCCACCCAGAGTGCGGGCGGCGGCTACCCGTCTGCCTCGCAAATGGATGGTCCTCGCTGGTCGTACAAGCGAATCGACAGGGAGCTTCTCGAGGAAGCTGCTATTATCCAGGCCTGGGTCCGGGAGTCACCGACGACCGAACCCGTCGACGTCGAAAGGGAGGCGCAGTGGTTCCGCAGGAAGATGACGCAAATCTGCGACGCGTCCATGCCCCGTGTCCGCACAGAGCTCACAAGGCGCCAGGTGTACTGGTGGTCCGCCGCAATCGCGCAGATGCGCGTGACTTGCGTGGAGGTTCGGCGCCAGTACACCCGATACCGGAGGAGACGTCGTCGGGTTCCGGAAGAAGAAGCCGCGCTGTATGAGGTGTACCGCGCGGCAAAGAAGGCTCTGTGGCTGGCCATCGACGAGTCAAAGACTCGAGCCAGGGAAGAGATGCTGGCGACCCTTGACGGGGATCCGTGGGGACGTCCATATCGTGCGGTTCGAGGGAAACTTCGTGCCTGGGCGCCCCCACTCACTGAGAGTCTAGAACCTCAGTTACTAGAGGAAGTGGTCGCAGCCCTTTTCCCTGCTAGAGAAGAGCATGTGCCGCCGCCGATGGCTTTGCCCACAGCCGCAGAGTCGGAAGATGAGGAGGTCCCTGAGGTGACACAGCCGGAGATGACGGCGGCCATAACGCGGCTCCGGGCCAAAACAGTTGCCCCGGGGCCCGATGGAGTTCCCGGCCGCGCGCTCGTTCTCTCTTTAAAGGAGCTAGAGCCCCAGCTGAGAGGACTCTACTCAGCTTGCCTTGAGCAGGGCCGGTTCCCTACTCAGTGGAAAACAGGTCGTCTGGTCCTGCTCAGGAAAGTGGGGCGCCCAGCAGACTCGCCGTCCGCATACCGGCCTATAGTGCTGCTAGACGAGGTGGGTAAGCTTTTTGAGCGGATAATTGCAGCCCGCCTCGTCGGCCACTTGTGCAGAGAGGGGCCGGATCTGGACGACAGTCAGTTCGGTTTTCGGCATGGGCGCTCCACTATCGACGCGATAATGCGGGTGAGAGTCCTGGCGGAGGAAGCGGTGTCCCGGGGCGGGGTGATGCTGGCGGTGTCCTTGGACATTTCCAATGCGTTCAATACCCTGCCCTGGAGTTGTATTCGGGAGGCACTGCGTTACCATAGGGTGCCTCCCTACCTCCGCCACATCGTTGGGGCTTACTTGGCGGAAAGGTGTGTCACCTACAGGGGACGCGACGGCGGGGGCCGGCGCGATATGTCGTGCGGTGTTCCACAGGGTTCGGTTGTAGGTCCTCTCCTGTGGAACATCGGATACGACTGGGTGCTGCGGGGCGAGCTCCAGCCGGGAGTGGACCTGACGTGTTACGCGGACGACACGCTGGTCACGGCCCGGGGGAGTTCCTTCAGGGAGGCAGCGTTGCTGGCTACGGCTGCGGTCTCGCAGGTCGTGAGTCGCATCCGACGCCTGGGCCTGGAGGTGGCCCTCAACAAGTCGGAGGCCATCGCATTCCATGGCCCCCGACGGGCGCCGCCGCCGGGATCACACATTGTGGTCGGAGGGGCTCGAATTGCTGTCGAGTCAACCATGAAGTACTTAGGACTGGTGCTCGACAGCCGGTGGGACTTCGGCCCCCACTTTCGGCGGCTGACGCCCAAGTTGAAGGGCACGGCGGGCGCGCTCGCAACGCTGCTTCCCAACCTGGGGGGCCCGAGCACCGCCTGTAGGCGGTTGTACTTGGGGATCGTGCGATCCATGGCCCTGTACGGGGCCCCGGTGTGGGCTTCTGACCTGACGGCTGGCTGCATCGCAATACTGCGTAAACCACAGAGGGCGATGGCCGTCAGAGCTATCAGGGGGTATCGCACGATCTCCTACGAGGCGGCTTGTGCACTGGCCGGATCCCCGCCCTGGGACCTAGAGGCGAGAGCCCTCGCGTCTCTTTACCGATGGCGCGAGGAAGTGCGAACGCGGGGCGGTGAACCGATGCAGCGAGAGTTCGAGCATCGTCGGTCACAGCTCCGCGAGGTCCTGGTGACGGAATGGCGGAACAGGCTTCTGTGCCCTACTGCCGGACTCGCTACCGTCGAGGCGATCCGACCAGTGCTCGGCGAATGGCTCGGGAGGAGGCATGGCTCTCTGTCGTTTCGGGCGACGCAGGTGCTTTCGGGGCATGGCTGCTTCGGGAAGTACCTGTGTCGCATAGGCAGGGAGCCGGACGCTCAGTGCCATCACTGCGTCCACTGTCGGGAGGACACGGCGTGGCACACACTGGCAGAGTGTGTCGCATGGGAGGAGCCACGCCGTGCCCTCGTATCAGTAGTCGGAGCCGACTTGTCGCTACCGGCCATCGCTCGTTCTAGGGCCGGGGGCGCCGAGTCGTGGGATGCAGTGATCTCCTTCTGTGAAACGGTGATTTCGCAGAAGGAGGCTGCGGAAAGGGAGAGGGAGATTGAAACCACACTCCCGATCCGCAGCAGGCGAACTAGGCGTCGGCGGAGGGCGGACAACGCCCTCTTCCAGCCCCCGTAAATAGGTCCGGAGGGACGGCGGACTCGGGGACGTCCGCCGCCCCTCATCCAGCAGGACCCGAGGCGGCGGCGCGTAGTGTTCCACGCGCGCCCCTAATGGACGTCGCGGGGGGAGTTTCACACCTCACTCCCCCCGCGGGCCTGAGGTGGCCCGCAAAGGCAGGCCGGCACTAGCCGGGGATCGTGGAAGGCGCACAAGTTCCCATGATCCCCGGTCCAAGTGTGGGAAGGGAACACCGGGGTGGTTTTTAGTCAGTAAGAGTCTGACAGACCCCTCCGCCCGCCCCAGGGCGGAGGACATCCATGAGGATTTTCCACCCCGGAACAAAAAAAAAAAAAAAAAAAAAGGTAGTCAAAGCATAACAAACTATTATTAATAATTAGATAGAGTGATAGAATATTCTTTACTATGCAAAACATAATGTTACGGCCAACCTTGCGCGTCAAGTAGCGGGACGCGGGACGCGAACCGGGAGCGTCAACAACGCGAAACTTTTACGTGCACACCTGCTCAACTACAGCGCGAACCGCGAACTTCATTTTTAGTGAATAATCACTGAAGCCGTATGTATATATTGTTGTGTTATATCAGTCTCATATTTCGTCTCAATCGTTTCGATTGCGAGACAAGAAGTCACTAACATGCATCAAACTACTTTGTATTAACTTAAAAATACCTTCTTAAGAATGAATTTAAATTTTTGTACTACGTACATACAACTAAGATTTTGTGAACTAAACAATTTAGTAAGACCAAATCAATCATCAAGAAGCATTCTTCCATATACAATGACATTTTACGTGCATTTAATTAGGTTTATTTTTCAATGAAATGAATAGACTGGAATAGGTAGATACACGATACCGGAGTACGCTATGAGGGTACTGCACCAAATACTTTAATACAGACTCATTAGATCACGTCCGTATTTGGAAAAATATTAAATCAGGATAGGTTTTGCAAAGCCGGGTATTTTAATCACAAAAATTACGTGATATTTAGAGGTGACATTGTAAATCACTATTAAAATCATAAATAGTACAAATGATAGTCACTATTCATACAATTCTCGCTTTATTCTGAGTAGACAAGCTTTCACACGTCTGACCACAAGACGCGTACGTCCGACTGCGTCCCGCTTTGCAAACACGGTCTTCGCGGTCGCGCAGGTGTGCAAGGCGCCATAAGATAATACGGGCAGCGTCAGCCGCGCGACTGACGCTCTCGTTTCGCAGTGGCTTTGGTCGCTCAGGTGTGGCCGAAGCTTAAAAATTACAGCTATAAATTGCACATCGGCAACGAGAGTGTCACAACACATAAAAATACGAAGTTGAGAAAAGTGACGCATTAGAGAAATTTAAAAGTAAAAAAACTTTTTAGCAAAAAATAAAACCGACTTCCAAAACAAAACACTACAAAGTGAAAAATAACTTTAATTTCGGTAGTCAGTGTCTTTGGTTTTGTATTTTCGTTTTTTGCCACCGACTTCCGAAATTAAAGTTATTTTTCACTTTGTAGTGTTTTGTTTTGGAAGTCAGTTTTATTTTTTGCTAAAAAGTTTTTATTTTTCACTTTTTAGTTGTGGAACCTACCCCACACAAATTCGAATACGTAATTGAGCACAATAATTGTAGATATAGCCATGTAAATAACAGTGATAGGAAGTTATTAAAACACCATCACATCATCCACATAAAATAAGTGGGAAATATACGCATTATTGAAGCTAACTCAAAAACTTTCCAAGCAAAGTTAATAAAATATATATGGGACCACCTCGGAAGTATACCCTATCAAACCAAAAAAAATTCTAAATCGGTCATTCCGTCTTTGAGTAATCGCGTAACAAACATACAAAAAAAAAACATACAGACGAATTGAGAACCTCCTCCTTTTGGAAGTCGGTTAAAAAATAATATAAAATGGAAAAAAAATATATTAAGATTTTAATTTCCACAAAAATATAATAGAGCATTAAATAGTCTTCTGAAATATATCTTAAGTTCTCCAATACGCTCTCTCAGAAATATTGTGTTGTGACTCTCTCGATGCCGATGTGCGAAATGTAGAAATTTTACGTAGGGTGACACAATGAGCGGTCTTACCGCTAAAAGCAATCTTTTAAAGACTACTTTTGGATGGATTACGGGCGAAGGAGAGACACTACTGCAAGCAGTGTGGATATCTGGTAAGATGATTTGATAATTCGATTTTTTGTGAAAACCCTAGGGATATTGCGAAAATACGGATAATTAGACAATGGTGAAAACATTTCTCAATCTTACTGGAAAAAGATAGGGTTTATGCAAAAACACGAGTCGCTCTAGTAACATTGATTTGGCTAGATTTTTGCTTACTGACCAAATCTTATTCTGATTAGTTCCTAGTTTTACCCTGTGAGCTTTGAAGTATTATATCATAGAGTTCCGTTTTCGACTAGGTACTGACCTATACAAAGAATGGGACACTCTAACTGTCAGACAAATGTTCAGCATTCTCAAATGCAGATTGACCCTAAGCTACTCAAAGACAACCGACGAAAGGGTATGTCCCACGACTCAATTCAAATCCACACTCCCTAACAGATTCTATTGCTTTCTTAGTTATTATCTTAACAATATATATATGCCTAGCCTTTTCCCAACTATGTTGGGGTCGGCTTCTAGTCTAACCGGATGCAGCTGAATACCAGTATTTTACATGGAGAGACTGCCTATCTAACCTCCACAACCCAGTTACTGGGTAATACGATACCCCTTGGTAAGACTGGTTGTCAGACTTTCGGGCTTCTGACGACCCGTAACGACTGTCAAAGATCCACAAAAGACAGCCGGCACCAACGGCTTAACGTGCTTTCCGAGGCACGGAGGAGTCTCGGTATGAAAAGATGGTCACCCATCCACAGACCAACCCCGGCAAGCGTAGCTTAACCTCCGAGCTCCTCCTATTATCTTAACAATAAATTGAATAAATTCCCAAAACTCGATCAAGCTGTATTAAAGAAATAAAAAAATACTTAAAAACCCTAGACTATCATAAAACTGAGAATCTTTTGACCGTTCTGAAATAAAACTAATTTTGACCTACATAGCTATTCCTCACCTCCTTGAAATACAATCTCGTTGCACTCAGTCGACAAAAGTCACCTTCACTCACGCACTACTCATCTGAGTTACTCTCATTCATCTCCTATTAGTCTAACACTTCACACAAGATGAACTCTCACTCACACATCGTCTCACAACATTACTCATTTACTTCTGCAGAATTATAGGTAGGTATTTTTATAATTACGTCTTCTTTAATTTTTGTTAAGCATATTGTTTAACCTCGACTCGTGCACGGTATCTCTGTAAAAGCTAATTCTAGCCGTGGATGGGGCCTGGGGACCTGTAACACCGGTTTTCCCAAAAACCTATAGCAGGCACCAGTCTTTCACAAAGGTGGAATGCAGCTGAGACATTTTTGTACACACTAACTTTAAGTCTGCTTTGTGAAGAGAGAATAAATAAATGATATGATATATGATAGAGCTATGAAGGGTTAGAAATAACAACATCGATTTATTTTTATTGAACATTTTAGTTTCCTAATCTACAAACATGTGCTATGTTCCCAGTTCAACCACACTTTTAACCACATTTAAAACAAAAGACAGCTGAGTCTTGCATGAACTATTGACATTTAAAACGTCAACCAATTAGAGACGTCCCGTTTTGAGGCTTCCGACCGGCCAATCAGCGTTCTTATTTCATAGCTAACGTTTTTTTTTTCGCAATATCACTAGAGCGACTCGTGTTTGTGCAAAAACCCTTTTACCAGTAACATTGAGAAATGTTTTCACCTTTGTCTAATTATCCGTGTTTTCGCAATATCCCCAAGGTTTTCGCGAAAATTCGAATTATCTAATCATCCTATGACACATACAATACATACATAATATCTATACAGGGTCAAATTAAATTAGCTAGTGAAACTCCGCAGACGTGGTGGGTGTCGGTATAGTTCGCGTCATGTAAGTTTGCCGCTTTGAAGTAGGCTACAAATGACTCCGCCGTAGTCAATATCTATACTAAAACTGTCACGTGCATCGAAAAGCTGGTTTTAGAGCGGCAAATTTACGTGACGCGAACTATATATAAACATCACAAAACAAAAAAGAAATTAATTTGATTATGTTTTTTATAGGGTAATCTTCATCAGCCGGTACTCATTATCATCATCTGCCTAGCCTTTACCCAACTATTAGGTTGGGGAAAAAGTCTTTTCGCATTATAGTATGTATGAACTTGTAATAAAATCTCTTTGGCTATACTATTTGTGTCTGGCTGGTTTTGGTATCATTGAAAGTTTAAATTTTAAAGAACATAAATTCCAAATTCAAATTAGGAAAATGTGTGATTTTCATTTGTTTTTCGTACCGTCAAGATGAGTGAATCTAATGAAGAAATTCGATACATTTTAAAATTTTACTACAAAAAAGGTAAAAATGCAACGCAAGCCGCGAAAAAAATTTGCGATGTTTATGGACCTAGTGTAGTGTCTGTGAGAGTAGCACAAATTTGGTTTAAGCGTTTTCAATCCGGAAATTTTGATGTCAAAGATGCACGTCACTCTGGTCGCCCTATTACGGATAAAATGGATGCCATTTTTGAAAAAGTGGAGCAAGATCGGCATATCAGTAGTTACGACGTAGCTGAAGAACTGGAAATTGACCACAAAACAGTTTTGGCGCATTTGAAAAAAACTGGGTACACAAAAAAGCTCGACATTTGGGTACCTCACGAGCTCACTGAAAGAAACCTAATGAAACGTGTACTCATTTGTGATTCTTTATTACGACGTAATGAAACCGAACCATTTTTGAAGAAGCTGATAACTGGTGATGAAAAGTGGATCACGTATGACAAGAACGTGCGAAAAAGGTCGTGGTCAAAGGCCGGTCAGGCTTCACAGACTGTGGCGAAACCCGGGTTAACTCGCAACAAGGTGATGCTGTGTGTGTGGTGGGATTGGAAGGGCATTATTCATTATGAGCTGTTACCACCAGGCAGGACCATCGATTCTGAACTCTACTGCGAACAAATGATGAGATTAAAGCAAGAAGTTGAGAGAAAGCGGCCGGAAATAATCAACAGAAGGGGTGTGGTTTTTCATCATGATAACGCTAGACCTTTTTTTTATGTGGATGGGAAATCATCAAATAACTTCTCCTGCTCTGGGTGGAGCGGAAGGGCGTGTCAGACTTTTACTGACTAAAACCCACCCCATCTTTTGCTGACATCTCTTTGAGGCGCGCGTGGAACACAACGCGCCGTCGACCCGGGCCTGGTCCTCCAGTGGGTAGCTCGCCGACCGGTCGGCGAGCTACCCACTGGAGGACCAGTCCGCAAGCCCGCGCCTACGGTGGCCGGGAATCGGCTATCGATTCCCGCCGCCCAGGGCGTCTCCTGCGGCGACTGAAGGCGTGAGGCTGCCTCTCCCTCACGCGTTCCGCCTCCTCCTTCGCGAGCATTACCGCTTCGCAGAAGGAGGTGACGGCCTCCCATGCACTCTCGCTCCGCACCATGGCCTGGACCAGGCTCGGACGCGAGAGATCGCCGCCGCCGATCGGCTCCGTGAGAACACGGCGGTGCTCTGCCCAAGCCGGGCAGACCTGCACTGTATGCGCCACCGTGTCCTCTGGGCGATCCACACAATGGTGACACCCGGGCGTTTCCTCCCGCCTTATGCGAAACAGCAACCTCCCGAAACAACCGTGTCCGGTGAAGAACTGCGTCAGGCGGAAGGTGAGGACACCGTGGCGCCTCTCTAACCACTCCTCAAAGAGGGGACTTATCGCCGCAATTGTGGCGTGCCCAGCGCTGGGCTGCGACAGTCGTACTCTCCATGTCGCCATGAGATCCCGCCGGAGCTCTGTCCGCTGTACCGTGATTTCTCGCGGCAGCGGAGTTACGCCCCGGCGTTTTGCCTCCTCGCGCCACTCCCACACGTGCGCGAGGACTTTCGCCTCCAGATCCCACGGCGGCAATCCGGCAAGGAGGCTCGCCGCCTCACCGGAGACCGTGCGGTAACCCCGGACTAGCTGAATGGCCATGACCCTCTGGGACGCGTTCAACCGGCGGACTGGCCGCAGCCTCAGGGAACACGCCCACACCGGTGCCCCGTAAAGGGCCATGGACCGCACGACCCCCGCGTAAAGCCTCCGGCAGGAGGCGTTTGGACCACCTAGATTGGGCAGGAGCCGCTTCAAGGCAGCCCCAGCCCGCTCCAGTCTGGGAGCCAAACGTCGGAAATGCTCCACGAAGTTCCACCGGCTGTCGAGGACGAGTCCCAGGTACTTCATCGTCGACTCGACTCCGATGCGAACCCCTCCTACCGTTATTTGGGAACCCGACGGTGGCGCATTCCGAGGACCATGAAAACACATGGCCTCGGACTTGTGCAGGGCCACCTCGAGTCCCAACTGCCGGATCCTCTCAACGACTATCGCAACCCCGCGTGTCGCTAATTCAGCCGCCGCCTGGTGCGACCTCCCCTGCGCCAGGACCAGCGTGTCGTCAGCGTAACATACCACGTTGACGCCGCTAGGGAGGTCGGCGCGCAGCACCCAGTCGTACCCGATGTCCCACAAATGCGGCCCCAGGACCGATCCCTGTGGGACACCGCACGACATCTCTCGCCGGTTCCACTCTCCCTGATGACCGGGGTAGATGACGGCCCTATCCGTCAAATAGGCCTCAACCACTCGACAGAGGTAGGTCGGCATCCGGTGATACCGGAGTGCCTCCCTGATGCAACTCCAGGGCAGGGTATTGAAGGCGTTGGCGATGTTTAGAGACACTGCCAAGACGACCCCACCCCGGGCCACAGCATCCCCCGTCGTGAGGGCTCGCACGCGCATGATGGCGTCCACCGTAGAGCGCCCCCTGCGGAAACCAAACTGGCTCTCCGCCAAATCCGGCCCCTCCTGCACCAGCCACCCGACGAGGCGGTCTGCAATAACTCTTTCAAAGAGCTTGCCCACCTCGTCGAGCAGCACGATGGGTCGGTAAGCGGACGGAGAGTCCGCAGGGCGCCCCGGCTTCTTATTGAGGACCAGTTTCCCCGTCTTCCAACGAAGTGGGAATTGGCCCCTCTCCAAGCATGCGCTTAGGAGCTGCCCTAGTCGAGGCCCGAGAGCCCCAAAGGCCAGAACCCAGGCTTTTCCAGGTAAGCCGTCGGGTCCTGGGGCGGCATTTTTGGCACTCAGCCTACGTACCGCCGCTCTCAAATAACGCTAGACCTCACACATCTTTAGCCACTCAGCAAAAATTAAGAGAGTTTGGCTGGGAGGTGTTAATGCATCCGCCGTATAGTCCTGACCATGCACCTTCAGATTTCCACCTGTTTCGGTCTCTTCAGAATTCTTTAGGCAGTGTCAGGTTAACATCACGAGAGGACTGCCAAAACCACTTGTCGCGGTATTTTGACCAGAAGTCCCAAAATTTCTATAGCAATGGGATCATGTCCCTACCTACAAGATGGCAAAATTTTATCGAACAAAATGGTACCTACATACTTTAGTTAAATGTAAATAAACTATACTAAAAAATGTTTTGAATTTTCTTAAAAAATGCGAAGAAACTTTTTCCCCAACCTATTATGTTGGGATTGGCTTCCAGTTTAACCGGATACAACAGCCAGTTACTGGGCAATAGATACGATCAACATACAGTAATGTAGTCACTTAAAATATCAGTTCAAAAATCTGTTTTTTTTTTTGTGTAAACTTCACAGGCGTGATGAGTATAAATATCCCAACACGATAAAACAGATTTATCAACTAACTTCAAGTAATAGTACTACCAGCGGTCATTGACCCAAAAAATAAAAAAAAAATCATCAAATCATTTCAATTTTTATTTAGTCCTCACGTCTGCGGAGTTGCGCTAGCTAATTTAATTTAATCCTGTAATAATAAAGTATATGTACAATATTAACTACAACACTTTCGTAATTACGTGAGAGCTTTTCCATGATAAAATTTTAGTTAACACGCTTAGTAAGGCTTCAAATGTGAGCCCAGGTTTAAGCCCTGCAAAACTTTAAAATGTTCATGATCCCTAGCCCGGAATCGATACGAAACGCAGTCAGTTTTCATAATCTCGTTACGGGCTCTCGTTTGTTCTCGGATCATGTGAGACCCGGATCTCCGGATCTCCGGATAATTGCCTTTGTTACCGCGGCTTTGCCTCTCCGTAATATTAATTAATTTTCTTCTTGGAGCTTCCTTTAGTTATTAAAAGAATGCACTTAAGTAAAATACTCCTTGAGGCAATTAATTTGCTGGTGTGTATTGCTGCTTTGTATTAAGAGGACTTGTTTTATTTTGGTGTTCTCTTAACGTTTTTCATCGGTTTTGCATTTTTAGTGACGTTTTTAATATCAGTTTTGAAATATCTTTTGTTCAGTGGCTTTTGCTAGATTATTCCGATCTGTCACCCAGCTTTGTCCTCTTATAGGGACAGATTGGAAAAAAAAATAATCTGTGCCCCTGTTAGCGACTTTATTCACTCCTACCTGTCCCAGATAGGAGTAAATAAAGTTCGAATTGTCCCCTTGTTGCTAACAGGGGTATGTGCCCCTGTTAGCAACGAGGGGACAGGACAACTAATATTTATCGTCATTCCTTTTCTTAATGAAATAAGAAAAATATGTACTGAACTTAAATTTACTTTAGTTTGTGAACTAGGGAATCGGTACCATTGTGAGTTTAATTTTTAAAAGGTTAATACATCTTTGAATCTAAAATAACACTAATAAACATAAAAATAATTATTATACCTATGTGCAAAAATAATACCACATAAGCGTCCAAAAAAACCGAAATCCAGTATATTTTGCCAAAAAGAAAGATCTTTTAAAAAAAACTCCAACCAACTAAGCAAGTAATACATACATACCTATATAAACTCACGCCTCGCGCCTTCTTGTGGGTAGGCTACGATCCTTAAATACACTAGGTACTCCTTTTTGCTTCGTTTACGTTCAAACATCTCCCTAATTGCGTAACACTTTTTTAAGCAAATTGCTAATCCATTGCTTCATATGTTCGAAAAAATTTTCTGCTCTACACCGTAAATAACGCAATGAATGTTGTTGAACTGTTAAAATGAACCCGATTCCGATTGAGACCCCTCAAGTCATACACGCCCGCCTCCTGTTTGCGAGTATTACGCACCTGACCTTACTGAAAAACATCACCAATATGGTCACTAAGTGTGTAAGCAAGTAATTATCACGTAGAAATCACTGAAGTAAAACCACAAACGTATTCAACTCCATGTGGGTATAAACCTTTATAATCTAGGGATCATCTGGGGTTTAAAACGATACCTCAGTCAGTGTATTGAAGTGTCGTGACCGGGCGTAACCTACGGTTTTGACGTAAGTGCAAACACGCCTAAGTTTTATACCGCTTTATTTTGTTTTATTGTTGGAGCTAATAAAGTAATAACTTAATAACCATTTACACTGTTAAATAAACAGGATTAAAAACAGCTTATGAAATTCCAATGTATTATGTAAACGTTAACACACGTAATTTGATTCCAGTACTATAATGTTTTTAGTTATTTTTTCACAAACCCCCATTCGTGAGACAGTATTTTACCTCAGCAGCGAAATAAGAGACTATCATTTCTCTCAATCTATCAATTGCCCCATGAAAGACTTCACAAGTTTTAACATTTTAAACTGAAACTCATGTCAAAGTCAATCTGCCTAGCCTTTTCCCAAGTTTGTTGGGGTCGGCTTCTAGTCTAACCAGATGCCGCTGAATACCAGTATTTTACATGGAGCGACTGCCTATCTGACCTCCACAACCCAGTTACGGGGTAATACGATACCCCTTGGTAAGACTGGTTGTCAGACTTTCGGGCTTCTGACGACCCGTAACGACTGTCAAAGATCCACGAATGACAGCCGGGACCAACGGCTTAACGTGCTTTCCGAGGCACGGAGGAGTCTCGGTACGAAAAGAGGGTCACCCATCTACAGACCAACCCCGGCAAGCGTAGCTTAACCTGATGGAACGACTCTTGCAGCTGTTATTACTTAGCCACGAGCTCCTCAAAAAATCTGAAACTCATGTATGATAACGAAAAGAAAGAAAGATCTGCTGGTCAAAAATGCGCTATTTAAATGTTTTAAATAAACTATAATAATAGTAGTTTATGAAACTGTTGCATAATGAGGGGTATTAAAACACTAGTGTATTTATAGTATCATCCCTAATAGTATCACACAGGTGTTTAAATACCTAGTTAAAATGTTTGAGTATCGTACTTTATTACTCATACAATTTACCTACTTACCTACGTGTAAAAGCTTACATCTACATTTAAAGAGAAAGTTGTGAACCAAAATTGCCAATTTTCCAACGTTCGGTGAGCGACGTCATAGACACAGCCAGAAGCCGTGAAAAGGTAAAAAACAATGTATTCACTAGGTATTGAAATTTCTCGAAGTTGCTTTTTAAAGTAAAATGAGCAACAGAATGAGCTCTTTGTGAATTCGTAACAAGGTTCGGATTTATGAATAGTTGGCGTCGACTTATGCATTTTAATTTATTATGATTAAAATTGTTGACTGTTCTATAATATTTTAGAGTAAAAGTGATCTTATTAGCTAAATAGTACGTAAAAACAAAATGGTGGCAGACATGTTTTATGTATTTTAAATAAAAAATAAGAAATTTTCTTGCGTTCTGAAACTTACGTACGTTTCCATTCTACAATACAATACGTATTGCAGAATGGAAACGTATAACGTAATAGATGTGTCCCCTTTTAGTCATTAGGGTTATGTAAATAAATAAATAAATTTCTTCATGTTTATTTATTTGAGGTAATAATTATGCTGATATAATTTTGCTGATATTAACTTTTCTGTTTGACTGTACCTACTATAGTCAAAGTTGCGGTACTCTAATATTTAAACATTTCAATTAAATGTATTTTACAATACAAATAATAAGCTGAAATATTTCATTCATAACCCAATTTCTATGAAAAGTAATGATCACAATGAATTTCACAGAAGTTTTTATTTCTATAAAAATACTTTATACTAAATTATGTTATTTGACTTACCTATGTTCTGTTAGCGAAATTCTACGATTTCTACATTACTATATAAAATGTTTCCTCTATTTTTTTTTATTGTTATTTTAGTAGATCTTTGACAGTCATTACGGGTCGTCAGAAGCCCTAAAGTCTGACAACCAGTCTTACCAAGCGTTATCATGTTACCCAGTAACTGGGTTGTGGAGGCCAGATAGGCAGTCGCTTCATGTAAAATACGGATATTCAGCTGCATGCGGTTAGACTGAAAACCAACCCCAACAGAACTGTAAGAAATTTAATTATGTAGGTACTCAATATTAAACCTATTATTCAAAAATAAAACAATGGAAGCTCCAGTGACATTTTTAATGATACTATGTTTATAATAATAATAATAATAATATTTATTTATTGCAGTGAAATACACACATAAAAACACAAGCATTACACAGAAGACTATTTAAATGCTACTTTTGTTGAACTCTGGTATCCAAATTAAGATTTAACTTACGTTTTCAAGATACAAAAAATTCTAAAATTAAAAAAAATTAAGCTTCCAAACATATTATAAAACCTGTAAAAATCAGTCAGAAAATAATTACGTTTCTTTATATATTTTTTTGCAGCCTTTGGCACGTGGCTGCCGTGCTACTTGGCCCCCCTACTGACTGCGGTCGGCCAACGGCTGGCACCGTGCTTCGGATCCCGCTACCCTCCAAAATGAGTTACCCGGCTAGCTGACTCAGAGACCAAGACCGGTTCCAAACAGCGCAACTGACAATCTCCTTCTTTTTTTTTTTTTATTTGTGATGGGTTTGCTCTTGACTCTAGTCTAGGTCAGAGGTGACAGAGACAAAGTCGACGATGGAGTGAGCTTACCCAGAAGAAGCCTATTCACTCTCACTTTGAAGAGATTAGGGTTGTATACGTTCGGAAACACAGACGCAGGTAGTGAGTTCGACTCTTTTGCTGTGCGCATTATAAAAGACATTTGGAAGCGCTTAGTGCGAATTGGTGGAAAAGCAACCAGGTAGGGATGGTAACTGGCAGTGCGTCTAGATGTCCGGTGGTAGAAGGGGCCGGTGGAATGAGGTCGTGGAGTTCTCGGGCACACTCTCCGAAGTACAATCTGTAGAAGACCGACAAGCAGGCAACCTTGCGGCGATGACTCTCCCCCAAAGACAATGGCACTCCCATACACCGACGGAACACAGCAAGCTGCTTGGCGCCGGACTCCGGTGGGATGGTGGTCGCGAGCCAGGCGGCCCTTTGCGGAGCCTACCACCGCTAAGTGGGATCGTTCAGCCGTACCACAGGCAAGCCTGAGGTGCCTTTGCCCGGGGTGGACCACTAGGAGGTAGATCCCATACCACCCCAATTTATAATCCATTATTAACCTCATTTGATAATTTTAAGACTCGTTGACAAGGGAACAGTATTGTCATAAACCGGCTTTGGTGAACTTGTTGAAACACCGCCTTTGAAACATGTTGATCCTTTCTGTCCAAATAAAACAATACTCAGATTTTTCAGATTTTTAGTGGGTTGGTCATTCATTTCTTTATCTATTGATATCTTCATACAATCATCATCACCATCATTTCAGTCGAAAGACGTCCACTGCTGGAAATAGACAACAAGCATCGCCAGTTCGACCTGGAATCCTGCGGCCTTCACAAAGTTGGCACTACAAATTCTTGTGGGAGGCCTTCCGACGCTACGTGTTCCAGTATGCGGTCGCCCCTCCAGAATCTTGCAGCACCATCAGCCATCTGTTCTGCGAGCAATGTGCCCTGCCCAATGCCACTTATGTTTGACAATTCTTCTCTTGGTTCTCCTACAGTTCTCTTCATTTCTAATCTCTTCATACTATCATAATTAATTATGTATTGCTGTGATCTGTTAACTTTTTACTTTAATCTATTATAAAGTTTTCTCTCCTTAAAAACTTTTGAACTTCTGAAATAAGTATTCTATGTAGGTACGTATCTTACTGTATTTTAAACGCGCCTTTAGATAAATTTGTTTTAATTTGTTTGCGAATTAATTAAGGAATCGTGCTTTACGTAATGTTATATTATTTAAATCATTTAAATTTTACAAATTTTGTAGGCAGCATTGTTAGCTTTGTTTTATTTTAGGATAAGTTTTATATAATTTATCGTGGATAGATTTTGTTATTTAATTTTAATGGAATCTAATTCTGCTACTTATTTGTAGTTTTAGATAAGAACCACTTTATTGATATTTGTACAACGTCAGCGGCAAAACATTGTGAACATTTACATGTTATATTTATACTTACAACACCTATGTTTTACAAATAAAAAACTTTTGACTTTGATTTTGAGTTTAGAATCATAGACGCCAGGAATTGAAACACGTTCTCCTCTCAAACGTCGCCGTAACACCATTGGAAAATAAGATTATCAGATAGAGAATCAACATGTACTTCGACGCTTGTCGAAGTAGGCGACGTTTGCGGTACTTGCGCATACAGAGGCCCGACGGTCAAGAAAGCCCAAAACGGGTCGTGCATATCTAATATTTATACGTAAAATCTAGAGTTTATTAATTAAAACAGAACTAGATTCAGGTATTAAAATAAAATATCTGCCAACGTTTGAAATGTAGACATTTTAAATGGGTCAGTAGTTCAAAGGTAAATCTATCTGTTCTTGAAGTCTATTTTCTGCAAAGTCTGTTAGTTATAGTATTAAAAGGATGGAAGGTCAATAAAGATCAAAGTCTAGACTTAATTATAGAATTTTGTGAAGAAGTATTAGATTTGAATAAGTCTACTTGTGTTCTGCGAAATATCAGGAATAGAACGTATTTTTAGGTACATTTGTACATATTCCTTTAGCATTAAAAGTTATTATCTCATATTATTATACGTCAATAGTGACCATAATGGTCCTTCAGAAAGGTCAGGTGCGTAGTACTCGCAACCGGCGTGCGTGTATATCAGACGGAAAAAAAACCAAGACATAGCGCTGCTAACAATACAGTAAAGCAAAATTACATCTCGCTCTGCACATACACGCTCACATGCACACATTTACACCAAACTACAACTAAACTAGACCTCACTAAGTCAATCTGCCTAGCCTTATCCCAACTATGTTGGGGTCGGCTTCCAGTCTAACTGGATGCAGCTGAATACCAGTATTTCACATGGAGCGACTGCCTATCTGACCTCCACAACCCAGTTACTGAGTAATACGATACCCCTTGATAAGACTGGTTGTCAGACTTTCGGGTTTCTGACGACCCGTAACGACTGTCAAAGATCCAAGAATGACAGCCGGGACCAACGGCTTAACGTGCTTTCCGAGGCACGGAGGAGTCTCGGTATGAAAAGACCCATCCACAGACCAACCCCGGCAAGCGTAGCTTAACTAGATGGATCGACCCGTGTGGCTGTTATTCCTTAGCCACGAGCTCCTCACTAAGTGCACACATGTTTATGAAATCGGCCTCACTTCACTGTTGAGAGCGCTCTGTCTTGGTTTTTATTTGGTTTGAGGCGTTTATGACCGTAAACGAAGCAAAATGAGTATGGATGGACATACGTAAGTAAAGATCGTAGCACGTGGCGTTCCGTAGTTTCTGCCTTCCCCAATTTATCTGTATGTATTGTATTATTGGCTAAAGTGTAAGTATCTTGGCAGATAAAGCAATTGTAGTTACATTGCGTATTTTTTTCTGCGACATGATCTATGAGGTACAGTCAAATAAGCTAATTATTTGCTATACAAGCTGCTAATTTGCAAGTAATTTAAGCAATGTTGTGAGTGCACTGAATCATTATCATCTGCCCAGAAACAGATCAGCTTGCAGTCTAACCGGATTCAGCTGAATACCAGTGCTTATTTTAACTAATTTGTAACTGGGTTCTATTCCTTTAAATCAATCTTCAATTATTTTTTTTTACGCTTTTTGCAATTTGCAATTGGCCTGCAGGTTGTATATTGATCAAATTAAAATTCGCGACCGTAACAAATACCTATATATGTATTTACAGAATTATAATCATTAGAGTCATCGATATAACACTAAGTTCATATTACCCTATTGAATGACTATTTCAAGAAATCATGACATTAGAGGCCAACTTAGGGAGCTGTATTGCTGATTTTAATGCTTATAATTTTGTAAGTACATATTTCTTACGGTCGCGAATTATATTTAAATCAACATACACTGACCTGAAAATTGCAAAAAAACTTTTAAAAATTTTTAATTTTGCTGGCTACAGCAAAATTAAAAATTACATATATAAAATATTAAAAATTGAAAAAGTGATTCGCGTCGCGAGTCGCGCCTTTATGAAAGAGCCTTAACACTTTGCGGGACATTAAACGCCCATAGGTGTTATAACAATAAAACTTCTATTGTGTCTCATTCAGTGTCCCAGATGCCATAAGCTTAAAAGTTTTAGTACTTTTGCCTGTATACCAAATAGCTTGTTCGACTCTACATATTGCAGCTGCTTTAAATAAGCCGAGGTTAAGAATTTAAAATCAAGTCAACAAGCTCATGCTCTACTCAAAAGAAAAGAGGGGCTTATGGCTAAGTAATAACAGCTGCACGGGTCGATCGATCAGGTTAAGTTCCGTCTGTTAAGACCCGTCTGTGGATGGGTGACCATCTTTACATACCAAGACCCTTCCATGCCTCGGAAAGCACGTTAACCCTTTGTTCCCGGGTGTCATTTTTGGATCTTTGACAGCCGTCATGGTTGTCAGAAGCCCGAAAGTCTGACAACCAGTCTTACCCAGTACGGTAAGTGTGTTGTGGAGGTCAGATACGCAGTCGCTCCATGTAAAACACTGATAGACCTACAGCTGCACCCGGTTAGACTGGAAGCCGACACAAACATAGTTGGGAAATATTGATTTTAGGCAGTGTTATTTCTTTGCGTCATGTTTACTACAACTAAACGTATTTTGTTTCTTTATTTTCTTTCTTTAGTTTTCTACTCAAAAGAAAGCTTAATCGCCCACCTACTTAATAAAAATCATGTAAACCAGTTAGGTAACGTTACGGGCTTTTCGATAGACCCCTCACGAGTATCTTTCTAGATTTTATCTCTACTAATAGTCTTAAATTTTCTAATAATCTTCGATAAAAATCAGAAGTTTAGATATAAAAAGAGTGACACTCTTGATCTTGAAAGTTTCGTCTAGAAACTCAAGTCTACAAAAACCTACTTTTAAAACAAAGTATACGATAAACGTTTTCATCTCATAGAAGTTTGGGAATTGTTGGTCAGCAGTTCAACACTTCAACTATGTCTTTAGAACTATCAATTAGGTCTACGATAAGTTTATCTACTTTGATTTTTGTTTTCCAACTATACAATTTTGTCGAAGCAGCTCCTGACTTAGCTATTATACCTAACAAGCTTCTGCCCGCGACTTCACCCGCATGAAATTTCTATCGCATCGTGTCATCTGGCGACAGGCCAGTTGGCGTGGTTGGTTAAGATACCACCTATCACGCCGCAGGTCGTGGGTTCGATTCCCATCCAGGACAAACATTTGTGTGCATGAACATGTCTGTTTGTTCTGAGTCTGGGTGTAATTATCTATATAAGTATGTATTTACAAAAAAAAAAGTAGTGTATGTAGTATATCAGTTATCTGGTTTCCATAGTACAAGCTCTGCTTAGTTTGGGATCAGATGACCGTGTGTGAAAATGTCCCAGGTTATTATATTATATTATTTATCTGTCCGCGCTATTGCATCGTTTTTGCTTAGATTTCTTTCTGCCTATTTTTCTTTTTGCTCGACTTCTAAGGTTAGCCGAGAGCCTTCCTCAAGAATTGGGCTATCAAATGAAAAATATTTTTTCAAATCCAACTTGTAATTCCAGAGATTAGCGCGTTCAAACATACAAACAAACTCTTCAGCTTTATTATTAGTATAAATAGATAGATATAGATAACTAGTAAATGGTGGCCGATACTTAAACACATGATTGTGCTCATGATGATAACAAACAACTTTTACTATGGGACCAAACAAAATCAGTTGCTCCCTACATTTTAACGAAATATCCGAACATAAATGTATGGGACAGCTGATTTTTTTTTCGCGAATTCAGGTTTGGTCCTATAGTAAAAGATGTTTGTTATCATGAGTACAATCATGTTTAAGTATCGATGACTAATTACCAGTCACCCTGTCAATAGTCTCAACCTGTTAATTACTAGATCTGACTACAATTTTAAAGAAAACGTTTTTTATTTATTTATATATTTTTTTTTAGTTATCCGAGAGTGCAAAGTGTTATTAGGTGGTTTGGTCAGCAATATTTCTCATTAAGCTGTACGGTGTATGGATTTGCACCCGACTGGTGGCAAAAGCTCGCCCCTTATTTAATAGGACTTATACATAACTGAATAAAAGTGGGTGTACTAAAGCTATACCTCTGCCTCACCCTTTGGGGAAAACAGGTGTAATGTTATGTTTATGATGGCACCTCAACGATCATCAGTAATTTTACTAAATGAGGCGATAATTACTTTTATGAAAGAAACCTACCTAATATAATTAAGTAATACAAAAGGCACTAAACCTCAAAGTAGGGACTCCATCTTGGGCTTGCGGATGGCGAGTAATAGGTAGCTCGCCGTCCGGGAAGGACCAGGCCCGAGTCGACGGCGCGTTGTGTGCCACGCGCGCCTCAAATAGATGTCAGCACTAGCTGAAGGGGTCCGCTAGGGCCGATGCACGCCATGGTTGCGGGTTGTTCGAAAGAGTTACCGTGGCCCTGGCACAGGCAACTGAAGGAACATGGGAGGGTTTTAGTCAGTAGAAGTCTGACACGCCCTCCTGCTCCACCCAGAGCGGGAGAAGTTATATGATGATTTCCCATCCAAACAAAAAAAAGGGACTCCATCTTAATATCTCTCAGATTTTCCCCTCTATCTTGGAGAATTAAAAACAATACAGTTCCCAGGAGTGGAAGGCTCCCATTAAAATGGGGATAGCATGAGGTATTTTATGGAGCTATAACGGAGATCGTCACAGATCTTGCACGACTAGCCTTTTGGGGACATTCGGGTGGGTGGTGCAAGCCATGACAGTAAGCGTTTTTTATTGTCATTATGTAATTTCGTTATGAATATAACTTATGGCAATCTTCATTATCATTAGGTAATAAACTTATCTTCATTTTTAAAGACCCAGACCGACTAGGCCAGGTATTCAACGGACGTTTTTGCTCCTGTAGACTGCCAAGGGTACTCAAAGAGCGATTAGCGATTTAATTGAGGCACGGACATTAAAAGTTGGAATGACTACGTCCAACACAGGTGAACCTTGAGAATGGTGGATCGGGGCAACTTTTATTTGATTATCGAAGTCCTCACAGAATGGCTAAACCTTTTTATATTTAGCTCATACGTGAATAATATTATAAAAAGATTTTGGATTTTGTATGTGGTACCCCCACAAACAAACTCTTCGGAACTACTAATCTAATTCCGAGAATTCTTCCACGACTATGGGAAACTACACTATTGTAAAAATATATACATGACAGGCCAGTTCGCGTGGTTGGTTAAGTACCACCTATCATGCCGCAGGTCGGGGGTTCGATTCCCATCCAGGACAAACATTTGTGTGCATGAACATGTCTGTTTGTCCTGAGTCTGGGTGTAATTATCTATATAAGTACCTATGTATTTACAAAAAAAAAGTAGTATATGTAGTATATCAGTTATCTGGTTTCCATAGTACAAGCTCTGCTTAGTTTGGGATCAGATGACCGTGTGTGAAATGTCCCAGGATCCCAGGATCTCTTGGGATGTTTATGATAATTGATGATGAAATTGATACCTTTTATTACACTCGGGTCATAATATATATTTTATTTATGTTAAAACAAGAAATTTCATGCGAACGAAGTCGCGGGCAGGAGTTATGATTAATAGAGACCTTATAGCAATCATCGCTAGGTTAAAAAAAAGCCTACGGATACTATCTTACACCACATTCAGGCGGCAGTCTTAAAATCGTGTCCAAGACGACACTAACGTAACCAATAAAAATAACTCGGAACCTTGACCCTAATGTTGACAACCCCTGCCGGAACGCCCGAACAGTTTAGAAACCACTTTCATGTTCATTGCCTTTGGTCCCGGCTGTCATTCGTGGAACTTTGTCTGTCGTTTAGAAGTCCAAAGCCCAAAATTCTGATAACCAGTCTTACCAATAGGTATCGTGTTACCCAGTAACTGGCTTGTGGAGGTCAGATAGGCAGTCGCTCCATGTAAGACACTGGTATTCAGCTGCATCCGGTTTGACTGAAAGCCGACCGCAACATAGTTGGAAAAAGGCGAGATTAATTGATTCTTGTAACTCTAAAGATCAATCTGCCTAGCCTTTTCCCAACGGCCTAACGTGCTTTCCGAGGCACGGAGGGGTATGTAAAATCAAAATCAAAAGTAATTTATTCAAACTACGCTGAAAATCAGCACTTTTCGAACGTCAATATTACATAAGACAGTCCCCCAAAACGCCCGCCCTTCCCACTTCCTAGAGCTTTAGTTGGGGAGAAGAAGTGGCGCAACAAACTCTGTAAAGACCCATCCACGGACCTACCGTGACCAGCGTAGCTTAGCCTGATCGATCGACCCGTGTGGCTCTAAAGATAAACGTCATTTAAAATTTTGTGACCCCTGTGTTCGGGTTTGATGTTTGACGTGCTGACTCTTGGAATATAAGTAATCATGTTTATTATCCAGTGATTTTTCCATGACTGATTAGACGAGCTGCGTCATGATAGATAGGTAATATTATTAAAGGCCTCTTTTCAATTAGTAGAGAAGGGATGACCATTGATATGATAAGGTAAGGTAAGGACACCAGCGACACTAGCACACTCGGTATTTAAATCATAAACCTAGCGAGATAATTGCATAACAGACATAAAATCTAAATTTTAACTTAATAATCCTCTTTATACAACTAACTTGTGCTCGTACCGCTACTAAAACTCCTAGGACCTACTATGCGTGCCAAATAAGAATAGTACGGTCAAGACGCCATTTTGTTTCGCAATACTCGCGAACTTCATTACCAAAGCGAAAGATGTCCAAAAAAATAAATATATAAAAATTATACTCAGTTCAATGTGCAATTGTGGAGAAGTTTATTACCACGATTTTTTTTCGTTTTCAACGTACTTGTGCACATTAAAAACGATATCTCGTAGTCTACGATGGAGCACCGCCCCTATTTTCAAACTCATATTGAGTTGAAAGTTCACTCTAACGCACAAAACAAATATGAAGAAACAAAGTCAACAATGCTAACAAAAATATTCAAAATGGTGACATTTATTATGGTGACCAGTAGCATATTGTAAAGTTAAGTAGGTATATATTGGTTCATTTTTTTTAATGAATAAGTTTCCATATATAATTAATTTATCCAAAATCATCTATTTGTGGAATTCAAGAAATAACATTTTATAAAAATGAATATAAATAATAATGAAATCTATGAATAAAAAATATAACATTTTATTTGTTAAAAGTTTTTTTGCTGGCAGTTCTAATTTGACAGCTATCGTGTGAAGTTGGCAGCAAGCGCGATCCTATTCTTAGTTGAAACGCATAGTAGGTAATCACTTTTTTTTTTACTTTTATGTATCTACCTGTGGGTTATATTATTACTATAGTACGATTCAGGCTCGGAACATCGTGCGTCCCGATCCGCAAAACGCAATCTTAGGTATCAGCGGGACGTAGAGGGACGTGGCAGCGGGGCACATCCCCGCGCGCCCTCTCTCTCACCCGCAATCGCCCTACGCGTCTTCCCCTTTATATTATGTGAGTTACGTCCGTATACAGCACACGCGCGTGCATTCTTGCTTACGTACAGTCGAGCTCATAATAGTTTGTTTTTTGTTAATTGTTTTGTTATTAACTGTTTTGTTTTCATGTTTTCGTTATTTACGTTAAGTTTTAGATTGGTGTTGGTTTTTCGGAAAAATCTTTGTATAAAAATGCCTCGAATTTATTATCCATGTCAGTGACGATGAGTCCGATACTGACTCTGAGGAGGAATCAGATTCAAGTGAAAACAAAGGAAATAATATTTCCATGGAAGTTTCTTCCATAAGTAAATAAGTTTGTATGGAGGGGATACAGCCGTTATATTCCGTTACATAAATATAAAATTAAGAAAAATACATAAAAACCTATTTAATTTTTCCTTGAACCCTCCTCGTACTTGACAAACTGACAAATAAGTACTATACAGCACTTAAAACATTCACACAACTTTGAGTTATAAAAAAAAATTAAATGGAGCCTAAATGATTGTCCACTTGACTGTACCTGCGCGCACCTGCACTCGCAGCTAACTTCCGAGCCGCCATTAAGTTTGAATCGAACTGTATAATTGTTTTTGTAAAATTATTTGTAAGTTCTATAGTGTAACTGAATACTGAAGACTGTTTGCTGTTCCATTCAATAAAAAAAATAAAATAATATGTCAATCGATCGCAATTCTTTTCATTTTGACGATTCCGCCACGCTCATTGCGTTATTTACGTTGTTGAGCAAGTGAATTTTTCAAAGCTATGAAATAATGTTAAAATGAACGGCATTGCAATCGCTTGCCATTTTATGAACGTTACGGAATTACCCCGCGGGTTTCCTAACAATATTTTCCTACAGCTAGATAGAGTTCTAGAGAGCCTCTAGACTCTAGACGCTAGAGGCTCTCTAGACAGTGCCCTTCAAAAGTTAGTTGATATTTTTCCAGTTCAGCTGTTATGATCTAAAATTTAAAAAAATAATCAGGGACTCCTAACGGTTTACCTGATTATTTTTATTTTTTATTTAACGTTTTTCACATTGAAGTGACAATTTGTTAATAATTGAAAATATAATATCCTAACCTAACTAAAACTATTAAAAAACTAAAAATATGGCGTCGGAAAATTCCTCCGCATCGCTGTCGACTGATAATGTACCCAAGAGACTGGCGACATTGCCACGTTGGAAATGCTTAGCCTCTGGCCAAGTTAAAAGCCAGCCGTTGGGTCACGGGAAGTATCAACCAGCCGTTTGGAGATTTCGTTGAACAAACCATGAGCACTCGGATCACGGCCGGAGGCCTTGAACCCCAAATGGCTCGAAAATGTAGTTACCTATAAGGTTATTATACTTCCGCCACTTGAAGATTTCCGCAGCCTCAGCAGCAGCGCCAGCACAGCACGCTGTGCCAGGAAGATGGGATGGTGCAAGAGTATCGAAAATATTGGTAAGAAAAATACCAACTTTTGGTATGTCAGGAATTCAGGATTCGCTGAATGTAACCCGGTGTTTGAAACTGTCTCTAAAACACACCATATTGCCAAGACTATTCTTGGATAACATTTGAGCAATTTCTTTTTAATTTCACCTCTTATAAACATACAAGTACCACGTCTAAATTCACAACACAGATTCAAAAGACCAACGTTAAATCTTACGACCACGTATTCAAGTAGAAATTTAACAATAAAAGAGCTTTGAAATGAGCCTACTTTGAAGATCTGCTAACTGGCAGCGCTTTACAGCAGGTTTTCGTATAATAACTGATGATACGTCATCATTTGAGGAAAGGGTGACTTCATAAAAACTTTAATTTACACGTCTGTGGCAAACTGGGTTCGTTGTATAGGACAGCGCTTTCAGCGGCTGTGTAGAGCGGTGGCATTAGTAGACATTTATATTTTTTTCATTTTTATTTTCTTCGTGAAAATGCCGCCTGTTTAGTAATCAGTGACTGAATATCTATATAACATATCATCACGCCTGTAATCGCCCAAGGTTTAGGCAGAGGTATACCTATAGTACACCCATATTTCGCCCGTTATGTTTAAGTTCCATGTAATAGACTTAATGTAATGTTATAAAATAGTACTGACCGCAATAGAGCATTTGTTGCCCAAAAGAAATGTCTAAGAGCTGTATATGAGATTCTATCGGACGAATCATGTCAACCAATATTTAAGGAACTTGGTTTGCTACCGTTACCTTCATTATATATATATGAAGCATGTATGTTTGTTCGAAAGCACTTAGAATTATTTAGAACAGCAGAAGAACTATTTAAAAGCTCTCGAAGTCGTCGTGACCAATATAGGCTTGTGCTGGAAGACCTACCTAGATCAGCAAAATATAATAAAAACTGTTTGGCTATGTGTATACGACTGTATAATAAATTACCAAGTATTTTTAAAACATTAAATTGTAAGCTATTCAAAATGCAACTGTATAAATGGCTTAATAATAATAATTATTATAGTATTAATGACTTATAAAATGAATTTTTAATGTAATTAATTTCAATTTTGACATAATATTTTAGTGTATAAGTTTGCACGCTTTAGTTTTAAGCAAAACATGTTTGATCAATCTATTTTCAATAACACCTTTTATACCATGTTTTAAGCAAATAAAATATCTTTATCTTTATCTTTAAAAAGTTCTTTCTTATCAGATGTCACTGCTAGGTTTCGTTTTTTTTTTTTCTGTATTATTTATACTTAGTATTTAAACACAAACTGATTATGCCACTCTCATCGGTACAAATAATTACTCCTTATTATCTAAATCCTATTTTTGCTAACTTATAGTCTTGTATCCTTTGACAATGGGGAATACTATAATACCTACCAACATCCAGTGACGGATAAACAGTGACTCATTCGGCCTCGTTCCGGACGCACTCCATAAGTACAGACGCCAGCACATCAAGCTACCCGAAACTGTAAAATTTTTCCAATCATCCTTGAACTTAATGCTTTAGCGGAAAATCTTTTAAAGAAATTTGACAGATTGTAGTAGCTTGATGTGTATGTTACGTGTCTTGCATACAATTACACTCCAGACAATTTGGCGTTTCCCGCCCGGAGGAGGACACCGTGGAGTTTTAGTGGGTTGGAGTCCCACATACCTACACTATCTCCCCGTGGTAGTGCAGTATACATAAGCATTTCTCCACGGAAAAAAAACACACACAATTTGGTGTTTCGAAATTAAAACTGCTTCAATGCAAAACCATTATTTATATTATAACGCGAACGCGCGTTTTCTACCAATAATAAATTAAAGTTTGCGAATGGCAACATAGTCTGGGTAATATTTTGTACAATTTGAATGGCAACATTGACCAAAAACTTTAATGGCGTCCAAACTGTGCGATCACAAAAGTTTGCTTTAAGAAAATATTATGTAAGTTCAAAGTTCTGTCAGTGAACTACCAAACCATCACGTCGCAATGAGCAACTAATCATACTGCGACGGACGTTAAGGTAAGAGGTTATTACTTCGATGGTCCTAGTTTAGCATTTTTGACTTAGAGTTACGACTACATGTACGGCTATATGTAAGTGGGCACGCCCTTTATTACTGGAGGCTTTATTAAGGTACAAAGTTCTGCTTACATTTTTAACCGACTTCCAAAAGGAGGAGGTTCTCAATTCGTCTGTATTTTTTTTTTTTGTATGTTAGTTACGCGATTACTCAAAGACGGATGGACCGATTTGGAAAATTCTTTTTTTGTTTGAAAGGGTATACTTCCTAGGTGGTCCCATAAAAATTTTATTAACTTTGCTTGGGTGGTTTTTGAGTTAGCTTCAATAATACGTATATTTCCCACTTATTTTATGTGGATGATGTGATGATGTTTTAATAACATCCTATCACTGTTATTTACATGGCTATATCTACAATTATTGTGCTCAATTATGTATTCGAATTTATGTGGGGTAGGTTCCACAACTAAAAAGTGAAAAATAAAAACTTTTTAGCAAAAAATAAAACCGACTTCCAAAACAAAACACTACAAAGTGAAAAATAACTTTAATTTCGGAAGTCGGTGGCAAAAAACGAAAATACAAAACCAAAGACACCGACTACCGAAATTAAAGTTATTTTTCACTTTGTAGTGTTTTTAGTATTGTATTTTAATTTCTGCTTGAATTTCTGATTTCAATTTTTTTTTTTTTTTTGGTATACGAGAATTGGCGTGTGCTATGTGACTTATAGCAAATACTTTAATTTAATGTTTTGTGTTGCGTAATGTACCTAAATTATTATGCGCAGTGTAGTATAGATTCAATTTTTTTTTTTTTAACTGAACAGGCAGCTGTGCTGCTGGGGAGATTGTTGCGTCACTTCTTCTCCTCAGCTAAAGCACTAGGATGTGGTGAAGGGCGGGTGTTTTGAGGGACTGTCTTATGTAATTTTGACGTTCGAAAAGTGCTGATTCTCAGGCTAGTTTGAATAAATGACTTTTGAATTTGATTTTGAGTAGTAATTTTGTAAAATATTTGAGTGTATTATTTTGCGATATAACCTATAAATTGAGGTAAATCGAATAGAAAAGTAAAAATTTTTGCATGTCACCTGTATTGCTACTCACAAACAGCTACCTAGAACGAACGTGTTTTGTTTTGATTTGAACAACAATAAATTACTTAGTTCACATTATTTATTCAAATTATTATACACGATAAATCTAATAATCGATGTACATGGAAATTAACTTTAGTTTGTAGGTATTCGGAAATGCGATTGCCGAGGGACGTTGTACTGTGTTTATGAGGATACCTGATAAACACAGATACTCATGCATGGAAACATTTACAAAAACATTTCTGAAAGTGACAGCCTCAATCAATCAATCAATCAATAGTCTTTATTTGTAAACATAGGTGAAAAACAGTATTCAAGATGTTACAAAGTGTTAAATTCTAGTTCCTCTATGTTTTGCTATTTGGCATACAAATATAAATTTTTGGGAGGCATTTGCCAATGAAGTAAATTAATTTGTAATAATTCCGTAGTATCAATCTCAGTATTTTTTAAATGAAGTCCTGGGTTCGATTCCCAGGTAAAACAAAGTGTTATTGGGTTTTTAATTCCGGAATTTCTCAATAGCAGTCCGGAGTCTGGATTTGTGCCTGGTTGGTGACAATAGGCTCACCCCCTATTAGATGGCTCTTAAACATAACTGGCGAAATATGGGTGTACTATACTACCGTCGTAAGAAAAAAGGGCACAACTAACGTTTAAAAAAAAAATCTACAAAAAATTGAGCAGATTAGCCTTTTTTTTCTGATTCTAAATATGTATGTAACTCAATTTTTTTTTTAATGTTAGTTGTGCCCTTTTTTCTTACGACGCCAGTATAGGTACACCTCTGCCTAACCCTTCGGGGATTACAGGCGTGATGATATGTTATTTCTGGAAGTTTTCCTGCCAGCCATTCATACTAGGGTAACAACCCAAGGGTAACAACCCTTGGCTGGCAGGAAAACTTCCAGAGCATTACCATTGATTGAAAACTAAAAATATCAAAATAAACCACACAAAAGTCTTCGAAATGTAGTCTCAATCTGTTCAAATAAACAAATAGATAAATCATTTTTTGTGCACCTAAAAAAAGAGCACATCACACAACAGCACAATTAAAGATAACAAATTAGAAACAAGAACATAAAGAAAATATGAAGAATAAAACAATAAAAAAATCACGAACATTAAACATTAAAAAAACTAATTTTAAAGAAATAAAAAGACTATGTATAAGACACACCAAATCAAATAATGAACATAGTTACAAAGTGCAGTACCTATGCGTCTCAAGATTGCACCAAAATGGGAGTCCAGCTCAGCATGTATCAGGCCTGATGCTAATGTACCGCTGGATCTTTAGCATCATGACACAAGCACCCAATCAGAAAAATCTAGCTAGGAAAAGCGCAAAAAATCCAGCGCTTACCGCTTAACCGCTACAGTTTCAGATGTCATAGTCGCAAAGGCATCGTCTCGCAACTAATGAATAGGACCAATTAGTGAGACTGCCGTTTCAACGACCCTTAGGGAGACATTTACAGGCAACGCGTGAAAGGGCAAAAATGTATGCGTATAAGTTCAAAATGGCGGCATAGCTGGGTAAATTAATTCTAAGTTTAATGAGAGACGGGTTAGACAAAGAACTGGCGGTATAGGCTGACAGGTATGGCGGATAGACATCCGCCATACTAGTTGTCTGACTTTTTTTTTTTTGTGTGTGATAATAACGTGGGTCTACGGTGACATCGTGGTGGGGCTTACGAGCTCCGACCTCTAGGTCCGTGCCGGTAGAGTTAACTTTGCCGAAACAGGTCTAGCGTGAGGACCCAGACCAAGAGAGATACAGAAATCTGCAGGGCAATATATGGCGAGTGGTTGGTCAGTAACGACCCCACGCACCCTATCTCCCGGGAGAAGTCTTGTCCCTCATCTGTGACTTGCCTTTATTGACCGGCTGGAGTGAACACTGATGAGGGACAGAACGCCCACCTCATTCTTGCCTTTATTGGCTGGCTCGAGTGGAGATTCGCAAGAGCAGCCGTGCTCGGAGGAAGGGTTTGTAAGTGCTGGTCATCTTGACCATCTTCTGGGGTCTGGGATTGTACTGAGAGCCGTGGAATACCTTTCCACTCCTATGTTGATACCTCACGATATGTTGCCCCCTTGTCGCTACGTCTCTATGTGCTAGCGACCGTTTCCGGGCGCCCATTATTGAATGTGCAAGTCACTCCATGAATTTTTATCCGTTTATATTAGGTTGGGGAAAAAGTCTTTTCGCATTATAGAATGTATGAACTTGTAATAAAATCTCTTTGGCTATACTATTTGTATCTGGCTGGTTTTGGTATCATTGAAAGTTTAAATTTTAAAGAACATAATTCCAAATTCAAATTAGGAAAATGTGTAATTTTCATTTGTTTTTCGTACCGTCAAGATGAGTGAATCTAATGAAGAAATTCGATACATTTTAAAATTTTACTACAAAAAACGTAAAAATGCAACGCAAGCCGCGAAAAAAATTTGCGATGTTTATGGACCTAGTGTAGTGTCTGTGGGAGTAGCACAAATTTGGTTTAAGCGTTTTCAATCCGGAAATTTTGATGTCAAAGATGCACGTCGCTCTGGTCGCCCTATTACGGATAAAATGGATGCCATTTTTGAAAAAGTGGAGCAAGATCGGCATATCAGTAGTTACGACGTAGCTGAAGAACTGGAAATTGACCACAAAACAATTTTGGCGCATTTGAAAAAAACTGGGTACACGAAAAAGCTCGGCATTTGGGTACCTCACGAGCTCACTGAAAGAAACCTAATGAACCGTGTACTCATTTGTGATTCTTTATTACGACGTAATGAAACCGAACCATTTTTGAAGAAGCTGATAACTGGTGATAAAAAGTGGATCACGTATGACAAGAACGTGCGACAAAGGTCGTGGTCAAAGGCCGGTCAGGCTTCATAGACTGTGGCGAAACCCGGGTTAACTCGCAACAAGGTTATGCTGTGTGTGTGGTGGGATTGGAAGGGCATTATTCATTATGAGCTGTTACCACCAGGCAGGACCATCGAGTCTGAACTCTACTGCGAACAACTGATGAGGTTAAAGCAAGAAGTTGAGAGAAAGCGGCCGGAATTAATCAACAGAAGGAGTGTGGTTTTTCATCATGATAACGCTAGACCTCACACATCTTTAGCCAAAAATTAAGAGAGTTTGGCTGGGAGGTGTTAATGCATCCGCCGTATAGTCCTGACCTTGCACCTTCAGATTTCCACCTGTTTCGGTCTCTTCAGAATTCTTTAGGCAGTGTCAGGTTAACATCACAGAATTCCCAAAATGTCTACAGCAATGGGATCATGTCCCTACCTACAAGATGGCAAAAAGTTATCGAACAAAATGGTACCTACATTACTTTAGTTAATTGTAAATAAACTATATTAAAAAATGTTTTGAATTTTCTTAAAAGATGCGAAGAAACTTTTTCCCCAACCTATTATTTATATAACATTGGTCAGGCAGTGGACATAGTTGTTCCATAGTTCTAGGTAACCAGTCCACTTTAGCCACCCAAATCCATAATCCAATACCTTTGTTTCCATAGCCTGCAAGTTTTACACCAATTGGGGGTTGTCCTTGGGTTCACTTGCATAGTGCGTACAGAGATATTCGTCGGTTGGTGCCTCATTTCATTGAAAGCTTCTAACGGGCCTCTGCGAGTTGACTTCGACCCCTCGTACGCCTTCCAAAGGTCCGGGACCCCAGAGCCCCGAGATATTTTACATATCTCGGGACTCTGGGGTCCCGGACCTTTAGAAAAAAAAAAGATATAAGTATGATATACATATAAAAGTCTAGGCACAGACGAGTTACGATAATATAAAAGAACTATTATACCTACTAAGGTTATTTTGGCGCGTGGTCATAATCAGAACTAACGTCGCCATTTTGTTTTTTTCAATATATTTCACAAAACAATGGCGCAAATATTTTCCAACAGAGCCCCCTGTTAATGTCATTCGAGAGCCTAAACATCTTTGTAGCAGTGTAGCAGTGTATGAACTTGTCAATGCCGGTTTAAAAATAGATAACTTTTTATAAATTATTTTCTTCAGGATTTGCGATTAGCTATGATTCGAAAGACGGAACGTTGGAAGGCCTCGCACAAGGTGGACCGATGACTTGGTGAAGGCTGCAGGAACCCGCTGGATGCGGGAAGCACAGAACCAGTCGAAGTGGCGGTGCTTGCCTATGGCCCAGCAGTGGGCGTTTTCCGGCTTAAATAATGATCTGATGATTTTAATATTCTTGGATGCTTCTGTAAGCTGATTTGATAGTCTTAATTCGTGAAAAAAATATATATCATAACGCCATTAGGTATTCCTTGAAAGGATAGGCAGATATGTATTTATAGTAGCTCTCATTATTTTACAACGGTCATAAATTATAAGTAAAAAAGGTACCATGTAATATGGAGCGGACCCAATACTTTTTATAATTTTTGTTTCATAAACTTTATTATTATTAGGGGTGCTTGTGGCTAAATAGCAACAGCCGCACGGGTCGATCGATCAGGTTAAGCTACGCTTTCCGCGGTTGGTCCATGGATGGGTGACCTTCTTTACATACCTCTCCGTGCCTTGGAAAGCACGTTAAGCCGTTGGTCCTGGCTGTCATTCGTGAATCTTTGACAGTCGTTACGGGTTGTCAGAAGCCCAAAAGTCTGACAACCAGTCTTACCAAGGGCTCGTATTATCCAGTAACTGGGTTGTGCAGGTCAGATAGGTAGTCGCTCCAAGTAAAATACTGGTATTCAGCTGCACCTGGTTAGACTTGAAGCCGACCCCAACATCGTTGGGAAAATAATAATAATAATAATATTTATTTGTTCAAGACTTAAACCTATTTACAATTATTGTACCTTCAATTAACTAAATACAAAACAAGGCAAGATACAAAGCTTGTGCAACTGGGCTTAAACTAGGAGGATTCCTGTGCTACAAGCATCAGTTACTTCCGTCACCACCGTGTTCGAGCTACCGTTACAAGTGTGGTGCGGTGCAAAAGTAAGTATTACAGTGTGTTGTGTGTGGATTTTTTTTTTTTTACTAGCTGACCCGGCTGTTCTATCAAAATTTCAGTAATTCATACAAATTCTCATAGAAAATGCATTTTAAATTTTCCCGAATATTTCAAAAGGCTAGGCAGATAATGTACCAATAATATGATTTAAAGAAAAGCATTTTCATTAATATTTCTGACTGACTAACAAATGCTAAGCAACATTAAAGTATCCCTAACATGAATTTCACCACTAATTTGATCCGTAAATTATAACTTTTTCCCGGCGTGACCATTCTTCAACAGTATTACGGAGTTTTTAATTTTTCTGAACAAAAATCATTAAAACTTGCACAACATCAGTTCCTTGTGATTTAGATACTTTCTTTCTTTTATTCGCTTTTTTTTTTATTTAAGGGCTTTTTTTGTTGATCTTGCTAAGAGTTAAGAAAGATTGTTAAAACTGTTTACGTAGTTGTTTTATTCTTTTTCTGAAACTTATTTTCAGCGTTAGTTTCCGTCTTCCGATGTCATCTATTTTTGTTGTAACAGAACTGGGCAAAGCTTTGAATTACTTTTGCTAACCCATGCTATAAATCCTCTATAAAAGTTCCTAAAACAGCTTATTACCAACATTAAAACAACCAGTGTCATAATAACCATAATATCATCCAAACGAGTGTTATAATGTTGTACTTTTCATTTACTCTTTTATATACAAGGTGACTGGTAATTAGTGACCAATACTTAAACACATGATTGTAGTCATGATGACAAACAACTTTTACTTTGGGAGCAAACCTGAAATCCGAAACAAAAATCAGATGTCTTCACGAGTTATGCGTACATAAATGGCATGGCATGGATCGCATGGCATAATGGAATGGCATGTATCATGATGAAGATACCAGGTGCAGATTTGTGATTTTGGACGAAGCTTCATGAATTTCTGAATAAGTTGAGGAAGGTAGACAGTGGTGTACCAAGCAGCGTTTACAGTCTTCTGCTCACGGAGAACTAATTGTTCAATAATTCTCCGAATACCGAAAAAAAACACGGTAATTTTCTTTTTTATCGATTTAGATTTTGTACCTCATTCGGAGTTACTTCGTCTTCTATCACCCATATCTTATTTTGCTGCTTTGTAGGCACGTCGTAATAATAAAGCCACGTTTCTTCACCCGTGACGATTAAAATGATGTCTTTATTTTCCGTTTTCAAACTTTGCAATCATGTTTAGGGTTCTGTACCTCAAAGGGAAAAAACGGAACCCTTATAGGATCACTCGTGTGTCTGTCTGTCTGTCTAATGGACCAATTAAGTTGAAATTTGGTACATGTATATATTTTTGTGACTCAAACACGGACGTGTAAAGAAATATCCCCCATATTGAAAATTTTGGGGGGCAAATAAGAAAATTAAAAAAAATATTGCAAACTGTACCGTGTGACATATCATATATATATATATTATAATTTTAAAATAAATCGTTTTAAAGTTATTTAAGAAAATAGACGAAAACGTGGTGAATAGACGAACGTGGACTATGCTATACGCTGACAACATTGAACTGGCATCTGATACCGCACGACACCTGCAAGAACTCCTAAACACGTGGACCCAGGCTCTTGAAAAGTACGGCCTGAGGGTGAATAGGAGCAAGACTGAGTATTTGAAATGCCCCTTTAGTGGAGCTGCAACATCTGAAACCACCTGCATAGGGCAGACGCCCATTCCTACAGTAGAGAAATTCAAGCACTTAGGCTCCATGCTCACAATAGACGCCAATGTAGATGCTGACGTGCCTCATAGGTCGCGTGGTTGAAATAGCGATCACTTACTGGAGTACTGTGTGATCCACGTATTTCCATTAAAACAAAGGGAAAAGTTTATAAAACAGCAGTTCGTCCAGCGCTATTGTATGGATCCGAATGTTGGACAACAACGAGGACGCATGAACAAAAGCTACATACCAATGAAATGAAGATGCTTAGATGGGCGGGAGGTGTGACCGGACTAGACAAAGTCCGTAATGAATATATACGTGGCAGCTTTAAAGTCACACCAATCACTGAAAAACTGGAATCTGCCAGAGCAAAGGAGACGCAGAGGTCGCCCGCCATTGACCTGGTGGTCAAATATAAAAAGAGACCTCAAAAAAGCCCAATTGCCTGAACCGACAACCCAAGACAGAATAGCTTGGCGCAAAAAAGTGAGGAGACCCGACCCCAAATAACGGGATCAGGGACGGAGGAAGAAGAAGAAGAAGACGAAAATTGACCATTTTTGCCTCAGTACTTTCGGAGATAAGGGGGCCCCTTATCTCCGAAAGTACTGAAGCAAAAATTTTTAAAAAGTACGGAAAATAGTTCAATACCTATAGATTACAGGAAAACTTATAAGAAGTCTATGCTCATAAAACAACATGGTAAATCTCTCAATATTGTGCAAACATACTTACATTTGCAGTTAGAATGTATGGGAGAACATGTTTTTCAACTACAATGTTACGTTTGTTCTTGGGATAAATTCATCCCACCTACGGAACCAATCATTGCGCGTGGCCCGACACGCACTTGGTCGGTTTTTTACACCATTTAACTCGCTCTTCCTTGTGTTCATCGGTAAGTTTATGTGGAATCCGAAGAGTACAATTTTTTCTATAACCTAAATGATGGTGATTAACTGAATGTAACGCAGCTGAGCCAATCTGCAGTAAGGACTCTATTTGCCGGTAGGTTATTCGCCGGTCAGTTTCAATAAAAATTTTAACTGCAGAAATATTTTCTGGAGTAACTGCTTCCGCCGGTCGTCCTGAACGCGGGTCGTCTTCTAGGTTAAAAGCAGCCACGCTCAAACTGTTTGTATCATCTGTAAATGGTTGACGAGAGGCACAGTCATCACCAAGTATAGGCTTCACTTCTTATAAACAGTTTTCTGGATTTAATCCACGTAAAAAGTGATAACGCAAAATTGCGCGATATTCGATAGTCGTTCACGAAGCCATTATAGTGAACTTGTTCGAACACGATCTGCGGCAATACTGAATGCAATCAAATGACAACTGACACTGACGTATATCATAACATAAACATTATAGTGAACTTGTTCGAACACGATCAGCGGCAATACTGAATGCAATCAAATGACAGCTGACACTAACGTATATCATAACATAAACATTATAGTGAACTTGTTCAAACACGATCTGCGGCAATACTGAATGCAATCAAATGACAACTGACACTAACGTATATCATAACATAAACATTATAGTGAACTTGTTCGAACACGATCTGCGGCAATACTGAATGCAATCAAATGACAACTGACACTAACGTATATCATAACATAAACATTATAGTGAACTTGTTCGAACACGATCTGCGGCAATACTGAATGCAATCAAATGACAACTGACACTAACGTATATCATAACATAAACATTATAGTGAACTTGTTCGAACACGATCTGCGGCAATACTGAATGCAATCAAATGACAGCTGACACTAACGTATATCATAACATAAACATTATAGTGAACTTGTTCGAACACGATCTGCGGCAATACTGAATGCAATCAAATGACAGCTGACACTAACGTATATCATAACATAAACATTATAGTGAACTTGTTCGAACACGATCTGCGGCAATACTGAATGCAATCAAATGACAGCTGACACTAACGTATATCATAACATAAACATTATAGTGAACTTGTTCGAACACGATCTGCGGCAATACTGAATGCAATCAAATGACAACTGACACTAACGTATATCATAACATAAACATTATAGTGAACTTGTTCGAACACGATCTGCGGCAATACTGAATGCAATCAAATGACAGCTGACACTAACGTATATCATAACATAAACATTATAGTGAACTTGTTCGAACACGATCTGCGGCAATACTGAATGCAATCAAATGACAGCTGACACTAACGTATATCATAACATAAACATTATAGTGAACTTGTTCGAACACGATCTGCGGCAATACTGAATGCAATCAAATGACAACTGACACTAACGTATATCATAACATAAACATTATAGTGAACTTGTTCGAACACGATCTGCGGCAATACTGAATGCAATCAAATGACAGCTGACACTAACGTATATCATAACATAAACATTATAGTGAACTTGTTCGAACACGATCTGCGGCAATACTGAATGCAATCAAATGACAACTGACACTGACGTATATCATAACATAAACATTATAGTGAACTTGTTCGAACACGATCTGCGGCAATACTGAATGCAATCAAATGACAGCTGACACTAACATATATCATAACATAAACATTATAGTGAACTTGTTCGAACACGATCTGCGGCAATACTGAATGCAATCAAATGACAGCTGACACTAACGTATATCATAACATAAACATTATAGTGAACTTGTTCGAACACGATCTGCGGCAATACTGAATGCAATCAAATGACAACTGACACTGACGTATATCATAACATAAACATTATAGTGAACTTGTTCGAACACGATCTGCGGCAATACTGAATGCAATCAAATGACAGCTGACACTAACGTATATCATAACATAAACATTATAGTGAACTTGTTCGAACACGATCTGCGGCAATACTGAATGCAATCAAATGACAACTGACACTGACGTATATCATAACATAAACATTATAGTGAACTTGTTCGAACACGATCTGCGGCAATACTGAATGCAATCAAATGACAGCTGACACTGACGTATATCATAACATAAACATTATAGTGAACTTGTTCGAACACGATCTGCGGCAATACTGAATGCAATCAAATGACAGCTGACACTAACGTATATCATAACATAAACATTATAGTGAACTTGTTCGAACACGATCTGCGGCAATACTGAATGCAATCAAATGACAACTGACACTGACGTATATCATAACATAAACATTATAGTGAACTTGTTCAAACACGATCTGCGGCAATACTGAATGCAATCAAATGACAACTGACACTAACGTATACCATAACATAACCAATCAAACTACGTGCTCGCGTCGGCCATCCGCCTTAGTATTATTAAGTATCTCAAGACTTTCAGAACACCCTACGTAAATGTAGGGAACAGCTGATTTTTTTCGCGATTTCTGGTTTACTCCCATAGTAAAAGTTGTTCATCATGATGCGTACAATGAGCCCCTAAGACCACCTTGTATAAGTTACATTGATATTTGTTATGAAAACCGGCAGAATTATGAGGACATTCATTATAATTTCAAATGTTTCCTCTGCGTAAAGAGAAAGATATTTTAAATACTTGGGTTCTGTATCCAAAATCAGATAAGATTAGAGAAATGTTTATATTGGGTGGTAAATAAACGTACCTTATGTCTTTTTTTATAATTTTATTTATCATCACTTTAATTATTTCAACCATATACCATTTTAACCATATATAGGTACGAAATAAATCACTTATGACTTACTATTTTAAAGGCAGTTTCCCGAAAAAAGTCTTAAGTGCGTCATGGCGTTAGACCAGGGCGCAGATTGTGAAAGGAGCTTGACGCCTACCGAGAAGATTGATCCCTACTAAATCAATATCAAGAAGGTATATCGGAAACAAGAAAAAGAGGATATTAATCCAGAGTGGGCACCTCCATAGCTAATCACCGTGTTTGACAAAATGAACAGAAACATCCTGCTGACAATTAAAAACATTTCATTTCAATTCATCTCATCATCTGCTCAGCCTTTGCTTGTCTATCTGATCTCCACAACTCTGATACTGGGTAATACGATACCTCTTGGTAAGACTGATTGTCAGACTTTCGGGCTTCTGAAGACCAGCAACGATTGCCAAAGATCCACGCATGACAGCCGGGACGAGCGGCTTAACGTGCTTTCCGAGGCACGGAGGAGTCTTGATGTGTAAAGATGGTCACCCGTACACGGACCAACCACGGCAAGCGTAGGTTAACTTGGTCGATCGACCCGTGTGGCTGTTATTACTTAGCCACAAACCCTTTCTTAATGGGGAGAAAAACTAACTTTTTATCACGATAGATGGCGCACAATCGACTGTACCTTGTTTTGATATATTAGCTGTCAAATCGTATGGATTTTTGCAATCTAATAAGTTTAGCTTTCCTATTTTCCGTAATTTTGTCCAAAATGCCACAATGTAGTGTGTTAACTTGTAAAAACAGAGGAGTACATTTGTTTCCTAAAGAAAGTAATGGCAGACAACAATGGGAATTGGCGTTACGTATAAGGCAAGTAGTACTGCACCATTATCTGCTGCGCATTTCACAGAAGAGGATTAGATTAGTAACAAAGCCGTCCTTTAGGCTGGGTACTATCCATAAAACCAAAGAATCAAGATTATTATCTAATAAAATAAAATTATTGTCATCAAAATAAAAGTGTCATAAAATATACTATAGGTATTAACTAATCTATGTAGTAAAGAATACTTCTACAGATTTAATTAACCAATATAGGTACTTAGTTTTTAAAATATTCCTGTATTACCTGTCTGTTAATCATTGGTAAAGGAGTATCTGCATTTATGTCTCTGAATGTATCAGAAGGTGGACATAGGTATGCGGTGTCGTCTTGGATGTCGCAGTCAGCACCAAAGTTTTGGTTTCGACATACAAAAGTAATTTATAAAACAAAAAATAGGAATGTTAGTCCGTGGCTTATGGAAAAAGGCTCACAATCAATCATAACCTTAAATATTTTAAGTGTTTTCCTTTGTCGGCCTTTTTGTCGGCAGTTGCAGCGTTCCTTTTACGGAGCTCAACTTTTATTTGACGCACAGTCATAAACGCGTACATATTATAGTGGAATTACATTTTAAAATCTCATAAATAGCAGTCACACTACTGTCACGAAAGGTAAACAAGGTACGGTCGACTACGGCGACATCTACACACAGCTTTGAGTGTGGCTCCTCATTCATCTGTACCTAAAAAAAAAAACATACAAATATAAACATAAGTATAGACTTCTCTAAATTAAAAGTTATTCTTGGATCCAGAGGAAAAGTACTGCGACACACATCATGCAGTCGTAATTAAAAGTAGACCAACATTTCCTCGACGCACTCAGAAAGCCACCTGCATAAATAACCCATAAGGTACTTATCCCAGTTTCCGAGGCACGGAACCCAAATCCTTGAAACTCTCGCAACGAACACTTGAAAAAGAAAATTGTTCTGACGTCTAGAGACTGGTATAAATTCATAGCTTTACATCACCATTTAAAAAACAGAAAATATGGGGGACTAGCTGACAAGGTACCGTTACATTTACAAGCAAAAATCATCCTTGTACAGGAAAATTTGAAAGACGTTTTTCGGGTGGACACTTTTTAGGACGGCCCAACTTTTGTCAGTACAAAGTTGGATGTAATAATAAATATATTTTTGAGAATTTTACAAGGGAATATAATTTTATTGGGTGAAGCAAAGTTTTTTAGATCAATAAATCATAAAATAAAATATTATTCAGGAATATTTTCTGCTTTTGTATGTGTACATACGTACATTATAGTTTTGCGTTCTTTGTTCTGTAGTAGTATTGGAGGAGCTCGTGGCTAAATAATAACAGCCGCAAGGGTCGATTCATCAAGTTAAGCTACGCTTGCCGGGGTTGGTCCGTAGCTGGGTGACCATCTGTACATACCGAGACTTCTCCGTGCCTCGGATAGCACATTAAGCCGTTGGTCCCTGCTGTCATTCGTGGATCTTTGACAGTCGTTACGGGTCGTCAGAAGCCCGAAATTCTGACAACCAGTCTTACCAAGGGGTATCGTATAACCCAATAACTGGATTGTGGAGGTCAGATAGGCAGTCGCTCCATGTAAAATACTGGTATTCAGCTGCATCCGGTTAGACTAGAAGCCGACCCCAACATAGTTGGGAAAAGGCTAGACAGATTGATTGTTCTGTAGTATTGGAAGCTGTTCAGGAAAAATTTCAAATTAAACGAATTTTATATTTTAGTTTTCTCATGCCTATAAATCAATAGAAATAATTCTTTTCATAACATAAACGTTCTTCTCTTCCTCTAAATCCTTTGAAATACATTTTCTACATATGTTCATAATCACTGCATCTGGCAAGGGTAATGAAGGGTAATATAAAAAAAACCCCTTACAAAATTCGACAGACCCGGAAAATTACAGAAAATTGTATGAGTTGTACAAGCAAATTTCAAAGCTTCAAAGTCCCAACAAACCTTTTAAAAAGGCACTGGCTGCAAAATTCAACCGTCATTTGTTTTTATTTTTATTTTCCTAAAACAAAATTACTCAAACTGTCAAACAAAAAAAGTAAGATACTTAAATAAAGAACTCGAATTTAACAAACTGTTGACGTTAGGTTAGAGGTTAACGTTCTCACTACCCTTATAACTAGCATGATGCCGAGACTATTCCTGCCTTACTTATGAAATTATAACGACCCTGAACTAAGCACACCAATCGTTTCAGTTCCTGTCACAAGTTCTCTTACAACATCATCCATTGCGTGGTTTCTTCCGCTGATTCGTTCAACTTGCTTAACTTAATAATCAATGGATGATAAAGTCAAGTGTTCCAGCGATTTAAACACATGTTTTTGGTGGGTTCAACTGACCGCAGTTCTCATTACGTCGCGTCAGCAAATAGTTGTGTGTTAGGTTGTGATCTGCAATACAGTGAGCGGAGCGACAAGCGGCAACGAGCGATGGGCCGAGCGGATAAGTAGTATTTTCTTTACAAATCCTGCAAGATTTAACTTGTTGGTTACATGAACAAGACCGATAGATACAAATAGGTCTGCATCACCAAGAAAAGAATAAGAACAAAAACTAAAAAAAAAGGCAACTGACTTCCAAAAAAAAAACTACAAAGTCGAAAAATTACTTTAATTTCGGAAGTCGGTGTCTTTGGGTCTGTATTTTAGTTTTTTGCCACCGACTTCCGAAATTATAGTTATTTTTACTTTGTACTTTTTTTTGGAAGTCGGTTGTTTTTTTTTTGTAAAAAGTTTTTATTTATCATTTTTTAGGGTTCCGTACCCAAAGAGTAAAACAGGACCCTATTACTAAGTTACTATTACTTACTCCGCTGTCCATCTGTCTCTCCGTCTGTCACCAGGTTTTAACTCATAAACCGTGATAGTTAGACAGTTGAAATTTTCACAGATGATGTTTTTCTGTTGCTGCTATAACAACAAATACTAAATAACAGAATAAAATAAATATTTAAGGGGGCTCCCTTACAACAAACGTGTTTTTTTTTGCCGTTTTTATAGATAATGGTACGGAACCCTTCATGCGCGAGTCCGACACGCACTTGGCCGGTTTTTAGTTGTGGCACAGATTAATACAGATGGGGCACTCCGCAAAATCATTTAAATATAAAGCGACTCTTGCTACGATACAATAAAGTGCAATTCAGGTCGCACAACGCTTATTACCTACAGTTATATTCACCTACAAGTTACCTCTCTTTCTATCGCGTAACTCTATACCTTCTGACTCGTAAGGGTTGTCTTCTTTTACGGCCCGACAAGTAGAGAGCCCGCCGCGTACTTGTAGCTTCATACCTAAACTGCGGAGTGTCCCATCTGTATTAATCTGTGGTTATGGTAACTTACCCCACACATGCTATATATAAATCACAGTGACAGGAACTATAACATCATCCACATGACCACATAGACTAAGTGGGAAAATACGTATTATTGAAGCTAACTCAAAAACTACCCAAGCAGAGTTAATACAATTTATATGGGACCACCTACGAATACAGTCGAATTGAGAACCTCCTCCTTTTTAAAGTCGCTTAAAAAGTTTTGGTAGAAAAAAAAGTGTTGGTAGAAAATAAAAAGATTTGGTAGAAAATGCTTGCGCGGTAGGCACAAGCTTCTTCTACCAAATGAAAACAAAGTTTCAAAATCGATCCACATTTGACGAAAATATCGATGAACATACATTAAAAAAAGTCATGCAGTCATTGGGACTGCCGACAGAAGTGAAAACTTAAACGTAAACTATGTATAGCATATCGCAGTGTCAAGGTGACGAGGTGACGCGGTGACGCGAGTCCGTAAGATTTCCCCTTTCCAAAAATCGCTCAACGCGCCTAAAGAAGTTCTCACTTCAAAATTACACTTAAAACCTCCTCCTTTTTTGAATTCTGTTAAAACAGTCTGCTTTTGTACATTTTACTGGTGCATAAACGCACTCGTTGACGGCTTCCACGCCGTGCTTCGCAAGCGGTGTGCCGCGGCGCTCGGCAGGTTGCGCGCCAGCCGGCTGTTATTGCGGATATGCTGGACACGCGTTACGTCCAACACTAGGTACCCACATTAGGAGGTAAAATATAATTACAATGTTTTTATCTATTAACACTAGTTTCATAAGTTTTTCTGTACTAACATTCTATGGATTCTATTAGGCCTGAAATAAAAAGATTTTATTTTATTTAATTTTTTTATAAAGTATTAATAATAATAAGAATAATTTATTTACACACACACAAGTTAGGTTAGGTTACATACAGACATAGAAAATACAATGAAAATAATAAAAATGCAAAATAGAAATAGTCGTGGACCCCAAACTTGGCACAGCCTGGATCTTGGTGACCCAAAATTAACAGTAATGACAGACTAAAAAGAATGATAAAGTTTTAATAAATAAATAAAAGCTGAACCAAAACCGTGACAAGTTTACGGAAATAGTGAGCTCTATTTATATTCGATAATTCTGCATAAAGTGCGCTAGTCTCGGCTCCTTTTTTTTGCTCCGAGGTCTCGAGAACCGCAACAGTGGAGCACGACGTTCCTAAGCGCTTCTTAATTTTTCCTTCATCCCATTCTATGTCCAAGGCGTATAAATGGCTACATTGATGGCGTGGCGGCCATTTTGTTTTAGTTACCCGCGTCCGCTTATGAATAGGTCGCAGCCTACAACGCAATGCCAGCTTATATTCTACAGAAGACCGTTCTAATTATTACTAGGGTTGATATTAAGAGCTTCATGATAATTTGTTGTGTTATCTTGTGACGGAAGAGCACTGTTTGTTTAAATATTGGTTGTTTAAAAGTTTGGGCACAATCGCAGTAAACACGTAGTAATACATAATAATATTGTATTTACAGGGGAAATATATTTATTTCATATATACAATAAATGCTTGATAACAATATATAACACAACTAAATATTTACACCAGGTACAATCAATCTGCCTAGCCTTTTCCCAACTATGTTGGGGTCGGCTTCCAGTCTAACCGGATGCAGCTGAATACCAGTATTTTACATGGAGAGACTACCTATCCGACCTCCACAACCCAGTCACTGGGTAATACGATACCCCTTGGTAAGACTGGTTGTCAGACTTTCGGGCTTCTGACGACCCGTAACGACCGTCAAAGATCCACGAATGACAGCCGGGACCAACGGCTTAACGTACTTTCCGAGGCACGGAGGAGTCTCGGTATGTAAAGATAGTCACCCATCCACGGACCAACCCCGTCAAGTGTAGCTGAACCTGTTGGATTGACTCGTACGGCTTTTACTACTTAGCCACGAGCTCCTCTTACATTTACACCAGGCACAAATTTAATTTAAATGACTGTCTAACTATACTATACAAACAAATACAAAAACTAGGAAAATTAGGCGTCGAAGTACTCGTCCGCATCGCTGTCGTCCGGAAACGTGCCCAGAAGACTGGCAGCATTGCCACGTTGAATGACATTCCTAATTATTTGGCCAAAGAACGAGCTGGCCAGCTAGGTCACGTGAAGTGTCGACCAGTCGGCGAAAAATTTCCTTAAAAATAAGTCGCGCACTCGGGCCGCATGACCCGAGCATTTCGATCCCAAACGGCTCAAAACTGTAGTTACGCATAAGGTTACAATATTTGCGCCGCTTGAGGGTTTCAGCAGCCGCAGCTTATAGGGTCATTCCAATTCATATTCCAATATTTAGGTGCATATTCATTTTATCGTGCATTACAACCGTCTCTTATAAATCTACCGCACCACGTTTCAAGCAGTACAGGTGTTAGTATTTCTAACAACCCGTGTAACATAACTTGTGTCATTTTTATATTTCTGTTTCTATAGTTTATTATCACTTAATTTTTATACATTTCTTTTTTAGCTTAGGTTATCACTGTATTTGAGAATGTTGGTTCACCTGTCATTGGCAACTATATAAGTCCAAAACTGTTATAATACCTACTGTTAATTAATATTTTGTATACAGAAGCTGTTGGTGTACCTTTATAAATAACATTAAAATTAAAAATTTTCAAATTCAAAGGGTAGAAAAATTACTTAGATGGAATATAATCAATTAATCATATACAATATAATAATATACCAGTCTATTACTGTCCCACTATAGGCAAATACCTCTTCTCATGGAGAGAAGGCACGAACATTAATAACCGCGCTTGTTCATGACGTCCAGATTTCCTCACGCTGTTTGCTTTCACCGATGTCAGTAATATCCAAGATAGACACAGAAAATGCATAGGAATTGAAAAGTCATATTGCCTGGATTTGAATCCACAACCTTGTGAGAGGCGAGGCCTTAACCACTGGGAATCGTATACCATCGTCATTGGTAGATGTGAGTGGAAACGCCGAGGACACAAATAGTGACCTTATTGGTGAGGTTCTTCAGAAAGGTCAGGTGCGTTGTATTCGCAACCGGCGTGCGTGTATGACCAGATGACACGTATGAACGTAAACGAAGCAAAAGTAGTACGTTTGGTGGCGATCTGTAGTATCTGCCTACCCCCATGAGAAGAAGGCGTGAGGATAGATATGTATGATCATCATTCTCCTGCCCATCACACAATATATCCTAATAAGTAGGAATCGTATACAACGGTATGTATATGTCACGGGTAATGCTAGATGATTGAGTAAACCTAGGTTTATCCAAGCATTTTGGGTAAAGTCCGAATAATAATTAAAATAAATTTTAATTTCCCATACTCACCTAGGTCGATTTAGGTAATGCTAGAATGATTAAACTTAGGCTGAAAGGTAGGTTAGGTAATAATTAATTATCACAATTTTTTAACACATACTTATAGAAAAATATTAGGTTGGGGAAAAAGTCTTTTCGCATTATAGTATGTATGAACTTGTAATAAAATCTCTTTGGCTATACTATTTGTATCTGGCTGGTTTTGGTATCATTGAAAGTTTAAATTTTAAAGAACATAATTCCAAATTCAAATTAGGAAAATGTGTGATTTTCATTTGTTTTTCGTACCGTCAAGATGAGTGAATCTAATGAAGAAATTCGATACATTTTAAAATTTTACTACAAAAAAGGTAAAAATGCAACGCAAGCCGCGAAAAAAAATCTTTTGAATTTTCTTAAAAAATGCGATGAAACTTTTTCCCCAACCTATTACAAATAGAAAATGAAGCTAAAATTTAAACAAGGTTTTTGGTATGGCTTGTGCACCAAAGAAAGAGTTTTTTAGACCATTTTATTTTTTTTACTTGCAGCCTATGCGTCGACTACACGCAGAGGGCTTACAGCACCTTGCGAGTCCAATACATTAACGCATATAGGGCACTGTTGGAGCTGCCGCGACACTGCAGCGCATCAGGTATATTCGCTGAGAGGTACGTATAGATGCTACTATTCGAAAGATGATATGGCTGAAAGGGGTGACTACCGAGATGACGACTAATATAGAAGTATGGAAAAGGAGACATGTTGCGCCGACCCCAAATAAATTGGGATAAGGTTAGGAAAAATGATAATGATGATGATGTTGTTCAGTAATATTTTTAGAAAAGCAAAAAAAATAGGAATTATTTGAGGTTCGATTAAATACATTAAAACTTTTTAGCAAAAAATAAAACCGACTTCCAAAACAAAACACTACAAAGTGAAAAATAACTTTAATTTCGGTAGTCGGTGTCTTGGGTTTTGTATTTTCGTTTTTTGCCACCGACTTCCGAAATTAAAGTTATTTTTCACTTTGTAGTGTTTTGTTTTGGAAGTCGGTTTTATTTTTTGCTAAAAAGTTTTTATTTTTCCCTTTTTAGTTGTGGAAGCTACCCCACACAAATTCGAATACATAATTGAGCACAATAATTGTAGATATAGCCATGTAAATAACAGTGATAGGAAGTTATTAAAACACCATCACATCATCCACATAAAATAAGTGGGAAATATACGCATTATTGAAGCTAACTCAAAAACTCCCTAAGTTAAGTTAATACAATTTATATGGGACCACCTCGGAAGTATACCCTATCAAACAAAAAAAGAATTTTCTAAATCGGTCCATCCGTCTTTTTGAGTAATCGCGTAACAAACATACAAAAAAAAAAAAATACAGACGAATTGAGAACCTCCTCCTTTTGGAAGTCGGTTAATTACTATATTTAATACTAATCTTTCGCCAGTAATCACCCACAATATCGAATTCAAAGCAATCTCCCTACACAGCACTAGTTGAAGCTGCTGATGCGGGTGCGCACTCCTCAGGGGAAATATAAAGTACGTAATGGCACTTACCTTACCTTACCTACATACAATTTTGCCTCCAAGTACTTTCAAACTTTCAAAGTAGGGTGCAACGCAATCTCAGGATGTAATTAAAGCCATCTTCGTTATGTATTCTGCAAGCTGTCGGGTTAAAGCACTTCTTGCTTACTTTAATAACCTATTTTTGGCATCACAAACTTCTTCTTGTATTTAAGTACAACTTTTTGAAAGTAAAAGCAAAGTCTTTGACTATTGAAAGTTGGGTTACAATCACAGATATAGATAGACTTAGATAATGCAGGAGCACCTACTTTGTGTACCCAGCTTAAGCATAAAATGCTTAAGTAGGCTCAGTCTGCCCCTGTCCGCCGGGCAAGTGCATCTCGGACCACGCACAATGAAGGGTTCCGTAGTTGGGATGAATTTATCCCAAGAACAAACTTAACATTGTAGTTGAAAAACATGTTCTCCCATACATTCCAACTGCAAATGTAAGTTTGTACGCAAGATTTATTTTTTTATTTATTTATTTATTGAGGATCTCCAATAAAGGATACACATAAACGATATAAATTTACAATAATAAAAAAGGTTCATTTACGTGTGCTCCTTCAATTACAGGAGACCACAGCATGCACATCTAACTAGGTGTAAACACGATAAAAATAGAGATAATAAATTATGAATACAAGTTATAAAATTAGAAGGACAAAAAAAATGAAATTAACATATCAAGATTGAGCATTCATATAATGGTGTAGGCAGGATAAAAATAAAAATTGAGAAATAACATTGAATGAATTTGAGGAAAATAATAATGATTAAAAATTAACATGTCAAGATTGAGCATTAATATTACAATTGTTTAGTCTAATTATAATTAATTCACATTTCAGAGAGTAGTGACATACTATATACTTAGTTATTTTGCGGTGGCTAAATTCTTTTTGTATTTTGAAATGGGCAGAGTTATGTCCAGGGCACAACGCTTTGACAACTCATTGTACTGCCTGCAGAGTCTCGGGAGAGCGGCGAAATGTCCCAGATTAGTTTTAGATCCAGATATATATTGAAGATTTACATTGTTATTTTAAGACCTTAAACTACTTCTAAGTTTTCCTATAATCTATATGTAAAGAACTATTTTCTGTACTTTTTTCAGAATTTTAGGCTCAGTAGTTTCGTAGATTACACGTTACACGTCCGTGTTCGGGTCACAGAAATTAATACGTGTATCAAATTTCAACTTAATCGGTCTATTAGATCCGGAGCAAATTGGCTGTGACAGATGGACAGACAGACAGACCAGTGATCCTATAAGGGTTCTTTTTTTTCTTTTTGAGGTACGGAATCCTAAAAACACTTTCCGAATATCTACAAGAAGTTAAAAGAGACTAGGCTAGGATGAGAAAAACATTTTAGTTAATAGATATATAAATAGTATTTAAATTGCCTTTGATATGTCAGGCCCCTGGGGTTTCGGACCTTTGGAAGGCTTACAAGGGACCGAAGACAACTCGCAGAGGCCCCTTAGACAATTTTAAATGATGAGGAGGCACCAGCCAACGATTATCTCTGTATGCACTATGCAAATGCACTCAACGACAGTCCCCGGTTGGTGCAGGACTGTTGCAGTACATGGAAACAAAACATATTGGGCCATCCAAACCCATAGGTTTGGGTGGCTATCTATAGTGGATTCGCTACCATGAACTATGGGAGAACTATGTGCTGCCTGACCAATGTTATATAATATAATAATACCCCCTGCCATTTTATCTGTGTATAATATTATTATGGCAGGGGGTGACTTGCACACTCAATAATGGGCCCCCGGAAACGGTCGCAAGCACGTACTGACGTAGCGACCAGGGGGCAACATGTCCTGAGATGCTTGAGGAGTGGAGAGGTATTTCAGGCCTATCAAGACCATCCCGAAATCACGGTCAAGATCCGAGCATGTTTGCTCTTACGAATCTCCACTCAAGCCGGCCAATAAAGGCAAGAAAAAGGTGGGAGCTCTGTTCCTCGTTACCACTTAGTAGGTTTATTATTACACTTTTGAATCGGACAAACAAAGTGTAGTCTTCGGTCTCGTATTTAACGTTTGCTTATATTTTGTATGTCCGTTTGCCAGTTGGCAAAGGCCTCCTCCAACCTTCTGCATTCCTGTCTCTCTCTAGCCACTCTGCCTCATGTCGATCCATCGCCTTGTCTGATGTTATCATCCCACCTTTTCTGTGGCCTACCTCTCTTCTTTGGCTGTTTCTTGGGTACCAATGGGTAATTATTTTGCTCCATTTTCCTTCCCTCTAATTATGTGTCCAGACCATTTCTAGGTAAGTCTTCTTATTTTTAGGGTTATGTGCTGAACCTTGGTATTGTGTCTGATGGTTTTGTTGAGGAGCTTGTGGCTGAGTAATAACAGCCGCACGGGTCGATCCATCAGGTTAAGCTACGCTTGCCGGGGTTGGTCCGTAGATGGGTGACCATCTTTACATACCTAGACTCCTCCGTGCCTCGGAAAGCACGTTAAGCCGTTGGTCCTGGCTGTCATTCGTGGATCTTTGACAGTCGTTACGGGTCGTCAGAAGCCCGAAAGTCTGACAACCAGTCATACCAAGGGGTATCGTATTACCCAATAACTGGGTTGTGGAGGTCAGATAGGCAGTCGCTCTATGTCAAATACTGGTATTCAGCTGCATCCGGTTAGACTGGAAGCCGACCCCAACATAGTTGGGAAAAGGCTAGGCAGATTGATTGGTTTTGTTTCTTATTTTGTCAGCTTTTTGGCTCCTAGCATGCTTCTTTTGACTGGCCTGTTGGTCTAGTGGTTAGTGGCCCTGACTGCTATGCCGGAGGTCGTGGGTTCGATTCCCACCCAGGACAAATGTTTGTGTGATGAGCATGATCATTTTGCTCTGTGTCTGGGTGTAATTTATCTATATATGTATGTATTTAGAAATATATAAGTATGTTTATCAGTTGTCTAGTACTCATAACACAAGCTCTGCTTAGCTTGAGGCTAGACGGCGTTGTGTGATAGTTGTGGAATATTATATTTATATTTTATTTTTTCTCTCCATCGCGCGTTAGCATGTAGCAAGTTTATTGGTTGAGTGTCTTCTAGTCCATGTTTGACTTTAGTAAGTAGATTGTATTCCTCAACTCCTCAAGTAAATCTCTTCAATCTCAAAAGCTACATCTTCACTAAACCCCAACAAATAATCCTCTAACTCAAAAAACAAAAACAAAGTAGGAAGTACCCAATGACCTATCAGAGGTCACGCGTAACAAAATAGTTAATTACTTGCACTTCAACATGACTCGGAACAAGTGATGGTGAGCAAGTCACCGCGAAAATTACTTTTTGGCTGACGTCATTATTCTGTCCCTCCCCCTATTACCCTCCTCTGGCTGTTTGTAACAGCAACCATGGATAGTGGAGGGTAGAACAGAAGGTTAGGTTTATATTTAATTAGAGATTTAAAAAAACAGACCAGATGAATAGATTTGACCAAATGCAGGGTAAGATCAAAAACAGCAATGAGCTACAAATTAGCAACCAGAAATAGCTGCCAGTATTAATATTATCTCTATTTATCAAGTTAGTACTCCTATTCTAATTACTTAACCTAAATCCATGATTACATGCGAATCACTGCCACACGCGAAACACCGAGGTGGACAGTTTGCAACAGCGACTCACATAGAAACAATCGAGTCTGCTCGCCACACAGCGCATAATTAGGTTGGGGCTGGCCCGCACGCGGCGCACTAGGAAAGCGCATCGTTTTCTCACAAACTACTAACCAACACAAAAAAGTATTATTACTGTAATAACTGGCAAAATAGTATTATGTATATTAAAAACCGTACAAAATACTTTTTCAAGCTTTTATTTTACTACTTTGTCGGCGTGATTAATACGTGTACCCATGCCAAATTACAGCTTTCTAGTATTATGAGTCTCTGAGCTAAGCCGTGGACAGACAGACAGACGGTCATGGTGAAACTATAACTGTTCCTTGTTGACTACGGAACCCTAAAAATGAACGAAGCAAATGGAGTATGTACTCGTAAGGATCGTAGCTTGTGCCGTTCCGTAGCTTTTTAAAATAAAAATTGACTTAATGGGCTCATTAAACAGAGAACTCTTTTAATGTTTACGTGCTGACACTGTCCCCAGAGCTGGGCAAAGGACTTTCCTTTTGAAAATATGAACATGTTATCAGTGGGATAAAGACTTGACATAGAAGTCAGTCCAGATGTATGTGACCGTAAAAACCATACAAAACTGTCTGCGGAGAAATTTAGTCACGGACGCCACAGAGTTAGTTTACTGCATCCTTAGCTACACGTCGCGCTGTTTACGGAAAACTGTAATTTATCATTGAAATTAAAAGCCGCATTGTTTGAGTCATAATAAAGGCGAATTTAGAATGATCTATTGAGTCCTCGCTAATATTATTATTCATTTATTTCGCTTCGTAGTTACATTCTCTCGACTTACGAAATGAAATTTTCCCTGCCAAGCATGTTGTTTTATCAAACTAATTATGACTTTATTTGGGAGAAAAATTAGCGGCTGCTTTTATTATCGGGTCTGGTATCTATTATTCACTCATTATTTTATTTTTATTACTTTAATTTCTTATACCAACGTTGTAAGAACTTGTGGCTAAGTAATAACAGCCGCACAGGTCGATCAATCAGATTAAGCTATGCTTACCGCAGTTGGTCCGTTGATGGGTGACCATCTGTACATACCAAGACCCCCTCCGTGCCTCGGTAAGCACGTTAAGCCGTTGGTCCAAGCTATCATAAGTGGGCCTTTGACAGTCGTTACGGGTCGTCAGAAGCCTGAAAGTCTGACAACCAGTCTTACCAAGGGGTATCGTATTACCCAGTAACTGGGTTGTGGAGGTCAGATAGACAGTCGGTCCATTTAAAATATTCAGTAGTATTCAGCTGCATCCGGTTTAACTAGAAGCTGACCTCAACATAGTTGGGAAAAGGTTAGGCAGATGATGACCTACACTGTATCAGTCAATCGCCTGCGCCCGCGTCTCATCGCTTGTCATAGACTATAGACAATAGTCTATAGCATAGACAAGCGAGGTTGGAGCGTCGGGCGTCGGGAGCGAGTCGACCATTGTACTATTTACGGTTTTTAGTTTTTTTTTTTTTCTAAATTGTAGGTATTCTTGTTTTTAATTAATGTTAATTTTGTAAGGAGTTTTATATGCTTCTTTTTTACTGTTTGTATTTCCTGTGCGTGTCATCATCTGATGATGGTGACACGAACAGGGAATTTTTATTTTTATTTTGTTGAATGGAAAAGAAAAATCGTATACCGCTATTTGTTCGTTCGCGTATTGTTTTACAAAATTATCAGATTTTAGGTCTGGTGGGGTGGTTTAGGCTGGTAGAGAAGTAGTAGCCCAGTGGTGACAGCAGCGAATTACGGATTTATTCCGTTCTAATACCAAAAACTAATACCACTCATTTTCTATTCCGAACGGATAGACAGGTGTTTTACTTTGTGTAAATTATTTCATCACCACTGCTCTAAGAACGGTGAAGGAAACATCTTGAGGCAACCGGCATGTCCTAGAACCAAAAATTCGAAGACATGTGACATCTACCAACCCGCACTGGGCCCGCGTGGTGGATTACAGCCCAGTCCCTCTCACAGAGAGGAGGCCTGTGTCCTAGCTGTAGGAACATTATAGACCTCTATACATCTACGTGCCATTTTACCAAAAAAAATATGAATGTGGCCATAACGAGCCAACAAACAATCCTAACTTAGTGACTACTAGAAAAAAATTATAGAAGGTCTATCTATTTATACACGAAATCTCTTAAGAAGTCTTTGTACTCAACATTATGAACAACTTTTAGCATGGGACCAAACCTGAAATCGTGAAAAAAATCTGCAGTTCCGTATATTTTCACGAGTTATGCGAACATAAATGTGATTCGTTTGAGGGAACAGCTGATTCTTTTTTCGCGATTTCAGGTTTGGTCCCATAGCATCACGACCTACACTTGCTGTACGAAGATTTGTTAGTAGCTCCGAGTTTGCCACTTCACGTAGACAAGCCATGGTGTCTCTGGCGAAGAAGGCGCACCGACGCCTCCGATGTTTCTCTTCGAAGTATGCACTCCCGTGCCGTTTTGTGGAAATAAACTACTATAAATAGTAAAAGTTGTTCATAATCATGAGTACAATGACTCCTTAAGAGAATTCGTGTACTATACCTTATATTATTCACAATAATACCCAGTTTTATATTTATTTAAATGAAGGAATAAATTAGCGCGACTTCTGCTGTTGCTAACTAGCCAAATTATTTTGTTGCGTGCCATTGCTTGGTCATCCTTGTTATAGACTGATTATGAGGTTTACTGTTACGGTATTCTTTATAAAGAAACTTATTTTTCACTATCTCTAGGTATATAAGGCTTATGATACTGGGCCGAGTAGAAGGAAAACGCGCTCAAGGCAGCGCACCGACACGATGGTCAGACGCGATCAAGAAGGCTGTTAGAGGCAATATTTACCGAGCGGTCCACTCTGCAAACGACCACCATTTTGGAGATGCATAGGTGGTCGCGATCCTCAGCAATGAGGGAATGACAAAGAAAAGGATTTGTGGAAAAACCGGCGAAGTGCATGTCATACCACGCACAATGAAGGGTTCCGTAGTTGGGATGAATTTGTCCCAAGAACAAACTTAACATTGTTGTTCAAAAACATGTTCTCCCATACATTTTAACTGAAAATGTCAGTTTGTACGCCCAATTTTGAGAGATTAAGGTTAAGATCTATATAAGTATGTATTTACAATAAAAAAAATAAAAAAAAGTAGTGTATGTAGTATATCAGTTATCTGGTTTCCATAGTACAAGCTCTGCTTAGTTTGGGATCAGATGACCGTGTGTGGAATGTCCCAGGATATTATTATTATTATTATTATTTACCATGTCATTTTAAGACGAAAGACTTCTTAGAGGTTTCCTGTAATCTATAGATATAGAACTATTTAGAACTAACTATGATAGTTTCGAAGATAAGGGGGGGGGGGGGATGGTAAAATTTCATCTATTTTCTTAAATAACTTTAAAACAATTAGTTTTAAAATTACAAAAAAATCTATTTGAGACCCTCACAGTAAACCCTTTGATTTAATGTCACACGGTACAGTTTGCATTTTTTTTTATTTTTTTTATTTGCTGGGGAGCGAATGAATATTTAAAAAAAAAAGTTTTATTTACACGCGAATATGGTGAGTCATCACCTTAAAAAGCCTAAGAAACATTCGGTATGAACACTCATGATCAACCTATTTGTATTTCAAATCTAAAAACAAAATGACACGTCAGTGACGTCATGCATGAAATGAAGAGGACAAAAATAAAATTATTGTTCTTCTATTACCTGAAGTAAAAGACGGCTCATTCGATATAACTCGTATGATGTTGTCAGTCTTGTTTACCTTGTTCTCGAATTATCACGTTTACATTGTTTTATACTGTTTGGTAGATAGAGACTCGTCTCGTACAATGTTATGAAACAAAAGTTGTTGACAGTAAAATGGATCCTTGTTCGTATAATCCGTGTATACATCTTTGGGGCTGACTGTACGAGTGTGTACTGCCATACGGTTTAAACGAGACAGTATTATACGTAAGTTATATATTCGTTCTGCTTTACGAAATTTTTATCAGTGATTTCGAAATTTCAATCCATCCGTTTCAAATCGTAAATTACCTTCTGAACCAATAAAACTATTTCTTTTCAAATAATTTGCTCACCATGCGTCGTATTGTGCTATTTTATACATTTTGTATATATTTTCGTTTACTTGAATTGGTGCCCACCGAATCTTCAAAAGTAAGGAGGATAATAGGCGGAGAAAGTGCTGACGAAGATAAATACCAATATATTGTTAGACTGCAATATCAAATTTTATTATATGAAAAAAATATTATACAGATCCTCAGGCATATGCACTCGTGTACGGCTGCTGTTTTAACTCCTATTTGGTCACTAACAGCTGCCCATTGTTTTCTAGAAGAAGGGTCCCTCGATATAGATGTAGAAAACGTATCATTAAGACCTGTTGTAATGTATGGCCCACATGAAAGAAGAACCATTTGCAAAGTGATAAATACTGTCGTACACCCTGCTTATAAATTAAGAATGTTTGACATAACTAATGATATAGCTTTGATTAGACATGAACTAATCACATTAAAGGAATACGCGCGCGTGAGTGGATTGGATTACTTAACTATGGTTGGTCATAAAGTCACTTTGACTGGTTACGGAATAACCAATACTACCGTCAAGTTCGGAATCGCAAAAGCAAAATTTATTGAAATCGCAAGTGATGCTACTACGCTGGGGATGCCTTTACAATTTTTAGATGCTGTAGTCGTGCACTGCGGTAAGAACTATGGAACATCAGATCAAATAAATATAATAAAGGGAGGGATCTGCCTAGCAAGACCATGTGGCAAGGAGTCTGGTTTATGTCCAGGAGACTCCGGGGGGCCGTTGCTCCATCAATCAGGTGTAGTTGGCGTCAACTCCATCGGCTCGAAAGAAATTGAAAGATTCTGCTTCCTGAAATCACACCCAGCTTTCTATGATCCTGCAGGGGTTACACCTACTAGCCCATACATCGATTGGATAAGTAGGACCATTACAAATGAAGTTCTAAAACGCAAAAGTAATATGCATGAGCATCTGAAAACAGCAAAATGAAGAAAAAACTGATAAAAAGGATGAGAACGCAGCAGACGCAACAATTGTTGCATGGGTATTAGAGTCGCAAATAATCACTATGAGCAAAATATGGAATTTGTTGGAAATATTGTATTTATAACTTACTAGCTGATCCGATCCGACAGACGTTGTCCTGTCTATATTTCAATTTTGATTTTTCGTATACAAAATGCTCGGATATTTGACCTATTCCTTGGAAGGGATTATACTAGAGGTAATTTCCACAAAACGAAGCTTGGTTTGTACCTTTGTTTTTTTTTTCAAGTAAAACACGTCTAAATTTCAAAAAATACAAAATAAAGAACGTTTTCTTTCTTTCCACTAAAGACTTTTTATTTCTGAAATTATGGCCATGTATTTTTTTTATAAATTATCACTCATTTATCATCAGTCGGAAAATATTTTTTATTTTTTTTTTTAATTATTTGTTTTTGGTGACCAGTCTGAAAATTTGAACAATAATCTAAAAACCTCCATACCTCGGAAACCATAAAGTTTCGACCCCTAGTTGGCGGGCTTAATTTGTTTGAAATTACCTCTAGTATAACCCCTTTCAAGGAATAGGTAGAATTTCCGAGCATCCTGTGTATAACTTAGGTATACTACAGATGACACGAAGGACATTGTAATCGTAAGTTGACTAAACGTGCGCTGAGCGTTTACTATCTCATCGCTTTTTTACTTTTACAGACATTAAATACGTAGAAAATATTTTAATGTTTTATTCATATTGGGCAAGTATTTGTTGGAGTATAGCAAAAACAAACGACCCTACTTCAACACTAGTCTTTCTATTTCTAACTCATAGATATTATTTTTTCTATCCGAGCCCGCCTCATCACTTGACTGTAATCCATCTCATAGCATCACTACTCTTCTTTTAGCCTTACGTGAGACCACACATCTCACGTAATTTTAGTAAATCACGCCTTCCAAAAAATAAACATACTATTAAAATCCTTAGAACGGTCTTTCCTTTGGCTTTCCTTTTTAAATCTAACATATTCAATAAAATATCAACAAAAAATCTACAATATCGTTACGAAAGAAGATACTCGAGCAAGTGCACTCGACCCAGGCTCGATGGGTTCACAAGGGCACAAAGCAACAAGTAAACATCACAAATAGCGTAACTCAAGTTTTGAGTAGCCACGACAGAAAACAGAGAACGACAAACAACGAAGGGCTCTTTAAAATACTGTTTTTAGACAATCTGCCTAACATTTTCCCAACTACGGGGTCTGTTTGGATCGGGGTCTAATCGGATGTAGCTAAATACCCGTAATTTACATGAAGCGACTGCCTATCTGACCTCCATAACCCAGTTACTGGGTTACACCCCTTGGTAAGAAGCAGAGCAGTCAGACTTTTGGGATTCTGACGGCTTCTGAATACCCATAGCGACAATCCACGAATGACAGCCGGGACTAAGCTTAACGTGCTCTCCGAGGCACGGAGATGTCTCGGTATGTAAAGATGGTCACCCATCCACGGACCAACCCTGGCAAGCGTAGCTTAACCTGATGAATCGACCCGTGCGGCTTTTATTACTTAGCCACGAGCTCCTATTCGACGACACGAGAACCGTTCATTCCATTTTACATTATAAAGTACTCAACTAGGAAACTAAGTATGTGAGCACAAAATTACGCTTTTAAAATAATGTGTGGAATAAAGTACATTTAATTTTTTTTTCTTATTTCGTTTGAATCCCGGATGGGAGCTAGAGTGGGGCTAAGTGAGAGTGATTACCATGCAGGAGCCGTGCCTCGTTTAGTAGGATAGTCACTGGAGCTAGTATAATTAGTGAATTCAAATTGACATTTTAACACCAAATGAAGGTACCTAAGAATTGAAATTAAGGGAGAAGCGCTAAGGTAGCTGATGAAATCCCAATTTTCTTAAGATTTTTGCTATTTGCAGGTCAGTGTCAGGTTGTATCTTGATCAAAATATGATTCGCGACTATAACAAATATCGATGCCTAACAGCCAAAAAGGAATAAGCGACATTTTTTGCGAAATGGACTTGTCGATATAGACGCAGTAAAAAAGCCGAATCTAACCATATATACAAGACGATTTCGCAAAAAAATGTCGCTTATCCCTTTTTGGCTGTTAGGCATCGATATGTATTTATATAGTTATTACCGTAAGAATCATCAATACATCTCTCTAAGTTAGATTTGCCCCGGATTGTTCTGATTGCTGAAATCTAAAACCAATCCACCATCCAAATCTATTCCATGATGAATGATGGATTAGATATCCATCGCCACCAAGTCAAAAACTGATGAGAGGATCCCATGGAAATCGAGGGAAACCCTCAAATTTTATTGGCACACCTATAGTGATTTGGGTATGTTTTATAGTAACTCGTGCATTTGCTCTCGGAAAGCTGCACTTGGTGAAGTGGAACTGATGATGAAGGCCACAGATGGCCATCGGAACTACTCAATTATACCTAAGTATTTCACGGGTTGCGATTCGATTACTTTAATATGGTGGCTAAGCCAATTATGCTCGTCACAATGCATATGGTGATGGTGCCTTCACCATCAGCTCCAGTTCTCCTGGTTCTTTCTAGGAGAACTCCTCAACAATTAACATCCCTGCATCGGGAAAAGCAACTTAGATAACACAAGCTGACCCACTAAAAAGAGAAAAAAAAATTTTTTTACAGAAAAAAAAAAAACTACCGACCTCCAAAAAACACTACAAAGTGAAAAATAACTTTAATTTCGGAAGTCGGTGGCAAAACATTAAAATACACCGACTTCCGAAATAAATATTATATGTAGTGTTTTTCGGATGTTGGTTTTTTTTTTTTTTTGTAAAAAGATTTTATTCTACATCACTGATCACTTGATCAGGTTTACACTGTATGTTTGTATAATAGTTAAACCCCTTCGACTATATACCTAGGCTCACATTTTATTGCATTCCTAGAGAAGGTATTTTAAGAGGGAGGCTATAACAACATCGCAAATCTACTTGGCTATGTCCAAACTGTCACTTCAATTTCACAAACCACAGCTTCATTAAGGCGAGTTACTCTCCTGCGGTACTCGCTTCAAACACAGCACAAGAATGTAAAAGGTTTTCCTGATACAATATTAATCTCACTAGACTCGGTTATAACATGAGAAATTAATTTATATCAAGTATTAGCTTCATGCATTTCAAGGAGAAATTTAAACTAAACGTACGCTTAGCTTTGTGGCTTCATGAGGCTAATACTCGGTTTCTAGAGGCTAATAACGATAAATTTTGCAGTTTCTACTTAGTTTTATGCTCTATAAGCTCCTACGGGAATGAAGAGTATCATGAATTCTTTAGTAGGTAAGGTAAATCTCTGTCGTCAAATCAGCTCGGTTCAAACCTTGAAAAAGGCAGACATACTGAATTTTTAACCACGGCCTGTCAGTGGAAACAAATGACAACATTGAACTCTTTAAGGCGAAGGTGCCAGGTTAGCCCGCGAAATTCAAGTTTTCTTACGTTTTCGGCAATGTGCAAGTCAGTATTAGGTTGTATGTTGATTAAAGTATGATTCGCGACCCAAATATGTATTAACAGATGATTTTATCCATTAAAGTCATCATTACCACTTTTTAAGTAATTCTATTAAATGACTATGGAGTTGTATTACTGATTCTAATGATTATAATTCTATAAGTACATATTTGTTACGGCGCGAATTCGTGTTCGGATCAACATACAACCTAATACTACTTACAAATTGCAAAAAATGTTAGAAAATTACCCGTTAATGTGACCCTTTAACTACATGAGCAAAGATAATACCTACTGTCTTTAGTTACATGAGCAAAGATAATACCTACTGTCTTTAGTTACATGAGCAAAGATAATACCTACTGTCTTTAGCTACATGAGCAAAGATAATACCTACTGTCTTTAGCTGCATGAGCAAAGATAATACCTACTGTCTTTAGCTACATGAGCAAAGATAATACTTACTGTCTTTAGTTACATGAGCAAAGATAATACCTACTGTCTTTAGTTACATGAGCAAAGATAATACCTACTGTCTTTAGCTACATGAGCAAAGATAATACCTACTGTCTTTAGCTACATGAGCAAAGATAATACCTACTGTCTTTAGTTACATGAGCAAAGATAATACCTACTGTCTTTAGCTACATGAGCAAAGATAATACCTACTGTCTTTAGTTACATGAGCAAAGATAATACCTACTGTCTTTAGTTACATGAGCAAAGATAATACCTACTGTCTTTAGCTACATGAGCAAAGATAATACCTACTGTCTTTAGCTACATGAGCAAAGATAATACCTACTGTCTTTAGTTACATGAGCAAAGATAATACCTACTGTCTTTAGCTACATGAGCAAAGATAATACCTACTGTCTTTAGCTACATGAGCAAAGATAATACCTACTGTCTTTAGCTACATGAGCAAAGATAATACCTACTGTCTTTAGCTACATGAGCAAAGATAATACCTACTGTCTTTAGTTACATGAGCAAAGATAATACCTACTGTCTTTAGTTACATGAGCAAAGATAATACCTACTGTCTTTAACTACATGAGCAAAGATAATACCTACTGTCTTTAGCTACATGAGCAAATATAATACCTACTGTCTTTAGCTACATGAGCAAAGATAATACCTACTGTCTTTAGCTACATGAGCAAAGATAATACCTACTGTCTTTAGCTACATGAGCAAAGATAATACCTACTGTGTTTAGCTACATGAGCAAAGATAATATCTACTGTCTTTAGCTACATGAGCAAAGATAATACCTACTGTCTTTAGCTACATGAGCAAAGATAATACCTACTGTCTTTAGCTACATGAGCAAAGATAATACTTACTGTCTTTAGTTACATGAGCAAAGATAATACCTACTGTCTTTAGCTACATGAGCAAAGATAATACCTACTGTCTTTAGCTACATGAGCAAAGATAATACCTACTGTCTTTAGCTACATGAGCAAAGATAATACCTACTGTTTTTAGCTACATGAGCAAAGATAATATCTACTGTCTTTAGCTACATGAGCAAAGATAATACCTACTGTCTTTAGCTACATGAGCAAAGATAATACTTACTGTCATTAGTTACATGAGCAAAGATAATACCTACTGTCTTTAGCTACATGAGCAAAGATAATACCTACTGTCTTTAGCTACATGAGCAAAGATAATACCTACTGTCTTTAGCTACATGAGCAAAGATAATACCTACTGTCTTTAGCTACATGAGCAAAGATAATACCTACTGTCTTTAGCTACATGAGCAAAGATAATACCTACTGTTTTTAGCTACATGAGCAAAAATAATACCTACTGTCTTTAGCTACATGAGCAAAGATAATACCTACTGTCTTTAGCTACATGAGCAAAGATAATACCTACTGTTTTTAGCTACATGAGCAAAGATAATATCTACTGTCTTTAGCTACATGAGCAAAGATAATACCTACTGTCTTTAGCTACATGAGCAAAGATAATACCTACTGTCTTTAGCTACATGAGCAAAGATAATACCTACTGTCTTTAGCTACATGAGCAAAGATAATACCTACTGTCTTTAGCTACATGAGCAAAGATAATACCTACTGTCTTTAGCTACATGAGCAAAGATAATACCTACTGTCTTTAGCTACATGAGCAAAGATAATACCTACTGTCTGTAACGGAACGTTACATGAATAATCATGTTTTGGTAATGATCGCTAAATGACAATATAATTATTATAAATGAATGCTTTGTTCTTTGTTTGTGTACGACTTGGAACGCACCGGGTACGCGCAGTGCGGGGTGGGTGTTCGGATAGAATGAATGAGGTGAAGGTATTGCGCCCGCACAGCTGACGCGAGTCCAGACAGTCACTTCTAGACTGAGGTGAAACATCACGTATCGCTTGGTGTCCTGTCGAGCGCCCTAGCAGACACGACAATTATTTTTTTTTTTTGTCATTTTAAAAAATACTTCCGAGTTAAAAGTGCCAATAAGTGATCAGTGATAATCCCGATCTAGGGTAAGTTTTGAATAGCACACAAATTACGCAAATCATAATCATGTCATTTTCTTGCTAATCATTATTCTGTGTACTACTATTATATATATTATTTCTTGTTATTACTCATTTTCTGTTGCTTATTTCATCTAGTTAAATAAGTACCATTTAGGAATAGCCTCAGAAATTACTAATATTGTGATATCATGCTACTTAATTTTCTTCTACCTTCAAGTACGTTATTAATTTCAAAATTTAAATTCTTAAGTTGTAACCGACTCATACCTATTGTTTTTTTTTTATTTAATTTTGCTCCACTTTGCTTAATATGTAAACTCCGTTCTGGACAGTACCACCACGGCAATACTACTACAACTAAATAGGTATTTTCTTCCTGTTGTTGTCGGTGGTACCCCAGCGCGGAAGTTATTAGGCCAAGTTCTAATCAGCTGGAACGGCGGTTCCAGGTTTTATGTTCAAATCAAGATATCAACGGCAGCAGCTTCGCGTCTACTTTTGAACGGACCGAAGATTGTTTCGACGCTTCGCCACTGGTGTGCTGAGCAAGTCGGGCGGCCGGGCCACTAGTGACGTCACCGTACAGCACAGCACTGAACTCCGGCCATCTTTCATCTCTGGCCAGCAGCGGGATTTTGCCTGCATCTACAGGGGAGTACCTATCCCTGCAGGAGTGACAGCAGACGTTCGCAACCCACGACCTACAAATATTGTGTGTGCCTCCGGCTTAACTGGTTTGGTTATTTTCAATTAAACATTTTTTAAGGTGCACACCCGTTTTTTATTCAGTCGCCAGTTATTAGGTGGGAATCCAACGGGTGGAGGCTACATGTCTTTAGCTACATGAGCAAAGATAATACCTACTGTCTTTAGTTACATGAGCAAAGATAATACCTACTGTCTTTAGTTACATGAGCAAAGATAATACCTACTGTCTTTTGCTACATGAGCAAAGATAATACCTACTGTCTTTAGCTACATGAGCAAAGATAATACCTACTGTCTTTAGTTACATGAGCAAAAATAATACCTACTGTCTTTAGCTACATGAGCAAAGATAATACCTACTGTCTTTAGTTACATGAGCAAAGATAATACCTACTGTCTTTAGCTACATGAGCAAAGATAATACCTACTGTCTTTAGTTACATGAGCAAAGATAATACCTACTGTCTTTAGCTACATGAGCAAAGATAATACCTACTCTCAATAAATCTGCATGGTTGGTCTAGTGGTCGCAAGCACTACTGCTGAGTATGAAGATCTTGGTTCTTTTCTGGGTTCGATAATCAGGCATAGTATTATTGGATTTTTCCACCAAGAATTTCCCGTAGCAGCCCGCAGTCTGGATTTGTGCCCGACTGATGGCAATAAATAGACTGGGCCCTATTACATAGGACTTCCACATTATTGGCGAATTGTGGGTGTACAATAGATACACCTTGCCTTGGGATTACAGGCGATGTAGAAATTCAAGAAATTAAGATTACGACACAACAAACTTTAATATTTCTGGATTCTTTTTTTTTTTATTTGAGATGGGTTTGCTCTTGACTCTAGGTCACACCCGTTTTTTATTCAGTCGCCAGTTATTAGGTGGGAATCCAACGGGTGGAGGCTACATGTCTTTAGCTACATGAGCAAAGATAATACCTACTGTCTTTAGTTACATGAGCAAAGATAATACCTACTGTCTTTAGTTACATGAGCAAAGATAATACCTACTGTCTTTAGTTACATGAGCAAAGATAATACCTACTGTCTTTAGCTACATGAGCAAAGATAATACCTACTGTCTTTAGCTACATGAGCAAAGATAATACCTACTGTCTTTAGCTACATGAGCAAAGATAATACCTACTGTCTTTAGTTACATGAGCAAAGATAATACCTACTGTCTTTAGCTACATGAGCAAAGATATTACCTACTGTCTTTAGCTACATGAGCAAAGATAATACCTACTGTCTTTAGCTACATGAGCAAAGATAATACCTACTGTCTTTAGTTACATGAGCAAAGATATTACCTACTGTCTTTAGCTACATGAGCAAAGATAATACCTACTGTCTTTAGCTACATGAGCAAAGATAATACCTACTGTCTTTAGCTACATGAGCAAAGATAATACCTACTGTCTTTAGCTACATGAGCAAAGATAATACCTACTGTCTTTAGCTACATGAGCAAAGATAATACCTACTGTCTTTAGCTACATGAGCAAAGATAATACCTACTCTCAATAAATCTGCATGGTTGGTCTAGTGGTCGCAAGCACTACTGCTGAGTATGAAGATCTTGGTTCTTTTCTGGGTTCGATAATCAGGCATAGTATTATTGGATTTTTCCACCAAGAATTTCCCGTAGCAGCCCGCAGTCTGGATTTGTGCCCGACTGATGGCAATAAATAGACTGGGCCCTATTACATAGGACTTCCACATTATTGGCGAATTGTGGGTGTACAATAGATACACCTTGCCTTGGGATTACAGGCGATGTAGAAATTCAAGAAATTAAGATTACGACACAACAAACTTTAATATTTCTGGATTCTTTTTTTTTTTTTATTTGAGATGGTTTTGCTCTTGACTCTAGGTCAGAGATGACAGAGACAAAGTCGACGATCGAGTGAGCTTACCCAGAAGAATCCTGTTCACTCTCACTTTGAAGAGATTAGCGTTGTATGCGCTCGGATACACAGACGCAGGTAGTGTGTTCCACTCTTTTGCTGTGCGCATTATGAAAGACATTTGGAAACGCTTAGTGCGAATTGGTGGAATATCCACCAGGTAGGGATGGTAACTGGCAGCGCGTCCATACAAATAAAGAGTTACTTAACTTTATCTAATTCTTCAACGATAACAAATGTAATTTATAGCTTAAGAAAACTTCTAATTCAAGTCATAATTGCGAAACAGCCTGTAAATATTTCAAATTGTAACAGAGAAATTTTATTTTCACATAGCGCAGTAATAGTCACGAACATTCTGAGTGAGCCTAGGTTTTGAAAGCACGCGACGAATTTATTACGCAATTGTAGTCACAAAAAAATCTTATTTCAGTGTAATTCTTAGTTGGAAAGCGCCAATTTTTATTTAAAATGTTAGAAACTATTTTAAAATGTACGAGGGACTAAAATTAGAATAAATAAATCCATATCAATCTGTCTAGACTTTTCTCAACATTGTTGTGGTCGGCTTCCAGTCTGATCGGATGCAGCTGATTACCAGTATTTTATATGGAGCGGCTGCTTATCTGACCTCCACAGTACTGCGTAAGACGGTACTTCTCGGTAAGACTGGTTGTCTGACTTTTGGGCTCCTGACGACTCGTAACGGCTGTCAAAGATCTACGAATGACCGCCGAGACAAACGGCTTTACGTGCTTTGAGGAGGGGTCTCAATAATGTAATGGATGGTCACCCACCCACGAACCGACCGCGGCAAGCGTCCTTCGATCGACCTGTGCGCCTGTTATCATTTAGTCATGAGCCCCTCGTGAAATAAACCCGTATACCAACATGAAATTTTTATTTATTTTTAACCGACTTCCAAAAGGAGGAGGTTCTCAATTCGTCTGTATGTTTTTTTTTTGTATGTTTGTTACGCGATTACTCAAAGACGGAATGACCGATTTAGAAAATTCTTTTTTTGTTTGATAGGGTATACTTCCGAGGTGGTCCCATATAAATTTTATTAACTTTGCTTGGGGAGTTTTTGAGTTAGCTTCAATAATGCGTATATTTCCCACTTATTTTATGTGGATGATGTGATGGTGTTTTAATAACTTCCTATCACTGTTATTTACATGGCTATATCTACAATTATTGTGCTCAATTATGTATTCGAATTTGTGTGGGGTAGGTTCCACAACTAAAAAGTGAAAAATAAAAACTTTTTAGCAAAAAATAAAACCAACTTCCAAATGCTACAAAAACACTACAAAGTGAAAAATAACTTTAATTTCGGAAGTCGGTGGCAAAAAACGAAAATACAAAACCCAAGACACCGACTACCGAAATTAAAGTTATTTTTCACTTTGTAGTGTTTTGTTTTGGAAGTCGGTTTTATTTTTTGCTAAAAAGTTTTTATTATTTTAGCCTGTGTTGTACCACTACAGGACAAAAGCCTGCCTTTCTCCTTTCCACTCCTCTCTGTCTTGACCTAGTGTGGACCAATCCTGTCCGTAAGCGTTAAGCTCGTCTCGCCATCTTATCCTGGGTCTGCCTCGATGTCGACGGACATTTTTATGGGACCCACATGGTGGTAGATTTAGCCCATGATTCGTTCGACACACGGTAAACGTGTGCGGCCCAGTCCCACTTGAGCTTGACTGCTTTTTGGGTGACGTCGGCGATTTGGGTTTTGGAGAGCAGCGCTGTGTTCCTAACACGGTCCGAAGAATACTGCGCTCGCTGACCAACCTCAAGTTTGAACCTCTGCTGAACCGTCAAAGACCAGGTTTGAGCACCATGTGTGAGGATATCAACAGCCTGTGAGTTACATAACCTTTCGTGAAAAACCAATAAGAGCGTTCGCAGACGGCATACAATCGATAGCGGTTTTTTGTAGGAGCTAAATAAAACAGTAGAGACCAAACAACAACGCAAACGTAGGTCTAAATAACGATAGGGCGAAATAGTCTGACCGACTGTTAGACCTACAAAACATATGCCGTGTACAAGCGCGCTAAAGTAAGTCTCGCAGTCGCTCTGGTTTTTATTAAATTCCGGTTCAACATCTGATAAGTAAATCTGCAATCAACCATATGTCGCATTGCAGTACCTACCTACTATACAGGGTCAAATTGAATTATCTAGCGAAACTCCGCAGATGTGATGGGTATCAATATCTAAGGACGTGATCAAAGAAAAAATCAACCGCAGGTGGTGTAGTCATTTGGAATATCAATTTAAAAATCTGTTTTCTTTGTGTAAACTTATTTTTTTTATTATATCGTATTTATATTTTATTTATTTATAGTTAAGTAAAACGGTACAACACCAATTACATACCCATTATCGATACCCAATGGGTTTCGATATCTAAACACGATTAAAACAAAAAAAGAATCAAAATTTTCTCAACTCTTACTTCAATAACAAAACCACGAGCGGTCGTTGAAACCTTTTTCTTTTTTTTGTCGTGTTTAGATATACCACCACGTCCCATCATGTCTACGGAGTTTCGCTAGCTAATTTAATACGAACCTGTACCTAATTGTAGCGTTTCGACCAAAATAAACAGCCAAAGCATTCCACATCCGTACGCTTTCACCAGGCATTAAATTACGAAGATTCCTTCCAACTAATCTTCCAAGGAACTATACCTATCTACCCACATTTCAAAAAACTGGCACGCTGACCCAAAATCCTTACAAAGGTAGGTGTTACCCCACGACTTTCATAGGCTTACTTTATCCAAACAAAAACTCAATTAAAGGCCTCGAAAGACAAAGAAGCGAAATTATTTACGACATCAACCACCAAACTGTCTTTTTTTTGCCACTTTTTATAGAAGAGGGGAGGGTGCGGAGGGATGGTCTAATTTATCATTCGGCCTTCTGTTTAGGGTTGAAACCACGACAGGGTTAATTATGTAATACAATGCTACTGAGAAGGGTTAAAAAAGAATGATACTGTTAAACATATTGTCCAGTTTAATGTTTGTAACACGAACACATTTGACTGAGTTTGTTTATTGTGTTTCTTTTCATGTTTTTGTTTTAATTTGTTGTTTATTTGGTGACGGATGAATCTGTTTTTAATGGGAAATGGGGGTTCTGGACTAGATTTTACATTCTGGCTTGAGATATTCAGTATAGTAGGTATTTTATCCAATACAAAATAACCCTGGATCGAAACATATTAAATACATGTGGAAAGCCATTTCCCAGCAGTGGTATGAGCAAGCTGACATCTCACCGAAGAACAATTAAATGCCTTCTCAGATCAAGAAAGAGAAAAATCACCACATTTTAATAGAGCTCAAGATATTAATCATTAAACAACCAGGTCTCTACAACATTACCTCTTCAAAGAAATAAACAGCAACCATAAAGTTTAAAAATAGAATGGCAAAAACATTTTCCATCTTTACCCCAAAATGTAACCAATCCAAAAATAAAATTGACCAACCCACAGAAATAGAATTACAAGTAATACTCCGTCACTTCAGCTGGCTTCGTTGATCGTAAAGTGTCAGTTATACTGGCGTGCCCATTGCAGGTGGCCGAACTACCGCGACTCTTGCCCAATGTCTCCGGACACACAGATGCCAAGAAATGCCACTATTTATTTTCTAACATCTGTATTTCGTAAAAGCTATGTGATCAGTGGTGTATGTCAAAATATAATTTCTGTATCCATAATCAGTTCATCAATCATTCCTACATTGTTTCATTATTATTATGATTTGTGACTAAGTTATATGCCATTTTGTAAGACAAGTCAGTGATTGCGATTTTTTTAGTTAGGTCAGTCTATTATTAAGCATGCGATTTATACAGATGATATTGAAGTGACTTTGAAGACTTTTTAAGAGACTTTACCGCTTTGAAGGACACTAACGAGACACAATGGCAGTTTTAATATTATTACTGCTATGAACGTATAGTTTCCTTCAAAGCGTTATGAATTTATGATGCGTGATGATGTTAGTGTTCTTCAAAGTGTTGTGATTGATACGTGGCGGCTGGCTAAAAGATTATAGTGCCTATATCAAGTAAATACAGGGCGGCAGGGGAGAAGATAAGTAGTGATTGTATCAAGAAGAAGAAAAAGAAGGGAAGATACGTCACTGTATGTGATTGTTCTTAATGCACTTACATCAAGTCCCAAATAAAGTAGCCAGGGAAATGAAAATAACAATATCAGTCGCTTTCATATCTAATTCTGTCTTATTTTGTTTTTTGGCGTAATTATATTATTAAAAAAAATTATAATAATAATATCATTCATTACCTATGCCAAAAACAATTGATTGATGAATGATGAATGATTATTAATTAATTCGACAATTCATTAACCAGGGAGAAAACTGAGGAAAACGTTAGTATTGAATGAAAGCCAACGACTATGTGGCCGCGTTTGGTATCTATAGCTGTGTTTTTAACAGTAATAAAGATTGTTGATTTTAATGACAAAGGCGGCCCCTATACAGGCAGCTTTTTTATTGGCTAGGGAGCTGCCACGACAGTATTGTACTCATCATTATGAACAACTTTTACTATGGGACCAAACCTGAAATCGTGAAAAACAAAATCAGCTGTTCCAAACATTTATTTTGGCATAACTCGTCAAAATGTAAGGAACAGCTAACTTTTTGCCGGTATAACACTATCGTAGCAGCTCCCTAGCCAATAAAAAAGCACCGTGTATATTGCGTAATATGATTGAATAGAAAGAACAAAAGAAAGAATATACATTTATTTGCGGTAAACATTACGCAAAGAAATAACACAACAAAATATAAAATAATAAAAGAACATGTTGGGGGAAATTATGCGTCACATTCACGCACAACGGCCGTCGCTCAGCAGAATGCCGCGACCCCATACAAGACAGAGCACCAGCGCTGGTTTTTAGCGACAGCCGGCGTTGACGTAATGACGTCGACCGGTACAGCATGCAGTGAAAATAAAAATTACAATTATAATAAAATACCATACCTTACCTTATAAGTTTCAGTTTAACTTTATTTTTATATTTAATCATATTCAATGTTTTCGCACGCCGCGCGCCGATCTTTTTTGTTTAACTCTTTTATATTATGTGGAAAATGTTGAAAGAAAGAAGAAAGAAAGAAAAATACTTTATTTGGGACACGCACAGGAAATACAAACAGTAAAAAAGAGCATAGCAAACTAACAAAATTAACATTAAAAAAAAAATTAATCAAAATAAATACAAAATATATTAATAAAAAATCCCTGTGCGAGGCCAAAAAGGCTCCTATCTCAGCATAAAGCTGCAATATTTAAATAAATACCGCAGCGCTGGTATTCTGATAGGGCCCATGTGATGCCACGGTCATGTTGTAGGTTATAATCCCATTTTAGTTCTAAGTTCTATATCATAATATAGTAATGTGTAACCGTTTATTTTCCCAAATAAAATAAAATAAAATAAATACATAATATACAATATTCTCACAGTTTAAATAAATTATTAAATAAATATAATATTGAAAGTGGACAACATTCCGCCCTTACACTGAAACGATCCATTATTTTCACGCAATATAACATTGATGGCCCATAAGCTTCAATGTTATCGCGTGAGCAAGACCTGCGCAATACTTATCCTAAACTGTGCAATTAAAATATGTAGTAATAAAAAATAAAAACGCTCAAAATTTTGTTCAATCATTGCGCAAACTCGTAACTAAACGGTCAAAAACATTGCGCAATTCAATTATCATAACTGATCGTTAAGGCCCACCTTAGAGTCCTTGAATGTGGCTTGAAAGTTTTTATAAAAAAACGAGTTCACAAAAAAAAAAACGACGTGAAAAAAACACTACAAAGTGAAAATTAACTTTAATTTCAGAAGACAGTGGCAAAAAACGAAAATACAAAACCAAAGACACTACTCCCGAAATTAAAGTTATTTTTCATTTTATAGCGGTTTTTATTGGAAGTCGGTTTTGTTTCTTTTCTTTTAAAAACTTTTTTATTTGTGGTACCTACGCCACATAAATACGTAATTATGAATTCGTACCACTAAATACTTAACAGTAACAGGAAGTTATTATAACATCATCAACCTAAATGGAAAAAAAAAAACATATGCATGTGTATTATTGAAGCTAACTCCAAAATCACTCATCAGAACTTGTCATTTATCCCCAACCTGAAATTGTATCCTTTAAAATTAAAAAAAACCGGTCAAGGGCGAGTCGGACTCGCGCACCGAGCGTTTTTTTTTTTTTTTTTTTTATTTGTGATGGGTTTGCTCTTGACTCTAGTCTAGGTCAGAGGTGACAGAGACAAAGTCGACGATGGAGTGAGCTTACCCAGAAGAAGCCTGTTCACTCTCACTTTGAAGAGATTAGGGTTGTATACGTTCGGAAACACAGACGCAGGTAGTGAGTTCCACTCTTTTGCTGTGCGCATTATAAAAGACATTTGGAAGCGCTTAGTGCGAATTGGTGGAATAGCAACCAGGTAGGGATGGTAACTGGCAGTGCGTCTAGATGCCCGGTGGTAGAAGGGGGCCGGTGGAATGAGGTCGTGGAGTTCTCGGGCACACTCTCCGAAGTACAATCTGTAGAAGACCGACAAGCAGGCAACCTTGCGGCGATGAGCCAAGGAATGAAGCTTGGCATCCACCAGTTTTACGTCGCCAATGAGCCTCTTAGCTCTGCGTTCCACCGAGTCAAGCGCGGCTAGTTGGTACTTAGCTGATCCATCCCAAAGGTGACTGCAATACTCCATGCAGGATCGGACTTGCGCTTTGTAAAGGGTTAAAAGCTGTCCAGGCGTAAAGTATCGCTTCACCCTATTTAGGATGCCCAGTTTCTTGGCCGCAGTTTGGGCCTTGTACTCGATGGTGGCGCCGAAGTTGAGACCAGATGTCAACTCCATGCCTAGGAGCTCAAGTCGATCAGTTACAGGAACAGATGTACCCCGAAAAGTAGGAGTTTGGGCGAAACGACTCTTTTTAGCGGTAAAAAGACACGCCTGCGTTTTGGTGGCGTTAAAAGAGACCAGATTATCATCACCCCACTGGGAGACAAAGCTTAAGGTCAAATCTGTCCGCTCTACCATGGCCTCTCTCAAGGAACGAACTTCAGCTCCGCTGGTTTTTGCGCTGGACAAGTATCTCTCTGAAACTGTACTGTCATCTGCGTACCCAACAATACCAGGCCGAAGCAGGTCATTGATGTGCAGCAGGAAAAGAGTTGCAGAGAGAACAGACCCCTGAGGAACTCCGGCATCAATAGCCATAAGGTCAGAAGAGCAGCCATCAACAACTACTCTAATCGACCGTTCACTACGGAAATCTGATATCCAGCTACAAAAATCAGCTGGGATGCCATAAGCAGGAAGCTTGCTGAGCAGAGCAGCATGCCAGACCCTGTCAAAGGCCTTCGAGATGTCAAGCGATACAGCCAGTGCTTCGCCGTGTTTCTCGATGGCTTCGCCAAAGCAGTGCGTGACATACACAAGAAGATCGCCAGTTGACCGTCCCCGGCGAAAGCCATATTGACGGTCACTGAGGAGATCATTGTCTTCAAGGTAGTTCAGCAACTTATTGTTCAGTACCCTTTCCAAAACTTTGCACAGAATGGAGGTAATGGCGATCGGACGGTAATGGGCAGGGTCTGCACGGTCGCCTTTTTTGGTTCGGTTCGGTTTACGGTTCCATACTAACCTAACTATAATATTATAAACGCGAAAGTAAGTTTGTTTGTTTGTTTGTTAACTTTTCACGCTTACACCACAGAACCGATCATCCTGAAATTTTGCATATACGTTGTCTGGTATACAAACACGGACATAGGGTACCTTTCATCCTGAAACGTACTGTTCCCGAGGAAAGCAAAAATAACGTTCTTATGGTAATAGATGGCACCACGTGTCTTTCGAATCATGATTGCATTATTATTATAGAAATTTTTGTTGTGTGTTAAGAGATTTTAAATTTTTATATAAGTACCATTTCGTGAGTCTAGAGTGTCGATAGACCGGTTTTTCATGTTCCTAACTATCCTAACTAATATTATGAATGCGGAAGTGTTTGTTTGTTGATTACGCTTTCACACTAAAACTGCTGAACGGATTTGGATAAAATTTGGCACTTGGGTAGACCATGACCTGGAGAGGAACATAGGTTACTTAATCCTGGATCACAGGCGAAGCCGCGGGCAACAGCTATTTTCATATAATACCATAAATGCGAAAGTGAGTTTATTTGTTTGTTACGCTTTCACTCTAAAAGCGCTGAACGGATTTGGATGAAATTTGGCACATGAGTAGATATGACCAGGATTAGGACATAGGATACTTTTGATCCCGGTAGTGCGTTCCCGTGGGATAATTTCCGACAACCACGCGGGTGAAGCCGCGGGCAAAAGCTAGTCGTAGTAGTATATATAAAAATAAGTGTGCTATTTAGAGACATCGTTTTATTTTTTCTGTAATCTTTACATAATCACACAGAATAATTTCAGATTTTTCTTTATGCAAACTTCGTGAATAAAACTTTTTTTTAGGCCGCGTAGTTTTTGACTTTTGATGAAAAATGTAAAAAAATACAGTTGGGGGAACTGAAAAAGTCGAAAACTACGCGGCCTAAAAAAAAGTTTTTTTTTTTTGTGAATGTACAAACAGCGTTCTTTCATATGATTCCACACATGCCCTAGTAGCCCCACATCGAATTTTTAAGACCTCTTTCCTTCTATCACACAGAATAATTTCAGATTTTTCTCTATGCAAACTTCGGAGATAAGGGGGGAAACTGTATTTTTTAAATAATTTTCATCAAAAGTCGAAAACTATGCAGCCTAAAAAAAAGAAAAGTTTTTTGAGAATTTGCAAATAGCGTTCTTTCATATGATACCCCACATGCTACCCACTTCCCACTTCGAATTTTTAAGACACCCTTTCAGTCCCTGTTGCAATACCTATATATATATAAACTTAACTTTACTTCTTTCTTATATGCAAATTAGTTGGGCAAATGTCATCTAAAACTATTCCAAAATTCAAGTTGATAGCATTAGTAGTTCTTGAGATATCCAGCTGTGACAGACGGACAGACAGAGTGAGTCGCACCGTAAGGGTTCTTTTACCATTTTGATAAGGAAACCTAAAATGATTTTTTCAAATCGGTTATTAAGTGACGGAGTTCTGAGGGAACAAATATTTAAAAAAATACAACCAAATTGAGTACATTCTCCTTTTTTTGAAGTTGGTAAAAAAGCTTGTACATTGACATCTAAACGAGGTGATGGACTATCACCCAACATTTCTAACCAACAAGTTGACCAACCTAACCGACCGTATACAAATCGTTTAAGAAGTACATTTCAGAGTCTTTACATCCGTTAGACCCTTGTTACAATATCTCTACGGGACCCGAATGTTTCCCTGTTCTCACTGTTCTCACGTACGTAAGTACAAGTCGAAGGGATCATCCCTGTATTAATGAAAATAAAATGGTTATAGTCTCTATTGAATCGTCTGAAGGTTGTTGAAAAGGTTCGCCTTTTTTTGGATGTAAATGTTTGTATTTGAATTTGGAAGTAAAATTGATGTTTGATACCTGTTAAGATGTCTTAAAAGGAGCTAGCAGGTCTATCACAAAACTGTGTTTTGACAGATTAGGGTCATTAAAGCGCGGCGACGCGACGCCGACGCATCGCATCATGTTGCAATTTGGCAGTTGTAATTTACGTTTGAGTCTTATAATTTTTTTTTTTAATTCAATTCAATTCAATTCAATTCAATTTCTTTAATTCAGACTAAATGTGTCCATATAGTGTTAGTAAAAACATGTAAAAGAACTTAAAAATAAATGTTAGTACATAAACAAGAGGAAATTACCTAACGTGGATGTGTATCCACTGCCTCCATAGAGGACTATCTACCCTCTCAGCAATGTCCCTCAGGTAGCCGTTGGAACTGTCCCTCACCCTGCGCATCAGCGATGCCGCTCGCTTACGGATTATGGCATGGAAGCCATCCACTTGTGCGTCAGCAAACATCGATGATGATATATGAAACGTTTATTCTAGTATAAATTTTACGTTATTAATTAACTGCAAATATCACCCCTGGTATGATCACAACTATTCTGGATCATCTACTACCCGCGAATACCCACATTGTAAATTTTTCCCTGTACACCAGAGTATTCGCTTCCTCGTGGCACAAAGCCTATGTTCGTCTACTACCTAAGATTTCTAATCCCTCTCTTCCTACTGACTTCCGTCCAATTACTATTCTTCCCATCATATCCAAAGTGCTTGAGGCCTAGCTGTGTCCACAAACAATTATTCTCCAATGTTGTTCATCGTAACTCACTAATTAGCCCTCTTCAATCTGGGTTCAGGCCTGGGCACAGCACTCTTTCCACCCTCCTTAAAGTGACTGGCGATGTAAGGGCAGGACTGTAAGACACCAAAGTAACTGCTAGAGCAGTTACTTTGGTTGATTTCTCGATACCGTCAGTCACTGTTAGCTGTTCTGTCCTATGTTATGGTGTCTCCCGAGGCACTGGAATGGTTCTCCTCTTACCTTCAGGAACATCAGCAGTCCGTTCATGTTAAGACTTCTTCATCGTGCTGACTGCTGGCTTCAGTATGCGTATCATCTGTTTGCAGATGACTTGGAGTCGTACTGTGAAGAAACGGTTGATGAACTTGACGCTATTGACAAGTTAAATAGCGACTTGACAGCCATAAAAACCTGGTCTGATAGATTTTGTGTTGCAGTAAACCCTAATAAGTGTAAGACGATCATCATTGGGAGTCCTCGTAGTATTGCCACCGGTTCTCATCAATAGTACGATCGTTCCATTTAGCACTGACGTGAAGGACCTAGGCTTGCACATCGATTGTATCCTGAACTGGCGTACTCAAGTCGCTAGGGTTAGTCAGAAGGTAACTGGAACCGTGCGGGCTTTGTACCGACATAAAAATTTATTACCATCTGGTACCAAGACATCGATTATGGTGATATGTGCTATTATGACTTGAATGCAGATCTCCTCGGCAAACTTGACCGTCTTCTCAATATCTGCATTCAATTCGTTTTCAATCTGCGTAAATATGATCATGTCTCTGCGCATCGGTCGCTTCTAAAACGGTTGCTCATAAAGGGCTCTAACCACCTTGTTTCCATTTCTTGACTTTCCCTCTTCCCTAGTTATCTAGCCCCCCACTTTCAGTGCATTTGCACCAACCACAATAAAACGCTACGTTTTATTTTTATTTTATTTATTCAGGGACAATAAACAGCTACAATATGTGTTGGAACAGAGAAAAGATAATACAAAATATTAACAATATTGCAGCCCACTACATTATCCGCATATTAACAAAAGGAAATATGGTAATGAGTGCCACTAGATTGGTAACAAATAATTACCTCACAATTATTAATAACAATTAATTACATCATGCAAAATGAAAATTCTAATTGATTTCTTGGCAAACAGAGTAACAATTAACACTAAAAACAAATAAATAATAAAATCTGGACTAGATTGCATTCCTTATAACATTATTGGTTAATAATAATTTTCATAACATCACATTTAAAGTTTGAGCATACAAAAATATCAATATTAACCAAATTACAATTATAAGATTCAACCATTCGACGGATAGGGCAGCGCAAACCAGAATTAGTTCGACAGGTATTGACAGCAAATAGGGTACCTGCAAGGATACTACGTTCATTAACAGTGCGTGGAACTACATAACATAGATTGCTTGTGAGATCGACACAATCAAAATCACAATGAACAATACCATACTGTACAGAAGCCTCTAGATACTTACATTCAGCACATAATCGTCTTCTTCAATGTCCCACTCATCACACTGACTTCATTCACTCTTCCTTCTTCGTTCAGTGTATCCCTCTGTGGAATGCGCTCCTCAAAAAAACAAGAAAGAAGAATCAGGATGGCAAAAAATGGCAACCAACCGATTATCCTTTAAAGTAAAAGAAAGCTGGCAGTATCATCACAACGGTAATGTTTTACTATTGCTTTTCTTATTTGTTTTTATATATCAGGAATATTTGCATGCATTTATTTATGCTTATTTTATACATAATAATAATAATAAACAATAGTCCTGCACCAACCATAGTGCAGATAGGGATAATCGTCGGTTGGTGCCTCCTCATCATTTCAAATTATCTAAGAGGCCTCTGCGAGTTGGCTTCGGTCCCTCGTATGCCTTCCAGAGGTCCGGGACCCCAGGGTCCGAGATTTATAGAAAAAAAAAAAAATAATAACAACAGAAACCAGCAGGGAAGCATGTGGCGAGCTGTTGGGCAGTAGCGACCCCATGGACCCTATCTCCCGGGAGAAATATGGTCCTCATCTCTGGCTTGCCTTTATTGGCCGGCTGGAGTGAACTCTGACGAGGAACAGAACTCCCACCTCTTTCTTGCCTTTATTGACTGGCTTGAGTGGAGATTCGCAAGAGCAAACATGTTCGGATCTTGACCGTGATTCCGGGATGGTCCTGATAGGCGTGAAATACCTCTCCACACCTCAAGCATCTCAGGACATGTTGCCCCCTGGTCGCTACGTCATTATGTGCTTGCGACCGTTTCCGGGGGCCCATTATTGAGTGTGCAAGTCACCCCCTGCCATAATAATATTATACACAGATAAAATGGCAGGGGGTATTATTATATTATATACCATTGGTCAGGCAGCACGTAGTTCTCCCCTAGTTCATGGTAGCGAATCCACTATAGATAGCCACCCAAACCTATGGGTTTGGATGGCCCAATATGTTTTGTTTCCATGTTCTGCAACAGTCCTGCACCAACCGGGGACTGTCGTTGAGTGCATTTGAATAGTGCATACAGAGATAATCGTTGGCTGGTGCCTCCTCATCATTTAAAATTGTCTAAGGGGCCTCTGCGAGTTGGTTTCGGTCCCTTGTAAGCCTTCCAAAGGTCTGGAACCCCAGGGTTCCGAGATATCAAAGGCAATTTAAATACTATTTATATATCTATTAACTAAAATGTTTTTCTCGTCCTAGCCTAGTCTTTATTGGCTGGAGTGAACACTGACGAGGAACAGAGTTTCCACCTCTTTCTTGACTTTATTGGCCGACTTGAGTGGAGATTCGTAAGAGCAAATGTACTCGGAGGAAGGAAGTATTCCAGTAAGGTGCTGGTAGGGATCTTGACCGTACTTCCGGGATTGTCCTGATAGCCGTGGGATACCTCTCCACTCCTCACACACCTCAGGAAGTGTTGCCCCCTTGTCGCTACGTCACTATGTGCTAGCGGCCGTTTTCGGGGGGCCCATTATTGAGTGTGCAAGTCACCCCCTGCCATTTTATCCGTGTATAATTATATAACATTGATCAGGCAAGGGACATAGATCTTCCATAGTTTAATTTACCCAATCCACTTTAGCCACCCAAACCCATAGCCCAATATGTTTTGTTTCCACGTACAGCAATAGTCCTGCACCAACCGGGGGTTGTCCTTGGGTGCACTTGCATAGTGCATACAGGGATAATCGTCGGTTGGTGCCTCCTCATAATTCAAAATTATCTAAGGGAGCTCTGCGAGTTGGCTTCGGCTCCTCGTACGCCTTCCAAAGGTCCGGGACCCCAGGGTCACGAGAAAAAAAAAATTAAAAAAATAATAATATCGTTTATCTATAAAAAAATGGTGCAGATTTACAGTAACATAGCTTAAAAATTACATAATTAGGTATATATTATTATATTTATAACTCGGTGTTTTCCTGACAATTTCGGCATGTGACTGGCAATCCGCACTCTCGGGGCGTCGAATAACACCGCCCTCCCCTGCATTGTTTATAACTTTTCGAGATATTTGCTTTTAAAATCATAAATCTGCCACCGGACACCCTTTACTTTGTAATAGGTATATTTGTATCTTTATTTTTTAATAAATATTTATTCATCCATTTTTTGTAATTGCACCTACCACTGGTCTCTGCATCATCCAAAGGTTGACTGGTAGGAAATGCCTATGGGATTAATTCCGCCTCTTTACAGCTGTGCTTGAAGTAAATATTATATAAATTATACTAATAACTATTCTCCACCACTCAAGTCAGAGTTGTCGAAGTTTTCAGTTTCTCAGAATAAGAATGCCAAAGTTGGCCATTTAAATCAAAAAATGCACCGACCTCACCGTGGTTTGATCAGACTCGAATGAACCCTAGAGATTTACACTAGCCCCTGGAGCCTCATGTTTCATAGGGCGACAAAGACTATTGCATATCAAGAAGTAGACCAGAGGGCGCGCTAATGTTAAGGAAGACGTGGCCTTAGGATATGGAAGGACTATTAGAGCCGTACCGGATTTGCATCCTAGAGACAAAGGAATTATTGTAGAGATACAGGTGATATTTATCAATGGATGGGTAAACTTTTAAGAAGAAACATTTACAATTATTTATTAAGTTATCTATAGTATACTGTACATCAGTAACCTAACCTAACCTAACCTTTTTTTTTTTGTGGATGGGAAATCACACGCAGTTGCAAGTAATACTCAGCCGACCTTTCTGAAGAACATCACCAGTAAGTTCCTTGTAGAGTTGTCCTTCTGTAGCATCCTCTCCCGGCGTTTCCATTCAGATCTGGCTTGTAAATACTTTTTGTAAGTCGCCTTTCCTGCAGAGATTAAGTATCCACAGTGTTTGGAAGCGGTTGCAAAGTTTTAAATGGGTGGATGGATGACATCATTTAGACTTATAGCATTTTGAGCCATACATGTCTTAGACGAGGTATGTTTTTTTCCCAGTTACAGTTGGTATGTTATTTTTAACCGACTTCAAAAAGGAGGAGGTTCTCAATTCGTCTGTATGTTTTTTTTTTTTTTTTGTATGTTTGTTACGCGATTACTCAAAGACGGATGGACCGATTTGGATAATTCTTTAGCGTTAGCTTCAATAATGCGTATATTTCCCACTTAGTTTATGTGGATGATGTGATGATGTTTTAATAACATCCTATCACTGTTATTTACATAGCAGGTAGTGGTATTCGAATTTGTGTGGGGTATGTTCCACAACTAAAAAATGAAAAGTAAAAACTTTTTAGCAAAAAATAAAACCGACTTTAAAAAGTTTTTTAAGTAAAATCATCTACCTAGCCTTTTCCCAACTATGTTGGGGTCGGCTTCCAGTCTAACCAGATGCTGCTGAATACCAGTATTTTACATGGAGCGACTGCCTATCTTACCTCCACAACCCAGTTACTGGGTAATACGATCCCCTTGGAAAGACTGGTTGTCAGACTTTCGGGCTTCTGACGACCCGTAACGACTGTCAAAGATCCACAAATAACAGCCGGGACCAACGGCTTGACGTGCTTTCCGAGGCACGGGGGAGTCTCGGTATGTAAATATGGTCATCCATCTACAGACCAACCCCGGCAAGCGTAGCTTAACATGATGGATTAACCCGTGTGGCTGTAATTACTTAGCCACAAGCTCCTCCTTTTACTAAAAGTGTGCAATTAAAAATTAAACATACTGCGTGTAAGACATGAGTGACTCAAAATGCTCTAAATATTGTCCACTCTCACCCCCTACAGGCTTTGTACCCAGCTTCCAAACACCTTGTATAATTATATATGAACTTACACTTACTACTGCTACTTTTTTTTTGTGGATGGGAAATCATCAAATAACTTCTCCCGCACTGGGTGGAGCGGGAGGGCGTGTCAGACTTCTACTGACTAAAACCCATCCGTGTTCCTTCAGTTGCCTGTGCCAGGGCCACGGTAACTCTTTCGAACAACCCGCAACCCTGGCGGGCTTCGGCCCTAGCGGACCCCTTCAGCTAGTGCTGACATCTCTTTGAGGCGCGCGTGGAACACAACGCGCCGTCGACCCAGACCTGGTCCTTAGCGGATGGCGAGCTACCCATTGCTCGCCATGCGCAAGCCCGCGCCTACGGTGGTCGGGAATCGGCTATCGACTCCCGACGCCTAGGGCGTCTCCTGCGGCGACTAGGGGCGTGAGGGCGCAAAGATTGACTCTCCCTCACACGTTCAGCCTCCTCCTTCGCGAGCATTACTGCTTCGCAGAAGCAGGTGACGGCTTCCCATGCACTCTCGCTCCGTACCATGGCCTGTACCAGGGCCGGACGCGAGAGATGGCCGCCGACGATCGCCTCCGCGAGGACGCGGCGGTGCTCTGCCCAAGCCGGGCAGACCTCCACCGTATGCTCCACCGTGTCCTCCGGGCGATCCACACAATGGTAACACCCGGGCGTTTCCTCCTGCCTTATCCGGAACAGGAACCTCCCGCAGCAACCGTGTCCGGTGAGGACCTGCGTCAGGCGGAAGGTGAGGGTGCCATGACGCCTCTCCAACCACTCCTCAAAGAGGAGACTTATCGCCGCAATTGTGGCGTGCCCATACTACTGCTACTACGACTACTTACTTGAGTAGGTATACTGATGTTTTCTTTTTTACTTTTACTGACAAAATCCCACCCGTGTTCCTCCAGTTGCTGTGCCAGGGCCACGGTAACTCTTTCATACAATCCGCAACTCTGGCAGAGTATACCGAATTATTACTAATGCTAACCTACCAATGCCTTATGGTAGGCTAGGTACATTCCAGCAGTTAATTACTCACTCCCGCGTGATTAATTTTCTGACAGCGCAACACTTTTCTCGTTTTCTGACAGCGTTGCCATATAAAGTACTCGACTCGTTCTGTCAAACTGGATGTTTTCTCGACAAACTCTAACATGGCAACTAAGTTATCTCGAATTTTGACAGATCAACACGAGATAACATCCGATTCTTCTGTCATTTAGTCGTCCTCGATTTTGAAGATGAGAAGAGTAGACAAAATTATGATACAACAAAAAAAAAAACTCCAAATTACCATGGCAGTTTCACAATTGTACTTATTTTAGTTAAGATTTTATTGTACAATATATTATTAATGAAAATACTTAGTTCTAACCTACTGTTTATATTGGAACGAGTTTCCTTCGAAATAATTAGAAATCTAGGGATTATGGCTGTATGGCAATAGCAAACCTTCGCGACATAACTAGTAAAATCGCCAGTTCATTTCCTAAGGGTGGTAATTAACAACGTTGAGTGTTTTAAGGTTATAATAGTGAAATATACTCCAGCTGCATATTTATCTGAAAACCAGACCCTTTGGTAAGTGATTAGCAAAATTTGCAATATCATAGGTTTTATGGTGATTGTTACAATAACAATATTTGCTTTGTCAAATTGTGATCGTTGGCCCATTTGCCAATTGTGGTGATTATCTAGTGAGTATATTATGTGCCACTAATTTTCATTTCCGTCATTTTGTATTTTAATTTCGGCATGCCAAAGAAAAACATTTAATTTTAATCAAAAAAGTCAGTTAAACAAAGAATTTAACATAAATTAAAAGAGGTGGACGTAAAATAAATATAGTACATACTAATTCCATATGAAAAATCGAAAGAATGAGACGGAACCTCAAGTCGATGGTAATATGATAAAAATGATTTGTTTTTAATAACTTGCTACATCGGTTTCTCGTCGCGAGATCAAAGTGCTTTTTTCAAGTTTACTCGATTCTAACGGTCATGTTAGGCATTAGAGTAACGTCAGAATCGTAGACAAATTTCGACAAATCGAGGAAAAGATCGATCTCGCGCTTGTCATAACATGACAGCCCTGCTGATAGCGCAACACTTTTCTCGTTTTCTGACAGCGCTGCTATACAAAATACCCGACTCGTTCTGTCAAACTTGATGTTTTCTCGACAAACCCTAACATGGCACCTAAGTTACCTCGAATTTTGACAGTTCAACACGAGATATACGTAATCTGCGATTCTTCTGTCATTTAATCGTCATTACTTCTGTCATTTTGACGACGATACGAGTAGACAAAATTATGATACAAAAAAAACTTCAAATTACCATGGCAGTTTCATAATTGTAGGTACTTATTTTAGTTATAATTTTATTTTACAATATGTGAATAATAAAAATACTTAGCTCTAATCTACTATTTATATTGGAACGAAGTTCCTTCCGGCGGCCGCAAGAGATACTGTGGCGGAGGGGAGCACTATAACGTAGATGAGTATCACTTTCAGTAATGACCGGCGACTTTGCCAATTACAGGGTTCTGTAGTACAGGTTTTCTACACCATTCTGTGTTTCTTACGTCATTTCCAAATTCTAAAAGACAATTCACATAAACAACTCACATTGTTTATTTAACCTGCCTAGTTACCTCGTTTAAGTACTTAAGCCTTCATTAATTGGGCCTTCACGCAAACAATTAAATACCGTAGCAAGGGAGCTGCGAATTAATTACAGCTCTCGTAAATACTTAGCTTACGTACATACCATCAAGGTATCCTACATTAATATTTTAATAAATAACTAAACCAAAACTTATAATTAATATTGTTACATCTACCGGGACTATTCAGCTTAGCTACCTTCTCTTAAATCCTAATCCTAACTAATATCATCCTAACTAATATTATAAATGCGAAAGTAAGTTTGTTTGTTTGTTTGTTACCTTTTCACGCCTAAACCACTAAACTGATCATCCTGAAATTTTGCACATACGTTGTCACGTGTACAGAAACGGACAAAGGGTACCTTTCATCCTGAAAATGTACTGTTCCTGAGAAAAACAACAATAACTTTCTTACGATAATAGATGGCGCCACGTGTCTTTCGAATAATGATGGAATTATTGTAGAAACTTTAATAGTGTTTTAAGTTTTTTTTTTTTAATTTAAGTACCTAATAAATACCTTTTGTGAGTCTAGAGTGTCGATAGACCAGTTTCTCATATCCTTCCTAACTAATATTATAAATGTGAAAGTAAGTTTGTTTATTTGTTTGTTACCTTTTCACGCCTAAACCACTGAACCGATCATACTGAAATGGTGTATATACGTTGTCACGTGTACGGAAACGGGTATCTTTCATCCAGAAAAAAAATAATGTTCCCCAGGAAAACAACAGTAACGTTCTTATGATAAAAGATGGCGTCACGTGTCTTTCGAATCATGATTGAATTATAATATTATAGAAACGTTAGTAGTGTGCTTTTTTTTAATTTAAAATCTAAGTGCATAATACATTTGGTGAGCCTAGAGTGTCACTATACCGGTTTTTCATAATACTATAAATGCGAAAGTGACTTTGTTTGATTGTTACGCTTTCACACAAAAACCGCTAAACGGATTTGGATGTAATTTGGCACATGGGTAGACTATGACCTGAATTAGGGCATAGGATACTTTTGATCCCGGAATTGCATTCCTGTGGGATAATTTCGACAACCACGCGTGCGAAGCTACGGGCAAAAGCTAGTACAAAAATAAGTTTACAAATTACCCTGTGGCCACGAGGTACACGCTCAAGCGCCACGCGTCTGGGTTGGATAGGCAGTCGCTCCAAATAAAATACTGGTATTCAGCTGCAATCGGACAGACTAGAAGCCGACTTCAACATAGTTGGGAAAAGGCTAGGCAGAAGAAGAGATCGGCAGGTGAAGCGCGCGCGCACGGATGACGCAAGTCACATCACTCGAAGCCGTGAGCTGGGGCCTTAATCCGGTTTCAATTAAATTAGGCTGCCTACAAACTTGGGTTATTTCCTCCCCAATACCGCTGAATCGTTCAAGTGTGCGCCGTGCTTATCGTGGCGTGCAAATTGTAAGAAAATCTGAGGTTTCACCTAACCAACGTTGACTTTGATAGGACTTTTTAGTGTTGACGATTTTATAGCGATTTTGACATATAAAGCTCAAAAAATTATAAAAGGTTAAATAAGGTGGTGACCGAATGTCGTTGGTGGTAACCTTGAACTGACATAGCGTACATAGTACGAAGTTGCAAAAGAATTAGTAGCCAGCTTATACTATTTTTTTACCACTGATGTACAGTAAACGCTCAAAAGTCCATAAGCGTGCTAAGGATTACATTGCTATGAACTGTGCGAGCACGAACCAGTACGTGTGCGTATATAAGCAATATCTCACTCAACATTCCGCAGATAACACACACTAATGAATTGTCGCATGTCGTCGTACTACGCGAAATAACATTATATTTCTGTTGTTTTTAGAATACTCGTCATAGTGGCGACCTGTTCTTACCATTGCATTGCTAAAATTCGCATAAACATAACATGTGCTGGTAGCTGTTTGGGCTAAGCAATGGTTTCACGATCAATGAAGTCTGAGTTCGAATCTTAATCACAATGTGGGACTGTTTTTTTGTTTCTTTGGAACCATAATAATATATTACTATTTTAAGCAAAAACTTGTTAGATGTTTATGTTCATTTATTATTTATTTTTATAAGAAGTTAAATATATATAAAAATCACAAAAATAGTTAAATAATAATATAATAACTATTATACAATATTTAACTATTTTTGTGATTTTTAATTTATCTTTTCGGTGTTGGAAGGTTGAAATAAAAAAGTCGTGCTGAATGGTAACAAAAATGTTTATTCGTTTTATTTACTTATTTATAAAATTAACAAACTTAAGAGAATTGTGACGTTATATTCCTACTAGATATGAGCGCCGCGCCGGCGCGGCGCCGCCGTGTGCCCCCCGCACGCCGCCGCCGCCGCCGACATTCACCGCGCGGCGTGAGTGGCCTAAAGACGTGAATTTGTTTTCGTGATTGACTCATCCAAAATGACTGAATTATCAAAAACTACAGTGAATAAACTTTCCATAGACGTTTTTTACGATGCGAAAACTAGAACCAGCTTTTGCTGGAAATATTTTGGCCACTTAATATTGAATGAAAGTAATAAGAAAAGAATTCTCAACTCAGACCATATTTATTGTGTTGCTTGCCTAACTGATGTGAAAAAAGAGAGTGAAGATGTAACGTTTGGATCGTGAGTATATAAACCTACTTACTTATCGTCATGTTCTACCTAACCTATAGCACGTGGCACCTTGGAATATAACCTACAATATATTTATCTATTTGATTGCTCGCATATTATTTTTCTAAGTTATTAATTTTGTGCTACCTACACTTTATTCTTTCATTCATTAATACGGTTTATGGTTTACCTACTCGCCATGCTTTTGCTTTTTTGCAGCGTAAAGATAAAAAACTATAATAAAAAAGTAAGCACTGGAAATTTAACTCGCCATCTACGAGATGATCATGAAATTCGAGATACCAGTGCCGACAAGGCAAAAACTAATATTAAAGACTTTTTTGCTGTTGCACGACCCGCAAAAACCTCCACAAGCGCTACGGGCTCCTTAAAATATGATAAATGGCTTTTGGCTAGAGATTTAGCTTTATGGTTCTGCAAGTCTTTACTTCCATTCGATTCTGTTTCTGATGAGGGCATGCTGGATTTCTTTAAGGTAATGGATTTAAGTGTTTTGCTTTTTACGAACAATTCTGTTTGAGCAATGCGTTTTTAGGGTTTCGTACCCAAACCAAAGGGTGCCAACGGAACCCCAGTTATTTAGAAATGTTAGTAAAATTTGGTAAATACAAGAAAATAAAAAAAAACCGTGAAAATAAAAGTGCGAGTCGGACTCACTCGTAAAAAATTCAAGTGTCTAGCGATTACTTATAGTTCAAGAGATAAAGGCCTGTGACAGACGGACGGACATACGGATAGCGAAGTCTAAGTAATAGGCTATTAATAAGACCTCGGTGTCCGTCTGTCCGTCTGCTTGCTGTCTTTTCGCTGTCTGTCTGGCCGGTTAGCTTTAGTTACATACCTTCCTTTTAAATAGAATATTATAATTTTACACACATAATAATTTTACATATACACATTATGATTTTATTTACTGTTTTAGAAATATAACATCATCATAAACGACGATGATATCCCATCGCGTTACACTGTTGGTGGCACGGCTTTGGCAGATGTATATGAGTCTATGTTGAGCAAAGTGAAAGATATAATTTCCATCGATGCTGCCCAACACTTTGCCATGACTTTCGACTTGTGGACTGATCAGTACCGACGACTGAATTATATAACGTTTACACTACATTATTTAACTACAGGTAAGTAACAAATTATAGTATGGCTATGAACATTGAATAACACCTTTAATCGTAAGATCAACTAGTTATAATGATTTTTATCTTCAGATTTTGACTTAAAAGCTTTGACTTTGAGCACAGAAATAATGACTGGCAAAAAAACTGGAGAAAAAATTAATGATGCCATTGAGGACATAAAAAAGAGGTTCATATTAGACGGCAAAGCTATAGTTGCAGTTACTGATGCTGGAAGCAATGTGAAACGAGCAGTTGGGATGGCAAATATGACTCACCATCTATGTCTAGGCCATGGGCTTCACAATCTGGTTACAGTCGATGGCATTAACTCGGTTCCAGAAATTGCACTACTAGTTCAGAAATGCAAAAAAGTCGTTAAGGCTGTGAGATATCGCGCCCCAGAGTTGCATGCTGAAGCCGAAAAGGTACAGCAACAGCTGGAGTTTTTGGAAAAAATAGAAAGCGCCGTTGAAACTTTGGAAAGTGACGAGAGCGACCCTGTCCCTCAAGTTGATTTATTATTGGAACATGCCGAAGAAACCGAAAATGAAGGCAGAGCTTTACCATTAGGATCCGAAAATTACAAAAATATTCCAACAATCAAAACCGCGACCCCAACTCGTTGGCACAGCATGCTAGAAAGTGTAATCCACATATGCAACCGAGAACCTATAAATAATATGTTGAGGAAGATTGGCCAATTAATTAAGTAGTAGGAATTTCCTACTACATAAAAGAAGTTTTTTTGTAACCGTTCGTAGGATTTTTTGTTGTCTACCTCACAGAAATCAAAATTATTTATTTAGTTTTCTATGATCTACCTTTCTAACTTTACGAAATGAGTGACCAAGCGAACAAGATAAGGAATATTATATTTCTGTCCCATTACTTCCAATCAAGTAAAAACTTACAAAAAGTCAAGTACGGCGTGAGATTTGAACTCACGGCTCACTGATTCACGCATCTATCTGCACGCGCTTAACCGCTAGGTCATCTTTACACATGTTATAACTTTGAAATTATGAACTACAATCAGTTGTTGACGACAATAATTATGCATGTTTATATTCTTGGAAATAGAAGGTCTTAAGTCTAACTAAACGCCAAGCTATTGCTTTGTGAGTTTGCTTATCGACTTTTTGTCGCGACTGTACCGTTGAGTGTACCTACTATGGTGTCAGGCATGCAGGGACGACACGACAGAGATGCACGGAACCCTGGAGAATGGCAGAAAGGAAAGGATGCATATATCAAAGATAGAAACCACGTCCGGTGCACTCTGGGCAGTCTTGTAAAGTATTCCACGAATGGCACCTTCACCTAACAAGAATAGGTGCCGAAAGTGGAATAGCTTAGCTGCTGTTTGGTCAAGTGCCGATCGGTGGTTTATGTGGTGTACTTAGATCTTTTTTTTTCTAATCTCACTATATTGAATCGCCAGGAATCCGACGAGGAATGTGGAGTCGTGTCGTAGTAATGTCGTAAGATATAAAAGACCTTGAAAGAACTTTAGAAATGTAGGTAGCCTAGCCGTTTGTTTATTGTACCTGTGAGCTATGTACTTATTTACACTACTATGTCACGTTAATAAATAAAGAAGTCAAATGTGTATCAAATTACTAAAGTCAAACAATCTGCCTAGCCTTTTCCCAACTAGGTATGTTGGGGTTGGCTTCCAGTCTAACCGAGTGCAGATGATAACCAGTACTTTACATGCAGCGACTGCCTATCTGACCTCCTTGTGGAGGTCAGATAGGCAGTCGCTTACTGTTTAACATGATACCCCTTGATAAAACTGGTTATCAGACTTTCGGGCTTCTGATGACCCGTAACGACTGTCAAAGATCCACGAATGACAGCCGGGACCAAGGGCTTAGTGCCGGTTTTATTTTGGCTAAATGTGAAAGGCTAAACATAGCTATAAATAGTAACTAAAAGTATTTTGGCAAACAATTACAAGGCTGTTGTGAGTGGAAACAATTACAAGGCTGTTGTGAGTGGAAACGCCGGGAGGGGACGCCCTAGCTAACGCCTTAGGGGACATAATAGTGACTTTATTGGTGATGTTCTTCAGAAAAGTCAAGTGCGTAGTACTCGCAACCTGAGTACGTGTATGACCAGATGTATGAACGTTAATGTAGCAAAAGGAGTATGTATGGATCGTAGCAGGTGGCGTTCTGTAGTTTCTACCGCCGTGGCAAGAATGTTTGAGTTTATTTTATTAAATATTTACATATGTTCTTTTTGAGTTGGCCTCCATAAAACAAAACTTTATGATGTTTTTAGTATTCTTTGATTCTTGAACTCGTAATGACACTAATTAACTGACGTTGTAGTTTAAAAAAAAAGACAGACCAAATACGTGTCGAACCACGCACAATGGAGGACGGAGGGTTCCGTAGTTGGGATGAATTTTTACGCAAGCACAGTAGTATTTCTAGAAAGAAAAATAACTACGTTTGTAAAACAAGTTATCACCGCGGTTGTAAGCGAAAAGATCCCATATTTCAAAATGTAAACAAAAACTTAAATTTAAAAAATGGTCAAGTGCGAGTCGGACTCGCACGCCGAGGGTTTCGTAATATCATATATTTAAAAAAATGTGTGCTATTTAGAGACACCGTTTTATTTTTCCTGTAATCTATACATAAACAAAAAGCAAAAAAATAGAACTCACTACCTGCGTCTGTGTTTCCGAGCGCATACGACCCTAATCTCTTCAAAGTGAGAGTAAGCTCACTCCATCGTCGACTTTGTCTCTGTCGCCTCTGACCTAGACTAGAGTCAAGAGCAAACCCATCTTAAATAAAAAAATAAAAAAATAAAAACAAAAAAAAAACTTCTATCACACAGAATAATTTAAGATTTTTCTCTTTGCAAACTTCGGAGATAAGGGGAATGGTATTTTTTTTACATTTTCCATCAAAAGGCCTAAATTTCAAAAATTTCCAGCCAAAATTTCAGGATGATCGGTTCAGTAGTTTAGGCGTGATAAGGTAACAAACAAACAAACAAACTTACTTTCGCATTTATAATATTAGTTAGGACTAGCCCCTGCTTTGCCGCACGGGTTCTACAACTTGACAAAACATCGAGATTTCTTTATTATAAGGTTTAATATTATTGTACTTATAATACTCATAAACCATCCGGAATCAATTCGACAAATGATGGTGAAAACCGCGTCAAAATCCAAAAGGCTTTTGTAGTTTAGAATATGCGGTCCACAGAGAGATACTGAAAGCGACTTTAATTTAATTCATATGTATGGATTGAATCAAATGGGACCTAAAGCGTGTTCTCTGTCGGACTGTTATTTGCAAAATAGGAAGCAATTATGAATTTATAAAAAGAAACTATTTATTGACCTAAATAAATAAAACATCTGACAAAAATTCAGAATGATTGGTTTTTAATCGTTAAAAGAATTTTTTTGAGGTATATTCGTGATTTTTTTTTTATCGTATCAAATTAGTTAGGTTTTCAACACACTATCAATCTGCCTAGCCTTTTCCCAACTATGTTGGGGTCGGCTTCCAGTCTAACCGGATGCAACTATACCAGTATTTTACATGGAGCGAAAGCCTATCTGACCTCCATAACCCAGTTACTGGGTAATACGATACCTCTTGGTAAGACTGGTTGTCAGACTTTCGGGCTTCTGACGACCCGTAACGACTGCCCAAGATCCACGAATGACATCAACGGACATCCGGGACCAACGGCTTAACGTACTTTCCGAGGCACGGAGGAGTCTCGGTATGAAAGATGGTCACGCATCTACGGACCAACCCCGGCAAGCGTAGCTTAACCTTCCTTATGGATCGACCCGTGCGGCTGTTATTACTTAGCCACGAGCTCCTCTTACACAACACTCAACACACTACCTAACTAGAATATGGCCTGACGAATATCATTTTTTTTTTTCTGATTTTGTTTACTGCAGTAGATCATATAAGCATTATAAAACTTGCGTTTTGTTTCGTTTAGGTACTGTAGTCCCCGTAAGGCTCCCGCAATCAGCCTAGACGCGACGGTGCGACGCGATCCTAATAAAACCTTTTCCATAAAATTTTCATAGAAATTGTTCAACTAGAATCGTGACGCGCCTGTCTGCAGGAGCCGTCATAAAGCTACCAACGTTTCTATTAATAATTCAACCAACGGGAACGCATGTAACCAAATTAAAAAAATAATAACGATAAAAATAATATTTACAAGGAAAATGAAAGCGCCAGCCGAAATTGTCCCACGTGACTCTCTTTCCAGAATGTTGCCATTAAAATTTATTCAAATTTATATTTTTCTTTAATTAAATAAGACATGCCCGAAGTGCTGGGAACGTGACCAGGGGGCGGAAACCATTAGACGTTAGGTAAAGGTCCCACTGCAAACAATTTGAGACTTTTAGAAAGATTCCCGCGTCCTAACCAAGAAGATCGTTCGCGCGACGTTTCGCGTGTTCATGTTACCGTAAGGTACCCTCATTTGTTCGATTTTCTGAACAAATGAGTGACATAATAATATGAACGCGACGATCACGTAGTCGCGCAAACGATATTTGGCGACCACGAGTTGGTTAGGACGCGGCCTAAAGCAACGCGTATATGCGTTGTCGTTGGTTCTACCTTCAGACGGATAAGAGTCATGAAAATCTATCCTCTGAAGCAAATCTTTGAAGTCATGAAATTGCTTCGTGTATGTGCGTGCATACATTCGATCAGACGGATCAGACATAGCCTTGTAGGGTATCCTTAACAGGTGCGAAGACATGCGTATTATGAGATAGGCACCAAATATGAGATAGCAAGGTATTGGCTAAACTATTCACGGCAACCGCTTAGCACTGGTATCACCCGAAGCGTCATAGCAACGAATCCAAATGTGTGACAGCTCGCGCCAACTAGAGGCGCCTGTTAGAATGTGTGCAAAGCAAAAAACAAAATGTTTGCCATTAAAAATCATTACGAGGGAAATAACATGATCAATAATCAATAATAAAATGATCAATTTCATGATATGAGTGCGATATTACTGTGTCTTCCTTGTCAACAAAAGATATGCAGCTACTTTGGAAAATTTCAGTGTTCGTCACATGAGAATTATGTTGAGGTTCCTTAAATGAGGTATCTCATATTATTATATTTAGGCGAAAGCTAGATTAAAAATAAAAAATTTGCTATCTCATTTATTTTTAAGACTGAGGTTAGTCTACATTTAGTTAACAAGTGCAAATAAACAATTTGATTGAAAATCAGAAGTCATTTAGTCAAACTAGGCTGAGAATAAGCAATTTTCAAAGTTCAAAATTACATAAGAAAGTCCCCCAAAATGTCCACCCTTCACCGCTTCCTAGTGCTTTAGTTTGTGGCGCAACAAACTGCCCAGCAGCACAGCTGTCTGTTCATTTAAAAAAATACCTAAATACGTATACGTTTTAATTTTTCATTTATTTGAACCTCAAATCTGAAAGAACCTAACATGAGATATTATCTTAGATTGGGAACCCCTAGTATCTCATAATAGGAGTAACAATTTCTGAGTTTTTCAGTTTTGTCTAATATAGCTAAAAATTTATTATTTATAGGAGTACATATTAATTATTTTGTTGAACTATATTAAATTCCCTAGTCAATATTGTAGCTAGTGGAGCTCCAAATGTGGAAACTGTTTTTTTGTATAATCAAAAATATAAGTAGTATCTCATATTCGGCAACTTCACCCTACCTAATATCTTAAGAGGAGCTCGTGGCTAAGTAATAACAGCTGCACTAGTCGATCCATCAGGTTAAGCGATGCTTGCCGAAGTCCGTCCGTGGATGGGCGACCATCTTTACATACCGAGACTCCTCCATGCTTTGGAAAGCACGTTAAGCCGTTGGTCCCGGCTGTCATTCGTGGATCTTTGACAGTAGTTACGGGTCGTCAGAAGCCCGAAAGTCTGACAACCAGTCTTACCAAGGGGTATCGTATTACCCAGTAATTGGGTGGTGGAGGTTAGATAGGCAGTCGCTCCATGTGAAATACTGATATTCAGCTGCATCCGGTTAGACTAAAAGCCGACCCCAACATAGTTGGGAAAAGGCTAACAGATTGATACGAGTATTTTTGAGCCTACCTCTTCGAAAGTACTGTTTGCAACGACTTTCATGTCATAATGACGAGGAAAACAGCCTCAATAATGGATACGTTGTTCGGGAGCTCCAACAGCATCAGAAAAACATTGTTTGACAAGGTGTACAACTCCTTTATTAGGCTCTGCATACACGTGCCAACATGTGTTGAGCCACGTAATTATTAGTTGTTGTTAGGTTAGTTTGTAAGTTATAGGTACTAATATTGTTTTTACTTTGTTGTTACTAATATTGTAGTGTTATAGTCGCTGTTGACTGTTATAGATTGTATGTAGGTACTTGTACAACTCCCTGACCTGGTTCCAGCAGGATGGGGCCACCTGCCACACGTCTAATGCCAGCATGGAGGTCGTACAGGACCTGTTCCCCGGTAAAGTCATCTCAAAGAGAGGTAACATCGAGTGGCCACCACGAAGCCCAGACTTGTCCCCACCGGATTTCTTTTTGTGGGGATTCCTCAAGAATAAGGTCTACTCCAATAAACCAAGGACAATTACTGCATTAAAAGCGAACATTCGATCGGCAATGGCGGCTATATCGACAGCAACGTGTCGACGCGTTTTTGAAAATCTTAAGATCCGCTTAGAAGAGTGCTTACGACGAGACGGAGAACACCTTGACGATGTTATTTTAAAGAAGTAAATTAAATTAATGTTAGATTAAGTTACTTTTTGAATAAACTCTCTAAGTATTATCAGTCTTTTTTTATATAGGTTTCAAAAGTGAACTTTATTCTGGCCCACCCTGTATATTTTGTGGTCCGCAATAAAGAAATATACTTTTCAATATACAATTCACTGTTAACCTTTCAGGGTGAGAAAGTACTCATGATTAGGATCAACTTTCACTAAGAGACCGTCTCTGAAAAATCGAAAAAATATCAGCTGTTTGTTTCATACAAAATCCAATATTTACCAGATGAAAATGTATGAAACAGATGTGTTTTTGTTTTTGCTATTTCGTAGTTGGTCCCATAGTGAAAGTTGTTCAAAATCATAATTATATTATTCGCCAATGTTTTTGGCCGGACGGAAGTGAGCGCGACCGCCATCTTGCGCCATCTGCGCATGGTAGCATGGCATTTTCCCAACTTCTGCGCATCGACTCGCGCCTATGTTCAATCTGGCCAAGAATATTGGGGACTTGTACTTTCACCTCCATTAAAAATCACCGTGTATAAGCGGGTTCTCCGATAGATACCCACTCACAAAGGGACCGCGCCCCTACCACCTTCTAAAACGAAGGAGCGAAATAAAGTAAAGTGCTTCAAAATAGCTTCGTAGATAAGTGTAAATATTCGGTGTCTTATTTAATTTTTCTAAACGCGAAAGCGCTATTTTTTCCACTAAGTGACTGAGGGAATCTCGGCCGCGCCTTTCTTTTTGTCCGACAAATTAGTTTTTAGATCGGAATGAGAATTTCGACAAAACCCGTTTTGTAAGTGTTTGAGTTTTTCTCGGCAGTAAGATATATTTTTTATCAATTAGTAATTTGATTTGATTGAAGAATTCCACTTAGTTTTAAGGGTTGACAGAGGTCTTAAGGATTTGATTTCAAAAATCCCTTGGTGCTTAATTAATTTTACTGGTTACTAACCAGCCTCAATAGGGATGATGACTATTTTTTATTTTATTTATTCGCCATATAGAATAGTAAAAAATAATGGACACATATTTTTTCTTTTTTTACGTAATCAAACGATTACGGCGATACATTGGCATGACGTCACATCTTAGTAGATTTTATACGTAGAAGTGACGTAGCGAGCCCCCACTCCCGAACTTTAACGCGTGTTATCTAAGTCACTTTTATTAATATGATCAAGCAAAAAATACGTATCTAATTTTTTTTTTATTATCTGACTGACGGACTAAATAGAATTTCTTCATTTTTACCCAGGCATCATCCCTATTGTCTTAAGAGTCAAGGACCTTCTTTCACAAGTATCCGTCATTATTATTAATCCCTACTTTGAAATGGTTAATAAGAGTGCATTCCTGTGGTTTCCTTAGGTAATCCCAGCACCATGATTAGCATAATCAGCGTGGCCTATAGTTCCTTCAGCTGGGACATAAAACTCCTCTCTGTGAGAGGGAGTGGGCTGTAATCTACCACGCGGGTCCAGTGCGTGATAGTAGATGTCACATGTCTTCGAATTTTTGGTTTTAGGACATGCCGGTTTCCTCACGTTGTTCTCCTTCACCGTTTTAAGAGCAGTGGTGATGAAATTATTTACGCAAAGTAAACCACCTTTCTGTCAACTCGTAAGTCGGGGCCGTTACCTCAGGGCTACCACTGCTCTTTTCATCTCGATTACCTATACCTACCCATAAACCCAAGTTTAGTAGGGTAGTTAATCAAGTGAGTCCTCGTTGGTCTAGTGTTCGCAAGCGTTACTGCTGACCATAAGGTCCTGGGTTCGATTCCCAGGTCGGACAAAGTGTTTATTCATTTATTTTATTTAACTACTAGCTTCTGCCCAAGACTTCGTCCGCGTGATGTTTCTTGTTCCCCGACCCATCCCGTCGCATTGCGATGCTATTACAATATGCTTTACGGAAATGTTCCTCTTAAAATGTTCTAAAATAAAGTGTGCGACAGCATAAGTCTATCTTTTAAGGTTGGCTCAATTCTTCAATGGTAATCGAATTATGTACCAATAATACAGCTGAAGAGATTTTTTTTTTTTGTATGTTTGCCCAATTGTATGTAACCCAATTCTTGAGGAAGGCTATAGGTTATTTATAAAAAAGTCAGAAAGAACGCTAAGCGAAAAAGAAGTAATCACGCGGGCGGTCTACGCTATGCATAGCGTAGACCGCCCGCGTGATTACTTCTTTTTCGCTTAGCGTTCTTTCTGACTTTTTTTTCTTTTTGCTCGGCTCCTAAGGGTCACATCGTAATAATAGGTTGGGGAAAAAGTTTCTACGCATTTATTAAGAAAATTCAAAACATTTTTTAATATAGTTTATTTACATTTAACTAAAGTATGTAGGTACCATTTTGTTCGATAACTTTTTGCCATCTTGTAGGTAGGGACATGATCCCATTGCTATAGAAATTTTGGGACTTCTGGTCAAAATACCGCGACAAGTGGTTTTGGCAGTCCTCTCGTGATGTTAACCTGACACTGCCTAAAGAATTCTGAAGAGACCGAAGCAGGTGGAAATCTGAAGGTGCAAGGTCAGGAATATACGGCGGATGCATTAACACCTCCCAGCCAAACTCTCTTAATTTTTGCTGAGTGGCTAAAGATGTGTGAGGTCTAGCATTAGCATGATGAAAAACCACACCCCTTCTGTTGATTAATTCCAGCCGCTTTCTCTCAACTTCTTGCTTTAATCTCATCAGTTGTTCGCAGTAGAGTTCAGAATCGATGGTCCTGCCTGGTGGTAACAGCTCATAATGAATAATGCCCTTCCAATCCCACCACACACACAGCATCACCTTTTTGCGAGTTAACCCGGGTTTCGCCACAGTCTGTGAAACCTGACCGGCCTTTGACCACGACCTTTTTCGCACGTTCTTGTCATACGTGATCCACTTTTCATCACCAGTTATCAGCTTTTTCAAAAATGGTTCGGTTTCATTACGTCGTAATAAAGAATCACAAATGAGTACACGGTTCATTAGGTTTCTTTTAGTGAGCTCGTGAGGTACCCAAATGTCGAGCTTTTTTGTGTACCCAGTTTTTTTCAAATGCGCCAAAACTGTTTTGAGGTCAATTTCCAGTTCTTCAGCTACGTCGTAACTACTGATATGCCGATCTTGCTCCACTTTTTCAAAAATGGCATCCATTTTATCCGTAATAGGGCGACCAGAACGACGTGAATCTTTGACATCAAAATTTCCGGATTGAAAACGCTTAAACCAAATTTGTGCTACTCTCACAGACACTACACTAGGTCCATAAACATCGCAAATTTTTTTCGTGGCTTGCGTTGCATTTTTACCTTTTTTGTAGTAAAATTTTAAAATGTATCGAATTTCTTCATTAGATTCACTCATCTTGACGGTACGAAAAACAAATGAAAATCACACATTTTCCTAATTTGAATTTGGAATTATGTTCTTTAAAATTTAAACTTTCAATGATACCAAAACCAGCCAGATACAAATAGTATAGCCAAAGAGATTTTATTACAAGTTCATACATACTATAATGCGAAAAGACTTTTTCCCCAACCTAATATTAAGTAACCTATAGCCTTCCTCAAGAATTGGGTTATCAAATGCAAAAAGAATTTTTAATATCCGACTGGAAGTTCCAGAGAGTAGCGCGTTCAAACATACAAAAAAAAACTCTTCAGCTGTATTATTGGTACATAATTCGATTACCATTGAAGAATTGAGCCAACCTCAAAAGATAGACTTATGCTGTCGCACACTTTATTTTAGAACATTTTAAGAGGAACATTTCCGTAAAGCATATTGTAATAGCATCGCAATGCGGCGGGATGGGTCGGGGAACAAGAAACATCACGCGGACGAAGTCTTGGGCAGAAGCTAGTAGTTAAATAAAATAAATGAATAAACACTTTGTCCGACCTGGGAATCGAACCCACGACCTTATGCTCAGCAGTAACGTTTGCGAACACTAGTAATCCCAGCACCATGATTAGCATAATCAGCCTGGCCTATAGTTCCTTCAGCTGGGACATAAAACTCCTCTCTGTGAGAGGGAGTGGGCTGTAATCTACCACGCGGGTCCAGTGCGTGATAGTAGATGTCACATGTCTTCGAATTTTTGGTTTTAGGACATGCCGGTTTCCTCACGTTGTTCTCCTTCACCGTTTTAAGAGCAGTGGTGATGGAATTATTTACGCAAAGTAAACCACCTTTCTGTCAACTCGTAAGTCGGGACCGTTACCTCAGGGCTACCACTGCTCTTTTCATCTCAATTACCTATACCTACCCATAAACCCAAGTTTAGTATGGTAGTTAATCAAGTAAGTCCTCGTTGGTCTAGTGTTCGCAAGCGTTACTGCTGACCATAAGGTCCTGGGTTCGATTCCCAGGTCGGACAAAGTGTTTATTCATTTATTTTATTTAACTACTAGTTCTTTCTGACTTTTTTTTCTTTTTGCTCGGCTCCTAAGGGTCACATCGTAATATTAAGTAACCTATAGCCTTCCTCAAGAATTGGGTTATCAAATGCAAAAAGAATTTTTAATATCCGACTGGAAGTCCTAGAGAGTAGCGCGTTCAAACATACAAAAAAAAAAAAAAAAACTCTTCAGCTGTATTATTGGTACATAATTCGATTACCATTGAAAAATTGAGCCAACCTTAAAAGATAGACTTATGCTGTCGCACACTTTATTTTAGAACATTTTAAGAGGAACAATTCCGTCATACATGATTGCTGCGGAACTTTAACCGTTTACGCAGCGCACGCAACAGAAGCTCTCAAAAGGGATAAAATTTCCCGTTTTTGCAACATTTTTCATTGATGCTCCGCTTCTACGAGTATTGGGCGTAGCGTAATCTTAAATAGCCTATAGCCTTCCTCTATAAATGGGCTACCCAACACTAAAATAATTTTTCAATTTGAGCCAGTAGTTCCTGAGATTAGCGCCATCAACCAAACAAACAAACAAACTTTTCAGCTTTATAATATTAAGTATAGATTTATGTACACACAAATAAACAGACAAGAAGAAAAGAACAGAAATATACATACACAGGTGATGCTTTTTTCTTAAGAAATCCATTCCAGCATACCTGCGATAGGACATAGGATAAAAAGAGAAGTAGACACCGTGTGTAAGAGTAGAAGAGAAAATAAAATACATAAAATTAAATATAATATGAGCACTTTGACATGTATGTTGGTGTATGCTTTGTTGGTTGCCCTTAAATAAATAAAATAAAATTATTTGTAAACAATTTACTTAGCAAATAAAACATAATAAATACTTAAATACATACACAGTCAATTTGCTCCGAATCTAATGGACCGTTTAAGTTGAAATTTGGTACACATAAATATGTATTTCTGTGACCCAAACACGGACGTGTAATGTAAATTAATGAATATTGAATATGGGGTCAATTTTGGGGGGCAAATAAAAAATTAAAAATATATACACATATTTGCAAACTGTACTGCACGATATATCAAATGAAAGGGCTCACTGTGAGAGTCTCAAATATATATGACGGCAGCGCCGCGGCGTCGTCGTGCGTCATTTCTCTAAGCTGTAAACAACACGTGCACCAAACACACCATCGACAAGTACGTCACTCGACCACTCCTACCACCCCACTACTCGACTTGTTTTCGACCGATCACCATGTTCGGCAAGCCGATCCCTTGGGAGACGCGAGCCAAATACCTCGGTGTGACCCTCGACCACCACCACTCCTTCGCTGAGCACATAAAGCAGGTGAGTTCGCGCGCCGCTTTCGCTCTCGGTAGACTCCACTCCGTTCTGAATGCACGTAGCAAATTGTCACTTAGGTGCAAATTGCGCATTTATACAGCGTGCATTCGCCCCATCATGACCTATGCGGGTTCAGTGTTTGCGCACGCAAAACCTCACCTCATTCATTGGATGCAGGCCCTCCAAAACCGTTTCCTCCGAAAGGCAACGGGAGCCCCTTGGTTCGTTCGGAACGAAATCCTCCACGTAGATCTCGACATTCCCACCATCTCCCAATTCTTGAAACGCAATTCCAAGCGTTTCTTCGACTCAGCCACCAACCATCGAAACCCTCTGGTTGTCGAGGCGGCTAGCTATGTCCCCTCTCGTATTAGTAAGGTCCGCCGCCCTAGGCTTGTCCTCTCAGATCCCGACGACCCCATAACTCTTCCTCCAGGAGAGCAGTAGGGACCGTAGGAACAAACACAAATCGACATTCCGACCTCGCCGCCGAGGTCCCTCGCGACGACCCCGTAATAATCGTCCTCCCCCCCGTCCCTTGCTCGGATATGAAGTGGCAGCTGGTGGCGTATCTGAGCCAGTAGCTTTAAACTCCCCTGACAATAATAATCATTCAAATTTGATCCAGCCTGTCCCATCTTGCTGTCCTCCCCCCAGCGACGCCCTAAGCCGAGGCCCGTTCCCCACAGGGGGAGCCCTTAGCGTGTAGTCGCTTAGTCTGTAAGTTTATGCCCCTGGCTGGAGGCTTTGAGTTCACTTAAGCCAGCCACAGGATAGTCCGCTTAAGTAGTCACGGCCTCTCTAGGCCAACTACGAGATTCCATTAAAAAAAAAAAAAAAGAAACAAGTCAGTCTTGGCTCTGGCGTGGGACGGTACACAAGTTGTACTATGATGTTTGATAGATTAATGATGATTATTTGTAATTACAAAATAAGATAGTGCAATTGGTAATTGCCATAATTATTGACTTAGCTATAAAAATTGTATTTATTATAATAATAAAAGGAATAGTTCTTCAGCCTATCATAAAATTGAATCTGACCCCTTCTGCCTACATATATATTTTTTATAATTTTAAAATAAACTGTTTTAAAGTTATTTAAGAAAATAGACGAAAATTGACCATTCCCCCCTTTATCTCCGAAACTACTGACCTTATTTTTTTTTTTTAATATAGAAAATAATTCTATAGCTATAGATTACAGGAAACCTATAAATCTATGGTCTTAAAATAACATCGTATATCTCTCAATATTGTGCGTACAAACTTACATTTATTTGTCCATAGTTAAACGAAAAGAATCCAACCCACATTACACATTACCTAATGTGGGTTGGATCCTTTTCGTTTAACTATGGCCATTTGTAGTTAGAATGTATGGGAGAACATGTTTTTCATCTACAATGTTAAGTTAGTTCTTGGGATAAATTCATCCCAAATACGGAACCCTTCATTGCGCGTGGTCCGACACGCACTTGACCGGTTTTTTAAAAATTAGATGAGGTCGGCGTTTCCTATATGACTACTCTGAGAAGAAAGGCCGAAACAAACTCAAAGGTCACAGTCCAAACATAATCTTGGTCAGTTCGTAGATTGTTGTCTGAAATGGTCTTTTGAGGAAAGAACCACACAGATTGAGAGGACCTGTCCATCAATGCACGCATTTGTCAGTAATCGCGCAGCTCAACTCAGAACTTAAAGAGCTCAACGATTCGACGAACAATACCAAAGAAAGGACATTTGGGTAGGCCGCATAAATTACTAAAACTGCCAGACCATGATTAAAAATAACTGAGAGAAAAATAAAACAAACAAAAAAGCAATGACCTACATAGTCACATTCACAATAATTAAAATAATACAATACTTTACAAAGTAAATATTCATGTCAACATTCAGTGTATGGCAATAGGCTCGCACTTGTACATAACCAGCCAAATGTGGGTGTAATGGTACACTTTGCTATAGGTACACGTCTGCCAAACTCTTTGGAGATTGTGCAGGCGTAATGTTATGTTTTGATAAGTTTTATTATATGCCGTATTCAGCAATTATAAAAATATAAAAAGCCATAGGCAAGAATCAAGCCATGACCAAAGCACTAAGCGTAGGGTCGAAGTAGATGAGTAGGAAATACATTATGTCGATGAGTACATCTACTTCAGCCAGTTAGTTTCTTTCTAAAACAGGCAAGGAAAGGAAATTAATCGCCGCATCGAAAATGCCTGGAAAAGCTACTGGTCCATGAAGACGTTAATGAAGGGCGATCTACCAATCTCCCGAAGCGAAAACTCGTCGATATATGTATTCTGCTCGTCCTAACCTATGGTGCTCAGACCTGGTCGCTCACCGAGACGCAAAAGTTCCGCTTTGGGGTTTGCCAAAGAGCAATGGAGGCAGCATTCTTGGCATAAAACGTACTGACAGAATACGAAATACCACGCTATGATCCAAAACGGGGATCCCAGATGTAGGCAAAAAGGCTGCCAAGCTAAAACGGGATTAGGCGGGTCATATCAGCCGCATGCATAGTGACCGCCAGGCAGTCCCCACTCGGTGGATGCAGGAGGAAGGATGGTGCCGCCGAGGCTGGCCCAGGAAGAGGTGACAAGACGACCTAGACGCGTACCGGATGGCTAGGGAGGGAGCGAGACAAAGCACTGAATGTGTAATGTGTAGCAATAACTTTAGGTACGCACGGTGATGCCTGCAGATTCATTTTTTATGTTTATCTATAATTTGTTTTTATTTATATATGTTTGGTTTAAGCTTTGTAAGAATAATTGCGTTATAATATTCTAGGTACTATTTGTTTTATTTTATTTATTTATTTACTAATTCATGTACAGATCATTTTACCTGACTTGGTTTCCGTACCTACGTCTTTTTCGGGTGACCACTGAAAAACAGCGCTGTGCTGTGGGCCCCCATAGCACAGCATCATGCTGAGTGGAAGCCTTCTTGTCACAGTCATGGCGTGCCAGCAGCTGCCGACTTTTGTTTTGTGCTCGTGATTTGTGTTTTATTTTTCTTATTGTAAAACTCGAGTTAATTATATTTTTGTATGCACGTGTTTCTGTGACAAATAAACATATTCTTCTTTCTTTCTTCTTTTATCGGAAGGGTTGGATCGAGGTGGCCCTGGAAAAGGATACTTGGAAGGTAATCAATTGTGTCAAGTGAAATGTAAAACCTCACTAACGCAGATTTTTTTTTCTTGTATTGCCCCACGCATTTATAATAAAGTACAGACGCCAGCAGGTCAAGCTACCCGAAACTGTCTAATTTTCCCAATCAACCTTGAACCTAATGCTTTAGCGATAAAGTTGAAAATAGATTAAAGAAATTTGACAGATTGTATAGTAGCTTGATGTGCTGGCGTCTGTACCTAATAATATTAAAAATGTGACTGTTTTCAAATTTAAAGGGGCTCGTAACGAAATATTAATTGAAAAGACGCAATAACGACGACTTCCTTAATGACGAATCACTGACTGACATGCTACTAATCCATTTGATTTTTTTTTTGCAACCTTGATAACGTTTGACATTTTTTTTATTAATATGACTAAGGGCGTGCTAATTTTTCAATCGTCAGATACTTTTATTTATGGAATAAATATGGCGGTTTGATAGCTTTTGTATAGAAAATATGTCAAACTCTCATATTTATTCATCAGATAAAATTTATTTTTTGAAAAATATTTTTTTCTGCAACCTTGATAACATTTGATACTTTTTTATTAATATGACTACTTATTTCAAACGATTCCACATTAAGTTTTATTTTGTATTGTTTTAATTTATTAATTGTTATAATTATAATGTCTTTTAATATTTGTGTGAATTAAATACGATTTACAAGCCCATGTAGAACAAGGCGCACTATCATAAAAGAGGAAAACATCTTTGTACTAATTACCCAAGTTTGCAAATGAATAAATGATTTGATTTGATTTGAATGATTTAAGGGGAGGCCTTTCCTCAGTAGTGGTACAATATAGGCATATATTAAAAAAAAAGAAAATTGGCAAGAATCTGACATCGTGTAAATGGGGCTTCAGTACCTCCTTACCTTAATGTGCCTAGTCACGCGACCGCCCTGAAACTTTCAAGCCTACGCGAAGACTTGATTGATACTTGCCATGTAAACATTAATTACTCTCTCACGTCTCTTTTTTGATCGTGGAAACTGATACAAGCAAGATGTACATAATGTACAAGTATAATAAAAGTCATCTGTGCAGATAACTTGATCATCAGCATCATCAACATTGGCAGCCTTTTTCTACCCACTCCTGAGTCCTCCTCTCTTTTGTGCCATGCTTCCCTGGTCTGTGCGAGTTCACCCAGATGTCTTGCTAAAACATCGTAATAACTGATTCTCGGAAGGGGTAAGGCACTTGTCTCACCGCCGGCGAGGAAACGAATAACTATCGGCTATTTTCTCGCTCAAGAAACGCACAATAGATATACATTCCGTGTAAACAAAAGGGATGCATATATTAATAGTTGATCGCTGACTGTTTACACTACCGGAAGAGCTATTAAAGATAATACTCGCTCAGCGATACTTGCTCAGCGATGCTCGCTTGGCGGTCAGAACTCACGCCGAAAGACCTACCAGCGGAGAGCGAGTGGTGCAAGTAATCGCCCGTCGCATTCGCACACTGGCTTATAGCCCAGCGACAGAACTACACACTCGCTTCTCGCTGCTTGCCACTTGTTTCTAGTTTCTAGCTCTACTCGTTTCTCACTCATCTTTGGCGATGGGACAGGTGCCTAAACAAAGGTGTAGATACTTAGAGTACCTTTTCTAGGAGGTCTTTTATAGGAGGTGTGTTTATCGTCATCAACTGTCAAAATGGCGCTGACGTAGCTAGTTCCAAACACAAGCTAATAATACAAGGTGTTAGGCAGTAGTAATAACAGCCGCATGGGTCGATCCATCAGGTTAAGCTACTCTTGCCGGGAATGGTCCGTACATGGGTGACCATCTTTACATACGGAGACTCCTCCGTGCCTCGGAAAGCACGTTAAGCCGTTGGTCCCGGCTGTCATTCGTGGACCTTTGACAGTCGTTACGAGTCGTCAGAAGCCCGAAAGTCTGTCAACCAGTCTTACCAAGGGGTATCGTATTACCCAATAACTGGGTTGTGGAGATCTGATAGGCAGACGCTCCATGTAATTTACTGGTATTGAGCTGCATCCGGTTAGACTGGAAGCCAACCCCAGCAGAAATGGCTAGGCAGATTGATTGAAATCGCCGAATATAAGGAAATAGTGAAATAAAACCATACTCATGAATGAACACGAGATGGAATGAATGAATGAAATGTCCAGTTTATTGTCGGCTATAGGGCCCGTAGTGACCTAGCTATGATTACGCCGTCTACAATTAGCTTCCCCATTCGAGTTGCTCCTAAGGAATAAATATAGGGGCTGTTCTACCCATCAGTATGAATAACTTTTACTATGGGACCAACCTGGAATTCGCAAAAAATTTTCAACCTTTTACATGGGATGGTCGATTATTTTTTTTGCGAATTCTTAGTTGGTCCCATAGTAAAAGTTGTTTATATTCGAACACCCCCTTAAATTTTGTCGCATGTTTTCAAAGTCATCCTTTATATCGTTGCATTGTGTTGTAGGTAGGTACGTACATACTTCAACTCACGCCTTCTTCCCGTGGGGGTAGGCAGAAACTATAGAACGCCACCTGCTACGATCCTTACATACTCCTTTTGCTTCAATTGCCATTCTTTTTGTCCTAACTCACTCAGTAGCACCTACTTAGATTAATCTTTCCATGAAGCTCACCTGAATAGGCCAACTTGCGTATTTTCACGGATATATTCCACCATTTTATTCAAGGAAATTAAAAGAAAACATAATATAAATGGTCCAGATAGGACACTTCATTTTTTCGTCCAACACGAATTTCGGATACGATGCGGATATTATCCGCAATCGTTAAATTCCCATTTTATGTTGACCGATCTGTAAAGTTTTTATCGTTGCTCATAAAATTGACGTAGTCTATACGTACTGGGAAGATAACATTGATCTATAATATTATGTGTAGCTCTTTTTATTAAAAAGTGTTACTACTATAGATAAGATACTAGAGCTAACCGCGAGTTTGTTCGCATACAAAATTCAACACCCGTTTGAACCACACAGGGGTTCGGTTTAAAGTTTACTTTTTTAAAATTAACGAACGAAAAAAATACATCGATCTGTCGAGTACAATAATAATACAATACAGTAATACAGTGAGTAATGCTACGGCCATACTTGCGCGTCAAGTAGCGAGACGAGAGACGCGACCCGGGAGCGTCAACAACGCGAAACTTTTGCGCGCACACCTGCGCGACTACAGCGCGAACCGCGAACTTCATTTTTAGTGAATAATCACTGAAGCCGTATGTATGTTTATAGCTTAGTTTAACAACAAAATTGTTGTGTTATGTCAGTCTCATATTTCGTCGCCCTATCGTTTCGATTGCGAGACATGAAGTCTCTATCATGCATCAAACTATTTTGTGTTAAATTAACTATACCTTCATATGAATAAATTTCAATTTTTGTAACATAACACAACTAAGATTGTGTGAATTTAAATTAAAAAAAAAAATTGTAATAAAATAATAATAGTAACAGATCGCGTTGTTGGCAACACAACATTTAGTATATTTTATCTATCTGTCATTACTGTCAATGTCACTAATGTAATGTCACCTTTTTTGTACAAGATAACAATAAATGAAGCACAGGTATTTCTATCCAATCTTAAATCTGCATTTTTCATTTCAAAATAATAGTTCTACCTATGCTAATTACCCAACACGCGTCCCGTACGCGATCCATTGACTCCTTTATACGGAAAAATATTAAATCAGGATAGTTTTTTTTTGCAAAGCCGGGTATTTTAATCATGAAAATTGTGTGATATTTGAGGGTGGACATTGTAAACCGCTAATAACATCTTAAATGGTAGAATTTATGAGAAATCAACAATCAACATAAATGAGAAAATTCTCGCTTTCATCAGAGTAGACAATCTAAGGAGCTCGTGGCTAAGTAATAACTGCCGCACGGGACGGTCTATAAGGATAAGCTAGCCGCTAGCTAGCTTGCCGCGGTTGGTCCGTAGATGGGTGACCATCTTTATATAGCGAGACTCCTCCGTGCCTCGGAAAGCACTGCTACGGCTGTCATTCGTGGATCTTTGACAGTTATTACGGGTCGTCAGAAGCCCGAAAGTATGACAACCAGTCATACCAAGGGGTATCGTATTACAAAGTAACTGGGTTGTGGAAGTCAGATAGACAGTCACTCCATGTAAAATACTGGTATTCAGCTGCATCCGGTTAGACCGGAAGCCGACCCCAACATAGTTGGGAAAAGGCTAGGCAGATTGATGTGTAGTAAGTATCACAGACATATAAAGAATAGCAGACCAAACATTCGCTAAAAATTGCGTAGCCATTACGCACACATAGAGAATGTTGTCAATACAGGGCCGAACTAGGGCCGATTCCCTTGTTAATATACTAAACTAAATTTAAGTTCAGTGCATCTTTTTCTTTCTATTTCAACAAGAAAAAAGGATAGACGATAAATATTAGTTTAGTCCTGTCAAATTAAGATACTACTTATACAAGTGTAGACGTGATTAAAAAAATGGCTACTACGTCAATTTACGTCAGGCGCTGACTAATTTTACAGGACTAAACTAATATTTATCTTCTGTCCTTTTCTTAATGAAATAGAAAGAAAAATATGTACTGAACTTAAATTTAGTTTAGTTTGTGAACGAGGGAATCGGCGCCGATATTTAACGATAATGAAACAACCGATATACTTACCGAAAATCCGCGAAAATCGATATTCTCGGGTTATATGAAGTGTAGATTAGGTACTCATCAATAAAGTCTTAACGAATAGAACCATCTATTCCCGTGGTTATTGTAAAAGGCGACTAAGGGAGTATTTTGACAGGACGATGGGCAGCAGTCCACTCTCCCCCTTTTGACGACCGGCTTGACGGTATATATTTTACATACAATACAAATTTCGTCTTTGCTGCCAAATCCGTCCCTGACTATTTAATGTTGCTTATCAATATGGCGGCGCGGGATAAACATGTCACGCATCAATATTGTCTATGTATGAGTCAGTGTGACAACAGGTGACAGAACGAGATGCCATTTACGACTTGTCGCTTAGCAAAAAAAGGATAAAGAATCATGTCCATCTATATAAATATAACTTTGGATTACTGTTTGGTCTGCTACTCTTTATATGTCTGTGGTAAGTAAATATTTTTTCAAGGTTAAATAGGTAGTTGTTTTAGCGTAAACTTTCGTAGGTGTTGTTTTAACTTTGATTGCTTTGTGTTGCGTTACTTGTATGTCATGAAGATGTGTAATAGCGGCCTGTCCCCATTCCCCATACTTGGATTAAATAGTCTAGATGCGCTTTGACTAGTGTATTATAGATTGTGTAGCGTAATTGAAATGGCACACATCACGCTAATATTATAAAGGCGACAGTTTGTATGTTTGTTACTCTTTCACGCAAAAACTACTGAACGCCAAACGGATTTGGATGAAATTTTGCACACAGATAGTTTATAACCTGCATTAACATATAGGATAATTTTGGTCTCTATATTCCTACGGGTTCGAGACTAACGCGGGTGAAAACGTGAGGAGCTGCTAGTTTAGCAATATTTCGCAGAGCTTCAGTCAATGGAATGTCAGTCTACTGTCGAAGATCAACCCAAGTATTTCTGATGGTTTGATCTAGTGAAGTTATATGGGGTTGAGTTTCGAAAATATACTTTCTTGGTGCACCTTTAGAAAGAAAGAAAAAAAAACCAAAACGCACATTACACACATGCAAAGCATTTAAAAGACCTTAGAATAAAAGCAAAAAGACTCGTATTCAAGCAGTGCTTGATGTCAGGGTCAGCCAGGGACCATAGACAAACTCAGAGTAATAGTGTTCTGTGGACAAAATAAATTTCCTCTGTGGTCCGCTCTATGTAGTCTCTGGTTGCGCCACTGGCAAATCACATGACAAAAAACCAAACAAACTTATAATCAAAACAATAAGAAAATGCCGAATTGCAGAGTCGAAAAATTACTACTTTTATGACATATTATAATAAAGAACAAGATAAACTGTGCGTCGCATCTGTGCAAGAACCGGTCGTTGTTCAGCAAAATGCCGTGACGTCGGACGAACCTATCGTCAACCGCGCTGATCTTCAGCAACTACACTACAACTACTTTACAGCTTCTTTAATTTCCCTTGTTCTATCTTCACTGGTTTTGAGAATAACAACACAAATCAATTCGCACCCCTACATGTAAAATCTAAATCAAGATGTAAATACTCGTATTCTTCATTCCATAGCTGCCATCTTTCCAAAGACTATCGTTATATATTTTATTTTATTTTATTATACCTGTTGTGATTTTATTTCTGGTGACCCACCCCTGCTTCGCGCGGTTTATTACTGGTGACCCACCCCTACGTCGCACGGTTAATTACTGTTGACCCACCACTGCTTCGCGCGGTTTATTACTGGTGACCCACCACTGTTTCGCGCGGTTTTTTGCTGGTGACCCACCCCTGCCTCGCACGGTTTATTACAGGTGACCCACCACTGCTTCGCACGGTTTATTACTGGTGACCCACCCCGGCTTCGCACGGTTTATTACTGGTGACCCACCCCTGCTACGCACGGTTTATTACTGGTGACCCACCACTGCTTCGCACGGTTTATTACTAGTAACCCACCCCTGTTTCGCACGGTTTATTACTGGTGACCCAGCTCTGCTTCGCATGGTTTATAAACCTTTCGGAATAAATTCTATAAATGATTGTGTAAACCACATCAAAATCCATTGCGTAGAAGAACAACGCGGTCACACACGAGAATCAACTTTGTGCTATACTATTTACGAATAGGCTGATTTTTCAATAGTCAGATAACAGAACTGAGAAATAAAAGTGAAAATTTGACAAATCTGGGTACTTATACAAAAGCTGTCAAAGTGCAATACTTACTTACTCTTCAGATTATCTGAAATTATCTGATGCACGCTTGGTTGACAGTTGTCAAATCAATCGTGAAACCGCGGGTAAATTGTGTAAAATGCAATACCATAGCTACTAAATTATTCTAGAAATATGAAATAGCAGCTACTTTTCCGCATAGCGGTGGAGTGTGTTCAAACTTGCGTCCCGAAGGTCCACACGTCTTGCCAGCACATCTTAGCTCTACATACTCCTAGTTCATGTTTTGAATACTAGGGTTACTGGTTTAGCATAGGGTTGCCATCCGTACGGGTTTCCCCAGATTTGTCCTAGTTTAGTGGGCGTCCGGGTGGGGTTTCATTTGTAGTCCGGGTTTTTAGGCTGATGACCAGAGATAGGAACAGGTAGAGTATAAATACCTAAACTTCGAGGAAAGAAGTAACAAGGGTGGATAAAATCCCGGAATGATAAACAAGTCGATTAAATCTCGGGATTTAAGAAATTGGGAATTATTTATTATAAATATTTATTTTTATTATAATTTTATTACGAATGTATTCAAAGTGAAATAAATAATTCTCAATTTCTTATTTCCCGCGACATTCCCGGGATTTAGAAGTTGCGAATTATTTATTATTTTATTATAAATATTGAATTTGCAAGTAATGTATTTGAATACAGTACAATAACTAATTCACAATTTCTTAAATCCCGATATTTAATCGTCATGTTTATCATTCTGGGGTTTTATAGGAGGTATTATCCACTCTTGTTACTTCTTTCCGAAGTTTAGGTATTTATACTCTACCTATTCCGATCTCTGCTGATGACACACCTACCGAAAATACGCGGCTGACATTAAACTAAGCTAATTGTTTGTTAAAACTTTAAGAAGATTCTGTTTAGTTTCTTTAGAAGACTAAAATTAGTTTAAAATTGTTTGAAAATAAATAAAAACTTGATTTATAACAACAAAAAGTATTTTTTGTTTTACTGAGTAACTTTAAAAAAACACTGTTGATATGTCCGTGTTTAAAACTCAAAAATCAGGCGTTTTCACACTTCTAGTCCTAGTTGGTAGATTTTAGAGATGGTAACCCTAGTTTAGCGTAGTGAGGTTTATATTGAGAAGGTTCCTGTGGATCACGTTTTAATTTATTTTGTTTGTAAAATATTTTTCTGAACATGGTACGTAACTGATCTGAAATGGAGGTAGGCGGGACACTAATTGGCTAGACATAGTGATGACAGGTGGAGCACAGACCCAGAAGCGATAGAAGGACCGTTGTCAGACCAATAGCCAGGTGGACGAGTTACAGAGGATCACGGGGAAAACCTGGAAGAGACTCGCACAGACCAGGAAAGCATGGCACATAAGAGAGGAGGCGTATACTCAGCTGTGGGTAGAACAAGGCTGCCGATAATCATGATGTCCGTAACTTTCTCCACTACTTACCATTGTAAAAGAAGATCGTCAAATCTAGTTTGTTGTCCAAAACAAAAATTATTTATTTGTCGGCGTATCCGCTTCTCAATACGTCAGCTGTCACCTTATGTCAATGTCCATAACGAACACCGAGCACTGGAGAGGCGGCCATCCGGTAAAAGTGACAGGGAGTGTTGAGCCGTAGTGAAGTGCGCACGCAGCCACGTGCTCGGTGGACGTTAAGTCTTAATCAACTTTAATCTTAGTTATCCGAAATTAATTTGTGGAATTATTGATTTTACTATCGAGAATTATAAGTGAAGTGATTATTGCAATAGAGATTTTATTGGAATACAGTCTCCCTACCTAATAATCCACGCCTACCCAAAGATGTCTAACCATTCTGGTGAGAGTCGAAAGACTTCATATTTAATAAAATTTTGTTTTTATGTAAGTATATAGAACATCAACAGCATAAATACATTTAACATTGGTTTACAAAAGTATTTAGGAAATGTACTACTGCTAATCTATACAAACTATATGACTAAATGATATTGTCAAGTATTTTTTCCAATAAAACATAAATATAATTATTATTATTATTTATTGCAGTTAAATACACAAAAAAACACAAGCATTACACAGAAGACTATTTAAATGCTAGTTTTGTTGAACTCTGGTACCCAAATTAAGATTTAACCTGTGTTAAGGGTACCAGGGCCCTCATTAATATATTACAATTTTACATAGCTACTGAGTGGAACGTGTTCACGTGATTGATGTTGTACCTATATAATTATAATTATCTGTTTGTATTGTGAAAAGAGAAGAAAATAAAAATAAACACAAAATGTTAAGTATTTCATTAAAAAGATAAGTGTAAGTATGTATGTGGGAGTGTGTAATGTGTGTATGCAAGTGGTAAATATATACATATATATCGATTAGTAGCTCACTGGTTGAAGTCAGGACTCTAATATGTGGAACATGGTTATCCTGCATACAAAAGACAAACTGTTTCAGTTACTGGTATTATATGAGTTATGTATTTATTGGTTTCTTTTTACAATGAACAAGCTAACACTGAAGTATATATATTATGTACAAGTATATTAACAACAAAAAAAAATGGGGAAGAGCTCATCATCGCTGTCAATAGAAAAGGTGTCCAAAAGGCTGGCAGCATTGCCACGTTGCATGACAATGCTGATTCATTGGCCTAAAAATAGGTCAGGCCGACTCTTCACGGGACCAGAGGGTCCCGTGAAGAGTCGACCAACCGCTTAGCGATGTCCCGAAATACTCGATGAGCACTCGGACCCCAAGGCCCTAGCTGTGTTTCAACCCCAAACAGCTCAAACATATAGCTCCCAATAAGGTGGTTATATTTGCGCCGTTTGAGGTTTTCTGCTCCTGCAGCAGCCGCCACAGCATAGCCCGCCCTGCTAGGAAGATGGGGTGGCGCGAGGATGTTGAAAGAGGTTGCATCCCACACCAAAGGCCTACCCAACTTTCAAGGCATTCTGGTCATTCCGTTTGGCCACTTTCCATCGGCATCGTCACGAATTATTGTTATTGGTCGATTATTACATTTTTTTATTACCCCAAAGTAATTAGAGGAGAGCGTATTGCAAATTATGTATCTCAAATTTTCATCTCCAGCCCGAATAAAAATTAATTCACGGTGAAACACTTCGTATGAACGTAAATTCATAGTTTTAGGTGCAATGTAGCATAGTGCAGACAGATAGGCCTCGGGGGACCCAAGTTTGGGCTAACTTGGTACGTAGACTAGGCTGTGAAACTATTATTACTATGAACTGTGTAAACTCTAGAGTGCAACGTTGAAATATCTTGCATTAAATATCGGGTTATATTTTTATGTTAATTGGCAAACAAGCACACCCGCAGGACAATTGCGTAATACACTATCAATCGGAATCTGTTTCATTTTTACAGTTCAACAACATTCATTGCGTTATTTACGTTGTCGAACTGGCAATTTTTTCGAGCATATGAAGCAATGGATTAGAAATTTGCTTCAAAATGATTCAGATTCCGATTGATAATGTGTTACGCAATTAGGGTGCTGATGAAAAATCAGAAATGTTTCTAACTTTATAAGTACTACCACTCCCCGGGCCCTTTGCTGTATTTCCTCTACAGTGCTGATGTTGTTGGATCCTTTGTTAACTGCAAATATCACATTTATGCAGATGATATCCAGCTGTACATGTCGTTCAAAGGGGATGATGCAGCATTGGCAGTGCGGAGGGTGAATGAGGACCTGCATCGAGTAGTGACCTGGTCTGAAGAGAACTCTTTGGTTCTGAACCCACTGAAGTCTAAGTTCATGGTGCTGGGAACAAAAAACATGTTGCTGCAATATTGTCTGCCAAACCGGAGGTTGTGATTCACGGGGAGAAAACTGAACGAGTAGAACAGGCATGTAGTCTGCGTCTAATCTTAGATCCAGAGCAGCGATTCGAGGCTCATATAAACACCGTAAGAAGAAATTGTTTTTATAGGCTGAATTATACGGTATACGAAATTTTGGGAGAGGAGCTCGTGGCTAAGTAATAACAGCCGCACGGGTCGATCCATCAGGTTAAGCTACGCTTGCCATGGTTGGTCCGTAGATGGGTGACCATCTTTACATAGCGAGACTCCTCCGTGCCTCGGATAGCACGTTAAACCGTTGGTCCCGGCTGTCATTTGTGGGTCTTTGACAGTCGTTACGGGTCGTCAGAAGGCCGAAAATCTGACAACCAGTCTTACTAAGTAGTATCGTATTACCCAATACTGGGTTGTGGAGGTCAGATAGGCAGTCGCTCCATGTAAAATACTGGTATTCAGCTGCATCCGGTTAGACTGGAAGCCGACCCCAACATAGTTGGGAAAAGGCTAGGTAGATTGACTAGTATACATGCAATCATTCTGAATTTTTGTCAGATGTTTTATTTATTTAGGTCAATAAATAGCTTTTTTTATTATTTTTTTTATAAATTCATAGGCAGATTGATTGATTCCCCGCGACTTCGTCTGCGGGGTTATCGAACTTTCCCACACAACTATCGCAGATTGCTTGCTTAAGGCTCTTTGTCCACCGCCACGTCAACGGGATGTCAACGAGGACGGGATCACGGCGCCGAAGTAGCGATACATATTTTTACTACAGCCGCGTGTCCACCGCACGCCGCGCCGTCACTAGAACGTCACGTTCGGTTTTTAAAATAAATATGAAATCAGAAAAAAAAAAATCTGCACCTGAGGCGGTCCGTCCGGTTGTAAGGAAATGACAGTGGTTATTGAAGGCAAAGGTATTTCATTTATCTGTCTCTTGTATATAGATAGAATCTTGTAGATAGAATAGCTAAATTCCTAAACACCAATAGGAAATAATTTTATTGTTCTAACAAATATCTCGATATAACATCTAATACAGTGTTAATGCTATTATAACTAGCGGCCGCACGGTTTTTACTACTTAACAAAACATTGAGATTTTTGATTGATTGAGATTGTGTCGTGTTTAGACACGACACAATAAAACGAAATAAAAATTGATGATTATTATTCTCTTTTTTGTTTGGGGTTAATGACGCTGGTAGTGTTGTTACTTGACGTGAGAGTTGATAGAATCTGTTTTATCGTGTTGTGATATCGATTCCCATCAATTCAGTGAAGTTTATTTTAAAAAAAAACTGATTTTTGAACTGATATTTTAAGTGACTACAATACACTACCGACGGTTGATGACACATATTTTTTTTTTTTTTTTGTTTTACTATGTTTATATCGACCCATCACGTCTGCGGAGTTTCCCTAGCTAATTTAATTTGACCCTGTATAATATAATAGTAAGTACCTATATAAATAGTTTAAGACAGTCTATCATGTAAATATCCCACGTAAGACCAAAGGCTTCTTCTCATTCAGAGAAGGAACCAGTACCTATTGACTGCCACGTTGGTCTAGTGGCCGCAAGTGCGCCTGCCGAGGTACTGCGTGTGGTTCAGAGTTCGATACTCAGGTCGGGAAAAGTGTTGTTGGGTTTCCTCAACTTAGAATTTCTTAGTAATTGCCTTAATGCTGGAGGCGGATACTCCGAATACCATGGACAGCCAAACGCACAAATGTGTCTGTCCGTTCAAGACTCGACGTCAAGACCTGATTATCTACAGTTTACCTACAGCGTATTTTCACCTATTTCGGCCACATAATTCAATGGAGGCCTTAGAGGAGGGAGAAGCAGTCTTGAAAAACTTGTTATTGTTGGCAATAGCGAAGGAAAGAGAGCAAATGTCTGGACGCCAGCACGATGGTCTGACCAAGTAAAAGAATCTACGTCCTCAAGAAAATTTCAGCAAGTGTTGATGGCAAGATTGATCTGGAGTAAATGGAGGCAGATGACCACGATCCTCAGTAATGAGGGACCGAATCAAGAAGAGTATTTGCCCGGAGCCTGGTCAATGGCAAGAATAGGACTTAAACTTAACTGGAGAAAAGTATGTGTTTTAAACACTTTACGTATAAATAAGCTTCAAGTGAGTAGTAGCAAAACAATTATATATTTTTTTTTTTTTAATAATAATATAATAATAGCCCTCTTCCTCTATCCTACCTTGCTGTGCCCGACAGGATCCACAATGATCTAAAATTATGTATATTTTATAATGTAAGTACCTACCGCCTAAGTTAACATTGTGGAATGCAAATAAATGTATTGAGTATTGAGCTTCAAGGAAAACAGGCTCAAAGTTATGTTACGAAAAAGTCGCACTGAAACTTCCTGGTTCCAAACTTCCAACCCGCAACCTCATGCTGACAAGTACTCATCTTCAGAATAAACAAAAAACAATAACATTTAGAACAAGCGCGATGCAACATCACAAACTGCAGGCGTTCCCAGACTTTCTCTAATTAACTGAGAACGTGACTCAACAATTATCCTGTATCTACAAATGTAACACATTTTTGTAGTACAAAGTTTGTTAATTTCGAACGTACCGCCACCCTGGGGGTTCTTGTAGAACTTCCTTGTTGCATGTGAACACGTGACTGGAATGCTGCCGACTGTACGCCTGCATTTGCATTTCGAGCGGTACATGCCTTTAATGGTCTAGGTATATGCAGCTGTGCCAGTCCAGGTGAAATTTCCTTAATGGTTGGAATGAAGAAATTATTTGGGTTAAGTGATATTTTGTGTAGGCTAAAGATGGATAGTTGGATAGTTTAAGCAAATTGTTGTTTAATTGAAAGTACTTTAGATAGAACAAGTGTATTTTTTTTTTAAACAAGCTTTTGTTAATCTGGATATCATCTAGAACAGAGTCCTTGTCAAGGCAAATCAAACAAGCCCCGACTCGATAGAGTTGCGTCGTTTTATTACCGAGTTCCCATGGCCGCCTTTCGGCTCCGTTGTCAGATCAGCTCCATGTTCTAACAATATTGTATTGTTATTCGATTTACATATGCATGTAAAATTTCGGCTCAATCGTAAACCGGGAAGTGGGTCAAATTTAACTTGCAAGATTTGATTACAGACAGACATCGGGACCAGTGAAACTGAACAAAAGCTTCTAATAAAAATAACACAAACATAATTAGTAGCTACCTTAGTTCTTTTTAAGGCATTTACAGTATGTCCAGTGCTCCAGGGTGAGTGGAACCAGCGAGAAATGTCGTGCGGTGTCCCACAGGGATCGGTCCTAAGGCCGCTTCTGTGGGATATCGGTTACGACTGGGTGCTGCGCGGCGACCTCCCTAGCGGCGTCAGCGTGGTTGCTACGCTGATGACACGCTGGTCCTGGCGCAGAGAAGGTCGCACCAGGTGGCGGCCGAACTAGAAGCGACACGCGGGGTTGCGACAATCGTTGAAAGGATCCGGCCATTGAGACTCGAGGTGGCCCTGCACAAGTCCGAGGTCATGTGTTTTCATGGTCCTCGGAACGCGCCACTGTCGGGTTCCCAAATAACGTTATGAGAGGCTCCCATCGACGTCGAGCTGACGATGAAGTACCTGGGACTCGTTCTCGACAGCCGATGGAACTTCGTGGAGCATTTCCGACGTTTGGCTCCCAGACCGGAGAGGGCCGGGGCTGCCTTGAAGCGGCTCCTGCTCAATCTAGGGGGTCGAGGTACAAGCGCCTCCTGCTGGAGGCTCTATGAGGGGGTCGTGCGGCCCATGGCCTTTTACGGGGCACCGGTGTGGGCGCGTTCCTTGGGGCGAAGACCGGTCCACCGGTTGAACGCATCCCAGAGGGATGAGGCCATCCGGCTAGTCCGGGGATACCGCACGGTCTCCGGTGAGGCGACCAGCCTCCTTGCTGGATTGTCGCCGTGGGATTTGGAGGCAAAAGTCCTCGCATACACATGGGAGTGGGGCGAGGTGGCAAAACGCCGGAAATCACGGCACAGCGGACAGAGCTCCGGCGGGATCTCATGGCGACATGTAGAGAGCGACTGTCGCAACCCAGTGCTGGGCACGCCACAATTGCGGCGATAAGTGCCCTCTTTGAGGAGTGTTTGGAGAGGCGCCACAGCGTCCTCACCTTCTGCCTGACGTAGGTCCTCACGGGACACGGGTGCTTCGGGAGGTTCCTGTTCCGGATAAGGCGGGAGGAAACGCTTGGGTGTTACCATTATGTGGATTGCCCGGAGGACATGGTGGAGCATACGGTGGAGGTCTGCCCGGCTTGGACAGAGCACCGCCGCGTCCTCATGGAGATGATCGGTGTCGGCGACCTCTCCGTCTGGTAAACACCAGGCCCGGGTCGACGGCGCGTTGTGTTTCACGCGCGCCTCAAAGAGATGTCGGCACTAATTAATGAGGCCCGCTAGGGCCGATGCCTGCCAGGGTTGTGGGTTGTTTGAAAGAGTTACCGTGGCCCTGGCACAGGCAACTGAAGGAACACGGGTGGGTTTTAGTCAGTAGAAGTCTGACACGCCCTCCCGCTCCACCAAGAACGGGAGAAGTTATTTGATTATTTCCCACCAAAAAAAAAAGCATCTCCAGTGCTGCGAAAAATGCAGAAGCACTCAGTGGTTCAGTAACAATTATTTTGCATTCAAGTTTCAACTCAAATATCGAAATTAATGAAAACATGAGCGTCTTTTTTCACGTTATATTTTCAGCAGTATTACTGTTATATTAAGGCGAAAGCGTCAGGGTAGCCCGCAAAATTGAAATTTTCTTACGTTTTTTGAATTTACAAGTCGGTATTAGATTGTACGTTGATCAAAATATAATTTGCGTCCGTAACAAATATCTATTTACATAATTAGAATCATTAAAGTGATCAATACAACTCTTTAAGACCAAATAATCCTAATGAATTACTATTTCATGAAATTTTACATTTCAGGATTATACTAACTTAAGGACTTGTATTACTGATTCTAATGATTATAATTCTGTAAATACGTATTTGTTACGGCCGCAAATCATCATATTTTATTTAATATACAACTTAATACTTGATATATAGACTTGCAAATTGCAAAAATAACGTAACAATATGAATTTCGTGGGCTAGCCTGACGCTTCCTCTTAAGCTTTACTATTAATGAAAATATGAATAAAAATTGCTCGTCGGGTCGTTCATCAGTGATTTATGCCAAAAACGCTTTTTATTTTTTTGCGGAAATAGGTAAGCGTCTTTAAATCTACATAATTAATTATTCATTGATAATCTGGCACCTGGGGTAAGCCTGATACGAAGGGCGGACTCCCAACGGTAATAACACAAAGTCTTCATTAATAAACGACTCAGAAAGTTAAAAAAAATCTCCTCAAACACAAACTGAATAAAAATTGTATTCATGAGCCAACCCCCGACTTCTTCTTAATGTGTTAAAAATGATCCATGAATACTTAACTTAATTCGTTCGGGCGCCTCACAGAGGGAATAGGTACAATTATTGGTAGTCATTATGCAGGAAAAAGGCCCCTCTGCAAACAGTGGGGCGGGACAAAGAAAACATCTTCGAAAACTTGGAGGACAAAATATATATGGAGTCTCAAAATATATTTGGAGAATTTTTGTGCTAAACAAACTTTGTTTTAGGCTAAAGAATGGCCGAATTACGTAAAGTATTGCTTTCGTGTCCTTTGAGGGTTGCATGTAAGCAGAAAATTATTAGGGTAATTAATATATGCCACTGTCTCGACTGTCTTTCTGACAAAAAAAAAAGTGCCGTATTTTAAATTTATCCAAAAATATCCCTGTCAAACCCGATTAGTAAATGAAATGTTAAATTTTCATAAAAATTGCGTTCTCCCAAGTCTCATAAAACTTAAAATACTTTCAAAATCGACCTTACTTCAGATTTTTTTTTTATCAAGCGAAATGTTAAATAATGTGTTTTTAACCAAAAAAGTCACTAGATCAAAGATGTATCTGTACTATATATTTTTTTACGGATTTAAATATGATGATTTCTCTGAAAACAACTCGATCTAGAAACGTAAAATTCGAAAAAGGGGCCCTTAATACATTAGGCGCGGCAGACGCACATGCGCGTTTTCATAACTTTCTTCGAGTGCGGCGCGCCGCACATGTGCGTTCGTTGTGCATCTCTATTGTTTCGAAAACATCGTAAAAAAAAAGGGTCGGTAAGGGTGTAGCATAAAGAAGCGTTTGCATAAAGAATTAAGCAGAGAATGTGTTAAAATAAAATCAGATGTATTGTCTTTTCTAAACAATTGATTTTACAAATCAATTGTTTAGAAAAGACAATACATCTTTCCTTAAAGTGCTAATAGTAACCACAAATATGTCGGCATTTGGACTCTTGTCAAGGTAACGTATAATGAGACCAATTGAATGGATGCGCCATTCCGGTGGGCATGCAAGAAGTTGGTGCCGCCACCGTTCCTCACCACGCATATATTGCTGCGGAACATCAGATGGATATACTGTCTTATCGATGGATTATCTATACTTTTGTTAATTAACAAACAGCAGTGTATAATATGCAAGAGGAGCTCGTGGCTAAGTAATAACAGCCGCACGGGTCGATCCATCAGGTTAAGCTACGCTTGCCGGGGTTGGTCCGTAGATCATCATTACATACCGAGACTCCTCCGTACCTCGGAAAGCACGTTAAGCCGTTGGTCCCGGCTGTCATTCGTGGATCTTTGACAGTCGTTACGGGTCGTCAGAAGCCCGAAAGTCTGACAATCAGTCTTACCAAGGGGTATCGTATTACCCAATAACTGGGTTGTGGAGGTCAGATAGGCAGTCACTCCATGTAAAATACTGGTATCCAGCTGCATCCGGAAGCTGACCCCAGCAAAGTTGGGAAAAGGCTAGGCAGATTGAGTGTATAATATGCATTAATTTGCGCCTAAGCTGCAAAGTATCTAGCTCGATCATTTCAGACACAAATAAAGAAGGATACAAAAATGGGTAGTATGCGTAGGTTCGTTTATATAATATATAACGGCAAAGTTTCCTCTGAACTTTTTCAACCATAAGTGTATACAACTTCTCCGGAGGATCCCAGACAACTGCATTATACTCTAATTTATAACTGACTAGCTGACCCGAGAAACGTTGTCCTGTCAAAATTTAAATAATTCATACCATATTCCCATAGAAAATGCACTCTGCCAAATTTTATCTAGATCCGTTCAGCCGTTCTGGCGTGATTGAGTAACAAACATCCATCCATAACTTTCGCATATAAAAAAATAGCAGCGCCCCGCGGTTTCACCCGCGTTAGTCTCGAACCCGTAAGAATATGGAGATAAAAAGTATCGTAAGTGTTAATCCAGGTTATAAACTATCTGCGTGCCATATTTCATCAAAATCCGTTCAGTAGTTTTTGCGTAAAAGAGTAACAAACATCCATCTATCCTCACAAACTTTCGCATTTATAATATTAGTAGGAAATATAAAACGGTCGGTATAAAAAAGTCAGATTAATAATACTGCCGTCGCCGTCGTAAGATAAAAGGGCACAACTAACATTTTTAAAAAAATCTACAAAAAATTGAGCAGATTAGCCTTTTTTTTCTGATTCTAAATATGTATGTGACTCATTTTTTTTTTAAATGTTAGTTGTGCCCGTTTTCCTTACGATGGCAGAATAGTGACACGGCTTTGAGTATATGTTGAAGTGGGCAGCCTTCATATTGTAGTGTTTTATCATACCTGCAATTCCCGCTAGATCTATACAAAAAGATAGCTTCTACCCGCGACTTCTTCCGCTATTTCTTCTTGCTTGGCTCCTAAAGACCCTTGCGTGATATTAAAAAAATCTTTTTGCATTTTATTTAGAATTGGGTTATAAAATGCAAAAAGATTTTTTCAAATCCGACTGGGTTAGTTCCGGAGATTACCGTTCAAACAAACTAATAAAAAAACAAACTCTTTCACTCTAGTCTACCGACAATATTGAAATAATAAATCGAGAGGATCGTCAATCCGCGGAAAATCTCGCGATTTAGAAAATTGATGTATTTGCATAACGGCATGTATGGGTAAACGGCCGCACTAAGCTTGTTCTATGCTCGAGCAGTATGAATGATAGTTATTTTACGTTTTAGTAATTTTGTATTATCTCCGAAAGTATATGACCAATTGACATAGTGTAATGCGCAAATCTTATATACATGATGTAACTGTAATTATACAATAATTTATTTAAATAGGGACTAATATTTTGTTGTTTAAATAATCATCAAAAAGTCTAGTATGTCAAAAAAAATACATTTTTAAGAGAAGTATAAAAGATAAAATATACAAGATGGAAATCTGGTGTCCCAGACTTTTTTGTAGAATTATTTAAGACGGATCAGGTTAATTTATATATACATTGTTTTCAATTTTAAACAACTGTTTATGTAGTGCATGCAATTAATTCTGTTTTAAGAGGTATTTGTTTTCGACTTGCTAGACAAAAATTGTGATAGCTCGGCTAATATGCATCGTAAAAATAGAATGTATAGCCTATAGCACTCAGGAATAAATTATCTCTGTACCAGTATATTATTTTTTTTTGGATCATGAGTTCTGGAGAATACTCCCTACATACAAACTTACAATCAAATTTTACCTCTTTATAAAAGAGATAAATATCTTTAAGATAAATAGGAAATAAGTTTTATTTCTGTAAGTTCACCTTCAAAATATGAATAATTAAGTTAAAAATATAATATCCTAACCTAACCAAAATTATTAAAAAAACTAAAATATGGCGTAGAAAAACTCCTGCGCATCGCAGTCGACTTGTAATATACCCAAGAGACTGACGGTATTGCCACGTTGCATGGCATTAGCCTCTGCCCTCTGGCCAAGGTAAAAGTCAGTGGGTCACGGGAAGTGTCAACCAGCCGTTTGGAGATTTCCTTGAACAAACCATGAGCACTCGGACCCTACGGCCCGAGGGTTTCAACCAAAATACAGTTATTGAACAAAATATAGTTATTGATAAGGTTATTATACTTTCGCCACTTGAGGTTTTCCCCAGCCACAGCAGCAGCGCCAGCACAGCACGCTGTGCCAGGAAGATGGGATGGCGCAACAGTATCGACACACGTTGCACCCCACACTTAAGTGTAACACTAAGTGCTGGAAGTTGGTACCTTCCATGGAAATAAAGACATGCCGTCCGGTCTCTTGCCATCGTCGCATGCCAAGCCATTGGGTTCTCATACAGCTGGAACGTCGACGGTGACAAGAGCTCGTCGGATGATCTCATTAAAGTTCGCGTACCGCGCTAAGTGATCCACACTCCGGCTGCAAGACAGGCCGTGGTGTCCGAGGCTGTTGACAACTTCGCCACAGTGACAGCGATGAGGAACAACATGGAGCTCCTAGTCGCAGGGAAGCGGCGAGGGCGAAAGTAATGTCATCGAACAAAGTGCCTATGCTCGACGATGGTAGTGCATGAAGCCACATACCTGACTCCCGCTTACGCACAGTCTGTAGGCGCGCACGGTACGCAGTAGTAGCAGACGTGTCAATTAAGTTGTTCTGTACTCTGCAGAGCGACTTATCCTACCATCTCTGGGAAGATGGATTATCGGGCAGATCTGAATTGAGGCAAGCGAGTCTCCAGGCATCCATAGCCTCGGTGCAACAAGGCATTAAAATTAACCACTGTGGAGGGTAGGATTTTAGTGATTAATTTCTCAGTGCCGTGGACCGAGGATATGATAGCCGGTAAACTAATACTAGACATTTTCAAAAAGGGTTGCTTCGTGACAAACAAGTTCCAACGACAACAACAAGTTTCCAATGACGAATTGTGGACGAGTTATTTCAAGTTGAAATTCTGCCTTTCATGACAACTACTCTACTTTACACAAGGGTCAAGTCAGGGATAAGGTGTTAAGGTGTGGTAAAATGTAAGGGTGTGGTACAGGCCATCAAACTAAACATCTTTCTCCTTGGGACCAAAACCGTAATCGCGAAAAATAATCAAAGTCAAAGTTTTTATTAATGCGATTATTTGGTGATAAAAATAGGGTCTTAAAATTATTTTATAGTAGCTCAAAAATCTACCCTATATGGCATGCATTGTTAAATTACAATATTAGAAATTAAGTTAAACATTACATGAAACATGATGAAGTCATAATGTAATCTAGAGAAATTATACTACAAGATATAATATATTGTAATAAATTAATAGACGAATGGTCAGTCACATGAATTTTTGCCAACTAGAAATTCGTCTATGGTATAGTAGCATTTGTCTATTAAAATTTTATTTAGTTTACGTTTAAATTGTGTGTAATCAGCCGTCCCATACCACTTGGGTTGAGTAGGTATTGAAGTTTTGAATAGGACAGTTAATAATTTTTTCGCGCTTAAATATGACCCCTGTATATGACTTTTAGCACTTCTTGAACCGGCTTCCTTAAATTAAGACTTCCCCTACATGCGGCTACGGCATGCATAGTATGTATCTTTTTAACCGACTTCAAAAAGAGGAAAATTCTTTTTTTTTTTTTTGAAAGGTCTTCTTAGGTGGTCCCATATAAATTTTATTAACTTTGCTTGGGTAGTTTTTGAGTTAGCTTCAATAATGCGTATTTTTCCCACTTAGTTTATGTGGATGATGTTTTAATAACTTCCTATCACTGCTATTTACATAGCAGGTAGTGGTATTCGAATTTGTGTGGGGTTAGTACCTCAACTAAAAAGTGAAAAATAAAAACTTTTTAGCAAAAAATAAAACCGACTTCCAAAACAAATCACTACAAAGTGAAAAATAACTTTCGGAAGTCGGTGGCAGAAAACGAAAATACAAAACCAAAGGCACCGACTACCGAAATTAAAGTAATTTTTCACTTTGTAGTGTTTTGTTTTGGAAGTCGGTTTTATGTTTTGCTAAAAAGTTTTTTTAACTCTTGAATTGCCACTTTTATTTTCATCATATACTCGTATATAACGACAAATACGCGGGGCGTGTCAGCAACAATGAAAGTATCAAACAAAAGGGTTATTCCACAAATTGAAAGGGATTTGTGAACTTTTTGTCCACAAATCCACATTGATGGGGATTGTCAATGGGGATTTGTGGAATAGCCCTAAACAAAAGACTCTCAGGCCGGTGATCTCAATGACTTGACTACTCAACACACAAATTAGATTAGGTTATAAAAAATTAAATCGACTTCAAAAGGAAATTAACTGAAAATTATGAAATAACTTTAATTTTGGAAGTCGGTGTCTCGGTATCCGCATTTTAGTTTTTTACCACCGACTTCCGAAATTAAAGTTATTTCATAATTTTGAGTTAATTTCTTTTTGAAGTCGAAAATTATTTTTTACTCCGTATTTTTCAGTTTTTAGTGAAATCAGAAATATTTGTTTGTAATATAGTAGTTAATAGTTGTGTTATAAATATTGCACTAGAATTCGACCAAGGTTTTGAGATGCTTTCCCTTTGACACCACACCTGTAGCTAGTATCAATAAGCCAGGCCGTCACACTTACACGTATTTGTCCATTATCTTAAAAACTACTAAACCAATTTTAATGAAACTTGCATTGTTCCCTAAGTTGAAGTAAATGTAGCCGATAAAAATAAAATGATCACGATCCGATTAATAGTTTCAGAGAAATGCCCTAATAGGTTATCTTATATATTGCAGTTCAAATAATATTAAACACACACGTGTCGAATTAAATACCTCCTTTTTGAAGTAGGTTAATTTAGAGTTTAATGCACTGCTTATCGTCTATACAACTAAAACATCTTATGAAGCTAGGAGGATAGATGGCGTATCCAAAGACATTCGTAGATCCAAAGCGAAAGCACTTAAACCGCCATTACAGTGGGGCATTAGGTAGCAAGTTTGGTCCCAAATTTAGCCGTTTCATTAACTACCCAATGATTTCCGATAGCCTCGCTACTAGTTGTTATGTTCTGATAAAAGATGGGTCGTGTCTTTTTATATTTACATGAAAATTATTCGGTAGTTATTTGTACCGCAGTGTAGAGACGATTAGAAAAGTCGCAGATTTAAGCATTCTCGCACGAAAATATTATTACTTTGGATAGACTAGACCAATATTGATCTAGTCCTATAAAAAAGGTTCATTAGAAAACCAGCATCAGACAGCATCTGTCTGGCATTCATGCTGAAGTGAACCTTTTTGACGCAGCCGTAAGGTACACCCTACTGGTGGTTAAATATTTTTTTATTTCTTATTTTTATTTTATGTTTCACGAACTGTGTTAAATAAATGTTATGCTTTCTTTCTTTCTTTTATTTATTTTTTTATATTGATCTAGTCCTATCTGAACTGCAGCTGACTATTTTGTGACATGAAAACGTGTTTTCGCTCTGTGGTAAGTTCAATATTTCTGACCGACAAAAACGTGTAAGATTTCAACCGCTAATAACTACGATACTTTTAAAGCCAGAGTAATGGTTGAGCATTCTAAACATACATCACCTTTATAACGATTTAAGGCCGGATATAATTGGCGTGTGACGTCACACTGCGAGTGCATGCGCATGCGCGCGACCCTCTACTTTTCACTATATGCCGAAATATCAATTCGTATAGCGCAAAAACGTGTATAGTTTGATCTAAAGAGAAACAACAGTAATGTTGGCCAAAATAGGGTTATTTTTATATTTTTTTTTTATATTAACATAATCAAAGAAAGCTTGCATCAAAAGAAATGCAATTCCAATGTTGGATTGGAATTTGTATACGGGTTCCTAAACGCAACCTAAAACGACAATGTATGACTGTTCTGTCTAGAGGTTTAGTGGTGTATAACGGGTGTTCTTTGTCTTATAGCCATCTTGAAATTGTAATCGTTGTCACAAATAAATCCCATGAAATCTCCGTTTAAATGTTTTCATTTGAGCCGAAATATCCAACACCTAAAACGTCTAGTGCTGACCAAATATAATATGCTACAGCAGTATCAGAAGCCGTAAGAAAATCTGTTGAAAATCGCAAAAATGTTTAAGATGTCGTCTCATTGCGGCTGTAAATCTGCTCAGAAATGAAAAACATCACAATCGGTGAAAGCTTACTTTATACTGAATGCAACGAGCCTAATAAGTCTAGTGTCGAGCAAATACAATGGCTACGGCAGTATCGGAAACCATGGCAAAATTTCAATCTGTTTTCACGAAAACAAACGGCGCGAAGTCGAACTGCGCCTAACGTTGATACTACTTTCAATAAAAAACAATATTTCAAAATAAATATTAACCAACTAAATTTTTATGCGTCTATGGGCTTTGAGTGGAGCAACAGACACTCCCGATAATTATCGACCTCTTGCTCTACTGCCCATATTATCAAAGCTACTTGAAAATATTGTAAATAAAAGACTAACAAATTTCCTTGAAAAAACATAACTTAATTTCCGACCGGCAGTTCGGCTTTAGGAGGGGTAGGTCAACCGAAGACGCAGTCAGACTATTAACAAACTCTGGATCATCAACTATAGATAAAGGTGAACATTCCATGGGGGTTTTCTTAGACTTGGCAAAAGCCTTCAACACGATTTCGACAGAACTCCTTCTAAAGAAACTGGAAGCCGCAGGCATACGTGGCACTCCCCTGGCTTGGTTCAGAAGCTACCTGTCTAATAGAAGGCAATTTATCAAACTCGGTGATCATTCTAGCAGCCTCCTCTCCAGCGGTTTTGGAATCCCTCAGGGCAGTACACTCGGTCCAAGTCTTTTCTTACTCTACATAAACGACATCTTAAATCTTTCTTTCACCAATGCTGAACTAATAGCCTACGCTGCTGATACGGCGATATTATTTCAAGGTAAATCTTGGGAACAAGTCTATAGATGTGCGGAGGACGGACTGCGGATAGTGGCTAAGACTCTTGACAAAAACCTACTGACCTTAAACGTTAAAAAAACAAAGATAATTTTATTTTTTTTTTTTAATCCAAGGCACCCAGACCCCCCTACAACTAAGTTTCACATTTCATACTTGCTACAATTATAGCCTTAACCCCCAACCCGCAAACTATTGATGCACCATAATCGACCGTATTCCCTCTATGAGATATTTAGGAATGACCATAGACGAGAATATCTTTTACAAAACACATACAAGCACTCTCCGGCCGAGTAAGAAAACTTATTCACATAATGAAAACTCTGTACATCCACCCCCGTATCCGCACTGTTTATCTTGGTCTTTGCCAGTCTGTCCTCCAATATGGAATCTCTGTCTGGGGTGATGCTGGTAAAACTGCAATTATCCAAGTCGAAAGAGCACAAAGAGCCGTCATTAAAGTAATGCTCAGGAAGCCTTTCTTGTACTCAACTAACAAACTCTACAGTGACTTCCCGGTCCTCCGTGTCCGTCAGCTTTTTATCCTAATCGCACCTCTCCACATGCATAGAAAATTAAAATTCAGGACAGATTACCTAGAAATAATGTCAAAGCGCACAATCAGGGTTCCCATTCTCCAAGTAAACTCTCTTATGGCTAGACGTTCCCAGGACTACTTATTTCCACACATTTACAACAAAGTCATAAAGTGCTGCAACATGAAAGACCTTAAAATATCTCTGTACAAAAACGTAATAAAGAAATGGCTTCTTACACAATCCTACGATGAAACAGAAAATATTATTTATATATAAGCAACATCATAAGCACATCCTAAGCTCACGTTCACATCACACACACACACACACCCCCTAACACACTTACACTCTCTATCACATACTCATACCTACACTCTTCTCGCTTAATTTTTTGTTGATTGCTAATTGTGATAACTAATTGATTAGATTTTTGTTGATTTATTACGTATTATTCGACATTATTACATAACTATTATTTTATTTTATTGATCTCACACTGATGATTTTATGTATGCATAAGTGTTTTATTTTCACTGATTTTAGTTTAGTTCAACTTGGTTTATATTCACCTGTAACGCAATAGTCTTGTAAGTTCTTCCAAAGTGTCGCAATTCCGACTCCCAAGATACAGGAATATACCAATCCAATCCAATCTTCTTGTACAGCCTGATTATTAATAAATAAATTTGAAATTTGATACTCGTTTCGTTCCACGATGCTAAGTCTGCGGATAGGTTACGTCTCCAAAGGGGGGCTGTGATGCTGCCGTATATGCCTTATCGATCTTTCTAATTTCTGGCAAAGGAGAGGTCATCCTGAAGGTTGACATAAAGAATGCCTTCCTTTCTGTTATGTATAGGGACTGTATAGAGATTTTCCGTTTAGGGAGTTTAGGGACTGTATAGGGAGTTTTTGTATAGGGACTCCTTGCTGGAAGAAACTAAAAAAGAAGTACCCCAGTTTCCTTTGGCAATATTACAGACACCCTTCGAACATAGGCATTTTGTTCGACGACACTACTTTTCACGTCGCTACTTCCCTGTGACTAGGAGCTCTATGTTGTTCTCCTCATCGCTGTCACTGTGGCGAAGTTGTCAACCTCGGACACCACGGCCTGACGTGCAGCTGAAGTGTGGGTCGCTAAGAGGGGCACGCGAACATTAATGACATCATCCGACGGGCCGTTGTCACCGTCGGCGTTCCAGCTTTACCCAGTAGCTTGGCACGCGACAAAGGCAATCGACAGGACAGCATGACTTCATTTTCATGGAAGGTAGGTAGACCTTTAGTGTGGGACGCAACGTGTGTCGATACTCTTGCGCCATCCCTTCTTCCTGGCTCGGCGTGCTGTGCTTGCGCTGCTGCCGCGGCTGCGGAAAACCTCAAGCGGCGGAACCTTATCGGTTATTATATTTTCGAGCAGTTTTGGGTTGAAACCCTCGGGCCGTGTGGTCCGAGTACTCATGTTGTTCAACGAAAACTCCAAACGGCTGGTTGGCACTTCCCGTGACCCAAGAACTAGCTTTTACTTTGCCCAGAGGCTATTGCCATAAAACGTGGCAATACCGCCGGTCTCTTGGGTACATTACCAGTCGACAGCGATATGGAGGAATTTTTCGACGGTTTTTAGTGGTTTTAGTTAGGTTAGGATATTATATTTAAAACTTAAGGCGAAAGCGCTAGGGGTAGCCCGCGAAATTTAATTTTTGTTACGTTTTTTTGCAATTTGTTTGCTGTATTAGGTAGTACGTTGATCAAAATATGATTCGCGATCGTAACAAGTATGTATTTATAGAATTATAACCATTAAAATCATCAATACAACTCTTTATGACCAAGTAATCCTATTGAATTACTATTTCATGAAAAATTTGAGGATTACACTAATTTAAGGAGTTGTATTACTAATTCTAATTAGTATAATTCTATAAATACTTATTTGTTACGGTCGCGAATCATACTGACTGTATTAGGTTATATGCTGATTAATTCATTGTAAAAACGTAAGAAAATTTGAATTTCGCGGACTACCCTGGCGCTTTCCCCTCAATCATACATATTTTGTACAAATGCAGATTTTTTTTATATTTAAATCGTTGTTAATCCAAAACGAGGTGGAAAGCTGTAGTGTCAATTTATTTATTTAACATAAAACGGCCAAGGCCAATTACATTAGTTAAGAGATTAAAACATTATTTAAGTACAATAATAAAAGTATACAACTACTCGACAGTCATACGCTCTACTCGCAATACTCCAGACATACTGACAAGATCTTCTTCCATTCATCCGCGAACACATCACATTCAGACTTAGCGTCCAAGAGAGCGTTGAGCGCAGCGCAGAGGGACAGGAGACTGGGCTCGAGCGACAGTTCGACTCCAAGGCACGGTGAACAATCTGTGCCTCCTGTTACGGCTATAATTTATTGGAGCAAAAAGATGGGACAGTTCGTCTTGCAGTTCAGGTGCATCTGTTTTTCCGTGAAGGATCTTACACATATCATTTGGTCATTTTTCTTCTGACCTTGAGAGAATTGTACCTTAAACAGCCTAACAGAAAGTTCGAAGGGTACATAAACGGATAATATCCATTCAAACGTTTATATACATACCTAAGATAAGCTTTTTGTACCTTTTCTAAGAGTAAAGTATACTTCTTTTCGTGCGGATTCCAGACGCTTGCACTGGACTCCAGTTTGCTGCGAACAAGTACATTAAAAATAGATTTAATAGCGCTGATGTTGCTGAAATCCTTAGCATTGCGCAGTATGAAACCTAATCGCCTAAATGAATCTTTTGCTACCGATACCACGTGACCATGAAACGTTAGCTTGTTGTCAAATGTGACACCTAGATCCTTCATTCCGGTTGTTCTAGTAATATCGCTGCTATTTATTTTATAAGTAAAGGTGATAGAGTTTCGTGCTCGAGTAAAACTAATGATGAAGCATTTGGAAGAATTGAATTCCATTTTATTCTTAACACTCCACTCTAATATCGCCTCGATATCACGCTGCAGCGCCTGACAATCGGCTTCAGAGTGAATTTCGGAAAAGAGTTTTAAATCATCTGCATACAATAGACTTCTGGCGTGATGAATAAATGAAGGAAGGTCATTTATCATTATCAAGAAAAGAAGCGTCCCAGGATTGATCCTTGACTGACTCCGGAACACGTATGATTCATAATGGCCCATTCAAACTGCTGACGATCCCGGAGGTAGTCAGCAAGGAGCCGTAAGATACCTGGCGGAAATCCGATGGCACATAGTTTTGCTAGCAGAATATCAATATTGACCCTTTTTTTTTTGTGGATGGGAAATCATCAAATAACTTCTCCCGCTCTAGGTGGAGCGGAAGGGCGTGTCAGACATTTACTGACTAAAACCCACCCGTGTTCCTTCAGTTGCCTATGCCAGGGCCACGGTATCTTTTTCAAACAACCCGCGACCCCAGCGGCATCGGCCCTATTGGACCCCATCTTTTGCTGACATCTCTTTGAGGTGCGCGTGGAACACAACGCGCCGTCGACCCGGGCCTGGTCCTCATCGGACGGCGAGCTACCCACTACTCACCGTCCGCAAGCCCGCGCCTACGGTGGCCGGGAATCGGCTATCGATTCCCGCCGCCCAGGGCGTCTCCTGCGGCGAATGAGGGCGTGAGGCTGCCTCTCCCTCACGCGTTCAGCCTCCTCCTTCGCGAGCATTACCGCTTCGCAGAAGGAGGTGACGGCCTCCCATGCACTCTCGCTCCGCACCATGGCCTGGACCAGGCTCGGACGCGAGAGATCGCCGCCGCCGATCGCCTCCGTGAGAACACGGCGGTGCTCTGCCCAAGCCGGGCAGACCTCCACTGTATGCTCCACCGTGTCCTCTGGGCGATCCACACAATGGTGACACCCGGGCGTTTCCTCCCGCCTTATGCGAAACAGGAATCTCCCGAAACAACCGTGTCCGGTGAGGACCTGCGTCAGGCGGAAGGAAGGTGAGGACGCCGTGGCGCCTCTCTAACCACTCCTCAAAGAGGGGACTTATCGCCGCAATTGTGGCATGCCCAGCGCTGGGCTGCGACAGTCGCACTCTCCATGTCGCCATGAGATCCCGCCGGAGCTCTGTCCGCTGTACCGTGATTTCTCGCGGCAGCGGAGTTACGCCCCGGCGTTTCGCCACCTCGCGCCACTCCCACACGTGCGCGAGGACTTTCGCCTCCAGATCCCACGGCGGCAATCCGGCAAGGAGGCTCGCCGCCCCACCGGAGACCGTGCAGTAACCCCGGACTAGCCGGATGGCCATGATCCTCTGGGACTCGTTCAACCGGCGGACTGGCCGCTGCCTCAGGGAACGCGCCCACACCGGTGCCCCGTAAAGGGCCATGGACCGCACGACCCCCGCGTAAAGCCTCCGGCAGGAGGCGTTTGGACCACCTAGATTGAGCAGGAGCCGCTTCAAGGCAGCCCCAGCCCGCTCCAGTCTGGGAGCCAAACGTCGGAAATGCTCCACGAAGTTCCACCGGCTGTCGAGGACGAGTCCCAGGTACTTTATCGTCGACTCGACTCCGATGCGAACCCCTCCTACCGTTATTTGGGAACCCGACGGTGGCGCATTCCGAGAACCATGAAAAAACATGGCCTCGGACTTGTGCAGGGCCACCTCGAGTCCCAAATGCCGGATCCTCTCAATGACTATCACAACCCCGCGTGTCGCTAATTCAGCCGCCGCCTGGTGCGACCTCCCCTGCGCCAGGACCGTCAATATTGACCCTAACAAACGCTTTCCGAAAGTCAAAGTACAAGACATCGACTTGGCCTCCACGGTCCAATCGTTTTGATATATAGTCTACTAGGATAAGAAGGTTAGTATTTACTGATCTTTTTGCTCTGAAACCATGTTGTTCGTTACACAAATACTTTTCAACTTGGGAATAAATATAATTATGCAGTATGTTTTCAAAACTTTAGCTGGTGATGATAAAATGACAATGTTTTATTCAGACTCTTGGGAATAGGAGTGACCCTTGAAATCTTCCAATGTGGTGGATATATTCCTGTTTTTAAGGATAGATTAAAAATATGAAATAAAGGTAAGCAGAAGTACTTTTTACAACTTTTCAATATTTCTGGAGGAATATTGTCAGGCCCTACTGAACTACTAAGTTTGAGTTTATCTGTTCCTGATATGACGTCCTGAGGATTGAACTTAAATATATTTACATAATTACTGCTAACATTAGTATCACAGAGGTAAACCTTTTCAGCATCAAGTAGCGGAACATCGGGAAGATAAACGCTAAGAAAGAAATCAGCAAAGGCATCAGCCGCTTGAACACCTGAGAGTTTTTCACCGTTGCAGGTAACACTCGGCTCAAAACCACCTTTTGAGCGTAAACTGGAAATATGTTGTCAGAAATTACGCGGGTTGGCTTTTAAATTATTTTCGATCTTTTTGGTATACGATGCATAAGCAAGTGCTACCCGTGTTTTAAGGCTAGCTCTCAAATCTGAAAAGTTTTTATGGGCTACTGTACATTTAGTGCGCTTCCAAGCAGTATGCCACTTGAGCTTAAATCTAGTGTCCTGTATTATGTCTTTGGTGAACCACACTGGATAACGCCTACTTGTAGCTATACATCGTCTTTTCTTTGGTACACAAGCATCGAAGATGGAATAAATTGATTCATAAAAGTACTCTGTAGCTAAGCATACATCCTGTCTGTACAACCTTCTCCCATGAATTTTTCGAAAGTAGTTCAAAAAGCATATCTCGGTTACATTTTTTGAAATTCCAGTCTTTACTGGTATCAATGTTTCTTGGTTCAATGACATCAGACTTATGTGTAGATTTAATTTTAATATCAATATCTAATGGCGGGTGCTAATTATCAGGTTTAACTATACAATCCGTGGCAGAAGTATCGATCGTGTCAGCGTTCTCTTGGACGAACACCACATCTAGCATACCTCCATTCGAATTACTCACTAAGGACAGGAAGGCTGACCCTACCACCATGTGGGATACATTGCTAGGAAGGAAGAAAGAGAGAGAGAGAGAACTTTGTTAATTACGATTATCGAACATTATATTATTCCGACAGAAGTAATAAATAAAAAGTTTGTGTCCTGTGTGTTATTTCGCTTCTTAAACCACATGTTTTATTTTATTTTACACACATGTACTAATTCACTACCTTAATTTATAATTTTCCACTGTATTAACTTACTTTTTGTTTGATTTTTTGAATATTTTCATATTGTCAAAACCGTGTACACTCCTACCAACTTATCTGTGAAATGGCGAAAATTGGAACTACGGCCGTCATGTTGAAATGTCATTCGATTGTCAGTGTCTACCACATTCGGGTTCTCTGGTTGTTTTGTCGTGATATTGCTGAATTTATAAAGTTAAATATGCTGAAAGCTATTAAAAGGGTTGCTCGAAACATTATTCTAAAGGTTAAAACCTTTTTTGAAGAAGAAGCTCGGGCGGGGTCTCCGATTATTCCATTTAATCAAATATACAAACGAATTTCGGCAGCGACAGGTTAGTGTTGTCAACTTTCTTGTTATAAATTACCCGATACTTAACTAATTATTTAAGTCCACGAAATATTCGTTTCTATTCTTGCTGCAGGTTAGCGTAACGGTAACGTACATGTAATAGGTAACCTGCTATATGAGTGAGCAAACTAACCTGCCAGATTTCAAATTTCCACTAACATTTATTTTATTAGGACTAATTTAAAAATAGGCTCGGTTGAAACCTTTTGTCTACTAGGATAAGGAAGAACTATCCAAAGGTCAGACCCGCTTCGCATAAACACAAGTCTTGCAACTTAGTCTAAAAGCTAGAACCTAGCCATAGAGAGAACTCGACACAGAAACAGTTAGGTACGTATAGCGTGACGCTACGTGTTATTGTATGTTCCCTTGCCCTAAAATTCAGGACCGAGTTATGCCGGAGAGAATTGAATTAAGATTGTGGCTACGAAAGGGGCGATACCAGCGAATTTCTAGTTCTACTTGGAACTAAAGCTGCAGAGGGGCTCGTGGCTCAATAATAAAGTGCCGAAAGGGTCGATTGAAGGTTAAGCTAGGCTTGCCGAGTTCGGTCCATGGATGGGTGACCGACACCCCCCGTGCCTCGGAAAGCATGTTAAGCCGTTAGTCCTGGCTGTCATTTGCAGATCTTCGACAGGCGTTACGGGTAGTCAAAAGCCTGAAAGTCTGACAACCAGTCTTACCAAAGGGTCTTGTCCAGTATCTGGGTTACATGATGACAGATAGGCAATCGCTCCTTGTAAAATACTGGTATTCAGCCGCATCCGATTAGACTGAAAGCCGACCCCAGAAAAGTCGGGAAAAGGCTAGACAGATGATGACTTGATACTAAAACTGGAATACTGGTACCTACCTTACTGTATTTATGAGTTGCATTATAAAGTGGGGGGTTCTAGGGCCCTCTGTGAATCAAAAAATGTAGCCAAAATGACGTAACATACGCTGTTAGCGACACGCGACTACGCCGTGGAAGCGGCGAAATTTTTGAGGCAACAAAATTTAAGGCACTGTCATGCCATTGACACGAAGGAGAAGGATTAGGAATCCTAACTAATATAAAAAATGCGAAATTGAGTTTGTTTGTTACGCTTTCACGTTTAATAATTTGGCACACGGGTAGATCATGACCTGGATTGGGACATAGGATACTTTTTATCCCGGTAGAACGTATACCTACTAAGTAGGTATTAAAGGTTAGTGTTAAAGATGGTGTGTTAAAGAGTGCCTTCATGCGGCAGTGACCCTGGCTGTCAAATTGGGTCTACCAAATAAATGTAGGCACTGTTGTAATCGGAACGGCGTGTGTACACACTTACACAGTTTCAACTTGATTGGATAATTGAAAGTGAGTTAAAATTCGATTAATAATAATAATAAATAACATGTTTGGTCCCACTGGAGGACAAAGGCCTTCTTTTCCTTTTTCCAATCACCTCAATCCTGAGCCAACATAGACCAATCCCTCCTATAAGCATCAAGTTCGTCCCGCTATCTACGCCTGGGTCTTCCGCGATGCCGTTGGACGTTTTCTGGAACCCGTGTTGTGGTGGTCTTAGCCCATAATGCACCCGACATGCGGCAAGCTTGTCCGGCCCAGTCCCATTTGAGCTTGGCTGCTTTTTGGGTGACGTCATCGATTTGTTTCTTAGAGCGCTGTATCGTGTTCCGTATCCAGTCGGCAAGTCGAACTCCGAGGATACTGCGCTCCATCGCTCGCTGGCAAATCTCGAGCTTGGTCCTCTGCTGAACTATCAAAGACCAGGTTTGAGCGCGGAAGATGTCCTTTCAGAAGGGTTTTTATCGCTCTTCCAGACGTTTTCAGTGCGGCGAGCAACTTCTTTTTTACAAGATTTAACTGTCGAACAGCATTGAAACCTGTAAAAAGTACAAGTACACTCGCTACTCTCATAGCCAAACACGAAACACAAAACGCTTAGCCCCGTGAAATCAATGTTGTAATTGTTTTAGCCAAGCTTTAAACTTAATTAAATATAAATAAAGACAAACACCATGCAGTTTAAAGCTCTTTTGTGAACGTTCCGGTTACAAATAAGTTTAAAAGCCTTCCATTTTAAAGTTATATTATTGATCTTCATTAAGCCGGAGGTTTAGGAACTTTTTTAAGCCGGAGGAGGTACGCGTTTTGGTCACAAGACATTTTGTTTTACAAACAACTTAATGCCGGTATTCCCCGAAGGGTTAGGCAGAGGTGTACTAGCTATAGTTCTCCCACATTTTACCAGAAGGGGGTGAGCCATCAACCACCACAAATCCAGACTCCGGGCTGCTACTGAGAAATTCCTGAAGGAAAAACCCAATAACTCTGACCTGAGAGTGGAACCCATTTATTATTAAAACAAAATAATTATCTGCAGGAGTTGGTACCGTACGTACTTATCGTAAAAACTGACAATTTTCAGCAGATTTTTTGTAGCCGTAAGTCTTCCATGTTACAATAAATAAACCCGCAGGGCAGCATGTGGCGAGCTGTTGGGCAGGAGCGACCCCACGGACCCTATCTCTCGGTAGAAGTCTTGTTCTTCACCGGCTTGCCTTTATTAGCTGGAATGAACACTGACGAGGAACAGAGCTTCCACCTCTTTCTTGCCTTTATTGGCCGGCTTGAGTGGAGATTTGCAAGAGCAAACGTGCTCGGAGGAAGGAAGTATTCCAGTAAGGTGCCAGTAGGGAACTTGACCGTACTTCCGGGATTGTCCTGATAGCCGTGGAATACCTCTCCACTCCTCAAGCACATCAGGAAGTGTCGCCCCCTTGTCACTTTGTGCTAGCGATCGTTTCCGGGGGCCCATTATTGAGTGTGCAAGTCACCCCCTGCCATTTTATCCGTGTATAATTATATATGTAACATTGGTCAGACATATTTCTTCCATAGTTCAAGTTACCCAATCACTTTAGCCACCCAAACCCATATCCCAATTTGTTTTGTTTCCACGTTCTGCAATAGTCACAGTGCACATAGGGATAATCGTCGGTGGATGCCTCCTCATCATTTAAAATTGTCTAAGGGGCCTCTGCGAGTTGGCTTCGGCCCCTCGTACGCCTTCCAAAGGTCCGGGACCCCAGGGTCCCGAGATATGTCAAACAAAAAAATCCTTCGGATATCACTTTGATTCAAACAGAATAAAAGATGTAAAGAAAAGTAAAAATTATCCCATAGTAGGTGTACCATGTTGTTAGATGATGAAGGCTTTTTGTTTATTTATTTATTTTACTAGCAGTTGGCGCCTGGAGTCGCCCGGGTGAATTTCATGTCTCTTTCTCAAGTGGTTTAGGCTGTGTGTTGTCTGTTTTCATATAAAAATACCAACCAAATTTTAGAGCTTTCCAGGAGAATTAAAAAAAAAACTGTCATACTAACCTTGTCCTGACAATTACAAACACAACGATAACAGCATTATTCAAATAAGTGCAACCGTTCTGAAGTGATGCGCTTACGCAATTGATTTTTATTTATCTAAGTAGATTATTTATTTACACTCAGTAAAATAGATAGAGATACCAGTATAAAAAAAAACCGGTCAAGTGCGTGTCGTATCACGCACAATGAAGGGTTCCGTAGTTGGGATTATAGATGCTGGCGGGAAAAATTCCGAATCATTCCCGTCGAATACTTCGGAAGTATTTCGAAATATTCCGAAACTTTGGGAATATTTATTGTTTATTTTATTGTTTATTCCCATTGAATTATTCGGGCGAAATATTCGGCGGAAACATTCGATTGCAGGGTACGAACCTTGCTCGCGGGGGGGGAATCTTCTCCGGGGAGCATCTCCCCTCTTACCGCACCCCGCACCGCCATCGCCAGAAGTATTCCGGAAAGATTCAGAAGTTTTGCGACTATAGTTGGGATGAATTTAACCCAAGAACAAACTTAACAATGTAGTTGAATAATTCTGATTTAAAGAAACTTTCCCAGAAGTATTCCGGAAAGATTCAGAATTTTTCAGAAGTTTTGCGACTATAGTTGGGATGAATTTATCCCAAGAACAAACTTAACAATGTAGTTGAATAATTCTGATTTAAAGAAACTTTCCCAGAAGTATTCCGGAGAGATTCAGAATTTTTCAGAAGTTTTGCGACTATAGTTGGGATGAATTTATCCCAAGAACAAACTTAACAATGTAGTTGAATAATTCTGATTTAAAGAAACTTTCCCAGAAGTATTCCGGAAAGATTCAGAATTTTTCAGAAGTTTTGCGACTACAGTTGGGATGAATTTATCCCAAGAACAAACTTGACAATGTAGTTGAAAAACATGGTCTCCCATACATTCCAACTGCAAATGTAAGTTTATACGCACAATATTGAGAGATTTACCATGTTATTTTAAGACCATAGAGTTATTTTAGATTTTCCTGTAATCCTGTAATGGTTGGGTATAGAAGTATTTTCTGTATTTTTTTTTCAAAATTTTAAGCTCAGTAGTTTCGGAGATAAAGGGAGAATAGTCAATTTTCGTCTATTTTCTTAAATAAGACGAAGTCGCGGGCAGAAGCCAGTAAAATAGAATTCTCAAAACCAAAACCATCATGGCCGGATTTTATTGTGCACTGGATTTTCAACTCACGGTGTTAAGCCGAGAATTGAGAATCTCACAGAATGTATCCCAACGCGTTAAAAAACACTCTGTTGAATTTTCAACCGTCGGCGCTAAGCAGTGCGTTGAAAATGCAGTGCGCGAAAAAAAATGCCCGTGCGGACCTGGGCTTATTCTATCGGGTCCGTTTGGTGCAACGGATACAAATACCAAGCGGTTAGCCAGAGCAAGTGAACGGCAGTGTAAAAAAGAACGGCGGGGTAAAAAAGGGAATAAAGCTCCATTGTTAGCGAGAATAGGTCCCGAGGGCATTGAGGTCCTTTAATTGCTACGTTGAACTTTATACTGGATATCCATCGATAGGTTTTTAATTGGACCCTATTTTCTTGACTTACTTCACTAGTTTTTTTAACCGACTGCAAAAGAAGGGTTATGTTATCAAGAGAGGTTTTTTTTTAGGTAAATGGGGAGTAGGAACCTATTATAAGTACCTACCCACTTGCTTTATAAAGATAATTCATAAAAAATAAAATTGTGTCAAAGATGACCATGGCTAGAAAGGGGTGACTACCGAGATGACGACTAATACAGAAGTATGGAAAAAGATGTTGTTCCGACCCCAAATAAATTGGGACAAGAGCAGGAGAATATTGATTAATAGTAGAAAATAAAGAAATTGCGTTTATTATTACACAAATTCTCATGCGGATTTGTTAAGAACTGTGGAATCCCAAAACAAATAATAATAATAATATCCTAGGACATTGTTCACACACGGTCATCTGATCCCAAACTAAGCAGAGCTTGTACTATGGAAACCAGATAACTGATAAACTACATACACTACTTTTTTTTTGTAAATACATACTCTCTAAATAAACCGGTCAAGAGCGAGTCGGACTCGCGCGCCATCATAATATTAAAAAATATGTGCTATTTAGAGACAGCGTTTTATTTTTCCTGTAATCTTTACATAAACTTCTCACATAAAATAATTTCAGATTTTTCTCTATGCAAACTTCGGAGATAAGGGGGGAACGGTATTTTATTTACGTTTTTCATCAAAAGTCGAAAACTATGCGGCCTATAAATAAAAATAAAATGTTTGAGAATATGCAAACAACGCTCTTTCATATGATACCCCACATGCCCTAGTAGTCCCACTTCGAATTTTTAAGACCCCTTTCAGACCGTGTTGCAAAAAAAAATCTGTATTTTTATTTCTTTCTTATTTTTTTTTTTTTTTATTTGAGATGGGTTTGCTCTTGACTCTAGTCTAGGTCATAGGTGACAGAAACAGAGTCGACGATGGAGTGAGCTTACCCAGAAGAAGCCTGTTCACTCTCACTTTGAAGAGATTAGGGTTGTATGCGCTCGGAAACACAGACGCAGGTAGTGAGTTCCACTCTTTTGCTGTGCGCATTATAAAAGACATTTGGAAACGGTTAGTGCGACTAGATGTCCGATGGTAGAAGGGAGCCGGTGGAATCAGATCGTGGAGTTGGATTTGCAAAATAGTTGGGCAAACGTCATCTGAAACTGTTCCAAAATTTAAGTTGATAGCATTAGTAGTTCGTGACATATCCAGCTGTGACAGACAGACTGAGTCGCACCATAAGGGTTCCTTTTTACCATTTTGGTACGGAACCCTAATAACAAAAGATAACCTGCATTACATTTAGGGCAAATTTGTCAATCGTCAGACAACTTTTATTTATGGAATAAATATTTCTATTTATTATATTAATATTTATATTTATTTTCCAAACTTCCATACTTACTTATTCTTCGGATAAAAGATACTATTGAAAAATCATCATAAAGAAACAGAAAATATTACGTTTTCTGCCTTAAAAAGTTGAAACTGTGAAGTTACTGAGCGGACACTATCTTAAAGAAACATTGCCCCTTCTACTAATGAATTATCTACTCATTTAAAATAACATTTTATTAGTGTAAACAGTAATAATTGTTATACATTGTTGTAGGTAAGCGAAATAATTTTCTACGACCCACGCAATACTGGCCGGACGCGACGCGATGTGCTGATAAAACAACTTACTGACAATCAGGGAATTCCCCGTGTCAGTGTTGCTAGTAATTATTATTATTATTATTTTTGTAGAAAGGTTAAAAACATGTAGTATGGGTAGGTACTTAAATGTTTATTGGTGTCAAATGCAATGATGTTATAAGTAAAAAGACGTAGGTAGATAGGTTACCTACCCAGTATTCGATGTTCAAAAACGACACAATGTCGAACGACACAATGACTCGTGGAAGTAGGACGGCATTTCGTAATTATCGAGAGCGAAAAAGAGACAAGACGATGAAAATGTGGCTAATTAGCCACATTTTGACGTGCCACTTGCGGAGCGTGTATAACCTATCTACGTCTTTTTACTTATAATATCATTGGTCAAATGGGTATATACCTAAACATGAATAACATCACGCCTTGTTAACGTGAAGGTTAGGCAGAGGTGCGCCTATAGTAAACACACATTTCGCCAGAACTTATGTTTAAGTCCCATGTAAGCCTGCAAGCCTATTACTGAGCCTACTACTGAGGAATTCCAGACAGAACAACCCAATAACATTTTGCCTGACGTGGGAATCGAACCCATTTATTCTCAGGACGCGACCAGTACACCAACGAGGCAAAAATTAATACTGATGACGTATTGGGATTTGTGTTATAGAGTTGTGGAGTAGGGATTTAGGGCCGGTTTTTTGAACCGTAGTAAACTCAACCAATGGTTAAACTGCACTTAACTAATTGTTGAATGTTACTTACTGTTTTTAACGAATGGAAATTAGTTCATGTTTAGCCTTTCACATTTTGCCAAAATTCATCCTTTAGTTACCATTGGTTGAGTTAACTTTGGATCAAAAAACCGGCCCTAAGGGCTGTGTTCACCAGCATTCAATCTGCCGGTTAGATATTTAAACAGTTGATTTATGTCAAACTTCATTCCTAATTTCACATAAAACAACTGTTTAAATACCTAACCGGTGGTTTGAATGTTGGCGAACACAGGCCTAAGTGTCGCTTTTTTGATCCGTAGTTAACTCAAACAATGGTTAAACAAAGTACCTAACTGTTGAATTTTGGCTAAATGTGTTTGCCAAAATGCCATTAGTTACTATTTTTAACATGAATGAGTAAACATGCATAAATTCATGTTAACTCGTTAATTTTTAGCATTTCACATATATCCAAAATTCAACCATTAGTTACTATGTTTAACCATTGGTTGAGTTAACTACGGATCAATAAACCAGCCCTTACTCATAAGTAGGTAAGTAATAAAACAAATGTTATGGTTATCTTAATACATTTATTTACAAAAACGTAAAAAAACCTATATTCATAATTTATTCGCATATAAATCATTAAATATCAATAGGTAATGAACAAAATCTATTTTTTAACTTTTTTTTAAGAGATCTAATTGTTGCAAACGAGACCAATAAACATTATACAGGGTTTAAAAATAGGCCCGTTATAAAATTTAATATTTGATAACAAAACAACAAAGCATATAATACAACTAATTTATTCGTAAAATGTTTACAACCAATTTCAAAAAGAACTTTGGACAAAAACGTTAAAAAAAACCGGCCAAATGAATTTATCCCAAGAAAAAACTTAGCACTGTAGTTGAAAAACTTGTTCTCCCATACATTCCAACTGCAAATGTAAGTTTGTACGCACAATCTTGACAGATATACCATATATAAGACTTCTTATAGGTTTTCCTGTAATCTATAGGTATAGAACTATTTTCTGTATTTTATTTTTTTCAACATTTTAGGTTCAGTAGTTTCGGGAAATGGTCAACTTTCGTCTATTTTCTTAAAAAATAGATTTTAAAATTATAAAAAATATATATTTTGAGACTTCACAGTAAGCCCTTTCATTTAATATGTCACACGGTACAGTGTGCAAAACTTTTGTTTTTAATTTTCTTATTTGCCCCCCATATTTAAAATTCATTTATTTTCGTTACACGTCTGTGTTTGGGTCACAGAAATACATACGTGTACCTTTCAACTTAATCGGTCCATTAGATTCGGAGCAAATTGGCTGTGACAGACGGATAGATAGACAGACAGACACACCAGTGATCCTATAAGGGTTCTTACCTTAGTAATTTAAAATTATATAAGACTTCATTATCGGTGATCTACCTCTTAAAATATTCATAAACATTCTATGTAATGGATCAGAGTATTCTCAGATGGTTTGAGAAGCATTTATTCACATAAAAGTTACAATACAAAAATGATAATAGAAATGGTAGATTCCTTATAAAATAGGTACTTAGTTTAAACAATATTAAACAAGGCAATATTATTAGTGACATAAAATAAACAATGACATTTAAGTTACAACGTTTAGAACAACAGTGACCAATTATATATAGGTATTTTGAAGTTTAAACTTTTTGAACAACTTAAAGAAAATAAGGGCTGTGCATTAAAAAATGGTAAAAGTTAGACAACTCTAGACCTAGATATCTCTTTCTCTCTTCACCTGTCACAAAAAGCCAGATGTTTTTTTTTTTTTTACACATGCTAATAACTTACACGACAGTATGTAACTAGCTTGCAAACAATTATTCAATCAATAAACCTAGCCATTTCCCAACTATTTTAGGTTAGCTTCCAGTCTAACAGGAAGCCAGCCTAAAATAGGCTTCTTCTGAAAACAGGCTTCTTCTGGGTAAGCTCACTCCATCGTCGACTTTGTCTCTGTCGCCTCTGACCTAGACTAGAGTCAAGAGCAAACCCATCAAAAATAAAAAAAATTACCTGAATTTTACATGGACCGATTGCTTCAACAACCCGCCTCCCCCCCCCCCCCTCTTGGTACCCCTTGGTAAGACTGGACTGGAAGACCGTAACGACTGTCAAAGGTCTACGAATAACAGCCAGGACCAACGACTATATACTTTCCGAGGCACGGGGAGGGGCCTCAATAGTCAATATACAGGATGCTTGGAAGCTGGGTGCAAAACCATAACAGGGTGATAGGTGACTGACACCTTTTAGAACATGTTGAGCTTTAAAATAAGTAGGTTTTTTTTTATTTTTAACTGATGTTTTTAGTTTTTTATTTTATTTTTTATTACTCAATTTCTGACTGTGAATTGCCAAGAGTGACCTAGTTAAAATTAGTATGTTATTTTTTTTTCTTTTTGTAGTTATTGTGATGTGCACCTAATGTAATAAACCAAGCTCCAAACATCGATAGGTGTTATAAAAAAAAATCTAGAAAATAACTAAGAACTAAGAATTATGTATGGTTCAAGGCCTTAAGGCTTTCCACCCAGCTTCCAAACATCCTTTATAATGGATGGTCAACCGCGGCAAGCGTACCTTCGATCGACCCGTGCGGCTGCTATCTTTTATCCACAAGCCCCTCTCCTTCTGATAGGTGATATATACATGGACACAATGGCAAACAAGCTACTTGCATACAGGTAAACCAAAAAAGGTATGCGCTTCGGTAGTGTTCGTGTTTCTAAACGTCGCGCCGAGACAAAGCTTTTATGTTTTGTATGGCCGCACCTTGTAGTAGTTCACCTATCATTACACCTTTGTATGAAGTTTTCTCTCTGTCATGTTACCTACTCCAGTCGCAGAACATCATTTATTTTGAAAAGTTTTTCGGAATTGCATAGACTGACCATAGCAGCGAAACCGCAGTAGTAAAATTCAAGTGACTCGCATGATGTTCCGCTACGGGAACATCAGCGAAACATAATGCGGTTTCGCAGCGGAGGTGTGTTAAGGTCCTTAATATTTAATTTTGTAATCATGGGAATACAAAATTAGCAAATACTCCCATAGTTGTAACAGCTCAATACTTAGATCTCATCATCGCGCGTTCGTATTCCCAAAGGTGACGACGGTTCTCGAAGTGCATAATTTTCTTTAGATAACTGTACTTTTGTGCATGTTGTTATCGTGTACTATATTCCTGGCAACAAGACAGCAATGGGTACTGTTAGTTTAGTCGGTCCGCTACAGAGTGCACTAGTTACTTTCCATAATTATTCGTGAAATATAACTTTTATAATGTAGAGTTTTCCATTGCACCAGGCAGCTCACGAGTACTGTAAGACATTCGGTTCCTAATAAACATCCTTGACTTATAGAATTTGTATAAAGTTAAACAGACTAATATCAGCAATATTAAAGCTACGCACGTTTCTGTAAAAATAGATTTTGACCCTTCATTATTCGATACCAATTTCTCGTTACTAGGACTTGTGGGAAAAGACTCCGTCTGATAATGCATCAAAGAGAAGTTACTTTCTAATTCATGTATAACGTTTTGCTTTTCATCCGCTATAGCTTTTTCCAATTCTTTTCTTATTTTATTTATATACTGAATTAAATACGCAGTATTATTAGCATTAACTAATGGGATCACAGTGGTGGTAGGGACGCCATTTTCATGTAACGAATTTAGGATTTTCGTAAGCAGCGTATTAGTATCGTTGCTTAAAGCTATAACTCTAGATGTTAAGTTTGCAAGATTTGATAGATTTTCCTCGTTGATAATGTTAGATTTTTCAACCACATTCGTTATATTTTCTATATACTTATAATTACTGTCTTGTACGATGTTCTTTTTACTCATGTTATATAAAATGTTTCTCATGTCTACGAGTATCTCGTTCTTTTCACTAACGTTATTAGCTGTCGCAGTTGGTTCGAAAATCGGTCGTTCTGGGTCTTTATTACAAGTTACTCCGTCAATATTCTCACCATTATGCTCATCTGTTTTAATAGCTGTTATTTCAAACGGGGTTCCTTGTTTCTTGAGTTTAACTAAAATGCGACACGATAAAGGATTATCGCCTATGCTCAACTTTGATAAACTGGTTCCTGCAAATTCTTCAGCGTTAATTTCGACAATTTTGTTATGGTCTACTATTAACTGCGATAAACTTTTAACTTCATAAAATCTTTCACTTTGCAAATCTTTAATATTATTGAATGACATATCGAGAGTACTTAAATAAATTAGACCACGGAAAATTCCATAACCAATTGCCGATAAAGAATTATGAGAAATGTTTAAAGAAAGCAAAAGCACGTTGTCTTTAAATGCTCCCGGTTGAATGAAAGATATTTCGTTGAAACTTAAGTCTAAATGGAGAAGTGTACCGATACCTGAGAAAGCTCCAATTTCTATTCGAGAAACACTATTATTGCTTAAAACTAAATTTGTTATATGTGTTAACACGCTGAGGTTTAGTGCACTAATGTTATGTAGACCTGCATCTGTAATTGTGACTTCAGAAATGGTTGAGTCCTCATTTTTTTCAAAATGAATATCAGTTTTGATACCGGATAAGTTCAGAGTATGTAAATTTTCGGTCTTTTTAAATAAGTTTTGCGTGAACCCAACCTTTTCATTATAAGACAGATCTAACGAACGTAATTCAATTAAACTGACAAATGAATCATTTTCAATATTTTCTATCAAATTATGAGCCAAGTTAATGTTAGTCAAGCGAGATAGCCCATGTAGCGATGTAGAAGAAATAGTTTTTATGAGATTATTATTTAAAAGTAAAGTGCTCAATCCTATTAATTCTGTCATGTTTATAAAGAAATCTTCCAGTTCGTTATAGGACAAATCAAGTGTTTCTATATAACCGGTATGAACAAAAGCATTAAACTGTAACTCTTTTATTTTACTTCGAGATATATTCAGATCTTTTAATTCGTTCATATCGTTAAAAGATGCATTTTGCACAATAGTCAATAAGTTACGAGAGATATCAAGAGTAGGTAAAGAGACCAGACCATCAAATGTGTCAGTTTTCAAAGTTCCAGACAAAGGATTGTCAGATATTTCCAGGTTTATCAAACTTCTTAGCGATTTAAAAGAGTTTGGTTCCAATTGGGAGATGGAGTTTCCTGACAGATCCAAATATTCTAGACTATTTAAATCCTGAAAGTGTTCATGTTTTATTTGTGCCAATCGATTATTCCTCAAAAATAATGACTGAAGATTAGTCAGATCTGCCTTGTCGAAGTCTATACTAGTAATTTTGTTATTAGATAAATTTAGCACTAGCAAACCTGTCAATGTCTTAAAACACATGTTTGATAATGAATAAATCTCGTTATTGTTAAGAAACAATGTATCAAGTCTGGTCAGACCGTTGAAAGCATAATCTTCAATTGCTGTTAATAATTGGAAACTTAAACTCAAAGTTGTGACATTGACACCCTCAAACATGCCTCTAGATAACGAACCTTCTATGAAATTATCACTGACAGAAAAATTATAAATAGATCTATTTTTGAACAAATCTTTGGGCAGAGACCTTAATTTGTTTCTTGAGAGATTGATACTTGTTAAGGACACTAAATTCGTAAACGTATCTATACTCGCGGCTTCCAGTACATTATTACTTAAATCTAAACTATACAGAAAAGCCATATTTTGAAACAAGTTATCAATAGTCTTGATAGAGTTTGAACTCAAATCCAGGGACTCAAGTTTGAGCAACTTTTCAAAATCGTTAAGTTTTAATTCTTTTATTCTGTTGCCGCTTAAGCTTAAAGTTTTTAGTTCACTAAATCTGAAGAGAGAAGAATTGATATCGGTCAGTCTGTTGTTGGACAGATTGAGATGTAACAGGCTCCTGATGCCTTCGAAAGTAGATTGACTCAGACCCTCAATATAGTTGTGTGACAAATCTAAAATCTGAAGGTCATCGATTTTATCAAACACAGCATCGGGGATTTTAACCAAGTAATTGTGAGACATGTTTATTTTCTTCAAATTGCTATATGGGTGCTCGTAACTATTAACATTGATATCACTGATAGTATTATACGACAAATCTATTTCATTCAACATGTTTAATTCGTTCTTATTAGATAAAACGGCGGTTTTCAGGTGATTTCTCGATACATTTAGTATGGCTAGATTCTGCATGACTTTTATAGGTGGTATACGTTCATAATCATTGTCACTTAGATCTAAAGAATATATGATTTGTAACATGCCATCTTCTCGTCTCCTGTAATTGCTGTATGTGGGGATAGCGCCAGTAATATCTAACGATGGATTTTTGATCATTAGGAATATGGGGTCGATTCGGTATCCAGAATAAGTGAGATATATGGAGCAATCCTCATTGTCCGCTATTCCCAGATCTGGTGAGTTGTAAGAATCACGTTGGTAGCTTTGCCACCCTGAGTTGGTGTTGATATAGTTCGTGCAGAACATGTTGTATCTGCATTTGCTTAGGTCGTGTTCCACGGTGCATAGATCTGAGTTATAGCTTGAAGCTGCGGCTACAATGGAGAGGATGCCTAAAAAACAAATGCACGGGTAATATTTTTAAGAACAGGGAAGTAACTGAAGTAATGTCTTCTTATATGTGTAGACAATTTGTGGTTTTGTACGGCCAATAATGGCTGCGGTCTGCTACCCTCTTAGGGAAAGATTCGCAGATCACACTTTGACTACTTCGCTAAATTAAGCGTCTCATACGAATATGAACATTATAAGTATAAAGATAATGTTCATATTCTTATGAAACGCTTGCTCGCAGTCACTATTTAAACGCGTGTGAATAAGTTTCATTTTCGTATGAAATACTTAATATACTTAGTAGAAATCTAGTCAAAGTGCAGCCTATGAATTTTGCCCTCAGAGCGTTTTACAGCGCTCTGGCTGCAAAGCAGTTGGTGCCGAGTTCCTGGTGGTAAACTGTTTGGGTAAGCTGGGTAAAACTGTGCTACAAGAACCTGTAAAGATTTCATACTTACATACCCAAAAACTTCGAAACTGGCAGGGTAATTGTGTAACACGCAAACTGACAATGGATCGTAATTCTTTTCATTTTGACTGTTCAACAATGAACATATCATTGCGGTATTTACGTTGTTGAGCAGACAATTTTTCAAACCTATGAAGTAATGGATTAGGAATTTCCTTCAAAACCCTTGGATAGTGATTGAAAGTGTGTTACGCAATTAGGGTGCTGATATCGCAGACTATACGGCTGCCTGAGCCGTCTTAACTAAAGGAGGCTACGTGTCCCGTACCTAAATATGATATATTATGCATATGGTATGGAACTAACATAATGCAATAAATTAAACCACATACTTATTATCGCGCTTGTTGACAATACACAAAATATGAACGAAATCGGTTAAGTAAAAAAGGTCAAAACATAGTTTTAATTTTGAGCAAATTTGAACACTCTGTAGAATTGGATCTCTAGATCAATGAACTTGAATCCTTGAACATGTGTGTAGACAAAAAAAACATGTTCGGCGAACGTCCGAAAGATGCATTGGGCACTGTGGTGCACAGTAGGTCGCAGCTAGTCGCACCTAGGTTGTCTAAACAGAATGATTACTTTTACTGGATGTGTTTTGTTTGAAAAATTAACTTTTTTAATTTACGGTTTATAATTTAATACTTAATTTTGCTATACTTCTGTGGACCAGTACGAGTATTACTTGTACTTTAATTTATTGTATATGTGTCAGTTCCTTACCGTGTGTAAATGAATGTAGAAATACTTACATAATATTCGAAAATCCATTTTCAAGTCATACCTGTGAAAATAAAACGGTCACGTTAATTTCGCTACAGTTTTATTAAATTTTAGAATTTCACCCTGTTCTGTACGTAGTCCATCGACATACAGATATTTGTTATATACAGGAATCGAACCTATGACCTGTAAAAAAAAAAAATGCGCGTAACGAAAAAGGGACTAAGTTTTTCTCAATGTTTAAATCAACCCATGACTTGGCAAAATGCAAAGCACATGTTGGTACAGTTTCTGGCAAAGTAAGTTATTTATTTTTAAATAGCATTGGGGGGGGGGGCTTAAATACATTGTACTTCATGAACATTTTTTATTATATTGGTTTGTTACTTTATTAAATATTGACATTTAATACATTTTTTTGTTTTCTCTATAAACAGACCCGTGCTATATAGGTCACATTCCAAAACTCATAATATTTTATTTTCACGTGCTCTCTAGTACACTTTGCCAAGTTAATGGCGCCAAAACTCATAATATTTTATTTTCACGTGCTCTCTAGTACACTTTGCCAAGTTAATGGCGCCAAAACTCATAATATTATATTTTCACGTGCCCTCTAGTACACTTTGCCAAGTTAATGGCGCCAAAACTCATAATATTTTATTTTCACGTGCTCTCTAGTACACTTTGCCAAGTTAATGGCGCCAAAACTCATAATATTATATTTTCACGTGCCCTCTAGTACACTTTGCCAAGTTAATGGCGCCAAAACTCATAATATTTTATTTTCACGTGCCCTCTAGTACACTTTGCCAAGTTAATGGCGCCAAAACTCATAATATTTTATTTTCACGTGCCCTCTAGTACACTTTGCCAAGTTAATGGCGCCAAAAGTTGAATGAATGAATGAAATGCACCGAACCAAGCGTGGTTTGACCAGAGCCCCTGTTTCCTCATGTTACATGGTGCAACAGAAACCATTGCATATCAAGGTACAAGATAGGTAGGTAGTACACCGGGGGGCGCGATAATGGTAGAGAAGACGTGCCCTTAGGATATGGAGGGGATAAAGAGCCTGCCGAGTATGCACCCTATAGCAAGCAATCGAATTGTGGAGAATGAAATTGACAAGTTAGGGCGCGAAAAGTTGCCGAATAATATAATTGTTCAGTTGCAACCAAAAAGGTGAAATATTAGGACGGGGAAAAAGTTTTTTCGTATTTTATAAGTAGGTATAAAGTTATAGTAAAATCCATTTGGCTGTACTGTTTGTATCTGGCTGGTTTTGATACCAATATTTTTATATTGATTTTGAATTAATATTAAGTTAAATTATTATAATTAATGTTAAAACTAATAATGTTGTGACCAATGTGGAATGTAGTGTTTGTATTTCCTGGCTTTACGATGATTATTTAATTTTTGTATTACATTTATTGTTAAAACTAATGTTCGAAAATAAATAAATAAATAGATGACATTAAAAAAAAGTTAAAAATGATTTTCCGTCGGTTTTTCTGTCCGCCAAAATGAGTGAATGCAACGAACAAATTCAAAGCATTTTGATGTTTTATTACAAACAAAAAGGAAAAACTTGACACAAGCCGCGAAAGAAAAATTGTGACATTTATGGACTTAAGAGGCCGTATACGAAAGTTTGCTGATTTACTTGATTTTACAGACGTGATTTTACAGTTAAAATACTGTATGTCTATAAGTTTTAATGCACTAATACATAATAATGATCTAATGATGAGCTAAGTAGGTATAGCTGTTTTCTTTTTTACGGCGACTGCTTTCTGAATTTTTGTCTCGTACTTCGAATATCACATATTTACGAATCGTATTGACGTTTAGATGGGTATGAAAAAAACAATGTATTTTTGTGAAAATCTATATAATCTATACAATGCATTTTTACCACTTTGATATAAAATATTGAGTAAAAAATATTTAACTTAGTCAAATTTTAGGGAAAATGTGCAAAGAATTGCTTTTGATTCCAGCTACTTAGAACTCTCGTTCACAAAATTAAAACAACAGAAATAAACTTCAGTTCAAAATCAATCCATGCTAAAAAAAGTGCAACACTCAAAAATATTGGCAATAAAAAAGTCTTTTAAAAGACCCTATCTCGCATTATAAACTCGACGCAAAATAAAAAGTAGCTCATTCATTAGATCAAAACTGAAATGATCTTTCACGTTGTGCATTAAAACTTTAGAAATACAGTATTTTAACTGTAAAATCACGTAAATCAGCAACATCGGCAAAATTTCGTGTACGGGCTCTTTACGCAGTGTTAGTAAGAGTAGCACGAAGTTGGTTCAAGCGTTTTCAGTCCGAGAATTTTGATGTCAAAGATGCAGCTCGCTGTGTTCGCCCTGTTACGGATAAAGTCGATGCCATTTTTGAAAAAGAGTTACGACGTAGCTGAAGAGTTAAGGGTTGACCATAAAACAGTGAGTTGCGCGATTACTGACAAATGCGTGCACTGACTGGACAGGTCCTCTCAATCTGTGTGGCTCTTTCCTCAAAAGACCATTTCAGACACCAATCTACATGGTCTTCACATGAAGTGACCAAGATTATGTCTGGACTTTATAAGAGACTGTGACCTCTGAGTTTGTTTCGGCCTTTCTTCTCAGAGTAGTCAGATAGGAAACGCCGACCTCATCTAGTTTAAAAAAAAAAAAAATTGACTTGTAAAAGTGTTTGTACAAACCTACTTACAGAAATAAAAATCATTTATCATTTATCATTTATCAGTTTGACTCATTTGAAAAAGTCTGGGCATACAAAAAAGCTCGATATTTTGGTGTCACATGAGCTCAATGAAAGAAACCCAATGAATCGTGTATGCGTTTGCGATTCTCTATTGAAACGTAATAAAACCGAACCATTTATGAAATTATTGATCACTAGTGATGAAAAGTGGATGAACAACGACAAGAACGTGCGAAAAAAATCATGGTCAAAGAGCTGCGTTCAAGCTCCACAGACTATAGCGAAACCCGGATTAACTCGCAATAAAGTGATGCTGAAATGAAGGGCATCGTTAATTATGAGCTTTTACCGCCGAGTAAAACAAACGATTCGGATCTCTACTGCCAACAGCTGTTGACACTCAAGCAAGGAATTGAGAAAAACAGCCGGAATTAACTCGCAATAAAGTTTTGCTGTGTGGATGATGGGATTGGAAGGGCATCATCAATTATGAGCTTTTACCGCCGAGTAAAACCATCGATTCGGATCTCTACTGCTGATGCGACTCAAGCCAGTAACTGAGAAAAAAGCCCGAAATTCATCAACGGAAAGGATGTAGTCTATCATCATGATAACGCCAGACCACAATGATTAAGAAAAACGGCCGGAATTGACCACGCTCTTTAGCCACTTAGCAAACATTTAGAGAGCTTGGTTGGGAAGTGTTAATGCATCCACCATTATAGTATAGCCCTGACCTTGCACCCTCAGATTTCTACCTGTTTCGGTCTCTTCAGAATTCTTTAATTCTATAGTGTTAGGTTGAAGCGAAAGCGTCAGGATAGCCCGCGAAATTCAAACTTTCTTACGTTTTTTGCAATTTACAAGACAGTATTAGGTAGTACGTTGTTTAAAATGTAATTCGCGGCCGTAATAATTATGTATTTACATAATTATTATCATAAAAGTGATCAATACAACTCTTTAAGACCAGGTAATCCTAATGAATGACTATTTCATAAAATCTTAACATTTGAGGATTATACTAACTCAAGGAGTTGTATTACTAATTCTAATTATTATAATTCTGTAAATACATATTTGTTACGGCCGTGAATCATACATACAACTTAAAACTGACTTGCAAATTGAAAAAAACGTAAGAAAATTTGAATTTCGTGGGCTAAATTGACGCTTCCCCCTTAACAAAAAGAGAGGACTGCCAAAACTACTTGTCGCAGTTGTTTTCATCAAAATTTCTACCGCAGTGGGATTATGTCATTACCTACAAAATTACAACAAGTTATCGAATAAAATGACTAAGTATATTATTATAATAAAAGATATACATATAAGAAAAGAAAGAAAGAAAATACATCTACTTAGCACAGATTAAAAGGTACACAAAAATAATAGACAGCAGATTGCAATACCATAAAAAAAAACCAAATAAAATGTATGCAAATGTAAACAAATAAATGATGCAGAAATATGTGCCTCACGGCTGCGCCAAAAAAGGCCCAGTTCAGCAAAAGTTCTAGACAACTAGTGCCTGACGCTGGTTTTCAACTGGACCTGATTAGATAGATATACGGCTTTATTACAAAACAAGGTGATAAACCTTGTTTTGTTAGACTTAGAATCAGGTTTAAAACATCAGCTATTTTATAATTTCGAACACTATTCCGACAAAGTTAATGTTCTAATTACAAAAACTGAAGTCAAACCCGAGTCTAAGTTATCAATTTTGTATTAAGAACTTTACAGTACAATAAAGTTCATAATACAATAACGAGTTCAACGGTTTGGGCTTGGACTAAAGTTAGAACTCGTTTTGTAATAAGATAGATAGAGTTTTAGGTTAACCTAACACTGTATGCCTTTTGTTAAACATTTTTTTTTTTTTGCGAAATGCGAAAAAAATCAGCTGTTCCCTACATTTTGACGAATTATTCGAACAAAAATGTACTGAAAGGCTGATTTTTTCACGATTTCCGGTTTGGTCCCATAGTAAAAGTTGTTCATAATGATGAGTACAATGACCCCTTAAAGTAAATCCCTCGTTTAACCTAACACTCTGTATAAACTATGAAAAAAATTAATTGAATTTGTATATAAAATACGAAAAAACTTTTTCTCCAACCTTCCGATTATAAAAACCACTAAGACCCACTTGCACTTTGAGTTGGGTTAAATCAGCTTAAATTAATAAAAGTATAGAGTTTGTAACTTTTAAATATTTAACCCACCGATCTAGGAGAGTTAAGTAGCGACTTGTACAGACGCCAGCAGGTCAACCTACCCGAAACTGTCAGATTTTCCCAATCAACCTTGAACCTAATGCTTTAGCAATAAAGTCGAAAATCGATTAAAGAAATCTGACATATTGTAGTAGCTTGATGTGCTGGCGTCTGTACTTAACTGTAATTAACCCGGTGATACTTTTTAGTGGCGCAACACATAATAAGAGTTAAATAGAAATGTTGATAGCTTAGGTACTCGTAATTCCGAGTTTACTCTACATTTATTTAATAAACCGACTAAACGTGAAAGTGGGCCTAATGAGTGCACTTGCACCTGTAATCGACTTTCAACAACAAATAAACAATAAGAACATAATCCTACTAACTTTATAAATGTGAAAGTTTTGATGTCTGGATGTTTGTTACTCAATCACGCAAAAGCAGATGAACGGATTTGGATGAAAGGCACACAGATAGTTTATTTCAGCCACGCTGCGGACAGCCGGCTCACGCCAACGAACGATTGTTGGCGTTTGCTAAGGGCCGGTTTTTTGATCCGTAGTTAACTCAACCAATGGTTAAACATAGTAAGTAACTAATGGTTGAATTTTGGCTAAATGTGAAAGGCTAAACATGAATGAGTTATGCCATATTTTAACATAAGAGTTAACATGAATACATTCAAGTTTTGCCTTTCACATTTAGCCAAAATTTAACCATTAGTTACTGTGTTTAACCATTGGTTGAGTTAACTACGGATCAAAATACTGGCCCTAAATCGTCCAGACAGGACCAACGAAGGCCAGTGACACCCATTTGTTGGCGTTCGTTGGGCCGGTGTGTACGCAGCATTATGGAATGGATGGTCAGTCCACGAACCGACCGCGGCAAGCTTAGGTAAACTTTCGTTCGACCCGATCATTTAGCCCTCTATAATAATATAATGGCGACGATTTCCTTGTTCACAGATTAAACTAAGTTCAATGCATCTTTTTCTATCTATATCATCAAGAAAAGAACAGAAGTTTAGTCCTGTCAAATTAGTCAGCGCCTGACGAAAATTGACGTATTTTTAGTAGGTAAGTAGTCAATTTTTTAACCACGTCTAAACTTGTCTATAGAGTATCTTAATTAGACAGGACTAAACTAATATTTATCGTCTGTCCTTTTCTTAATGAATAAAAAGAAAAAGATGCACTGTACTTAAATTTAGTTTAGTTTGTGAACAAGAGAATCGGCGCCAATATCAAATATCAAACACTTTATTTACTAAATAGGTATAAAAGTATAACTAGACATTCAGCTATTGTTCTGTGTTAGAACAATAGCTGAATGTCTAATTATACTACAAAGAAAGAAAGAAATATAATACTTACAACGATAATTATTTCCTGGACATAAATAAAAACTGTTTATAATGACGTCCGATGTGTCCGTAGTCCCGTTACACTTGAGACTATGTGTGCAAACTGCGCAATATTATTTAGGGTTCAGTATCGGAATGTTGAATCGATAGTGCAATTCAAAATTCATGATAGGGTTAGCAGGTGCACTGTTGAAAGCTTCTCTCGTATATGCTCTGGTTCCCTAATATATGAATCAGTTATTAAAGTGCATGAGGCTGATCGATTTTATGTAGTTTAAGCCACTGAAAATAGAAAAAAAAAAAGTGAAGACCGTGTTCAAAATAATAATATCTAATAATAATTGTAAATGTGAAACATTTTAGAGCGTAGGTGTTTTTTATTTTTTCCTTTTTTTTCTTAAAAACCGCATTAATTGCACGTGCTTCCTTCCTAATGAGTTTTCTACTGACAATGTCCGTAGTACTTACCTATAGTCATAGGTACACACTTTGAAAATAGATAGATAGTGGAAAACTGTTTAGGAAGTTTTGACTTAGCCGTAGCGATACATCTGGCGAAAATTGCGCGACGGAACCTCTGTTTTCATTAAAAATACATAACGCATAGTTTTTTCGACCTGACCTGTGTCATAGGTACCTACTTTAAAAAGCATTGCAATGCACTGCACTACGCTGCTATTGTCACCAGCGGCAAACCAGATGGGTCGCAGCCTAAGAGACAAACTGGAAAAGGGAAGAACTGAATGTGGGTGCTCAACCTGCCCAGCCTTCGGTCCGTGGCTCCTTGCCAAGGTCGAGCCGAGTTGATGAGGAGGGTTTCACGAAAGTAGAAAGGAAGAGGAAGAAGCCCAGTACTCGTAACCTGTGCGGTACTGCACCGAGTGGAGGCAACATGTTGCTGCGCCCTGCTGTGCCTACGACGCAGTTGTATGTATCGCGTCTGCATTACACCACGACAGTTTAGGAGGTCGTGCAGTACATGAAAGTAAAGACCAACTGGACTCTAAGGGTTGAAAGGTTGGAATCGCGCCACGACATTAACTTTATATCATTCGTGGTGCGAGTTCCAACCCACAATCTACAAACCTGCTTGAAGGAGGACTTTTGGCCGAAAGGTGTCGTATATCGACGTTTCCGAGGACGGTTACGCGACACCGCGCAGCGCCACACGACGCCGACAACTTTGCGTGTATAGTTATAGTTTATAAGGTTAAGGTTAATATTATTTTGTGTATTTTTTTCTATGGGCATCACGAGCCTGATAATAAAATGATTATTATTATATTATTAATGCGAATACGACTCTTTGTCAACTTAGTTGCATCTTGTTACAAAATGATGCAGAACCATCTAAATTATACGCCGAACACGCTTGGCAGTTTTATCAGTAAAGCTGACAGGACGTAGCATCGGTTATCGTTACACACACAGACAAACAGTCACCATTGCTACAAATTACTGACAAAATAAATGCATTTTTGTCTCTTTCGCGCGCGGTTTGGACTCCAAACTGACTTGTCAGTACATTAATATCGGTGTAGGTTTTTGTAAAATCATCATCATTCTCCTGCCCTTGTCCCGACTTCCATACTTCTCTATTAGTTATCATCTCGATAGCCACTCCCTTTTTAGCCATATCATCTTTCTCACAACACATCCATCGTTTCTTTGATCTTCCCCTACTCGTATAGCCATCCACATTCATACTCAAAAAGGAAACCCTCACGACATTTTCCTTATTCCTCATTTCTCCGCATCACATGTCATGGAAATCAGTTGTCATGGTATGACAACCGACTTCCACATAACTTTTCAATCACCGGTGTCAATTTCAGACTTCCTCTTATATAAGTACTCATTTCATAGTTCAATACAATAACGCATTCAGAGTTATGTTGGGGCTGCCGCGCTTTTGCAGTGCATCGGGGATGTTCGCGGAGAATGGCGTGCCAGATCTTTACGCACTGATGCGGACACGGATAGCATCCCTGATGCGGCGAGTGCGCGACAGCTCCAACAGCTTGGTGGCTATAGTAGCCGACAGGATGGATAGTCCAATGATGTGGCAATGGATGACCAGTCATCGTGCGTCGTTCCAATATTTAAAATAAGTTGTTTCGTGTATTTTTTGTGTAGTATGTGTTTTCATGTATGTATGTATGTTTTGTGTATAAAATTGTAATGTGTGATTATAATAGGTTGGGGAAAAAGTTTCTTCGCATTTTTTAAGAAAATTCAAAACATTTTTTAATATAGTTTATTTACATTTAACTAAAGTATGTAGGTACCATTTTGTTCGATAACTTTTTTCCATCTTGTAGGTAGGGACATGATCCCATTGCTTTAGAAATTTTGGGACTTCTGGTCAAAATACCGCGACAAGTGGTTTTGGCAGTCCTCTCGTGATGTTAACCTGACACTGCCTAAAGAATTCTGAAGAGACCGAAACAGGTAGAAATCTGAAGGTGCAAGGTCAGGACTATATGGCGGATGCATTAACACCTCTCAGCCAAACTATCTTAACTTTTGCTGAGTGGCTAAAGATGTGTGAGGTCTAGCGTTATCATGATGAAAAACCACACCCGTTCTGTTGATTAATTCCGGCCGCTTTCTCTCAACTTCTTGCTTTAATCTCATCAGTTGTTCGCAATAGAGTTCAGAATCGATGGTCCTGCCTGGTGGTAACAGCTCATAATTAATAATGCCCTTCCAATCCCACCACACACACAGCATCACCTTGTTGCGAGTTAACCCGGGTTTCGCCACAGTCTGTGAAGCCTGACCGGCCTTTGACCACGACCTTTTTCGCACGATCCACTTTTCATCACCAGTTATCAGCTTCTTCAAAAATGGTTCGGTTTCTTTACGTCGTAATAAAGAATCACAAATGAGTACACGGTTCATTAGGTTTCTTTCAGTGAGCTCGTGAGGTACCCAAATGTCGAGCTTTTTTGTGTACCCAGTTTTTTTTCAAATGCGCCAAAACTGTTTTGTGGTCAATTTCCAGTTCTTCAGCTACGTCGTAACTACTGATATGCCGATCTTGCGCCACTTTTTCAAAAATGGCATCCATTTTATCCGTAATAGGGCGACCAGAGCGACGTGCATCTTTGACATCAAAATTTCCGGATTGAAAACGCTTAAACCAAATTTGTGCTACTCTCACATACACTACACTAGGTCCACAAACATCGCAAATTTTTTTCGCGGCTTGCTTTGCATTTTTAGCTTTTTTGTAGTAAAATTTTAAAATGTATCGAATTTCTTCATTAGATTCACTCATCTTGACGGTACGAAAAACAAATGAAAATCACACATTTTCCTAATTTGAATTTGGAATTATATTCTTTAAAATTTACACTTTCAATGATACCAAAACCAGCCAAATACAAATAGTATAGCCAAAGAGATTTTATTACAAGTTCATACATACCATAATGCGAAAAGACTTTTTCCCCAACCTAATATTATTATAGTCACCCATTACCCATATACCCATTCGCAAGCATTCTCATCTCAGCTGCATGCATTTGCCTTTCATTCATTCCTGTTATGGCCCAACATTCTACTCCATATAAGACAGCAGGTTTAACCATTTAAAAAAAAATGTTTTATTTCTCACCACTTAGGAAAAATCATAATTTTTAGGAACTTAATTTCGAAATACTTAATACCAAGCAATATTTTATATAAGTATAAATATAATATGGTGGCTGTGACAGTTGCATCGCATTGTTTTATATAAATCTTTCCTTATGGGCGGGTTTATGAACCGTAGTTAACTCAACCAAATGGATAAACATAGTAACTAATAGTTGAATTGTTTTTATTGAATTGCATTCAATTATTTTTATTCCATTTTATGGAATCGCACGTGTGTAAACACTTGCATGCATTTCTTGGATGGCAATAAAATTGAACGTGCTTTATGGCATGCAATTATTGCTCTTGAACTTTCTATAAACTTCCACCGTGTAAACGGAGCTTTAGGTACCTACCTACCTAGGTGACTGGTAATTAGTGACCGATACTTAAACACGTAACTGTACCTACTCATGATAACAAACAACTTTTACTATAGGAGCAAATCTGAAATCGCGAAAAAAAATCAGCTGCTCCCTACATTTTGATGAGTTATGCGAACATAAATGTATGGGACAGCTGGTTTTTTTTTCGTGAATTCAGGTTTGGTCCCATAGTCAAAGTTGTTTGTTATCATGAGTACAATCATGTATCGGTCACTAATTACCAGTCACCCTATATATTTTTCTCTCGCTATTAATGTTCAAAGAAAAAGTAAAAATAATGAAAGTTTACATTTAAGTGAATGTAGGTGAGCAATATCAATCAATCTGCCTAGCCTTTTCCCAACTATGTTGGGGTCGGCTTCCAGTCTAACCAGATGCAGCTGAATACCAGTATTTTGCATGGAGCGACTGCCTATCTGACCTCCACAACCCAGTTACTGGGTAGGTAATACCTACGATACCCCTTGGTAAGACTGGTTGTCAGACTTTCGGGCTTCTGACGACCCGTAACGACTGTCAAAGATTCACGAATGACAGCCGGGACCAACGGCTTCACGTGCTTTCCGAGGCACGGAGGAGTCTCGGTATGAAAAGATGGTCACCCATCCACAGACCAACCTCGGCAAGCGTAGCTTAACCTGATGGATCGACCCGTGCGGCTGTTATTACTTAGCCACAAGCCAATAAAACAAGCTAGTGTGTCAGATACATAAAGGCAACGTTATCGACTAAATTATCTTGTATTAACAGCGTCTTAGACTAAGGTATATTATCTTTAATGTGTTGTTTCTTTGTCTTGGTTAGAACGTGGTATCTGAATGAGAAACTTGTTTAATTATATTATCAATAGTACCTACTCATTTTGATAATCCTCTCGTTGACCTAATATAAATAAAACATAATACTGCTGCCTCACCAGTCTAAAACCAAAAGTCATTTATTCAAACTACGTCAAAATTACATAAGACAGTCCCTCAAAACGCCCGCCCTTTACCACTTCCCAGTGCTAAAAGGCGCAAACCCACCGCAGCGCACGCTGTGCACGGGCACGCGGCGTATTTTAGCTGCGTGGATTGATCTGTTTAATGACAAGCTGGGTCTACGTTTCCACAGCAGTACACACACATGCGTGGCCCACGGAGAGGGTATGCACGTATCTCAAAACTGCTTTGATACAGTTGTACATAGTCGTGGGTTTTCGTGTATTTTATAGTGTGTATGGCATGCACAGTGTGCATGGCGTTGACAGCGTTGAGCTATGTGAGCGCCATATTCTAACAAGCCACGCATGTATTAATGACGTCAATTAATTGATGCGTAGCGTGTCCGTGGTTCAACACACGTGCGTGCGCCGCCGTGGGCCTGCGCCTTTAGCTGGGTAGAAGAAGTGGAGCAACAAACTCCCCAGTAGGAAGGACCTCCGGCTTAGTGATGCTGCCGCGTTAGTTGGTCGCAAGTGCTATTGCTGAGTATAAGGTACTGGGTTTGATTCCCAGGTTAGTTAAAATGTTATTGAGTTTTTCCATCTGGGCTTTCTCAGTAGTAGCCCGGAGTAAGGATTTGTGCCTGATTTGATTTGATGGCAATAGGCTCGTCATTACATGGAACTTAAACATAACTGACGAAATTTGGGTGTAAGTACTATAGGTATAGCCCGGGGGCCCGTAAGTTGGCAAGGTTTTGGCGTAGTGGGGGTAAGTTCGCGCATGCTACACTTATTGCAACAAAAAAATAGTCACCTTTATTGCTTGTCATTATTCTGTGGTTATTACCATAATTTATTTTTAAACATAACTATTTAGAAGAAAGTTAAAGAAAGGAGAAGAATTCGTTAAGTATATTAGGAGTAATAAATAAAATATACAGGGTTATTTGTAAAACACCAACAACCTCTTAAGAGGTCATTGTACTCATCATTATGAACAACTTTTACTATGGGACCAAACCTGAAATCGCGAAAAAAAAATCAGCAGTTCAGTACATTTATGTTCGCATAATTCGTCAAAATATGTAACAGTACACATCATAAACCATTTTTCTGGCATGTCTACGTAAAATGGTATTTGTTTGTGGCATTATCTAAATTTAAAAATTCAAACAAAACAATAACAAGAACTTGTAACAAAAGCTCAACAAAAACAAATGTTACAATTTTAGTGCACGCGAGTGTACTCGGGAGCGAATGGAACGTGGACGCGACGCGAGAGACAAGGGTCGACTGACCAACCAATCGCGCGCTCGGAATGATGCTACCTCATTCCCCGCGTCCCGCTCGCGACCAAAGAGATCTAAAAAATGACTTCTGCGCATCTAACGACTCTTGCCAACCTACGTGCCGCGGGCTGTACAACTCTATATCCTAACTTCCTAACTTAATATAATATTATAAATACGAAAGTAAGTTTGTTTGTTTGTTTGTTACCTTTTTACGCCTAAATCACTGAACCGACCATCCTGAAATTTTGCATATACGTTGTCAGGTGTACAGACACGGACATAGAGTACCTTTCATCCCGAAAAAAGTACTGTTCCTGAGGAAAACAACAATAACGTTCTTTAAGATAATAGATGGCGCCACGTGTCTTTCGAATCATGATTGAATTATATAATTATAGAAACTTTAGTAGTGTGCTAAGAGTTTTATTTAGTTTTTTATTTAAGTACCGAATAAATTTTGTGAGTGTCGATAGACCGGTTTTTATATTCCTAATTATCCTAACTAATATTATAAATGCTAAAGTGTTTGTTTGTTGGTTGATTACGCTTTCACGCTAAAACAGCTGAAGGAATTTGGATGAAATTTGGCACTTAGGTAGACCATGACCTGGAGAAGGACATAGGCTACTAGTAATCATATAAATAAAAAGCTGTTTACGGTTATCATTTTATTTAACACAAATTATAGGACAAAACGTTGTACAAACAAATACGTAGGTACATATTTTATAACTAAGACTGGGTTATCTTACTACATAGGTAGGTAAAGTCTGGAAATTTAAATGTCAAGCAAATTGACTACCAACTTAAATTGTCCGCATAATCAAATCACAACTGTCATTATTTGACACTTTTGTATGAAATGGCTGTAACACGGTGAATTGATGTAGTGTGTCAATTTGATAAACAATTTATTTCCCTGACTGTACATAGAGAATAATATATTAGTTTTAATTTAAACATTACTTTAACTTCTGCGATCATACACATACCTTTAAGAGTTTTATTTAATAGAAGCTGCGATTCATAACACTACTGTAATCTACACTGCCGGGCATTAATATGGCCCACCAGGTTATAAAAGGAGATGGCATTCTTAGAAGAGCAGTGGCCGCTCTATAGCGTCCGCAATTTACCATCGAATGACGTCACTGAAACGTTATTTATGAATGTAAGTTTGTATGTTTATCTTGAGAGCATTTTTGACACCGTATAGTCAAACCCGGCTGCCCAAAAATTTAAATCGCTAGGTTTGCCCTCACCATATCGCACGCTTAATCCAATACTGTCACTATCCAAAATTTTGCCAAATCGGCTTTTTAATGCCATCGTAAGTAAATTAATCTTTACCCATTATTTCTATATCAAAGAATAACTAAATTGTGAACGGATTCTTACGTATCATCACTCCAATTCATACTACAAAGAAAGTTTTGTGGCGCTCCTGAAAAGTTAACTTTTATGATAGTGACAGTATTGGCGTGCGATATTTAGTCACGCGAAAAAATTACCACACTCAGAAGAGCGAACTCACACAATTATTAAATAGCGTTTCAATGGCACAGATTTCATTAAGAAAAGGACAGTAGATAAATATTAGTTTAGTCCTGTCAAATTAGTCAACGCCTGACGTAAATTGACGTATGTTTAATAGCCAATTTTTAAATCACGTCTAAACTTGTGTATGGAGTATCTTAATTTGACAGGACTAAACCAATATTTATCGTTTGTCCTTTTCTTAATGAAATAGAAAGAAAAAGATGCACTGTACTTAAAGTAGTGGCACCATTGACAATCAAGTCACAGCGTCATTGTGTGTTAGAGGTGTCAAAAAAAAAAAAGAAACGCGACTATCTTTGACGCAGTAGGACGAATCTAACGATTTAAATCTTTGCCGCTATGGCAGCGGACAGCGGCAGCATTATCATGACAGACGTCACTGCGTCTGTTATAAGAAACTGTAGCTTTATGTACCACAAATTACTTAATACGTTTAGCGTTAAACGTATTTATAAAACATCATTCCGTCTCTCTCAACTTCAAACAATTGTCAGAAATAGAACGATGTTTTAAATTCCTTTAACGCTAAATGTACTGAGTGTTTTTTAGACGCAAATAGGCCTAAAAGTTGAAGCCTTTGTTTAACTCGATGAGCCATGTTAACGGCTTACTGTAATACAAAAGAAATTAGATATAAGTACAATAGAAAAAATAAAATACTTAGCTTAGTACCTAAGTATAAACATTTTTGTCACCTCCTAAGTCCTAAATCTAAATAAAAATATAACTAGATTCAAACTTCTACATAAAAAATTACAAACTTAAGTAGTGTTTATTTCTTTCCGATCTTTTTCCGCTTCTCCTTGAATAGCTTTTAATATAAACCTCCTAAAATAATAATTCTGTTCCCGAACCGCCTCTAGAATCTTCTGACTCGTTACTAACAATCTTTCGTCAGCCATTATGTACTGAGAACCATCTAAAAGGCGTCCACTTTCGCCAGCTATACACGGTATACCTTCGACAGTATGTTTTCCCTTCCCTCCAATTAAGACAGTAGGTCTCACCTTCGTATACCCATTGTTAAAGTCGCTCAACACTTCACCCAGCCAATCACAAGTCAGGTTATTGTTATCCACATTCACTGTCAACTCAAACTTATGACCGTACCAACTCCTCATATCTAACACGTTCATATCATTCGACCTCACAGACAGAACTCGGAGACACTTCAAATCCATCAGCAATTTCGAATCTAAATACGCAATCCTGTTGTATGATAGATCTAAGTTCATAAGGTCAGTCAAACCTTCGAATGAGCCGTATTCTATTTGTGTCAGCAGATTGTGTCCTAAACGAAGTGTTTTCAAATGAGGCAGCTTTTTAAAAGTGGAAGGACCAATCCGGTGTATCCTGTTAGAAGTTAAGTCCAGATATTCGAGACTCGCCTCTGGTAACCTCAAAGACGATGCGTCCAAGTCCCAAATTAAATTGTTACTCAAGTCTACAGTTTTCAGTTCTGTTTGATGGCTCAGATCGACCAACGAGGGATCAGATATATTGTTTGAATGTAAGAATAAAGTTATCAAACGCAAACCTTCCCCATAAGGTATATTGATCTTGTACAACCCGTTATTGGAAAGGTCCAGCACACCGCCTTCCGGATGAAACATAGTTATGTGAATACTATCAAGTTTCTCAATTTCGTTGTACGTCATATTCACAAGTTTCAAATTGTAATTATTATTGAATGTCATATCGGGAATAAAGTCAAGTCGATTGTAAGATAAATCAAGGTTCTGTAACTTTGTCATTGAAGAGAAACTTTCAAAATACAAATGCGTGATGTAGTTACTACTGAGGTTCAAATATTTTAAATCAGCAAGATCATTGGCATTGACTATAAAATCGATTACTTTATTTTTGGACAAGTTCAGGGAAATCAGTTGGACCAACGACTGGAAAGCATTATATTCAATATTCGTTATAGAATTCATGGAAAGATCTAATTCTGTTAGTAAGTGAACGTTGTTTTTATCCAAGTTTCTAACAAACCTTGAGGATATCTCTTTAGAAGTAGCGTTCGGAACACTGATGATGTGGTTTCCCGAAAGTATAATTTTACAAATGGAATGATTAGCAAAATGGTTCCAATGTCTTGAGAACATTATCGGTTTGATTTGTTCCAGTTCGTTCCAGGAAACGTCAAATGTTTCTAAATGTTTGATGATCTTGAGAGACTCCTCATCAATATTTTGTATCTGATTGCCTCTCAGATACAAATGCTTTAAGTTTTGAAGGTTGTTGACGGCCCCATTCAAATCTTTTACTCTATTATTATTCAAGCGTAATATTTCTAGTTTCGTCAGATTGAAGAACGGCTCTTCAGTTAGGTCAGAAATAATATTGTAAGAGAGATCCAGTTCTACCAGCGACGATAGTTCACTGAAAGCATCCCCTGGTATATCTTCTATAGCGTTGTAAGCAAGTGACAACTTTCTTAATTTATTTGGGTGTATTTGAAACTGGAAGAGTTCTGCAATTTCCGTTAGTTTATTGTGCTCCAAATTGAGAGTTTCTAGGCGAGTTAGATAATAAAAGGGAACTCCTGAGATGTTTTCGATACCGTTGTTGGCAAGATATAAGTTCCGTAGTCTGGTGGTGTACATTAGGATGGCTAGTTTCGTGTGTTGCCATCGTCCTGACACTTTTAAGGTAGTGATGATATTAAGGAAGTCGAAGTCCAAATTGTCGTCGTATCGTTCGATAGCGTCGGTTACGGTGACTTCGACAGTGACGGGGTAGTTGGTGGACTCGTAGCACTTGTTGGGGAGCTCGACCCCGCGGATGTTGCCGATGCAGTGGATCCGGTAGGCACACTGGCCCACATTACGGATCCTGTCTGTGGGGCAGTAGCACGAAGAGAGCGTCACACTCGTGAAAATGACGAAGAGTGTGAAAACTGTAAACAATACAATAGAATATAACACTTTTTATTATTGTACAACATATAATTTAAAGATATATATGTGTATATGAGTATGTAAGGATAGAAGCAAGTGGCGTTCTGCAGTTTCTGCCTCACCCATGGGAAGGAGGCATGAGTTTATGTATGTATAAATGTAGAAATTATACATAGGGTGATACAATGGGCGGTCTCATCGCGAAAAGCGATCTTTTAAATACAACTTTTGGATGTATTAAAGGGGGAAGGATATACAATACTGCAGGTAGTCTATGGTATACCATTTACATAATTATACAATAATTATACATTCATATAAATATATATCGAATAACAATCATAAAAAAACCGGTCAAGAGCGACTCGGACTCGCGCACCGAGGGTTCCGTACCATCTTACTTCCTACTTAGCCTACTTCCAACTTCCTATCCTACTAATATTATAAATGCGAAAGTTTGTGAGGATGGGTGGATGTTTCACGTAAAAACTACTGAACGGACATTCAAGAAATTTGGCAAACACATAGGATACTTTTTATCCCGATATTCTAACGGGTTCGAGACTTATGCGGGTGAAACCGCGGGGCGTTGCTAGTCATATATAAAAAGTGTGCTTTTTACAGACATCGTTTTATTTTTTCTGTAATCTTTACATGACCTGCTATCACACAGAATAACTTCAGATTTTTCTCTATGCAAACTTCGGAGATAAGGGGGGGGGGGGCGGCATTTTTATTTACACATTTCATCAAAAGTCAAAAACTGCGGCCTAAAAAATAAAGAAAAAATATTTGAAAAGGTGCAAACAGCGCTCTTTCATATGATACCGCACATGCCCTATTAGCCTCACTTCGAATTTTTAAGACCACCTTTCAGTCCCTGTTGCAAAAAAATGTATATATATACATTTTTATTTCTTTCTTAATTTCAAAATAGTTGGGCAAACGTCATCTAAAACTATTCCAAAATTCAAGTTGATAGCATTAGTAGTTCTTGAGATATCTAGCTGTGAGGGACAGACAGACAGACTGAGTTGCACCATAAGGGTTCCTTATTACCATTTTAGTACGGAACCCTAACAAGAGCAAACAACTATGCAACGTGCAGCTGCAATGGCGACATTAATTCGATATACGTACCTATACGGTTAAGCGTTTTCTTTTTATAAAGATTTTTAATTATGAAATTATTAATTATAAACGTTATTATTTATTGATTTAATTACAATTTTATAAAATAGCAACAGGTTGCTGTAGCGCAGAGATGAAATTAAATCGAACGAGACAAAAAAAAAAGCCACGCCACTCGAGTTTTTTTTTTCTGGAGGTGTATTAAAATTGGGATCAATAAAATAAGAATAGCTTCATGAATGAGTCTTTTGCATAGAGTGATCCTAATTTTGGTTATTATTTTATTATTTAATTCCTTTGAATTTTCTTTTTCAATTTATGGACTATTTTATCTTATTATATTTTTTTATGATTACTGGCCCTACTCGTGTATTGAATTAATGTCACCTTTGTGGCGGTACGTTATATACACATACATAAATATATAACATAATAATTATAAATGTTAAGAAGAGAGCAGTGTGTGTTAAGTGTTTTTTTATCAAACAAAGACAAAGGACCAAAAGGAGAAGGAAGAAAAAAAAAAAAGACTTAAATGATGAATTAATTTGAAATTGAAATTTATTATTATTATTGATATTTAATCATATTTTTGACATTTTCAATTATTCTGACTTACATTTATAAATAAATAATTCCTCATTTAAATCTGACATCATTCAATTTTTAAATAATACATATTATATAATTGTTCAATTTATTTTGAAATTTTAACTATGCATGATTTTCAAACATCTTTTTTTTTCTGTGAAATTTAAATTCGTAATATTGAGCTAGATGCACACCATATTTGTACGCCTCCTGGCATAACATAGCGTTCTATTCACCAAACTCAAGATCTGTATTTCTTTACCTGTGTTAACAAATAAAAGTGATTTGATTTGATTTGATTTGATTTGACCAAGATTCAGCACGCCACCACAAAAGCTTTTGTTTACTTTTTGTTTATAATATCGCTGTTTCTTTATTATCAGACGTCCTCTGATAAATCTACTGTGCCCGCAGCTCCACTCCGGTACTAATATACTAAAACCTAGCCAGAGAACAATAAAATAATCCAAGAATTTTTAGTAGTAGCCTTTTTTTTTTTTTTTGAATGGCGTGTCAGACTTCTACTGACTAAAACCCATCCGTGTTCCTTCAGTTGCCTGTGCCAGGGCCACGGTAACTCTTTCGAACAACCCGCAACCCTGGCGGGCATCGGCCCTAGAGGATCCCTTCAGCTAGTGCTGACATCTCTTTGAGACGCGCGTGGAACACAACGCGCCATCGACCCGGGCCTGGTCTTTACTGGACGGCGAGCTACCCATTGCTCGCCATCCGCAAGCCCACGCCTACGGTGACCGGGCCCACGCCTATAGGCTATCGATTCCCGACGCCAAGGGCGTCTCCTGCGGCGACTAGGGGCGTGAGGGCGCAAAGATTGCCTCTCCCTCACACGTTCAGTCTCCTCCTTTGCGAGCCTTACTGAACATTACTTCCTATGCACTCTCGCTCCGTATTATGGCCTGTACCAGGGCCGGACGCGAGAGATCGCCGCCGCGGATCGCCTCCGCGAGGACGCGGCGGTGCTCTGCCCAGGCCAGGCAGACCTCCACCGTATGCTCCACCGTGTCCTCCGGGCGATCCACACAATCCGCCTTAACCGGAACAGGAACCTTCTGAAGCAACCGTATCCGGTGAGGACCTGCGTCAGACGGAAGGTGAGGATGCCGTGACGCCTCTTCAACCACTCCTCAAAGAGGGGACTTATCGCCGCAATTGTGGCGTGCTCTTCAGTTGTAGCCTAGAGTTTGGATTCGTGGCCGGTCGATGGCAACAGGATCGTTTCTAAATATTACATGAGGCTTAAACATAAATGCTCCCGTAGACAGACGCGATGCGATTCTGGTACAACAATCCATGAAGTTTCACAGAAATGCGTTCTATGAAAGTCGAGTCGCGCTGTCGCATCGCGTCTGTCTGCGGGAGCATTTATTTATGTGGGCAGGAGTCTTGACGGGAGACCCTGTACTAAAGGTAGGTCTCTATACCTCTGCCTAACCTTTCGGGGAATACACGCGTGACGTCATGTAGTTATTTTAAACGGTTATTGCTCGCCATGTTATCTAGTCTGATTACCATATCTGACAAAATTTTAATTATTCACTAGCAAGTATTGCACACATTATTTTGTCCTACAGTCAACATGTATACTTAGTAAAAAAAAAATCGGCCAAGTGTTTGTCGGACCACGCACAATGAAGGGTTCCGTAGTTGAGATGAATTTATTCCAAGAACAAACTTAACATTGTAGTTGAAAAACATGTTCTCCCATACATTCCATCTGCAAATGTAAGTTTGTACGGACAATATTGAGAGATTTACCATGTTAAGACCATAGTTTTCTTATAAGTTTTTTTCTATAATCTTCAGGTATAGAAATACTTTCTGTTTTTTTTTTTCAAAATTTTAGGCTCAGTAGTTTCGGAGATAAGGGGGAATGGTCAAATTTTGTCGTTAAAGTTATTTTCTTAAATTACATTAAAACAATTTATTTTAAAATTATAAAAAATATATATGATACTCGTATATTTGAGGACCTCACAGAAATATGTCACATGATACAGTTTACAAAACTTTTTTTTTATTTTGTTATTTGCCCCCCAAAATTGACCCCCACATTCAAGCTTAATTTATTTTAAGCACGTTCGTGTTTGGATCACAAGAATTCATAAGTGTATCAAATTTCAACTTAATTGGTCCATTAATAGATTCGGAGCAAAATGGCTGTGACAAACGGACAGACAGACAGACACACGAGTGATCCTATAAGGGTTCCGTTTTTTCCTTTTCAGTTACGGAACCTTAATTATAGACAGTCATGAGGACTGTCGCGGCGACGGAAATCGCTCAACGCACCTATAGTTCGTTCGCGTTAAGAATGAGTCATCAGTGCAACTGTAAGATCCGACCAACCGTTGCGTTCGAAGCAATGCCTTCAAATGTCATTGTAAACTTGACTTTGTAATTTGAAAAGATTTGATTGGTTATTGGTTAGAGGGCGGGGCTAGGCCGACGGACAATGATGACTCACTGCATTCTTAACGCGAATGTACTATAAAGAAGTTTTTACTTCAATAAATTCACTAACTGTTATCTATCAGATAACACACAGCTCGAAATATCTAAAAGCATGAAATTTGGCACACAAGTTCGTGTGGATGTGAAAGCCACGCGGGTCGATCGAATGTTAACCTACGTCGCTTACCGCGGTCGTTTCTTGGATTGGTGACCGCCCATGCCATACCGAAACCCCTCCGTGCCTCGGAAAGCACGTTAAGCCGCCCCGGCTGTCATTCATAGATCTTTGACAGTCGTTACGGGTAGTTCAGACGCCTAATAGTCTGACACCCAGTAAATGGGTTGTGAAGATTCGACAGGCAGTCGCTCGATACTGGTAATCAGCTGCATTCTGTTAGACTGGTAGCCGACCCCAAAATAGTTGGGAAAAGGCTAGGCAGATTTGAGATTGATTTAGTTCGTTTTATTTTTTCAGGGCAATTTTTTTATCAGGTGCCAAATTTTCACACGGTGTTCTACCCATGAAAATGAACAACTTTCACTATGGGACTAACTCTGAAATCACAAAAAAAAATCAGCTGTCTCATACAAAAGTTCAATACCTATACAACCAAAATGTATGAAACAGCTGACTTTTTTCTTTTTTTTTTAATTGGCCTGTATAACAAAGGTGAGCACTAAAGAGTTTTTGAAAATGAAGGAGTTAAACAGGGTATAAAAGTTTGTTTTTGCCGATGGCGATGTGACAATCTATCGGGCCCACGCCTCCTTATAAAGTCATGAATACTAGAACAAAAGAGATACTTTCTTATCTACTCGACGATACTGAAACATACAGCGCGCGATGACATTGACAGCGCCTTTATTTTGTAGCAGTAAGGTCGGTTTTCCTAGTTCAAGTTTTACTACAGACATAGGTACGTCCTACGCAGCCTGGACAGCCAACACAGCTTGCTGACATGGTTTAATGTGACCATGGAATAAGCTATTCTCGTGTGAACGATAACTTCGGCTCAATTTACATTGCCGCGGAACGGAATAGAAGCAATTTTTTCTTACAAGGCGTTTTGAACTTTGTGTCAACAATGTAACGTCCAAACTAGATACGAACCAAATAACAGGGCACGCGTTTTCTGAAGAATTCTCGCGTATTCTCAGTAGTTCCCGCAGTTACAAGCTCATCATCTAGTTTGTACGTTACACAATTGACATAAAGTTCATTTTGCTATGTCCACCAGCACATCAAGCATCAACAAGCAATCTGTCAAATTTTTTAAATAGATTTTGAACTTTATCGCTAAAGCATTAGTTCAAAGTTGATTGGGAAAATTTGACAGTTTCGGGTAGCTTGATGTGCTGGCGTCTGTACAATATCGTTACAAAAACTCGCTTCCATTCCGTTCCGTGGCAAGGTAATTTGAGCCTAAAGCCCGCTTGCGATACATATCGTTAAAGCTACGATTTCCTAGACAAGCGGAGTTCGCCACTATCGGCCGCAGTGACGGTTGTCATGAAAATGATGACAGTGGCAAAGATTTAAATCGTTAGATTTGCCCTACCGCGTCAAAAGATAGTCGCATTTTTTATTCGTTTTGACACCTCTTCTGACACACAATGACGCAGCGACTACACTTTATTGTCATAGAAACGCTATTTAATATTTAATAATAATGTGTGAGCTCACTCTTCTCAGTATGGACACTTTTTCTTGTGACTAAGTACGGTGAGGGCAAATCTAGCGATTTAAATCTTAGGGCAGAGGGGTTTGGCTTAATTTCAAATACTAGGGAAAATTACAGATTTTCATGGCGGCCGTTAAACGTATTTAAAACATCGCTCCGCTTCTGTCAATCGCTTGAAGATGACAGAAACACAATGATGTTTTAAATAATATTTAGCTCTAAATGTAGGTATTTAGTGATTTATGGTGCAAGCGGGGCCAGGCCCGGATCTAGAGGGGTGCAGAGGATGCACTTGCACCAGGCGGCAGAGAATTCGGGGCGGCCAGCCAGTTATTCCTCAAAATAAATTCAGAAAATGAAAATATATAAAATCCGTAGGCGCTGCCTGATTCGATACCAAAGAAAGCTGTCAGCTATCCAGCCTGCATTGACTTTGCTTTGACCCAAAGAAATAATAGGTGTCTTAGTCCTGGAACGTGGTAAAGTTACATACGATTGTAAAATATTTAGTAAGTGGTTAGTATATTCTAAAAACCAAAACCGGCCAAGTGCGCGTCGGACAAAGCACAATGAAGGGTTCCGTAGTTGGAATGAACCTGACCAACTTCCAGTCTAACCTGATGCAGCTGAATACCAGTATTTTACATAAAGCGACTGCCTATCTGACCTGCACAACCCAGTTATTGGGTAATACTATACCCCTTGGTAAGACTGGTTGTCAGACTTTCGGCCTTCTGACCCGTAACGACTGTCAAAGATCCACGAAAGACAGCCGGGACCAACGGCTTAACGTGCTTTCCGAGGCACGGAGGAGTCTCGGTATGAGAAGATGGTCACCCATCCACAGACCAACCCCGGCAAGCATAGCTTAACCTGATGAATCGACCCGTGCAGCTGTTATTACTGAATAATTATTTTTTTAATGGAATTTGTACAAAATTTTTACTTTTCCAAGTTCTTTTTATAAGTTGGTCGACTATTACTCGTAAACTTATAAAGCCTACTTAGCTGTGATAATTTTCCTTTTAATTTCGTTATATACTACTGCCGTGATTTTTTTAATATATCCAAAAGCAACCATTTAGCTGGCTTGAGACACTTCACTCTAACAAATATGTAATTTAAAGCTATGCAAACGGATCCCTGAATCGAAAAATAGTTTTCACAGACCCGTGATATTTTTGAATGGCCTATCCAACGATACCCCACACCATGGGATAGACGAGAATTAAAAAAAAGCATCCCCACTTTACGTGTATAGGAGGTACCTACCCTGAAAAAAATTTATTTTTACATAATTTTATTTTACTACTTTGTATCCATGCCAAATTATAGCTTTCTAGTACTTACTAAGAGTCTCTGAGCTTTGTGGCGAACGGACGGACAGACGGGGGCATGGCGAAGGTATAAGGGTTCCTTGTTGACTACGAAACCCTAAAATCACTCAAAGTATTATATAACGTCAAAGGTAGCAGTCAGACAAAATGGTCAGCAAATGTAGAAGCTGTTAGCACTTAGAAAATAAGTCCAGATAAAGTTATCGTTGCTTTGATAGAGTTAAAAGATGGGGATTACTCACGCGGGACAAAATCAGAATAAAAATGTTAGTTAAATGAACTTTGAATTTATTTTATACTTAGTGACGTGGAATAACATTCTGAAAGAGATAAGTCGTGGCAATAAAGAAATACAAAAAAAATACATTGTTTTAATACGATCAATTTATTTGATGTAAGGATTGGATAATAAAATTCATTAAAAAAGGTTTCGTAACGAAGGATTCGACGAATGGTTTAAGGAAGCTACTGCCATTGCCGAGGCGATTCCAGTAGATGCAATCATTAAAAAACGTAGAATAAGAACCCGAAAGAAAAAAGATGCCTGCTGAGTTAGCTGACGACAAGTTGCGGACACTTTCTCCAAGGCAAAGGTTTATACCTACAAAATGGAAATCAATCACAGACTTGAGAGTGTAAGAAAAAAAAATCGAATTTTGCATTTTTGACTGGTGAAAATGAGCATAAACGATTAAAAAAAAACACGGACTCAATTTGGCTTTTAAATATCACGTGAACTTGAATTCAGACGAACTCATTTCCCAACTTAGAAGTTTTTAAAGAAACCGGGCCATTTTTACATGCAAATATTTCTCAACTTAGAACTTGTTCCTTTATTAGAAATTATATGTGCAAATGATTTACAGGATGCATTTCCTAACTGGAGCATAACTCTTAGAACCCATGCAAGCCTACCTACAACTTCTGTTCCATGCGAAAAAAGCTTCAATGACAAAACTTTTTAGCAAAAAATAAAACCGACTTCTAAAACAAAACACTACAAAGTGAAAAATAACTTTAATTTCGGAAGTCGGTGTCTTTCGTTTTGTATTTTCGTTTTTTGCCACCGACTTCCGAAATTAAAGTTATTTTTCACTTTGTAGTGTTTTGTTTTAGAAGTCGGTTTTATTTTTTGCTAAAAAGTTTTTATTTTTCACTTTTTAGTTGTGGAACCTACCCCACACAAATTCGAATACATAATTGAGCACAATAATTGTAGATATAGCCATGTAAATAAAAGTGATAGGAAGTTATTAAAACATCATCACATCATCCATATAAAATAAGTGGGAAATATACGCATTATTGAAGCTAACTCAAAAACTCCCCAAGCAAAGTTAATAAAATTTATATGGAACCACTTCGGAGGTATATTACCCTTTCAAACAAAAAAAGAATTTTCCATATCGGTCCATCCGTCTTTGAGTAATCGCGTAACAACTCCTCCTTGTGGAAGTCGGTTAAAAATGAAGCTCATCTAGAACTATTTGCGTCCTACAATGTCCAATATTATCAATTGAGAGCAAATTAGCCAACAATCTCGATTATGACATTGTAATTGACGATTTCGCTGAAGAAAAGGTCGAGAAGAATAAACATTTACTTTATTAAACATTTTTTTTTAATTCGTTGTATATTATTTGTTGAAAAATTTTATCTAGAGGGCGGCAAATTTGTACTCTGAACCCCCCTTTTAAAAATCTAGATCCGGGGCTGAGCTGGTCCAAGCCTTGCTGTACACTGGCCATACGCTACGCGCTACAGCCACAAAACGCCGTCACCGCAGCTGTAGACTACAGTTTTCGTACATTTTATATGAACTCGCTCAGGTCGGTGCCAAGAAAAGGTGCATTGAAGAATTTTATGGAAGTTATTTTATTGCTTTTAGGTTTTTGAAGTCGGTTTTTACTTCTTTTAAAGTAAATTTATTTTTACATTTTTAGTTTATTACACAATTACATAAACCCAAAACAAACGAAAAGAAGAATCATCAATATCCGCTTAGAAATTCCGGAGATACAGTACATTTATACATATAAGTTCATATAAAAGAATAATTACCTAATGTATTATATACTAAAACTTTTCTGAAACTACGTAGATCACATGAGTGAGAGAAAAAATCATCAAAATTGGTTCATGAGTTTTTGAGAAAATCGCGGATATACAAACATACATACATACGGATCGAATACAGAACCACCTTTTTTGATGTCGGTATCATGCCTGTAATCTCCGAAAAGTTTAGCAGAGGTGTACCTACCATAATAGCTTCATATTTCTGACTGACCGTCTCCTTGATAATTCTAAAGTGGATGTAAATGGTTTCATTGAAAAAAAATTATTTGAATTGCTAGTTGCCATTTCACCAATTTGCAATAAGCGCTTCCAAACATCCTACAAAATCATTATAAATGCGAAAGTTTGTGAGGATGGATGGATGTTTCTTACTCTTTCACGCAAAAACTACTGAATGGATTTTGATGAAATCTGGCACACAGGTACTCGTAGTTTATAACCTGGATTAACACATAGGATAATTTTTACCCATATTCCTACGGGTTCGAGACTTACGCGGGTGAAACCGCGGGGCACTGTTAGTCCTTCATAATGCGCACGGCAAAAGAGTGGAACTCACTACCGGCGTCTGTGTTCCCGAACGCATACAACCCAGTGAACAGGCTTCTTCTAGGTAAGCTCACTCCATCGTAGACTTTGTCTCTGTCACCTCTGACCTAGACTAAAGTCAAGAGCAAACCCACCTCCAACAAAAAATATAATAATTTGAGTAGGTATATAACATGATGTATTTACCTTGAATCATGGTGTTTCTCACTCTCGATAACTTCAATGGCAGAGACTGAAATTAAAAAATAACTGAGCTTATTATTGAGGATTTGAGGGCGAATAAAGTTTGCAATACTTTGGGATGGCAAGAGAGAAAGAAATTACAAAAAGGCTACCTACTTGTACAGAATGAATTTTTCAAGTGGGCGTGGATGGCCAAAAACGAAACTATGAGGAATAGCGAAAAGTACTCAAAAAAGTCTGAAAACTAAAACTGCATCATTGGATTTTTGAAAAATCAATATTTCTAGCCAGGAATCAAACCCGTTGATTTTGAAAAAAAAAAACCACACACTGTATTGTTACACCATTCGATAGTGTCGCTAATATGGATCGAATGCTGGGAAGTAATAACAGACAGCAAACTAAAGGAAGGAGCTCATTTTTAACAAAATACTTTTTTTTACTTTTCTTCTAACCTATTTTAAACCTTGATATTGATTTCTCGAAATCCAATGATGCACTTTTAGTTTTCATCAATATCGAGGCCGAGACTCCTTTGAGTACTTTTCGCTATTCCTCATAGTTTCGGATTTGGCCATGCCCGCCCACTTGAAACATTCATCCTGTATAGCGCTCACAAGTACCAACAAAGAACGGTCATCATCATCTACCTAGCCTTTTCCCAACGATGTAGGGGCGGCTTCCAGTCTAACTGGATGCAGCTGAATACCAGTATTTTACATGGAGCGACTGCCTATCTGACCTCCACAACCCAGTTACTGGGTAATACGATACCCCTTGGTAAGACGGTTGTCAGACTTTCAGGCTTCTGACGACCCGCAACGACTATCAAAGACCAACGGCTTAACGTGCTTTCTGAGGCACGAAGGGGTCTTGGTATGTAAAGATGGTCACCCATCCACGAACCAACCGCGGCAAGCGTGGCTTAACCTGATTAATTGACCCATGCGGCTGTTGTTACTTAGCCACAGGACCCCCCAACAAAAAAAAGAACGGTAGGGAAATTAATTGCTTATCAATTTGACACCCTCGTCAATATGTGTTATAGACATTTCATACAATTACAGTTGGGATTTGATTATAAGGTAAGGGTAAGGCCGCCAAAAAATGGTAATTTTGATGGATGGCTTGGCGTCCGGCAATTTTTTTAGGATAAATACAATAATGCTATCAAATTTCATTGTTTTCCTTGCAAGAAGTATATTTTTTACTAGTATTTTAAATACGCGAATGTCTGTAGAACTACTTCTTTTTATTTAATTAAGTAGTATTTACAGCGAGACTACAAATTGCTAGAACCAATCAAAATGTCCCAAATGACACCCCATGTACAGTAACAGTCAGAAGTCGACTAGCAATCTCACAAAATTATGGCATAGCAATATTAGTTGTACTTATGACCTTCTTCTATAAGAACGTTTGACAATACTACACACTGGCAACTTTGGCAGCCCGTATAGCGCAGGCGATAATGGTCATTGCGGTGTAAGTGGACTTCTAGACGTTGACCGTACATAGGTGCGTCATCGTAATCATAATATTTTCTTTAAAGAATCACCTATTTTAGGAAATGTTTAATTACTTTACGACATTATAGATATTAAAATAATTATTATTTTCGTACAATAACATCACGTCCAGGTATTTGATGTTTTTATGATACTGTTATAAGTTCTCATAATTTTTACAATCATAGAGCAATGAGTAGTAGAATCCACTTCGTCGTCGTTTCTGTTGTCGTTTGAGTTGAGTGAGTGAGTAGTATTGTTAACAAAATGTATTCAGACTGTTAAAGTAAGTAACATAAATTAACTTAAAAGTAACATAAAAGATTCTAATACTTTTAAGTTGGACAGTACAAATCGGCAAACGGGTAGGACGCTCTCAGGCTAGGTGGAGCGACGACCTTCGCAGGGTGGCTGGTAGCAGCCGGATGTGAGTTGCCAAAAATCAAGTTGACTGGCGTGCAATAGGAGAGACCACTTGACGCCTATGTGGCTGATGATAATGATGATGACGGAAAGCCTTTGTCAGTAGTCAATTTGATAAACAATTAATTTCCTTGAGATTACCTTAAGTCGTTCTTCAAGTACCAACCTACCTTTCAGCAGAGTTTCATAAAAAAATAAATTCGACAGTTTACCTGCAGGAAAACTGACCATAAATAATCGTGTTCGTGTTTATAATTTCTTCTTGTCTATTAAGGTTCTTTTGAATCTATATTAGATTGACCAAAATCATCATATTTAAATTCATACTGCGTGCGTGCATCTATTTACTTAGCCGAGCGACCTTTGTGCTATTGATTAAAAAAAAAAACAATCTATACTCTGTTCCGAAAGTATCTGACGAATGTGGAAACAGTAAAACTGTTCAAGTTAAATTCTTACACAATCACTCACTAAAGGGGATTAGTTACATACAGCCGCCGTAAGGAAAAAGGACGTATCTACTCGTACAGCAATATCGAAATGGAGAAACAACAATATTTTATCTTGTTTAAACTATAAGATACAAAGGCAGATGCGTCTTTTAATAGGGTTTTCCTTAAGTTTACGCTAGTATAAAAATACTGGTAGATGCGTCTCTTTTTGCTGATTACGAATATGTAAATAACTCTATTTCGAAAAAAAACTCAGATACGTCTTTTTTCCTTATGACGGCAGCATATTCATCTGTATTTAGAAGGTTTCTACTTTTTATTTAACCACATTTTCTAATAAGTATTGTTTTAATAACATTATTAAATTGTAATTGAAAAATAATCAATGAATATTGGGGTAATAAAGTTAACCTCAATGGGCATTGTTCATATTTTTTTATATGTTGTAATTGAAAAACCATTTCGAGGAATAGCGTTACTGATCATTACGGACTAATTAATCATGAAAAATATTCATATTTAATTAATATTTTCGATAAAATACGATTGACTTTGTTTGCCCTTCAAATTGTGTTAGCTTTGGCCATACAGTTTTAGTTTCGTTGCCTCAGAAAATAAAAAAGTAAGTGGCAAGTATTGTCTATAGTCTGTCGTGTCAATGTCAAAAATATAAACAAATTATTTACATTAAAATCTTTTACAATATTTCAATATTCTTGCGACTTGCCTCATAATCTCGTATTATCTCAACACATATTGGAAAAGAGTTATGGAATACAGGTAGTGCTTTGTTCCAACTTGCAGCAATAATAGTGCAAACAATATGTTTGTTCGTATTAGAGAAGACTTGCAAGAAAAGTGGTGTCGTGATGTAGGCGTGGAATATTACAAGGTTTATACAATGTATTATTGTATCGAAGATTCCGTTTAAAACTTGCTACTGTTTCGGACGAAATTTCGAAAAATCAGATTGTATTTGTAAATAAGAAAACCGGACTCGCACACCGCGGGTTCCGTACTATCATATATTTAAAAAAATGTACTATTTAGACACATTTCTGATCGATTTATTTCCATTTTCGTCGCATACTTTTGGATAGACCATATGTAAGTATCACTTTTATAAAAGTTTGTTGACGTATACGATAAGGTATAATTATGTAGGTACTGTTTACAGCACCATTACTGCAACACTTTGAAAAAAAAAAAAACACACACAGCACAGCAGACAATATTCAACTATTTCCGAGTAAAAACTATTGCACCGCAATAAGAAATCCTACCGTCCTAACTAATATTATAAATGCGAAAGTAAGTTTGTTACCTTTTCACGCCTAAACCACTGAACCGAGCATCCTGAAATTTGCATCTACGTTGTCAGGTGTACAGAAACGGACATAGGGTACCTTTCATCCCGAATAAAGTACTGTTCCCGAGGAAAACAACAATAACGTTCTTATGATAATAGATGGCGCCACGTGTCTTTCGAATTCACACTACTAAAGTTTCGAGTGTTTAGTAGCGAGTGTAATTAACGCGAGCGAAGCCGCGGGCGAAAGCTAGTAATATTATAAATGTGAAAGTTTGTGAAGATGTTTCGATGTTTGTTACTCAATCACGCTAGAACGGCTGAACGGATTTGGATGAAATTTAGCACAGATGATAGATTATAGTCTGGAATAGCACATAGGATACTTTTTATCCCGGAAAAATGTACGGTTCCCGTGGGATAATTTCCAACATCCACGCGGGCGAAGCCGCTAGCAAAAGCTAGTATTAATGATAAAAAAAAAATATTGAATCAATAATTACCTATGTTATTTGATCCATATCCTTTTCATTATGTTGAATTAATGACACATTAAGACATTAATTCAAAATTGAGGAGCATCTGTTCAAAAGGTCGTACCTATTTCTATCACAAACAAACTTCACAAAATCGAATTAATCGATTTGTAATAAAGTTACGTACCTACTACTTATGGAAAAAATATGACCCTTTGAATATAACAATAAATAAAATTTGCTTATTGTAGAAATGCCTGTTCTGTTTAAAAATCTAAGAGAACATTGATGCAGAAATAAATCCGTTTTGTAATTTTTGGATTTTATTATATGGGAAATACGCTCCTTTTGAACTAGTTTTTAGGCTCATTCGATTGACTATTTTGAACAAAAATGAAAAAATTAAAAGTCAGAAACCAAAATACGACCTTTTGAACAGATGCTCCTCAATTGTTACCTATTTAAAACGTTTGAAAATAAGTTATTAAAAAATAACCTACATACATATTCTTATTATAAGCGCGCAGTTCCGTTATTTAAAACAAGCCATACCCACATAATACCATAATACAACAGATGCAATATTTAATCACTACACCAAAAATACCAAAACAATGATGAAAAAATACGTTTTATATTACTAAAACACTCAATAAATAACACAGTAATAAAACAAAATATTCACCTGTATCCATGTACGAATTGCGTCGTTATAGAGTGTTGCAAGTCAAAGTCCAAATAAGACCCAAGCAAGACTCCTCTGCAGAATTCGACGCTTGGAATTTTGCTGAGTCCGTGTTATAGGACACCGGTCGTGCAAAGATTATAGCAATGAGACATGCTAAAATACTTATGACTCTCACTTAATTAGTTTTGACTCTGTGAGGACACTATTGCGTAATTTTTAGGCTTATTTTGGTGGGGTACAACCTTGGTATTTAGCATCGCGCTTGCTCAGTCAATCTGCCTAGCCTTTTCCCAACTATGTTGGGGTCGGCTTCCAGTCTAACCGGATGCAGCTGAATACCAGTATTTTACATGGAGCGACTGCCTATCTGACCTCCACAACCCAGTTACTGGGTAATACGATACCCCTTGGTAAGACTGGTTGTCAGACTTTCGGGCTTCTGACGACCCGTAACGACTGTCAAAGATCCAAGAAAGACAGCCGGGAACAACGGCTTAACGTGCTTTCCGAGGCACGGAGGAGTCTCGGTATCAGTGCGAGTTGATATTTAAAGGAGTTATTGTTTGACCAAAATGAGTGAAAGTTATTCATATTCATGGGTACCCTGTGAAACTTTGCGCACTGCTTAAAAACTTTTCCTGTATGTATGATGTTTTAAGGCGCTCCCTCACCGGGAGCATTCGCCTGTAATGTAAAACCTGCACTACACTACTCGCAAAGTTGTTTCGACGAAGTACTGGTCGAAGTTAAAAGCGGTTAAAACGATTGCACGAAGTGAACCGAAGTGACCTTCTACACTCTCGTATGCGCTTAACTTCGACCAACTTCGCAAGAAGTGTAGTACAGGCTTAACAGTTCCAAATTCGTGCAGTACATCAGTGAGTGAGGAGAACCGAGCAGTTGTGTCACCGCCCGGCGAGGACGCGCGGCTAATTTCTTGCTCAAGAAACGTACAAACGGTACAATAGATATACATTCGGTGTAAACAAAAGAGATGCATATATTAACAGTTGATCGCTGACTGTTCACACCGCGCACGAGTACTCGTTTGTCGCAGCGACAAGAGCTATCAAAGAGTGTACTCGCTCAATGACGCTCGCTTGGCGGATAGAGACCCACGCTTGGTACATACACATACCCGCGAGTAATCGCTTGTCGTCGTCGTTCACTCGCTGCTCGTTGCTCGCCAACTCGTTTCTAGTTTCTAGCGAGTAGACTCGCTTCTCGCTTATCATTGGCGGTGGGACAAGTGCGCAACCTGTAATGATATAATCTGTAACATAGTAGAGAGTGGGAGCAATTTTATCGAATCTTGGAATGTTACATAAGGCAGTTGTCCCGCCGCCGGCGATGAACGAGTAGCGAGTAGCAACTAAAAACGTGTTGGTGAGTAGCGAGTAGCGAGTGTGTAGTTCCGACAGTTTTGTCGCTGGGCTATCAGCGAATGTCCGAATGCGACGGGCGATTACACGCACCACTCGCTTGGGGCGGTTAGTCCCATAATAGGGGTCTCAGTCGACTAAAGCGTGTAAATATTCAAACTCATCTCTACTAGAACAATGATAGTTCTAGTAATTGTTCTGAATTCATAATAATTATGTGCACTCAGATCCGCACTCTAGGTAGTAATGACCGCTGGTTGGTCTCATGGCATGAGCTCTGACCGCCAAGCAAGCATCGTTGAGCGAGTATTATCTTTGATAGCTCTTGTCGCTCAACGACAAAGCATTGGAGCGAGTCCGCGCCAGCAGTGTGAACAGTCAGCGATCTATTAATATATGCATCACTTTTATTTACACGGAATGTATATCTATTGCACGTTTTTTGAGCGAGAAAATAGCCGATAGTTAGTCGCTTCCTCCCCGGCGGTGGGAAAACTGCCTTACAGGTGAATGTTCGTCAATCAGTTAGGCAGTATTGTGACGTAGGTAATGCTCAAAATTGAATACTGTATTGTTACACTACAAGCGAATGCTCCAGTGAGGGAGCGCCTTAAAACATCATACAATATACATACGGAAAAGTTTTTAACTACGCAAATCATAGGGTGGTCTACCCATGAATATGAATAACTTTCACTATGGGACCCACTCTAAAATCACGAAGAAAATCTGCTGTTTCATACATTATGGTCGAGTAGGTATTAAACTTTTGTATGAAACAGCTGATTTTTTCTTCCGTGATTTCAGACTTGTTCCCATAGTGAAAATTGTTCATATTGATGGGTAGAACACCCTGTGAAAATTTAGGCACTGCTGAAAAAACTTTTCCTGTATACATATAGGTCTAAGTTTCCTGTCGATGTATTCCTGCAGCCAATAATACCGAAGATTAATTTGGAAAGTTTATTATGAAATTGAAAATGTCACATTGGTACTTTTCAAGTTTGTCTCTGGGGCAGAAACTCATTTGCGATACCTCTGGACTTGTTACTGCAGATGTTCCTAGGTGCCGGTTACGACTTACTCGGCTGGGCTGGGCTTTTTTGCCACCCAATAACATTAACAAAAATGCAGGCACATCGAATTAGAGAAAAGTTCAGCTTTGTTTGTAGAGCGTTGTCTCTCTCTCTCTCTCTCACTGTGTGACTGTATAGGTAGACTTGTATCTGACCTAATCAAAATCCTCATATTGTTCGTATTTGTCTCCATAATCAACGGAGAACATTGCAGCACATTCTTCCTCACCGCTGGAGCAGTCGCGACTGACGTGAAGCGGGTTCAAGTCCATTAAATGAAGCAAAGGTACGTCCACTTCTACTGATAGCATGAATGCTAGCCTCATTTGGTCTCTAGAAGAAAAAAATAAATTAATGTGCATTTAATGCTCTAGACAGGGAATGTTTGGAAACATCTGGAGTTGAGCTGCGCGATTACTGACAAATGCGTGCACTGACTGGACAGGTCCTCTCAATCTGTGTGGTTCTTTCCTCAAAAGACCATTTCAGACACCAATCTACATGGTCTTCACATGAAGTGACCAAGATTATGTCTGGACTTTATAAGAGACTGTGACCTCTGAGTTTGTTTCGGCCTTTCTTCTCAGAGTAGTCAGATAGGAAACGCCGACCGCATCTAGTTAAAAAAAAAAACATGATTGACTTGTAAAAGTGTTTGTACAAACCTACTTACAGAAATAAAAATCATTTATCATTTATCTGTCTACCCTACTTATTTCCAAATATGTTGGTGTCGGCTTCCAGTCTAACCGGATGCAAATCCCAGTATTTTACATAAACGATTGCTTAACTGACTTCCACAACCCAGTTACTGGGTAACACGATACTCCTTGGGATAGGTAACCCATCTGTTGGTGTAGACTGAAAAATTAAGTCGAAAGAAGAAGACTACAGTCTTCTTCTTTTAACGAGAAGAGGTAATTAACAGTTAGCCTGCTGTGCTGCTAGGGAGTTTGTTGAACTACTTCTTCTTCCCAGCTAAACCACTAGGTTAGCAGTGAAGGGTGGCGTTTTGGGAGACTGTCTTATGTAATTTTGACTTTCAAATAGGGCTGATTCTCATTCTAATTTGAATAAATTACTTTTTTTTTTTGGCTTGTAAGCCAACGACAACAAGCTGTGATCTAGTGGACTTGGCTGCCTTGTTCGTCTGATAGCAAGCGTTACTGCTGAAAATTGAGCCCTGAGTTTGATTCCCAAGGCACTAAGAATTAAGCCCTGAGTTTGATTCCCAAGGCACTAGGAATTGAGCCTTGAGTTTGATTCCCAAGACACTAGGAATTGAGGACTGAGTTTAATATCCAAGACACTAGGAATTGAGGACTGAGTTTAATATCCAAGGCACTATGAATTGAGAACTGAGTTTAATATCCAAGGCACTAGGAATTGAGACCTGAGTTTGATTCCCAAGGCACTTAGAATTAAGCCCTGAGTTTGATTCCCAAGGCACTAGGAATTGAGCCTTGAGTTTGATTCCCAAGACACTAGGAATTGAGGACTGAGTTTAATATCCAAGGCACTATGAATTGAGAACTGAGTTTAATATCCAAGGCACTATGAATTGAGAACTGAGTTTAATATCCAAGGCACTATGAATTGAGAACTGAGTTTAATATCCAAGGCACTAGGAATTGAGAACTGAGTTTAATATCCAAGGCACTATGAATTGAGAACTGAGTTTAATATCCAAGGCACTAGGAATTGAGCCCTGAGTTTGATTCCCAAGGCACTTAGAATTAAGCCCTGAGTTTGATTCCCAAGGCACTAGGAATTGAGCCTTGAGTTTGATTCCCAAGACACTAGGAATTGAGGACTGAGTTTAATATCCAAGGCACTATGAATTGAGAACTGAGTTTAATATCCAAGGCACTAGGAATTGAGACCTGTGTTTGATTCCCAAGGCACTAGGAATAGAGGCCTGAGTTTGATTCCCAAGGCACTAGGATTTGAGCCCTGAGTTTGATTCCCAAGGCACTAGGAATTGAGCCCTTTTTGTCAAAATATCGAATTTATATTTTTTTTGTTTCTAACACTGTTGAAACATTTGCTATGTCGGTATTATATTCGCAAGACCTACGAGAAGAAAGGGTAGCCTGTTTTTTGATTGAGCCGTACCTTAATAATTACAACTAGGTCCAGCTACAGGCATGTGACCATAAAGGCTCCCGCAGACAGCTGCGACACGACGGTGCGACGCAATTCTGGTACGAATTTCCATGAAGTTATCATCGCGCTGTCGCGTCGCGCCTGTCTGAGAATCCTAACCAAATATAATGTAGATTGTTTACTCACAAATTCTCCGAAGTGAGGAAAGAAACGTTATTGAAGAAAGTGTCGAATTGCTTGACGGTGTATGCAATATGAACATCTGTAAATATTTAACATTATTACTTTTTTTTTTTTTATTGCATGCAGCCGAGATGAGAATGCTAAGAGGGATGTGTGGTGTTACGCGAATAGATAGAATAAGAAATGAGTATGTAAGAGGAAGTCTGAAAGTAACACCGGTGACTGAAAAGTTGTGTGGAAATCGGTTGTCATGGTATGGGCATGTGATGCGGAGGAATGAGGAAAATGTCGTCAGGAAAGTGTTGAGTATGAATGTGGAGGGCTATACGAGTAAGGGAAGACAAAGAAGCGATGGATGGGCTGTGTGAAAGATGATATGTCCAGAAAGGGAGTGACTACCGAGATGACGACTAATAGAGAAGTATGGAAGAAAAAGACATGTTGCGCCGACCACAAACAAATTGGGACAAGGGCAGGAGAATGATGATATTATCTACTTATTGTAAACAAAAACGAGCATTAAAATTGTAATATGTGAAATCAGATTTTGACAGTGGAAATATGAAATAACGTAAGGGAGAAATCTAAGTTTTCAGGAGAGCCAAAATAACATTTTTTTTTTTACAAAACTAGTCGTAACTTTTTATCCATAATCATCGTCATCTACCTAGCCTTTTTCCAACTATATTAGGGTCGGTTTCCAGTCTAACCGGATGCAGCTAAATACCAGTATTTTACATCGAGCGAAGGCCTATCTGCTTTAGCGATAAAGTTGAAAATCTATTAAAGAAATTTGCTTGATGCGCTGGCGTCTATACAATCAATCTGTCTAGCCTTTTTACAACTATGTTGGGATCGGCTTCCAGTCTAACCGGATGCAGCTGAATCCCAGTATTTTACATGGAGCGATTGCCTATCTGACCTCCAGAACTCAGTTATTGGGTAATACGATACCCCTTGGTAAGACTGATTGTCAGACTTTCGGGCTTAAGACGACCCGTAACGACTGTCAAAGATCCACGAATGATAGCCGGGACCAACGGCTACACATGCTTTCCGATGCACGGGGTCTCGGTATGTAAAGATGGTCAGCCTACCACGGACCGACCGCGGCAAGCGTAGCCACCCGTAGCGTGTACCCGTGCGGCTTTTATCATTTAGCTTAAGTATGAATACCTATTGAGAGTTAATCGAGGACCTCAGAAACTTCTTTTTTTTTTATTTAAGGTTGGTTTGCTCTTGACTGTAGTCTAGGTCGGAGGCGACAAACACAGAGTCGACGATAGAGTGAGCTTACCCAGAAGAAGCCTGTTCTCTCTCACTTTGAAGAGATTAGTGTCAATTTATTTTCTCAACGGTTGGCACGATTCCAGGCAAGATCTTCTCATAAAATTTGATCTAGCCAAGGGAAATCACTTTGGTATAATTTTTACCAAAATTATACCAAAGTGACTCCTCGCGCAGTGAGCAGTAGAAGGTAGGTGAGGTACGTGGGGGCAGCTACTGGAACGCTTGACCCTGACGCGTGCATATTTTAGAAAATAATCATCACATTTTCGCTGAGGATATCAATATGCTCATAGTGCGAGCACTCCAGGGTTAATGGTTTAAAATCGAAGTCATCTAAAATTAGATACAAAAAGTATGTTCCAAAAGTAATTAATAAAAATGTAAACAAATGGATCAGAAATCGTACCTGTGTATTCCATTCCAATATGTAGTGCCAATTGAGTGGTTTGATTTGATTATTTGAGTAGGTACAGGAGGAGCTTGTGGCTAAGTAATAACAGCCGCACGGGTCGATCCATCAGGTTAAGCTACGCTTGCCGGGGTTGGTCCGTAGATGGGTGACCATCTTTACATATCGAGACTCCTCCGTGCCTCGAAAAGCACGTTAAGCCGTTGGTCCCGGCTATCATTCGTGGATCTTTGACAGTCGTTACGGGTCGTCAGAAGCCCGAAAGTCTGAGAATCAGTCTTACCAACGGGTATCGTATTACCCAATAACTGAGTTCTGGAGGTCAGATAGGCAGTCGCTTCATGTAAAATAATGGTATTCAGCTGCATCCGGTTAGACTGGAAGCCGACCCCAACATAGTTGGGAAAAGGCTAGGCAGATTGATTGTACAGACGCCAGCGCATCAAGCAAATTTCTTTAATAGATTTTCAACTTTATCGCTAAAGCAATAGGTTCAAGGATGATTGGGAAAATTTGACAGTTTCGGGTAGCTTGATGTGCTGGCGTCTGTACTTAAACCTGAAATTCTAATTTAAAATCACCACAAAGATGTTTAGCATTTGACGATTGAGGTTAACTTTATAATCTCAATTTTCGTCGATGATTTTTCAATTAAAATTTAATAATCTTTTTTAAACATTTGATACATAATTGGTGGGATATAAAATTGACACCTTCTAAATAATAAAATTAATATAAAACGTTTATTTTCTCGACACAAGTTATGTACATAGTGCTAATAGTTAACAATAGCGCACGAACAACGAGCTAACTTTGTGAGAGACTAGTGCCCGAAGTAGGTTTTTATATAAACCTGTATTACAGGTCACCAGGGCCATCCCGCGGCTAGATGCCTGTGATTTGGGCCATCATAACAATGCAGTGCAGTGCAGAGATGGAGTAAAATAATAACCGACTGGTATCCAAGGGACAGTAAACGTAGCAGGGGGAAACAGATAAGAAGATGGAAAGATGAGCTTAAACAAACGGCGGGCCCCAATTGGAGGAGAGTGGCTCGTGACAGAAACCAGTGGAAAGAGCTAGAGGAGGCCTTTGCCAAAAGGCACATTGAATTGAGGGACATATTATAGCAACATATAGAGAAACAGGAAAAATTCAGAATAAAGGGCTTTATTATTATTATTATTATTATTAACAATGCAGTACTTAACTAAGGTTGAATTACGAAACAAAATATAAAAAGAAAAAAAATGTGTAGTATCCGGAGAAAAATGTATAACAGAGATGTGAAAGTGTATGTGATAGGTTGCTTGAGTGAGTGAGGTGCAGGTATGCTTGATGGTATGTAGAAGCAGTGGAGGGGATGAATAGTAAGTAGAGATAGTCTATCTGAGAGGGATCAACAAATTCTCAGTTCACTGATAGTCTAGAGTTTTCAAATATGAAGTGACTGAAATTTTACATTTGTGTTTAGTTTGAGGATAAATATTAAGGATTTTATTTATGTTATTATACAGGAATGGTCCGAGAAAGAAGAAGAAATTACGGGAATGTGCAGAACTAAAAGGCATACGGCTGTGTCTGGCACACTCTGCCTATTCGGCGCTTATCCCTATACAGATTCAGATCGTATTGCAACAAGGAGTGTTCCTTCAGCAACGTACGCATTATGTAGGTTTGCCTGACAGTGAGCAAATCCCAGTTCCTAAAAAGATCTACGGTTGGGTATAGGAGGGGGAGACCGGCGCCAACTTTGAGAATGGCACGCTGTGCCTCTCAACTTCAATAAGGTGGGTCTTGGCGGCACCTCCCCAAGATGTAATCCAGTACTCTATAAAGGACTAGCATAAAGCATCGTAAACCATCTTAATAATCCTCCGTTCCGCTGCGTGCCTTAGGCTTTTAAAGATGTAGATTAGTTTACGGATCCGGGTTACAAGGACTACTATATGCGGCATGAACGTCAGGAATTGGTCTATAAATGATACCAAGGTTTTTATATACAATACAATTAAATACAATGAATGTTTTACTAATTTTCTTCAGTGAGTGATTGGGTAAGAATTCAACCGGCACACTATTGCATAACACACTATCAAATAACACACTATCAATCGTAATTTGAATCATTTTGAAGCAAATTGCTAATCCATTGCTTCATAAGTTCGAAACATTTGTCTGCTCAACACCGTAAATAACGCAATAAATATTGTTGAACTGTCAAAATGAAACCGATGCCGATCGATAGTGTGTTACGCAATTGCCCCGCTGAACTAGGTTTGTTTACACTATCATCAGATAGGTAGGTACTATCGGAAAAACGAACATCTATACACCGCAAGAACTATTCTTACTTACAGCGCTCGCCCGCTATAGTAACGCTTGTTAACAGATGTGGTCATCGTGTGCACGGGATTTTGTTTTCAAATTGCTCAGATGTAAGTTTCCTCGATAGTACCTACCTACTTTTGAAACAGACTTTATGTATGTTCCGGATACTTACATGTATGATGGCGTGTTTATAAGGCGCGATGGTTTCTATAGCTTTATAACGCTTGCTTATCTCTAGTAAAACAAGCACGTGACGTGGCAGAAACTCCGGCTGAGGAGTCACGCGTTCTCGAACCAACTGTTTTAATTATGTCATCATTAATTATGACATCATCGATGAGCGAATTAAGCAGAGAAAGTTACCGTAGAAAGCACAGGCAATTTATGCAAAAAACTAAAGGCTAAGTAGATATTTATTTTCGCTTGTCTGGTGCTCTCAAGCGCAAATGAAGAGCGTAAAATACAGGATTTAATCTCAGAGTCGAGCGAAGTGTTCTTGATGTTTTTTTTTTCTTTTATAATAGGCTCCACTGCTTGGCTATTGTCTCTCCATAGCCTTCCACGTTCCCTTTGTGTTGCTTTTTGGGACTAAAAGAGTTATGGCGAGTTTCTCAGTTAAATTCCGATTGGAAAATGCTAACAAATACCAATAGAGACTTACCTTAGGAAACAGCACGGCCATTCCGTTAGACTTGGCGATATCATTTGGAGGAGCATAGAAGCCAGGTATAAGTAGCCCTGGCGGAGGAAAGTACTCGTCTTCATCCTCTTCCACCATGCATTCTTCTTCTTCTTCTTCTTCTTCCTCTAATTTCTCCTGGCAAAATTTTATTGAAAGAAATAAATAAAAATTGGTTTATTGCCATAGAAGCACGTGCATATAAAAAGCTAATTCAGCTCGAATATAGCTTTATATATATAGCTTTATTATATTTGTAGATCTAATACACATGTTTCATGTTGGATATATTCGAACGCAATGTGAAGTGTTACTGAATAAATTGAATTGAATAAATGATACTTAGGGCAAATTTCACCAATGAAACTGTGTGTCAAAGTGCCTATGGTCGACGATGGTAGTGCATGTAGCCACAGACCCGATTCCCACTTACCCACAGCCAGTAGGCGCGCACGCTCCGCAGCAGTAGCAGACGTGTCAAGTAAATTGTTCTGTACTACTCTGCAGAGCGGCTCATTCCACCGTCTCTGGGAAGATGGATTGTCGGGTGGATCTGAATTTGGGCAAGCGAGTCTCCAGGCATTCATAGCCTCGGTGAAAGAAGGCACATAAAAAAAAAATAACCATAGTGGAGGCTACGATTTTCCTGATTCATTTCTCACTGCCGTGGACCGAGGATATGAAAGCCGGAAAACTAATACTAGAAATTAGCGGCTTGGTACATATTCTGAAAATTATCATAATTTTGTTCAGTTATCTTGTTAATTTGCCACAAACACGAACACATATGGATAGAATTACTGTAACGATAGCCGTTACAATGATCCAAGAAGGAAATTCGCAGCGGTCTGTGGGTTTGTAACAGGGTTTTTCTCGAAGATCTATACAAAATGGTTGGAATCGCTTCCAAGAGACCGGCAGTGTTGCAAGAAGACCAGGTTCGGGTAGAATTCGCAATAAAATTGTTCACGAGGGTTGTAATATCTGTGAAGAGGGTAGGGAAAACCGGCTAAGTGCCAGCCGAGAACGCACAGTGACGGCCCGTAAGTTACAAAATCGCCTACGGTTGACAATGGGTACTCGTGTCAGTGACCAAACTATCCGGAATCGATTGCACAAAGCAAACTTCAAAACGACGAGTTGTCAGAATTCCTTTGTCCAAGGCTCAACGTGCCAATCGTGTAAGTTTCTCTTGTCAATAGTTGGACTGGGGCATAAATCAGTGGGGCATGGTGTTTTTCACCGACGAGTGCATAGTATGTTTTTTTTAATGATGCTCGGCGCATGAGGTTGTGGAGAAGACGCGTCGAGCGATTTTTGGAAGCCTCTGCATACATGAAGTTGACCGTTTCAGAAGTCCTAACGTAATGATTTGGGGTGGGATTAACTGACACGGCTAAACTGAGCACGTTATTTTAAATGTGGGCTCCGTAACTGCTCAGCGTTACATTGAGGAAGACATCACAGCAAATGGGTGCTGGGTTTGTCTTGATGCAGGCCCGTGCAAGCGACTCTGTGCTGGAAGACTATCATATTGAAGTTTTACCGTGGCCAGCAAACAGACCGGTCTTTAATCCAATCGAGCACATGTGGGGCCAATGGAAACGAAGGGTTAGAGAGCGTGAGCAGCAATTGATTGACACTTTGAAAATTGCCTCGGAAGAAATTCCAGCTGAAAACGTGAGATATTTGATCGAGAGCATGCATTTCAGGCCTCAGTAGAGCATACCTAAAAGACGAGGGCAAACGCGTTATTAAAAAACAGAAAAAGAAATAAAACTGAAGAACTTTTAAATTTTTTGTGACTTTCGTTGTTTGTTTTTTTAACTTAAATTGTATTTTTTTATTTAAAGATGTTTATTGATAATTTATTTAAGCAGTCACTAGCCTAAACAGTAAAAATAACATTGTTTTATGTTTTCGAAGTAAGTAAGTAAATAATAATCATTTTCAGGGTGGATTTTCACTACCTTAAATACCTAGTGACCCTTATTTTGTTTTGACTAGTATAGATCGATCTTTCGTTTAACGAAAGATCGACGGTCAAGAGATTTTTTCGATTTAAATGAATTCAATCATTGAATTATACCTAAGTGTGTGAAATATACAAGATCACATATTGCTATATTGATATATATATTATATATTGATATACGTAGCTAAACATCACACTGAAAAGAAATTCGGATCATTTTGGAAATCAACGAATAGTTTGAATCCGAAGTCGAGTCCCCCTGTGAGCGTAGCGGGCGTACATGAGCCGGCAGATATAGCCAATGCAATGGGGTAAATCCCCGGGTCATGATGCCCTCAGCATCGAGCGCCTGAGGTATGCGGGAGGACACTTGCCATGTGTGCTTGCTTTGTTTTTTAACATGTGCGTCAGTCACAGTTACTTACCGGATGACCTAATGTATACAATGGTAGTGCCTATTGTGAAAAATAAAACAGGGGATGCCTCTGACATTTCCAATTACAGGCCCATTTCTCTGGCCACTGTCGTAGCAAAAGTTTTGGACAGTCTGCTTGATAAACAACTGGCCAAACACCTCGAACTACATGATGCCCAGTTCGGTTTTAGGCCTGGGCTGTCAACTGAGAATGCAATCTTGTGCCTCAAGCAGACTGTACAATACTACACAGACAGGAAGACTCCTATTTATGCCTGTTTTCTGGATCTGTCAAGGGCATTTGATCACGTATGTTACGATGTTTTGTGGCATAAACTTCAATGTGAGACTACAGTACCACCAGAGATAGTGTCAATATTTAAGTACTGGTATAGTAGTCAAAGTAATGGCGTGAAGTGGGTTGATTCACACTCGGACGTGTATCGGTTGGAGTGCGGGGTGAGGCAGGGGGGGCTCAGCTCACCCCGGCTCTTCAACCTATACATGAATCGGCTGATCCTTGAGCTCAGCAGCACCAAAGTCGGATGTCATATTGACGGGGTGTGCATTAATAATATAAGTTATGCTGACGATATGGTGTTGCCGAGCCCATCGATAGGAGCTCTGAGGCGGCTGATCGGTATATGCGAGTGTTATGCAGTGAATCATGGGCTGAAATATAACGTCGCGAAGAGCGAACTGATGCTTTTCAACGCAGGCAATGTGATATATTCGCCTATTCCTCGTGTGTCACTGTATGGGGAATCCCTGCGAAGAGTGGACAAATCTAAGTATCTGGGCCACTGGGTCACTGATGACCTACAGGATAACTATGATATTGAAAGGGAACGTAGGTCGCTGGCTGTCCGTTGTAACATGCTGGCCCGCAGGTTTGCACGATGTACGAGGGCAGTTAAAGTAACGCTTTTCAAAGCGTACTGTCAGTCCTTCTACACGTGCAGCCTGTGGGTCAGCTTCACTCAGCGGGCATACAGCGACCTACGCGTTCAATACAATAATGCACTGAGAGTAATGTTGCGGCTGCCGTGGCAGTGTAGTGCGTCAGGGATGTTTGCAGATAATAACATTGATGGATTTGCCGCTATCATTAGAAAAAGATGTGCATCCCTGATGTCGCGTGTTCGCGGCAGCACCAACAGTATTCTGAGTGTGTTCACCGATCGGTGGGATTCCCCGATGTTGCGGAGGTGGATGCAGCTCCAAGCTGCATTTTAATTTTAATTGTTCATTTATGTTCTGTGTCTGTACCTACTAACACTAGATGTTAAGTAAAATTGTTACTAACCCTATGGACTCTGTCTGAAATAAAAGTATTCTATTCTATTCTATTGTTAAATTAACTGGCGAAATTTCGAGACAGGTATCGATAAATCATAATAAATAAAAAAAAATATATAACACAGTTCATAACAGCTGATTTTGGAGCCAAAGACCAATGGGAGTGTGGTTGCTAAAAATAGTCGAGTACGAGGCTTTTTTGTATTATTTTAACTTTATTAAATGCTATGAATGCAGAATTAACTCAAAATTATGAGGCTAGAAATTCTTTTTTACAAGCTTTCAAACGACCATCCGTTCCATCACAAATATAACTGATGTCACGTGGAAAGCTGCCTTTTTTTTTTTGTGGATGGGAAATCATTAAATAACTTCTCCCGCACTGGGTGGAGCGGAAGGGCGTGTCAGACTTTTACTGACTAAAACCCACCCGTGTTCCTTCAGTTGCCTATGCCAGGGCCACGGTATCTTTTTCAAACAACCCGCGACCCCAGCGGCATCGGCCCTATTGGACCCCGTCTTTTGCTGACATCTCTTTGAGGCGCGCGTGGAACACAACGCGCCGTCGACCCGGGCCTGGTCCTCACCGGACGGCGAGCTACCCACTACTCACCGTCCGCAAGCCCGCGCCTACGGTGGCCGGGAATCGGCTATCGATTCCCGCCGCCCAGGGCGTCTCCTGCGGCGACTGAGGGCGTGAGGCTGCCTCTCCCACACGCGTTCCGCCTCCTCCTTCGCGAGCATTACCGCTTCGCAGAAGGAAGTGACGGTCTCCCATGCACTCTCGCTCCGCACCATGGCCTGGACTAGGCTCGGACGCGAGAGATCGCCGCCGCCGATCGCCTCCGTGAGAACACGGCGGTGCTCTGCCCAAGCCGGGCAGACCTCCACTGTATGCTCCACCGTGTCCTCTGGGCGATCCACACAATGGTGACACCCGGGCGTTTCCTCCCGCCTTATGCGAAACAGGAACCTCCCGAAACAACCGTGTCCGGTGAGGACCTGCGTCAGGCGGAAGGTGAGGACGCCGTGGCGCCTCTCTAACCACTCCTCAAAGAGGGGACTTATCGCCGCAATTGTGGCGTTCCCAGCGCTGGGCTGCGACAGTCGCACTCTCCATTTCGCCATGAGATCCCGCCGGAGCTCTGTCCGCTGTACCGTGATTTCTCGCGGCAGCGGAGTTACGCCCCGGCGTTTCGCCTCCTCGCGCCACTCCCACACGTGCGCGAGGACTTTCGTCTCCAGATCCCACGGCGGCAATCCGGCAAGGAGGCTCGCCGCCTCACCGGAGACCGTGCGGTAACCCCGGACTAGCCGAATGGCCATGACCCTCTGGGACGAGTTCAACCGGCGGACTGGCCGCAGCCTCAGGGAACGCGCCCACACCGGTGCCCCGTAAAGGGCCATGGACCGCACAACCCCCGCGTAAAGCCTCCGGCAGGAGGCGTTTGGACCACCTAGATTGGGCAGGAGCCGCTTCAAGGCAGCCCCAGCCCGCTCCAGTCTGGGAGCCAAACGTCGGAAATGCTCCACGAAGTTCCACCGGCTGTCGAGGACGAGTCCCAGATACTTCATCGTCGACTCGACTCCGATGCGAACCCCTCCTACCGTTATTTGGGAACCCGACGGTGGCGCATTCCGAGGACCATGAAAACACATGGCCTCGGACTTGTGTAGGGCCACCTCGAGTCCCAACTGCCGGATCCTCTCAACGACTATCGCAACCCCGCGTGTCGCTAATTCAGCCGCCGCCTGGTGCGACCTCCCCTGCTCGCACGCGCATGATGGCGTCTACTGTAGAGCGCCCCCTGCGGAAACCAAACTGGCTCTCCGCCAAATCCGGCCCCTCCTGCACCAGCCACCCGACGAGGCGGTCTGCAATAACTCTTTCAAAGAGCTTGCCCACCTCGTCGAGCAGCACGATGGGTCGGTAAGCGGAAGGAGAGTCGGCAGGGCGCCCCGGCTTCTTAATGAGGACCAGTTTCCCCGTCTTCCAACGAAGTGGGAACTGGCCCCTCTCCAAGCATGCGCTTAGGAGCCCCCCTAGTCGAGGCCCGAGAGCCCCAAAGGCCAGAACCCAGGCTCTTCCAGGTAAGTGGAAAGCTGCCTGAAACCTTAACATGGGATCAGACGACCAATGTGCCAAACTTATGACCCAAAGGGTAACTCTTCATGGTAAGCGACATCGCGACAGGTCCAGCTGGAGATGGTGGGATGAGCTGGACTCCTTCAACAAGAACTGTCCTTAGTAGCTTTAAACAGCGAGAAGTGGAAAGAGATTAGGTAGGCCTTTGCCCTGCAGTGGGAGATCACAGGCTTTTAATAATAATAATAAGCTTTCTATAACATTCTCTAAACTCATAATTAGGATAGACTAAGCTACGTAGGCGTTGTTACTTACCTCCGGCTCCACCTCCTCTGGAAGCTCATCTTCAGGTTCCTCCTTCAGTCGGTCTAAAGCAGCCAGATTCTGAACACAGAACTTCGATTAATTTATACCTAACTTGTGCCCACGTGAAGGTCAGAAATTATCCCACGGGAACGTACTACCGGGAAAAAAAGTATCCTATATCCTACTCCAGGTCATGGTCTACCCATGTGCTAAATTTCATTCAAATCCGTTCAGCCGTTTTAGCGTGAAAGCGTCAAAAACAAACAAACAGAGAAACTCACTTTCGCATTTATAAATTAAAGTTAGGATTGTTATGAGAAAATTAAATAAAGTGAAACGAGGAAACACAATTGGTGTTGTGTGACCCGCACTACCAGTTTTTACACATATTACATAGCATCACGCCTTGTTACCTCGAAGGGTTAGGCACAGGTGAACCTATAGTACTCCCACATTTAGCCAGCTATGTTTAAGTCCCTTAATCGTTGAGCTCCTTAAGTTCTGAGTTGAGCTGCGCGATTACTGACAAATGCGTGCACTGACTGGATAGGTCCTCTCAATCTGTGTGGTTCTTTCCTCAAAAGACCATTTCAGACACCAATCTAGATGGTCTTCACATGAAGTGACCAAGATTATGTCTGGACTTTATAAGAGACTGTGACCTCTGAGTTTGTTTCGGCCTTTCTTCTCAGAGTAGTCAGATAGGAAACGCCGACCTCATCTAGTTTAAAAAAAAAAACCTGATTGACTTGTAAAAGTGTTTGTACGAACCTACTTACAGAAATAAAAATCATTTATCATGTAATAGGGGGCGAGCCTATTACTACCAACTGGGCACAAATCCAGACTCCGGGCTGCTACTGAAAAATTCCAGTTGGAAATACCCAATAATACTTTGCCCGAACTGGGAACCGGAACCCTGGACCTCATTCTCAGCAGTAGCGTTTGCAACCTCTAGACCAACGAGGCATTACACATATTATTTAAATAATAAATCAAGAGCTACATAAAAGGATGGTTATCAACGCTAAAACTTTTCATCTACAATATTATTTGCTTTATGTTAGGAAACAACCAATTGGAACCGCGTACCTTGCTTCTGACGTTTGATAAGTGCCCATGTAGGGTTATGTGAAATAAAATATTTTGATTTTGTATTGAGTAAAAAAATTCTTACACCAGCTTTTAAAAGATCCAGTGTACGCTGTTCCTTCTCCTTTCTCTTGGCTTCTAACGCCTCTTCCAGAGCTTGTCGATTTATACGTCGTGTTTCTGATAAAAATCTAGCTCGCCTCCTTTTTTCTTCTGCCTTAAATATCATAGGTGCATTAAAGTAACAGCTGGATATTTTGGTACCACATGCTATAAGGCAACTAAACAAAATAATGTCTATTGAGGTTAAAAGAAGTTTAGCTGTCGTAATTGTCCATGGAAGTCATTGGAAGTACCTACTTTGAAGACTATGAATGTATGCTGATAAATCCGCAGGCATTTGGTACTACTACATTTGTGTCTAAAAGTGACAAAAAAGCACTTCATCAGATGGAGTATATTTTATAAATGTAATCCTACAACGTTGTAGGCTTACGGCCGAACCCAATAACCTATTCTAGTAAGAGACAGATCGCTATTGATGATAGACAATATAATGATATCTGTCCTTACGTTCCTTTCGTTCATTCGTGTTCTTTTGTTTTATCTGTCTTAGATTATTGGGACGTTAAAACCATAGATAGATAGGTTTATAGGTTATTGGTTCAGCCGTTAATGACTGTTTTGTGGACCATTTGCTATTTTGTTAAGTACCTGGTACTTGTTGACAGGCCCACACTGTCTCCCATATATATCAACACTGTAATTTGAAAACATTGTAAAAGTCAACGATTTTTTTTTTTTCAATTACTTTTAAAAGAGGAACCGTGAAGTTTCTAGCCGGCAAGAAACTCCACGGTTCCTCTTTTAAAAATAATTGGCTTCTCCTAAGGAAACAACCAAATGTTAACCTAGCTTCTAACGTTTTATAAGTGCCCAAGTAGGTTTACTTATGTAAAATAATATATTTTGATTTTTGATCGTGAGCCTGATTTTCTCGTCCTCATGCAGGACATTTAAATTCAGGTGGTTACACCCTAAAGTAAGTATACAAGGGAGTCCACTGTTCCATGTTAGTTTTAAATTAAATTATTTACAATATAATTATTTTCAACGTAATAATTGTTTCTATGTTAACATATAATTGGTGTTGTACCGTTTTAATTAATTAGAAATAAATAAATAACATTCCTGCATTTTGCGATTAAAATTCAACCTCCTTAAAAGGCCCATGGTAACAGGCGGACAACCTCCTTTTTAGAATTATTCCCATACAGTACTGAGATATCTTAATAGTCCCTTCTCGGATTTGATTGAATCCTGGATATAATAAAGATAACTAAATAATGTTCATTGTCATCTGGATCAAACCTACCTTTTTAAACTTCCTTTCCTCTTTGCGCTGCTGCCAGACTTCTTCTCTCGAAGGACTGTATGTCTTGTAGCGGTCGAAAGCAGTCTCCAACAGTTTCAGGTCATTCAAAGACTTTGATTCTTCATACGGCGGTATTTCTTCATAGAGGATTCGACGTACTAACGCTGTTTTGGGAAAGTGAAGCTGTTAGTTGTTAAACTTTCAACAAAAACAATATTCATTATTTTTTGTAAGGCTACAAAATGATTTTACCTATTAAAAAATTCAATAATTATTTTGCATTTACAATACATTTACAGAATTATAATAATCATTAGAATCCTACTATCCTACTAATATTGTGTACTTATCTGTATAAGTATGTATTTACAAAAAAAGTACTGTATGTGGTATATCAGTTATCAGCTTTCCATAGTACAAGCTCTGCTTAGTTTGGGACCAGATGACCGTGTGTGAAAATGTCCCAGGATATTATTATTATTATTATTATATTAGAAATGAGAAAGTTTGGATGTTTAATACTCAATCACGCAAATACGACTGAACGGATCGGGATGAAATTTGGCACATAGATAGTTTATAACTTAGATTAACACATAGGATACATTTTATCCCGGTAATATGTTCCCGTGGGATAATTACCGACCTCCACGCGGGCGAAGCCGCGGGCGAAAGCTAGTCTAGTATACTCCTCAAATGTCAAGATTTTATGAAATTGTCATTCAGTAGGATTACTTGGACTTACAGAGTTGTATTGATAAAATTAATGATTATAATTATATAAATACATACTTGTTACGGTCGCGAATCATTCAACATACAACCTAATCTACTGACTTGCAAAATACAAAAAAAAACGTAAGTAAATTTGAATTTTGCGGGCTAGCGTGGCGCTTCTCCCTTAAACATAACTGGCGAAATTTGAGTGAACTATAGGTATACCTCTGCCCAATCTTTCGGGGAACAATGCGTGATGTTATGCGTATAATATGCCGATGAATGTAGCCTAGAAAAGGGACATTCTTATTTTAATTAGAACTTATACCTACATTGTTACAAGGATCGTTTGGCGCTTGAATTGTAGACAGGAACCATGTTGGTAAGAAATTGTTTTGTGAAACTGTACCTATTGAAGAAAAAATTGGCCAAGTGCGTGTCGGACCACGCACAATGAAGGATTCCGTAGTTGGGATGAATTTATCCCAAGAACAAACTTAACATTGTAGTTGAAAAACATGTTCTCCCATACATCGATATACGTCACGGTCAATTCTCCAACTGCAAAATTAAGTCAAAGTGGGATAAACTACAAATTAATAATTTTCGGACTTTTCCTTTACTTGTGCTGTGAGACCTTGCTTCTTGCCAAATCTCATGATTCTAGGTCAACGGGAAGTACCCTATAGGTTTTGATTCCTTTGTGAAATCGCAAAATATACGAAAATATGCGACTTAAACGGTCATATCTTTTGATCGCGTTCACTTACAAGTTTGATTTTTTCACAGCTGTAAGAGAACATAGACCCGAGTATTTGAAATTGCAACTTGATACCTAAATACCTCTACGCGTTTCTGATAAAAAGACTCTTGACAGACAGACAGACGGACAACAAAGTGATCCTTTAACCCTTTTACTGGTAGAAGCATTTTTTTATGTTAGAGGATTAAAAACTCATTTTATGGAATCATTGTGGGTAGTAAGTCAGATGTGTCTATAGTTTTTTTTTTTTTTTTAATAATATAATATGCGTTCCTTTTCACACAGAGGCGGTACTTTCTTTAAGTTTTAGTTGTATTAACAAACGAGAAAAGAAAATGTTGGTGGCACACATACATTAAGGGGTCCTTTTTCCTTTTGAGGGACGGAACCCTAAAAACAAGATGGCAACGTTACTTCAGATTTTGGCCGCACAACGAACGATCTTAAATAATATAAAATACATAAGCACAATATATACATATATTTAGTGTCACAATAATTAGTCAGTTAAACGAAATCGAAAGAAAAAAGTCACTTACGCACAAAATCAACATCACGATCCAACAAACGGAAGCATATAGCCAGGGCTGGTCCAGACTTCAGTTTGTGCAGCGACGCCTCATTCAACGGAGCGTCTCCCGCATAGAATATGTCTGTTATCTTCTCTTCTGATAACTCTACTAGTTCCCGGCCAACCATCACGATGTCTAGTTGAAGTAAAAGAAATTAAGGAGTTATATTTGTGTTCACACACATACATCCAAATCCAACGAACACACTATGTGCTTGTTCACGTAGAACACGCGGCAGCGGGCGCGGCGGTCTTGGTGAGTTCGTGTTCACATTGACCGCCAGGCGTTTGCGCGGGTGTGTAAATTGAAACCGGTTGATCTTACCTGAGGCGGCGCGTGAATCGCACGGTCCGCCGCTTGTTCGACGTGAACACACACAAACAACTTCACACGCTCGCGCTCGCGTAGTCGCTAGCTAACCCGCTACTTCCACCACACCTGCGTTTTCTACGTGAACTTGCATATTATTATGCTGTGTTTGATATTTCGTGACCGCGCCCGCCACAGCACCCGAGAGTTAACGTGAACAAGTACTACGATGTGGTCAACGAGCGACGAGGCACGGCGCGAGGACCGGGAACGCAATAGAATCGCGGCATTGCACCGTCACACGACGACGCTCGGACCTACCTTTTGATTTAAGTACTCAGGTTCCTATAATTGTGAACCACCTAATAAACCTTTTTATAATACAGTCCGCTTGTTTTCCATCGAACTAGGCCTGGAAATAGTCCTTCAATCAGTCATAGCAACAGTCAAACAGGTTTGAAAGTCGAGCCGCGAACGCAAGGAAAGTGATTCGGAATTCAGCTGGAGGTCAAACAGCGGTCATCGCAACAGCGAGCGCAGCCCTAGCATCTGGGAGCAGCAATCAAGCAGCGTCGCAGCAAAAAGGGTTTGGTAACTGTACGATTTTGCTTTTTATATTCAAACTTAAGTAAGTACCTAGAAGCTACGCTAGAATTCTTTTTGTGTTGTAGCTGTGGGAAAAGTGTTTCTGGAAGGTCTTTCCCAGGAATGGCCCGGAATAGTCTAAACAAAAAAGGTGCAAACATACAATTCTCACAACCCTACACAGAAAAAGAACAATTGTTGTACCAATTTCTCAGCCGCCCCTTTTTTTTTTTAATTTTTTTGTGGATGGGAAATCATCAAATAACTTCTCCCGCTCTGGGTGGAGCGGGAGGGCGTGTCAGACTTCTACTGACTAAAACCCACCCGTGTTCCTTCAGTTGCCTGTGCCAAGGCCACGGTAACTCTTTCGAACAACCCGCAACCCCGGCGGCCATCGGCCCTAGCGGACCCCTTCAGCTAGTGCTGACATCTCTTTGAGGCGCGCGTGGAACACAACGCGCCGTCGACCCGAGCCTGGTCCTTACCGGACGGCGAGCTACCCGTTGCTCGCCATCCGCAAGCCCGCGCCTACGGTGGCCGGGAATCGGCTATCGATTCCCGACGCCCAGGGCGTCTCCTGCGGCGACTAGGGGCGTGAGGGCGCAAAGATTGCCTCTCCCTCACGCGTTCAGCCTCCTCCTTCGCGAGCATTACAGCTTCGCAGAAGGAGGTGACGGCTTCCCATGCACTCTCGCTCCGTACCATGGCCTGTACCAGGGCCGGACGCGAGAGATCGCCGCTGCCGATCGCCTCCGCGAGGACGCGGCGGTGCTCTGCCCAAGCCGGGCAGACCTCCACCGTATGCTCCACCGTGTCCTCCGGGCGATCCACACAGTGGTAACACCCGGGCGTTTCCTCCCGCCTTATCAGGAACAGGAACCTCCCGAAGCAACCGTGCCCGGTGAGGACCTGCATCAGGCGGAAGGTGAGGGTGCCATGACGCCTCTCCAACCACTCCTCAAAGAGGGGACTTATCGCCGCAATTGTGGCGTGCCCAGCACTGGGTTGCGACAGTCGCACTCTCCATGTCACCATGAGATCCCGCCAGAGCTCTGTCCGCTGTGCAATGATTTCTCGCGGCAGCGGAGTAACGCCCCGGCGTTTTGCCTCCTCGCGCCACTCCCATGTGTATGCGAGGACTTTTGCTTCCAGATCCCACGGCGGCAATCCGGCAAGGAGGCTCGCCGCCTCACCGGAGACCGTACGGTATCCCCGAACTAGCCGGATGGCCATGACCCTTTGGGACGCGTTCAACTGGCGGGCTGGTCGCCGCCCTAAGGAACACGCCCACACTGGTGCCCCGTAAAGGGCCATGGACCGCACGACCCCCGCGTAGAGCCTCCGGCAGGAGGCGTTTGGACCCCTTAGATTGGGCAAGAGCCGCTTTAAGGCAGCCTCGGCCCGCTCCAGTCTGGGAGCCAAACGTCGAAAATGCTCCACGAAGTTCCACCGGCTGTCGAGGACGAGTCCTAGGTACTTCATCGTCATCTCGACGCCGATGTGAACCCCTCCTATCGTCATTTGGGAACCCGACGGTGGCGCGTTCCGAGGACCATGAAAACACATGACCTCGGACTTGTGCAGGGCTACCTCGAGTCCCAATCGCCGGATCCTCTCGACGATTATCGCAACCCCGTGTGTCGCTAGCTCGGCCGCCGCCTGGTGTGACCTCCCCTGCGCCAGGACCAGCGTGTCGTCAGCGTAGCATACCACGCTGACGCCACTAGGGAGGTCAGCGCGCAGCACCCAGTCGTACCCGATATCCCACAGATGTGGCCCTAGGACCGATCCCTGTGGGACACCGCACGACATCTCTCGCCGGTTCCACTCTCCCTGATGACCGGGGTAGATGACGGCCCTGTCCGTCAAATAGGCCTCGACCACGCGACAGAGGTAGTTCGGCATCCGGTGATACCGGAGTGCCTCCCTTATGCAACTCCAGGGCAGGGTATTGAAGGCATTGGCGATATCTAGAGACACCGCCAAGACGACCCTACCCCGGGCCATAGCATCCCCCGTTGTGAGGGCTCGCACGCACATGATGGCGTCCACCGTAGAGCGCCCCCTGCGGAAACCAAACTGACTCTCCGCCAAATATGGCCCCACTCGCACCAGCCGCCCGATGAGGCGGTCTGCAATGACTCTTTCAAAGAGCTTGCCCACCTCGTCGAGCAGCACGATGGGCCGGTAAGCGGACGGAGAGTCCGCAGGGCGCCCCGGCTTTTTAATGAGAACCAGTTTCCCCGTCTTCCACCGAAGTGGGAACTGGCCTCTCTCCAAATTCTCAGCCGCCCCTGACGCCAGCGTATAAAAGCGAGTTAAAAAATAAAAGCTCAAAATCAGCCCTTCATTAAATGATAGTGGGTATCACCTAGATAGTCCCGCTACCTTTAACTAGCTAACATTTTACGTACCTAAATACATACATACATAAACTTAAGACCTATTCCCATGGGGTTAATAAACCACAGAACGCCACCTGCTACGATCCTTACCTACATACTCCTTTTGCTTCGTTTACGTTCATACACCAGCGAGCCTAGCCAAAGTAAGATTCGATTAGCGATGACGCTCGTAGAAAAGGCAAAAATGTATGGGGTTGACATAAGCTATCGAAATGTCACGTGATCATAGATCAGCATTTCCATAGAGATGCGCGTCGATAGCGATTGTAGAAATAGAATCGCTCCGAAGCGAATGCCATTTGGCTAGGCCTACAGGTCATACACGCACGCCGTTTGCGAGTACTACGCATCTGAAGAAGAACATCAACAATAAGGTCAGTATACAGGGTGACAGGGACATCGACGCACAGCCTGTTACCATGGAAATGTACAGACGCCAGCACATCAAGCTACTACAATCTGTCAAATTTCTTTAATAGATTTTCAACTTTATTGCTAGAGCATTAGGTTCAAGGTTGATTGAGAAAATTTGACAGTTTCGGATAGCTTGACCTGCTGGCGTCTGTATATCACAAGTTTTTGTCGGTCTTAAAAAAAAAAAGCTGTTTCCTACAAAAGTACAATACCTAGGTACGCGATCAAAATGTATGGAACAGCTAATTCATTTTTTAAATATATATCGAAGAAAAATTGCGTTCCGTGTGTTCCGTCCGCAGGCTTATTGCGTATATGCAGAAGCCTAGCGATAGCAAAATTTGCTGAATAATTGCTTTTCAATCGCTTGTCAATCGCAAATCAGTATGACGTATCGCTGATACATAATACCGATTTGTGATTGAAAAGGAATTATTGCGCAAATTTTGCTATCGCTAGGCTTCTGCAAGATACGTAATATAGGTACCGCGGTATCATGTACTGAATCCATGGTAATGGTGCCTGCCACCCTGTGTTTCCTTTTTTCCTTTATCTTATAGGGCGTCCCTTTCCCACATCTGCCTGGTCCTACCTTTAGTTAGTCACCTACCTACCTAGTTACTATTCCACCAATCCGCACTAAGCGTTACCAAATATCTTATAAAATGCGCACAGCAAATGAGAGGAACTCACTACCTGCGTCTGTGTTACCGAACGCATACAACCCTAATCTCTTCAAAGTGAGAGTGAACAGGCTTCTTCTGGGTAAGCTCACTTCATTGTCGACTTTGTCTCTGTCGCCTCGACCTAGATTAGAGTCAAGAGCAAACCCATCAAAAATAAAACCTTTTATTCATCCTCAATCATGACTAAACCATCTAAGCATAATATTTTCTATTTTTGTCACTACTTCTTCTTTGTTCTTGTGTTTGAATAGGCCTTAAAGGCCTATTCAAACCTAAGCGGTATTCGCTACCGTCTGCGGTAGAGAAAACCGAGTGGGTATGCGGTAATATTACTGTTCATTCATCTGTACCGCTTTTGCCGCGAAACATAATACTAAATACCTAAGCGAAACCCGCGCGGTATGTACCTCTACCCATAGCGGCAGCGAATACCGCTTAGGTTTGAATAGGCCTTTAATTTAAAAGTTTGGCACCCCATGGACAACCCAAAATACACAATTAAAAAAAACACAAAATTAATGATCTAAACGCCACGACAAATAACTCAACTGTTAGCTTCCCACCGCTCATACAACTCTGGATGGGCATGGAAGCAGTGTGGCCAGAACAGCACGAAGTTGACATCGGTGAGAAAAGGCACCATCAGCTCGGCACGGTGACGCTTGCGCTCCGCCTGTCTAGCTGACCGGCGAGCTATAAGTGATGTCGCTTCCTGCTGCATTTCTGTTGCTCTGACAGACATCCAGTCCTGTCGATAAAATAATAGATAAGTGTCCTCCATGACTGCCTCGTGTCCAGTGGTCGCAAGCGCTACTACTGGGCATGAGATCCTGGTTTCGATTCAAAGTGGTATTAAGTTTTCCATCAGGAATTTCTCAGTAGCAACCGAGGAGCTTGTGGCTGAGTAGTTACGCTTGCCGAAATTGGTCTGTGGATAGGTGACCATCTTTTCATACCGAGACTCCTCCATGCCTTGGAAAGCAGCCGTTGGTCCCGGCTGTCATTCGTGGATCTTTGACAATCGTTACGGGTCGCCAGAAGCCCGAAAGTCTGACAACCAGTCTTACCAAGGGGTATCGTATTACCCAGTAACTGGATGTGGAGGTCAGATAGGCAGTCGCTCCATGTAAAATACTGGTATTCAGCTGCATCCGGTTAGACTGGAAGCCGACCCCAACCTAGTTGGGAAAAGGCTAGGCAGATTGAATTTCTCAGTAGCAACCCGGAGTCTGGCAATAGCCTAGCCCCCTATTACATCATCTGCCTATCCTTTTCCGTACGATATTGGAGTTGGCTTCCAGTCTACCAGTATTTTTTACATGGAGCGACTGCCTACGTCACACTTTCGGGCTTCCGACGACCCGTAACGACTGTCGAAGTCACCTATCCACGGACCAACCGTGGCAAGACTGGCAAGCATAGCTTAACCTGATCGATCGACCCGTGCGGCTGTTATTACTTAGCCACAACCCCCTATTACATGGGACTTAAACATAACAGGTGAAATGTGGTATGTGTGTGTAAAAGACTAGTACCTATCCGCAACTCCACGTCCATACACGTATTTTACGTACATGTAATCTCAAGGTATGGTATGTTAGAATAAATTATCCTCTTCAAAAAAAAAATCAAAAATCATTTATTTGCCTGAACAAGGTACAGAAAGATGGTAAATATGTAAAAAAAAAATGCGCTCTTATTCTGCCTTTAATTTCGGCGTGCAAATATAAAATAAGTTTTACATTTTATTTAAATTTATTATTGATCATCATCAGTCATTATACAGCCATTAAAATTTGTATTATTGAATTAAGTAAGTCAATATAATAATAATATTTTAAAAAAAAACTGATAATAAAACAATAATCATAAATGTCAATAATAATCATGTCAATTATGGGAGAGATTCGTCACACAATAATAATAATAACAATAAGTTACAATTTTGATAGACCATGCAATTTTCAAAACTTACAATTTATAATCTAAAAACTCATGCACACTATAAAAGCATTTTTCAATTAAAAACCTCGTCAAATTGCTTTTAAATCTAGAAAATGGTAGCGTTTTTATCGAATTTGGTATTTTATTATACAATTTTATGCACATAATATAGCTGTTTTTACCTGTAAATGTGAGATTAGTCCTCGGTTGAAATAACTTATTAGTATACATAGATCGTGGGGCATAGTAGCTTGTCGCTTGTCTTTACATAGATGTAAATTTAAGCCTTTTTCCCATGGGGTTGAAGAAAACTAGGCAACGCCACGCACTACGATCACACATTATCTTGTCGCTCATTGGGATCTCTCCAAACAAGAAAGTGACCATAACCTCTGAGTTTGTTTCGGCATTTCTTCTCAGAGATCCGTCAGCTGGGAAATGTCGCGCTATTTATTGAATTTCAAAATATTGACATGTAAAAGTGTCTTATAAGATCTACTTACAGAAATAAACATTTAATTTCAAGAGGAGACTATACATCTTGTTTTATGCATATGCAGAAAGGGTCCGCGATCTCCAATATACTCGTAAGAGACATCGGGATGCTGCTTTAACTGATTAACACGTCTCAGGAAACTAAAACTATGCATACGACATGTTTTATATTGGTTCCCACCACCTCTTGCATGTCAATTTTTTTTATCACTACCCAAATTTTCAGTGTTCTATCCGTGAATATGAACACAACTTTTAACATATCAATCTGCCTGCCTAGCCTTTTCCCAACTATGTTGGGGTCGGCTTCCAGTCTAACCGCATGCAACTGAATACCAGTATTTTACATGGAGCGACTGCCTATCTGACCTCCACAACCCAGTTACTGGGTAATACGATACCCCTTGGTAAGACTGGTTGTCAGACTTTCGGGCTTCTGACGTCCCGTAACGACTGTCAAAGATCCACGAATGACAGCCGGGACCAACGGCTTAACCTGCTTTCCAAGGCACGGACGAGTCTCGGTATGAAAAGATGGACAACCATCCACAGACCAACCCCGGCAAGCGTAGCTTAACCTGATGGATCGACCAGTGCGGCTGTTATTACTTAGCCACGAGCTCCACTAACTCAATTTTAACATATTCAATATCTAGGTGCTCGACCAAAATGTATGTCATTTTGGTCGAGCACCTAGATATTGAATTTTTGTATGCAACAGCTGTTTTTTTTCGTGATTTTTGAGATGGTCCTATAGTGAAAGTTTTTCATATGCATTATTAGAAAACCCTGTGAAAAGGATGGTGATAAAAATTGCCCTGTATAGTATACTGCATACAACAACTTTTCTTCCCTCTAAGGGCGGAGTTCACCGACTTTAAAAAACTGTAGTGCTATTCTGTAAAAATCTCACCATGAAAACTTAGGCGAAGTGTCAATCCCTGGCGTCTGGTGGAATGACAGCTCACTCCACGCTCACTTCACTTCAGTTTTCACTGTGAGATGGTAACAGAAAAGTATGGCTGTTTAGATTTTTAATCAGTTCTTTTCTTAGGAAATTTGAGATAAACCTAACTAGTGGTTCGAATGTTGGTGAACACAGGCCTAAGGGCCAATTTTTTGATCCGTAGTTTACTCAACCAATGGTTAAACATAGTAAGTAATGGTTGAGATTCGGCTAAATGTAAAATACTAAACGTGAACGAGTTAACATGAATCTATGCATGTTTACTCATTCATGTTAAAAAATAGTAACTAATGGCATTTTCGCAAACACATTTAGCCAAAATTCAAACATTAGTTGAGTTAACTACGGATCAAAAAACGGGACCTAACATTTTGCAAAAAAAAACAAGCAGAGGACACATCGCTTAAAGAACAACAATGAAACAAACAAACGAAAAACATTTACCATTTACCATCTATCATACAGACCGCAATTCATTGCCGCTTCCCCGCCAATTTCCTTTACAAGTGAAACATTAGACGCAGACGGAAGCTCAGTACAACACAAACAAATGTAAATGTCACATAAATAATATGTATGCCTTGTTTACAAGCTCAGCTTGAAATAATAAACGGGAATCGTATTTTGATACCCCAGCCTCAGTTGAGTGGTAGCTTGTTTATGCTATGCATATTTTAGCATCGTTTGCGTCTATTCATTTGCAATTAAAGGCAAATTATTGTGTGTGCTATGCAACGATATTCTAAGTAAAAAGACGTAGATAGGTTATACACGCTCCGCAAGTGGCACGTCAAAATGTGGCTAATTAGCCACATTTTCGTCGTCTTGTCTCTTTTTCGCTTCCGGTAATTACGACATGCCGTCCTACTTCCAAGTGCTACCTAATAGTTCGACATTGTGTCGTTTTTGAACATCGAATGTTGGGTAGGTAACTTATCTACGTCATTGTATTTATAACATCATTGGTGCTATGTATCTAGGTATGTACTACAGGTAGTGAGAAATCCAAAGCCCTGCAGAAAAAAAATTGTAGGCGCAGTTCGAGTCGGCGCTGTTTGTTTTCGTAAAAACAGATTGAAATTTGACTACGCAGCAAATGTCATGCGTAAGTGTATTCTGCATGGCCCCAAAATTATACAACAAGGTACCAAAGGCATACAAAGATTTGGATATTAATAGTTTTAATAAAAACATGAAGAAACTATTAATATATAAATGTTACTATAATGTTGCCGACTAGGTATTTAAATGGTAGGGGAGGTACGGGCAAAGCGGATAAGCTAAGGGAAACTCAATTTAAAATACAGAATTAATCTAGATAAGAACTTTATTTAGATACTAATTTATGGCACATGTAAGTATCTTTGGACGTACACAATCAATATGAGAAAATACAATCATCTTCTATTTAAAAGTTATATAAAAATAAAAAGAAGTCAATTATCCGCTTTACCCGACCCCGTTGGGCAAAGCGGATATGGCACAAGGGCAAAGAGGATAAGGAATAGTAGCACCAACTAATCTTCGCACTCATCGCAAAAATAACTGCCTCTTCCTCCATACGATGTGCATTCTTCGTGCGCCCATTGGGAACACTGCGCGCACTGTATCCACTCTTCAATTGGTGGATCGATATATTTTTCTGAGCATACCAGACAAAAAAAGTCTGTTTTGTTACTTTTCTTCTTGTTTAATTGTTTTGCTTTTACTTTTTTTGATGTGCTGGGCCCTAACTCCGATATCTTAGTTTTTATTGCATTCATTTTCTTAAACTTTACAGCTTGTTCTACTTTAACAGGAGTTGAAGTTAATACTTCAGATTTATGACATTTACGTTTGCGATTTGTTTTAGGGGCCGACATCGTTGGTATTGGTCTAACCACAAACGGTGAAATACAGTCTGCCACAGGTTCTGGTCTTGGCGTCATTACTCGTTCTTCTAAAATAGTTAAACTATCGGATGGCAACTGTAGCATATCGTCATTTAATAATACGGTTTCATCATTCATAGGATGTCCAGCTATCGTACACAACAGTTTGATATCATTTTCTTCTTGCGCAGTAGACAGTATAGAAGTCGTTTCAGGATTCAAAGAACGATACGTGTTAGGTGGTACTGCTTGCGGGTAATTTTTTTCCTGTGTTGTAGATGGTGGAGCAGTTATTTCAGCATCCAAGGGATAAACTGTCAGAACAGAAGGCGATGATGGCGGATCGTTTACATTTTGTTCAGTAGTTGTGTCAGCATCAGTCGAAGGGTCTAACAGACTAGACAGTACTGGCGAGTTATTTGTTTCTTGTGATGTAGCTGGTAGAATAGACGTTTCGGCATCCAAGAGACGAATAGATTGTATTGGCCGATTATTCTCTTCTTGTACTGAAGGCGGTAGGACAGTCGCTTCAGCGTCCAAAGGACGATCTGTCATAGCGGACGGGGCATAATTTTCATCACCAAACGCATTGGGGTTGTATGGCCATATACCTGGTTTCCGAAATCCTTGTATAGCATTGTGCACTGAAGCGCATTTTGGGTAAGCGCCTCCAAAAAGTTTTGCTATGTCATACTGATTTATTATTCGCCCGGGATGACTTTTTTGGAAAGTGTTTAACTCCTGCTCGAAATATTTCTTTAGAGGTCCATATATCGCAACATCCAGCGGTTGCATTCTGTCGGTTGTGTGTGGAGCAAATGAAACAAACACGACATTATTTTTGCTCGCATATTCCAATGCCGGAAAGAATTTGTGCGATTCTTGGTTATCTAGAAGTAACAACACCTTCTTGTCTGTTGTTGGACGGGTCTTTTCGACAAAAAAATGGAGCCAGTTTAAAAAAGCCGGTCCATTTATCCATCCATTGTCCGTCACGGTAGCTTGAGATCCAGGAGGCGAACCATCTAAAAGACGTTCTTGCATTCTTTTCCGTGCAAAAAGGAAAAATGGCGGAATAAATGCGCCAGCAGCATTGCAACAGCAAATGACCGTTGTCAACTGGCCTCTCTCCGCACTCCCTACTACACCGACTCGTTTCTTGCCCTTTAAAGTTAGTACCTTAGGTGGTTTAGAAGTTGTCGTTTTTACGCCGGTTTCATCCATGTTATATATGGTGGTGGCATCAAAATTGTGCTTCTCAACTTGATTCCAGAAATTGGAGTAGAATAACTCAACTTGTGGTCTATTAAACCCCCTCGTCCGCGCTATTGAAGTAGGTTCCGGTGATCGCAAAACAATATCAGGATGTCGCTTTTTAAATCCAGCAAACCAATCATTGCCTGCTTTTCCATTCTTAAAAGAATGGGGTATATTGTTTTTTTCTGCGTAGTCAAACGCCATTCGTAAAAAATCGGTACGAGTTAAACCATAAAACAGGCTATCTAACTTCATCAAGTATTCACAAAGCGCTTGTTCCTGATCAGGAGTAAATATTGTTGCAAATCTACCTAATTTCTTGACCGTACTTCCAGATTTTAGATGTCTGTGTAAGGTAACGTAAGGTATGCCATATTTAGTGGCTGTAGCATTAATTGACTGACCTTCCTTTACTTCTTTCATTGCTTTTCGCAAAGTTTCTTCCGACCATGATGCTTGTTTCGTTTTGCGTTTGTACTTAAACACCATTCTGAAACATGAATTAAAAAGAACTATCAATACAAGTGCTCGGGCAAAGCAGATAACCTATCCGCTTTGCCCTATCCGCTTTGCCCAACAGATACCTTTTTCAAATTAACGAAGCTAACAAAAAATTTCACTACATGCCGGTGCAATTTTAAAGTCGCAAATAATACTTTAAAACATGGTCAATTGCTGGATCTAAAGTAATTTTCGGATTGGTTACATTAAATACAAAAGAAAACATCACATACCTGATCAAAAATCGTAAGAAATCCAACGAAAACTTTTTTTTTAGTTCACAACAAACGTTAGAGCTGTATTGTTTTGGTTAAACTGTCATGGCGTAGCCGCACATGTCAAGTGTCAACTGCATTAGTGCAAATAGCGCCATCTATTATACTTTTCGAGAAAAACCAGCTATCCGCTTTACCTCACATATTCGCTTTGCACGTATTTACCCTACTTTAGACATTTTATTGTTATTTTTATTAATTTAACGTAATTAAATGATTTTTGTACTTTGAATTATACTAGTATTATTGTATTTGTACGCCTTCCTAGGCAAAACATGCTGAAACTTATTATTGTTATTTTTTTTTGTAATCGCTCCAACTGATTGTAAACCTACGCGTGTTTTTGACAAATAAATCTATCGTATCTTATCTTACGGCTTCTGATACTGCCGTAGCTATTGTATTTTCTCGGTACTATACTTAGTAGGCTCATTGCATTCTTTGTAAAGTAAGCTTTCACCGATTACGGTATTTTTCAGCTCTGAGCAGATTTACGGCCGATATGAGACGACATCTTAAACTTTTTTGATATTTGCAACAGATTTTTATTTCTTACGGTTTCTGATACTGCCGTAGCTATTGTATTTGCTCGGCACTAGACTTTTAGGCTCATTGCATTGCTTATGATGCAAACTTTCTTTGGTTGGGTTTTTTTTTTCATTTCCGAGCAGATTTTCGGTCAATATGAGACGACATCTGACATTATTTTGTTATTGTCAACTTCATATTCATTTTTAACCCTATTTTGGCCAATATTTCTATTGTTTCTCTTTAGATCCTGTAGTGCTTTGTTAATTCTTAACAAAGACACTAGAATAACTGATTTAGCTAAAAAACCGGCCCTTAGACTTTTTGCCCACTATTTTCTGCCCTCAAGTCTGTCTAACCAGATTTGTAATAAACACGAAGCATCTTCCATTTGGAGATCCTCATCCCAAGTGCTGAAAACTGGCATCCGGAGGCTTATAATATGACTAGGAGTGCTACCCACCGTACACTATTAGGTATAGCTGGTCAATCATAAACAGAAAGAAGTTCTCTCATGTGAATCTGTAGGTACCATCTGCGCACCAAAAACTGCTGGCAACTTGAATAGCCTGCTTACCATACATATGTACCTACTTGTCGCAGTCAACTACCTTATGTCCGGCTTCTAAGGTTTTTAAACGGAGTTTATCCATTCGATAGTGATTATTGGTTCGAAATCGTGTTTCTGAACACTTCGTTGAGGAAGAATTTAGCTGAAAGTCGAGTGAATTAGGTACTATCGAGGGTTTATCTGAGGACCTCAAAAACTGAGCATAAGGAAGGAATTCGCTTAAATAGATCATTTTGTCGAATCAGTAGTTATCAAGAGTTTAAACTCGGGCATTAATAAGCCTTTCAGTTAACCGCCTAGCCTTTTAACTAAACGGCGCCGTTCAACTAGCGGCCTGAATGATATTAATTATAGGTTAGGTTGGAACTGTGACCAACCACGCGCGAGCCGAAATTGGTCGCAGCCACTAAGCCAGGCACCCTGACCAAATGGGTTAAGCTAGGTAAGAACTGTGACCAAGCACGCGCGAGCCGAGCGAGCGTTACTTCCAAAGGCTAGGCTTTTAACTGAAAGCCTAATTAAGCTGAAAGACTATGTTGGCTGTGACATAGGTAACTCACGTTATTTTACCTCTGACAGCAACCTATTTAAACATTACTGTGAAACTGTAAATTCCTTTCGCAGTCATTTCACATAAAATACCTACACATTTTTATTTAACAAAAATTGTTCTCATACATTCATCACACAACACTTGCTTCACTATACCTAAAGTTGTAGCACACGATTCACGAACACACTTGCCTACATAGCTCGCCATAGACTTACAAATGCCTGTTATTAGAAGTAGTCGATAAACACGTGTATATTGGTCTATTGGTTGATAGCCGATTCTGTTGGGGACCGCACAAAGATTACGTATGCAACAAAGTGAGGTCTATTCTAGGTAAGCTTAGCATACTTAAATATAAACTGCCTTACAAAACGCTTAGAATGTTATATATGGCCCTAGCAGACTCGGTTATCAATTATGGACTCAGTAGCTATGGGAGAACTTATCATACATACCTGGCAGATATTTATAAATTACAACTAAGAATATTAAAAGTAATTACGCCAAAACATATAAACAAAAAATTCAAAAACAGTGACGACGACATCTTTAATTTAATCTTTAAACAATTGCAAAGTTATGAATGTGTTCAATAAAGTTGAATTTTCTACTCTTGCGGAAGTCAATAGACCTGAACTGCTAACCGAAAAAACAAGACCTGATTTTCTGAGAACGATACCACTTAAAAATAAATACATCCTACCAAAATTCAATAATGTGTACGGGTTGCAGAATATTTAGTGCCTTTTTTTCTTAAGAGGATTGTGAAGTGCCGATACGCGGCGCGATTTTTGGAGGCCTAGACCTACATTTCATACAATTATTTACATAAATATTGTTTCGGGCGATAACGTTTTTACTCCCCTAAACCTTTACGAAATGAGACAATTTTGATCTCATTACATTCAGTACACTTTAATCTAGGTCTGTACGTTTTTCGTTTTTAGTAATTAAATTTAATTTAATTTTAAAAAATAAAAATGCTCGAGGATGTTTTTATGTCAAAAATATAGATATTTAGATGCTAATAACTTATATCGTATACAATATTTCTTTATAATAAAAACACACGGACCTAGTTTTTCATTATACCTACAACATTTCCAACAATTATTAAAATTAGACTATGTTTACGGGGAGAAAAACGTTATCTCCTTTTGTATGAAAATTTACAGCTTCACAATCCTCTTAATAAACTTCCAGAAAACTTGCAAACGTTATACAAAACGAGTTCGAAAAGTTATAAGTAGAAATGAAAACGTTTCTTTACACAAAATTTCTCCTAAATTATGTATTGTTTATTATGTATGAATTATTATCACCATTCTAATATAACATTGTAAAAAAAAATGAACGGCTCGCCAGCACACAGATAAACCCTGAGAGGTTTGCGTTGTGTGGCTGAAACCAAAAATATGTATTAGGCTAAGTGTTTTAGAAATAAATAATAAAAAATATATATATATTTCTATGTTTCGAACAGATTATCAAACGGTAGATCAAAATAAAGTAAAAGCTCGGTAGATATATATCATGTGTATGTCATAAATCCGCATAGCACATAAATTTTGCATGGGTCTGAAAAATTTTGACAGCTGACTGCTATATCATGAAACGGTCTAAATCTGATGTCGAGATAAATTATTAGCGAAACGAAAAATGTACCAACGTGAATGACATACTCGCAGGAGTTGCAAACGTGTTTTTGAAAGACCGCATAGTATAGATAGTATTTTAACAAAGATTACGGATGTCGTGATCCGTGCGTGAGACTAGCACGAGCGCGCGGTATTTATAAAGTAAATACTAACGATTTAAAAAAAATATATATATATAATCACTTACAACTATTATACAGGTACAACCCAATGCAATAGTGAAGCAAACCTAACAACTACAAATTATTTTCTAAAACTTATGACATACAATGTTATCCTTGTGAATTCACTCCGTGTACAAGCAAAAATATATATCTCCTCCTATCTTTACAAGGTAAATAAAAATACTCGTTTTGCATACTTATAATATTTACTAGTTAGTTTTAAAACTTTATTCCTATCTATGGGTGCACTACTAATTGTGCTTGTCACACAAATTTCTATCAACATGCTACCTACCTATGATAGTTTAATTTCGATTAAAAAATCGCTAGAATTATGAGCAACAACTTTCAGTACTAGATAAATTAAAAAAACACAAATATAAATCTGATAAATGCCTTTCAAATCGAGAGTGCTATTAGCACTCTAACGGACAGACAGAAAGTCACAGAGACGTTGATAATGGGGTCGTTTCCCGGAAGCTTCGCCGCAAGAGAGCGCTGTATGTTTGTTACATGTCAAAAGTCTTTAATAAAAACGTGTGCGTTGTGTGGATGATTTTTATCTATTTGGGTTTTTTCCATCCATTTGTGTTGCTTCACAATGTATTCTACCTGGCGTATCGCCCAGTTGAAGGAGAAGTTGAAAAAATAGGAGTACCTATTGCAACAAGGAAGGAAAGCCAAGCTTGTCGTAAGGTATGAACATTTATCGACTTTTCTTTTTAATGATACTAATGATAAACACAAAATCTATATTTATTTGAAAATAAAACAAGATTTTCTTCACAGGTTGGAAGCTTTATTACTATTAATAATAAAAAGTCATCATTAATAATAGGTATCGTACCAACCTGTCGTTTTAAAAGTGAGCTCGTAGTCTGTTTCTTTAAAAAGTTTTCCACATGGCCTCGAAAAATCACTTGATTTGAAGTTTACTAATTTCAGTGCCTTTTCCCAGTTTCTCTTCATGTGATTACTTGGGAATTTGTCAACGCCTATTTGTTTATATCCAAAGGCGACACAACGACCCATTTTAATGATATAAGACACAAAAAAATAAAATATTGTTTAATTTCTTTGGAGTTTGACAGTTCGCTTGTAACAAACATTTAGCGCCATATACGAGTAACTAATATGACAGTTTTCTTCCCCATTACATAATTATAATATTTAAAGACATCAAGACGCCAAAACGCTTGACAGCATTCACCTTGATCCATTATTTAAGGCACTCCTGAATCAAAATACAGAAACCACACCATAGGTATTCCGTAATAGTACAGAAGCAGATTTAAAAATTAACACCACAGGACCATCCTTCCCTATTGAAAGAGGTGTCAAGCAAGGAGACCCGCTGTCTCCTAACTGAAACTGTTCACTGTCACCTTTGAAGAAGTATTTAAAAGCCTATCTGACACCAGGGTATATAAAGGCATAGTCGTCGGCGAAAAAAGGTTGACCCACCTGCGTTTCGCAGACGACATCGTGCTCAGTCCGAATGAACATGTCAAAGACCAAACTCGTGACAAACCGCGTGGATGTTGCATAATAATATGTTCCAGAATACATCTACCTCGTCCAAATAGTCTCATTTCAGGCGAGGCAAGAAAAAAGAGTTGCTAGACGCACCGAAAAGCCCTTTTTTTTTTTTTTTTTTGGATGGGAAATCATCAAATAACTTCTCCCGCTCTGGGTGGAGCGGGAGGGCGTGTCAGACTTCTACTGACTAAAACCCACCCGTGTTCCTTCAGTTGCCTATGCCAGGGCCACGGTATCTTTTTCAAACAACCCGCAACCCCAGCAGCATCGGCCCTATTGGACCCCATCTTTGCTGACATCTCTTTGAGGCGCGCGTGGAACACAACGCGCCGTCGACCCGGGCCTGGTCCTTACCGGACGGCGAGCTACCCATTGCTCGCCATCCGCAAGCCCGCACCTACGGTGGCCGGGAATCGACTATCGATTCCCGACGCCCAGAGCGTCTCCTGCGGCGACTAGGGGCGTGAGGGCGCAAAGATTGCCTCTCCCTCACGCGTTCAGCCTCCTCCTTCGCGAGCATTACTGCTTCGCAGAAGGAGGTGACGGCTTCCCATGCACTCTCGCTCCGTACCATGGCCTGTACCAGGGCCGGACGCGAGAGATCGCCTCCGCCGATCGCCTCCGCGAGGACGCGGCGGTGCTCTGCCCAAGCCGGGCAGACCTCCACCGTATGCTCCACCGTGTCCTCCGGGCGATCCACACAGTGGTAACACCCGGGCGTTTCCTCCCGCCTTATCCGGAACAGGAACCTCCCGAAACAACCGTGTCCGGTGAGGACCTGCGTCAGGCGGAAGGTGAGGATGCCGTGACGCCTCTCCAACCACTCCTCAAAGAGGGGACTTATCGCCGCAATTGTGGCGTGCCCAGCACTGGGTTGCGACAGTCGCACTCTCCATGTCGCCATGAGATCCCGCCGGAGCTCTGTCCGCTGTGCCATGATTTCTAGCGGCAGCGGAGTTACGCCCCGGCGTTTTGCCTCCTCGCGCCACTCCCATGTGTATGCGAGGCCTTTTGCCTCCAGATCCCATGGCGGCAATCCGGCAAGGAGGCTCGCCGCCTCACCAGAGACCGTGCGGTGGACCGAAAAGCCCTGGAAGAGCTATTGGTCGATGAAAACATGTGCATACGGCCTATCCTCACATACGGCGCTCAAACTGGTCTTTGACGGTTCAGCAGAGATTCAAGCTTTAGGTTTGCCAGCAAGCAATGGAGTCCAACATTTTTGGAATCAGGTAAACGGACCGTGTTAGGAACACAGTGCTGCGCTCCAAAACACAAATCGCCGACGTCTCCCAAAAAGCAGACTAGCTGAAGTGGGACTGGGCCGGATACGTTTACCGTAAGTATAACGAGTCATGGGTCAAATCTACCACCATGTGGATCCCAGAAAACGTCTGTTGACATCGAGGCAGACCCAGGAGAAGATGGCGAGACAAGCTTGACTCCTACAGACAGGATTGGTCCTCACTACTTCAAGACAGACAGGAGTGGAAAGGAGAAACGGCGGCCTTTGCCCTACAGTGGTACAACACAGGCTAAAATAAATAAATAAGACTGTATAGAAAACAGTCCGCAGAATTTGTTTTTGTGATGTCCAAAACGTTCTAATGAAGTCCATTTTAAGTATGAATGATGGCAAAAGTTATAATGTAGATACAATGAGCAAAAGAGAATGTCGTTTATGCTCATATTTTCCGTGAATCTAAGTTGCCTATACCACGTTTACACAAAGGCAGTAGACCGGCGCAGTTTGACCGATAATGCCTCCAATTCTTAACATATAGTTAAAGACTTAAACTCTTTGCTGTGGTAAAATATTTTTTCTTAATAGGTAATTCAAATGATGAAAATCCTGAATTTCGTGACGTAATTCACAACATCTCGTCGAGTCAGCAAATATGTCATGCTTCAAAATCTTGTCGAGAAGAGTGGTTGAACAAATACATAATAAAGCAACTTTGTCTAGCTAGATAATGATAAATTGTCGAACTGAGATGAATGCAGCTGTTTTGATTACCTATTTTTGAATGCAAAAACGAGGAAGTTACCGTTTTCACTGCTCTCCGCGCGCGGACTACCAATTTCCATGTAATCTCGCAGCGGTAGCATAATGCAATTTTACCTTGCATGTGTCATGATGATTAGCATAGTTTTAATCACGGCGCATAAAACAGTTTTGGCGGAGCAATTTTTTATCTGCAATATTTTGTCACGCAGAGTGGAAAGGCAGATGTATAATAAAAGGCCCATGGGGGGGGGGGGGGGGGGAGGCTATTGCCATTGCGCTACGGTAGCCCGCGAAATTCTAGTTTTCGTTTTTTGCAATTTGCAGGTTAGTGTCCGGTTGTATGTTAAAATATGATTCGCGACCGCAATAAATGTTTACTTACACAATTATAAGAATTATCAATACAACTCTGTTACAATTGGCCTCAAATGTCATGATTTCTTAAAATAGTCAATATATGAAATTATAGAGTTGTATTAATGATTTGAATTACCTATTACAATTCTGTATATTATATGTCGTAGCCAGGTCTTAAAATTGATCATTTCATGAAGACCGTTTCATGAAATGGTGGCATTTCATGAAATAGAACATCGACTGCTGGTCACATCATGATGTGGTCTGACCAGATCATTGAATACTTTACGGTTGATGATATGAACAGTTAAACGCACGACTACTTCATGATGTGACCAAACATTAGTGTTCATATCGTAAAATAGTTAGTTTAACCACCGGTAGAAGCGTTGATGTCGCTTTGTTTTTTTTTTTGTGCATCGGTCCTAAAAATACTAAATAGCCAAGTAACGGCGACCAACTTGGATATAGTGCTCGGCGCCCGATTGGTCACAGATCTAACCTAACCTAACCCATTTGGTCGAGGTGCCATTAGCGGCGTGAAATGCAACTACTTTGCGACTTGCCCAGTGGTCAGATAAATAGATTGCTTTCGTCACGATATGGCCATTTCTAAGATCGGACCACGACAGATACCCTACATTAATGATATGGCCAAACGTCGACTGACATATCATTAAACGTTGACGTTTAAACGATATGGTTAGCTTTAGCTGGCCATTTCATGAAACACAACCATTTCATGAAATGGCCGAATACTACATGAAATGATCAATTCTAAGATCTAGCCACGACATATACACAGTTCCGTGCTTGTTGCGGATTGCGAATCTTTGATAAACATTTACACTAGGTACTAATACGGTATATTAGGTTGTAAATGCGGGCGCGGCAATTCCGTACTCTGTGACGCAAACCTAGTAGGGTGAAGCCAACCAACAACAAAAAAGGAAAGACGGTGCATCGCGAATACAAGAACATCAAAAGTGAAGCCACCTCTTTATCTATGTGTCTGTTGAAGGGTTGCCATTTGTTAAATCGTTTCCCTATAATTTGGGGAATAATGTTGTGTGGGTAAGGTATCATAAGTATTTAAATTTGTTTAATCGAATTGAGAAATTTTAAATCGTATTATGGCAACTCTCGCACTTTATGTCACTGCGTTCGTTCGTTGATGTTTTTTGTTGCAAGTAACCTAAAGCACACAGTTTATTTAATTTAAAAAAAAACGGCCAAGTGCGTGTCGGACCACGCACAGCGAAGGGTTCCGTAGTTGGGATGAATTTATCCCAAGAACTAACTTAACATTGTAGTTGAAAAACCTTCCAACTGCAAATATAAGTTTATACGTAAAATATTGAGAGATTCACCATGTTATTTTAAGACCATAGACTTCTTATAAATTTTCCTGTAATCTATAGGTAAGTATAGCAATAATTTCTGTTTTTTTTTTTCAAAATGTTAGTCTGTAGTTTCATAGACAAGGGGAATGGTCAATGTTTGTATATTTTCTTAAATAACTTTAAAACAATTTATCTTAAAATTATAAAATATATATTTGAACCCCTCAAAGTAAGCCCTTCCATTTAATATATCGCACGGTACAGTTTGCAAAACTTTTTTTTTTCTTATTTGCCCCTAAAATTGACTCCATATTCAAAATTTGTTTATTTACGTTACACATCCATGTTTGGGTCACAGAAATTCTTATTCGTACTTTTCTACATAATCGGTCCATTAGATTTGGAGCAAATTGGCTGTGACAGACGGACAGACAGACAGACACACGAGTGATCCTATAAGGGTTCCGTTTTTTTCCTTTTGAGGTACGGAACCCTCAAAACGATGTTATTTCAAGTATTTACATGTGAAAAGTGATTCCGTCAGACTTTTTATGTGATTTGCTTGGTTTTACAAGTGCACAGGAAGGCATATTTCTATATTTTTAACTATGTTATCTAAACGACGACTCATCACGTACAGAGAGCGGTGAGCATGGTTTTAGTTTACTTGCAGGAGCACGGTTTTGTAGCTTCACTTTTGATGTTCGCGGCACTCCATCTTCCTTTTCTTTGTTGATCTGAATGTGAAACACATCTGGATGTGAAAAAGGCATAATTACATGAATTACTTACCATTTCATCCGGGGTAGGTTCATCCAGCCCATACACTGGCCGGTGTATGCCAAGTCCTTCTTGCTCCAGCACAAACCTGTCCGAGCTAAATCTTGCTTGCTCTTGCTTATAGCAACGTAGCTCTTTCTTGGTCACCTCAGCAAACTTCACCGTGTCCACACCACGGAAAACTTTTGTTACTTTTGCGTTCTGCAATTTATTAAACCATAAAGTATCTATAAGTAGATCTCTGGTCTACCTATAGGATCTCTCTAGTGTTCCTTAAAAATAACTACATATACTAACTTTGTTTTTTTTTTCATGCAATTATACGATATTGGTTGCATATTTGTATAACCCCTAATGTTCTATTTATTTTTAATATATACTACTGAAAACAAAATAAGGGCCGCTTGTTATTTTTACATTCCAGTGTAATTTAAAGAGCAGTAGCTAAGTAATTGCTAAGTAGCAAAATATTGATGTTACGAACTCTTCGATATCTAAACTCTTTGATAATCTAATCTTGTTTATATTTTTCTTGCTTGTGTTTTGTTTTGATTAGCGGTTTGATATGCTGAAAATTATCATGATTGTGTTTAGTTATCTTGTTAAAACTACATCTTGCGTTAATATGCCGCAAATACGAAGACATATGGACACAATTACTGCAATCAGAGCCGTTACAATGATCCAATAAGGAAATTCGCAGCGGTCTATGGGTTTGCAACTGGGTTTTTCTCGAAGATCTATCCAAAATGCTTGGAATCGCTTCCACGAGACCGGCAGTGTTGCAAACTGTTCACGAGGTTCGGTACGTCAGGCTACTCGTAAGTGCCCGCCAAGAACGCACAATGACGGCTCGTAGAGAGGGCTCAACTTGCTAATCGTTTAAATTTCTCTCGTCAATTCTGGACCGGGGCATAAATCTGTGGGGCATGCTGCTTTTCACCGACGAGAGCAAAGTAAAATTATTTAATGACGATCGGCGCATTAGGGTGTGGATACAACGACGCGGCGAGCGATTTTCGGAAGTCTGCATTCATGAAGTTGACCGTTTCGGTGGTGCCAACGTAATGACGTAAAGGGTGGGATTAGCTGACACGGCAATTCTGAGCTCGCTATTTTAAAAAGGTAAAGGTTACGTAACTGCTCAGCGTTACATTGAGGAAGTCATCAGTCCTGCCATCCCATTTGCAAAGCAAATAGATTCTAGGTTCGCACTGATGCAGGATAATGCCCGTGCACACACTGCACACACAGCTCTAGCGACCCGGTCTGTGCTGGAACTCTCACATTCAAGTTTTACCATGGCCAGCAAACAGTCCGGACTTGAATCCAATCGAGCACATGTGGGACCAATTGAAACGAAGAGTTAGAGAGAGTGAGCAAGAGGCCTGCAATCAGAAAGCAGCAACAGATCGATGCTTTGAAAATTGCCTGCGAAGAGATTCCAACTGAAAACGTGAGGCATTTGAACGAGAGTATGCATTCCAGGCTTCAGGAGTGCATAGCTAAAAGAGGAGGGCCATACGCGTTATTAAAATAACAGAAATAGAAACACACACACACACACACACAGTGACTTTTCGTTGTTTGTGCTTTTTATCTTAAATTGTCAATTTGTTTATTTAAAATTAAATAAACATGTTTGTTGATAATTTATTTAAAATGTCACTAGCCTAAACGGTAAACAATAACATTGTTTTATGTTTACTAAAACTAAACAATTAATTAATTTAATCATTTTCATGGTACACCTTAATCACCTAGTGACCCTTATTTTGTGTTGACTAGTATTAGCTATATAAATAAAAATTCATATATAAAAAATAGTAATAAAATTAAATCGACTTCAAAAGAAATTAACTCAAAATTATGAAATAACTTTAATTTCGGAAGTATTTTAATATTTTGCCACCGACTTCTGAAATTAAAGTCATTTCATAATTTTGAGTTAATTTCTTTTTGAAGTCGATTTATTTTTTTTTAATTATTTTTTATTTCGTAATTTTTTGTTTTTAGTAAAAACTGGAATATTTGTTTATAATAACTAGTTAATAGTTTTGTTATAAATATTGTACTATAGTTTGACCAAGGTTTTGAGATGTTTTCCCTTTGACACCACACCCGTAGCAATAAGTACCCATATACACAACATACTTAAAAGCCAGACCGTCACACTTACACGTATTAGTCCATTATCTTGAAAACTAGTGAACCGATTTTGGTGAAACTTTCACTCTGCCTAAGTTGAAGTAAATGTTAGCCAACAAAAAAAATTATCGGGTCACGACCCGATTAATAGTTTCGGAGAAACGCGTGGACAAACACACATACATACAAACATTCAAACATACATCTATGAAATGTTGTATATTTGTTTGGAAGCTCTAATAGATTATCACATGTGAATATCTTGCAGTTCCAACATTATTACATACATACCTACGTGTCGAATTAATACGTGTAACTCCTTTTTGAAGTCATTAAAAATGTAAGATGAAGCGTGGCCGAGCTTTGCAAAACTATTAAGTACCTACATTATTTCTATTGTGTTTATATTTTATCGTTTTTTGCTATCCTGAAAACTTCGTTGGACGGAGACCTAGATGACTGATGATGTCAATTACCTGATGGTGGAATCTGAAGGCGGGTATAAGATCTCAGTGACGGCACTATGTAGAACCATCATGTTTGTCTTATTTGAATAGAATATAAGTAAAAGAATATAAATCTTGAAAGCTAGGTCATCCTAACTATTTCTATTACCGAGGACCGATAAGCACTTACCTGGTCATCATCAGACCTTTAGAAAGTATCATGTAGTAGCATCCGTGATCAATGAGATAAACGTTGAAAGCTGGGTCGTCCTAACTATTCTCCATTACTGAGGACCAATAAACCCTTACCTGGTCATCATCAGACCTTCAGAAAGTATCATGTATAGTAGCAACCGTGCTCAATAAATGTTAAAAGCTGGGTCAACCTAACTATTTTCGTTAGATGAGAACCTTGTTTTGAGATGTTTTCCCTTTGAGACCACACCCGTAGCTGGTATCAATAAGCCAGACCGTCACACTAACACGTATTATTTCATTATCTTGAAAACATTTTTATTGCACACATTCGGGGAACCGTTACAGTACCGATATCTAATGTCGTAAACGAAAAAAAATTCTCAACTCAAAATTTTCAAGTAACTTCCAGTAGGTAGGTAGGTACCAGCGGCCGTTGACCCCACAATCAGCTGTGGTTACAGCACATCAACATCATCATCAGCCTAAAGAAGTCCCCTGGACATGGGCCACTCCAATCGCATGCCATTTAATTATGTAGGGGACAGCTGATTTTTTTTCGCGATTGCAGGTTTGGTCATTTGGTGCCATGGTAAAATTGTTCATAATGTACAAGGAACCCTTAAAATGTTGCCCATGATTTCAAATTCATATCTTCGGCTAGGTGCTCTCATCCAGCTGCTACCAGCCACCCTGCGAAGGTTGGCACTCCACCTAGCCTGAGGCCGTTCTTGCATTTGCTAATTCGCGGTCTCCACTCAAAAACATGTCTACCCCTGCTATGGCTACTATTATCAGCTTATTGTCACTTCAGGATGTTTATTCGGTGGGCCATGTTAACTACTTTAGTTCTCTCTCAGAGGGCTCCAAACAAACAATCAAAATAAGTAACTAATGTAATCTAACCAGCCTGTACCTACTCTCCCACAGGAGGGCACAGGCCTCCTTCTCCCTTTTCCACACAATTCTGTATTTTGCTAGTGACAAAAAAGGGGTGTAAATCGGGACTCCTCAAGACTCAACCTCACCTACTCGTGGTGCACCCTGCTGCTTACCAATGAGGCACTAACAACCAACAAATGGCGGGATATCCATTTAATATACCTACTACAGGGCTCAAGAACGTGGACGTTCATACGACACTTCTAGTAGAGCAGTTTACATCAGGGCAGGATGTCAACTCAGGGTGGTGGCGGATAAGTATTTCATATAACAACGGCGGCACCCTTAAGCCGAGTTAGCTGGCGTACTGCGCCCTCACTAACCCGCACTAGTCAAGCGTGTTTTCCATAGAAAATAAGTAAACATTACTTATATACCTAAAACGTACCAAAATAAACATGTAGACTGGTTCACTCTGGTCTCTGAATCTTCGCAGAACTTCTATTTCGTCAGCAGGTACCTATAAAAAAAACGTGTCAAACATCTGACATCTGTTTTGGTTGACTCCATCTGAGGGCCAACTAGAGCACCGCGCGCGCTTCCCCGGCATCCTGTTACACACTTCCGTCCCTTTTCACGAAATCACTCCCACAGATTTCAGGAAAGCGAGAGGAAAGAAATAGGGTGTACATTCCCATAATATAGCTACAATAAGTGTCGGCGCTCGTGGCTAAATAATAAGCGTAGTTAGTTCGTGGATGGGTGACCATCCATTAAATATCGAGACACCTCCGTGCTGTTGGTCGTGCCTATCATTCGTAGATCTTTGAGTCGTTACGAATAGTCAAAAAACATTCCTACCAAGCGGTATCGTGTTACCCAGTAACTGGGTTGTGGAGGTCAGATGGCTGTCGTTTCATGTAAAATACTGGTTTTCAACTGCATTTGGTTAGACTAGAAGTTAACCCCAACATAGTTAGGAAAAGGCTAGGCAGATTGACATATGTGTCGGGAGTACACAAGACTTAAAGTGAAGTCAAAAATAAGAGTAAAACTAATGTACAGTAGGTACTCACTTTTAACAATATCAGTTTACCATCGCTCCAATCCATCTTCATAGTATTGAAGAGTCTGTCAAGGGCAGTGCACGAGCCAAAAGCATAACTGTATATTTCTGCACCTAGCATATAAACTTAATAATTAAGTATTGTACTTTCTGGTCACGATATAAACTAAAAGGAAATAATTTTATTTACACTCATCCAGCACTCATCCAATGCATTCACGACTCAATTAGCTCAATAATAGGAAACTAAGTATCTATAAATTAAATTACTTTAGCTGTAAAAAAATTATACTTAAATATTTACTAACCATAGATTATGCCCAGACAGAAGATCTACTTGTTGTCTGCAAATAGAACCACTAACATACTATTTTACTTCTATTTACCTAAGTTTTTAATTTAATTTTATACTTTATACTCTTTGTTAATTTATTATATACGTATTATAGCATACACTGCACTTTCTAGCCTGAAACACAGGTTCAACCTAGTTCAGGCAAATAAACAACTGTGTTCTAGTTTATTTGTTAAGCTAACCTTTTTATTGTAAATGTGACCTTTTTATAAATAAACAATTATTATTATTATTATTATCTTTATTCAATTTTTTTACATATAAGTTATATTTTTAAATATTAGAATTAAAAAAAAAACATTTAAAAATATAAAAAATAGAAATCCACCGGCATGGGGAACAGGGTCCAAGCTACCGGTGGTTAGGGCCCCAGAGACAGGAACCTCCTCACAATACTATACTCCTTATTATTATTATGAATATTTAATCACAAAATGCATTGGATGCCGGACGAGTGTATCACAGCCCATACGTATATACATAATTGATGCAATGTATATACATAGTATATCAGTTATCTGGTTTCCATAGTACAAGCTCTGCTTAGTTTGGGATCAGATGACCGTGTGTGAAATGTCCCAGGATATTATTATATTATTATTATTATAATGACGATTGTGACGAGCTTGTAACTTTGTGTCTTTTTTGAGAAAAAATAATCTTTCAACATAATTACAACCACATTCAGTAATATAACCAAGAGAAAATACTGTAGAAACATTCGGTTGCTAAATACTTACCGTAAAACGCTGCAACTTTGCCAAATAAGCCCAAGTTTGCCTATTTCGTTTCAATTAAGATAATTCGCGCTTGCTTAGTGTTATCTTATTTTCTGGCATTTGGTATTAATTTTACATTATTAGGGCATTTTTTTAGGGCAACATATTTTTCATTTTTTATAATGGTAGCTCCATTATTACTCTGACAGCTGTGCGACAAAAACTGGTGGGAATGGGTGAAAATTTTTAGGGTCCTATAACTTTCACCTCCTTCTGCGAAGCGGTAATGCTCGCGAAGGAGGAGGCGGAACGCGTGAGGGAGAGGCAGCCTCACGCCCTCAGTCGCCGCAGGAGACGCCCTGGGCGGCGGGAATCGATAGCCGATTCCCGGCCACCGTAGGCGCGGGCTTGCGGACGGTGAGTAGTGGGTAGCTCGCCGTCCGGTGAGGACCAGGCCCGGGTCGACGGCGCGTTGTGTTCCACGCGCGCCTCAAAGAGATGTCAGCAAAAGATGGGGTCCAATAGGGCCGATGCCGCTGGGGTCGCGGGTTGTTTGAAAAAGATACCGTGGCCCTGGCATAGGCAACTGAAGGAACACGGGTGGGTTTTAGTCAGTAAAAGTCTGACACGCCCTTCCGCTCCACCCACAGCGGGAGAAGTTATTTGATGATGTCCCATCCACAATAAAAAAAAAAAGGGTCCTATAACTTTTGCAGTTCTCGCTACTCGCTAGAAGGTGTTTTCGTGCAGGAATAACGTCCCAATGCAATGTAACAAAATACTGACTATTATGGTATGGTTTTATATTTTTAAGAAAAGGACTTGATTTCATCAAAATAACTTAGTAGGCAATGTTGTGCGCTGTTTTGTAAACTTGAGTGTCATGCACAACATTGCCTGGGTCTAGGGTTGTCACTTGTCGGATTTTATTAATGATATATTTTTCATATGATTTCATTCAGTCAAAATAACTGGCGAAATGTGGTGTACTATACAATACACATCAGCCTAACCGTTCGGGCATTACTGGCGTGATTATGTGTTGTATTTAAGAACCAAAATCTTAGTTCTATTGCAGTAATAATGAAGAAATGGGAAACCAGGAGCTTGTAATATTATGTTGATTACTCAGTGGAAACAAAGTTATTTCATCATACGAAGCCCTAAGCAAAGGATAGTACCTACTTATTTTGTTTTAAAATACATTATAAGTTAAACTACCCCAACTTACTCAAAATAAACCTTATGAAGTGAAGCCATTGTTATAAAAATTGGTTGTTTATTATATTTGTAACTATGAAACATTAGTGCCAAAAAAACATTGCATTTGTATTTTTTTCTGTTTATTTGTGAAAAAAAAAGTAAATAAAAGTATTAAAAAAGTAATCTGTATTTTTTGGACAACCCTAGCGTCAACGATATATTTGTATGGAAAGTTTGTGATACCTGTTACAACTTTGCCTATTAGCAGAAAAAAATACTACCTTCATGGCAATAATGTAACTACCGGGGACAAGAACGGTGTCTCACAGACACGGAAAAAAATACTGAAAAGATCAACATTATGTTATTGAGATATCCTTCTAGGCAGAGTTGTGTATTTTACCTACAACTTTGGGTGCTTTTCATTCGGAAAAACAGCAAGATTTAGAAAGATTTGAGTTCTACCTGGCAGGGCATAAGGTCTGTTTACCATTTGACACTCATTAAAAACCATAATAATAAATAGGTTCAGAGATACGAACAAAGAACGTCAAAATCCAGGCAAAGTTACAACAGCATTTTACAGTACTCTTTTTTTTAACGACTTCAAAAAAAGGAGTTAACAATTCGACACGTAGGTATGTATGTAATATTATTGGAACTGCAATATATTCACATATGATGATCTATTAGAGCTTCCAAATAAATACACAAAATTTCATAGATGTATGTAAGTATGTTTAGGTATATGTTTTTCTACGCATTTCTCCGAAACTATTAATCGGACCGTGACTATTCTTTTCTTGTTGGCTTACATTTACTTCAACTTAGGGCACAGTGAAAGTTTCATCAAAATCGATTCAGTAGTTTTCAAGATACTTAATAGACGAATACGTATAAGTGTGATGGCCTGGCTTATTGATAAGAGCTACGGGTGTGGTGTCAAAGGGAAAACATCTTAAAACCTTGTTCAAATTCTAGTGCAATGTTTATAACAAAACTACTTATTTACTACTTATTAGAAACAAATATTCCAGTTTTTACTAAAAACTAAAAAATACGAAATACTTAAAAATAATTTTAAAAAATTAAATCGACTTCAAAAAGAAATTAACTCAAAATTGAAATAACTTTAATTTCGGAAGTCGGTGGCAAAAAACTAAAATACAGATCCCAAGACACCGACTTCCGAAATTAAAGTTATTTCAATTTTGAGTTAATTTCTTTTTGAAGTCGATTTAATTTTTTTAAATTCTTAAATAAGGAAACAGATAAATCTCCGAGTGCTTGTGGTTAAATATACGTGGTGCCATACAGAAAACATCTTTACGCATTAGTGCTGTATTGGATGGTCTCACACACTATCTGTGCGTATATTTATCGCGCCGCCCGGTTGCGGTTATCCATATAGGTATGATAGGAGGATTAAAATTTTATATTTTACAAACAATGGCTTGCATGAGTCGGATGTTTTTAAACCGAACATGGCTCTAATACATCTCTTCTGTGACCTGAATATTAACTCTGAGTGTGGAGTTCTCCCAGAAAATAATACCATTTCTCAGAAGAAATACAGTTACTAATTTATTGCTTCCACGGGTAACAAAATTACGGCAGGGACCACGGATAATAAATGAGAATCTGTTTCATGTTGACAGTTCAAAAATATTCATTGCGTTATTTACATTGTTGCAGAGACAAATTTCTCGAACATATGAAGCAATGAATTAGCAATATGCTTCAAAATCATTCGATTGTGATTGATAGTGTGTTACGCAATTAGGGCACTGGTCTGACCACGTTTACTGTATGTCCAATGTGATGTGGGCCAAAAAAAACCTATACCACCGTGTAGGTTTTTTTTTAACTGTGCAAGGGACATCGACGCGTAAACTTTTGCACTACAACCGATTTATCTTGGCAGGTCTGAACATAGGCACTAAGAAGTTTCGCGCATGTTCTCACTCACATCCGCCTCGTCACCATATGATTCCTAAAAAATGTTACTGCACAGCCTTCTGCGCGAAGTTCGGACCTGCCAAGATAAATCGGCCGTACTGTACCATAAATTCAGCACAAGATTCTAGACCCACAAGCGTTGAAATTTTTGATCGGTTATTTTGACCTTGTAGGGTTGTACAGGTAGTATTGACGAAAATTTTTAACACTATAGTGGATCTAGAAATGTGCTGATTTCATGAGAATAGTATGCGCGTCGATGCCCCTTCCAACCCACCCTGTATATTCAGCCCTGTAGTAAACATGCAACATATCGCACCCGCCCGCTATGTAGATACCCTTACCTAATCCAAAATTAAAATAACAATACTAACAAATAAGCTGATCGGCATTATTCTTTATAACATTATCAAATTCTTTTTCATTGTGGATTTCTACAAACAATTCTATTTTCTTTTTAGCCATTTTCACTCAACTTGAGTAGCAATCGGTTTGGTTGAGACTTGGAAATGGTAGTTACAGTCATCGCGTGGCCTACTGGAAGGTACCTTATATGTACGAACCTACGTGACTTTGAGCTGGGTTAGCGTAGTACGGAGTTTTTGTAATAATATTTTTGATTCTCCATGGAGTTTCTTGCTCGTTCATCTACATTGGAACCTACTACGCTTTGGAGTGGGCAAATATAGCTTCATCTTCCTGACGGGCCGGCTCCTTTATAATAAAAAGTGCCTGTAAATGGTCTAATTGAAATATTTTTTTTTTTTTATATATTATATAGTATTGAAGTTCGAGTTAGAATCCTTTTTTTAGCGTGTTGATGGCAATCTATGTAACATATATAGGGTGTATCAGAAATGTGTGGTAGGTATAGTCGTGTTCTTTAATATCTGAGCATGTTCACGAATCATCAAAGAGGAGCTCGTGGCTAAGTAATAACAGCCGCACGGATCGATCCATCAGGTTAAGCTACGCTTGCCGGGGTTGGTCCGTGGATGGGTGACCATCTTTACATACCGAGACTCCTCCGTGCCTCGGAAAGCACGTTAAGCCGTTGGTCCCGGCTGTCATTCGTGGATCTTTGACAGTCGTTACGGGTCGTCAGAAGCCCGAGTCTGACAACCAGTCTTACCAAGGGATATCGTATTACCCAGTAACTGGGTTGTGGAGGTCACATAGGCAGTCGCTCCATGTAAAATACTGGTATTCAGCTGCATCCGGTTAGACTGGAAGCCGACCCCAACATAGTTGGGAAAAGGCTAGGCAGATTGATTGTTCACGAATCAAAAATATATAGGCAATGGTAAGTTACATAAAACTCTAAACAGCTTTGCCTTACAATAAATTGTAAACAATCTGTGACATCTTATATATGTGACTACATTATATCAATAATATTGCTACAGACAAATACTCTAAAAAATGTGCGCAATCCCTTGTTCATATTATTTAACGCAGTTAGGTTCACAGATATCTATGCAATTTTTCTATGAAAAATATCTTGACAATTTGACGTCTCGAATTGTTTTCTTAAATTCTTTGAACAATCTCTTTACAGAAGTGTACCTGCGTGTGCTATTGTAATCATTTTTCTTTTCAACGTTAGGTTTTCAGAAGAACAACATAAGAAGTTAAGAATAATGGAATAAAAATTAAATACGAATGCTTAAGATGTTATTTTTATTTTTAAAACAGACTGATAAGTTTTAAACAAATAGGTAGGTAGTCTGCGTTGACCCTAAGATTTCCTAAACCTTAATTAATCATATAATATAGCTACACGCAACGTTGTCAGATTGATACAGTCCTATTACGAACGGCAACATTGCATTCTTCGTACTTTATTAATCGTACTTCTGCTCCGGCAAACAAAAATGAATTTAATGATATAGGCCATTTAGTTGAATATTCAAAATCTAGAGTGGGTATTAGAGATTAGTCAGATATTTTTGACTGCACTACCGTAACATACTTAAGTTTACATAATAACATTTTATTGATGTCTGTTTGTATAGAACTATATGATCATTTTAACGCTTACAACATTTTGAAACATTGTCACTGCCAATATATTAGTGAACTCGACTGTACAGACCATCAAACTGAACAACTTCCTCCATGGGACCAACATCGTCATCATCCAGAAAAAATAAACCCGATATTCGAAAAGGGCATAAGTCACTTGGTTAAAACTTTTCAGAATCAACAAAAATAATGTTTCTTGTAATGAAAGTAATTGGTGCTAAAGAAACAGACTATAGAGGTTGAGAAATAAAAAACATAAGTAGGTAGGTAGGATTTTCTGGGATATTTATTTATTAAAAAGAGTGAATTTTCATACATATATTTAGAATTAAAAATTTTTGGCCTTTTTGACTCGTGCCCTTTTCGAAATGACTGGTTCAAATAATCAGCTGTTCCATACATTTGGGTCCAGTAGGTATTGATCTTGTACGGGACAGCTGATAATGCTGGTTTATTGTTAATATATAGTATCTATACCTATCATCACGCGTGTTAGCTATGTACTGTCGGCAAACAAAGCGGCGGATCTAGTTTCCCGCGGGCTGAAGGCTGATCCCATGAGCGTCCATCCTTGTTGTGAGCTGGTTCCACTTCGCCCAAAATGGCCAATCATACCGAGTGACACGATCTACCTATGGTACTGGTTTCTTGTTCTGTTGTACTTACCTACATACTAACAATTCTATAGGTACTATAGTTAACCATAGGTCTTAGTTTCTAAATGTTCATAGTTTATACAATTTATACGTATTCTATTTCCTCGTCCTCATTTTTTATCCTCCAATAAGCTTTTTGTCGGTGGTACAATTAGATCATACATACATTGTATCTTTACTTGTGAATTTGTGATACAAAGTAGGTATCCATTTTTTTGCTGTGGCGTTGTTCACGCTGAGCCAGTGATGCTAGCAGACAGGAGAAGCAGAGATTAAGTTTTATCAAGTCATTTTTGGCAATTTTATTTGCAGTTTAACACACGCCTGTCAATGCAAACTCGTTGCTGCGTTATCAAGTGAAGTTTACTTTCCGCTCATCAATCATTTGTCGAAATTCACTACACGCTTCTTAACTTCTAATTGTCTCCTAGTCATACTCATCATTGCTAGTCTGTTATGAGAAATGGCTACCTGCCTCACTTAAATAAAAGCTAGTTTAAACTTTCCATCCTCATATTTCTCTTCCCTCAGAACCCCTCAACATGTCCACTTTCACCTCCTTCTGTTTCCATAGGACGGCCCATTAATTCTACTCTCATCCACAGGTCTCTGACGGCAACGTGAAACATCTGCAATGCTTTGGCAGCACAGATGAGTCTTGAGTGCTGTCCTGTTTAGCCTAGCAGTGAGGTGAATACAACGAGGGACATCATTTAGAGGGCATGCACTCATATTTGCCCTTTTCCAGATTTATGAAGTCTACGCTTCAACCCGGGCAGAATGTTGGGAATCGAACCCAACACCTTGCGCGTGGTCTGCATGAGCAGGCGGCGTGATCAGCGCGTCATCGGCAAGCTAAGACGCAGCGCGGCGGTGACAAGACTCGGCCCAACGACCACTCGCGTCCACGGACTCCACCGCGACGGATGATTGTCGTCTTCTAATAAAAAAAATTACTGTTTACCCGTGTCACTGACTCTGGAAGAGCCACCATCAGGGATTTTAATTTTGAAAACGCAAAAAATTTGTCGCTAATTAGTCGAAATTAGTCGCCAAATATCAGAATGAGTCGGTTACTGGTTCAAAAGATATAAGGGTTTATAGGTGGCCCTGCTGGAGAGACTCTCCCCAGCAGGGCCAAATTTATATCTCAAAAACTAGGGCACCTAGCGAAGATCTGTTTTCTCCCATATTTAGTCGCCAATTAGTCGGAATTAGTCGCCAAATATCAGAATTAGTCGGTCACTGGTTCAAAAGATATAAGGGTTTATAGGTGGCCCTGCTGGAGAGAGTCTCCCCAGCAGGGCCACATTTATATCTCAAAAACTAAGACACCTAGCGAAGATCTGTTTTCTCCCATATTTAGTCGCCAATTAGTCGGAATCAGTCGCCAAGTTACAGATTTAGTCGGTGTGTAATTAAAAAGATATTAAAGAATTCAATTTCCTCATACAGTGGTACAAGCGAGTACAAAATACTTTATGTATTTTCTAGATAGTATCTATGACGTCTTATGGAGGAATGTTTGTTTCGAATTAAATAAATATAAACTTAGTCTATAATTTCAACCCACCATAGGAAAGCTGTATTCATTACTTATAAACAAATCTACAATAATGTACGATGTAATGTGTATGTGTGTGTGTGTGTGTAATGTGTGTATGTGTATTTATTTATCCAAGACAATGTGCACTTACCACTTAGTCACTGGCAGATAGATCGCTGCGCTCCGTTTCATTTACGGTAAGTAAGAAAGAGATAGATGCGCGTGTACAGACGAGCTGTTTAGAACTAGTTGCCCGTCACGTAAGTTAAAGGGTCAGCGCAGACAGAGAGGAATAATCCCCGGTCTCGGGTATTTTCTTTACGGATCGCGTATGTTCGAGATTGCGCGCGACCTCGCGAGCCTGCGCGAGTAAACCGTTCTAGGTTACAGCTACAGTAAACATGCCAGTTTGTCGCGAAAGTTTGTCAACGATGGTGGACTGGGATATGATTATAATTGTGCTTTTGGCGGAAGAAGAAGAAATGGAAGAACATGTTAATAAAACCCCTAACATCCAAACTCATAAACTATATCTGTTCATAATATTTAATAAATAGGTATTTGTAACATTTTCTGAAAGTACAATAATTTTAAGGTAATAAATCATTTTATATTTCGACAACAGAAGTTTTATTATTCTAAACTAAATTAAGATAAAATAAAAACTCAACCCGTCCATACCCACAACACAACACTCACAATTACCTCAAAATACACACAAACACAACACACATCAAACGAACTTTTTGAAAATTCATTTTTATAAAATAAAATTTGATTACAATTGACAATACGTTTTCAACGTTTTAGTATTTTAAACATTTTACTAAAGGTACGATATTTTTTTATTATTCTAACGTTAATTAGAGGTTAACATTGTAAACTGGTAAAACAGTTGCATGCGACTGTACATCTTGACACCAAATAGACCAAGAGCAAGGTTTAATGTTTTCAAAGAAGTTTAAGCCACTCTAAACTAGTAATTAAAAACATAAAAACATGAATTTAATAGAGAATTTATCTTATTTAAGACTTTAGACCGATAAAACTAAAAGTATATTACACATATTAATAGAAATATTTTTTCTTGGTAATTTTTCGTGAACTCTTCGATCTAGCTCTTGGACTATACCTTACTAATTAAACTCATTATATCTCCTAAACTAAGACCCGACTAAATCTGTAACTTGGCGACTGATTCCGACTAATTGGCGACTAAATATGGGAGAAAACAGATCTTCGCTAGGTGTCCTAGTTTTTGAGATATAAATGTGGCCCTGCTGGGGAGACTCTCTCCAGCAGGGCCACCTATAAACCCTTATATCTTTTGAACCAGTGACCGACTAATTCTGATATTTGGCGACTAATTCCGATTAATTGGCGACTAAATATGGGAGAAAACAGATCTTCGCTAGGTGCCCTAGTTTTTGAGATATAAATTTGGCCCTGCTGGGGAGAGTCTCTCCAGCAGGGCCACCTATAAACCCTTATATCTTTTGAACCAGTGACCGACTAATTCTGATATTTGGCGACTAATTTCGACTAATTAACGACTAATTTTCTGCGTTTTCAAAATTAAAATCCCTGATGGTGGCCCTGCCAGAGTCAGTGACACTGTTTATCCGGGAAAGTTAATATTGTAATAAGGACGGTATTAAACCGTTGCCTAAAATATAGTCCTCTTATTTTATTGCTCCCCGCTCTAACACGACGTCTGCCTTTAGCGTCTACGTTCCAGTCGACTTATGAACGAATGCAACGCACAGCGTCGCCGATCCTTGCCATTTTGTAGTGACGCTTGACACGACCTGACGCTGCAATGTTTCGAAATAACTAGAGACGCGACGCAAAGCATTTGAATACTGTAGAATAGTGTCGCGTACAGCATCAAGACGCTGACACACGTCGTGTGAAAGAGACCACAACAGTACATTTCTATAGTAGATCGCGACGCGGCGTACTGTACGGCGTGACGCTGTAAACGCGGCCGCTTACAGCGTCACACCGTCTAGTACGCCGCGTCGTCGGCGTTTATAGGAGACTAAGCCTTAGTTGGTCACGTTAGGCATCGTTCACACCAAACGTACACCAAACGTATTGTCCGCCGCCGACTGAGAAAATGTATAAAAAACAAACGACAATTACTCGGCGGCTGAAGTTTGTGTTTTCATATATTTTGTACTAGACGCTCACAGTCGGCAGCCGACTATACGCGTTGGTGTGAACGATGCCTTACGTATAATCTTTCCAACCAATTATTTTACTTTAGCGTCCAAGTATTGCATTTTTTCATCTATAGTTGCCGGTCAATAAATAAGGAACGTGTGTTTATGTCAATAGTAAAATAAATGATTGGAAAGAGTATAGTTGTTCATTCTCATGACTACTACACTCCCAAGCATTTGCCTCGTTTAAGGCGACAGCAGCAGGTAGCCCGCGAAATTAAAATTTTCTTACGTTTTTAGCCATTTGCAAATCAGCATCAGCACCCTAATTGCGTAACACACTATCGATCGGAATCTCTATGATTTTGAAGTAAATGGCTAATACACTGCTCCATATGTTCAAAAAAATTGTTTTTCGCACCACATTTAAAAAACGCAATGAATGTTATTGAACTGTCAAAACGAAACCGATTCCGATTGATAGTGTGTTACGCAATTAGGGTGCAGGTTGTATGTTGATCTGAATACGATTCGCGACCGTAAAAAGTATGTATGTATAGAATTATAATCATTACATTGAAATCACCAATACAACTCTCTGAGTTTATATAATACTAATCAATTACTTTTTCATGAAATCTTGACATTTTGTATGACGAGCTAACTTAAGGAATTGTATTACTGATTCTAATGATTATAATTTTGTAATTACATATATGTTACGGTCGCGAATCATAATTTAATCAATATACAACCTAATACTGAATTGCAAATTGCAAAAAACGTAAGAAAATTTCAATTTCGCGGGCTACCTGGAGCTTCCCCCTTCACCTAACTCACTAACCACTGTGTTTTTCTTCTACCCCTTATAATAATTTAAAACTCATATAAATAGAACAACCAGTATATTATCCTGAATATAAGTAAAAAACAAAAATAACCTATATCATCGTGATCCAGCAATAATTTAGTTTCTTAGTCTGGCAACTCCACCGCCATTTAACAGAGATTACAAAACCACAGTTCGTTTTTCAAATTTAATAGTATTTTAAAATCTTTTACTATTTAGTTGAAGTAGAGGTCGTGGGTTCAGGGTCCGTATCATACTCAAGTCTCCAGAAAAGATCTTCGATAGTAGTGGAGCAAAGATAGTAATCTTCTATCAACTCATCATATTTATCTTTTAGTTCTTGTAGTTTTTTAAACATTACACTATAGCGTTGCTCTTGATAGTTGTCTTCAATGTAATAGTACAGCATGCCCTAGAATTAAAAATAAATAATTGCACAGTAATTTTAATATTTAAGGCCTAAAGGAGAGTACACACGTAACTGCAAGCATGACAAGCCTGCATGAACAATCATTTTGTGCAAGCGTGCACAACTTCCCTATGGGCTGAAGCTGGAGCAGCATCAGTTTTTGCTTGAGCGACGGATGACGGCGCCCTTTCTTCAGCTGCATTAAACATTGCAACTGGCGTGCGTATGATTGCGCAAACTTAACCTGTATACACACGTTCAATCATGCTTACACAAGCGTGGTTTGGTCAAGACGCATAATGAAAATACTCCATGTCACTTGCACAAAATCATCAAACAGACTCAAGAACGCTTGCACAAAATGATTGTTCATGCAGGCTTGTTATGCTTGCACTTCGACGACCTAGACTCGTTCTTGACTGATTAGCCGGAAAAGGCAGCAGACAAAGATGAATGGAAAAGTATGGGGGGAAACCTTTGCCCAGCAGTGGGTCAGAACAAGTTTAAAAAAAGGGAAAAACATCTACACACACCATGACACCACGCCTAGCTTCCCCTGAGGATTGTGCAAAGGTGTACACAATACTGTACCCATATTTCGCCAGTTATGTTTCGCAGTTGTGTTTAACTAAACAGCGCCGTTCAACTAGCGGCCTGAATGATATTCAATTATAGGTTAGGTTGGAACTGTGATTAACCACGCTCGAGCCGAATGGGTTGCAGTACCTAGCTAACCAAATGGGTTAGGTTAGGTTAGAACTGTGACCAACCGTGCGCGAGCGAAGAGAGCGGAGTCGCGGTAGCGGCCGGCTGTTAACTAAACAGCTAATTAAACTAGTTGGTATTAACATATTCATATTATCAATTAAAGTCGTTAAAACTTGTCGTGTCTGTCTATTTGACCGCGTAGTTCTTCTAAACTACGCAACGAATTTTGATGTGGTCTTCACCATTATTTAGAAAATGTTTTCCGGAAGGTTTATGGCACAAGGGGAGTAGGTCTATACACGGCAGTAGGTGGAACAAGGCTGCCAAGCCCTAGCCCACCGGTATCGGGAACAAGGTGCAAGCTACCGGCAGTCATGGCTCCAAAAAGGAGCGTCTACATCGGCCATAAAATCGGTGCGTCAATGAAGCCATTAAGAGGCAATACGGTCATTTACTAATGACCCTATTGCCTCTTAATGGCTTCATCCTACCTATAGTACCTATACTACTTGATACTCAAGTACTATAGGTTTTCACCATTTTAATAATACTCCTGTATTCGTTGTATATATGAAGGGGATCCAGCCGCCTAACGACGGCCTCGAGAGATGTTGGTCGATGCTTTCTGCCATCAGACCATTGGCCGAAAGCCGATAATTAAATAACTTATTATTAGCAACCTGGAGCGCCTCACTGCAGGGCAAAGGCCTCCCTTCCCTTTTTCCACTTATCCCTATATTTTGCTAAACTCTTGGAAAAGAGTCAAGTTCTTCACGCCATCTTCTGAGCCTTCAGCGCTGTCTTCACGCCATCTTCTGAGCCTTCAGCGCTGTCTTCACACCATCTTCTGAGCCTTCAGCGCTGTCTTCACATCATCTTCTGAGCCTTCAGCGCTGTCTTCACGCCATCTTGTGAGCCTGCAGCGCTGTTTTTTTTTATTGCGAACTAGCTTTTGCCCGCGGCTTCACCACTGTGGAGCTCCAGGATATAAGTTTTTAAACCGTCTTGGTCACTAACACTATTATTATAAATTAAAACGGGATATTTACCATGTAGGTATATTAATTGTTTCTAGTGTCCGATATTTCCGCACTGTTGCAAGTGCCATGATCACGGATAAACTGAAGTTATTGCGGGTGGATGTTTACGAGCAGACAAAACGTTCTACCCTCTTTCTTGTTCGTTTTGTGCGATTGACACCGCTACTACTGTCACTTGTAACACTCACAACTCGATTCTGTTCTCGACACACAAAACTCACTGTGTCTGCTTGCGAACTTTTTTCGGCACTCTTGCGGTTTTTACACAATTGGACCACTGGATTCCAGGATCTCCACAGTTGAAACCCATCCTCACGGTTGAAGTTCTTATAGTTGGTAATCTCAATCGCTTTTCTCACCAGTCTAGGTATGTAGTGGTTTTCTGTCGAGATGACCTGAGGGTTATGTAACTCAATCCAGTGTGGTTCGATCCAGATTCAAAGAGATGTTTAAAAACATTTATACATGGTAAATATCCCGTTTTAAGTTCTAAAAATAGTATCTCACAGGAAGTATCATAGGATACTTCCTGTGAGATACTATTTTTATTTTAGAACTAAGGACAAGGTAAGGACATAGGTCCTTACCCAGGTCATGGTCTGTCCGTGTGCCCAATTTCATCCAAATCCGTTCAGCGGTTAAGACGGGAGAGAGTAACAGGCAGGCACACACACAGGCAGGAGTTACCTTTGCATTTATAAATATGTACAGACGCCAGCACAGCAAGCTACCCGAAACTGTCAAATTTTCCCAATCAACCTTGAACCTAATGCTTTAGTGATAATGTTGAAAATCTGACAGATTATATTAGCTTGATGTGCTGGTGTCTGTACGTATGGATTATTATAAGGTATAATTAATTTTATTATTTATATTTTTTCTTACCAAATGTTCTCTACCAAGCCTGCTAGTGTTGAATGTCTGGAGAAACTCTCTCTTAAAGTTATTTAAAGTTTGTGCGAACATTACACTCTTCTCGGTATGACTTATGGTTACCTCCTTGGCGTCTGTTTCCGATTCAGCTATAATGAAATAAAGTATTAAATAGATATATATTTATTTACAACATAACATCACACTTGCATTTCCTAAAGGGTTTGCAGAATTCTAACATACCTACTCCCTTTCGCCAGTTATGGGAGCGAGGCTTGCTACTGAATATCCGGGGACAAATCGAGACTGGGCTGCTACTGTTCTGGATTGAAAATTCAATAACACTGCCCCGACTCGGGGAACAAACCCAGGACCCCACGCTCATTAGTCTTCCTAGCGACCGCGAGATCAAAGAGACAGCCAAAGACTAACTTAGCTACTGAGCAGGGGCGTAGCTACCGTTGTAACAGCCGTATTAATGATACAGGGGCCCCCATGTGTGAGGTAAAATCTGTAAAATATTATCCAAAACCTCAAATTCTTATTGATAATAGGCCCGTAATTAGTGTTTTTTTTTTTCGCTAGACTATTTTGTGTCTCTCTGCTGGGCTTTCTTTCCAAACCTTTCTGTCTTGTGTGATCTCTGGCCATGTTGGCCCTGCAAACATGATCTCAGTCCTACTGAGAATATATCTTAAACTCGCCACAAAATAATAGGTCCGTTTTGACATGAGGGTGTCCCTCTTTGTCCCGCTATGTTTGTCTCTCTTTGGCATATGATACGATATGGGCTGTCAAAACGGACCTATTATACCATGACAGGCCAGCTGGCATGATTGGTTAAGATACCGCCTATCATGTCGCAGGTCGTGGGTTCGATTCCCATCCAGGACAAACATTTGTGTGCATGAACATGTCTGTTTATCCTGAGTCTGGGTGTAATTATCTATGTATTTACAAACAGAAAAAAAAGTAGTCAGATAACTGGTTTCCGTATTACAAGCTCTGCTTAGTTTGGGATCAGATGACCGTGTGTGAAATATCCCAGGATATTATTATTATATTATTATTCTGTGGCGAGTTTAATAGTATAAAATAGGGATAAATCGACACCATCTTGCATATCTTGGCCGATACGATACTGATACCAATATAAATCCGTATCGGTAATTTGGTTTTTAAATAATATTTAATAAACTTACAATCACACGATATACTCAGTTAATTTTTTTTTTTTTTTATCAAATCAAGTAAAAGTCGTAAAAAGACGCATTACGAAGCCGTCATCATCGTCTCTGTGCAAAGTTTACAGTAGTATCTACGTAATGTAACGCACACAAAACATTGTGTTGGTGGGTTATGGGTGTATGCAACGATACAGGTATCGTGGGAGTCATCATAATCAACCCACATATATAATTTTCCTACTGCTAAGACACAGGCCTCCACTCTGTGCGAGTTAGTGGGCCGTAATCCACCACGCGAGCCCAGTGCGGGTTGGTAGCTGGCACATAAATAATGGCTTCGACTTTTTGTTCTAGGACGTCAGTGTCCTCACGATGTTATCCTTCACAGTTTTGAGAGCAGTGGTGATGAAATAATTTACATAAAGTAAAGCGCCTGTCCGAACCTACGACCTACAACTCGTAAATCGCGGCCGTTACCACTGGGCCACCACTACATGCTCTAACGTGGGAGCATTTAAAGTAAAATTACAAAATTAAAAACTTGTTTTTGCAAAAAAATAGTTGGAAGTTTGGCCTTCAATATCTCCATAACCAGAAAGTTCCTAGGTATGTTCCAGTATTAACAACATAATAACGGGAGGAGCAAGTAACTCTTGGCCTCGTTATGGTTATTTTTACACCCTTTACACATAAATCATAAAAGTAGTTACTAAAAATACACTCACATTCCGAAGACTCGTCATCCACATGGTCGCCTATCCTGTAGGCTGTGACCATTTTAAGCTTGATCCGCACCGTGTACCCTTTGGTTATTGATTCGAGGATCTCTTCTGCTGGTCCTATGGCTGCAAACTGGCCATTCGCAATTATTGCTATGCGGTCGAAGACCGAATGCAGGAGCGGCCAGTCCATTCTGGAAAGGAAATGATAATGGTAATTTCTGGGTTTAGTGACAAGCCGTGCGCCCGATGGGATGTCTCATCGGCAAATATGACGAACTTCCACACTAACTTTCATTCCCCAAGTGCTCAAATATACGAGAGGTACGTTGCCAACGGCAGAGGCAACTGCAGCCGTCAACACTCTTCGGTGGCAGCCGTACACTCGTTGGTGGCAGCTGTAGACGCGTCGACTGCAGCCGTAAACGCGTCGATGGCAGCCGTCGACACTCGTCGGCGGCGGCCGCAGATGCGTCGATGGCAGACGCCGACGGCTGCAGTTGCCTCTGCCGTTGGCCACACGCCACTCGTGTATTTGAGCTCGTGCTCAAATACACGAGCGGCACGTACCTATGTCTGCGGCTGCCGTCAACGCGTCTACGGCTTCCGCCGACGAGTCTCGACGGGTGCCGTTGTTTCTGCCGTTGGCAACGTGCCGCTCGTGTACGAGTATATGCGCACTAAGCAACCCCGATAGGGGAGGAATTTTCAAAACTCTTTTCTTACCGCTAACTTTCGCTATAGGATAGAATGAAAAACTTTTATTTCATTCAGAGTCCATAGGCTTAGTAGCAATTTTACTTAAGAGACCCGCGAAGCATGCGTGGTTCACACAAACGAAATACCAAAATCATTTGTAAATCAAACATATTCTTAAGGTAGTGTGTATTTAGTCCGATTGGATTACAGAATATCTAGGTTCCCAACCATTTATTTTGAAAGGACACTGATTTGAAGACGACATATGAGGAATTTAAAATTTCTATAGAAAACATATTTTTCTCATATTTCGTTGCGAGTTGCGTTTAAATCCGAAACATGAACATTAACGAAAAAAAAAAAGTCTCTCTCTCGTCTCGAGAAGAATTTAAAAAAATCTCACCTTGTTTCAGCCACTATAAGAGCCGTCGGCGTCAAACGAAGCCGCAGCAGCGCTTTAGCGACTAGTGACCTGCTGCTGGAATCAAGCTCCTTCAAAGGCTCGTCTAGGAATGCTACCCATGGAGAAAGCACCAACGCACTACATATAGACAGGCGGCGCAAGCAACCGCTACTATAATTCGATACTATAGCTTCATTGCTAAAGAGACCTGGGAGGAAACAAAAATTACCACTTTACAGCTTAATATTACCAAACGGATCCCTGAATCTAAAAATTGTTTATCACATACCCCCAATACTTTCGAAAGACCTATCCAACGATACCCCTCACAATGATCCCATTGTACAAAGACGAATTTTAAAAATCATAAGCAGGTACCTGCTTTACGTTTAAGAGATTACAGCTTTGTAGTAGGTACCAAGAGTTTCTGAGTTAAACGGCGGAAAGACACGCAGACGGACTTGGAGAATCTATAAGGGTTCCACGTTTTACTACTGATCCCTAAAAATGGCTTAGGATCATCATAGCAGTCTAGAGCCACGGCGGCATTAAAATAAGGAAAGGTTGGGTAAAGCTTAGTTTAGACTACGACACTATACAGCGTACATACACACAGCGTATACAGCGAGTGTCTATGTGTCTCTTGTAGTTGATGGGTTTTCAAACAGATTCGAAAATTGTCTATAGCAACACCCATATAGTATAGGTAGCCCTAAAACAATGGGTCCTAAAGAAATGTTTTGTCCAATTAATATAAAAATAAAGTAAAACAAAATCATTTTTACAAAAAAAAACCACCGACTTCCAAAAAAAAACACTAGAAAGTGAAAAATAACTTTAATTTCACAAGTCGGTATCTTTGGATCTGTATTTTAGTTTTTTTGCCACCGACTTCTGAAATTGAAAGTTATTTTTCACTTTTTAGTTTTTTTTTTTTTTTGTAAGTCTGTGGTTTATTTTTCACTTTTTAGTGGGCAGTTTGTAATTTGTCCAAGTTATTGTCAACTGCTCATCACCTTTTTACAAAATATTGCTTTTCCCGATGTAGGGACGTTAATTGTTGAGGAGTTCTCCTAGTAAGAACCAGGAGAACTGGAGCTGATGGTGAAGTCATGCATTGTGACGAGCATAAATTGCTTAGCAACCATATTAAAGTACTTAATCGAATCGCAACCCGTGAAATACTTATTATTGAGTAGTTCCGATGGCCATCTGTGGTCTTCATCATCAGTTACACTTCAACAAATGGTGCTTTCCGAGAGCAAATGCACAAGTCACTATAAAAATTATCCAAATTGCTATAATAATAATAATAATAAACATTTATTTCAGAATCAATTCCATGTTAGTAACAGTGTAAACTTATACATTATTCTTCTAAGCGTGAGGCACGCCGATCCCAGCAATGTCTACTTGACTGCATGCAGTCGTATCCACCGCCCCGAGATCGGAGAGTCCCACCTATCAGCCAACGCTCCGAGAATTGAGTTGGGGCTAGCTCGAACACGGCGTAGCAGAGATGCACATCTCTTGCGCATGATGGCCGAAAAACTATCAACGTCCGCGTCTGCAAACATGCGGGACGCGCTACAAAAACGCGGCAGCCTCATCAACACCCGGAACGTGTTGTTATATTGGGTGCGCAGGTCACTATAAGCCCTCTGCTTAAAGTTATCTACGTCTATAGGTGTGCCTATAAAATTTGAAAATGCCCTCGATTTCCATGGGATCCCCATATAAGATTGTGACTTGGTCACAAAGGGAACACCTCGAGAGCATATCCTTTCAAACAAAGAAAGAATTTTTGAAATCGGTCCACAATGGACGGCGAAAGCGGTGTACATACATTAAAAAAATACAAACGCGACGAATTGATAACCACCTCTTTTTTTGAAAGTCGAATAAAAAACGGGATATTTACCATGTATATTACAAAAATTATTATTATTTAATATTTTAAGATGCATGGTAAATATCCCGTTTTAAGTTCTAATAATAGTGTTAGTGAGCACGTCAGTTTAAAAACCCTGAAAATGGCTCAGGATTATCATAGCAGTCTAGAGCCACGGCGTGTCACTGACTCTGGCAGGGCCACCATCAGGGATTTTAATTTTGAAAACGCAAAAAATTAGTCGCTAATTAGTCGAAATTAGTCGCCAAATATCAGAATTAGTCGGTCACTGGTTCAAAAGATATAAGGGTTTATAGGTGGCCCTGCTGGAGAAACTCTCCCCAGCAGGGCCAAATTTATATCTCAAAAACTAGGGCACCTAGCGAAGATCTCTTTTCTCTTCTCCCATATTTAGTCGCCAATTAGTCGGAATTAGTCGCCAAATATCAGAATTAGTCGGTCACTGGTTCCAAAGATATAAGGGTTTATAGGTGGCCCTGCTGGAGAGAGGCTCCCCAGCAGGGCCACATTTATATCTCAAAAACTAGGACACCTAGCGAAGATCTGTTTTCTCCCATATTTAGTCGCCAATTAGTCGGAATTAGTCGCCAAATATCAGAATTAGTCGGTCACTGGTTCAAAAGATATAAGTGTTTATAGGTGGCCCTGCTGGAGAGAGTCTCCCCAGCAGGGCCACATTTATATCTCAAAAACTAGGACACCTAGCGAAGATCTGTTTTCTCCCATATTTAGTCGCCAATTAGTCGGAATCAGTCGCCAAGTTACAGATTTAGTCGGGTCTTAGTTTAGGAGATATAATGAGTTCAATTAGTAAGGTATAGTCCAAGAGCTAGATCGAAGAGTTCACGAAAAATTACCAAGAAAAAATATTTCTATTAATATGTGTAATATACTTTTAGTTTTATCGGTCTAAAGTCTTTAGAAATGTCCGAGAGAGATAAATTCTCAATTAAATTCATGTTTTTATGTTTTTAATTACTAGTTTAGAGTGGCTTAAACTTCTTTGAAAACATTAAACCTTGCTCTTGGTCTATTTGGTGTCAAGATGTACAGTCGCATGCAACTGTTTTACCAGTTTACAATGTTAACCTCTAATTAACGTTAGAATAATAAAAAAATATCGTACCTTTAGTAAAATGTTTAAAATACTAAAACGTTGAAAACGTATTGTCAATTGTAATCAAATTTTATTTTATAAAAATGAATTTTCAAAAAGTTCGTTTGATGTGTGTTGTGTTTGTGTGTATTTTGAGGTGATTGTGAGTGTTGTGTTGTGGGTATGGACGGGTTGAGTTTTTATCTTAATTTAGGTTAGAATAATAAAACTTCTGTTGTCCATATTACATCGTACATTATTGTAGATTTGTTTATAAGTAATGAATACAGCTTTCCTATGGTGGGTTGAAATTATAGACTAAGTTTATATTTATTTAATTCGAAACAAACATTCCTCCATAAGACGTCATAGATACTATCTAGAAAATACATAAAATATTTTGTACTCGCTTGTACCACTGTATGGGGAAATTGAATTCTTTAATATCTTTTTAATTACACACCGACTAAATCTGAAACTTGGCGACTGATTCGGACTAATTGGCGACTAAATATGGGAGAAAACAGATCTTCGCTAGGTGTCCTAGTTTTTGAGATATAAATGTGGCCCTGCTTTGGAGACTCTCTCCAGCAGGGCCACCTATAAACCCTTATATCTTTTGAACCAGTGACCGACTAATTCTGATATTTGGCGACTAATTCCGACTAATTGGCGACTAAATATGGGAGAAGAGAAAAGAGATCTTCGCTAGGTGCCCTAGTTTTTGAGATATAAATTTGGCCCTGCTGGGGAGAGTTTCTCCAGCAGGGCCACCTATAAACCCTTATATCTTTTGAACCAGTGACCGACTAATTCTGATATTTGGCGACTAATTTCGACTAATTAGCGACTATTTTTTTGCGTTTTCAAAATTAAAATCCCTGATGGTGGCCCTGCCAGAATCAGTGACACAGCCACGGCGGCATTAAAATAAGGAAAAGTTGGGTAAAGTATAGACTACGACACTATACTCGTACAGCGTATATACACTCAGCGAGCAGCGAGTGTCTATGTGTCTCTTGTGATTGAAGGGTTGTCAAACAGGTTCGAAAATTTTCCATAGGAACACCCATAGAAAATAGCCCTAAAACAATGGGTTTCACGTGGAGAAATTAGAAATGTTTTGTCCAGTGAATATAAAAATAAAGTAAAAAAAAAAAACAGGCAGCATTTACGTTCCACCAGAATTAAGACATTTAATCATGGATTAGCGCATGGTGAAACACTCGCTACTCTTAATGACCCGGTAACATTTTAACAGAAGATTAAATAAACTAACATGGTAATGTTAGTAAGTAGTTATTTTAACATTCACAGCTTCACAGCTGACAGTAATCTTCTCTTCGTGGTGAACTAGGTCTTAGAATGGCATTTCCTTAGATTTGACGCATAACGTTTAACCTTTGTAGGAGTTGACTCTTTCAGCAACACTCAACTGGCAGGTTATAATAAACTTGGCCTTTTTTTGCGAAAACTATTTAGTTACCGGGCGTCGATCAAGAATACATTAGGATACAGTCATCATTCATCATCGAAGTTGACTTCTGTTTGCGATATATTAATGTTTAGGACAGTCTGTTATCGGGAAAAAAATAAACACGAACTTGCTCGAAAATAAAGTACTTAATTTTGACAAAAGTAAAAACATATTTATTCTAAAATAAAACTTTAAATGGAAGCAATTGGGTTAAAAATATGTTGGTTTATAATATTTTTTTGAAATAAGGCGACGTTGCTTAATTCAAAAGTTTTCAGCACGTTTTTGAAGCGCTAACCCTGAATCTAGTGTATTCTTGATCGAAGATTCCGGGTTTCAGTTCTCTTCAAGCTCAGAATTATTTAATTGGTGACCAATTTTATTGCAGTTTCAGCCTGAATCTCATCTCAACAACGGGTAATAAGTATTCTTAAGTATTCCTTACCCATACACCGTAGCGCTTTAGTTGATAACTTGTGGGCCAATGTGTCAGAGAATCCATTAAGTTTGGCTATAAGCATCAGATTCTGTTCGCCGGTCATGAACTCGTCCATACCCCCGGAAGTTGCAGATAAACTGATCTTGTGGATGTACTGTAATGAAAAATTCCTTGCAGATGTTGACTTCTGGAAATGGACTTTTGAGTGTGGAAGTGGCTGTGATTAAAATAAGACCATGGATACGATGGCCTGATCATGTAGATATCTTTTTTTTCCTCTTCCTAAATAAAAAGTGTGTGGCACTCACTTTTTAGCATTTAACAAAAACCGGCCAAGAGCGTGTCGGGCCACGCTCAGTGTAGGGTTCCGTAGTTTCCCGTCCGTAAAAATATAATAAAATAAGTAAACGAAGTTAAAAAAAATGCTTGCATATACGATTATACTACAAACATAGTCCAGAAATTATTTTGTACAACTTTTTGTCTTTTTTGTACAAAAACTGTTGTTTCCATCAAGTTCAAAATGATTTTCCTAGAAAGTCCTTATAAAGTTCTACTTTTCAGATTTTCTAAACTTATGGTTCAAAAGTTAGAGGGGGGGGGGACACATTGTTTTTTACTTTTGGAGCGATTATTTCCGAAATTATTGACATTATCAAAAAATGATGTTAGTAAACCCCTATTAATTTTAAAATACCTTTCCACAATATATCACACGTTAGGGTTGAAATTAAAAAAAAAATCACTTCCCACTTTACATATAGGGGGGCTACCCTAATAAAACATTTTTTTCCAATTTTTATTTTACCATTTTGTCGGCGTGATTGATATACATATTGGTACCAAATTTCAGCTTTCTAGTGCTAACGGTCGCAGAGATTAAGCGAGGACGGACAGACAGACATGGCGAAACTATAAGGATTCCTAGTTGACTACGGAACCCTAAAAAACTATGTCAACAAATGTAGCGATACTCCTGTAATTATGTATTTTTTGTAATCCTAACTATAGTGTCTAGCTAAAGTGAGTTTGTTTGTTTGTTTGTTACGCTTTCACGCTAAAACGGCTGAACGGATTTGGACAAAATTTGGCACATGGGTAGACCATGACCTTGGTTAGGACACAGGATATTTTTTATCTCTGCAGCACACGCGTAGCATGACCAGCTCAATCTTTACGAAGAATAGACACATCTCTTTCTATAAAAAATGACATTTCGTTTCTCCATTTTAGACATCGCACCGTAGAAATCCTTTTACAACCTGTCATTTTGTCTTTCGTTTCTAGCAATCTTTGGCTATACGTAATGTAGACTATTTCTATCCCAAACTGTCTTGTGGGGTTAGTTTTGTTTTTACAAGTATGTATTATACATTTTTAGAATGCTTATACATATAGAATCACCTCATAACGTTTCGTAATTAATATTATAAATATTGGTTTAATAAAATAAAAGTAAACAATATATGTAATTTAAGATGGTATGTTTTTAGGGTTATTTTTTTAACGAGACGTTTACTTTAGTTTATTTGTTGTATTGTATATTAAGGTTACGCACGGATAAAAAAAAATTGCGCATACTTGAGCTTTTTCTGACCCGGGGCCAAAACATATCGCGAGATAAATTTTTTTTTAATTTTCTTTTCTCATAAAATCATTTGTTTAAACATTTTATATAAGTGCTCTAATTTATTTGCTTTATATAATCTACTTATTTAACTTTTACCTGAACTTAGCTTAACTTGTTAAATTAAGTTTAAGCTTTTAAATTTAACATTTTATATTTAACTTTACACATCCAAGGTTATGTGTTCAAAATTACAGCTCATTTAGTTTTGAAACAACAGAGATATGGAGTTTCGAGACGAAACATACCGATATCATAATTGGCATCCATATGGACAATTTTTTCAGGAGACACTATATTTTTGTATACTACTCATGAAAAAAACTAAAATACTGTTGGTAGATGTTATCGTAAGCTGTTATTTTTGAAACCGTATAATCTTTTATAGCTTTTCATTACAATACTCAATAGGATTTCACCAATGAAACTGAACGCGATCAGCACATACAAGCCAAGTTCAAGAGCTATCAGTGTCAATATTCCAAAGAAAACAATGACAGTGACAGCTCTTAAACGTAGTTTACGTGCTGATCGCGTTCAGTTTCAATTGGTGAAATACGCACTCAGTTGCGTACAGTCTGAACAAAAAAAAAAGTTTTCACGAAAACTGGTTTGCCAATTAAGGTATCGATCGATACGCGATTTTCCCATAGTGCGGGCAGTGGCGCGATGGATTTTGACGCGATTGGAAATTCAGAGTACGTCAACGATCACGCCAACCTTCGAAAGCTTCCCAACATACGCGATCAAAATTTGGCTATACATATATCACGCCATTGACGCGATGGCGCTATTGTGACTGCTTACCTTTATTATCAAGAAATTAAAAAGTTTTGTATGTAGTATTAGAGTCTGCTCAGTGCCGTAGCTTCAAAAGATATTGTGTGTTCTGACTTGATGCAATGATTTTGAAAACTGACGAAAGTATTATAAAAGACGATCGTACGTGTGTACGTAATTCTTACCTTCATCCGATTACCCCTAATGTAATTTCCCATTATGCAGGAGTTGCCTCTCGTCATGACGCGGGTTCCAGCCAACATTTTCAATAATGTAGTCTTGCCGGAAGACTTTGGACCTAGTATGGCTAGGCATTCGCCTGAAATGTTACGAAAAGAATGTAAGTACAGATATACCAAGAACAATTAGCGCTTCGGGAATAATCGTCGATCTTCGGAAATAGGTACGAACGCGGACTAATATAGAACTTATGCAATCCAAAGCTTCTCAAAACGCTTGAGTGACAGATGACAATCTGCGACCTGAGTACGTAATCTATTTAATTTTTTAAATTCTTGTTCGCTGCTGTGGCCTCTGTGTAAACAAAACAGTATAAGTAGTATAACTTTTAAACTGAACAATCTATCACGATAATATAATAATATTTAAAATATTTATTTATCCTCCTACTAGAACGCCATACAGCAATTACACCAACGGAGCGATGTAACAAACTCAGTTATGATTGGAAACAATAGGGCGTCCTCATAAAATAAAAATTAAAGAAAAATACTGCCCTCAATTGAGAATTAAGGTGTTTTTTTTTTAACAAAAATTCAGGTATTTTTTCATAATTTTTTACAATAGGTAATTGTAAAATTTCTCAATAAAACCCCTATTACATACATTATTTTATTACTTTGAATTATTCTACAGCGTATTAGCTTTCTAAAAGTTAACATACCACGTTTATAACTTAATCATAAAATTTCCTATCAACTGTTAAAGAAAGGCGTGACACACTGCTACGTACAGACGCCAGTACATCAAGCTATCCGAAACTGTCAAATTTTCCCAATCAATCTTGAACCTAATGCTAAAGCATTAGGTTCAAGATTGATAAAGTTGAAAATCTATTAAAGAAATTTGACAGATTGATTTGAGCTCGATGTGCAAAAATGTGTCTGTACAAAAATACTTCAGCAGGCAGAGACATTTTTTTAAAATATATTAGGTTGGGGAAAAAGTCTTTTCGCATTATAGTATGTATGAACTTGTAATAAAATCTCTTTGGCTATACTATACTAAAAATGTGGCTGGTTTTGGTATCATTGAAAGTTTAAATTTTAAAGAACATAATTCCAAATTCAAATTAGGAAAATGTGTGATTTTCATTTGTTTTTACATGCCATTTTTGAAAAAAAGGAGCAAGATATCAGTAGTTACGACGTAGCTGAAGAACGTGCGAAAAAGGTCGTGGTCAAAGACCGGTCAGGCTTCACAGACTGTGGCGAAACCCGGGTTAACTCGCAACAAGGTGATGCTGTGTGTGTGGTGGGATTGGAAGGGCATTATTCATTATGAGCTGTTACCACCAGGCAGGACCATCGATTCTGAACTCTACTGCGAACAACTGATGAGATTAAAGCAAGAAGTTGAGAGAAAGCGGCCGGAATTAATCAACAGAAGGGGTGTGGTTTTTCATCATGATAAAGCTAGACCTCACACATCTTTAGCCACTCAGCAAAAATTAAGAGAGTTTGGCTGGGAGGTGTTAATGCATCCGCCGTATAGTCCTGACCTTGCACCTTCAGATTTCCACCTGTTTCGGTCTCTTCAGAATTCTTTAGGCAGTGTCAGGTTAACATCACGAGAAGACTGCCAAAACCACTTGTCGCGGTATTTTGACCAGAAGTCCCAAAATTTCTATAGCAATGGGATCATGTCCCTACCTACAAGATGGCAAAAAGTTATCGAACAAAATGGTACCTACATACTTTAGTTAAATGTAAATAAACTATATTAAAAAATGTTTTGAATTTTCTTAAAAAATACGAATAAACTTTTTCCCCAACCTATTATACACATATATGTGCACATTGTAAAGACTCACACTGTATAATAAATTAATGGATTTAAAGTGTGCATGATTTGTATGTGCAAATTTTTTGAGTTATTAAAAGTAGATTTTATTGTTTAGATATTCGAAAAATGTTACTTTTTTTTTATTTGTGATGGGTTTGCTCTTGACTCTAGTCTAGGTCAGAGGTGACAGAGACAAAGTCGACGATGGAGTGAGCTTACCCAGAAGAAGCCTGTTCACTCTCACTTTGAAGAGATTAGGGTTGTATGAGTTCGGAAACACAGACGCAGGTAGTGAGTGGGTACTTACATTATTTGCAAGATATAACACAAATTACCCTAAGTAGGAAGTAATTTTCATTCTAATTAAGTTTGAGAATTGTTGACAACAAAAACGCATTAAGTACTGTTAATTTGGTCCTACTTTGCTCCTCTACGTGTAATTATGCTCCTGTTCTGTAAAATGTTTTCGCCTATTCTACGTTAAAAATTTTGCAACAATTAATTAAATTATGAACGCATCCGTTTTTATCCATTTTTTCGTTTTTACCCATATCTCACCAATTTATATCATCCAAAATAGCAAAACATATTATAACTGGAGCAGAGTTTGAATTAGGAAAGCATTAATTTGCTCCAACAGCTTTAACAATGGAGATTACATAGAAACTATATCTAGGAGCAAAGATACCCAACACCATGGGTAATTTTGCTCAGTATTATTTGTCAAAAATAAATTCATAATATACTTCATAATATCTATTTCCCTATATAAATACTTGTCAAATAAGCTATATATCCATAAAATAATACATTAAGTAAATTGTATAGTTGATTTTCTAAAAATAATCATAATTTTCAACATTTGAAGCAAATATTGGAGCAAAGTAGGACGAAATTACGGTACCTATTTCGAAAAGTAGGCGATATCTCGATCTCGAAAATTGCGAAAACGAGATCACGCTTTATTGTCGAGCGAGATCTCGAATGGCCAATCTGATACCAGACTTAGCACGGGAAATCTCGAGTTGCCAACCTCAATCGCTTAGTGGACGTTACCTAGGCCGATTATAAATAAATATTGTAAGTCGCGTTACTTAATTACTTACCAAGTTTTGACGAAAAAGTAATACCCTGAACCTGGCTCATTTTCTTTTTCTTTCGAATGTGCTTAGCATATTTGTAGTCTTTGTGTACATTGTCAACTAGTAACACATCTTTCTCGTAACTTTCTGAAAGTTTAGGATTTATTAAAACATGTGTCATACAGTTTTTAGGGGTTGTAACTTGTATGGTCAGGGAAATTAATTGTTTATCAAATTGACACGGTACATCTATTCGCCGTGTTATAGCCATTTCATAAAACTTACAAAGAATGACTGTTGTGATTTGAATATGCAAATTCTCCATTTAAGTTGGTGGTCATTTTCATAAACAATTAATTATAAAACAATTAATAAATAAAAATAATAAAAATATATTACTAAATTAAATTAATAAAATAATTACTCACCAGAATAGCAACAAGGATTACATAGTAAAAGTACTTAATACTACGTAAGTAGGATACTAATATCATGTACAGACCCCAGCACATCAAGCTACGAGTACTACAATCTGTCAAATTTTGTCAATTTCAGATTTTCAACTTTATCTCTAAAGCTTTAGGTTCAAGGTTGATTGGGAAAATTTGACAGTTTCGGGTAGCTTGATGTGCTGGCGTCTGTGCGTTATATAATCCAGCAGCATTTGTGGTGGTAAAGAGAGGTTAACTTAGCGTATTGACTCTATCTTCAGAACTAGGCGAGGCCTGTATCTCAGAAGATAAATATAAAAAAGAAGATAATTATTAAATGAAATGAAATTAATTAATTCACCTGACAACATCAAACATCTAAATTAAATGGGATCCAACGATACCCCAACTAGCTTATGTGCATTGTTTTTTTTTTTCGGTTACTTGTATGGAGACACCCCTAATTTCAAATTTGTTTCGAAGTTTAACTATACCTTGAGTCTCTAATACAGATAATTTTTGTAAACAAAGGTGATAACAGACCAAAAAAATATCTCCTTAATGGTAATTCCCAAAAAATGGCGGAAAAAAGGTTAGATTTTCTTTTAAGTACTAATTTTAGAAATAATAATTTAAAAATTATCACACCGTAATTATTTTTAGATCGTTTTTAAACAAAGTTAAAGTAAGTATAAGTATAAGTGGAGATTTTCTGGTATGAACTATTTTATGATACTGGTAACACTGCAAGAGTTCCAAAAATTTTCAAATTTCGTTTGACACTACGTCTATGTTGCGTCTTTCCCGTGGTATTTTCAATTAATTAGTTTTCTTTTCCCAGATCAAGTTTTGCGCTGCGTGTTTTTTTTTGTGTTGTTGTGTTATTATCATCTACCCCTGTCCTGTAATTTTGACAGTGACATTTTTTGACGTTTCTTGGTTTACAATGATTTTCTAAATTAGAGACTCAGGGTATACACCACAGTTTAGCGGTGCACACATAACATTATTTCTTATTTTAACATGACGAAATTATAAGCGTTCCGTTTTTACCATTTGGCTAAAAATGAGCTTACGGCGAAAGCTCCAGGTAGCCCGCGAAATTCAAATTTTCTTACGTTTCTGCAATTTGCAAGTCAATATCAGGTTGTATGTTGATAAAAATTTGGTTTGCGACCGTAACAAATCTGTGTTTATAGAATTATAATAATTAAAATCATCAATACAACTCTCTGAGTTCATAATAATATAATTGTAGTGACTATTTCATGAAATCTTGACATTTGAGGATTATACTAACTTAAGGAGTTAATGATTATAACTCTATAATTACATATTTGTAACGGTTGCGAATCATACTTTAATCAACATACACTTACACCCAGACACTGAGCTGCGAATTGCAAAAATCGTAAGAATATTTGAAATTTGCGGGCTACCTGGAGCTTCCCCCTTAAATAATATTGAAATCTACTTACTATTTCGAATTGCTGTCTGGACATAGGTTCTCTCTTTTATAACACTCGGAGTGTTGAACTCCTGCGCTGGTTCTTTGTAAGCAGAAAACGAGTACTGTTCGTATAGGTACTGTAGTATTCCGTATTCCAGTAGCAAAACCAGTATCTAAAATTCAAGGTAGGTACAGAAAGGAAAATTAATTGTCAAGGCGAAAGCGCCAGGGCATCCCGCGAAATTCAAATTTTTCGTACTTTTTTTGCAATTTGCAGATCAGTATTACTTCCGTCATAAGGAAAAAAGACGTATCTAACATTTTTTCGAGTTATTTACATATTCAGAATCAGCAAAAAAAGACGCATCTACCAGTATTTTTAAATTGGCGTAAATTTGACAAAAACCTAATAATTCTTACTATTCAAAAACGCATCTGCCTTTGTATCTTATTATATCTTACAGGACAAAATATTTGTTTTCTCCATTTCAATATTTCTGTAGATACTTAAGTCCTTTTTTCCTTACGGCGGCGGCAGATTAGGTTATAGGCAGATAATATATTGGATGATTTTTTACCGTCCTGAAATAAATAGGATACAATAGGTGAACGGAGTAGAAGCCTATGGCATACCTAGTTTTTTTTTTTTTTTTTTGTTTTTTCAATACTCGTAGCTTAGACAGAGATTGCTCTATCAATAAACGCTACACATTTTGAAGTAAACTAGAACAATAAAAACAGAAATTTTGAAAAAAACTTTATAGATTGTTAAAAAAATATCTAAATTCAAATCATACGCACTATGCAGGGTGCGTAGTGCGTATGATTTGAACTTAGTTATTAAAAAAAAAAGAAAATAGGTATGCCATAGGCTTCTACTCCGTTGCCCCATTATACCCTATTTTTTCAAGACGGTAAAAACAAAAAATAAAACTAGGTATGCCATAGGCTTCTACTCCGTTCACATATTATACCCTATTTTTTCAAGACGGTAAAAAATTCACGCAGCAGTGGTGGCCCAGTGGTAACGGCCCCGACTTACACGTTGCAGGTTGTGGGTTCGAACCCAGACAGGCGCTTTACTTTATGTACCTAAATAATTTCATCAACACCGCTCTCAAAACGATGAAGGAAAACATCGTGAGGAAACCGGCGTGTCTTAGATGTGACATCACCAACCTACACTGGACGCGCCTGGTTATTACAGCGACGTGGTTACAGTCCACTCCCTCACGATGAGAGGAGGCCTGTGTCCCAAGAGTTGGAACATTATAGGCTGAATGTGCTATTAGCTATTAGTTTATAATGTTAACCTTAAGGGTTGACCACTGACGTGTAATCCAATTTTGAAATTTTGAATGATAAATAAAACGGTAAAAATATTCATAGAAAAATATTTAGTAATCAACATACTTTCGAGGTTGAGAAAAAAACATAACTTTAAAAAATAACGTAAAAATAGTTCGAGAATTAGGAGAATGTAGGTCGCATGCCGCCTCGGCTAGGTTAGGTTTTCAACTGGCTTTTACTTACTGAACATAAATTTTGTACATGTTAGAGATTTGATCAAAAAGTCTGCATTCGCCAGAGTTGAAGAGGCGCCTCATCACGGTGCCGTCAACGCCCGTTCCACCCCTTTTTTTTTTTGTGGATGGGAAATCATCAAATAACTTCTCCTGCTCTGGGTGGAGCGGGAGGGCGTGTCAGACTTCTACTGACTAAAACCCACCCGTGTTCCTTCAGTTGCCTGTGCCAGGGCCACGGTAACTCTTTCGAACCACCCGCAACCCTGGCGGGACCCCTTCCACCCTGGGCATCCAACGCAACCGCAAACCCTACCTTAACAACAGTACAGGGGCCGTATTATGAGCAAAATTAATGCTATCATTTTTCCAGTGTGAGAGAGAGACGGAGCTATACATGACCACCTCACACCATTCCTTTTTCGGAACGGAATCATGATGACGTTAATAGTTCATAATAAGGACCTTGGACTCTACTGGATCCATGGTAAAAGTATCCGTAACGATGTCCTCTTCCTCCGTGTAGGAACCTATTATACCTTGACACCAGTCAAAAATATTCAAGCAGTCAAAGATTACGCATAATTAAAAAAAAAAATTAAAGGTTTACTTACCGAAAAAACGATGAATAGTATGAACAAATTAATGAGATCATACAATCCAGTTTCATAGGACACAAAATAAGGGAATGGTTCTAACGATTCAGACTCTGCAACGGAAATAGAGAACAGTGTTTATTAATTTATGTGCCATACTCAAAGCTGGTTAAGAAAATATCCCACTCCATCTATACGATTTGGAGATGATTGAAAAGCATAACGCTTGTGAAATATGGGCATCTTCTGATTCGCTGTGCGAAGTCACAACAAGTTCACGCCATATTTGATAGATGGCGCTATTTACAATTAACGTTTTCCGTAGTGCAGGCCTGGGGCCGTATTTTTTTTTCTTATGGCTTCGCACGATTTGTGCATTTAGCTGGGGCCGTATTATGAACTATTAACGCTATCATGATTCCTTTGCGAAAAAGGGATGGTGCTATAGGTCATGTATAGCTCCGTCTCTCTCTAGCGCTGGAAAAATGATGGCGTTAATTGTTCATAATACGGCCCCTGGACTACGAAAAATGTTAGTCTCTTGCACTTTGTGTAGGCCTACACAAACCACAAAGTGCAAGAGAGTAAAATTAAAACTACAGTCCATTAGCAGCAACCCAATATCAACCATAACTGATTCATGATGATCACTGATTTTGATAGACTTATTAATGACAGCAACCTTATTGCAACGACAATAAAGATCACTGTGGCAATGACGCATAATCAGTCGTAAAATAACTGAACGGTCTGTATTATGCTACAATGATAAAAGGATCTCTTCTCTTGGCGCTCGAATGACGTTGATGGTGGGGCGCTGGTGGTAAACATATGTGCAATTGTTGTGTGTAATGTATTAAAAATAAAACAAGATGGCTGCGTTAGTTCTGATTTTGGCGCCAAAAGGTCCTTGTACACCTATACAATAATGTTACTCGATGCCGCTACCGCGTCCACGAGGCGTTTCCGCGCCGCCGCCGCCGCCACGGCCCCAGTGTTGCAGTTTATTTTTAATAAGTCTAATAATTTGTAGAACGTCTTGTAATTCATCCGATGGTCAAGTTTCGTGATTACTCACGAAATTGACCTCGTCTTTTCGTAGATATTCGTAGTGTATGAATTTCACCATATTGCTCCTGTCGCATCAGAATAGGATGTACCCACGGCTTTCTAATGGTCTTACGACGTTCATTTTGCCATTTTCTATAATATAGTAAGCTAACACTTACTTCCTTTTCTTCGTTAAACTGGGCATGTCAATGCGACACGTGTGATTTTCGTGGGTAGCAATCTATTACTAACAACCGTTTATTTGTATGGTGAAATCCAGCGGAGACGGCGCAATGGCGGCGCGCGCGGACGCGTCTCGTATACCTACACACAATGATATTATAAGTAAAAAGACGTAGATACGTTACTTACCCAACATTCGACGTTCAAAAACGGCACAACTTCGAACTATTAGATGGCACGTGGAAGTAGGACGGCATGTCATAATTATCGGGAGCGAAAAAGAGACAAGACGACGAAAATGTGGCTAATTAGCCACATTTTGACGTACCACTTTCGGAGCGTGTATAACCTATCTACGTCGTTTAACTTATAATATCATTGCCTACACAGCCTGCGCAGAGGTGGTGAGGCGGAGGCGACGACGCGACGGTGCGGTGTCGACGCGGTGGCGGCATCGTGTATAAGAGCGCTAACAGTAGCTGGACGTATGGCACATGGATTTCTAGAAAAAGTACCTTTTAGTAGAACGTTGTCTCTGTCACTTAGTACCTTTTAGTAGAACGTTGTCTCTGTCACTTATACTTGATTCATAGTGTCTTTTTAATACTTGATCTATAATAATATGATATTAACGTCGGGTATGGGTTACTAATACTTACGACAACAAACTTTAGCGTCAAAATTTTCATCATCGAATTCCAAATCAGGGCACAGTTGCCTATTAAGCTTACAAAAAGCGTTGCGTCTCGCTGTTAGCGTGAGTCTAGCGAGGCCCATTCCCAAAGCGTACATCGGGTTGAGGCGAGCCACGACCTCTAGTATGTACCGTAGTACAGCGAAGTATACAGAACTGGTATAATTCTGTATGTTTCGTTGTACTTGTTCCAGAAGTGATATGAGGATTGGTAGGAAGACGCCTGAAACATACATCGTTTACTTTAGATACACACAAACTCACGCTTAGTTTCCCACGGGGGAAGCAAGGACGATTCTCAACTCAAAAACTCACATTTAGACGCATTCTGAATTGGCAATTTTGCCATTCCCCGATTAAGTTATGATTGTCAAGTCCGCCTGAGGTATGTGATCGGTGAGACGGGGGAGGGCGTGATTAGCACTTTCGCGCGCACTATATGAGTGGGAATTGGGACTATAACGCTGGAATCCTGTAACGAAATCACTCATCAGACAATCCCCGTAGTTTCCTCATTAGCGTGGTGGCCATTTTGAACACTTGATGCATTAGTTAAATTTTTTAATTAATAATAAATACCAGATTGTGATTAATGTTTTTTGTTTTAATGTTACTCTTATAACTTCAATTAACGTCTCGTAGCAAAACTTGTGATAAAGATAGAATGTTGGTTGTTTTTTTGTTAGAGAGTAAATAAAATGAGGTTTAATAAAATATAATAAAAAAGGGTTTTCAGGACTTCGTTTTGTAAAAGTCAAAATTTTATGAAAAAATCAGACAATATTTTAAAAATTTCTTCAAAGAAAAGTGTTTTTTTACTTGATGACTGTTTTTAAAGTTTTTTTTTTTATTTGCCATGCAACATCAATTATCAGCCATCATTATTGTTTTTATTTTAACGAAATTCACTAAAATAATAAAAAGTTAATATGTTTTAAATAGGTCTTTAATAAGCAATAAAAAAAACCAAAAAAAAAAGATAATAATTATTACGATTTTTTTCCAATTTTTTTGTCGATGAATAATGGTCTAGTTTCACCTATTTTCATCTGTGCACTTTACCCAGGGACAAACTATATATATTATAGTGTAACGTGGCAACACTGCTGATAAAACGAACGGCGCGCGAACATTTGGCCCTTTGGATTAGCTAGTGGTCGACCCACACTGCACCCTAATTGCGTAACGCACTATGAATCGGAATCTGAAACATTTTGAAGCAAATTGCTAATCCATTGCTTCATATGTTCGAAAAAATTGTCTGCTTTACAACGTAAATAACCCTATGAATGTTGTTGAACTGTCAAAATGAAACCCATTCCGATCGATAGTGTGTTACGCAATTAGGGTGCTGGTCCTAGTATCGGAGGAGTGTCTTATTCGCGCAGACCGCAATTTTTATTCGTTTTCCCTGTGTGTAAGTTACCTAGCCGGCTACTTGTGCAGACACAGGGGGAACCACCCCGTGCTGCTCGGTGAGCCTGTTCACCTTCGCGGTCGCGGAGACCACGCCCACCAACATGCCGAAGCCCAGCCGCAATGCCCGGTCCCCGGACGCCCGCCCGGCGATGGACGTAGACCAGATGGCGGGTAACGTCACTGCTTGCGTACAAAGTGCCTTGAAAGCGGCAACGATAACGGAGCCGCAGGGGACAGGGCTATTGCCGCCCCTACTGGCGCACATCAAATCGATGATCACTGCGAAGAGGCACCTTCGCAAGCAGTGGCAACAACTGAGATATCCAACGTTGATGATGTATCTTAACAATCTCGCGGAGAAGGCCCAGCTTCAGGCTCACACCACTGCTAGCTGGGAGGAACGTACAGATGCCACAACGGACAGTTGGCCGTCTGTACACCGACTCTGCTGCAAATCTCGAACACCCCAGCCCCACTGCGACCGTTGCTTAACGGCGACGGGGCGCTTAAATATGTAGCGGAGGACCGGGCAGAGGCCTTCGCCGAGCATCTGGAGCGTCAGTTCCGCCCGAACCCAACCAGCGATACCGAGCTTGTCGCAGCGGTCGAGAAACATCTGCAGGGCTATCATGACACACGCGACAATTACTCACTCTCGCGTGATTAATTTTCTGACAGCGCAACACTTTTCTCGTTTTCTGACAGCGCTGCTATACAAAATACTCGACTCGTTCTGTCATACTTGATGTTTTCTCGACAAACCCTAACATGGCACCTAACAACCAATGGTTAAACATAGTAACTAATGGTTGAATTTTGGCTAAATGTGAAAGGCTAAACATATTTTTTTAACATGAATGTATTCATGTTAACTCCTTGGTCCAACGCAGGTGTTTTTTTTTTTGTGAAAAAGGAGTGTAAACCAGTGCCCTTGTATATCAAAACACAGTCCTATCAAACATTGTGGAACCTCTTTCACAAACAATGTTCGAAAACAAGCACTGGGTATTCCAGCAGGATTCTGCGCCGGCTCATAAGGCGAAAATTACCCAAAACTGGCTCACGACCTGTGGAATCGACTTTATCAGGCATAAGGATGGGCCCTCATCTAGTCCAGACTTGAATCCTTTGGATTACATAATATGGCTGCACTTAGAGGAGAAGGTCTGCGCTAAACACCATCGCAACTTGGAGTCACTTAAAGCATCCCTGATTAAAGCAGTCGCCGACATTCCTAGCGGACGACGTTCCTAGCGGCTGTGTCAGTTAAAAATATACAGTGGCTTAGAATAGTTGGAGATCTACTGTAAATTAAGGCAACCTATTAGTTGTATTGTAAATATTAGAATGCTAAATAAATAGTGAGATTATGTGGAGAATAGAAGATGTGATGGTATGGTGTGGATATTCAATTTTATGTTGACAAAGATATTAAATGAATGACTGTATATCTTGGTGTTTCATGTTATTTACCTATTCCCTGAGATATCGTAAATGCAGTTTATACTTTGTGAACTTGGGGTACTTTAAGATCCGTTTAAACTAGCTGTTCTAGAGTAAGAGTATTAATCTCTTACACTATAGTATAGTGCGCGCGCAAGTGCTAGTCACGCCAGAGGAATGAGAGCGATGAGATGGGGGAGGTAGCCAATCAACTCAGTCTGCCAATCTTGTTAACGTAAACGGGCACAAATCCAGACTCCGAACTGTTACTGAGAACTTTCTAATAGAAAAATCAAATTTATCACTTTGCCCAACCTGGGAATCGAACCCAGGAACTCATGCTCAGAAGTAGCGCATCCCACCACAAGACCAGCGAGGCAGTCAGCCAAAATTACGAGGTTGACTCCTAAATTATTATTTCTTTTACTTAATTATCTAAAATAATTTTCATTACTTACCGAAAACCACTGACGTGATAAATACTTTACTAATAGCAACATTTTTATTTAAAAAAAAACTTAAAAAATACAAGTTCGTCATGAAAGCTGGTCCAAACATTAACAATAACGCAACCACGCTACCTGAAATGAAGAAAAACACAAATGACACCAAAACATAACAACATGAAAAAAAAAACCGGCCAAGTGCGCGTCGGACCACGTACAATGAAGGGTTCAGGGTTCCATAGTTGGGGTGAATTTATCCCAAAACCACACTTAGAAACGTTGTTGAAAAACATGTTCTCTGTACATCCCAACTGCCAGTGTTTGTAATCGCAAAAAAAAAATTAGATACAACTACAAATTAACGATTTTGGGACTGTTTCGTTTACTAGTGCTGTGAGACCTTGCTTTTTGCCAAACTTGATTCTGGGTCAACGGGAACGGGGAAGTACTCTATACTCGTAGGTTTTGATTTATTTGCGAGCATCAAAATATGTAACATAAATGGCCGTATTTTTTTTTACAATGATCGACTCACTCCCGACGCCTGACGCTCCAACTTCGCTTGTCTATACACATATATGCTACAGACTATGGTTTATAGCAAGGATGGCGAACCAATGGCAAAATAATTTGGGCACAGCATCATTTCAGGAATGTAGGTACACACATCAACACCGTCTAGGGATATTTTGTATATAGTTCAACTCAAAAAATGCTCAAAAAACTCAAAAAATACTAGCCAGTTTTAAATTCTTTTGAAGAAAGCTTACTTTGTAAATCTTTTTGAACGATTCTAAATTTGAATTTGAAAAAATAAATTAAAAACAAAGGATTTACGCGGCGAAGTCCAAAGGTTTCATTTACGTACAGTAGTTTTTGGCTTATTTTTGTGTCAATTTTAAGTTTTGTAACAGGTTATCGGTTATTTTCGAATTAATGTTATTATGTGCATCATGCAGCGGCGCCATTTAACGAGAGAGGAAATGTTAAGGGCAGTAGGCATGCTCCAAGCTGGGGCTACTCAACGGAGTATTGCTGAGGAGATTGAAACAAGACAAAACGTGATATCAAGGTTATGGTCACGTTATCGAGCTACTGGTGAAGTGGCTGAAAGACACCCAGGCGGGAAGCGCATAACCACTCAACGACAAGACCGATTTTGCAAGTTGCCGCGAGAAGACAACCAAATTTTACGGCCATGCAGTTGGTTCAGAGGCTCCACTCAGAGCACCAGTTGCTTGTGAGTGACCAAGCTGTGAGGAGAAGGCTGCATGAAGCTAACCTTTATGCTCGCAGACCGCTTCGTACTCCAGCACTACGCCGAGGAAATCGTGGACGACGACTAGAGTGGGCTCGTGAACATTTGCTCTGGGAAGATAACCAGTGGTCTGTAGTGCTGTTTACCGATGAGTCCCGGTTCGGTTTCCATCCCGATACACGTAGAGTACGTGTTTGGCGAGTTCCTGGTCGTGAGAGCCGTCTGCAACATCCTCAGGCAGTCCATTCGTACCACGGCGGGACAATTATGGTTTGGGCGGGAATTACTGTTGGTGTAAGAACAGACCTCGTTTAGATCAGAAACATCATGACGGCTGAAAAATACCGTAACGAGGTGCTAGTACCAATAATCTACCCCCATCGACTAAAAATGGGTCAAGAATTCACGCTCATGCACGATAACGCCCGTCCGCACACAGCGAGAGTGGTGACGAGCTGGTTGCAGGAGCACGACGTATCGGTTTTAGGCTGGCCCGCTCAATCGCCTGACCTAAACCCCATAGAACACGCGTGGGACATGCTCCAAAGAAGGGCTTTGAGGAAATTCCCTGCAAACATTGCGACGGAAGAGCAACTTTTTTTGCATCTTAACCGAACCTGGGACAATATACTGCAGCAAGACTTGGATAACTTAATCCAAAGCATGAAAAACCGTTGCAGGACCGTTATTAACGTTAGGGGTGGTTTTACAGACTACTGATTTTTCACATAACTGTTAAAAACAGATTAACTTTTCCGTATTTTTCACTTTTTCTTGAGAAAAACATTCATTGTTAGTTTTACCATTATTTCACGTTTTTGAATAAAAATTTGTTTACGCAAAAAAAATAGTTTTCTTTTATTCTGGAGTGTAGTCTGATAAATGGGCTTTATAAAAATATAGGCATGTTGTATGTTATTTTTAATAAATTTTGTCTAAATTGAGTAAATCCAAAATATCCCTACATAGTGTTGATGTGTGTACTTACTACCTTTTCATCTAGTTTGCAACAGTAGAAGTCACACAAATTTTTTCCTTCATTTAAATAAATATAAAACTGGGTATTATTGTGAATAATATAAGGTAGTTACAGGTATTACACGAAATCTCTTAAGGGAGTCATGATTTTGACCAACTTTTACTATGGGACCAAACTTGAATATGCGAAAAAATAAAATCAATCAGCTGTTCCGGGTTCCCTTAAAAATCACATTTATGTTCGCATAACTCGTGAAAATATACGGATTTTTCGCGATTTCAGGTTTGGTCCCATAGTAAAAATTGTTCATAATGTTGAGTACAATGACTCCTTAAGAGATTTCGTGTATAAATAGCCTTCTATATTTTTTTTTATAGTCACCAAGTTAAGATTGTTTGATGGCTCGTCATGGCCACATTCATTTTTTTTTTTTTTTCGCCGAGGTTCGCCATCCCTGGTCTATGACAAGCGATGAGACGCGGGCGCAGGCGATCGGCCGACAGTGTATTTATTATAGAAAGAAATTAAAAGTATTGATACAAATAAAACCAATGACTGAATAATAGATTCGACAGAAAAGTGGTGGTGAAGAAGGTGGGAAGGTGGGAAGCTACCCGAAACTGTCAAATTTTCCAAATCAACCTTGAACCTAATATTTTAGCTATAAAGTTGAAAATCTATTAAAGTAATTTGACAGATTGTAGTAGCTTGATGTGCTGGCGTCTGTACAATCATGTGTCACTAACTAACAGACAAATTTGATTTGCAAAAAAAACCTACTCACCACAAAACGGTAAGTTAAATGTGTTATCAAAATCCAGTGATAAAGCGATAACAATGATAGGTATCAGTATCACGAGCACGAACATGATCATATGAGCTATAAGCTTTGCACCCCAGTGTACCGCAGGGGTACAACCTGCCATCATATGGTGGTGCCTTATGCCACAATATCGCTCTATTATGCTTGGCATTATAGATGGAGTCAAAGGGATGATGGATACTGAAAGAAAAATAATCACAAGTTTAGAATAGGTTAGCTACTGCCCGCGACTTTGTCCTTCGCTAAGTGTGTCAATCTGCTAAGCAATTGATTTTCCTGACTGTACAAGAAAATTGAAGATGTTTTTAAAAGGATCTTTAACGAGTGTGAGAACAAAATCTAAATGTCAAAATTAAGTTGACGTCAAGATATCCGGTTATTGATATAATCAACGTGTCAAAATTAAGTTGACGTCAAGATATCCGGTTGCTGATATAATCAACGTGTCAGAATTAAGTTGACGTCAAGTTATCCGGTTGTTGATATAATTCAACGTGTCAAAATTAACTTGACGTCAAGTTATCCGGCTGTTGATGACATGATTTTTTTGCGTGACTAAGTACATACGGTGAGAGCAAATCTGGCGATTTAAATCTTTGGATTTCTTTATAAAATTAAAGAAATAAGGGTCGGCAGTAAACATGTTGCGAAATTAGGGGTCTTAGAGAAACATAAAAAATAGAATAAGGGGAGACGAGGGGTCTTTGTATTCCAGACGATAATAATAGGGAGAAAATACTCATATTGTTAAAAATAAGTAGCCATAAATTGTCAAAACTTATTAACATAGCGAACATAATATTTAGAATAAGATTTTATTTGTTAGGGGACAGAGATATGCGATGATAATACGAACTCCTTATACGTATGATAAATGCGACAGGGGTAGGTATGTGCGTGTGTTTAAAACCTTTTTCCGTATATTATATTAAGAATCTAATTTTGATAAGATTTATAATAGATACAGCAGCCGCACCACTAGACCAACGAGGTACAGACAGACGCCAGCAGGTCAAGTTACCCGAAACTGTTAAATTGTCCCAATCAACCTTGAACCTAATGCTTTAGCGATAAAGTTGAAAATCTATTAAATTAATTTGACAGCTTGATGAGCTGGCGTATGTACTATATGTTTTCTATAATAATAATGTCAGCCTATCACTGACCCACAGCAATGCAAAAGCCTTTTTTCTCTGATATAGAAAAGGCATGATCATTGATCACCACATTCACCACGCTTGCTCCGAGGCGGGTTGGCGATTCCATACTTATATTAACAATAAGTCCAAGTTTCCTCATGATGTTTTTCCTTCACCGATTTCAGTAATGTCCAAGATAAACTCAGAAAGTACTACTAAGTAAAGGGTGTTTGTTAGAGGCAGTGTGGTTTTGTAGAGGCACAGAAATTTAATTTGAAATAAAACAGAAAAATGTGTTTACCTAATATCCATAAAGTTGGCTTTAAATCACAGATACTTTTATGGCATTAATGTTTGAATATGATTTCGGGCATGTGGCCGCCGCGGCTGGGGTTTACATGGCGTAATCCTGAGGTCAAATTTTTTCACACTCTTCGCAGTAAATCAGTCTGTATTTCGGCAATACCTAATGAGTCGAATGTGCTCATTTTTTTCTGGTCTATCGGCGTAGACATGCGACTTTACATATCCCCAGAGAAAATACTGTAATGGCGTCAAATCGCTCGAACGATGATGTTACCATTCGTGAAACTAGTCGTTCGTCACATGATTCTTTCAGAAAATTGAGCCTATAAAAATGTAGTCTTTCAATAAATTAGGCCTTGGCGTCAGGCGCAGCGGTCACATGTCCGAAATTATGTTAACAAATGAATGGCATAAAGTTATCTGTCAAATAAAGCCAATTTCATGGATATTAAAAGCCTCTAGAAGACACTCGATACTTACTTAATACTGTGAATAAATACGTAAGTACAGTACAACTATTTTCTTAATGTTCCTCGGCAATCATCGTATTTCCGAATACAAACGAATGCTAATTTCCACGTCCATCAATAATTATTAGATTTATCGTGTATAATAATTGCAATTCAGAAAGTACTTAGACTTTATTGTTGTTTTGTTTTGATTTGAACAATAATTAAGTACTTAGTTTTGAATTCAAATTATTAAACACGATAAGTCTAATAATTGATGGACATGGAAATTAGCATTCGTTTGTATTCGGAAATGAGGAGCTCGTGGCTAAGTAATAACAGCCGCACGGATGCAATTTTGGATGAATCGCTGGGTGGGTATAGAATCACTGAACCATGTACTTTACTATTGGTAAATAACATTCAAAGAACATAACTTACAAAAAGCCACCCAAAATGACCATTTCAGGCATAAAAACGAGCTTTTCACGTCTTTAACACCAGCGGATTGAGTCTTAGCTAAAGTTTCATATGTTGTCCGAATAGTATTGTTGAGGTGCGGATTAAACATAGAAATATAAATATTACTGAACATGTTGATCGATTTCGAAGTGATTCGTGGGTCTGTAGGATGGAATATTCTAGTGTAATTGTCAGTAATATCAAATCCTACAGTTTCTTTGTTCGAGTATCCTGCCGAAGGGTCGCTGAATTCTGTGAAGAAAAGCGGTTTTTAATCAATTATATTTTGGATTTTTAAGAAAGAAAACACGTAACATTTATTTGGCACAGACTAATAGGCACACAGCATATTCTACAAAATCAGTACAAAAATGGTAAAATAAATTTACTTAAAAAAAAAAGTAAAAACCGATTTTAGAAGCTGTTAAGTTTTTACAAGTTATTTTATTCGTTTTAAGTTTTTGAAGTCGGTTTTTACTTTTTTTTAAAGTATTGGTAAAGGTTGGGGAAAAAGTTTCTTCGCATTTTTTAAGAAAATTCAAAACATTTTTTAATATAGTTTATTTACATTTAACTAAAGTGTGTAGGTACCATTTTGTTCGATAACTTTTTGCCATCTTGTAGGTAGGGACATGATCCCATTGCTATAGAAATTTTAGGACTTCTGGTCAAAATACCGCGACAAGTGGTTTTGGCAGTCCTCTCGTGATGTTAACCTGACACTGCCTAAAGAATTCTGAAGAGACCGAAACAGGTGGAAATCTGAAGGTGCAAGGTCAGGACTATACGGCGGATGCATTAACACCTCCCAGCCAAACTCTCTTAATTTTTGCTGAGTGGCTAAAGATGTGTGAGGTCTAGCGTTATCATGATGAAAAACCACACCCCTTCTGTTGATTAATTCCGGCCGCTTTCTTTCTTGTGGTCAATTTCCAGTTCTTCAGCTACGTCGTAACTACTGATATGATCTTGCTCCACTTTTTCAAAAATGGCATCCATTTCATCCGTAATGGGGCGACCAGAGCGACGTGCATCTTTGACATCAAAATTTCCGGATTGAAAACGCTTAAACCAAATGTGTGCTACTCTCACAGACACTACACGAGGTCCATAAACATCGCAAATTTTTTTCGCGGCTTGCGTTGCATTTTTACCTTTTTGTAGTAAAATTTTAAAATGTATCGAATTTCTTCATTAGATTCACTCATCTTGACGGTACGAAAAACAAATGAAAATCACACATTTTCCTAATTTGAATTTGGAATTATGTTCTTTAAATTTTAAACTTTCAATGATACCAAAACCAGCCAGATACAAATAGTATAGCCAAAGAGATTTTATTACAAGTTCATACATAGGTACTATAATGCGAAAAGACTTTTTCCCCAACCTAATATTTTCTTTCGCCTTGACCCTGCACGAACAGCTAAAAACTGCAATCGGTCAACAGTAAACACTTTTATGGCAAAGTGAAAACGGAGGCTAACAACTTTTGGGTGGTCATTGCGTAACAACATAAAATGGCAGTTCAACAACATTCATTGCGTTATTTACGTTATTGTGCAGACGAATTTTTCAACCTTATGAAGCAATGGATTAGGAATTTCCTTCAAAACTCTCGTTAGGGTGGAAGTTAGTTTAGCTCTAATTAAAAAGAAAATGCCAAAAACTCGTACCTCTATCAATATCCAATGCATACACAGTTTCTACACCCGGATACTTATTCACACCATTAAACAGTCCACTTCTTCTAAAAGAGGCGACGTTATACAACAATTTGGTGATCTCTAAATTATTCTGTGATAAGTGATGGCTGAATAACTTTTTGTGCCGCAACGAGTAGTTTGTCGTCAACGTCATTATTATAATGCAGAAGATAGGTACAACGATACGCTGTAAGAAATGGAGAATGAGTCTTCAACGAATCCTAATTCAGGACAAACGGGATGGCGATGGGAAGTTAACATCTCCTTTTAGCTTTGGAACAATGATGACTGAAACTTCCCTATATGGCTCCAGGAATAATACAGGGTGAAATTGAATTCTTGGGCATCCTTTTAAGGGGCCGCTGTACTCATCATTATGAACCAATTTTACTATGGGACCAAACCTGAAATCGCGAAAAAAAATCAGCTGTTCCCTACATTTATGTTCGCATAACTCGTCAAAATGTAGGGAACAGTTAACTTTTCTCCACGATTTCAGGCTTAGTCCAATAGTAAAGGATGCCCATGAATTGAATTTTATCCTGTATAATTACGTTTAAGTCTACTGACTACAGTTTTTACTGCTTCGATTTTTACGACTTGACAAATCATCGAGATTCCTTTATTATTATTAATAATAATCATTTAATTTAAATAACAAGACTCATAGTGTGAGTAACAATACACGTAGTGTTAGTAAACCATTAACACGGAAACACTTTGTGACGTCACTGCTGCAAGGTGACAGGCCCCGCCGATACCTTGCAGCAGCGGTTCACAGACGCACAATCTAGCCTGCTTGTTACCATAGACAGAATGCTGCCCCGCACCCTACTAACCAGGGATGCGCACCGCTTCCGCATCACAGCGTAGAAGCAGTCAACGCGAGCTTCAGCAAACATCCCTGATGCGCTGCAGTATCGGGGCAACCCCATCAGCACCCTGAATGCGTTATAGTATTGTATGCGTTTTTGTGTTGTTTTTTTATTGTATTTAAGTATTAAACTTTAAAAATGTATAGATTTTGCTGTCGAATCCTAGAAGATTCTGGGAAGGAGTCGCCGAAAGTAATAATGAGCTCTCTTTCCTAGTATACATATTTTTAAGTTGAGGCCCTTACACGGAGATAAGCTCTTATACAACAAGCATAGGTTGGTAAATAATAAAAATCTTACCAGAGCAATGAAATGGCCTGTCTTAATCTTTAAAAATTGGAACACTCGCTTGGTTAGCAAGAAAATTTGTTTGTACACAAGCTTGCGGCCCACGACACGCCCTTTAATAAAAGTACACAAAAATACACTTTTAATAAAAGTACACAAAAATACACTTTTTAAATACATAACATTATACCTGTTTCCCGCGAAGGGTTAGGCAGAGGTGTACCAATAGCATACTCACTTTTCGCCAGTTACGTTTTAGTCCCATTTCATAAAGGGCAAGCCAATTGCACTTCACCGAGCACAAATACAGTGCTGCTACTGAGAAATTCCCGATGGAAAAACTCAATAATACTTTGCTCGACCTGGGAATCGAACCCAGGAACTCATGCTCAGCAGTAACACTTGCGACCACTATTTTTATTTTCTTGGGAATGGCATTCGCAGGTCTACCTAGGTTGTCGGCTGTAACCGGACTTTCCTGTGGCTCAATAAAATAAGACCTCCAGCCAGGGCTTAGAACTTAATAACTAAGTCCTTAGCGTGTAGGGAGGTATCCTTAGCGAGTGACTACTCGCTTAGGACCCCTCCTAGCGAATTTTACTGTAATATGGACGATAATATCAATCAAGGTTGATTGTAATATTATTTAGCTTTAATTTGTTTTTTAGTATTTTTTATTCTTTTATTTGAGATAGGTTTGCTCTTGACTCTAAGTCTAGGTTGGAGGCAACAAAGACAGAATCGACGATGGAGTGAGCTTACCCAGAAGAAGCCTGTTCACACTCACTTTGAAGAGATTAGGGTTGTATGCGCTCGGAAACACGGACGCAGGTAGTGAGTTGCACTCTTTTTCTGTGCGCATTATAAACGCCCATTTTCTATGTTCAGTTTCTTGGCCACTGTTTGGGCTTTGTACTCGATGGTGGCGCCGACGTTGAGACCAGATATCAACTCCATGCCTAGGAGCTCAAGCCGATCAGCTTCAGGAACAGATGTACCCCGAAAAGTTTGGGCAAAACGACTCCTTTTAGCGAATAAACTATGTAAGCGTATCTGATCAAGATATTTTTTATTGATTAATATAGTTTGATAAAGGATCTTTACGCGCATATTTTCCAGTTTTTATTTTTGGTTTTACCCCTCTGGTTACCGTGTTATTAATTTTTATTCAGTTTTATGTTTTTATTTTTATTTTCTCCCAAAAATCTCAAAAGAGCGACTTGTAACTGGCATTGAAATATTGCTCTTAATTAGGCCTATCATTGATAAGAAAGTGACGTTGTACTATTGCGGCGTTTACGAGTTATCGAATTTCAAAATATGGTGTTAGGGTTGTCACTCAACTTGACCTTTCATTTTAGTGAGACTTAATCTAAATGTTTCTCTTAATTACAAAACTGTATATTATTTACACATAAAATATATCATATACATAGATTCTTTCGCATATATATACGTAGTCGGGCCATAAGTTCTGTCACATAGGTAAAATTTCGAATTTAGAATGCAAGCCGAAGAAAATATTATGGGCATTCGAAATTTGAATATTTAAAGATAATAAAAACAGGGGTACGGGTTCCTCTTCGCTTCACCGTGGGTGACCAAGCCACGGCTACTGAGCCCCCCCGCCTCGACAATGCGGGAACCCCTCGTTGGGGCGGGAACTCGCTACCTACGTCTGTGTTTCCGAGCGCATACAACCCTAATCTCTTCAAAGTGAGAGTGAACAGGCTTCTTCTGGGTAAGCTCACTCCATCGTCGACTTTGTCTCTGTCACCTCTGAGACTCAAGAGCAGAACCATATAAAAAAAAATTTAAAAAAAACTTTTTTTCTAGGTGTAGTTCACGAAATATAAATTATTTTTTATGAAAAAAAGTATTTTAAATACGCACGTTGGTGTCTTCTCTTGCGTTTAAAATGCCTTTCTTGATCGATTTATGCAATAAGAAGTATAGGGAAATCTTTGAGTGAAATCAAACACTGTGCGGCGTTGACGTGAGGCGGTTCTCTATTTAATTGTGTATAGAGAACCGTCTACTTTGTATAATGTATGTATTACTTACCTGCGCTCAACCTTCTGATTCTATCGGTTGAGGGACGCCGATCAATTTCATAAGTATCAATAAATCTTAAAAAAAGACGAATTAGTAGTTTTTTCAACACAGTTATACAAGATGCAATTGAAATAAATATTTTCATTCATTCATTCAAGAAATAACTGATAACATCTGACCTTTTCTTACAGGTGGGAATTAAATAAATAAATAACACGAAAATCGCGAAAAAAATGCACCTGCTCCATACATTTATGTTCGCATAACTTGGCCAAATGTAGGGAACAGCATGTAGATTTCAGAGTTGGTCCCATAGTACAGGTTGTTCGTAATGATGAGTACAATGACCCCTTAAGACGTTTAACGATACGATAATCGCACCAAGAGAATAAAAGAGACCTAACAAGAAATTTGCATTTTGTGGGAAATCACAAAATTGTTCGTATTTTAGGGAGTTTCCAGTAAAATATCATCATCATTCTCCTGCCCTTGTCCCAATTTATTTGGGGTCGGCGAAACATGTCTTTTTCTTCCGTACTTCTCTATTAGTCGTCATCTCGGTAGTCACTCCCTTTCTGGCCATACCATCTTTCACACAGTCCATCCATCGTTTCTTTGGTCTTCCCTTACTCGTATAGCCCTCTACGTTCATACTCAACACTTACCTGACGACATTTTCCTCATTCCTCCGCATCACATGCCCATACCATGACAACCGATTTCCACACAACTTTTCAGTCACCGGTGTCACTTTCAAACTTCCTCTTACATAATCATTTCTTATTCTATCCATTCGCGTAATACCACACATCCCTCTTAGCATTCTCATCTCGGCTGCATGCAATTGCCTTTCATTCAGTTTCCAGTAAAATATATCATAACTTTTTCAAATGGAACGCTATTTACCTGTTGATGCTGCCAGTATATTTTTTAGACTATTTTCAATTAGTTTAATCCAAAATGCATTAAAAAAGATATTTAAAATACTCTACTACTTTAATAAAATTTTGAGTTATATAGTTACATAGAGAAAAAGAAGATAACCACTTACTTCGAAAAAACTTCTTCCATAAACATGCCAACGTCGATGAGAGTAATTCCGTAATACGTTGTCTTCTGCTCTAAGACCTCTAACAAAGTCGGGAAATTTTTTAACTCTGCCGTAGGAAATGAGAACGCTATACGTGTCATACCGTGAATCTTGCACTCAAGGTCAGGTATTATCCCGTTCACCATCTCCCTTAAGTCATATAGACGAGAGCCGTCTTGAATGGTTATTGACAGGGTAAAGCTGGTGCCTGTTGTGTAAATTACGGATTAACAAGTGCAGTGCCAGCCCATAAACGTGTTGCCAAGCGCTGTGCCGGGCGCGTACTAATTCATAGAAACCGAGCGGCGCTACTCCGCATATTAGCGGGGCCGGCACCCCGCGCTCTCCCCGCACCCCGCTAATTCGCGGAGCTTGCAGCGAATGTGTTAAAACTAGTGGCTAAGCTAAGCAGGTGGCCCGCAGCAACCTGCTTAGCTTAGCCACTCGTTCGCCGGCAGCGTCTCGAGACGGGCGTGCTTATAAAATTCATGGCGCCGAAAGTGCTTTGATCGCAAAACTTCTGTCACGGACCGCCATTCAAAGCCGTTTATATGCGTTATTTGCGTCGTAGTACGAGTAAACGGTGACACACTGTTGGTTCGTTTGTACAAAAAGTGTTGACAATGCCGCGTCTATCAGAGCCCGCCGAGAGAACTCTGTGCGCTGTGGGCCCACATGATCATAAATCGATGTCCTCAATGGCAGAGGAAGCGCAGGTACTTTGATATCACAGCGAAAAATATTAAATGTATGTCATCCCAGAGGCAACGCAGAAGTATCGCATGTGTTATTTTCGACTTTATTTCAACGTATGCAAAGTCCATATTTCTTTGCAGCGAAAACCGCATCGCCCTTTTCTTTGTCAGATGTGCATGTGTGTGTTGTTTGTCATGATCGTAGAACAATGTCAATTTTGAAAAAAAATACGAAAATCACTTTTTACTATATTTGAATATTACATCACAAAAATAATATTATTACATTTAAAAAAATCTAAATAATGTGGATTACAAATTAAACAGTTTGGTCAGCGCTAAAAATTAAAAAAAAATATATATTTTAAAAGGCAGCCCTGTAAAGTTTAACTTGTGTCAGATCCGTCACTGTTCTACGATTATGACGCCATAGTCACATTTTATAACACCCACGAGCTGAGACTGAAGATATTTTTTCTTCTGCCTACCCTTACAGGGGACTACAGGACCTAAAGCGCGGTCACTGTCAGACTCCATAGAAAAGAAAGAGAAGCGCGATGACACAACGCTGGTAATTTATTGCAAAATATGCAGCAATTATCTATTTATAAAAAACCTATTGATTGGACTATGCATGTATATAATTAATAGTATGGTATTTAATCGTTATAAGAAGTTTTTAGGGATATCTCCGTGATTATTAGGGTCCCGTACCTCAAAAGGAAAAAACGGAACCCTCATAGGATCACTTGTGTGTCTTGTCTGTCTGTCCGTCTGTCACAGCCAATTTGCTCCAAATCTAATGGACCGATTAAGTTGAAATTTGGTACACGTATGAACTTCTGTGACTCAAATACGGACGTGTAAAGTTAATAAATTAATTTTGAATATAGGGGTCTATTTTGGGGACAAATAAGAAAATTAAAAAAAAAGTTTTACAAACTGTACCGTGTGACATATCAAATGAAAGGTAAATCTCTCTATATTGTGCGTACAAAATTACATTTGCAGTTGGAATGTATAGGAGAACATGTTTTTCTACTACAATGTTTTTGTTCTTGGGATAAATGCATCCCAACTACGGAACCTTTAGTAGTCTGCGTAGTCCGACACGCACTTGGCCGGTTTTTCTATCGTATCAAATTAGTTGTAATAATATGTTTTGTTAAACAAGCATATATCCTGAAGAATATCATTTTTTTTTTTTTTTGTTTACGGTAGGTTTTTTAGGCATTATAAAACTTGCGTTTAGGCGTCAGGCCTTGAAGATAGTAGAGGACTGGTGCAATAAACATAAACTATCAGTGAACCCTACCAAAACCGAGCTGATTCTTTTTACAAAAACGAGGACGCTGACAACACTACAACTACCACGATTCTTTGGAACTACCCTAAGCCTATCGACTGAAACTAAATACCTGGGCATCTTTTTGGATAAACAGTTGAACTGGGCTAGACATACTAATTACATCACCACAAAAGCCAGCATAGCCCTGTGGCAGTGTAAGAGACTGCCTGGCAGGAACTGGGGGATTAGCCCTAAGGTTACTTACTGGCTATACACCACAGTTATCAGACCGATCATCACTTATGGCTCACTAGTCTGGTGGCCCAGGACAGACCTGAGCACAACCCGGAAAGATATCGAAAAACTACAGCGATTCGCCTGTGTAGCAATCACTGGCTGCATGAAAACCGCACCTACGGCCGCTTTACAGGCAATGCTTGAACTGCCTCCACTACACCTCATTGTGAGGGAGGAGGCAGCCTTGGCCGCCTTTAGGCTCAATATAACCGGAACCCTGAGCAAAGACTCCAGGGTTAAGCACATACGCATTAGGGAGGATGCGATCAAAAGACAGCCAATGATGGCATCCGCCTGCGACAAAGCCCCGAAACAACATTACTTTCAAAAGCATTACAACATAATACTCACGGAAGAACAGTATGACTACTCGGGCCTGAACGAGCTGAGAGTTTACACTGACGGATCAAAGACCGACTCCGGAACCGGTGCCGGAGTCTTCTCGCACGACCTCAACATAAACATATCCAGCCCGCTGGGAATGTTCAACACTGTCTACCAGGCAGAATGTGTGGGCATTATTCAAGCGGCGTATGCCATAGAGGCCAGGAGAGTTACGGATACCCATATACGTATACTGTCCGACAGTGCCTCAGTACTCCAAACATTAGAGAAAAAATATACTACTTCAAGATTAATACTAGAATGTCACAATGCTTTACAACGAGTAACGGTAACCGCAATAAAGTGACACTGCTATGGATAAAAGGAAACGGTGGGTCGTTGGGTAACGATGCAGCGGACGAACTGGCTAGGAGGGCATCCAGTGCGTCAGTCTGTGGACCCGAACCAGTCGTACCCATCGCTTTCAACCAATTACGCAGGTGGCTCTAAGAGTTCACCCAAACACAAGCAGAGGAGTGGTGGTCCTCGACACCAGGGTGCAGGCAGTCCAAGGAGGCTATGCCAAGACTAAATGGCAAACTAACCAGGCGACTTTTATGCCTGGACAGGAATGTCCTGCGCCTGATGACAGGGACCATCACAGGACACTGCTCGCTGAACAAACACTTCTACACAATGGGCATAACGGACAGCCCTCTGTGCAGAGCCTGCATGGAGGCTGAGGAAACCGTTCCGCATGTGCTCTTCGAGTGCACAGGCGTTGCCCAGATTAGAATAGAAACCCTCGGGCCACCCAGATCTTTCACAGATGTTCTGAACAGACCAGAAACCGTGACTAATTTCTGGAGGGAGGTGGGCTGGTTGGAATAAACTCTGACGGCCGCCATGGCTCACGCACAATGGTCCACTTGAAGGATTAAGTGCGGAAACCAAACCCAATAACATAGAACATAGAGAACTTGCGTTTAGGTCCTGTAGCCCCCTTAATAACCTTAATTTTTGACAGGATTGAAGTCGAAACTACATACAAATACATACTTACCAATAACATTTTTGAGGAACGGAGGGCTCCCGTGACATTTGAGCACCCCCTTATCCAGAATAGCTATCCTGTCACCCAACGCGTTCGCTTCGTCTAAGCAGGATGTCGTCATAAGTATAGTCTTGCTGCCGCGCAGGAGCTGCAGAATGGTCCGAATATTATTTATGTTTTCCTTTGTAAGATTTTTGTGTTTCATTTTGATTTATTGACCGAGCGAGCGACGTGAGTGGAGCGACTCTGCTTCAAGTCTAGCAAAGTTTGCTTTCGTCTGTCAGTTTGTTGCTACTCCTCTACAGCGGGGCAATTGCGTAACACGCTATCAATCGGAATTGATTTCATTTTGACAGTTCAACAACGTTCATTGCGTTATATACGTTGTTGAGCAGACAAATTTTTCGAACATATGAAGCATAGGATAAGCAATTTGTTTCTAAATGATTCAAATTCTGTGTCAGAATAGTGTGTTACGCATTTAGGGTGCTGGTCGTATTTTCCCCGACCGATACATAACCGATCTGGATACTTGGTATACAGGTTTTACGACTTTATAGATTTTTTTTGCGGTCGGGGATTTTTTATTGGTGGGGGGGGGGGACTCATAAAACTTTGGTGAAGACCTGGTGAAAAAAAAAACATGGTAAATATCCCGTTTTATATAACTTTAGTGGTATTGTTGCAAAAAAGTTTGTGCTCGCGAGGTGTACTGTTTGCAGAACTACTAGTTTTAATGTAGCGGGGGGGGGGGGGGGGGAGTGACAATAATAATGACACTTGAAGATACTTAGCTTAAACAATTTTAGCCCCCCTGGTACAATGTCAATCGTTCGCAATGCTTTGAATTTGTTCATTGCGTTATTTAATACCCAATAATTTATTTGCATTCCACAATAAGTACATTAGTAAGTAGTAAAGTAAGTTTTTTAAGTTGTTGTGTACGTAGAGACGCTTTTTCAAACCTATGAAGCATCCATTGCTAGGAGTTTCCTTCTGAACCCTCGGATTATGATTGCAAGTGTGGTACGCAATTAGGGTAGCGGAGTCTGGATTTGTGCCCGGTTGTTCGTGTTAGAAATGGTTCGCCCCTATTCCATGGGACTGGGGGAATATAAACGTGATGTTATGTAATCCTATAACATTATAGGAGCAATATTTGTATATTAGGTTGGGGAAAAAGTCTTTTCGCATTATAGTATGTATGAACTTGTAATAAAATCTCTTTGGCTATGGCTATTTGTATCTGGCTGGTTTTGGTATCATTGAAAGTTTAAATTTTAAAGAACATAATTCCAAATTCAAATTAGGATAATGTGTGATTTTCATTTGTTTTTCGTACCGTCAAGATGAGTGAATCTAATGAAGAAATTCGATACATTTTAAAATTTTACTACAAAAAAGGTAAAAAAGCAACGCAAGCCGCGAAAAAAAATTGCGATGTTTATGGACCTAGTGTAGTGTCTGTGAGAGTAGCACAAATTTGGTTTAAGCGTTTTCAATCCGGAAATTTTGATGTCAAAGATGCACGTCGCTCTGGTCGCCCTATTACGGATAAAATGGATGCCATTTTTGAAAAAGTGGAGCAAGATCGGCATATCAGTAGTTACGACGTAGCTGAAGAACTGGAAATTGACCACAAAACAGTTATGGCGCATTTAAAAAAAAACTGGGTACACAAAAAAGCTCGACATTTGGGTACCTCACGAGCTCACTGAAAGAAACCTAATGAACCGTGTACTCATTTGTGATTCTTTATTACGACGTAATGAAACCGAACCATTTTTGAAGAAGCTGATAACTGGTGATGAAAAGTGGATCACGTATGACAAGAACGTGCGAAAATGGTCGTGGTCTAAGGTAGCCATGAAAATTGCCGGCAATATTGCCAAAGTTGCCAAAACTGCCGGGAATGTTTCCAAACTTCCCGGCAACATTGGGCAAGAAACGTATAAATAGAAACCAACTTTTACTAATATAATTGTTTAGTAGGATAAAATTGCGGTCTGCAGGGTGGTAGTTTTTATCCTTGTCTATAATATCTAACCGAAATTTTAGTTTTTACATTTATTTTATTACTGATAAACTAAAGAAAAGAAACAAGCTATCCATGATAGTTCATTGGTGATGAAACCATAACTATTTTAGAGATATCGTAATTATTTTTTTTCTACGTTCTTATAATTTAACTTCACTTGTATGTAAGAAAGTATATACATTTATATACATACATGTCTGTATGTATAAAAGGGTCAAACCTTGCAAGACGAATTGATCAGCAACAACAAGTTGACGTTTTAACCGACTTCAAAAAGGAGGTTATTTATTCTATCAGAATGTATGTATATATGTATGTTTGTATGTTCGCGATTATCTCAAAAACTACTGACCCAATTTTGAAAATTCTTTTGACTTCACGATTTGTGCTATATAAATCATATACTACACAGTTGTATGATTTATATTTATTTCATTTGGTATCAATACCCTCTTTATTTTTTTATATAATTTATAAGTAAAATTCTTAAAAAACTATGGGGTCAGCTATCAAGAAGTTACCAGTGTCATAGTTTAACTTTATCTTCACATATATGCATGGATAATTATAAATTAGTTATAATAAACAATTAATTAAAAAGGCTTACTAGTATTACGTATAACTACACCATTATATTAAACCCCATGAGCGCATAAACGTTGAAATTGGCATTCGAAAAACCCTATGTAATCTGGCAACTTTGGCAACTTTCCGGCAATATTGCCGAATATTGCCGGGAATATTGGAAACTTTCCTGGTAAGTTTCGGAAACATTCGGCAGTTTTCATCCCTAGTCTAAGGCCGGTCAGGCTTCACAGACTGTGGCGAAACCCGGGTTAACTCGCAACAAGGTGATGCTGTGTGTGTGGTGGGATTGGAAGGGCATTATTCATTATGAGCTGTTACCACCAGGCAGGACCATCGATTCTGAACTCTACTGCGAACAACTGATGAGATTAAAGCAAGAAGTTGAGAGAAAGCGGCCGGAATTAATCAACAGAAGGGGTGTGGTTTTTCATCACGATAACGCTAGACCTCACACATCTTTAGCCACTCAGCAAAAATTAAGAGAGTTTGGCTGGGAGGTGTTAATGCATCCGCCGTATAGTCCTGACCTTGCACCTTCAGATTTCCACCTGTTTCGGTCTCTTCAGAATTCTTTAGGCAGTGTCAGGTTAACATCACGAGAGGACTGCCAAAACCACTTGTCGCGGTATTTTGACCAGAAGTCCCAAAATTTCTATAGCAATGGGATCATGTCCCTACCTACAAGATGGCAAAAAGTTATCGAACAAAATGGTACCTACATACTTTAGTTAAATGTCAATAAACTATATTAAAAAATGTTTTGAATTTTCTTAAAAAATGCGAAGAAACTTTTTCCCCAACCTATTATATAATACCTATCATCATCTGCCTAGCCTTTTCCCAACTATGTTGGGGTCGACTTCCAGTCTAACCGGATGCAGCTGAATACCAGTATTTTACATGGAGCGACTGCCTATCTGACCTCCACAACCCAGTTATTGGGTACTACGATACCCCTTGGTAAGACTGGTTGTCAGACTTTCGGGCTTCTGACGACCCGTTACGACTGCCAAAGATCCACGAATGACAGCCGGGACCAACAGCTTAACGTGCTTTCCGAGGCACGGAGGAGTCTCGGTATGTAAAGATGGTCACCCATCTACGGACCAACCCCAGCAAGTGTAGCTTAACCTGATGGATCGACCCGTGCGGCTGTTATTACTTAGCCACGAGCTCTATTTTTAACATTAAAAATGTTTTTTCGATCGCTTCAATATAGCCCCCATTTTCGCTCAGAGTGTGACATGGCCTAGGTGTCGTGAGATTTAGAGCTACATGAATGGGTAAGGTCTCAAAAGACGCGTATTAACAAGGGTTACAATATGGTGAAAAACAATTGAAAAGTCAAAAGCTTTTTTGAAAATCGCAAAAATTTGATAAATTCGATCAATTTGATTTTATGACAAAAGACTCAACAAGTCTTTTGTCATAAAATCAACTATATCTCAAAAACTAAATGCGGTATCGAAAAAAATGAAAAATAACCCTCGGGGTATTGAATTGGGCTACATTTATAAAACAAACTCGACCCCTGTATCACTAATAGTATAGGCAGGAGGGTGCCCTTTGTGTGGCGTAATTTCGGGGCACGCGCTCCTTAGATCCGCGTCGCGCCACTGAGTGTTTAAGAGTTTGATCGTGATATGTGTATTTGTAATTGTGTTATTTGTAAATACGTATTTTAATTTAATTTTATAATGATGTTAATTTAAAATTATTTTTTAAACGACTTCAAAAAAATAGGTTTTGTATTCGACACGTATGTATGTCCGCGATTTTCTCAATTTCAGGAAGGTTTTAGTTTCTAATACATTTGGTAATTATTCCTATATACGAGGTTATATGCATAAATGTACTGTATCTTCGGCATTTCTAAGCGGTTTTTGATGATTCTTCTTTTCGTTTGAATTGGGCTTTATTGGATTGTAAAATCAACTAAAAATGTAAAAATAAATTTACTTTAAAACAAAGAAAAAAGACTTCAAAAACCTAAAATGAATAAAATAACTTTCATAAAAAACTTAACAGCTTCTGATGTTGCTGTCTTCAATTCTTCAATGCACCTTAGCTTGGCACCGACTTCAGAATCTGTTCAAGTTTTTATGAAAGTTATTTTATTTGTTTTAGGTTTATGAAGTGAGTTTTTACATTTTTTAATGTAATTTTATTTTAAATTAATTTTGTTTTGCGATATTTTGAAAACACTTCAAATTACTAATTAGATCTTTATATTTGAGACTAAAAAAAATATTTATATGTTCATAACTATTAACTATTTTGTATCGCTTCGTTGTTGTTTTGTTAAACAAAAAAAATATTTTCTTTCAAAAATAGTCTTAAGATTATTTCATTAAAGTTCAAAATTACATGGCGTAATTTTTACCTTACATATTGTGTTTTTTTTTTTTTTTTTTATTTGTGATGGGTTTGCTCTTGACTCTAGTCTAGGTCAGAGGTGACAGAGACAAAGTCGACGATGGAGTGAGCTTACCCAAAAGAAGCCTGTTCACTCTCACTTTGAAGAGATTAGGGTTGTATACGTTCGGAAACACAGACGCAGGTAGTGAGTTCCACTCTTTTGCTGTGCGCATTATAAAAGACATTTGGAAGCGCTTAGTGCGAATTGGTGGAATAGCAACCAGGTAGGGATGGTAACTGGCAGTGCGTCTAGATGTCCGGTGGTAGAAGGGGGCCGGTGGAATGAGGTCGTGGAGTTCTCGGGCACACTCTCCGAAGTACAATCTGTAGAAGACCGACAAGCAGGCAACCTTGCGGCGATGAGCCAAGCAATGAAGCTTGGCATCCACCAGTTTTACGTCGCCAATGAGCCTCTTAGCTCTGCGTTCCACCGAGTCAAGCGCGGCTAGTTGGTACTTAGCTGATCCATCCCAAAGGTGACTGCAATACTCCATGCAGGATCGGACTTGCGCTTTGTAAAGGGTTAAAAGCTGTCCAGGCGTAAAGTATCGCTTCACCCTATTTAGGATGCCCAGTTTCTTGGCCGCAGTTTGGGCCTTGTACTCGATGGTGGCGCCGAAGTTGAGACCAGATGTCAACTCCATGCCTAGGAGCTCAAGTCGATCAGTTACAGGAACAGATGTACCCCGAAAAGTAGGAGTTTGGGCGAAACGACTCTTTTTAGCGGTAAAAAGACACGCCTGCGTTTTGGTGGCGTTAAAAGAGACCAGATTATCATCACCCCACTGGGAGACAAAGCTTAAGGTCAAATCTGTCCGCTCTACCATGGCCTCTCTCAAAGAACGAACTTCAGCCCCGCTGGTTTTTGCGCTGGACAAGTATCTCTCTGAAACTGTACTGTCATCTGCGTACCCAACAATACCAGGCCGAAGCAGGTCATTGATGTGCAGCAGGAAAAGAGTTGCAGAGAGAACAGACCCCTGAGGAACTCCGGCATCAATAGCCATAAGGTCAGAAGAGCAGCCATCAACAACTACTCTAATCGACCGTTCACTAAGGAAATCTGATATCCAGCTACAAAAATCAGCTGGGATGCCATAAGCAGGAAGCTTGCTGAGCAGAGCAGCGTGCCAGACCCTGTCAAAGGCCTTCGAGATGTCAAGCGATACAGCCAGTGCTTCGCCGTGTTTCTCGATGGCTTCGCCACAGTAGTGCGTGACATACACAAGAAGATCGCCAGTTGACCGTCCGCGGCGAAAGCCATATTGACGGTCACTGAGGAGATCATTGTCTTCAAGGTAGTTCAGCAACTTATTGTTCAGTACCCTTTCCAAAACTTTGCACAGAATGGAGGTAATGGCGATCGGACGGTAATGGGCAGGGTCTGCACGGTCGCCTTTTTTGGGCACTGGTTGTACATTTGCAAGCTTCCAGGATTTCGGCACCGTTCTTTTTTCAAGAGAGAGGCGGAACAAACGTGTCAATACAGGAGACAGTTCAGGCGCACACTGCCTCAACACTCTCGCTGGAATGCCGTCAGGCCCGCTGGCCTTGTTCACGTCTAGACTGCACAATACTCTTCGGACCTCTTTAATGTGTACTGCGATCTCCGGCATCGAGGAGTCACAATGAGGTACAGTAGGTGGTTGCTTTGAGCCAGCGTCCAGACGTGAATTGCTTGCGAAGAGAGATGCAAATAAATTTGCCTTCTCAGTTGCAGAGTGAGCCAGCGACCCATCAGGTTTCATCATAGGAGGTAAAGTGGGACGACAGAAATTCGTTTCAACCGCTTTAGACAGGGACCAGAACTGTTTACTACCCGGAGGCTGCGAAGCCAGCCTGGCCCCGATATGTCCGACATGGTCAAAACGTGCCCTACGCAAAACCCGCTTGCAGAACTTGGCGGCAGAATTAAAGGCTCTCTTCTTCGCGCGAACCCTGCGTGCTCTAACTTTGCGGTCGCGGGCCTTGACCCAGGCTTGGTAGGCAGTCTCTTTTCGGGCCTCAGCGTGGGCACATTCTGCATTATACCAAGGCCGGGATTTGTGACCGAGCGGGATGTCGGAGAATGGAATAAAATATTCCATCCCCTGCCGAATCACGTCCGCAACCGCGTCAGCACAGCGCGAGGGGTCACCCGAGGAAAAGCACACTTGCCGCCATGGATAAGACGCAAAAAAGTGCCGCATCTCATCCCAGTCTGCTGACCCGTATCGCCATACTCGCCTCGTGCCTCTAGGGCTCTCATCTGGAGGAGAGCAGGTTGATATGGATTTCACCAGACAGTGGTCAGACGTTCCCAGCGGGGCTGAGACCGATACTGAATGACTGTCCGGATCAGATGCCAGCAGAAGGTCCAAGCAATTGGGTGTATGGCCGTCAACATCCGGTACCCGCGTTGCCACATTCACCATCTGGGTTAGATCTAGCGTTAAAGCAAAATTGCGCGCCTCCAACCCAGCATGGTCAGTTTTCTGGTATGGGAACAACCATTCTTTATGATGGGCGTTGAAGTCCCCCAGAAAAATGAGCCTCGCCGTTGGGTACCGTTGCTGGGCTACGTCAGTCGACTCCACGAGGAAATTAAAGAGCGCTGTTGTCTCCTGGTCACCGCTATGCGATCGATAGATGCCGATGTAGAGAGATTTCTCCACGCCAGTATCCACAAGTAGCCATATGGCAGAGAAACCCGATTTCTCAAAGCAACGGAGACGACGACAACAAATGTCATCGCGGACGTACACACAGACCCCAGCTTGCTTCTTGAACTTGTGTTCAAGAGAGTACCCCGGGTAGTTGAGGTACGCCACGTCCAACGGGGTTGTTATCTTCGTCTCCGTTAGGAAAAACAGGTGCGGCTTCTCGGTCTCAAGGTGGTGATGGACCGAATCGAGATTGGAGTGCAACCCCCTGATATTCGTGAGGTGCACTTTTAGTGGGAGGAAGTGCAGCCGTTGTTTTACCTTATTTTTCTTTGCTTTGTGTGTCATATTGAGTGGAGTTGTTGGGGGAAAAAGTCGACTTGTCGAGGCGCCGCTCAGTGATCCAAGTGGAACACTAGAGCCAACCAAACCTACGGGGAACTCATCTGGAGACTGCGGGGACGCCCGAACCCCCCCGGATATGGCCACCGGGTCCTCCCATCCAGTCGCCGGCTGGCACGGTGGAGCATACCGGGATTTTTCGCGAGTTGGCGGGGCAGCCTTTGGCACGTGGCTGGCGTGCTACTTGGGCCCGCTACTGACTGCGGTCGGCCAACGGCTGGCACCGTGCTTCGGATCCCGCTACCCTCCAAAATGAGTTACCCGGCTAGCTGACTCAGAGACCACAACCGGTGCCAAACAGCGCAACTGACAATCTCCTTCTCCCCCAAAGGCAAAAAAATCTTTTTGTGTACTTCATGTGTTTGAGCTTTATTACTTCAAAGACGATACAAAATCTATTAGGTCTAAATCTATTAGATTAGGCATCGTACAAAATGAAAAGCCTGCCTAAGTGCATTTTCAATGTACCCGAAGGCACACCCGAAGGTGCAGCACGAGATCTGTTTTTTTTTTATTTAGAATAAAATAAAGCCTATTCAGTACATTTTTATTACATTAATTCTCATTGGTCTAAAAATGCTCCAAAATTGTGTAAGTGTTTAACCTATAAACCACCACCAATAGGTGCCGACGCGACGCGTAGACGGTGGCGCCACCCATAAGTATTAGCCAGTTTTGCATAGAAATTAAACTAAATCAATGCCATATATGTTTCCTACACTGGCAATGGTTTAAAATATTATTATTATATTCGGGTCTAGCTAGGTCTCGCATCTGGGAAAATTCGTTTTCCCTATTTTCACTCGAGCAGAGCTCGGTCGATCTCTTTACTAATAGTTTGTTTGTTTGAACGCACTAATCTCTGGAACTAACAGTCGTATTTGAAAATAGTTTTTGCATTTGAAGAAGGCTTTTTAACATCATGCTAGGACCCTTAGGAGCCGAGCAAAAAGAAAAAAAGTTCGAAAAAACGCTAAGCGAAGACGAACAACGAAGTAAGAGCACGGGCAAACAGTGCAATGCCCGTCGCATTGCACTGTTTGGTGGGTCGGGGGGACAAGAAATTTTACGCGGACGAAGTCAGGAGCAGAAGCTAGTAATATAATACCTACAGTTGAAGAGTTTGTTTGTTTGATTGGTTCTATGAACGCGCTAATCTCTGGAACTACCAATCGGATTTAAAAAAATCTTTTTGTATTTGATAGCCCAATTCGTGAGGAAGGCTATAGGATATTTACCAGCACGCTACAACCCTAAGGAGCAGAACAAAAACAAACGGAAAGAATACTAAGAGAAAACGAAGTCGGCGGGCAATGCGATGCGACGCGGTGGGTCGGGGATACAAGAAATTTCACATGGAGGAAGTCACGGCAGAGTGTAATTATAAACAATGAAACTCCAAGTTCATACCAAGAGCAGGTCCCATAGCCGATGCCGCACTTCAACATCCAAGCCGGTGGTTGGCTCATCCAACACCAACACCTCTGCATCTCCCGCCAACACGCATGCAACCTTCAACATAACAACTTTGTAAAAAGATTTATGGGTCGCTCTTCTTTTTCATCGACAATGACACGTCCTCTCCGAAAAAAACGTTTTTCTTTTTAAATGTTCAGTTTTACAATATTTTTTTTACAAAAAAATGTTTTGACATTACAACCAGTAAAATAATCTTAAAAACTTCTGTTTTTATCATGATGTACTGTGTTTTACAAAATAATTATGACAAACAAAACTATGACTATTCGAAAGTGTGACGGTGGTGTTGTCGGTAGAAAAGAAGAACGACCCTTCCTTATAACCTCTCACCACGAAGTTTCGTTAACTTATTTGGCAGTCCATTTTATACAAATTATTTTGAATTTAGATAGATAGATAAAACATTTATTTAGTGCACACAAAAAACACATACATACATATATTTGGTACAGAGTGCCAATTTTGGAGGGAGTTTTGGACGCAATTACCTTATTTATTTCAAACAATTATTTACATAAATATTGTTTCGGGTTATAACGTTTACACCCTCATAAACCTGTATGAAATGAGACAATTTTAGTCTCATTACATTCAGTACTCGTTAATGTAGGTCTGTACGTCTTTTTATGTAATTCAATTTAATTTAATTGAAAAAAAAAACGCTCGTGGAAGTTTTTGTGTGAAAAATATAGACATTTAGATGCTAATAACTTATATCGTAAGCAATATTTCTTTATAGTAAAAACGTACGGACCGAGTTTTTAATTATACCTACAACATTTCCAAAAATTATGAAAATTAGACTATGTTTACGCGGAGAAAAACGTTATCGCTTTTTGTATGAAAATTTACAGCTTCACAATCCTCTTAAAATTTCTAATGTGACGATATTATCGTTGACGTCCACGCCAGGGAAGTAAAATGTATGGAAATATATGCACGTTATAATAACGTTATCGTACACGGAAAAAAGCGACTTAATATATATCCATAAATTTTAGGTACTTACTTCCCTGTCTTATCGTTATGCCGTGAACGTCCACGATAATATCGTCACGTTAGAAATGATAAAAACGCCCATTGGGAAACGGGCCTTTCCATTAGTGTAAAGGAAGGCTGGGTGAATTTTGGGGACTGTGTTTTTGCGGTCTGATCGGTTGACATGGTATGGGCATGTGATGCGGAGGAATGAGGAAAATGTCGTGCTATAAGAGTAGGTAGAGGAAGATCAAAGAAACGATGCATGGACTGTGTGAAAGATGATATGGCTAGATAGGGAGTGACTACCGAGATGACGACTAATAGAGAAGTATGGCAGAAAGGGACACGTTGCGCCGACCCAAAATAAATTGGGATAAGGGCAGGAGAATGATGGATCATTTTTGCGGTCGAATTCCAGAAAGAGAAAAGTTGAACAAATGTGTCAGTTAGATACTAGCCACAGGATTGTTTTCTGCTTCTGGAAGCCTGCGGGGTAATTGCGTAACTCACAATTTCAATGCAAAGGCATTGAAATTGTGCAGTGAATGTTGTTTAACTATCAAAATGAAAGCATTTTGATAGTTAAACAACATTCACTGCGTCATTTTTACTTTGTTGTGCAGACGAATTTTTCAAAGTTATGAAGCAATAGATTAGGAATTTCCTTCAAAATCCTCGTATTGTAATTGAAAGGTGTTTCGCAATTAGGGTGCATCGGGGCAAATGCGTATCACACTATCAATCGGAATCATATGCTTAGGCTTCATATGTTTGAAAAATTGGTCTGCTGGACAACGTAAATAACGCAATGAATGTTGTTGAACTGTCAAAATGAAACCGATTCCGATTGATAGTGTGTTACGCGATTGCCCCGCTGGTTAGTTAAGATTTTTGTGTCATCATAGACGGTGTAAAAAGACACATCAAAAAGCCGGCAACTACGCATACAGAACGGTATACTGGCTATAACGTAGCAGTACACCATGTTAACAAACTCGCGCGCAGAATAATCATGAAGCGGCATCTTCGCAAAACAAAAACAACACAAATGCACGAGTCAGCAGTCACTACGTAAGGCGAAAGCGTCAAGGTAGCCCGCGAAATTCAAATTTTCTTACGTTTTTTGCAATTTACAAGTCGGTATTAGATTGTACGTTGATCAAAATATAATTTGCATCCGTAAGAAGTATCTATTAAGATAATTAGAATTATTAAAGTGATCAATACGACGCTTTAAGACCAGGTAATCCTAATGAATGACTATTTCATGAAATCTTGATATTTCAGGATTATACTAACTTAAGGAATTGTATTACTGATTCTAATGATTATAATTCTGTAAATACATATTTGTTACGGCCGCAAATCATACTTTATTTAACATACAACTTAATACTGTCTTGCAAATTGCAAAAAACGTAAGAAAATTTGAATTTCGCGGGCTACCCTGACGCTTCCCCTTAACAAAAAAACTCAAGTAACGTACGTACGTACTCACACACAGACACTGGAGTGTCATCGCGTACGCGGTCACAGTATCTAAGCTCAAACCAAAAGCTACTAAAATAGCTTTAGGTAGGTAATTTATGCAATATGTAATAATAATACAAATTCTTCATTATTTGCCAGTATCTATCTGGAATGTAGGTAGTCTAGCAGTTTATTTTTATTGTAAAAATGTCACGAATGAGGACAAAGTAACTTCGTCAACATTTTCAATTGCATGTGTGCAAGAACTTTAGAGATAACATTTACAGTTTTTACAAGGGCGTGCTCTTTGACATTACAGACAACGGACTTGATAACTCATAATCAACGTCTTTGATTTCAAAAACTGAAAAAACAAATGTCAAAAACAACCGATCAGCTGTTACAAACACGGGTCGTCGTAATTTTCAAAGCTGTAGCTTATACTACACTGTATCGTGTCCTTGTTGTCATAGAGGCAATCGTGACGTGTTTTTTATTCATTGCGTTTTTGTAACATCAAATGCGTAATTTGTTAAGAAAAATCGAAAATTCAGATAATGTTTGTTTGGAAAAAAGTTTAGTAATAAACTCTTGGAATTCGTTTACGTAAAAAAGTTTTAAAAATTTGAAACTGTCACCTTCAATATCTCCAGAACCGAAGTGGATTCTCAGGTATGGTCTAGTGGAAAAAACTGATCTAAATAATGGGCAGAATATGTGGCTTTCGGCTTCGGAAAATGTCTTTTTACACCCAATATTAAGTTTTTTTTTCCGTGATGAAAGCTTGTTTATTATGACCTACCTGCAAACATCTCTGATTCTCTGGGTTCAGTGTCGAGCCATAATAATCAGCTATTTCAGCCAACTTGAGCTTTTTCAGCAGATACTCCACACTAAACCCTTCTGTTATTTTCCCTTTTAACTGTAATATAAACATCATTTATATTATTAGACTGCCTCCCAAGTCCTGCTTGGATTTGCACCCTAATTGCGTAACACACTTTCAATCACAATCCGAAAAATTTTGAATTAAATTTATAATACATTGCATCATACGTTTGAAAAATCCGTCTGCTCAAAAACGCAATTAATGTAGCTGAACTGTCGAAATGAAAGGCATTGCCATTGTCAGTGTGTTACACAATTAGGTACCTGGCCTGTTTACCTATTAACTTGTTGATTGTCTGTTACACAATTAGGTACCTGCCAGTCTATTCTGTACAAATCTCACCGTGAAAACTTAGGTGAAGTGAGCTTGTAGTGAGTTGTCATTCCACTTGATGCTAGGGATTGACACTATAGACAGCTCACTCCACGCTCATCTCACCTAAGTTTTCACGGTGAGATTTGTACAGAATAGCACTGCAGGTCTGTGCATCTATTAATTATTAATGGGGAAGAAAATGAATTCCACATAGTTGGCGTAAATGTTACAAACGAATTGTTAAACTCCACAGAAATTGAACAATATTTTATTTTTTGTGTCTTATATCAATATAATGGGACGTTGTTGCCTTTGGATGTAAACGAATAGGCGTTGACAAATTCCCAAGTAATTTTCACATGAAGAGAAAATGGGAAAAGGCACTGAAATGATTAAACTTCAAATCAAGTGATTTTCCGCTACTATGTGGGAAACTTTTCAAAGAACGACTGCGAGACCACTTCTAAGACGACAGGTTGGTACGGTACCTATTATTAATGATGACTTTTATTGATAATAAAAAAGCTTCCAAACTGTGAAGAAAAAAGGGTTCCGTACATCAAAAGGAAAAACGGAACCCTTATAGGATCACTCATGTATCTGTCTATCTGTCTGTATGTCTGTCTGTCCGTCTGTCACAGCCAATTTGCTCCGAATCGAATGGACCGATTTAGTTGAAATTTGGTCTCAAACATGGACGTCTATATAAATGATGTCGATGTAAATTAATGAATTTTGAATACGGGATCAACTTTGGGGGCTAATAAGAAAATTTAAAAAAAAGGTTTTGCAAACGGTACCGTGCGATATTTCAAATGAAAGGGCTTACTGTGAGAGTCTCAAATATATATATATATATATATTTGAGACTCTCACAGTAAGCCCTTTCATTTGAAATACAATATATATCTATATATATATATTATTATTTTACAATAAACTATTTTGAAGTTATTTAAGAAAATAGACGAAAATTGACCATTCTCCCCTTTATCTCCGAAACGACAGAGCTTAAAATTTTGACAAAAATATAGAAAATACTTATAGATTATAGGAAACCTATAAGAATTCTATGGTCTTAAAATAACATGGTAAATCTCTCAATATTATGTATACGACAAACTTGGCTTTTCTTCCTTGTTGCGATAGTTTTATTATATACCATGTTGTTTTAAGACCACCGACTGCTTATAGGTTTTCCTGTAATCTATAGGTATTGAACTATTTTCTGAATTTTTTTCAAAATTTTAGGATCAGATCTTTCAAAGATAAGGGGGGAATGGTCAATTTTCGTCTATTTTCTTAAATAAATAAAAAATTGTTTATTTTAAAATTATTAAAAGTAATACATTTAAGACCCTCACTGAAAGCCCTTTCATTTGATATGTCACACGGTACAGTTTGCAAAACTTTTTTTTTTAATTTTCATATTTGATCCCAAAAGTTGACCCCCATATTCAAAATTCATTTATTTACGTTACACGTCCGTGTTTGGGGCACAGAAATACATATGTGTACCAAATTTCAACTAAATCGGCCCATTAGATTCGGAGTAAATTGGCTATGACAGACGGACAAACAGACAGACACACGAGTGATCCTATAAGGGTACCATTTTTCCTTTTGAGGTACGGAACCCTAAAAAGAAAAATATATATATTAGGGAACCCTTGGGTAAAAATGGTTAAAATTGTAATAATGTTATATTAAATTATTTGGTATATCGTATCCTTAACGGTGGACCAGCATTTACGCCACATCCTGTATATCCCAAATACGTACATATGTGTACGTCACGGTTAATTGTCCAAGTTTGTAATCACAAAAAAAAAATGTGATAAAACAACAAAATTAACGATTTTCGGACGTTTTCCCTCATTTGTGCTGAGACCTTGCCTGTTGCCAAATTTCATGAGGTCAACGGGAAGTATCCTATATATATATAGGTTTTGATTTATTTGCGAGAATCTAAATATGTCGCATAAGCAGCCGTATTTTTTATTACGTTGACCTATAAGCTTGATTTTTTTTAGAGCTCCAAGGGGGGCCGTATACCTACGTATTTGATATTAATTTCAACATGATAACTAACGCGTTTCTGAGAAAAAGTGTCTTGACAGACTGACAACGTAGTGTCCTATTACATAAGGGTTTCGTTTTTTCCTTTTGAGGTACGTAAATGTTGAATTTCAGAAATTATCCCACGGAAACGTATATGTGGAGAACACAGGGCCAGTGGCGTGCGTTTCATAAAGACAGAAAGACACTGCCTACCCTACCTAATTCAGTATAATCTTGTTCTGATATCTATTATTATTTTATCTACGAGTACGACCGACGAGTACCTACTTACTAACAATAAACAAAAAAATCATAAGCAGTCGCTCCAAGCAAGCTCGTTCGGTATTGTATTGTGGCATTGCTATCCTACTTCCCCTAGAGCGTGCACAAAGAGCTATATTGAAGGTCATGCTTGGACGACCACGAAGGTACGGCACTGATCTTTTGTATAGTGAGTGCTCTGTTTTAACTGTTAGACAGCTTTATATATTATCTACAATACTCCGTAAACATAAAAACATTGAATATATCCCGATTTCAAAGCGAGACAAAACAAGAGTCTGCTCAGGGACACCACACAGAACTGTACTTGCTAGACAACAGTATTATGTTGCAAGTAATATTTTATACAACGTAGCAAACCGTTTTAACAACATTTATGCACTTCCGAATAATAAATGTAAGGATGTAACACGAGACTGGCTCCTACGATTGGGCTATAATGAAACTGAAAAAATTACTAAAAGTTAAACATGTTTAAAGAAAGACACCAATTTCTTTACACCTACTTTACATACACACCCTCACACCCTCACAAACATTACACACCCTCACTCCCACTACACACACATTCTTCACTCATCATTGTGGTATCGTACTTATTCTGAATAGTTTGTTTTCCCTGTAAATTTTATTTTATTTTATTCGTTTATAGATATGTATTCATTGCCATGATTTTGTACATAGATTAAGAGAAATTTGTAATTTCAGGAGTGATAAATAAACTATTATTATTATTATTATTATTATTGCGCGGCACTAGCGCCGCTACCAGGAGTGCCTCGGGAAAGACACAAACTATTCGGGTCTAAATGTTTATATGTGTGCTCTCGTGGTCATGCGGATTGAATGGGTGCGCGTTCCTATAAATACCTAGCACACAATGTCACAATAACGCACACAACCGTACAGAATAGACAGTGTCTGTTTCACAACACGACAAATTACGAAATTATCCGATGTTTTCCGAACCGAAATTAGCTATACAACTATTTTAAAAAGTGGCATTGTTTCATTTATATTGCATCATAACTTACACTATTTCTTTTTTGTCGTATTATTTTTTGCACTATCTCCGAGTTAGTTTAGTCGCCAACTCGCCATATTATTTGTCTGATTCGTTTTGATTTGTTTTGTGAGCCATAATAATTGGTATTTAAAGAGTTTAACGTCGATAATAGTGTGAAAAATGGATAATATTCACTCTGAAAGTTGTTCAGGTGGTGTGTGTATAGAGAAAATAAAAAATGATGCGTTTTCAAAACCATCATTCGGTGATAAAAAACAAGTGATCGCCAAGACGACGAACCAAAACCAACATGCAGTAAGTATTTTGGCTTTTAAAATTTTCTGCCTACCCTGTCTAAAAACTCTGTGCACGCCACTGCACAGGGCCGTCCGATATAACTGTGCAAACTCAAATCGCTACGATATATCGTTGCCCTATATAGCTCCCAGTCAGCATGATTATTTCCAACATCTTTAACAATCATTGTCATATTTCAGTCAATTTGCAAAAAACCTTAATTAATTATACACTGAAACCTTCCTCATGACGATGACGACTCCGTCCATTGGTGAAAACCGTATGACATTTTTTTCTGGTAGTTTTTCGAGAAGGGGAAAATTTATGAGTCCGAGGGCCTGTCGTACTTTATAGGTCTAAATGCTGGGCCGTGAAGAAGGATTGCATGCAGAGGAGATGAGAATGTTGAGACAGATGTGTGGAGTCACCAAAATGGATAAGGTAAGAAATGAGTATATAAGAAGAAGTTTGAAACTGGCGCCAGTGACAGAAAAGTTGACAGGAAATCGTTTGGCTTGGTATGGACATGTGATGAGAAGGGACGAAACGCATGTTCATACTAAAAGAATGATGAATATACATGTTGATGGATAGAGAGAGAGAGAGAGGAAGGCCGAAGAAAAGATGGATGGATTGTGTGAGGAATGATATGAAAGAGAAGAGAGTGAATGATAGCGTGACGGTTGACAGGAGAGAATGGAAGAAGAAAAAGTGTTGCGCCGACCCCAAGTAACATGGGATAAGGGCAGGAAGATGATGATGAGTTTTCGAGTTTTTCGCGTTCAAACAGACAGACGCGGCGGGGGGAGTTTGTTTAGTTGAAATTTATTATGCCGGTCACGCTCTAATATTATTATAATTTCGTCGTAAAAACGTAGATTTTAATGAAATAAAGACTAAATGTTACCTCAAGATACGAACTATGACTATATTTCCAATCCTTTAAATCTCTTAAAAAGAAGTACGTAAACAATTTTTTTAACATTATTTGTGATTTTTAAAATCAACTCCTATTTTACCCCTCTAGGGGATGATTTTTTAAAAACGATGTACCACATTTTTCTTTATTTCTTACCAAATGCATAATTTCAAAGAAATACCAGGTTTCCCATATAAACTTTCATCCCCTATATCACCCCATGTCTATTAGGATTATTTTTATACAAAAAAAACCGGTCAAGAGCGAGTCGGACTCGCGCACCGAGGGTTCCGTGTCATCATATATAAAAAAGCTATTTAGAGTAATCGTTTTATTTTTCCTGTAATCTATATATAAACTTCTATCACACAGAATAATTTCAGATTTTCCTCTATGCAAACTTCGGAGATAAAGGGGGGGGGGGGGAGGGGGGGCGGCGGCGGTATTTTTATTTACATTTTTCATCAAGTCGAAAACTATGCGGCCTAAAAAAAATATTTGAGAATGTGCAAACAGCGCTCTTTCATATGACACCCCACATGCACTAGTAGCCCCACTTCGAATTTTGAAAACCCCCTTTCAGTCCCTGTTAGTCCCAGCAAAAAAAAATATATACATTTCTATTTCTTTCTTATTTGTAAAATAGTTGGGCAAACGTCATATAAAACTATTGCAAAAGTCAAGTTGATAGCATTAGTAGTTCTTGAGATATCTAGCTGTGACAGACGGACTGAGTCGCACCGTAAGGGTTCCTTTTTACCATTTTGGTACGGAACCCTAAAAAGTAGCCTAAGTCCTTCCCCAGGATGCCATCTATAGCCTTGCCAAATTTTATCGAAATCCAGACAGACATAATATTAGTGCACGGCCTGAGTGCACGCTCGACTCGAGCGTTCGACGGGGCGGGGCGTGCGACGTTCATGTTAAACACATGCAAACACTCGCGAGTGTCTTGAGTGACTACCGAGCGGTGCTCGGTGAACTTGCACGCAACGCTGAACGCCCCGCTGGACGCGGGGCGTTCAGCGTTTTTCACTCGGTTCGTACACTTAGTATGGATGGATTGCAATAAATCAAAAAAGTTTTTTACAAAAAAAAAAATAACAACCGACTTCCAAAAAAAAAAACCAAATTGAAAAATAACTTTAATTTCAGAAGTCGGGTGTGTCTTTGGATCTCTATTTTAGTTTTTTGCCACCGAATTCCGACATTAGTTATTTTTTTATTTTTCATTCAATATTCAATATGCAGTTTTTTTTTGGAAGTAGTTTATTTATTTATTTGAAAAATAGTTTTTTTTTCACTTTTTAATAGGTCAGTTTGTAATTTATCTAAGTTACAAATGTCAACTGCTCATCACCTTTTACAAAATATTTTCCCGATTCAGGGACGTTAATTGTTGGGGAGTTCTCCTAGTAAAAACCAGAAGAACTGGAGCTGATGGTGAAGACCATAATTATGCATTATGAAGAGCATAAACTTAGCAACCATATTAAAGTAATCGAATTGCAACCCGTGAAATACTTATTATTGCGTAGTTCAGATGGCCATGCTGTGGTCTTCATCGTCAGTTTCACTTCACCAAATGGTGCTTTCCGAGAGCAAATGCACGACTCATGCAATGCAAAATCTCTATAAGTGTGTCTATAAAATTTGAGGATTTCCCTCGATTTCCATGGAATCCCCTCATCTGATTCTGACTTGGTGACAATGGGACCACCACTGCGAGAGCATACCCTTTCAAACAAAAAAGAATTTTCTTAATTTTAATTTTTAATTTATTTATTAGGGACAACAAACAGCAGTATATTAAATATTACACATGATTGGAGTACTAAACTAATAGAATTAACAAATACACTACTCACGACGTTATCCACAGATTACCATATAAAATAATTAGCATAGGTACTGTTAATAATAACAATAAGGGCAAACTAGAAGATACTCAATACAAAGTTAAAATTATTACTCGGTTTGTTATTAAAATGTATCTCGGAGAGCATAAAATAAAGTGAAAAAATCTAATCTAATAGTATCTGCGTCTTAACACTAGGGACAAATTTAAAGGTATGGAATCAGATAAAATCGGCATGCAAAAACAAGAGAAAAAAAAAAGAGAGAAACAAAAAACAATAAAATAAAAAGAAGTACGAACTTAAAGCTACATAAATACATGAGGTATAGGAATCAAAATCAAGTAACATCAAAACTTATGGCCGTTCTTTTAGAGTGGAAATAACTTGATTTTTGAACCTTTTCTTGTTCAGAAATATAATATCAATTGATCCAAATTTTTTATTATAAGTGTCGACAATGGGGTTGTTTCCCGGAAGCTTCGCCGCAAGAGAGCGCTGTGAGTTTGACACATGTCAAAAGTCTTTGATAAAAACGTCTGCATTATGTGGATAATTTTTAAGCATTTGTGTGTTTTTTTTTACATCTATTTGTGTTGGTTCACAATGTATTCTACCTGGTGTATCGCCCAGTTGAAGTAGAAGTTGAAAAAAAATAGGAGTATGGCAACAAGGAAGGAAAGCCAAGCTTGTCATAAGGTACATTATATTTAACATTTTATCGACTTTCAGCCGTATTCTGGACAATATTATGGTTTTATAAGTTATAAAATAAACTTAAGTCATTATTTTTTTTTTAATGATACTAATGATGTAACGTTACTCGTTACTAATTGTATGGATATTTGAAAAGAAACCATTTTTTTTCTTCACAGGTTGGAAGATTTTTTACTATTATTAATAAAAAGTCATCATTAATAATATATATCGTACCAACCTGTCGTCTCAAAGGTGGTCTCGTAGTCTGTTTCTTTGTAAAAGTTTCCACATAGCCTCGATAAATCACTTGATTTGAAGTTTATTAATTTCAGTGCCTTTTTCCACTTTCTCTTCATGTGAAAATTACTTGGGAATTTGTCAACTCCTATTTGTTTGCATCCAAAGGCACAAAAAATAAAATATTGTTTAATATCTTTGGAGTTTGACAGTTCGTTTGTAACAAACACATTGCGCCATCTATAAGCCTTCCGTAATAAGTTCTCTATAGAATGGCGAAATACGCACCAAAACCGTTGCGTAGTTTACAGACACGAAAGCGACTTTAATTTACAATAATGTAAAGAATTAGGTAATACAAACCTTTTTAAAGAACATGATGTTCTCCTTAACAGTGAGGTTAATAAAGCAAACGTTCTGTTGCATGCACAGGCCCACGTAGTTTGGATGCTCGGTGACTTTGTTTCCAACAGCAAAGCCGTCCAGATAGACAACGCCTTCAGTGGCCGAGATCATTCCTGAAACATCAAACTTATCATGAGCCTAGCTCATGCTTGGACAACAGGCAAAATTACGTAAATTCAAAGCCAAGTATGTTTAGATACAGATACTAAGGTCTAAGACATTAGTATCATCAACTCGAAGTCTTGGGACTGGTAGAAAATGCACTTCGCTAGCTAATTTAATTTAACCTTGTACATACGGGTAGGGACAATATTAATTTAAACATCAAGCGTTAATAGTATACGTCATGCTTCAGATAGAGTCTGTCACACACGTCTGTATCACATCCGCTCTTTTTTATATAAAAAAAAACCGGCTAAGTGCGTTTCGGACCACGCACAATGAAAGGGCTTTTAATAATAATAACAATATTTATTACGATACACACAAGATACACTCAAGCAAGATTATGATATACTCGTACATAACATTCCTGATCACAAGAGCGGAAGTACAATAAAATAACGTAAAAATAACAGGGAATATCTACATAAATCTAGACAGATCATGTAACCCTGTCTCCTAAACTAGGTAGTCCTGTATCTTAGGAGACAGTGTTAGGCTATACAGGGCGGTTATGTAGGTAGAGCAGCAACCAGGGTGTTTAGCGCGAGGGTGGTTGAATCATACATTTGTGTGCCGGTGTGTAAATGTGTATGAGTGTGTGTGTGTGTGAGTGAGCATAACTATGTGTAGTGTATGAGTGGGAGTATGGGAGAGTGTGCGCGCGCATCTGTAAGGGAGTGTATGAGAGAGAGTGAGTGCAGGGATAACGGTTGATAGAAGAGTGAGTGATTGTGTATTAAGTGTGAGTCGGGGTATTGTAATGATTTTTGGGATTATTCTATGAATGAAGTAAAGACTCCTTGAATGAGTAGTCTTTTTGAAGAAGCCATTCAGTTAGTTTGTTTTTCAGGTTGTGGGAGTTTAGATCCATTATTTTTATTTGCGTATTGATTTTCCGGTACAGATAGGAACTAAGAATGTAAAATTGATGCCGAGCGAAAGTGGTTCTGTGCTGGGTAGAGGGTAAGATTAGAGTGCGTTTGTTCCGGTCCGGAGGTGGGAGGTATTTATGTATCCTTAGTATTGCCTTGAGCACAAAGAGCTGCCGCACTGTTAGTACTTTACAGTCGGCATAGAGGTCAGATGTTGGATATCTAAAAGGTTTTTTTGTCATTACTTTTAGTATTGTTCTTTGTGCTCTTTCAATTCTAAGAAAGAAGGTTTTAGCTGCTCCTCCCCATGCAAATATAGAGTACCCGAGTATTGATTGGCAGAGGGAGTAGTAAATCATCTTCAGCGTGGTACTGTCGGCAGAGTCTCTGAGGGACTTAAAAATGTGGATTAGACGCATAGTTCTTGAGGTAAGGGTATCAATCTGCTTGTCCCACCTCAGTCTGCAATCGATCTGTACACCCAAATACTTAACAGTATCAGAACGGCTTATCGTGGGACAGGAACAAGATACCGTGGGGTCAGGACAGGAGTGAGCTCGAAGGGTGAAGTCTGATCCAGGAATTTCACCCGAAAGGGATGAAAGTGGTTTTATTTAGGTTAAGCGTTAGCAGGTTAGAATTTAGCCACATCATTATTTTAGACATCGCAGCTTCCGCATTTGCCTTTACGATATCCCAGGTTGAACCACGGACTATGATTGCAGTATCGTCGGCTTAGGCGTAAATATTGCAATTTGGAAGGACCATCTTACACAGGTCGTTCATGTAAATTTGGAATAGGGTTGGGCCCAGTATGCTTCCCTGGGGGACGCCGTAGGAAATGATTTCCTCATCACTCAGGTAAATACCTATCTTGACGCACTGTTTGCAGTTTTTAAGGTAGCTTCGAAAGATATCTAAAGTAATACCCCGCACACCTACGACTTCCAGTTTTGAGATGAGGTTGGGGACAGAAACTGTATCAAAAGCCTTTGAAAGGTCCAGAAAGATTCCGAGGCATTTAGTGTTACTATCCAGGTTTGCAGCAACCGATTTCGTGAGTTCCAGTACAGCGTCTTCAGTTGACAGCCTTGGCCTGAAGCCGTACTGGTTGTCGGCGATTATATGGTATTTATCAAGAAAGCGCCTTAGATGGTTGTTTAGAATGCTTTCTAGGACCTTAGAAAGAACCGGGAGTACCGAGATAGGCCTGTAGTTGGTGACGCAGTTTCTGTCCCCGCCCTTGTATATAGGATGAATAATAGCCTTTTTAAAAGCATCGGGGAATACTCCTATTTTGAGGCATAAGTTACAGAGGAAAGTTATGGGCGAGACCAAAACCCGACAAGAACATTTCAACAGCCGAGAGGATAGACCATCCCAGCCTACGGCACTTTTATCGTGGAGCTGGAGGATGAGGGTCTCAACTTCAGATTCACAAACATCGAAAATGCCAAGGGAATTAACCTGTGAGGGTTGGGGACTATTATGGTATGGGTGAGAATGGTGTGTTAATGCTGAGTTAGTAGTATGACGCTGTGATGTAATTTTATCTGCTATTTCGCTTCCTATGGAACTAAAGAAGTGACACACCTCGTTAATTGAAGACATGTGATCACCTTTCAATTCCAACAACTCGGAGGGACTCGTCTGCTGTTTATGTCTGTTTGTGATAGTGTTAATTGTTTGCCACAGTTTACGGGGACAGTTTTTAGCTTCTTTTAACTCATTTGTTTCATAAGCGGTTCTTAGCTTCCTAAGTAAATCGTTGCAGAAGTTGCGGTATCTAGTACGTGGTTTTTAGGATTATGTTATCTGGAGAGCTATTGGCTTTAATATGCATTCTATCTCTATTTTGAATGCATTTTAACAGTCCTGGTGTCACCCAAGGTTTTATAACAGGTTTTTTCCTTGGGACATTTACTTGAATTGAATGTTTAGAGACGACCGAAGTAACAGTATCGATGAATATGGATGTTGATATGTTGATGTCATTAGTGTTATACATTCCGAAAAAGTCTACATTTTTGAGATCAGCAATTATGGCTGCATAATTTAAGCGTGTGACTTTGTGGGATGATTTGTGTGGAGGGCCGTAGTTAGCAATATTTAAGAGGGTAGGTTTGTGGTCTGTGATATGCGATTCTAGGATGAGAGAGGTAGATGGTACTGATGATGGTGATGGACTTAAGGAAGATGTGGTCTAAACAACGGTCTAAGCGAGTAGCGATGAGATGGGTGGGCAACAGACCGTGAGAGGCATTTAGAGATAGGTAATCGAGCGTTCTGTCATTTCTGTTGGTTGGACTCAGGTCCAAATTCATGTCACCCATAAGAGCGATGTTAGAGTAGTGAGAGATACTATTATATAGACTGTCCAGACTAGATAGAAAGGAATTAAAGTTACTCTTGGAGTTAAGTGATGGTGAACGATATACCGCAACTACTGCCAGTTCGTTGGTACCTATTTCACATACCAGGCAATTACCTCCTTCAAATTTTGGTTCCCGCACAGAACTTTGCAAACCCAATCTGGTGTACATAATAATGCCGTCATTTTGATTGCAGTTAGGAAATTTGGCGCGCGCTGATACTTGCACAGTGGCGCAGCGGAACACACTCAGACCGCCGAGGCAGACGACATCGGTTCAAACCCCACCAAACACAGTCACTTTAGGGACGATACTTAAAGAGTCACCGGCACAACAATATCTATCCCGTTCTATGACCGCCCAGTGGGAGGTGCCGACAGGTATAAACAGTTAAAGAGTGACAAGGAATCAAAATTCACAACTCGTAACCGATCATAGAATTTAGAGATCGGAATTTCTTATTAAGTTCGACACACGTCCACTCTGAGCTGCGCACGAGCCGCGACCAAATTAAATATTAAATAATAATTACCTATTAAATTAAAATTATTTATTAGTTCGACAACTGATTACAGTTTTCAAAAAATCATTATGCCATTTAACATTCTTAAAAATATGGTCCCGTGTGAGCGAGAGAGGTAACAAAATGCGACAGCCCTCTTATTTTGTAAAGCCCAAAAAATAACTATTTCTTTCTCCTAAAATTTACATAAAAATTAAATTAAATTAAAAATTAAACTCAAAAACGTGTTTTTTAAATTTTAGTATTTTTTCAAAATAATATTTAATGTACAGTGGTACGGAACCCTTCGTGTGCGAGTCCGACTCGCCCTTGCCCGGTTTTTTACTTTTTTTTATTTATATCACAGGTATTTTGTGCCGACATTTTTCGTATTTTAGTGTTCAGAATCTTGCAAATGGCCTTATATATTTTTTTAAACGCCCTAAATAAGTTTCTCGAAGTGAATAAAATATTTAAATAAACAAACAATGATCAAACCTGCAACAATATGCGTAAGGGTTGTTTTCCCAGATCCATTGGCTCCCAAAAGCATAGTAACTTCGCCTTTATAGCAGTCAAATGTAACAGAGTCCAATGCGATCACTTGAGCTTTGCCAAAGGCTCTATATACCTGAAAAGGGGATGAACTACTTTTCTTATTCTTGAATTCATCTTTGGTTATCGATATGATTTTGTACAAAAGATATTTAAACTAAAAAAGTATGGCTTCTTGAGTCTAAGGCACCTCCCTGGTTTCTATGCAACCTATATGTGTATCATCTTATCCATAACTAATATAATATTAATTTGGTTGCAGGTGTTTTGAACAACTATTTAACCAGGTAAAGTCAGGGAAATTAATATAAATTTTGTTAAGAAAATTGACAGTTGATAAGGGGTCCCCGAAACGATGAATTTCAATTGGTCAATTGCCATTAATTTCTTTTGTGGTAATATTAATCGCTTCAATTGTATTTGGTACACGATCAATTTGCGCATCAATGTAGGTATTTTAGAATTATCATTCTACAAAGTTGGTTCAGTGATTTTTTTACATTAAATACTTTTTAACTGAACCAGAAAAAGGATCTGCATAGTTTTTCTTCCTCGATTTTATAATAAACTTTGAAATCGGAATAGTGAATTTTTGACTCGGCTTTGACAAGTTGACGTTTTGGTCATTAGATCCTGGATTTCCTCTCTGGAATATATTTTTTTTTCTAATACCTCGTTGAATGGAATTATACGTCTAAAATCTCCTAAAGTAATTTATTCAGTGCACAAACTTTACGCAGCGTGTCGTATTCCCCCGTATAGGTATTGTTTTTATTGTAATCTCTTTTGACCTCATAAAAGAAGTTTGTTATCTTCGGCTTTCATTAACTATAGGGAGAAAGAAAGTTAATGACTGCCCAGTATCATGATCTGAGAGGGCTAGGTTATGTAAACTACATTTAGTGTCTAGGTTCGAGATATTACTGGCTATGCTATGCAGCTTTTTTTCCTAGTAGGCATTTTAATATGTGTCAACAAGTTGAAATTATTTAAAAGAGATATTAATTCTCTTGTTTGTGTAGTGTCTTTTAGTATATCAATATTCCAGTCTCCGCATATGAGTGAAGGGGGTGCGTTGTGTGTCCTGTTTTTTTCGGTATGTATAATTATTCAGCAAGATTTTTTTTCTCCGCATTATCGTCGCTATAATCGATATGGTCTTGTTCTTCTCTCTATAGAGCGCGAGTCTGAACCTACGGCTCAGAGTGCTTCTCCGTGGGAACGTTTCGTCAGCCGCAACACGTAAGATTAGGTCTTTCATATCAACTACTCCATATAAATGAATCCTGGCGAATTATTTACCTATAACAGTCTATTTTTCATGTAAAAAATTATGTAAGCCAGCATTCTGGCTTTTCCGGCAAGAGAGCACAGCTTCCACCCGCCTGCTTGGGTCCTGTCAGCTGTACCAGCGGCGGGCCGTCCCCATCAGCTCGATACCTCGGCTATCAGCTCAAGTATCCTAACTTCGCCGACTTAACGACGGGTGATTCAGCGGCTGTGGCATACAGATATTTTTTTTCGGTTTACTTTATTCTTACGGTTTAGCTTGAAGTGTATTTAATCTTGCGAAAAAAAAACGTTTTTCCATATAGGCCGTCGGTTATGATTATGCTTGATTGCTATTGTTGATCTGAGTCGCGTATTTGTGGGATACGTCGCATACCCGCATGGTTTAGGTGCTCTCGAACTATCGAATTTGAATTCAATAGGATAGGACGATCTAATATAGGTACTGTCTCTCTTCGCATTAAAGCATAACCTTATCCGGCCACATTATTATTTATATCCGCTAACAAAGAGAAATCCGGGATTGTTTTTTTATACTTTTGTATGTTCGTTATTTTTTATAATCAGTGTTCCGTTGACTTATGAAGCTTAGAAAAATTATACGTATTTAAAGTGGTAAATATGAATTTTCTTTTTTCCGATACTAGGTATATATAATAGGTTGGGGAAAAAGTTTCTTCGCATTTTTTAACAAAATTCAAAACATTTTTTAATATAGTTTATTTACATTTAACTAAAGTATGTAGGTACCATTTTGTTCGATAACTTTTTGCTATCTTGTAGGTAGGGACATGATCCCATTGCTATAGAAATTTTGGGACTTCTGGTCAAAATACCGCGACAAGTGGTTTTGGCAGTCCTCTCGTGATGTTAACCTGACACTGCCTAAAGAATTCTGAAGAGACCGAAACAGGACTATACGGCGGATGCATTAAGAACTCCCAGCCAAACTCTCTTAATTTTTGCTGAGTGGCTAAAGATGTGTGAGGTCTAGCGTTATCATGATGAAAAACCACACCCCTTCTGTTGATTAATTCCGGCCGCTTTCTCTCAACTTCTTGCTTTAATCTCATCAGTTGTTCGCAGTAGAGTTCAGCATCGATGGTCCTGCCTGGTGGTAACAGCTCATAATGAATAATGCCCTTCCAATCCCACCACACACACAGCATCACCTTGTTGCGAGTTAACCCGGGTTTCGCCACAGTCTGTGAAGTCTGACCGGCCTTTGACCACGACCTTTTTCGCACGTTCTTGTCATACGTGATCCACTTTTCATCACCAGTTATCAGCTTCTTCAAAAATGGTTCAGTTTCATTACGTCGTAATAAAGAATCACAAATGAGTACACGGTTCATTAGGTTCAGTGAGCTCGTGAGGTACCCAAATGTCGAGCTTTTTTGTGTACCCAGTTTTTTTCAAATGCGCCAAAACTGTTTTGTGGTCAATTTCCAGTTCTTCAGCTACGTCGTAACTACTGATATGCCGATCTTGCTCCACTTTTTCAAAAATGGCATCCATTTTATCCGTAATAGGGCGACCAGAGCGACGTGCATCTTTGACATCAAAATTTCCGGATTGAAAACGCTTAAACCAAATTTGTGCTACTCTCACAGACACTACACTAGGTCCATAAACATCGCAAATTTTTTTCGCGGCTTGCGTTGCATTTTTACCTTTTTTGTAGTAAAATTTTAAAATGTATCGAATTTCTTCATTAGATTCACTCATCTTGACGGTACGAAAAACAAATGAAAATCACACATTTTCCTAATTTGAATTTGGAATTATGTTCTTTAAAATTAAAACTTTCAATGATACCAAAACCAGCCAGATACAAATAGTATAGCCACAGAGATTTACTATAATGCGAAAAGACTTTTTCCCCAACCTAATACATCACGTAAAAATTTAAAATTACAATTGATCGTTTCGGGGACCCTTAAGTGTCCGTCATTCAAATCACAACTATCATTTTTAAGCACTTGTAATTATGAAATGTCATTAAATTGATCAGGTGATCCAGAAACAAGAAATACCAAAATACCTATGAAAATTCTTTACTTAAAGATTTGCAACTTTTATACTTTTTATTTTACACAATTTTTATAAACAACTCACCATAGGTTTTCAAGCAGAAACTGAAAATATATAGGTAATAAGTATTATTATGAGGAATGGTCATAAAGACAAAAACGTACAAAACAAAAAATACTTTCAAAATGAAAATATAAAGTCATTCATTCAAATTACATAAGATATTTCCACAAAACGCCCGCCTTTCACCACTTCCTAATGCTTTAGCTGAGAAGAAGTATCGCAACAAACTCCCCCAGCAGCACAGCTGTCCTCTTAAAAGGCCCTATACGAAATTTCGCCGATTTCGCTGGTTTACGTGGTTTTTCAGTTAAAATACTGTATTTCAATAAGTTTTAATGCACAACTTGAAAGATTATTTCAGTTTTGATAAAATGAATGAGCGACTTTTTTATTTTGCGTCGAATATTATAATGCGAGATTTAGGTTGTTTTAAAAGATTTTTTATTGTCATTTATATTTTTTTTTTCAAGAATATGATTGATTTTGAAGTGACGTTTATATCTGTTGTTTTGATGTTATGAACTTTAACGTTCTAAATAGCCGACATCAAAAGCAATTCTTTGCCCATTTTCTCTAAAATTTGACTAAGTAAATTATTTTTTCTCAAAAATTGTATATAAAAGTGAAAAAAAGTGATGCATTCATTGTATATGCCACTTTTACAAGAATACATCTCATTTTTTTTTTAATCCTTTAGATGTCAAAACGATTCGTAAATATGTGATATTCTAAATCTCTTACAGCAAAAATTCACAAAAGCCGGTTTTAGTTCGATTAGTCAAAACAATAAAAATAAAAAAGTAGCTCATTCATTAGATCATATTGAAATGCTCTTTCATTTTGTGCATTAAAACTTATAGAAACAATATTTTAACTGTAAAATAACGTCTGTAATCACGTAAATCAGCAAAATCGGCAAAATTTCGTATACGGCCTCTTAAGTAAGACGTTTCAAAATTAGAAGCGGGGTAATTGCGTAACACACTAAAAATTGCAATGCCTTTCCTTCCAACAACATTAATTGCGTTATTTACGTTGTAAGGCCGGCAAACTATTCGAACATATGAAACAATAGATTAGGATTTTCTTTCAAAATCTTTGGGACTGTGAAAGAAAGTGTGTTACGCCATAGGCTAGCAGTTGTGTACCTACATAATATAACAGTCCGACAAATACCTTAGAGACATTCAAAACTTGAAAAGCAATTTCAGCTTTTCTGGGTAAATTTTCAAAGTTCATATCATGTCTTCTCATTAGATAAGACGGCAGTGCTATTTCTCTTCTTCGTTTACTTTTGGGATGCCAGTACTCTTTCTATAATTCAAAATGACTTATTTTTTTCAATATCGCATAAAAAAAAATTGTAGGTTTAAGGCGAAAGCGCGGTAGCCCACGAAATTCAAATTTTCTTACGTTTTTTGCTATTTACAAGTCAGTATTAGGTTGTACGTTGATCAAAATGTAATTTGCGGCCGTAACAAATATGTATTTACATAATTATAATCATTAAAGTAATCAATACAACTCTTTAAGATCAGGTAATCAATCTTGACATTTGAGGATTATACTAACTTAAGGAGTTGTATTAGGTACTGATTCTAATGATTATAATTCGGTAAATACATATTTGGTACGACTGCGAATCATACTTTATTCAACATACAACCTAATACTGACTTGCAAATTGCAAAAAAACGTAAAATAAAATTGACTTTCGCGGGCTACGCTTCCCCGGGGAAAGCGTCAGGGTAGCCCGTGAAATTCAAATTTTCATGAAATAGTCATTCATTAGGATTACCTGGAATTTTTAAAGCTTTTATTATATAGGTACCGTAAGTTGGGGTGATTTTGCGCCTGCCAGTAATACTTTGCTCCAAATCCGTACACGTTTAAAAATAAAATTTAAAAAAAATTTACAACTCTATGGTTTTATTGATGTCTGAACGCAATCATAAGATGTCAATGTTCTGTCATGGAAGGTGACAGGTCGCCATTGTTGCTATTACCTGTGCAAGGAGTCCCAACGTGAAAGTAGAAAGTTTACAAAAAAAAAAAGTTTGGTAAAATCAAGGTTAGGTTTATTAAAACCTAACCCAAATTAAATCCATTGATTTAATTTTGGGTTAGGTTTTAATAAACCTAACACAGCACACCTAGCAAACCTAGCACAGGTAATAGCAACAATGGCGACCTGTCAACTTCCATGACAGAACATTGACATCTTATGATTGCGTTCAGACATCAATAAAACCATAGAGTTGTAAACTTTTTTTTTAATTTTATTTTTAAACTTGTACGGATTTGGAGCAAAGTATTACTGGCAGGCGCAAAATCACCCCAACTTACGGTACCTTAACTTTATTAGCCTTAACAAAGCATTTCATCAACCCATGAGTACCACTTACTTTCAGGCTCAGAATGTCCCTTGGTTTCAAAACGTCCCTTTCCGGAAATGTCCCCTTCCCATAATGTCTCTTTCCCAAAATGTCCCTTTCCCGAAATGTCCCTTTCTCAAAATGTCCCTTTCCGGAACTGTCCCTTTCTCAAAATGTCTCTTTCCGGAACTGTTTCTTTCTCAAAATATCCCTCCCTTTCCTACTACAGCTGCGCGTTTAAACTGGGAATACAAGTACTAAATATTTAGAAAACCAGAATTAATTATTGTTTTAAATGAACACTATAAGTAAGTGTTCAATTAACTTTTATATTATAAAAGTCCACTATTTGCAGAAAGTCTCAAAAAGCGACATCTATCCTAATTAAGTTAATTAACTACAAACAATATTGTTATCTATCTCTAAGTGGACATTCTAATACTGGTTTGTTATTGCTACAGTAGATGGCGCTTACTTGTCCTTGGTCTTCTTATGACAAGCGTGATTTTAGACAATTTATAGTCCGTGGAGAAAACCGAACCAGAAATAAAGTAAGAATTACCTTTAAAAAGAAGTTCCACTTCTTAGGAACGCCGTAATACCCCGGCCTAACTCGGTCTATGTACCAAGCAAGGGTTGTCGTCACATCTAGTTGAATGAGGAAGAGCAACCACACTCTTACCACCGAAAACTTGTCGATATGAAGTTTACTAATGTTATTAATCTGGGTGCCTATGCCTAAAAACCGTAAAAACATAAAATCACGCCTATTTTCCGCCGCCGAAGGGTTAACCCCCCGTTCGTGTTGTGGGGAACTTAATGAGAAATTCCTATTGGAAAAGTCCACAAACACTGCCCGACCTGAGAATCGTACCCAGAACCTTAAGCTCAGCAGTAGCTCTAGCGTCCACTCCTGGACATAGGTACCCCTAAGCATCGCCAAAACGGCAGGTCCTGCGCGTAAACTTCCGACAGCTAGGAACTAGCCACGCTTGGTAAGCAGCGTAGCTTGAACTTGTGACAAAATGTGGTATCGACTTCGCTGTCCGCCTTGTAATAGACATAAAGCACGTCTTTCTACATCGTCCTCAAATGTATAATTTTAACCATTATTGTGTAACAATATTTTGATTTAAAACAGTGTCCCTCGAGTTTCTTGGCCGTTCTTCTCCATAGGAACCTACTATGCTTTGGAATGGGCATCTAGCTTCATCTCTCTGACTGACCGACTCCTTGACAATTCATAAGTGCCGGTAATTGGTTTAATTGAAACAAATTCTTTGAAAGACGAAGTTGTACGTACCGATCTTTTCCAAATAAAGAACTTCGTCCCAAAACAAGTACATGGGCGCATGTGGCAGTATACAGCATAATACAAACGTGGATTCTTTGTAGGGATACCACAAGAAGTCTAAAATAAATGTAGACAAATACAGTTCGAGACCTAGACAGTCTGAGTATACAACTGAAAAACAAAAAAACATGGCATCACAGAAATGATCGCTATTAAATTTAAAAAAAAAATGCAAAAATATGGTCAGTAATGAAAATTGGTTAAAACTACTACCTTTTTTTTTTTTTTTTTATTTGTGATGGGTTTGCTCTTGACTCTAGTCTAGGTCATAGGTGACAGAGACAAAGTCGACGATGGAGTGAGCTTACCCAGAAGAAGCCTGTTCACTCTCACTTTGAAGAGATTAAGGTTGTATACGTTCGGAAACACAGACGCAGGTAGTGAGTTCCACTCTTTTGCTGTGCGCATTATAAAAGACATTTGGAAGCGCTTAGTGCGAATTGGTGGAATAGCAACCAGGTAGGGATGGTAACTGGCAGTGCGTCTAGATGTCCGGTGGTAGAAGGGGGCCGGTGGAATGAGGTCGTGGAGTTCTCGGGCACACTCTCCGAAGTACAATCTGTAGAAGACCGACAAGCAGGCAACCTTGCGGCGATGAGCCAAGCAATGAAGCTTGGCATCCACCAGTTTTACGTCGCCAATGAGCCTCTTAGCTCTGCGTTCCACCGAGTCAAGCGCGGCTAGTTGGTACTTAGCTGATCCATCCCAAAGGAGACTGCAATACTCCATGCAGGATCGGACTTGCGCTTTACATCAATATCTAATTTAATGCTCTGGTCTTTACAATTTCATGACTTTAAAGAATAGCGGTTTAGGTTGGGTCTTACACTGTCATCCAATAATGAAGTTGGTTTATTATAGTTTGATGATTTAGTCAGCAGCAATTCATTAACGGGATGATTCTACCCATCATACTGAACATCATAATTATTATCACAAGGGTTCTATACTCACATACATAAATTTACGCCTTCTTCAATGGAGGTAGACAGAAACTGCATAACGCCACTTGCTACGATCCTTACATACTCCTTTTGCCTCCTTTACAGTCACGCACGCTGGCTGCGAGTACGACGTACTTGACCTTTCTGAAGAGCATAGCCAATAAGGTCACTATACATATGTCGCAGCCAGATTGTATAAAACGCCGTATTACAAAACGCCGTATTACAAAACGCCGTATTACAAAACGCCTAGCCGAAATACAAAATGGCGCTGTTTTGTAATACGGCTGATTGACGTTCAACCAAAATGTCGTAATGATACCTACGTTCGACAAAACAGCGGCCAACCTTTATCCCTATTGCATAACATAAGGTAACCAAGCCAAGTAACTGCGACCAATTTGGAAGTAGCGCTGGCTCGGCTCGCGCGTGTTTGGTCAAGGTTCTAACCTAACATAAACATTTTGGAACTAAAAATTACAAAACGGCGCGCCAAATTCTATTATGGCGGAGTGTTGATCAGCCGCTTTGACGAACGCGAAGTGCTCATACATTGCGGCTTACTTTATTTCAGCCGAATTGAAATCCGGCTGAACGAAAAGTAGCATTTCAAAACAGCGACGTTTTTCAATTGGGCGCGCCTATTTCTTATACGATATGGCTGCGACACGTGTATTATGTCCTGTTAAGGCGTTTCCACTCACATCTGCCTTGTAAAATACCATTTGCTAGTCACCTTTCATTCATCCTCTCAACATGAGTAAACTATCTAAGAACTCTCTTTTAAATTTTTCCACTCATGTCAACAAATGTTTTAAACATATAAAAAATAGAAATCGAAATCCACCGGCATGGGGAACAGGGTCCAAGCTACCGGTGGTTAGGGTCCCAGAGACAGGAACCTCCTCACAATACGCGCCGTATCAAGGAGGACTGCCTTCTGAATCAGGCCCTTCACCCAGCCACCCAACGAGAGCCTCTTGAGATGTTGGTCGAGGCTCTTAGCGATAAGGCCATTGACCGTAACGACTATCGGCACAATGATTGCCGAGTCCACATTCCACATAGCGACAACGTCGTGGACTAAGTCGAGATACTTCAATTGTTTCTCCTTCTCAGCCTTCACGAGGTTCTCGTCATGCGGGATAGTGACATCGATTATCATTCTGCGGCGCACTGATCGATCTCTTACCACAATCTTATTGGCTACAATAGTCCTGTCAGTGATAATAGATCGATCCCAGTATAACGTGACATGGTCATTCTCGAGAACTGGGTCGGGCACATACCTGTAATACGGTACCTCAGAGTCCACAAGGCCGTATTTCAGAGCAAGTTGCTGATGGATAATCCTGGCTACTTGGTTATGCCTGTGCAAATACTCGCCGTTAGCTAAACGAGAACACCCAGAAGTAACATGTCTGATAGACTCACCTTGACAATGGCATGCCCGACATATGTCGATCGTCTCGTCTTTCATTATATACTTCCGGTAGTTATTCGTTAGCATAACTTCATCCATAATCGCACAGACTGAACCTTCGGTTTCCCCAAAGAGGTCACCGAAGCGTAGCCAGGCCACGGACGCTAAGAAATCTACGTCGGGCCCATGAAGGGCCCGGAAAAAGCGTCCGTGAAGCTCCTTGCTTTGCCATACTTCCTTGCGGTCGTTGGTACGAGTACTAAGCACCACAGGTTTGCGCCAGTTCTCTTTAGCCAAGGACAACGGGGTGAGTCCCTTGTCCACTGCAACCACATCTCGGTGCATACCCACGTCAGCCTTGAGAAAATATTCTCTGAGACTGCACACCTCGCGGTTGTGGAGGGTTTAAAAAACCTCGACCCCCGCACTTCCGCGTAATGTACAGCCTCATGACAGACGAACGTGGGTGATGCATCCGGTTTACAGTCAGCAGTGACCGGACTCTCCTATCCAGGGCGTCTAGTTCCATCTGGGTCCACTTTAGTATGCCAAAGGAGTACATCAGGACGGGCATGATCCAACCGTTAAAGGCGCGCACCTTGTTGCCGCCTGACAAAGAACTATTAAGTACCTTTTTCAGGCGACCGAAGAAGCGCTCCTGCAACGATTGTTTCATGTCAGGCCCGTTAATGCCTAACCCCTCTGCCATACCCAGGTATTTGTAGGTATCAGTTGCGGAGAGTGATTTCAGGTTTATAGAATCTGAGAGTTGTAGTCCCTCAGATTCCACAATCCCGCCCCGCTTTACATGCATGACTGCACATTTATCTACACCAAATTCCATCCTGATGGAATCACTAAAAGTTTTAGTTACTTTTAGTGACTCCAGCAGTTGCAATTTGTTGGTGGCAAACAGTTTCAAATCATATCATCATCATGGGATATTACCTGACCCCCTCTCCGCAAAGGACAGCCCAGCCCTGTACCCTCCAGCAGAGTGCTAAGAGGGTTCAAGGCTAAACAAAACCACAGTGGACTCAGACTGTCGCCCTGGAATATTCCCCGCTTAATCCTAATAGGTTCGTTGCTCCCCTGAATTTGTCGGCACCCTGGATAGCGAAGAACCGTCCTCCACTGCCCCATACACGTCGTTAGGAAGGTGCTCAGAGAATTGTATCAATTTTGTACAACTCTAACACCCTCACGAGCCATGTATGGGGCACCGAATCAAAGGCCTTCTTATAGTCTATCCAACATGTCGACAAATCCTTTCGGGATCGACGGACCTGTTGGCTTATGGCCATGTCAATGAGGAGTAGCTCCTTAGTGCCGCGGGACCCATTCCTACATCCATTTTGAGAGGCAGACATAATAGAATTCTTTTCTAAATGAGAATTAATTTTCTCTCTCAAAATGGATGTAAGAAGTTTATAGACCGTCGGCAAACAAGTGATCGGCCTATAATTTTTGGGTTCCGTGGCATCACCTGACTTATGGAGCAGGTGAGTAACTCCTGTTGTAAAGAGCTGTGGCAGTGACCCAGACTCTAAGGCCGACTGGAATTGCGATGCTAAGCACGCGTGTGAACTTTGCAGCCATTTAAGCCAAAAATTGTTCAGTCCGTCCGGTCCCGGAGCTTTCCAGTTTGGTATCGGGCGGGCTGCACTGGCTACATCGGAGGTAGTAATTATTACTTCCTCCATCTCCGGTATGGCGTCACACACGCGCTCAACATCGCGCATCCATTCAGCCTCAGTATGGCAGACGGGCACCGACCAGATGTTGCGCCAGAATATGCTAGTGGCATCATCATCCGGGCGGCATACGTCTGCCACATTTTGCTCAGGTCGCTCCCATGCTCTATACACCCACCTTTGATCACGCTGGAATATGCGATTCTGGGTATACCGCTCAACCCGTCGCTTATACCTACGGATACGGCTTGCCCATGCACAGACCTTCTGCTTCAGGAAGTCAATGCGCTCTGTGACACGGGACATATATTCTTGAAGACTGATTCCAGTCCCCGAGAACGCCCGCCTCACAAAGCGCATCACTCTAGAGCGAGTATTGCCCTCCCTGAAGCAGTATAGTTTGCCGATGAGCACCCTGGTCCCCTCGATACGCCGCTCGATCCTGCACTGCCAGGCTGGAACAGCGGGTTTTGGTCGTATAGCTATGTCACAATTTGGAAATGTGACATTGGCTACACGACACGCCGCAATAGCCGCGCAATGCGCAAGCGAGGTAAATGTGGTCTAAGTTGGACGGAGGCAGTTCTAAACTCCCGAATCGCATCCTCCAGCGCGCTCCTCAATCGTTCGTTACACTGGCTACTTACCGTAACAATCTCATCGCCCCCCTCCTCATCATTAACATAAGACCGCGGTTGGGTTATGTCGCTGACTAGAGGTTGCACCGCGGTCTGTGACGGGACAGGGACGATACGGTTGCTCAGTACCTCTGAGCGCAGCCTATCAAGCACGGCGTCGTCCAATCTGTGATTCCGTTGGATAACCCGCACCTGATCCGACAGTCGTTGGGCCGAGACGTTGATAGCTGGTTGAAGCGCCTAGAACAGAGACAGCATCCTATCGCGGTACGCAGTGAGGTTAGTTCCCCCCTCTGTAGCCCTGTAATATGCGCGCATGACGTTCTCATTCATTTGTTGAGTCCATTTCATGCGCTGCAAACAACCACCGGCAGCGGGGACCCGGCTCGGGGCCGGTTGGCCCCTAGATCCCATGCCGTTCGGTGGCCGGCCTCTTCTCGGCCGACGAACTGGTGGTGGTGACGTCGGCGGCGAGAAGTATTCGTCGCTCGAGCTCGACGCAACTGCAGCGGCCGGTGTCACAGGACTCACGTCTGGATCTGGTTCCGGCAACTGCGAGGCTGAGCTGACCGACGAACCCGAAGATGTTGGGCGTGTGTTTTGCTCCAATCGAGCCCGACTTCTCGTCAACATGGTTTATCATGGTTCATCGTCGTTTCTCCGTGTAATATATTTGCATCATTTTTTCTTCTTGCATTTGAGTTAAACCGAACCAGATTTAAAAAAAATAAATAAATCTTCTTATTATTATTATTGGTGAAATGTCGTGAGATTTTTTTATATAATAATAATTTTCCTAGTATTCTCGCAATTTAAACTGATTTACCGAGACCCCCCTCCCCCACGTGAGACTGGGTGAGATTCGGCTCACAAACCCCCCTCTTCCCCCAAACGCCTGACGTAATTAATGAACGCCCCATCCGTAACATGCTTCGTATGGAACGTATTTCCGCAGAATTTATTCTATACGTACTTTTATGCCTCTTTTGCCACACCCAACCTTCACTTCCAAATGTACAGACGTCAGCACATCAAGCTACTACAATCTGTCAGATTTCTTTAATAGATTTTCGACTTTATTGCTAAAGCGTTAGGTTCAAGGTTAATTGGGAAAATCTGACAGTTTCGGGTAGGTTGACCTGCTGGCGTCTGTACTTATGATCAAGTTGTTCAATATAACGGGTACAATGACATCTGAATTATTTTAGTGGCAGCAGGAGACTAAACGGCATGTAGTGGTAGATGGAGTGGTTACCTACCTATAAATGTATACTTACAATCCTGTGAAAGAGCAGTTGTGATAAAAGCGAAGCACATTGTGTTCACAAAATGAAATGCTATCGTAAAAGCTATGATAAAAACGTTGCTCTGTGGCAGTATCGGTTCCCACGGCATCTGGAGACAAAAACAGTAGACTTAATAAGAATTTTTTAAGTTTTTTTTTTTATGTTGATTGATTTTTATTTTGAAAAATTGGGTAATAAGGGTCGTTCCCGCTCGTTAATACTATTAACGACTGGGACACACCTGGCGAGGCACAGCGCGGGGCGGTTGTCACTGCCAAACAAATATCAACATTGCGTGCCTAAAAATAAAGTTGAGAATAAATAACCTGACAAGCGCGCCACCGTTCGCTGCGACGCGCTCTCGAGCTAATGGAAGCTTATTTATTTTCATCTTTATTTTAACTGATGCAAGATCGATATTTGTTGGGCAGTGTCGAAAGCGCTTCGCCAGATGTGCGCCGAGCCTTCACAGTGTTGAAAAACGCAACATTTTTTTCCCAATCGTTCAACCCTCGTTCCGCGTCTAGTTCAAGAGTCAGAAAGGTTAAAGAAGAAAGTGCTTTAAGGAGGAAGCGTAAGGGTAGCCCGCGAAATTCAAATTTTCTTACGTTTTTTGCAATTTGCAAGTCAGTATTAAGTTGTATGTTAAATAAAGTAAGATATGCGGCCGTAACAAATATGTTTTTACGGAATTATATATAATAGAATCAGTAATACAACTCCTTAAGTTAGTATAATCCTAAAATGTCAAGATTTCATAAAATAGTCATTTTTTAGGATTAAATGGTCTTAAAGAGTTGTATTGATCACTTTAATGATTTTATTTATGTACATAGATACTTGTTACGACCGCAAATTATAATTTGTTCAACGTATAATATAATACCGAGTTGTAAATTGCAAAAAACGTAAGAAAGTTTGAATTTCGCGGGCTTCCCTGACGCTTCCCCCTTAATTAGATACCCTTACGACTTTTGAATGCACAACTAAAAGATAAATGTTTCTATTCTTGTTTCGCAAACAGCTGTCAAGTGTTTTGTATCTTATTAAATATACACTCACCGGCACGGAAGGAAACTTGGCCACAAAGTTAATAATAATAATAACCGCTGTATCTCTACATTGACGTCATGGTAGGGCTTGCGCGCTCCGAACTTTAGGTCTGTGCCGGTAGAGTTTACTTTGCCGGATTGGGTCTAGGATGAGGAGCCAGACCAAGAGAGATACAGAAACCCGCAGGGCAGCATGTGGCGTGCTGTTGGACAGTAGCGTCCCCACGGACCCTATCTCCCGGGAGAAGTCTTGTCCTCATCTCTAGCTTGCCTTTATTGGCCGGCTGGAGTGAACACTGACGAGGAAGAGAGCTTCCACCTCTTTCTTGCCTTTATTGGCCGGCTAGAGTGGAAATTCGCAAGAGCAAACGTGCTCGGAGGAAGGAAGTATTCCAGTAAGATGCTGGTAGGGATCTTGACCGTACTTCCGGGATTGTTCTGATAGCCGTGGAATACTTATTCACTCCTCAAGCACCTCAGGTAGTGTTGCCCCCTTCACCCCTTCACGTCACAATCACAAAATAGTGGGCCTATTAAGTTCCCATTTCTGATGCTCAGGTAGGAGGCTCTCTGTGAGAGGGAGTGGGTTGGTTGACGCCAAACGTCTTTAAGCTGAAACAGTTAATCAAAGCAGGCTAGAATGCAACAAACTCACCTTAAGAACCAATGTGACCGCTATGGAGTACACAATGCCTACTAATAAAGCCTCCATGAAATGTGAGCATCGCAGTACGCCAGAGCGTATGCCGGAGTGCTTCATCAGTTCCTGAAGGAAAAATGAGACAGATCTTTAACATACGCGATTTGGAGATCACCTTGTAAGCAAGATGATGCTTGTGTTAGATGACTCAGCTCTTCCACTTATAATTATATAAAGTATGCAATTGTAAACAGAATAATAATAAAATGAAAGAAGAGAAAATACAAAATTCAAAAATGAGCGCACTTGTATGATTTATTCGAGTGGATATTGAGTGTGTGACATACTCACACACTCAATATCCACTCGAATAAATCATACGAGTGTATATTGTGTATGAGTTAAATTCGTTTGCCTGTATATAGCTATAAGTTCAGGTTTCAGTTAACTATAGGTCTGAGTTTTGGTTAGCCCTGCTACAATGTCTTGGGATCGGAGTAAGTCAGGAACAGCTTCCTCCACTATTTTGTTACTGCGGTCCTAGTAATTGACAGATTATGAAAGCGACGTTACCATGGCCTCAATGTCATCGTAGGTTTCAGACTTAAGCCATTCAGTCACAACTGATTTACAATCACGGAGTTTCAGAGGATAGAGACAGATGACTAGCTAAACAGCCACTGATAATAGCGGACCTTAGGAAAAGCAAGCCTGGTAATGGTTGTCGAATGAGCAATGCCACACGGGCGTTGCTAATGGGTTGCGCCGCCGCAGGGCAGTGATTTCGAAGCAGTGAGTGCCACGCTGCGATTTCACAACGCAACGCAGCTTATTCCAACTTCGATACCTTCGATATTCTAAAAAATGTCCGAATCGCACAAGTTCCGTCGCCGCACGTCGCTTTAACGCACCGTGTGGCCTTTTTTTTGGGTGGGAAATCATCAAATAACTTCTCCCGCTCTGGGCGGAGCGAGAGGGCATGTCGGACTTTTACTGACTAAAACCCACCCGTGTTCCTTCAGTTGCCTGTGCCAGGGCCACGGTAACTCTTTCAAACAACCCGCAACCCTGGCAGGCATCGGCCCTAGCGGACCCGTTTAGCGAGCTAGTGCTGACATCTCTTTGAGGCGCGCGTGGTACACAACGCGCCATCGACCCGGGCCTGGTCTTTACCGTTTTACACGCTGAGACCCTCCACAGGCGCGAGATATGGAGTCTCAGGGAATATTTCCCAGAAGTTGACGTGGGAATGCATCGAGATGTGGTCGCGGTGGACAAGGGCCTCACCCCGCTCTCCTTGGCTAAAGAAAACTGGCGGAAACCTGTAGTGCTTGACACTAACGATCGCAGGGAGGTATGGCAGAGAAAGGACCTTCACAGACGCTTTTTCCGGGCCCTACATGGACCCGATGTAGATCTGCTAGCGTCCGTAGCCTGGTTGCGTTCCGGTGACCTCTTTGAGGAAACCGAAGGTTTTGTCTGTGCAGTTAAGTACGAAGTTATCATGACGAACAATTACTGGAGATTTGTTGTGAAGGACAGAACGGTTGACATCGGTCGGGCATTCCACCGTCCAGGAGAATCAATCCGACACATTATCTCCGGGTGTTCTCGTCTAGCTAACGAAGAGTACTCGTATAGACATAACCTTTTAGCCAGGATTATCCATCAGCAACTTGCTCTGAAATACAGCCTTGTAGAATCGGAAGTGCAGTACTACAGGTATGTTCCCGACCCATTTCTCGAAAATGGAAATATCGCATTGTGCTGGAATCGATCCATCATCACCGACAGGACTATTGTTGTCAATAAGCCTGATATAATGGTGGTGGATCGGATATAGCGGCACGCAACGATTATTGACATAATGTTCCTGCATGACGGGAACCTCATGAAAGCCGAGAAAGATAAACCAATCTTGACTTGGCTTGCGAGTCGCGAGGTTGTCGACATGTGGGATGTGGCCTCAGCGATCATTGTGCCGATAGTCGTATCAGCCAATGGCTTAATTGCCGAGAGCCTCCACCAACACCCAAGGAGGCTCTCGTTGGGCAGCTGGAACAAGTGTGGAACAATTCAGAAAGCGGTACTTCTGGACACGGCTCGCATTGTTAGGAGGTTGCTATCTCTGGAGCCCTAACCATCGGTAGCCTATGGACCCTGTTCCCGATACCGGTGGGCTACTATTTTTTATATTTTTAAATGTTTTTATTCTTTTATTCCAATATTTAAAAATATAATTAAAATATGTATAAAACATTAAATAAAGGAAATAATAATAATATAGCCGTGCAATACATCTACACTTCTCAAGCATCTCAGGAAGTGTTGCCCATTGTCGCTACGTCACTATGTGCTAGCGACCGTTTTCGGGGCCTGACTGTGCAAGTCACCCCCTGCCTTTTTATCCGTGTTTAATTATATAACATTGGTCAGGCAGGGGACATAGTTCTTCCATAGTTCAAGTTATCCAATCCACTTTAGCCACCCAAACCCATAGCCCAATATGTTTTGTTTCCACGTTCTGCAATAGTCCTGCACCAACCGGGGGTTGTCCTTGGGTGCACTTGCATAGTGACCATAGGAATAGTCGGTTGGTGCCTAATCAATATTTAAAATTGTCTAAGGGGCCTCTGCGAGTTGGCTTCGACTCTCATACGCATTCCAAAGGCCCGGGAACCCAGGGTCCCAGGCCGTCAAAGTCAATAATAATAAAAAATATACATATAATAACTTGCATAGTGCGAACAGAGATAATCGTCGGTTGGTACCTTAGCCCATTAGAAACGTGTAACGTGCCTCTGCGAGTTAGCGTCGGACCCTCGTACCCTTTCCAAAAGCCCGGGTCCCCAGCGTCCCGAGTTATGTCGAATCATAGATAATACACTAGACAACACTCCCGGTCAAAACCCAAGGCCCTGTCTGTAGCTGCGTTTGTGACCGCCTTACCAACGCAACATTCAATTATTTGTTTTTTCCTTGTCTTAAATTGTTTTAATTGCCATCCCAACATAATCATCTATTTATATTACTGTGACTTGTCCGTGTAGTTTGGAGGCCTGGAGACCTGTAACACAGGTATTCCTAGTACAGGCTCCAGTCTCCACAACATCAATGTATGTTTGTATACACAAATTATGTATTGTACCTACAAATTTTTCATTATGTGGTGGAGAAAATAAACGTTATTATTATTATTATTATTATTATTCTACTAGCGTAAAAATCAATCTGCCTAGCCTTTTCCTAACTATATTGGGGTCGGCTTCCAGTCTAACCGGATGCAGCTGATTATCAGTATTTTACATGGAGCGACTGCCTATCTCACCTCCACAACTCAGTAACTGGGTAATACGATACCCCTTGGTAAGACTGGTTGTCAGACTTTCGAAGTGACGACCCATAACGACTTTCGAAGATCCACGAATGACAGCCGTGACCAACGGCTTAACGTGCTTTCCGAGACACGGAGAAGTCTCGGTATGTAAAGTTGGTCACCTATCCACGGACCTAGCTTAACCTGATGGATCGACCCGTGCGGCTGTTATTACTTAGCCACAAGCTCCGCTAGCTAGCACAAACTGAGTCAATATTAATTCACTGACCTTCATTCCAGATCTCCGTTCGGCAACCAGTCGCGTCGAATAAAAAAGATAGAAAGGCAGTGGTCCAAGAATAGTACATATTATCATGAATATGTACACAGTCAGCAACTCTTCCTTTATGGGATTTGGTACGGATGACATAATTATTTTCTAAAAAATAAAATATTTTTTACACGGTACACAAAATTACATTAAACTAGTACTGATATCTATGTGTGGAGAATTTAATGCAGGCGAAAGCGCCAGGGTAGCCCGCGAAATTCAAATTTTATTACGTTTTTTTTTTGCAATTTGCAAGTCAGTATTAGTAGTGTATTAGGTTGTATGTTGATCAAAATATGATTCGCGACCGTAACAAGTTTGTATTTACAGAATTATAATCAATTTTACCCTTTGGGTAGGGAACCCTAAAATCAAGGTTCTTAAATTTACTTAAAATCTTCCACGAACGTTTTTTTTTTTTTTTAATTAAACTAAACTGAATTACTAAAAAGGAAAAACCGGCCAAGAGCGAGTCAGACTCACGCACCGAGGGTTCCGTACCATCAAAAAAAGTGTGCTATTTAGAGACATCGTTTTATTTTTCCTGTAATCTTTACATAAACTTCTATCACAAAGAATATTTTCAGATTTTTCTCTAATGCAAACTTCGGAGGGAGGGGGAAACGGTATTTTTTTTACATTTTTCATTAAATGTCGAAAACTATCCGCGTCGCGTATCTGCACTTCACAAATGGTTTGGTCAGGAGCACGCACAGATATAGCTATATCTGAGGGAGCACCGCTTTCGCACTGACTGGGGTGACTACTGAGATGACTAATGGATTACTACTTAATAACTAATAGAATAGAAATATGGCAGAACAAGACATGCTGCATGATCAGCCTATAATGTTCCCACTGCTACAGGCCTCCTCTCGGTGACAGGGAGCGCGCCGTAATCCACCACGCGGGCCCACATAATATATTAGGTTGGGGAAAAAGTCTTTTAGCATTATAGTATGTATGAACTTGTAATAAAATCTCTTTGGCTATACTATTCGGTAAGCCTGGTGATCTGTAATACAGGTTTTACCTACAACAGACACCAGTCTCTATTAAGTGTTACCTTGACTTTGTACTGTGTTTGTGATTACGAGAGAAATAAAAGATTATTATTATTATTATTATTATTATTATTTGTATCTGGCTGGTTTTGGTATCATTGAAAGTTTAAATTTTAAAGAACATAATTCCAAATTCAAATTAGGAAAATGTGTGATTTTCATTTGTTTTTCGTACCGTCAAGATGAGTTAATCTAATGAAGAAATTCGATACATTTTAAAATTTTACTACAAAAAAGGTAAAAATGCAACGCAAGCCGCGAAAAAAATTTGCGATGTTTATGGACCTAGTGTAGTGTCTGTGAGAGTAGCACAAATTTGGTTTAAGCGTTTTCAATCCGGAAATTTTGATGTCAAAGATGCACGTCGCTCTGGTCGCCCTATTACGGATAAAATGGATGCCATTTTTGAAAAAGTGGAGCAAGATCGGCATATCAGTAGTTACGACGTAGCTGAAGAACTGGAAATTGACCACAAAACAGTTTTGGCGCATTTGAAAAAAACTGGGTACACAAAAAAGCTCGACATTTGGGTACCTCACGAGCTCACTGAAAGAAACCTAATGAACCGTGTACTCATTTGTGATTCTTTATTACGACGTAATGAAACCGAACCATTTTTGAAGAAGCTGATAACTGGTGATGAAAAGTGGATCACGTATGACAAGAACGTGCGAAAATGGTCGTGGTCAAAGGCCGGTCAGGCTTCACAGACTGTGGCGAAACCCGGGTTAACTCGCAACAAGGTGATGCTGTGTGTGTGGTGGGATTGGAAGGGCATTATTCATTATGAGCTGTTACCACCAGGCAGGACCATCGATTCTAAACTCTACTGCGAACAACTGATGAGATTAAAGCAAGAAGTTGAGAGAAAGCGGCCGGAATTAATCAACAGAAGGGGTGTGGTTTTTCATCATGATAACGCTAGACCTCACACATCTTTAGCCACTCAGAGTTTGGCTGGGAGGTGTTAATGCATCCGCCGTTTAGTCCTGACCTTGCACCTTCAGATTTCCACCTGTTTCGGTCTCTTCAGAATTCTTTAGGCAGTGTCAGGTTAACATCACGAGAGGACTGCCAAAACCACTTGTCGCGGTATTTTGACCAGAAGTCCCAAAATTTCTATAGCAATGGGATCATGTCCCTACATACAAGATGGCAAAAAGTTATCGAACAAAATGGTACCTACATACTTTAGTTAAATGTAAATAAACTATGTTAAAAAATGTTTTGAATTTTCTTAAAAAATGCGAAGAAACTTTTTCCCCAACCTATTATGTCACATGTCTTCGAATTTTTGATTATTTTATTTTTTAATTTTTGGACATGCGCCATCCCAAATAAATTGGGATAAGGGCAAGAGAATGATGATGAAGCCTTAGAAAAGAGGGAAACCCATTCCTAAATGCATGCATTAGTTTATAGACTAGTGGGCTATTTTAATATTATTCTGATAGTTTACCTATACATGCTCTAAATAGAGTAATATTTACCTGGTCAATATTCTGATGACTAAGTTGCTCTATAAAGGACTTGTCTATGGCCCATTGCAACTGCCACAAAAAAGAAGGAGCAACTTCCACTGCAAAAAAAAGTAAAATTATTATTACTCTCATAATTCTTGCAACAATAATACTGTCTAACTAATAATAGAGAATAAGTTTCAATGCGCTTTGGAATTATGAACCTTAACTCAATTTAATACAGTTCAGTTTTCATTGTAGCTAAAATTATATTTTATGTAACTATATTATTACTAGGAAAATGGTGATATTATTATTACTACAATATAGCTTTTGCCCGCGAAATCGTTTGCGTGGAAGTCGTAAGATACAAGAAACATTTTTATAAAACTCCTTTGGCCCCCGACTCACCACGACGCATTGCATCACCGGCCCTCGCTATTACTTCGGCTTCGCTAAGCGACCTTTCTTTTTTTCTTTTTGCTCGATTCCTAAGGGTCGTGCGTGGCTAACCCCAACGTATTTGATAATGATAATGTTGACGTTTTACTAACTTGTATTCCTTTTAACCTGATATAAACTTCTCTTGAATACGTTCACGCCAAACTGTCTATACGTACATAATTTAAAACAGAGTCGTTTTTTTGTCTATCTGCGTGACCACTTAGTTAGTTTTTCTAAGCTATGTGGGTTTTGCTGTGGTTTTCCCACATCGATGGTTGATGTATACAGGCTGTAAGTGTAAACAGTGTCAACCTTTTAAGCGGTCCTTGTACTCATGATTATTAACAACTTTTGATATGTGACCAAACCTAAAATCACGAAAAAAAAAATCAGCTGTTCCTTACATTTTGACGCATTATGCGAACATAAATATACTGAACAGTTGATTTTTTTTCGCGATTTCAGGTTTGGTCCCATAGTAAAAGTTGTTCATAATGATGAGTAGGTACAATGACCCCTTAAGAGGTTGTTGGTGTTTTACCAATAACCCTGTACACAAAAAAATAAAATTTAAATGTCTGTTTGTAATGTCAAAATAACAGCTTTTTACTAAATGCATAATATGAAAGTATATACGGATACGGATATACGGTAGCAAAAAACAGTTTTCAAAATTTTTGTCTGTATGTCTGTTTGTTCCGGCTAGTCTCAACAGCTGGACCGATTTTGACGGGACTTCCACTGGCAGAAAGCTGTTGTTATAAGGAGTAACTTAAGTTACTTTTATTTTAGAAATGTAATTAGGATTCCGCGCAAAAAAAATTAAAACCCATGAAATTGTGAACAAGAAGTCGGATTTCAAAAATTCTTTTTGCATGTGGTAGCCCAATTCTCGAGGATGGTTATAGGCTATTTAATATCACGCTACAACCCTTGTCAAAAGTCAAGCAAAAAGAAAAATGTCTGAAAGAACGCTAAGCGAAAACGAAGTAAAACGCGGACGGGCGAAGCAACGCAGCGACTCGGGGGCCGAGGGAGTTTTATTAAAATGTCGCTGTTATTTTACTATTTTGTATATCTTACGACTTCCACGCGAACGAAGTCGCAGGGTATATGTAGCCACAATTCCGGCGATAATTCCCCTCTTTGAGGAGTGGTTGGAGAGGCGTCATGGGACCCTCAGCTTCCGCCTGACGCAGGTCCTCACCGGACACGGTTGCTTCGGGAGGTTCCTGTTCCGGATAAGGCGGGAGGAAACGCCCGGGTGTTACCACTGTGTGGATCGCCCGGAAGTCACGGTGGAGCATACGGTGGAGGTCTGCCCGGCTTGGGCAGAGCACCGCCGCGTCCTCGCGGGGGCGATCGGCAGCGGCGATCTCTCGCGTCCGGCCCTGGTACAGGCCATGGTACGGAGCAAGAGTGCATGGGAAGCCGTCACCTCTTTCTGCGAAGCTGTAATGCTCGCGAAGGAGGAGCCTGAACGCGTGAGGGAGAGGCAATCTTTGCGCCCTCACGCCCCTAGTCGCCGCAGGAGACGCCCTGGGCGTCGGGAATCGATAGCCGATTCCCGGCCATCGTAGGCGCGGGCTTGCGGATGGTGAGCAACGGGTAGCTAGCCGTCCGGTAAGGACCAGACCCGGGTCGACGGCGCGTTGTGTTCCACGCGCGCCTCAAAGAGATGTCAGCACTAGCTGAAGGGGTCCGCTAGGGCCGATGCCCGCCAGGGTTGCGGGTTGTTCGAAAGAGTTACCGTAGCACAGGCAACTGAAGGAACACGGGTGGGTTTTAGTCAGTAGAAGTCTGACTCCACCCAGAGCCGGAGAAGTTATTTGATGATTTCCCATCCACAAATAAAAAAAAGGGTATATGTAGTTGTTTTATAATATCTAGTGACTAATCCTTCCTCCTGAATCACTCCGGTTCATTGGTGAAAACCGTAAGAAAATCCATTCAGCAGTTTAGTTTATTGCGTTCAAACAGACAGACGCAGCGGGGGTCTTTATTTTATAATATGTAGTGATAGTGACCATCTTTACATACCGACTCTTCCGTGCCTCGGAAAGCACGTTAAGCCGTTGGTCCCGACTGTCATTCGTGGATCTTTGACAGTCGTTACGGGTCGTCAGAAGCCCGAATGTCTGACAACCAGTCTTACCAAGGGGTATCGTATTACCCAGTAACTGGGTTGTGGAGGTCAGATAGGCAGTCGCTCTATGTGAAATACTGGTATTCAGCTGCATCCGGTTAGACTGGAAGCCGACCCCAACATAGTTGGGAAAAGGCTAGGCAGATTGAATAAGTGACATGACCATTCTGATGGATGTCCAAACACACCTTTTGGAGCAATAGTACGCAAAAGTCCATTGTATGCCTTATTTTGGTCATCACCAGTAATCACGTTTATAGAATATTCTAAGTCAGTTGTAAGTGATCCATTACTCTGAAACATAGTAAAAATAATAATTATTATTTTTATGAAATCATTGTAAGGTTATCAGGATGAGCCACAAAGTACAAGCAATTATGGAGCAGACTATGCTCAGAGTTTCCTTGAAGGATAAAATCAGGAATGAAGTTATCAACCAGCCAACATAACTTGCAGAGTAAGCAAACTGAAGTGGCAGTGGGCTGGCAATGTTTGTCGAAGAACCTATGGCTGGTAGAGCAGACACGTCCTGGAGTGGAGACCACGTATTAGCAAGCATAGTGTGGGATGCCCCCCCAGCTAAATGGACCGACGACCTTAGGAAGGTGGCTGGGACAGACTGGATGCGGAAGGCGGAGGTCAGGGTGTTGTGGCACAGCCTGGGAGAGGTCTATGTCCAGCAGTGGACTGCGGTAGGCAGAGTTAATTGATTGTACTGAAACTTTATTATTATTAAATAGTTAACGGCAGCACTAATAACCACCTTACCCACATCAAATTGCACTCAGCAGTGGGCTTTTGTGGAAAAAGTGCTATGTTGTGTGCTAGAAAACAATTTTATTTTATTGCATTACCTTAAACTTCACCTCGGCTATTCCTTTGGAGGTTTTGAAGAAACTAGCATAGATAGGATAAACTACACCCTCAAATTCCCATTGTTGTTTAGGTAGGACACCTTAAACCAAACATATTGAACATAAATATAATGCCTAACAAAATATGATTATTAACAAAAGGGGGGGACATGGGACACTCCCTAAGGCTGCAAATATTTTGGACTGCACAAAATACCTACAGCTCAAGCCTGCCACTAACTAACTTTAAAAAGCAGAGAATCCTCCATCCTTACCCGAGTCTTGATTCAAATAAACCTCTGCTCTAGACATAAGCCTTTGTGTAAAATCGTTAAAAGGCGTAAAAAACACTCTTGTCAAAGAATCATCGTTTTCCAACATCTGAAAAATAAATAAATGTAGAGATTGTAACTTAAAAATGACTGAATGGTGAGACTGAACAAACTGATTGTACACTGTGAGGTAAAATATAATATAAGACTTGCTGGAAAAGCAAATTACATCGCACAAAGTAATACTCACTGTGGTGGTTTCAGGATCGATGGTTTCAGCGTTACGATCAACGAGATTTATTTGGTGGATTAGAAATAAAATAATAAACACAGATACTCCACCAAACGATTCCCAAAAAGTGCGACAGCATCGATAAGATCGCGTCTTCACAAACTTCCACATTAAAACCCATAGCGGTAGCAAAGTATACCTTCTGTATTCTTTTGCTTTTTTACAAGTAAACATCGTATAAATAGCTATCAATCATAACTTGTGAGCTTCATCAGCTGGTGAATGTTACTAAAAACGCGTTATTTAAATTTGGCGGACAAAATGTCAATGTCAAATTGTCAAATGTCAATCGTAACAAAATGGCCTTTGATGACAAATTAATTTCAAAATAAGAAATCAGTGTTACCACACTATAGTGACAACCCTGTAAACTCTGCACAAACAAAGGCTGGGTTCACAATTCAAAGTTAGTCTCTTTCAGAGTATTTAGAGGCAGAAGCGGTGGCGTGGCGAGCAGTTTGACAGTAGTCTATTGTATGTACAGACGCCAGCAGGTCAAGCTACCCGAAACTGTCAAATTTTCCCAATCAACCTTGAACCATTGAACCATTGAATGCTTTAGCCATAATGTTGAAAATCTATAGAAATTTGACAGATTGTAGTAGCTTGATGTGCTGGCGTCTGTACTTAATCTACCTAGTCTTCTCCCACCCATGTTGAGGTCAGCTTCCAGTCGAACAGCCGGTCTATTCTGTAAAAATCTTAATAATAATATATTCTGAAAACTTAGGTGAAGTGAGCTGTTATTCCACCTGATGCTAGGGATTGACACTATTACAGCTCACTCCACACTCACCTCACCTAAGTTTTCACGGTGAGTTTCGTACAGAATAGCACTGCATAGTTGGGGGCTTAGAGCGAATCTCACCAATGAAACTGAACGCGTCTAGCACATCGCTGATCACGTTCAGTGTCATTGGTCTTTTGGTTGGTTTTTTGGTGGAAATCCGCACTAAAGCTGCGGTTTCCAAGAAAAGTTGAGGGACACAACCACCACAAAAATTTTCCCCACACATCACTAAACGCGTTTAACGCTAAACGAGTTTAAAACACCATTCTGTCAGTTTCATCTTCAAATTAAAAGAAACGAAGTGATGTTTTAAGCTCGTTTAGCATTAAACAAGTTTTGTCTGTACCATCTTTGTGTCTGTGTGTACCACACATCACTAAACGCAACCCGCATAATTCTGTCACTGTCATCTTCAAATGATTGAAAGAAACGGGACGATGTTTTAAGCTCGTTTAGCGTTAAACGCATTTAGTGATGTGTGGTGAAAATGTAGTAAGTCTAACTGGATGCTGCCGAATACCAGTATTTTACAATTATTAAATTAATAAATAATTATATTATTGGGGAGAAGAGGTAAGTTTATGTATGTAAATAATTCTAAAATACTGGTATTCGGTCAGTTAGTATTAGTACCTACCAGCTGACATGATGTCAACAAACGCATTTGCGCCAACGGGGCTAAATAGAAGCAAGGTAAGCATATCTGTAAGAGGGAACGGGCCACCACTGATGAATCTATGCTGTCTTGCTTTGCAGCTCCAACAAAACTATTGTTTGGGTATAATTTTGTCTGAATGTTCATTGTGCATTGCAATTTTTTATTCTAAAAATATGTAGTATAACCCAATCTCAGACTAAAGCCCAATAGCCCCGAGCACAGAACACATGAACTAGAGAAAACTGCAGCAAAGATAAATTAAAATGAAGGTTCATCTTATAATGATTGGGCAAAAGTATCTTCCATTCGACTTCGTCGTGTCGATGGGACGAACGACAGTGAATTAAAATTTATTTGCACAAAACTTCGCTACTTTACGGCATGTTCCTACAGTTCCAACTACGAGTAATAGAGTATGTATGTTGAAAAAATGTTGATGTTTTATAAAGAATAGAAATATTATGTTTGGTTAACTTTGGTCACACCGTGAGTCGGCCATATTGGGAATTTTTAGTGATTCGGAAATTATCGTCTGCAATGGAGTCATATTTTTGCTTATCAAAATTTGATCATATTCTTGTTGAGAATTCGCCAAAATTATGTCATTTGTCTATCGTTTCTCAATCCGGTCGCGGTCATTGCAGAAAATCCTCGGTCGTTTGACAATATTCGCCTGAGAATAATATTGTTGTTATATTCACTGTCGACCCTGGAGACATCTTGTGATAAAAAACCATTATTGCGGCAAGTTACTTTGTTGGCTGTCTGATTTCGTCTTCACGTGAAACGAGTAACAAAATTAGATTGGTGCTATTTAGTGGTCCGCAATCATGGATGTCTCGTGGGGTAAGTAGTTGTAATAAACGTTAAATAATTATTTTCTACGTTAACTTGTATTGTGATGTCCTTGCGTGGTTATTTCCAGACGCGGATAATTTTGAGCCTAAACTACCGACCACGTTGACTACTTCGAGTAAATGGGAAGGCGAAGACGAGGAAGAGATCGTGAAGGTAAAGTGTGCTTTGCCAAAAAGTTTATTTATGTTACCATCGGGTATTACGTTAGTGTGTAGTGAATTTAGAATTTTTGCTACATAACCTCAATTTTTGTGCATACGTGTTGACGTCAGTAATATTGCAGGAAAGTTGGGAAGACGAAGAAGAAGAAAAGAAAGATGAGGAAAAAACTGAGCTTCCCACGCCTGCTCCGGCGAAGCCGAAGAAGAGAATCCAGGACAAAATAGCAGAAAAAGAGGTGAGTAGAATGATATCAGCAAACATATGTCGTGAACTTTAAATCACAAGGCCATTGGACAGTTACATCCTTGTCTTAGGGCGTTTGTTTTGGTAATTTGACGTAATAATTATTATGGTCATTGCAGATTTTTTAAAGTTTTGTATGGTTCTGCAGATTTCTTAGTTCCCATTTGCCATGCTTGCCTGTTTGATTTTATGAATTAGATATTAATTACTTGTTATTAGTCATACCTACATGTTATGTGGCATGGCTAGAGATAAGACAGTGAAAGTTCTGAATCCACTCTAAACTGGAGCAAATGTCTCAATAGAAAGTCACAATTTATTGAACCTGTTTAAAATTCTGTTTGCCTGATATTTAGCAAGAATGTTTTCTGTAACTTAAATAGCTAGAGGTAATTGCATGAATACTATCATTTGACCTCTCTAAAACTTGTGTATATGTCGTAGGATGATTTGATAATTCAAATTTTCGCGAAAACACGGATAATTAGACAATGGTGAAAACATTTCTCAATCTTACTGGAAATAAAAGGGTTTTTGCAAAAAATTAAAACGAATAGCTCTAGTAACATTGAATCTGATTGCCTAGATTCTTGCTTACTGACCAAATCGTATTCTGATTGATTATATCTTTTTCCAGTAAGATTGAGAAATGTTTTCATCATTGTCTAATTATCCGTATTTTCGTAATATCCCTAGGGTTTTCGCGAAAATTCGAATTATCAAATCATCCTACGACATATACACAATATCCTTCAAAAAGTGCAATGAATAGTAAACTTATGCATATTTAAAATGTTTTTTTTTAATAAGCAATACAATTTTTCTAAATGGAACATTTGAGGGCTTGAAAAAAAACATAGTCTGTTTTTGTTCTTAAATAAATAATCATGCATTTGACAGAGGCAATCACTTTTTAGGGTTCCGTACCTCAAAAGGAAAAACGGAACCCTTATAGGATCACTTGTGTGTCTTGTCTGTCACAGCCAATTTGCTCCGAATCTAACAGACCGATTAAGTTGAAATTTGTTACACATATGTATTTCTATGACCCAAACACGGACGTGTAAAGTAAATAAATGAATTTTGAATGGGGGGGGGGCAAACAAGAAAATAAAAAATAAGTTTTGCAAACTGTACCATGTGACATATCAAATGAAGGCTGTGAAGGTCTCAAATATATACATATATTTTTATAATTTTAAAATAAATCATTTTAAAGTTATTTAAGAAAATACACGAAAATTGACCATTCCCTCTCCTTATCTCCGAAAGTACTGAACCTAAAATTTTGAAAAAAATACATAAATTAGTTCAATACCTCTAGATTACAGGAAAACCTATAAAGTCTATGGTCTTGATAACAACATAATAAATCTTTCAATATTGTGCATACAAACTTACATTTCCAGTTGGAATGTATGGGAGAACATGTTTTTCAACTACAATGTTAAGTTTGTTCTTGAGATTCATCCCAACTATGGAACCCTTCATTGTGCGTAGTCCGACATGCACTTGGCTGGTTTTTTGGTTGATCAAAGTCAATCAAGCCATCTCATATCTTTGGTCAGTAATACAGCAGCCAATGAAGTATGATAGGGTTTCAGAAATTGAATATTTGTCTTCCACTGTTGTGCCAATCCAAAACACTGTAACTCAACTTAGTGTTTTAGCTCAACAATGCCCAATCAGTAATATAAGTAGATGAAGGTAGAGATATACACCTACTATTGAATGCATAAAATAATATTGATTAGTAATCATTAAAAACAGCAATTAATTATCAAAAACATATTTCATCAAAAATCTCACATGTGGTTTTCAAAAGTTACAGTGTAATGGATTGGCAGGGCAGTCCAGTAGCCTTCACTTTTCCTACTTTTGGCCTATGTGGCCCAAATAACAGTATTATCAGACAAACTAGGGAATAATCTGTGAAGTTAATATGGCTATTGTCTTTGAAGATTCCTAATGTGCTGAAATGAAAAAAAAAAACAAATATTTAAATTACTTGTGTGGCTATTCTTAGGTAATTATCTAAAACAGTGCCCAGCTACACGGTTAGTATTAAATTAACACTAATTGATAGCTTGTGTAATTAATAATTATTATCATAGACTAGCTTTTGCCTGCGGCTTCGCCCTAGTGGAGGTCGGAAATTATCCCCAGAGACTGTCTAAAATCGCTGTCTAGCAGTACCACCATAATTACGATATTCCATGATACTTTGGTAATGGTTGTTCTTGATATCTTTGATAGTTCGTTTAGCGCTTCGTTTACACTTTTGTAGGACATCGTACATTTATTCCAAACCAACAGTTTACATTGCTGCAACTTTCGTCTCCGCTCGCAGTTTTTACTAATGTTACAAACTGGCATTTCCTCATGAACTAAGTTTACTGGCCGTTCAAGTACCGAATGTACCGCATTCCAGAGAAGGCTACTGCAACAGCAACACTTTTATCTTTCCAGAATTGAGTTAAAATCAGATTTAAAATAAAAGTTTACCAGGACGACCCAGGGCATATAAAAAAAAGAAATTTGAATATTTTATTATTATCAACATCAATTTGAAATACTCTCAAGCGCCGCCATTGACCACGCGAGTGTATGTATACATGTCAGCCAAGTTATTTTGTGACTTTAAATTGTAATTACTTTGGACTGAGGGGCCAGATTTGATTGAAACAAACACTAAAATAATGTTACCTTTAGATATGACAATATGATGACAATATTTCCAAAACCTCATTTTCAAACTTCAGAAATAAAGAGGTAGGTACTTACACAAACATTTCAATGTTACCTACATGTGAATTTTAAAATCGTCCCCTGTAGCCCCTTAAGGGGCGATTTTATAAAAACTGATACATTAATGCTTTATTACTTGCCAAAAGCTTAAATTTAAATTTTCCTATCCCTAAATTCAGAAATCATCGGTTGCCCATACAAACTCATCCCCTACATCACCCCCTGTTGGATTATTTTTAAGAAAAAAATGTAGCTGATGTCCATCCCCGGGATGCCATCTATCTCTATCTCTTTGCCTAATTCCATCGAAATCAGTTCAGCGGTTTAGGAGTGAAAAGGTAACATACAGACAGACAGACAGAGGTACTTTTGAATTTATAATATTAGTATAGATGTATATACCTGTTAAATCCTTAATATGTTATTTATAAATCTATTGACACAGCATATAAAGGGACATCTTCACAAAGGGCTTGTGTTTGTTTTCATGGCTCATAAAAGATTCTGTCTCTTCTATATTAATTCTATAAGCAATTAGTAATCTGTCTGTGTCCTCTGAAACCAATCACTTACATCTAACAATGGTTTAAGTTCATCAAGACCAAATAGTTCCCAAATGTGATTACATCTGGGAACCATTTGGTATTGATTTGTTTGATCTGGAAACTTACAAATAAGTTTCTCTACATTTAATTGTCTTACATCTTTTTCTATGAAAACTTATTGTAATTTTAATATTCTCCATTAATATTTATTTATGTTTACATTCCAGCGCCTTGAACGCGAGAAGGCAGAACGTGTATCTGCAGAGAAGGTGGTAGAAGAACTGACCCCTGAACAAAAGCTGGCAGAGAAGCTGCGCGCACAGAAAGCACAGGAGGAGTCTGACTTGAGGCTCGCCTTAGAAACCTTTGGTTAGTAGCCAGCTTTACTTTTTTTAAATCTATTCGTTGCCCGCGTATTAGTCCTAGAGCGTAGCCTAGAGGTCGGAAGTTATCTCTTGGGAACGTACTCCCAGGACGCATAATGGCCCACTTGAAGGATTAAGTGCGGAAACCAAACCCAATAACATAACATAACGTACTCCCAGGGGATAACTTTCGACCTTGACTGATAACCCACATTGACCTTGACCCAGGTGATGGGTGATTTTGCCAAATTTTGTCCAAATCCATTCAGCTGTTCAAGTGTGAAAAGTTACAGAGGGAAACAGACAGACAGAGTAACTTCACATTGGTTATAACATTAGTATGGACCTCATAAGGATGCCCGGGTTGGTCCATGGATGACCATCTTTACATACCTTGACTCCACCGTGTCTCGGAAAGCACGTTAAGCCGTTTGTCCCGGCTGTCATTCGTGGATCTTTGACAGTTGTCGGTACAGGTTGTCAGAAGTCCGAAAAGTCTGACAACCAGTCTTGCCAAGGGGTATCGTATTACCCAGTAACTGGGTTGTGGAGGTCAGATAGCAGTCGCTCCATGTAAAATACAGGTATTCAGTTGCTTCCGGTTAGACTGGAAGCTGACCCCAACATAGTTGGAAGGCTAGGCAGCTTAATATGTTGTATGACCCTATCTATGTTATTGGGTTTGGTTTCCGCACTTAGTCCTTCAATTGGACCATAGTACGTGAGAAATGGCGGCCTTCGGTAGTTATTTCAACCAGCCCCACCTCCCTCCAGAAGTTAATCACGGCTTCTGGTCTGGTCTGTACGACCCTATTCGTCGTAGGTATTTGTTTGTCAATTTAATTACAATTACAAAGATGTATGAAATGCCGGTAGCCTGTTGCCCAGCACTATGGTTAATAATATATGATCACGCCTGTAATCCAGAAGGGTTAGGCAGAGGTGTACCTGGTGTACACCCATATTTCGTCATTTATGTTAAAAGCCCATGTAATAGGTAATTTAATAAAGTAAATAAAATCCTTATTCCAGGTGTAACAGCTGATCAGCTTTCTGGCACTGGCAAAATCGATGGCTTCCAACCAACGACAAAGGCAGAATTCACAGAGTTTGCTGAGATGCTCACCAAGAAAATATGCTCGTACAAGGCCTGCGAGGAGTTCCCAACCTTCATCGATGAATTCATGAGGAATATTGTTGTTCAATGTAAGTAGACTGTCTGTGTAATAGAAAAATACTAGAATATCGTCGGGGATAGTGCAAACCTGCGAATCTACCATACGTAAAGTGTGCATATCTGTACTGTAGGTTTACAGGGGAAGGTATATAAATTTTTATTCCTTTTTCTATTTTAACGGCTTGACCTCATTTTTACATGGAGAGTAATAGTTCGCGTGTTCTATGTATCTAGGGGCCACCAGTAGAAAGATAGGCTACATTTGCCAGATACGCGGAATTATCCAATGCTAGTTTTGCAGATTTGCACTATCCCACTATAGGATTTGGACGATATACTGCATGCTTTAAATATACAAAGAGCTGTATTGATGACTTTGATTATAATTCTGTAAATACATACTTGTTACGGTCGCGAATCATATTTTGATCAACATACAACCTTATACTGACTTGGCTACCCTGGCGCTTTCGCCTGAAGAAAGCATTCATCAGTAAGCGTCTAATGATTGATGTTTTAGATTCTAAATTATCACTCAAGACAGCCTTTGGATTGTACCAATAAGGTGTAAAATGAATAAACAACCATAACGAATCGGTACCGCCGCGGCGACCGATGCGATCAATTTTCTGACGCGACACTTACTATTGTTTGTTTTTTGTTTATTTACCTTATTGGTGGGCGGCAGTTTATCCTAATTTTTTTTTCCTAAACCACCCTAGTAAAGGGGCGAACAAAAATTTTTTAATACAAATCGGTCGAGTCATTTTCGAGTTTTTGCGAGACTGGTGCACGGCAATTGATTTTTATATAATATATGATAAAGATTATGACTAAGAAGTTTTTTTTTTTAATGTTGCCACACTTCCTGGATTTATTTGACCAATTCTTCTCACTGGTTTTTCTATTAATTCTGATAATAGCATCCTTTAATACATAACTCACAGTATCCATGTCATTATTTATGATTCAATGTGGATTATCATTATCATCAGGTGGCTAGCCTTTTGCCAACTACAGGGTTATTGGTAAAACACCAGCAACCTCTTAAGGGGTCATTGTACTCATTATTATGAACAACTTTTACTATGAGAGCAAACCTGAAATCGCGAAAAAAAATCTGCTGTTCTGTCATTTATGTTCTAATAATTCGTCAAAATGTACTGAACAGCTGATTTATTTTGCGCGATTTCAGGTTTGGTCCCATAGTAAAAGTTGTTCATAATGATGAGTACAATGACCCCTTAAGAGGTTGTTGGTGTTTTACCAATAACCCTGTATATTAATTAATAAACCTAACATAACCGGATACAGCTAAATACCAGTATTTTACATGAAGCAATGGTCTATCTAACCTCCATAATGAATGTTGATAAATTAATCATTCTGAATGTTCTCTTTCCAGTGCCATCAGCAGACATAAAAAGGATAAAGTTGACAGTGGACAACCTGTACATTGAGAAACAGAAATCTGAGAAAATGGACAAGTCCAAGAAGCCGACCAAGGGCAAGGGAAAGGCTAAATTAAAAATTGAAGGCGATAATGTGAGTAAACATGATTAAATTTATGATTAATTCGGACGCATTTGCATCAAGATGAGTGAGCAAATTCTCCTGTCTCTTTGAGAAGAAAGGCAGAAAATACTTAATTACTAACAAGTTTTATTGCACAAATTGACATCCGTTAACAACCACTGTTGACATTCAAAGTAATTTTGATGTACTGGGTTATTACAACCTAAGCGTCATTTTCGTTGGATTATTATTATTTTTGCGAGAAATTTGAGTGCCCGTCTGATAATGCAACTTGCAAGTGTCAACTGTGTATGTTTATAATTGGAAGTTTCAAAATCAAAAGTCATTTATTCAAACTAGGCTGAGAATCAGCACTTTTTGAACGTCAAAATTACTTAAGACAGTCCCCAAAACGCCCGCCTTTCATTAAGTGTTCGAACCGAGTGAAAAAGCGTCCAGCGGGGCGTTCAGCGTTGCGTGCAAGTTCACCGAACGCCGCTAGGCCAACACTCGCGACACTCGCGAGTGTTTGCATGTGTTTAACACGAACGTCGCACGCCCCGCCCCGCTGGACGCTCGAGTCGAGCGTGCACTCAGGCCGTACCTTAAGACAGTGTATTAACAAACCTTTTACATCTAGCTGTCATCATGTACTAAAAAAATATTATCATAATATTTTTATGACTAAGCCTGTTGTGTCATCTCCGTAACAGCCGTATCTCGTATATTTCGTTGTCAAAACGATAAGATAAAAACTACGTGTTGTATTGTTTCGATATCACACGCTGCAAGAGATACTGTTATCACTAGAGTTTAGGTACGAGTTATTTAATCACTTCTTCTAGGTCAAGTTTGCTTCACAGTGATAGTGTAAAGTGATTAAGTTATTTACAAACAATTTGATAATAATGACGAACTTGCTAATCACATATTATAATTAACTGGCAGCGGTGGCCCAGTGGTAACGGCCACGACTTACGATTTGTTGGTTGTGGGTTCGAACCCAGGCAGGTGGTTTACTTCATGTAAATAATTTCATCACCACTGCTCCCAAAACTGTGAAGGAAAACTTCGTGAGGAAACCGGCATGTCCTAGAACCAAATATTGGAAGACATGTGACATCTACCAACCCGCACTGGGCCTGCGTGGTGGATTATAGCCCACTCCCTTTCGTAGAGAGGAGACCTGTGTCCCAGCAGTAGGCTGATTATGTTGATATGATTAATACATTAGGCGCGGAAGACGCACATGCGCGTTTTTGGACGTTCACCAGGTGCTTGACGGCGCGTATGCGCGTCCATACAATTTACATAACTTTCTTCGAGTGCGGCGCGCCGCACCTGTGCGTTCGTTGTGCATCTCTATTGTTTCGAAAACATCGTAAAATAAGGGTCGGTAAGGGTGTAGCATAAAGAAGCGTTTGCATAAAGAATTAAGCAGATAATGTGTTAACTAGCAGTGCCCCGCGGTCTCACCCGCATTAGTCTCGAACCCGTAAGAATATCAGGATAAAAATAATAATAATAAATAATTTATTGATCCTAAGATATACATTTTATACTAGTTACATGCTAAGACTTAATCAACTAACAATGGACACAAAGGGAGACAAATAATAATCTATATTAACAAAAAAAATAAATCCTGTCTCCTAAACTAGGGATGGCCTGTATCTTAGAATTAGAATTCGACCGAGCTAAAAAGTATTCTATGTGTTAATCCAGGTTATATGTGTGTGCGAAATTTCATCAAAATCCATTCAGTAGTTTTTGCGTGAAACGGTAACAAACATCAATTCATCCATCCTCACAAACTTTCGCGTTAATATTCGCATTAGTAGGATGTTTGAAAAGGTTTATGTATTGTTTTTTCTTATAAATGTTTGAACTTTGAGCTTAAGAGTCCGTCCTACCAAACGACTGATTTCGGTCATCTTTGTTCTGTAATTGTTAGAAGGTGTAACATAATATTAGCAAAACTATGGTCGTTATGGATAGCTAAACTCTTCATCTTGCATGTGGCTTGAAGGTATTTACAAAAAAAACTTCATAACTAATGGTAAACCTTCAATATTCAATGCCATTTTTTTTAAAAATAACGTCTGAGTGAAGTTTGACCATCGCTTCAAGAAAAACTACGAGAAATTTTGACCATATAAAAATATAAGTAACAACAACATATAACCCTTTTGCATTTGTGTTGATCACTTTTTTCCGTTCCCATACAAAAATCAGTAGAAAAAAAATGATGAAGTTACGTCATTCTACGAAAAAATGCAGCCACTTATGTATTTTTTTCTAATTTTTAGCTCGTTATTTAAGAAATTAAAAAATTACGTAATAATCTTAAGTTATTTTTATAATTAAAACAAAATTTTAATTTACAAATAATTAAGAAATTAGTATATAAAATAAATTTCAAAATATACTATAATAACAAGCGCGCAAAATCGATCGCCTCAGTGTCAACTCAGCTAGCGCAGCGGGAGGACGTATCGCTTTGTGTCACTGGAGCTCGCGAACTCTACGTTAGGATTTTAGCAAGAATATACTACGACTACCACAATTTGGTCCGGTGAGTATTTATTTTGTTTTCAGTACATTTTACTGATATTAAAAATATAGTTGTGTAATTTTGTGAATACAGTGTGTTAAAAGAAGTTTGGATTTTTAACCTATTTCAAAAAAGGAGGTTCTGTATTCGAACCGTTTGTATTATGTATATTATGTATGTCCGCGCTTTTTATTATGTTCTAAAAACTATAAATTATGTATTTTAACCGATTTCAAATAAGAGGAGGTTATCAATTCGATAAGATTTTAACCGACTGCAAAAAAGGAGGAGGTTCTCAATTCTTTATGTATGTTCCCCGATTACTCAAAGACGCCTGAACCGATTTGTTTTTTTTTTTTTTTTTTTTTTTTAACGGTACACTTCTCAGGTGGCCCATGGTCATCAGGTCAGGATTTGATGATGGGATCCTGGAGAAATCGAGGAAACTCTTTAAATTTTATAGGAAAACATGTAGTGATTTCGGTAATTTATTAATTCACTTATTTGATGCATTCAGAAAGAACCATTTTGTAAAGTGGATCTGATGATGAAGCCTAGAGACGGGCACCGGAACTCTGTAATAAGATAATGTATCTTAGCTTTGTTTAGGCTTGTTGGAATTGCTGCGAGATGTACTTTCCAGGTTTACAACAAAAAAGTGTGAAATAAAAATCTTTTTACAAAAAATAAATAACCGACTTCTAATAAACACACTGAAATAACTTAAATTTCGGCAGTCAGTGTAACATATAATAATTTCAACTAACGGGCATATCTCCTCCTTTCTGATGTCTATGAGCTCGACGCTGCGCTTAACGTTGTATTCTTAGAAAATCGCATAGCCTACAGGTTTCGATTTGCTAGCTTGTTTTGTTATTGACTTTATACATACGTATTTGTTTCAATTCGTATTATTACATTTTTAGATAATGGGGAGAAAGAAAGGAACACACTACCAGTGTGTCAATAAACGAAAACGGAACACTTTGGGATTGGAGCGTGCCAGACAAGTACTAAGAGAACGCACTTATAATCAACTGGCTACCACTTCGTCGTCTGTAGATGGTGTAAGATTTAGTTACTATCAGCTCAAATAATTGCAAATAAATTGCGTTTTTACAGCACTTCGAGGCTACATCTGATTGTCTTTGTGCTTATTGCTAAGTACACATACATGCATTTTGCTAATATATTGAATAATAGGAAGATAGTACTGTAATACTAATATTTTCGTATTTTTAGGAGGCTAATGATAATAGAAGCCCTGAAAAAACTGTGATGCATGGTGACGTCGACTATTCAGTTCCAATTAATTTAGGCATGGTATGTTTCTCGTATCCCATAAATAGAAAACGGTAATCGAAATTCGGTCTGGGAAGTATTATTATTAATATTGATACGATTTATTACAGAGTAACGAAAATATTCCTTATCAAGAAAGCTGTCCGCCAATAGATTTAGATTTAAGCGATGACTTCGAAATTGAATCAAACAAGGTATGATATACCTGCACAAATTTACGAATATAAAAAAGTCTCATTCATAAGACAGCACACATGAGTATAGAACTCTTGTTGTTTCAGAAATCACCGGTACCATCATTGCTCATCGAAGGGCGAAGAATAGTGGATTTCCAATATTTTTTTGATCAGTGGATCGATATCACAAACCACAGTCTTCAATTCGGATGCAATGCATCAAACTTAAAAATAGTAGAAGAAAAGCAGCAAGGATTTTCGTCAACCTTTTCTCTGTCTTGTACTATGTGTGGTAGTCGATTTCTGTTGAAAACGTGTCAAAGTAACACAAATGCATTGGACGTCAATCAAAGTGCAGTTTCGGGAATAATAAGTATTGGATGTGGTCGGGCCAACTTGAATGAGCTAGCTGCTTCCCTAAATTTGCCACTTATCAGAAAAACAACATATCTAAATTGTCACGATAGCTTATTTAACTGGTGGAAGGCTACAGCTGAAGCAACTATGATAGAAGCAGGTAAAGAAGAAGCTTCTCTAGCTCTGGAGAGTGGAAGTTTGAGTCCTTCAGGTGTTCCTACTATAGCTGTAACAGCGGATGCTGCTTGGGGAAAACGGTCATATAAAACTAACTTCTCCTCCGCAGCAGGCGTTGGAGCTATAATAGGGTTACAAACGGGTAAAATACTACATGTGGGCATTAAAAATAAATACTGTGTCGTATGTTCCCGTGCAGCGAATAAAAATATGACACCCTCGGAACACCAGTGCATCAAAAATCATACAGGTTCTTCTACAAGCATGGAGAAAACAGTTATTGTTGAAGGATTTAGTAAATCCGTAGAAACGCATAATTTGGTGTACGCAAAACTAATTGCAGATGGAGACTCAAGCGTGTACAAAAATATATTAGAAAGCAGACCATATCCCAACGTAACGGTGGAAAAAATTGAGTGTTCCAACCACTTAATGCGAAATTATAACGGAAAGAATTTGAGTTTAATTAAGGACACATCCATCCCATTAAACGAGCGTAAATTACTCAGTTCGGATCGCGTAAACCGATTACGCATAGCTGTGAAAGCAGCAGTAAGGTTTCGAAAAGCTCAAAATAGCCCGATAGCTGAGCAAATAAAAAGTTTGCAGAAAGATATTATAAATAGTCCAAATCATATTTTCGGAGACCATTCCCATTGCGAACGTTACTACTGCACAGACGAAAAAAAGTCAGAGGTAAATCTTGTGCCTCAAATCAAAACATTGATGCTCAAACTAATGGCAAACGCTTCCCTTCTATCTTATCATGCTCGGAGTTTGTTACAAAATTTAAATAATAACAGAGCTGAACAATTTAATGCAATTGTAGCTAAATATGTAGGTGGTAAACGTATCAACTACTCATTAAAAAACTCATATGCTCTAAGATGCTATGCCGCAGTGGTCGCCTACAACACAGGAAAACCGATTAATAAATTTTATAAAATAATTTTTGATAAAAGTCCCTCAACAGCAGCAAAAAAATATGAAGCCGAAAAAGTAAAAGCTAATAAAAAAACAAAAAAAATCTGGAAGCCTAAACGAAAACTAGGATTCGGTGACAGTCACATTGACTATGGTGATTCTTGTCAAAAGCCTGACTTGCCAGATGAGGAATTTTTATCAGCCAAGACCGCATTTTTGGCAAACCTTATGTCCCAAATTGAACAGAGACATGAAATTGAAAGGGACACTATATTGCAAGCAGAAAGTGCGTTGTGGCTCGAGTTACGCAGATGTCTTTTGACGGCTTCTAATTTTGGTAAAGTGTGTAAGCGACGAAAAAATATAAGTTCTGCAGGTCTTGTAAAAAATTTACTTTACTCGTATTCGCTTGACCATGTTGCAGCAATTCAACATGGCAAAACGAATGAACAGAATGCATTAATTCAGCTGCAAAGTCAAGAAAATATTATATTAGAAAAGTGTGGCCTGTTCATTGACGATGAACATTTTTTTCTGGGTGCAACGCCAGATGCTCTATTTGAAAATGGTATCGTAGAGCTAAAATGTCCATTTTCGGCATTTGGTATGAGCCCTGATGAAGCTATAAGAGAAAAAAAAATTACGTTCTGGAAAATACAAAATGAAGAACCAATAATTAATAAAAACCACGACTGGTGGTACCAGATTCAAGGCCAACTGCACATTACAAAAAAGGATGTGTGTTTGTTTGCAGTATGGACAGGTTCTGATTATACGATGAAAGTCGAACGAGTTATTAGAGATGATAGTTTTTGGAAGACAAAAATGGAGAAAAAGCTTGTGGATTTTTATAACACATGCTTATTACCTGAAATTGTCGATCCAAGAAAATCTCGTTCCATGCCCCTTCGAGACACTTCATTTTAATCTCTACATATAGTTTTAAGGTTAATGTAAACAAAAAACAAATTTCAATATTTTTCTTCTCTAAGGATCAGCTATTTTAGGTATGACACATGTATTGTAAAAGAAACATTTTTTTTCATATATTTGTTTCAAAATGGATCATGCCTGTCTATTTTGACTAAAGACTTAATTTTGTTTTCTTTCCCTGACTTTAGTAAAGTGCAGCTGTCCCTGTGGCTGATTTACCAGTATTGGCTTTGATTTATAAAATAGAATAGAAAAACTCTTTATCCAAATTGACAACCAGCGCTGTGTCTAACGACCAGCAAATCCTGAGATGGTAACTCTATTGGTGCACGCTCAACACAATTGTATAATTTTACTATGTAATTTGTAGTACTTTTTGTTCGTTGCTATTATATTGTCTGTGTTGAATAGATGTTTTATATTCTATATATTAAGCGTTTATAAGAAAAACATGTTATTACGTTTCTAAAGATGATACATAGTCAATAAATACTTTTTACGATTTCGGTTTCTCTATTTCATTTTATCGTTGATACTTTTTATTTTCAGTCTATTGTCTTAATAATTTACCATTTTGAATGTAGACAAACTTACCAAATATACCTTACTAGTATATAACAAAAATCAAAATGCATTTTACTAAACGCTATTAATACATTTTAATTGTCCACTAAAGGATCAAAATTGTTTACGCGATCTCTAAGCTTTAATCGCAGCCATGTGTGCGTAAACGTGCACACGAACATGAAAATGCCTAATCTTGCGCGAGTCAGTTTTCTGCACGGGCTCTTAAATATTGTCTTGACTGTCGCCGTGTTGGTCAAAGGTATCACTTTAAGTATGATTATTGATTGTGTTTCTGGCAAAGTCCTCTTTATCCACGGATGTCGGTAAAAGGCAGTTTTGACATAATCATTACATTGCCATTTTTGCCAAATTGCCATAAAGAAATATACATTTCTTTATACTTTGTGCTAAGAACAGTAATGCAGTCATTAATCTGTTGTCCAAGTGCGGTGGTAATCAAAATAGCTCCATGACGATTTATTGCAATGTGGTCAGCTGATTATGTGGCTGAGACGCTTGTCCCTCCGCCGCGTACCGACGAGGGAGCGACTAGCTATCGAGTATTTTCACGCTCAGGAAAGGTACATTAGAGACGGCTCTCGCCGGCATGATAATGTAAACAGTCAGCGATCAACTATTTGTTAGCGACTAATCATCGCCCCTAGTGACACCGCCTCGCAACATACGTCACATCCTTACGATTGATATATTTTGATTTATTATAAATAATTATTGGGAGCATGTAATATCTCTTTATTAACAAATAGAATCAGTACTATGAAGAATTGTAAATTAAGACCAATAACGTAATTGTTCATGCATTTAAAATACTTACCAGTAGTGACGTCTTAGAGATTGTCGAATATTGAATGACTCGAGTATAAAATCATACTTATTAATTTATTTAATTCACTATAATTCAAATTTAATTATTTACTGCTTTTACCAACAGTTGAATCATTTTTGAGTCGTTAAAACTACATACCGGATGTATCTTATATTTGTTAAGTTAAATTGTACTGTAACGACTTGTGAGTCATATAAAAGTAGAAGGATTGTGTAAATTGAGGTCGATTGTGAACTTGCATTCTACTGTGGAAGTGCTGCCCGAAAATATACTGGTGCGTCAAGAACCCGAGTATTACTTTACCCCACGGTCTGTCACATATTATTATATTTATATCTTTTAATTTCTTGGGTCAGAAGCCCGAAAGTCTGACAATAAGTCTTACTGAGGAGTATCGTAACCCACCAGTACCTGGGTTGTGGAAGTCAGATAGGTAGTCGCTCCACGTAAAATATACACACGATAGATATACACGTATTCAGCTGCATTCGGTTAGACTGGAAGCCGACCCCGACATACTTGGGAAAAAGGCTAGGCAAAGATGGACATTTTTTGTCCGAGAAAATAGTCGATAGCCAGTCGCGTCCTCATTAGCGGAGGACAGGCTTGGTTTACCATTAGACATTATGGTTCCTTTGTCTTTGAGTAGAGATGAGAGGTGCAGGATATGTGTATCTCAGCTTCCACAGAACGGCAGCTATAATAATAATAATAACCAGTCCACTTTAGCCATCCAAACACATATTCCAATATCTTAGTTCCCATATCCTGCTATAGTCCTACACCAACTGGGGGTTGTCCTTGGGTGCACTTGCATAGTGCGTACAGGGATAAATGATTTTATTTCTGTAAGCAGGTTTGTACAGTTTTGCACGTCATTCATATTTTTAAAAATTACAAAGATGAGGTCGGCTTTTCCTTTCTGGCTACTCTGAGAAGAAAGGGCAAAACAAACTCAGAGGTCACAGTCTCTTTTAAAGTCCAAACATAATCTTGGTCAGATCATGTGAAGACATGTAGATTGGAGTCTGAAATGGTCTTTGAGGAAAGAACCACACAGATTGTGTGGATCTATTCAGTCAGTACATGCATTTGTCAGTAATCGTGCAGCTCAACTCGGAACTTAGGAGCTGAACGATTCAACGAAAAATACCTAAGAAAGGAAGGACATTTGGGTGGGCTGCATAAATTAAGCAAACTGCCAGACCATGATTAAAATTAACTAGGAGAAAAAAAAAAAAAAATAGTAACCAATAAGGATAGATAGGATATTCGTCGGTTATTAGCTCATTTCTTTAAAAGCGTCTAACGGGCAACTGCGAATTAGCTTTGGCTCCTCGTACGCCTTCCATAGGTGTGGGACCCCAGGCTCCCGAGGTAGGTCGAAGATATAATAACAATAATACCAGCCTATTATTGTTCCACTGCAGGGCCAAGGCCTCTTCTCATACAGAGAAGGCACGAGCATTGATCACCACGCTGCTGGCTCAAGACGGGTTGGGCGGAGCTATATAATGAAAACGTGTTACTAATGTCCACATTTCTCTATTTCCAGGCTCATCTCAATCAGTACGACACATACGGCAATTTCGACGATGACTACGACGATTTCATGTAAAACATCACTGCTCGTTTTTTAAGTCGGTACCTGGCGGCAATAACGATACTTCCCTTGTTACACAAACCGTTTTGTGTCTTATACTCCTTGTTATACGGGCGATTGTTGCTTGTACACTAATGTAAATGTGCGGCGTCGAATAAACATGTACTGTCTTGAATATTATTTTACTCATTTAGTAATCTGTTATGTAAATAATATTTTTATATGTACCATACCATATTAGTCTACAAGTAATAATCTATTTAAAAAGAAAATATGGATTTAAAATACTTGGCTGATATGTATTCAAAATGTATGACAAAATTCGTATGAAACAATAACTTTTTTAGTTTTGTTAAGGCCCAGTATGAGAAATATATAGGGTGACTGGTAATTAGTGACCGATACTTACAACTTTAACTATGGGACCAAACCCGAATTCGCGAAAACATAATCAACTGTCCCATACATTCATGTTCGTATAACTCGTCAAAATGTAGAGAGCAGCTGATTTTTTTTTCGCGATTTCAGGTTTGGTCCCATAGTCAAAGTTGGTTGTTAAAATGAGTACAATCATGTATCGGTCACTAATTACCAGTCACCCTATATTATGTATATTTAAATTATTGATAACTATTTTGTCCACGTTTTTTATTTATGCGTTTGTCGCCAGGTACCCAGGCACGTTACACTAATATAGTCAATGTAAAAAAAGAGATAAAAAGACGAATCATATTTTCACAAATAACATGCAAAAAAATATAGATTACATGACAAGTTCTTGTGAAGCGCTTTGTTAAGTCATTAGATTAAGATTTAGTAAAACAATTTTATTTATTTAAACTTAAATATAATAAAAAAGTCACTATCGTCATGAATCACATTTTCAATAACAATCATGCTTTTTTGAAAAGTAAAAAAAAAAACTACCCTTATCATTATGCCATTAAATGCACGAATTCGAATTTTAATACGTGATTCTATTTAAGTATTTTTGTCTTCATAAAATAACCTAATTACTATAATTGTAACAAACTATGCTTCCATAAACGTTTTCGATATTATTAACTTAGTTTAAGTAAACAAACCTTTTACTATGCTCAAATGTGTTTTTTTAGAGAAAAAAATTAAAATAGCAATTCTACGCAATAAATGGAATCTTGATAGCATAGGTGAGTTGATATATTTTTTCATACATGTATAGAGCATTGCTCAGTTAATGTAACGTGCCTCAAGCCATGTGTAGCCTATATACATATATACAATGTAATATACAGTCGTTTCATTCTATGGTTATGGCCCGATGTTATGTTATATAGATAATAAATTTTTTATTGTGATAATTATCGTCGTTTTTTTGGAATACATATTTTTTTCATAATATTTGGTTTGTGGACCGTTAGGGTGAGGCCAAATGAGCGTAATTTTTTGAGATGTGAGTCGCGTAAAATGAACCGCGAATTTTTTTTTTTATAAAATGAGAACTCATTTTGCGTCGCTGTGTGGCACAAACAGGGCTTTAGTATGAAATCGAATGCTCAAAAAATTACGTTCGTTTGGCCTCAGCCTAAGTCCTGTGTATACCACACGGCAACGCAAAATCAGAATCAGAACTTTATTTGCTATGAATGTAGGTACAGGTATAAGATGTTGTACATAACTTAGTAAGTTCGGATACAGTCTACCTTACGGCCTGCAAATTGTTACATACATTAAAATATTAATACATACAAACAAAATAATGTCAAAAAACTAAATCAGAAATTATAATGAAGTCAATTACTTAATTATATTATAGTCAGGTACGAAGTCTTACATAGTCAAATTTGCAATTAATTATAACAATCATAATCGGGATAAATTCACATCATTTAGAAAGTCTTCACTGAGTTACTACTCAGTTACTTTTAGACAAATGTTATTACATTTGTCTAAAAATAGTGCAGTTACCTTAGATTTAAAGATATTTATAGAATAATCCTTATAACCATGAGGTATTTTATTATAAATGACAGGACCCATTGTTAAAATACTTTTCCTCAACAGTGCTGTTTTGTAATTACCCGTATGTAGCAAGTTCTTGTATTGGGATCTCAAGGGGCCATTACGTTGTCTTGTATCGACCAGTGAAGGAAATAAGTTTATATTGGTTTTTACAAAAATTGCCACCTCCAATATGTACAAACATGGAAAAGTCAGTATTCTCAGAGACCGAAATACAGGTTGACAGCTGTCTGTGCTTTTTAGGTTTGACATAAATCTAATACACCGTTTCTGGGTCTTAAAAATCTCCTCCCTCTCACTACAATTACCCCAAAATATGATTCCAAATCTTAACACTGACGCAAAATGAGTGGTCTGCTGACTGACGTGCATTATTTCAACCGAATTGCGAAGCGCTCGGGGTGATGGGGGAGCGAGGAGACAGTCGACACAAGCACCCCATACAAACGTTGGATAGCAACTGAAGTTAGTCTGGCAGCCTAATCGGATTTCAGTTGAACGTAAATTGCGGTACTCAAAATACGCGACTCACGTCTTACAAAATAACGTTCGTTTGGCTTCGACCTTACTACCCAACAGAAATGATGCACAAAAAAATGACGAAATGATGATGAAATGACGTATGCAAGTCGGTCTCCCTTCCTCAATGAATTGGACAAGACGTATCGTGGATATGATTGTATGCGTGTGGTCAGAGGGGAGAAGCAGAAATCTGAATTATAAAGAAGTAGGTAAGTATTGCAGTCTTCTGGGTTAGTTTTTACAATCCGAAGCTTTGCACAATGTATAAAAGTTACAGACTAACCCCCTTATTCATAAAAAAAACTAAAACGCTATACCAATTGTTTTGTCCATTTATTTCAGAGTTATGATTCGAGTTTGAAAGAATACAATTAAAATATCTATAAAGAGCATTTTAGTTTTTTTTTTTTTTTGTAAGGGGTTGGATTATTTGGACGATCCCTTTGCTTTCTGCTACACTGGTGCTTCTTCTTCAGTCAATACTTTGTCTTACGGCACCATTCTTTTTTCTTACGTTCTTTGGTGGTCAATATTGCGCAAGGAATCATGATCTACCTACACTCTTACACGCCAATCTTATGTAGATACCAAGTAAGGGCTGTGTAAATCATGTAGGCAGGTTACTTAGAGTTACTTAGGTTACTTAGAGTACAAACATTGCTTGCTTGAGTACACACCTACTGAGCTTCCGAAGGTCCCTGGATAAAATATTAAAACTAGCACTTCGCATGAATTTCGTATTTTCTCTTACAAATTCCAACACAATAAAATGAAAAATAATACAACTAAATTATATATTTCTACGCCCGCCCGCTTTATTATTTCGTTTTCAGCTGTTTATATCAAATCTGAACAACGAAAGCGCTCTTAAGAGTGTTACATCCGGTGTACCTGAGGGGCTGAAAAGTTTTGAACCTAGGGATGGGCCGCGGATGACTGAGACATGATGTTTACGGATTAATGACTAAAAGCGTAATGATGCTAATGACATGAAACTGTATTGTATAGACGGTTGGTATTCGCAAGGTACTTAGGCTCAAAACTCCCTCCCCTGCTCCCCGGCTCCCCTGGTATGGTTGGCAACAATGACTATTTAATTCTCTTTGGTTGGCAACAAATTAATGGTGTTAACATATATGCCACACACAATATGGCAATAAGTTAGTGCGTGGGATTCCTCACGTTTACACGTTGCCGCCCACTAGTTGTACCTTGAAGATAATTATTGCAGTTTAAAAACAATGAGATTATGTTATAATAATGTATACAGATACGTGTATCTGCACTATGCAGGGTGTAAGTGTAACCAATGGCAACCTTTTGTACTCGTCATTATGAACAACTTTTATTATGGGACCAAACCTGAAATCACGGAAAAAAATTATGTTCGTATAATTCGTCAAAATGTAGAGAACAGCTGATTTTTTTTCGCGATTTCAGGTTTGGTTCCATAGTAAAAGTTGTTCATAATGATGAGTACCTATAATGACTTTAAGGCGCGTCGCCCACACGAGCTACAGTCGAGGCGGCATCGCGTTGCAGGGGTGCGGGGGGTATTCCACGCTACCCCCGCACGCACCTCCGTCCCCCCACCCCTCGCACGCCCGCGCCGCGACGCCGGCCCGACTGTAGCTCGTGTAGGCGACGCGCCTTAAATGGATGACACTGTTTACACTTACACCTTGTATTATTTAGACTGTTGCACAATCGTGCGAATAAACTCCATTTATCTACTACATAATCAAGTAATCACCTTTTTGCAAAAAAGCAATTTGGCAATCCATTGTTGTTTTATAAAAAGATGAGAAAAAACTGGAAAGTACTTAGACAAAGTTTATTATGATGCTTCATAAATAATAATACTAACATTATCTAATAATAGGATAGCAGCGGCCTTTATTTTCCTGTACCTACCTATACAAGGTAACTTAAATAACGCACAATCTCTTAAGGGTCATTGTACTCATCATAATGAACAACTTTTGCTATAGGACTAAACCTGAAATCGCGAAAAAAATTACTGTTTACCTACAGCAGATTATTTTTTAAGAAATTTTATAAAAGCAATTTCTTTGCTGCATTGTAGTTAGGTACTTTAATAAAATATCCATATCTTATGTATGACTTAGGTATTACCTACTCTTATTAGATGTAAAACAAAATATTACACGAGATAACATCACGTCTGTAATCCTCGAAGGGTTAGGCAGAGATGTAGCTAGTAAAATGTCACCCAGAGGGCTATGCTTGGAGTTTCCCTATGTGATCATATCAGAAATGAAGAAATCCGCAGGAGAACCAAGTTAACCGACATAGCCCGAAGAATTGCCAAACTTGCTCGCAGAACAGATGGCCGATGGGGCCGAAAAGTTCTGGAGTGGCGACCGCGTACCGGAAGAGGTAACGTTGGAAGGTCTCCCACAAGGTGGACCGATGACCTTGTGAAGGCCGCAGGAATCCGCTGGATGCGGGAAGCACAGAACTGGTTGAAGTTGCGGCGATTGGGGGAGGCCAATGTTCAGCGGTGGACGTCTTTCGGCTTCGGAAATGATGATGTACCTACCTTGTACACCCACTTTTCAGCAGTTATGTCTTTTATCGAAAACAAAAAACATGCAAAAAAATTTGTGCAAAGGAGGAAGCGCCGACAGAGTAGCTGTAAGAACCGCTGCGGCAAGGCTCCTACGGAGCCCAACGAAAGACTGCGTGCTGCGAAGCTGAATACCCCGGTGTATATTTCCCGTCTCCACTACACCACTGACGCGGAAGACATCGTGAAGTACGTGAGCCGAAGGCTGAAGTACGCGCCGAGAGTGCAGCAGGAGTCGCATCGCAACGTCAACTTTAAGGCATTTGTGGTCGCATACCAACATGCTATCTGCATCAGGTGATGGAAGAAAGCTTCTGGCCTCAGGATGTGGTTATTCACATTGGAACACGCAAAGACTTATTGCAACTACGAGTAAGTGATACTATAATAATTATAGTATAAAGTTTTATTTACCAATACAATTGTTATTATATATATACTTAAGATAATGTACGAGTATATATCTATGGGTCTTTGTAACCTGAAAGTCCCATGTGATAGGGGGCGAGCCTATTGGTACCGGGCACAAATACAGACTCCGGGTTGCTACCGAGTCATTCCTGATAGAAAACTCAATAACACTGCACGACCTGGGAGTCTAACCCAGGACCTCATGCTCAGCTGTAGCGCTTGCCTCCACTAGATCAACAGGCAACGAGGCAGCCGGTATCGAGTTAATCAAGTTTAAAAGCAAGTTTAGCTTAGTGGCTGAGAGGCTTCAGCACTACACGAGAGGCTGCAGGACGGACACTCGCTCGTCCGTTGCTCTATGGTGTAAGGTGTTATGTGAGATTTTTGTGTATGAATACACAAAAACATACTATTAATATAGGGTGACTGGTAATTAGTGACCGATACTTAACGACATGATAGTACTCATGATAACAAACAACTTTTACTATTGGACCAAACCTGAAATCGCGCAAAATATGAATATATAGGACAGCAGATTTTTTTTTTTGCGAATTCAGGCTTGGTCCTATAGTAAAAGTTGTTTGTTATCATGAGTACAATCATGTGATTAAGTATCGGTCACTAATTACCAGTCACCCTATTAGTGTGGTGTTGTGTTTTCATACAGTAGATAGGTAGCTAGTATTGTCGGCAATTTATTACATCCGTTGTTACTTAAAAAAAAAATGTATAGATTATTATCGCAAAATATACGACTGTCAATAGGTAGGTACATGCCTACACTATAAAACACCCAAGAATCTACTACGGCTATTAGAGAATGTAACGGATATGGAAGTAATAAAATGTTTCTTACTGCTTATTATTTACATGCTTAAATGTCAAGCACTATTTACCTAGGTCTTATCTAATATCCCAATCTACATAGACAAAAAAACAATTTTGCCATTACTACCTAACGAATTCAATATGATGCACCCATAGGTCGTGTTCATTCAGTGTACATCCCTACATGGACATGGAAGTACGCACCCATAGTTACTGCGTTAATTTTGAACCGTATGAAACTGAACAGTGCGGTGTTGACCTGTGATCCTAACTTGTTACCGTTAAATATCGTACTGATCATAGCCGTGTGGACGGGACCACCCATGGTGGCCATGGTCCTGTCCACACCACGACAACATCCAAAATCATATCCCGTAAATGAGTGATTTTTTATTTTATTTGAGATGGGTTGGTTCTTGACTCTAGTTTAGGTCAGGTGACAGAGACAACGTTGACGAAGAAGTGAGCTTACCCAGAAGAAGCCTGTTCACTCTCACTTTGAAGAGATTAGGGTTGTATGCGCTCGGAAACACAGATGCAGGTAGTAAGTTCCATTCTTTTGCTGTGCGCATTATAAAAGACATTTGGAAACGCTTAGTGCGAATTAGTGGAATAGCAACTAGGTAGGGATGTTAACAGGCAGTGCGTCTAGATGTCCGATGGTAGAAGGGGGCCGATGGAATAAGGTCGTGGAGTTTTTAGGCACACTCACCGTAGTACAATCTGTAGAAGACCGACAAGCAGGCTTGTGGCGATGAGCCAAGCTGTGAAGCTTGGCATCCACCAGTTTTACGTCGCCAATGAGCCTCTTGGCTCTGCATTCCACCGAGTCAATCGCAGCTAGTCTCGTACTTAGCTGATCCATCCCAAAGGTGGCTGCAATACTCCATGCAAGATCGGACTTGCGCTTTTTAAAGGGTTAAAAGCTCAACGGCATTGCCACGTTGTATGGCAATGCTTAGCCTCTGGCCAAGGTAAAAGCCAACCCTTGAGTTACGGGAAGTGCCAACCAGCCGTTAGGAGATTTCGTTGAACAAACCATGAGCACTCTGACACCTACGGCCCGAGGGTTTCAATCTCAAACGGCTGGAAAATATAGTTACCCATAAGGTAATACTTCCGCCTCTTGAGGTTTTCCGCAGCTGCAGCAGCAGCGCCAGCACAGCACGCTGTGCCAGGAAGATGGGATGGTGCGAGAGTATCGATATTGCGTCCCACACTAAAGGTCTACCCACCTTCCATGGAAATAAAGACATGCCGTCCGGTCTTGCCATCGTCGCGTGCCAAGCCATTGGGTTCTAATACCGCTTTTTTTTGTGGATGGGAAATCATCAAATAACTTCTCCCGCTCTGGGTGCTGCTGGGAGCGGGAGGGCGTGTCAGACTTCTACTGACTAAAACCCACCCGTGTTCCTTCAGTTGCTTGTGCCAGGGCCACGGTAACTCTTTCGAACAACCCACAACCCTGGCGGGGGTTCTAATACAGCTGGAACGCCAACGGTGACAAGGGCTCGTCGGATGATGTCATTAATGTTCGCGTACCGCGCTAAGCAACCTGCATTTCGGCTGCCACGGTGTTCGAGGCTGTTGACGACTTCACCACAGTGACAGCGACGAGGAGAACAACAGGGAGCTCGTAGTCGCAAGGAAGCGGCGAGGCGGAAGTTAGGAAAGTAGTGTCGTCGAACATAGGGCACATGTTCGACGATGGTAGTGCATGGAGCCACAATTCCGATTCCCACTTACCCACAGCCAGCAGGTGCTCACGCTCCGCAGTAGTAGCAGACGTTTCAAGTAAATTGTTCTGTACTACTCTGCAGAGCGGCACAAACTTTATTCTAGGCACAAATTATTCTCTCAGCTTAGCGGCAGATATTTAGCGTAGCCTGCGAAGCAAATTAAAATGAATATTCAAAACATTGAACATCAAACTAATTCCCCAGAAACCTAGATTACTAACTACGAGTAAATCAGAATCACACACTTCAACATAATATATTAGATTATTTATTATGCAATAATCCTTTTCCGTCGCATCTAATCTGAATCGACCATCTTTCTAGTAAGTAACACGTTGCTCCCAAATTCAGCAGCCAAACGATGTTCACACGACTTATAAAGATGTGGGTTTACTTTAAGCAAAATGAACTAGAATCCGTAGGCCTACCTACTCCGAAATTCTTAGTTCGGAGTAGAGCTATGCCAAATATAGCGAATGCAGCCTACTTCAAACTTCGTCATTGCTTATATATTTATAAGATGCATTGAATTTTAGTTATGTCCGGACTCGTCTGTTAGAGGTTTACTAAATTCGTGTTTATTAGATGTTTCGTCATCTGGTACGGATTGCAGATCACTTGAAAGCAGTTTCTCTGGAAAAGGAGACAGGAATTGACCGTTGAGCTAAAATATTATGTTGGTGATGCTAATGATAGATAACATCACATGAAAAAAAAAACTTAGTAGGTAGTTAGGTTAGGTTAGGTTGAAATTTTACTACGGTTTCCGATACGGCCGTAGTCATTATATTTGCTCGACACTAGACTTAGTAGGCTCACTGCATTCCTTATAAAGTAAGCTTTCACCGATTATGATATTTTTCAGTTCTGAGCAGATTTAGGCTGATGTTAGACATCTTAAACTTTTTTGCTATTTGCAACAGATTTTCTTACGGTTTCTGACACTGCCGTAGCTATTGTATTTGCAAGCTTTCTTCGATTGCGGTTTTTTTTTCATTACTGAGCAGATTTACGGCCGCTAAGAGACGACATCTGACATTATTTTATTATTGTCAACTTCATTAATTTTTGACCCTATTTTCCCAATACTTATGTTGTTTCTCTTTAGGTCCTGGTAGTGTCTTTGTCAAGTCTTGACAAAGACACCAGATTAACTGATCTAGCTAAACACGGTTTTGCGATAGATACACATAGATTGATATTTCGACACATAGCGAAAAGTAGAGGATCGCGCGCACGCGTGTGTACTCGCAGTGTGCCGTTACACGCAAATTATATGCGGCCTTAAAATTGTTATAAATATGATCTATATTTTGAATGCTCAATCATTACTCAAGCATTAAAAGTCTCGTAGTTATTAGCTGTTGAAATCTTACATGTTTTTGTCGGTCAGAAATATTGAACTTACCACCATTACCTAAGTAAGAAAATAAGTTTCCTTGTCAAAATAATATGTCATGACGTACAGTCGGAAACATCAACCACTTCACTATAACTACAGATTGGGTAGTGAAGTAATAAGTCGTGTCACCAAAATAAAGGACCTGGGCGTGACCTTTGACTCTGGACTAACATTTAGAGATCACGTCTCCACTCTTGCCAAGGAATCTTTTAGGCGTTTGGGTTTTGTTTTGAGAAATGCCCGTGATTTTCACAACCCAAATGTAGTCAAGCTTCTGTACACCGCCTTGGTTCGTAGTAAGCTTGAAGCTGGTGCCTGTATTTGGCATCCCTACACTGCGACTCAAACATTGGCGCTAGAAAAGGTACAGAAAACTTTTCTGAGGTTTCTGTATAAAAAGACGTTTAACTTCTTTCCTTTCATGTACCCTACTAATTACCTCCTAGGAGTTTTGGGCTTCAACTCGCTGGAGGTTAGACGAGGCTTTCTACAGCTCACAGTAGCCTGCAAGACTCTCAGAGGACGCATTGACAGTCCTAAACTCCACGATCTTTTCTGTCGGCTATTTGTTCCCGACAAATACATCGGACATCGCCAAAGCCGTCGACACAATCTGTTTGCGCCGCCCGCCGTCATCTAGAACTGTCGCCAGAGCGGAGTCCCCTGTATGTCGTACTTTAAGGATGCTTAACACCCTCCTAACCACCAATCATGTTTTGTGAGAGTAAGTATGCTAGGGTGTCCTCTATATGTTAATATTTGAAATATATTAATTTACTCTACTTGTTTCAATCTTATGTTAATTAATGTAATTGGTGCTACCGTTTTAATTAACAATAAATAAATAAATAAAATAAAATGTACCTAGGTATGACTAGGTAGGACTGTGAAAACTTGCCATCTTGATTAAGATCGGCTAGTGGGATTGGAATGACGACAAAAAAGTGCCCTTTTTTCGACGGCATTATAAGAGGTAGGTAGGTACAATTTAGGGCCCTACCTAGAAAATAAATAATAGATAGTTTGACTAGTTTGATGGGAGTGGCGCGGAATAAAACAACGAATGCGCCAAATCGAACTACCGTCTTTTCTAAATAAAAAGTATTATTAAAACTAAAACTGCGTTCCATAAACCTTGATACGACTAATATCTTTTTATTTTAAACTCCATTGAATAACTACTAAGCGTTACGCCTTGATACTCAAGAAAACATAAACATAGATAGAACTTTGCAATTTTTTTGTATCAAGAAGATTTAATTGTGTGGTGTACCTATTCATTTTCCAGGATGCTAGGCCATTTAGTAAAAAAACATACCAAAATTTTACATCCCTATTCCATAAGTAGTATGCAGTACCTAATTAGTAGTAGTGTCTATTCCATATATTCTTAAGAGCCCCACGGCGCATGCGTAGTTCATACAAACGAAATACTAAAACAATTTGTAAATCAAACATATTATATTCTAAAGGTAGTGTGTATTTATTCCGATTGGATTACAGAATAACTAGGTTCCCAAATATATATTTGTCGGTGACAGTTGGCAAATACAATATTGTGGGTAGTCAAGCAAATTTGTTATTTGTTTTTTTATTGTTAATTTACGTAATTTACTATCAATTATTATCCAATAAATCGGAACATAAATTATTGAGTGCCCGGTGTACACAATAATTGATTTTGGCAACTTACTTTGATAATTGTAACCTCTTGTTTTATTCAAAACAATTGATCACATGTTACTTTGATTTTAAAATGATTTACTTTGTGAAATCATCATTATTTATTTACTACAATTATTCTAGTATTATTTCAGTATTTTATAGAGTCTTATTAGATTTAGCACATTTTAGCGTACAAAACGCTAAAATGTGCTAAATCTTATAAGACTCTAAGATCAAGTAAATAATAATAGTTTATTTATCACTCCTGAAATTACAAATTTCTCTTAATCTATGTACAAAATCATGGCAATGAATACATATCTATAAGAGATTACGTTGACGACTATACTAGTATAAACTGTGTCACAGTCGTCAGCGTCTTCCACACTTATTTATTAAAACCACAATTCATTGTTTAAAGCACAATATCTGTAATATTGATGAAATGGAACGGTTGAAAAATGAAACGAATAAAATAAAATAAAATTTACAGGGAAAACAAACTATTCAGAATAAGTACGTTACCACAATGATGAGTGAAGAATGTGTGTGTGTAGTGTGATAAGGAGTGAGAGTGTGTAATGTTTGTGAGGGTGTGAGGGTGTGTATGTAAAGTAGGTGTAAAAAATTTGGTGTCTTTCTTTAAACATGTTTAACTTTAGTATTTTTTTCAGTTTCATTATAGTTTAATCGTAGGAGCCAGTCTCGTGTTACATCCTTACATTTATTATTCGGAAGTGCATAAATGTTGTTAAAACGGTTTGCTACGTTGTATAAAATATTACTCGCAACATAATACTGTTGTCTAGCAAGTACAGTTCTGTGTGGTGTCCCTGAGCAGACTCTTGTTTGGTCTCGCTTTGAAATCGGGATATATTCAATGTTTTTATGTTTATGGAGTATTGTAGATAATATATAAAGCTGTCTAATAGTTAAAGCAGAGCACTCACTATTCAAAAGATCAGTGCTGTACCTTTGAGGTCGTCCAAGCATGACCTTCAATATAGCTCTTTGTGCACGCTCTAGGGGAAGTAGGATAGTCTTGCCAACCCCTCCCCATACAACGACACAGTATTGCAGTAAACTTTGAGCATGGGCATAATACACACATAATAAAGTTTCGTGATCAGCTGAGTTCCTGAGTTTTCTAAAGACTGGCATCAACTTTCTTATTCGGCCAATTAACTGGGTTATATAATATGTGCAGTCCATTTTAGGGAGTTGTCTATAGTGAGACCATATTATTATATTTTTATGATATTTTATATTGGTAGTGCGAGTTAGTTTAGGGCAATCACAATTTTCTTTTAGGTCACAAGAATGTACCTTAATATAAAATTCTGGTGGAGGCTGGGTATTATCACGGTGAGTAAAAGTGATATATCTGGTTTTGTCGACATTCAGTGTCAAAAGGTTATCATTAAGCCAGGTCATAGTTTCCCTAATCGCATGCTCTGTGTAATGCTGAGCCTCTTTCCAGTCATTACCTTGCACAATTAAAGCCGTGTCATCGGCATACGTAATAATATTACTGTTTGGAAGAACTTTTAAACACAAGCTGTTAATGTACAAAAGAAAGAGGATAGGTCCAAGAACACTCCCTTACGGAACACCGAAAGAGAGAGACGTTTCTGAGCTTGTGTAGCTTCCTATTCTAACGCACTGGGTACGGCTGGAGCGGTAAGATCTAAAAATCTCTAGTGCACTCCCACGAATGCCAAGCGATTCCATCTTCGAAAGTAACAAGGGAACAGAGACAGTGTCGAAAGCCTTTGTCATATCCAGAAACACACCTATAACTTTCTTTTTGGCATCTAAGTTTTGAGTTATGACCTCTGACAGAAGTAGATTTGCATCTTCTGTAGACCGACCCTTCATAAAGCCAAATTGGTTATCAGCAATAACATTATTGTGTCGAAGGAAGTTTGTTAATCTAGATTTAAAGAGTTTCTCCAAGATTTTAGAAATAACTGTCAGCACAGATATGGGTCGGTAGTTTCCGACAATGTCTCTGTCACCACTCTTATAGATAGGATGCACTAACGCCTTCTTCAAAATGTTTGGGAAAACACCAGTGGTCAGGCATAGGTTACACATGTGTGTAAGGGGAGAAATAAGACTGCACTTTGCACTTTTAATCACCTGTGTAGGAATGTTGTCATTACCAGTTGCTGAGTTACTTTTTAAGTTAAGAATAATGGACTCCATCTCTACAAAGTCAGTGTCAAGTAGTACCATATAATCTCTAGATGACTGCGATAAGTTACATTTATTTAACTCATATATCGATCGATTAATCGATCGATTAAATACGATGACGTACTTCCGTGTGTCTTCGGACAGAGTTGTTATGGCGGGATTGAAAGGTGGGGACATCGTCCTTTAAAAAAGCGTGCACTCGGTATCACAGATTACTAAATAGTTACTACGTACGGTATACTAGTCAGTCGATCTTCGGATTCTATTCAATAAAGAGCTTCCCTGCTCCTGATATTACTGTTGGTTTACCTGGTACAGCGTTGCTGTATATTTCACATAGCTGTATTGTCTTACTGATAGCGATACACTTTGTATTTGGGTGGCTTAGGCTGCTATACGAACTGTAACCATATTGGTTTGTTCGAATAATTGTATATTACTAATTACCATTTACTGTGTGTAACTTTGTAATTGTTTATCCCAATAAAATGGGAACTCCAAGCCCTGACGATATATCTCTGCTCGGCACTCCTGATCCTACATATTAAATAAGAACATTGATGTAAACAGGAATTATGAGAAAAATAAGTTTTCTATAGAAATTTTAAATTTCTCATATCTCGTCTTCAAGTGTCCATTCAAAATATAATTATGTTTGGGTATTGTTTGTATTTGTGTTGTATTAGATATTATGTAATACAATCGGAATAAATACACACTACCTTAAGAATGTTTGATTTACAAATCATTTTGGTATTTCGTTTGTATGAACTACGCATGCTTCGTAGCTCGCGAAATTAAAATTTTCTTGCGTTTTTTGCTATTAGCAGGTTAGTGTAAGATTGTATCTTGATCAAAATATGAATCGCGACAATAAGAAATATGCATTTACATAATTTTAACCACAATAATCATCATTACATCTCTCTAAGCTAGATTTCTGAAAATCAGACGAATCCGGAGGAAATCTAACTTTAACTTACATTGACCTGCAAATGCAAAAAACGCAAGAAAATTTGAATTTCGCGGGCTACCACAGCGCAATTACCTTAAGGAGGAAGCGTCAGGGTAGCCCGCGAAATTCAATTTTTCTTACGTTTTTTTGCAATTTGCAAGTCAGTATTAAGTTGTATGTTAAATAAAGTATGATTTGCGGCCCTAACAAATAAATTTTTACAGAATTATATACAATAGAATCAGTAACACAACTCCTTAAGTTAGTATAATCCTAAAATGTCATGATTTCATGAAATAATCATTTTTTGTGATTACCTGGTTTTAAAGAGTTGTATTGATCACTTTAATGATTCTAATTATGTAAATAGATACTTGTTACGACCGCAAATTATAATTTGATCAACGTACAATATAATACCGACTTGTAAATTGCAAAAAACGTAAGAAAATTTGAACTTCGCGGGCTACCCTGACGCATCCCCCATAAGATAATTATGTTGCCTAGGTCACCCAGGTTCAGAATATAGTAGGGTAAACTTTGACAGTGCATAGGTAGGTAAATCTTCTCAAAATTGGCTCGAATTTTTATGCGAATAGATACTTACCGGTGAGCATAGGTGGCCCAGTGAGAGCAGGGGGGCCTAGTGGTAATACCTACGTGACTTACCTACGTGTCGTACATCGTGGGTTCGAACCCAGGCAGACACATTACTTTATGTAATTTATTTAATCACTACTGCTCTCAAACTGGTGAAGGAAAACACCGCGAGGAAACCGGCATGTCCTAGACCCAAAAGTTCGAAGATATGGGGCATCTCCGATCCTCACTGGGCCCGCGTGGTGGATTATGGCCCACTCCCTCTCACTGAGAAAAGCCTGTATTCTAGCAATGGGAAGGACAGAGATTGATTATTATAGGTAGGTACTTAGGTCAACATTCAATCTGCCTAGCCTTTTCCCAACTATGTTGGGGTCGGCTTCCAGTGTAAGCAGTTGCAGCTGAATACCAGTATTATACATGAAGCGACTGCCTATCTGACCTCCACACCCAGTTATTGGGTACTACGATACCCCTTGGTAAGACTGTTTGTCAGACCTTCGGGCTTCTGACAACCCGTAACGACTGTCAAAGATCCACGAATGACAGCCGGGACCAACGGCTTAACGTGCTTTCCGAGGCACGGAAGAGTCGACCCGTGCGGCTGTTATTACTTAGCCACGAGCTCCTCCTTTCTCCGTACTTAGGTGATCATTCTCCTACCATTATTGGGAAAAGGGTCAAGTTGCGCCGACCCCAAATAGTTTGGGATCTATTCGGGGTCGGCGCAACTTGTCCCTTTTTTCCATACTTCTCTATTAGTCATCATCGCGGTAGTCAACCCCTTTCTAGCCATATCATCTTTCACACAGTCCATCCATCGTTTCTTTGGTCGTCCCCTACTCTTGTAGCCATCGACATTCATACTCAAAACTTTCCTCACGACATTTTCCTCATTCCTCATTCAACATTCTCTAGCTTTTGTTGCCATTTCTCCAATCTGCTCTGGATCTCTGGCTCATCTTGGTACCAGTATAAAATTCTCATCAAAATGCATAAGTATTCCAATCGAGGTAAATTGTCGAAGTTTGCACGTAAAGTGTCGTATTTCAACACTTCCAATTTGCACATTTACATTGGATAATAAGTTTATTACATCATTCCGCTGGGGGTTCCTGCTCGTCTTATTGCGATATGAATGTATTGAAACATTTGACACTAACAAGATTATAACGATATTATAAACCATGTTAATGCTTGATCCATCAAAATTATTGACGTTTAGCAATAATGATAATTGAGGTCGCTAGTAAGTAAGTATTGGTTGAATAGTGATTATTATTATAAGTACAAAACTGTTGCACAAACTTATTTTGTTGATATTTTGAATCTCAATTGTAAGTATGTCCAGACGCTAGCACATCAAGCTACTCGAATCTGTCAAATATTCCCAATCAACCTTGAACCTAATACTTGAGCGATAAAGTTGAAAATCTATTAAAGAAATTTGACAGGTTGTAGTAGCTTGATGTGCTGGCGTCTGTACCTACAGTCAGTGCTCTGCATAGGCCGACCACTCTTCACCTCTTCTTGTTTGCAAAGGGTAAGTACACACAAAGTGCCTACAATGCTCTCAGAGTACAATAAAATAATAAGTACATATAACAATTTCAGGGCACTGTTGCGGCTCCCGCGCAAATGCAGTGCTTCAGGTATGTTTGCGGACGCGCATATACATAGATGATTATTTCTATGCAATTATGCGGAAGAAAACCGCGTCAGTCTTGAGAACTGTGCGGGGAGTAGCAAACGCATCATGAAAATGATAGTAGATAGATTAGATTGTGATATTATAGATTTGGACGTGGCTGTGTTCAATCGATTCATCAATCTGCATGTGAGAGTGTGTTATTTTCCACTTTTTATTTCTTGATTGTAAGTTTTTTTTTTTGTAACTAACTAACTTTTTTGGACCTTGGTTGTTTGAGAATAAAATATTTTTATTTTATTTTATTTTTTAATGCAGAGCTCTGACCGTTAAATAAAATTAAATAAAAATAAAAATTGTTTATTGACACGAAAGTTTCAACATTGGTATTTAAGTAGGTACAATCTTAGGACGTTTATTACAATAATATATCTACTGATACTGATTCCCAAACTAGGCAGGAGCCTGTATCTTATATATATAATTTTAGATTTGTGTTGTGGTATATATGAGTCTGTGTGATAGTGTGTCGTGGTGTGTGTGTGTGTGTGTGTGTGTGTGTGTGTATCTGTGTGTGAGGGAGTGTATGAGTGTGTGTGTGAGTAAATTGACATTAGTGGGATTTATATTAGATAAGTAAGAAGGTCTTCGGTTGTTTGGTAATCAAGTTGTTGAAGCCATTTAGTAACTTTCACTTTAACTTTGCGTCTACTTAATGAAACGATATTAAGTTTCTTATTTAAATCGTTGTATAGTTTAGCGCTTGTACTACGCGTTTGCCTTTTTGCGAAAGAGGTTCTACAAGCCACATGAGGGTATACAGATGATAAGCTGCGTTTTTTAGAGTTTGGGGTGGGCACATCTCGATGTCTTCTGAGGACAACTTTCAATATGAACAGTTGACGAACAGAGAGGGCCTTACAGTTTGAATATAGGCTCACAGTCGGGTATCTGTAAGGTTTCCTGGTCATTACCTTTAGCACGGCTCGTTGTGCCCTCTCCAATTTAATAAGGTGCGTTTTAGCAGCTCCACCCCAGACCGTGATGCAATATTGTATTACAGACTGGCACAGAGACCAATAGACCAGTATTAGTTTGTCATGTGGTAGAGCATCTCGTAGGGATTTAAAGACATATATCAATCGCCTTACTCTTGTTGTGACTAATTCTATCTGTTTGTTCCATTTCAGTCTGTGGTCAATCTTTACGCCCAAGTATTTTACCTCTTCAACCCGCGCAAGTCCAAGACAGTCGCATTCGTTGGAATTTGCACACGTGTGAGCTTTAATATAGAAACTTTCCGCAGGGTGGGTAATTTTGCTAAAGGAAAATGCTACGTAGTTGGTCTTTGTTAAAATTAGTGTTAGAAGGTTATTTGTTAGCCAGTTCATAACTCTGGATAATGTGTGTTCGGCACGCTCCTTTATAGTTTGCCAGTTTGGACCCCAAACAAGGATAGCAGTATCATCTGCGTAGGTGAAGATGTTAGTATTAGGCAATTGGAGTGTACAGAGATCGTTAATATATAGAAGGAATAGTGTGGGGCCCAAAACACTACCCTGGGGCACACCGTAACTCACTGTTTCTTCATCACTAAAGTAGCTCTCAATTTTAACTCGTTGTCTCCTGTTTCTGAGGTAGTTTTTAAAAATGGTATGAGACAAACCTCTTATTCCTAGCTTTTGTAGTTTCTCCAGTAGAATAGGGACATATACCATATCCAATGCCTTCGAGAGGTCTAGAAAGATGCATAAGCATCTATTTTTTGCATCTAAGTTGTCTACAACGGTATTGGTCACATCTGTTACAGCGTCTTCTGTGGATAGACCTGGGCGAAAGCCATATTGATTTGGTGCTAGTATACTAAATTTTTCCAGAAACGTTTTTAGTGCTCGATTTAGTATTTTTTCGTAAGATCTTAGATAAAGCTGAAAGCACTGAGATAGGCCGATAATTGTTAAGGCAATCCCTATCACCATTTTTAAAAATAGGATGTATAATCGAATTCTTAAAGACTTCTGGAAAAACGCCGCTATTAATGGCAAGATTACAAATGTGAGTTATTATAGGTGTTAGTACCTGGCAGTTTTGTCGGAGGGCTTGAGAGGGAATATTGTCCCACCCTGTAGCGCTCTCAGAACGAAGCTCTAAGATTAATGCTTCTACATCGTTCTTTGTGACTTCCAAGATGACCAGTGTTTTGGTCGAGCAGAACTGGATGGACTGTTTTGGTCGAGTTCTTGTAGAGAGGTAGTTTTTTTTATTAATGTTGGCAGCGTTACTAATTTTCTCAGCTAAATTTTTACCAATATCTTTAAAGTAGGTGCAGACAAGGTTAGTAGACGTTTTTGGGTTGTCAGATAATTTCAAAACTTCTTTTGCACTGTTTTTTGTTTTCTGAGTAGTTGATATATCTCTTATGGCTTTCCACAGGGACTTTGGATCATTACCGGCATTTTGAATTTGGGATATTTTTAAATCAAGCTTTAATTTACAAAGGAGATTATTGCAGATGTTCCGTTATCGCGTATATGTTAGTTTTAGGATCATATTATCGGGTGCTTTTTTGGACTTTGAGTGGAGTCTATCACGGTTACTGGCACATGCATAATTTTGAAACATATTATTATTAATACGGTGTTAGATTTCTAGGACACTAATCAGAGTGTTGAGTAAGGGGATTAGAAGTGGAAGTAAAAGTGACTAGGTCGACGACCTGATGACCTGGTCAAAATTGCGCCTAGACAGGTCTAAGTAGGTATGTGGTTTTATGCGTAAGCGAGAAAAAATCTACGTTCCAGCTATATCTCTATTGTATGATCTAAGAATCAACAATGAGAACTTGTATTTACCAAAAATCGCAGTCATCAAGCCCAGGGTAGGTCCAACCAATGAATTAAATTGTATAGCAGCTTAGAGTACCTAGGTAAGTAGGTATGTATATGGTATAGCCAACATTTTGAATGATAAAGACAGTTCGAAAAGGTGACTTGCATCTGCTATTTAGTAAAGGAATGTGTTTGACAATTGCTTCACATTATCGCTTCTTGATCGTACACCATAACTGTCATGCACAGTACCTATGGAACTGTCTTCATTCATGTGAATTTTTAAGGGTCTTCGAAGGCTCCATTCCCTCTATAAAATACAGATAGGTAGTAAAACCTTGTCAACAAATCAGTCCCAGAAAACAAACATTGGTACCTACCTGCCTAAAAAATAATATAAACATTTATATGGATGACACAATGCAGTTCATTGGCTGCACCCAAATTGGAGGAGCCACCCAATCCGGGCCTTGATGACACACACATACAACATCCTCCGGAAATAAACGTAGGTATCAAACGTAGGTATAAATTACCTAGTAATCTGAAAACGTTAAACTCGAGATATGCTTTTAAAAATAAATTGTATGAATGGTTAATTGATAACAACTTCTATAATATAAAACAATTCCTAGAAAGAAAATAGTTTTGTTGTAACATAATAATAATTTTGTTAAGGAAATTGTTATTGCAAATATTTGCATGCTATGTTTAATCTTGGCAAAACATGTCTGCTCTATTTTTGTAATATAAGACCTTTTTATACCATGTTTTACGCAAATAAATATATTATTATTATTATTATTATTATTATCTACGTCCCTGCGGTGAAAGTGTCACGCGAATATGACGAGCAGTTCTTGAGGTCAATGCTACCACACAGGCGGACTTGTTTTTGTGTCATTTTGCGTTTCGAATAGAAAGAGATAGAAAAGGATCAATTTTGCAAATTAATGTTTTTTTTTGTCATTTCGCAAACAGAACATTCTTTTTATTTTTGTCTGTTACCTACCCTGAAAAAGAGTTCAACGCGCTGCTGCCTCTAAACTCATAACCTAAACTGTTGATTATCCTAAAAGCTACATCACAATGACCAATACAATTCAAACCATTGACACACTTCCACACACGCTATAAACGACTTAATTAAAAATAATAAACAGCACCGGAAGGCCGGAACCGCCCGAACAATGGCGAGTGGAGACGAAGCGACGCGGTTGCGTAAGCGTCGTATTTAGCACTATTATTCCACGCTTCCTAGATTATAATCTGAACTGCTGACCGTTGAGAAAGTCAACTTGGTAATCCAATTAGCTTTTTTCATTGTTATTGGTGAGAGCTTCTTTGTTGTAGAGTTTTGTCACATGTAGACGAAACTATCACTCTTGCTTATATATTGTTAGGGTAGACTGGGTACGGTTGAAACAAAGGACGGTTGAAACAGAGCAAATATCTCGTAAACGGTTACGCGGGGAGTGAGGGAGGCAAGGGGAAAACGAAGCGGATGGCAGTTCCGAACGCGAATTTAGTAGCGCGCCGCTCCCCGCGCGTTGTTGTTGTGTGCAGGACGCCATATTGTTTTTTATTACCCAAAAGTAAGTATTTTTCTTCTGACATTAACGCTTATATTATCTGTTCTTTGTAAGTGAATGTATTGAGTGTGTGTTTGTGATTATTATGAAGCTTGTAGAATAAGGGATAGTGACTATTTTTACTGTGTTATTATTACTGTCGTAACTATAAAATATATTCTACCAAAAGTGGTGTTGGGGACGGTTGAAACATTTTTTGTGGGTACGGTTGAAACAAATGTTTATTTTTTGTAGATGCCGAGAGTTCGAGTGAGGAAGATTTCCAGAGGGGAAATTAACTTGTCGAGCTATAGTAATGCATATAAGAAGGTAAAAGCTGGAGATTCACTACGGATGGTATCACTAAGCATGGTATAAACCACTGTTCCCTGTTAAGATACGTTCGAAAGCGAGATGCGTCCGGCAATTTGATTATTGAATTATTTGATTTAAGACGTGTTTTCTTTAGTTTATTTGGAATGTTTATTTGATTTAAAAAAAGTTTTTATTTAGTTTATTCAAAATGTTAATTATATTATTAATTTTTATTTGATTTTAGAAATTCTTTACTACTCGTTAAAGGCTGATGAAACCTTGAAGACTGATTAATGTTGTTATGTGGTGCCTTAATTAGTTTTAATGATAAATAAAACATGCTTCCTTAGTATTTATTGTATTATTTGTATGTGTTTCAACTGACCCCAATCGCTGTTTCAACCGCCCCTGGCATGGGGACGGTTGCAACAAATTCGTTTTTTTTTTTAATTTCATATATTTCTAAAAATAATAACCCGGGAACTATAATGATACAGCCATATCGTAGCCAAAACTTCACTTTTGAATTTAATGTATCATAATCGTCACTCGGTTTATAAACAACAAAATTATAAACGATAAAAGCTAAATTGTTTCAACCGTACCCAGTCTACCTACTCAATAATTTCAGCCAGTGAATGTCCATTAACTTGCAATGGAGGCAAGAGCATTAATCAATGATCACCATACTTGCTTTCTGCATGTTGTCTAGTTCAGAAGGTTTTTTCGAGATGTTTTTCGTCACCGTACGTTAGTCACACAAGAGTAACATAGAAAGTTCAGTTTAAGGGGAAGGGATCAGGTAACCCGCGAAATTAAAATTTTCTTACGAGTTTTGCAATTTGCAGCTCAGTGTCTGGGTGTATGTTGAGTAAAGTATGATTCGCGACCGTAACAAGTATTTAAAAAAAAAATAAATAAAAATTTAAATGTATTTACATAGTTATAATCATTTGAATCAGTAATACGACTTTATAAGTTAGTATAATCCTCAAATGTTAAGATTTCATGAAATAGTCATTCATTAGGGTTATAAGTACTCAGAGAGTTGTATTTATGATTTTCATGATAATAATTCTATAAACACAGGTTTGTTACGGTCGCGAATTATATTCAGATCAACATATGACCTAACACCGATCTGCAAATTGCAAAAAACGTAAGAAGGTTCGAATTTTGCGGGCTACCCTGGCGCTTTCGCCTTAAATTGAAAAATTTGTGGTTTTGGGTATTGTATGTGCTCTTCAAATAAGGAGATGACTCGACAGATCTTTTGAAAAGATTTTGTTACGCAGCATTCAGTACCTACAATACTTGACAGTCTAGACTCTAGACTATCAAGTATTAGACTTCGAAAATTACTCTAGCCTCTAGAGTAATTTTCGAAGTCTAACCGATGTACATACAATAAAGTGTAACTACATATTTTTATCTATCTATCGTTGTAGAGGACTAATAACAGGCCAAATTTATCCCAAAAACAAACTTAATATTGTAGTTGAAAAACATGTTCTTCCAACTGCAATTGTAAGTTGCACAATGTTGAGGGATTTACCATGTTATTTTAAATAAATATAAAATTTCATAATACAATTTTTCATGTTCGATGGGTGAGACTGCACGCACAGGTTGGTTAGATAGCTGTACGTGCATTTATTTTATTTTATTTTATTTATTTTATTTTATCTTTATTACTATTATGTTGTTATTACCTATTTTGCCTATTTAGTGATTTTTATGTGTGTGTATTGTGTTATTTTTACTTGTCAATGTCAATTAATTTAATTCTATGGACTTCAATGTCTGCAAATAAATGATTATTATTATTATTATAAAATTTTCCTGTATATCTACAAGTATCTACAGAAATATTGAAATGGAGAAAAAAATAATATTGTGTCCTGTTTAAACTATAAGATACAAAGGCAGATGCGTCTTTTAATAGTATCTAACAATAAATAGGTTTTCGTTAAGTTTACGCCAATATAAAAATACTGGTCTTGCGTCTTTTTTTTGCTGATTCCGAATATGTAAATAACTCTATTTCGAAAAAAATGTCAGATACGTCTTTTTCCTTATGACGGCAGAGTTAGCCCTTTCATTTGATATGTCACACGGTACAGATTACAAAACTAGATAATTAAATTCGCAGCAAATTGGCTGTTACAGACGGATAAACAGACAAGACACACGAGTGATTCTATAAGGGTTCCGTTTTTCTTTTAGAGGCACGGAACCCTAAAAACAAGCGATAGACTATTTATAACCATAAATTCCAACTTGCAAAACTGATTCTCTGAGATGACTCTGCATACAATCTTCTACAATGCTACTTCAAGAACACTACACCAATTCGAAAACATATTTTTCAAACGTTACGAAAAGCAATATAATACTGGCACCTGGTCATTACTGATTTAATGTACGAAAACTGGAACACAGTAACAATGGATTTCAAAAGAAATACGTTTAGGAGATCTCTCATCGCGCCGTGAATCACAGAACACAGAATGCATCGCGATAACTCCCCGGATTCACACAATACCTTATGTTACAGAAATATGTAACAAGGCCGTTTCGTAACTTTGTGGAAATTGGTAGATACTCTAACAATACTGGGATCCGGGTTTATTGATTGTGCTCTCAGTTATCAGGTCGTTTGAATTCATTATTCTTTTGTAATTAAGTCATTCTTTCCATTTGCAGAAGGTATAACTGCCAGTTACCATCCCTACCTAGTTGCTATTCCACCATTTCGCACTAAGCGTTTCCAAATGTCTTTTATAATTCGCACAGCAAAAGAGTGGAACTCACTACTTGCGTCTATTTTTCCGAGCGCATACAACCCTAATCTCTTCAAAGTGAGAGTCAACAGGCTTCTTCTGAGTAAGCTCACTCCATCGTCGACTTTGTGTCTGTCACCTCTGACCTAGACTAGAGTCAAGAGCAAACCGATCTCAAATAAAAAAAAAATGATATCGATGCTTGCTATTTCTAGAAGTTTCCAAACTTTGATTTGACTCATTCTGGGTAAACCCTACTTTGGCACCTGTCCAGTGCGACTTCTTAACATGCGTATTGGAAGGAATGATTGCAAAAGTACACCATCTTTGATGACCAGCTCATCTCGTGGTTTAACACCTACAAAGTGTGAGTCAGGAAAGTCCCCAATCGTACCTATCTAGTCGTATTGCCACACATGTGAAAGCGTTCAGGGATGTAAAACCGCCATACCTACCTCTATTGCTCTGCCTTATTGTGAATGTTCCGGTTTAATAGTCATGGATCAATCAATCAATCAACACAGCCTACCGCAGTCCGCCTCTCTCCCAGGCTGTGCTACGATACCCTGTGCTCCGCCTTCCGCATCCAGTGTGTCCCAGCCAGCTTTTTAACGTCGTCGGTCTATCTAGCTGGGTGGCGTCCCACACTACGCTTGCCGATACGCGGTCTCCACTCCAGGACTCGTCTGCTCCACCAGCTATCGGTCCTTCGACAAATATAGCCAGCTTGCTTCATCAGCAAGCTATTTCGGTAACTCCAGCCGGTCTATTCTGTAAAAATCTCACCGTGAAAACTTAGGTGAAGTGAGCTGTTATTCCACCTGATGCTAGGGATTGACACTATTACAGCTCACTCCACGCTCATTGTTCATCCCTATGTTTTCACGGTGAGATTTGTACAGAATAGCACTGCAGTTCTTTTCCGGATAACTTCAAATGTCAATTACACTGCAGTCAGTCGCGACGATATTTCGACTCCGTCTCAAAAGTTTGCAAATCAACGCATCGACAAAACCTGTAGGGGTTTTGTCGATTGTAACAGGAGAGCCACTCGTCTATTTGCTCACCTGTTACATGAAAAACTAAAATAATATAGCTACAAGTGGAAATAACGATGTCATCATCATTAGCAGCGATGTCAAAGGCTATTCTCTATGAGATCATCTAACCCATATCTTATTACGATCTTAGAAAGGTATTCTTCACACTAAACGAGCAAGGTCGTGTTTTAAAAGAAGCAAATGTACGCACATTATTGTCGTTTAGAACGGAATTACAAAATAACTCAATGACTCGACTTGTGAATCTATTAGTTGCAACACATCTACATGATGTTTGCGCTCCGGCGAATTGCGAAGAAGAAGCTCTCACTTATATTATGATCGGTATTACCACTTGCGATTTAAGTACTGGTGAACTATTTAATCTACTGTGGTCATGGACCGTGATTTTTGCGTAAATTGGCCAACTTTGTCGTTCTTATTCTGAGAAACGGAAAGACTTCGACAACTTTGACTTTGAACTTTGATTGAGTGGTGGATAAGTTATAGTCCATAGCGGACTCGCTTTTTGCAATTTTTTCTTATCTAGGTACGTAAAGAAAGCTAAAATTCCGAAGCAAGTTTTTCATAAAATGCGCGACTGCATTTTTTCGAGCTTGTGGATTGACTACTGTACATAAGGAAATCAAATGAAAAAATATGTGTTTTAATTCTTAGTGGTCTCCGGATTTTGAAATATTTATGGAATAGCTATAAAAAAATCTCATTCAAAACCATAAAACTACAAAGAACGCTCAGAATTAACTTTAAATTTGTCCTTACTACATTAATATTATTACGTAAAATTCATACCAAAATAAACCTTAGTTCATAAGAAATTAAAATTGTATACTTACTTTAAACAAAATAAGTAAATAATAAGACTCAGATACGTAATTACAACTGTCAAATTGCTATATAATGCGATGCGTCGCCGTGCTTCAATACATCTAATTTGTCAAAACGTATTGTTCGTGGATAAAATTCTTCATTATAATTATATAAAATCATATTCTATAGCCGAGTAAAGTACGTTACTTACTTGAGTAAATGCTTGAGTAAGAATCAACGGTCCATTGCAAAATGAAACGCAAAATGGTCGAGTTCTCAATTCTTAAGTGAAGAAAACGGTGACTATTACTTGGCCAAGAATTCTAACATTTGACAGTTCTATCTTCAAGCAATTAAGTACTAAAATATATAATAGAATAAAAATCGTACTTGAGTAGGTAATTACTTTTACTTGTTTGTAAATACGGTTAGCAGTTTTTTGGCTTTTAATGTTGCTTAGACTGATATTGCATTCAAGGACAGTATAAAACTTTGAATATTACTCTGCAAATTGTAGCAAATGTGTTAGTGCATATGTTTAATAGCTACTAAACTTACGTTGATGGTGAAATATTACAGCGGACATATAGTTTATGTATATATATAACTTCACGCCTGTAATCCCCGAAGGGTTAGGCAGAGGTGCTATAGTACACCAACAATTCGCCAGTTATATTTAAGTCCTATGTAATAGGGGGCGAGCCTATTGCTATCAACCGAGCACAAATCCACACTCCAGGCTGCTACAGAGTTTGAGGAGTGGTTGGAGAGGCGTCACGGCATCCTCACCTTCCGCCTGACGCAGGTCCTCACCGGACACGGTTGCTTCGGGAGGTTCCTGTTCCGGATAAGGCGGGAGGAAATGCCCGGGTGTTACCACTGTGTGGATCGCCCGGAGGACACGGTGGAGCATACGGTGGAGGTCTGCCCGGCTTGGGCAGAGCACCGCCGCGTCCTCGCGGAGGCGATCGGCGGCGGCGATCTCTCGCGTCCGGCCCTGGTACAGGCCATGGTACGGAGCGAGAGTGCATGGGAAGCCGTCACCTCCTTCTGCGAAGCAGTAATGCTCGCGAAGGAGGAGGCTAAACGCGTGAGGGAGAGACAATCTTTGCGCCCTCACGCCCCTAGTCGCCGCAGGAGACGCCCTGGGCGTCGGGAATCGATAGCCGATTCCCGGCCACCGTAGGCGCGGGCTTGCGGATGGCGAGCAATGGGTAGCTCGCCGTCCGGTAAGGACCAGGCCCGGGTCGACGGCGCGTTGTGTTCCACGCGCGCCTCAAAGAGATGTCAGCACTAGCTGAAGGGGTCCGCTAAGGCCGATGCCCGCCAGGGTTGCGGGTTGTTCGAAAGAGTTACCGTGGCCCTGGCACAGGCAACTGAAGGAACACGGGTGGGTTTTAGTCAGTAGAAGTCTGACACGCCCTCCCGCTCCACCCAGAGCGGAAGAAGTTATGTGATAATTTCCCACCCAAAAAAAAAAAAAGGCTGCTACAGAGAAATTTTAGATGGAAAAAGTCCAATAACACTTTGCCTCCAACCCAGGACCTAGGAACTAGTAAAAGTAGACAATCCATAAACAAAGTTACACAATATGTTGCAAAATTTAACAAGCTCTGCCAGGCAGGCCTTCTAAAAACAAAGAAAAGTGAGTAATAGGTAATAGGTAAATAATACAAAGTCTACCTAGATTCTTTTTTTAAAGTGTTAATGACCAAAATGTCAGCAATATCCACAACGAAAAGTCACGAGAATTTAGAAACATTTTTTGACAAAAGTCTAAACTCTTCTCTAATAGTTTCCTCGACTAGAATAGGAAACAACACAAGTTTCGCAACTTGTATTTCGTATTCTGACATTCTATGATTAATTAATGTCACAAGGAATGAGGTAACACTTTGTTAATTAACTGTGGAGTGAACACATGACGTTACCAATAGTTCGGTTTTCGGAGTCTGTTAACAACTCATCATCTGCCGCCTTTTCCCAACTATGTTGGGGTCGGCTTCCAGTGTAACTGGATGCAGCTGAATACCAGTATTTTACATGGAGCGACTGCCTATCTGACCTCCACAACCCAGTTACTCTGTGTCAACAACTCTATCATCATCTGCCAAGCCTTTTCCCAACTATGTTGGGGTCGGCTTCCAGTCTAACCGGATGCAGCTGAATACCAGTATTTTACATGGAGCGACTGCCTATCTGACCTCCACAACCCAGTTACTGTGTGTCAACAACTCTATCATCATCTGCCAAGCCTTTTCCCAACTATGTTGGGGTCGGCTTCCAGTCTAACCGGATGCAGCTGAATACCAGTATTTTACATGGAGCGACTGCCTATCTGACCTCCACAACCCAGTTACTGTGTGTCAACAACTCTATCATCATCTGCCAAGCCTTTTCCCAACTATGTTGGGGTCGGCTTCCAATCTAACCTGATGCAGCTGAATACCAGTATTTTACATGGAGCGACTGCCTATCTGACCTCCACGACCCAGTTACTCTGTGTCAACAACTCTATCATCATCTGCCAAGCCTTTTCCCAACTATGTTGGGGTCGGCTTCCAGTCTAACCGGATGCAGCTGAATACCAGTATTTTACATGGAGCGACTGCCTATCTGACCTCCACGACCCAGACCGGATGCAGCTGAATACCAGTATTTTACATGGAGCGACTGCCTATCTGACCTCCACAACCCAGACCGGATGCAGCCGAATACCAGTATTTTACATGGAGCGACTGCCTATCTGACCTCCACAACCCAGACCGGATGCAACTGAATACCAGTATTTTACATGGAGCGACTGCCTATCTGACCTCCACAACCCAGACCGGATGCAGCTGAATACCAGTATTTTACATGGAGCGACTGCTTATCTGACCTCCACAACCCAGACCGGATGCAGCTGAATACCAGTATTTTACATGGAGCGACTGCCTATCTGACCTCCACGACCCAGTTACTCTGTGTCAACAACTCTATCATCATCTGCCAAGCCTTTTCCCAACTATGTTGGGGTCGGCTTCCAATCTAACCGGATGCAGCTGTATACCAGTATTTTACATGGAGCGACTGCCTATCTGACCTCCACGACCCAGTTACTCTGTGTCAACAACTCTATCATCATCTGCCAAGCCTTTTCCCAACTATGTTGGGGTCGGCTTCCAATCTAACCGGATGCAGCTGTATACCAGTATTTTACATGGAGCGACTGCCTATCTGACCTCCACGACCCAGTTACTCTGTGTCAACAACTCTATCATCATCTGCCAAGCCTTTTCCCAACTATGTTGGGGTCGGCTTCCAATCTAACCGGATGCAGCTGTATACCAGTATTTTACATGGAGCGACTGCCTATCTGACCTCCACGACCCAGTTACTCTGTGTCAACAACTCTATCATCATCTGCCAAGCCTTTTCCCAACTATGTTGGGGTCGGCTTCCAATCTAACCGGATGCAGCTGTATACCAGTATTTTACATGGAGCGACTGCCTATCTGACCTCCACGACCCAGTTACTCTGTGTCAACAACTCTATCATCATCTGCCAAGCCTTTTCCCAACTATGTTGGGGTCGGCTTCCAATCTAACCGGATGCAGCTGTATACCAGTATTTTACATGGAGCGACTGCCTATCTGACCTCCACGACCCAGTTACTCTGTGTCAACAACTCTATCATCATCTGCCAAGCCTTTTCCCAACTATGTTGGGGTCGGCTTCCAGTCTAACCGGATGCAGCTGAATACCAGTATTTTACATGGAGCGACTGCCTATCTGACCTCCGCAACCTAGTTACTGGATAATACGATACCCCTTGGTAAGACTGGTTGTTAGACTTTCGGGCTTCTGACGACCCGTAACGGCTGTCTAAGATACACGAACGACAGCCGGGATCAACGGCTTAACGTGATTTCCGAGTCGAGGGGTCTTGGTATGTAAAGATGATCACCCATCCACGGACTAACCGCGGCAAGCATAGCTTAGCCTGATCGATCGACCAGTGCAACTGTAATTACTTAGCCACAAGCCCTTCTGCTCTCAACAACTCTATATGCTAAATAAATGCTTACAGCAACCGCTGGGGTCGGAAGTCACGATGACCTCTCGCTGGCCGACTCCAAAACTCTAAAACTGTCCGATCTGAACATGGAAAATTTCATGGCTCCTAATTTAGCCTGAATGATAGACAGGTAACTTCTACCTACAAGTTAGTTAAGCAACTACTGAGATGCGGCCAGTTTGGGCCACATCGTGACCTAAGGATCGTCTCGACTCGTGAAAGGCGGTTGACGCAATAATTCTAACCAGTTTATCTGCAAAACTCATGAATAAGCCTACCGAATAAATATAAAGATATTATCTGCCGTCATAAGGAAAGAAGACGTATCTGACATTTTTTTTTTTTCGAATTCGCATATGCAGCAAAAAAGACGCATCTTCCAGTATTTTTATATTGGCGCAAACTTAACGAAAACCTAATAATTCTTACTGGGCATTAAAAGACGCATCTGCTTTTGTATTTTAAAAAGAACAAAATATTTATTTTTTTCCATTTCATTACTTGTGTAGAAACGTCCCTTTCGTTACGGCGGCAGTTAATAGATACTTACAGATGTCAGTGTTTGTATTTATGGCGTGGAAATTATTTATCATCTAAATCAAATCAAAATCAAATCAAAAGTCATTTATTCAAACTAGGCTGAGAATCAGCACTTTTCGAACGTCAAAATTACATAAGACAGTCCCCCAAAACGCCCGCCCTTCACCACTTCCTAGTGCTTTAGCTGAGGAGAAGAAGTGGCGCAACAAACTCCTCAGCATCTACTTCAGCTTTTGCCCGCGACTTCGTAAGCGCTCTTTACAGCGTGGAGCAGTGGTGGCGTAGAGCTAACCAGCCCTGACTTACGAGTTTTAGGTCGTGGGTTCGAACCCAGGCAGGCGCTTTACTTTGTGTAAATGATTTCATCACCACCGCTCTCAAAAACGGTTAAAGGCAACATCGTGAGGAAACCGGCGTGTTCTAGAACCAAAATTTCGAAGACATGTGATATCTACCAACCACTCCCTCTCAAAGAGAGGAGGCCTGTTTCCCAGCAGTAGGAACATTATAGGCTGAGTATGCACTTTACAGCCGCAACGCCAGTACGTGTGTGAAGGTTTATAAATAAAACCGGTCAAGAGCGAGTCGGACTCGCGCACCGAGGGTTCCGTAAAAAACTGTGCTATTTAACGACATCGTTTTATTTTTCCTGTAATCTTTACAGGGGGGGGGGGGGGGGAATGGTATTTTTTTTACATTTTTCTTCAAAAGTCGAAAACTGTGCGGATAATTTTTTTTTTGAGTATGTGCAAACAGCGCTCTTTCATATGTTTTAGTTGCCCCATTTCGAATTTTTAAAACCCCCTTTCAGTCCCTGTTGCAAAAAAAAAAAAAAATTCTTTCTTATTTGCAAAATAGTTGGGCAAACGTCATCCAAAAGTATTCCCAAGTTGATAGCATTAGTGGTTCTTGAGATATCCAGCTGTGACAGACAGACAGAGTCGCAATATAAGGGTTACTTTTTACCATTTTGGTACGGAACCCTAAAAAGGTACGAAAGTGATGAAGGAGGATTTTTGCAATGCGTTGCGTTGTGGCGCGGCTCTTCACCTTTTCATAATATTAGTTTAGTGCTCGTGGCTAAATAATAACTACGCTTGCTGCAGTTAGTCCGTGGATGGGTGACCATCTTAACATACAGAGACCCTCCGTGCCTCGGAAAGCACGTTAAGCCGTTGGTCCCGGCTGTCATTCTTGGATCTTTGACAGTCGTTACCTACAGGTCGTCAAAGTCCAGAAAGTCTGACAACCAGTCTTACCAAGGGGTATTGTGATCGTGTTACCCAGTAACTGGGTTGTGGAGGTCAAATAGGCAGTCGCTCCATGTAAAATCAGTATTTCACATTTAGCGACTGTCCATCTGACCTCCATCGGGTGCAGCTGAATACCAGTGTTTCAGCAGCATCCGGTAAGACTGGAAGCAGACCCTAACATAGTTGGGAAAAGGGCTAGTCAGATTGATAGAGATTCGACTAACGAAGATTGTCAGAGCTCCCTCAGCTCAATCAAAAAGTCAATCTTCCGTTGGTAAAAACGCCCAAGTATGTTCCCACGGTAGCGTGTATTATGTTTATTTTGATATTGCGATGAGCTGTCATATTTAACATCGTCTACTTGATATCTCAAGCAGTCTTCACATGTGGAAGGTTGCCATGGTAGCTGGGTTTCATAACAAAAGTGGGTGTATTTAAATGAGCGTTACGAATGATCGTTTGTACCTACACTCTACAGGGTCAAATCAAATTAGCTAGAGAAACTCTCTGATATGTAAACACGACTAAATAATAATAAAAACGATTTGATAATTTTTTTGTGGTCAACGACCGCTGGTAGTATTGTTACTTAATTGAAGTATTTGTTGAAAAATCTGTTTTTATTTATTATTTTATCATGTTTAAATATCAATACCTATCACGTCTGAGCAGTTTACTTAGATAGATACACAAAAAAAAAACAGGTTTTTCTGAACTGATATTTTAAGTGACTACACTGCGGTCGATGACCTCATAAAATAAAACATCAAATTAGCTATTCTATCATGTATTAATATCGACACTATCCGATATCCATCGCGTCCGCGGAGTTTAGCTTGCCAATTTAAAATCACCCTGTACCTATACAAAGGTCGATCATTATTTCGGAATTTTGTTTTTTTTTTAATATCAGAGAACCTCAAGTTAACCTCAAGTATTTATTTAAACACGGCAAAAAGAAGCCCTAGTAAAATAGCGTTATATAAACAAACAATATACTCGTAAAAAGAAAACCTTATATTTAGTACAACTTTCATAGTGAAAGTGTTTGATCTCAGTTTATTTATTTATTGTAATGATTTAAGTTCACTCTGGATGTAGGCGTTATAGGCTTATGTTCCTAAGCCGCTTATTAAACTTCCACATAATGTATCGTACTTTATATCTGTCTGTTTCAATACTGGAGCATACCCACAATATTAACCCATTTGCATCAAATCGGTAAGATAAAAAAGGCTTGAAAAAGGGTGCCCCATGATTTGACTGATCTGCAGAGAGAAGCGCGCAATGAAGCTACCTTGTTGATCCGGTAAAGAAATGAAGGGATTTTGGGGCGAATTGTGACGTGTGATGAAAAGTGAATTCTTTACGATAATCGCAAGCAAACATAGCAATGGCAGACTCCAGGTCAAACGTCGCAACGATGCCCTAAAGCGAAGCTTTCCCATAGAAAAGTGATGGTAACTGTTTAGTGGTCACTTCATGGTGTAATTCACTGCAGCTTTCTAGATCTGGTCAAGTAATAACAGCAGATGTCTACTGTACGAAACTTCGAACAATAATGGCGAAACTCGCAACGAGACAGCCCCGACTCGTCAACCGAACTTCACCACTATTGCTTGCTCCATAATAACGCAAGACCTCACACTGCTTGAGAGACCATTTTAACACTACAGGACCTACAGTTAGAAACCATCCGTCATCCTCCGTACTCGACCTAGCCCCAACAGACCGAAAAAATTTTCTTCCCAGGAAGCAATACGAGTCCAAGTTTTCTATCGCAAAGGCATTAAACCTTCCTATGAAATGGCAGAAATGTATAGACAATGAGGGTAAATACTTTGATTAAATAAATACTTATTACCTTAGAAAAAAAATAGTTTGAATTTTTCGGTACGAAACAGGAATTTCATATTTAAACGGGTAGTATTTAAAAACGCAAATCAAAATATTACTTTTTGTATCCAAAAATAATCCGAATTCCAATCAAAATTACTGATTGCACAGCAAAATACTCAACTCGAAATATAACTAAATAAGAAACAATTTATATTCGTGGCGCACCGCAATAAAGCTTTTTTATTAATGCGCTAATAATGACTAGCGCACATTAAACCTTATTACCTTACTATATATTCTATTTATGTGTAAAGGGTTTAAAGTAACCTAACCAAACCTAACCCCGGAGTTAATATTAGTCACCATGTCATTTTGCTATGAGTCTGAGTATTATGTATGTACGCTCTGGTTAATTTGCTGTGCAGTCAGTATTTTTTTGATGTAAAAAAGTATATAAATGATGGAAATAAATTGATAGGTCATTGTTTATTTGATGTGCAATTAATAATATCCCTATTTAAACCCCTAATATACAGATTATATAAAAGCGAAAAGTCAATCATTCACACATTCATTCACTCACTGATTAATCACGAAATCTCAAAAACTACTGGACCTACGAAGTTAAAATTTGGCACAGATGTAGATGATGAGTAGAAGACGTCAGCTAGAAGAAGAAGAATTTTAGGACACTCCCTCCGTAGAGGGGTGAAATAGGGGGTGGAAGTTTGTATGAAAAATTTTATTCCTTGGGACATGCAATGCTATTTATAAGACAACGGCTGTACGGATTTAGATGGAACATGGCATTCGGGTAGACCATGTCCTGGAATAGGACATAGGTTACTAGTTTTCATCCTGGGAGAGTGTTCCCTTTGGATAAATAATTTTCAACATTGACGCGGGCGGAGCCGCGGGCAGCAGCTCATATACATACGTAATATACAGCGAAAGGAACTTCGTTCCAACCGGGTGTCCCACGACATTTCCTCGTTTTTTTTAGTTATTGCGTTTATTAAAATTCTTCTTCCACTTTCAATCCCCGGAAAGACTGGTCCATTCACAAACAAACAACAGTCTATAACAATTCACAATTCACGTAGGTAAGTACTGCAAACGGTAATTCCTGCTCTCATATTATATTATTCAATTGGCATGCACTGTTACATAATCAGTTATTATGTCATTACTATCGCCTGATCACCGTCTAGCTATTTGGATACAAAGACGGAATATGAGCGTAATAGTGTATGCAGACAGTATTTCAGTTGCAATTGAGCGATAAAGAATCTTATAATGGACTAAAAATATTTTAGAAAGAAGACCGGTCGTTTAGACTTACACACTCCCATACTGCGCTTTATGTGTTGATTGGTCGTTTTTTAGGTATTTGGAGGAATATTAATCTACATACAGGGTGTAGCGTAATTAATGGATAACCCTGTATGGGGGACCCCAAGCCCTATAATATAAAAAAAATTGTCAAACCCCGGAGTCGATGGGTATGTGCAATTTTTAAAAAAAAATATATTTTGAAAAAATAATTATATTTGAGGATCTCGTGGCTAAGGAATAAAAGCCGCACGAGTTGATCCATCCAGGTTAAGCAATGCTTGCCGGGGTTGGTCCGTGGATGGGTGACCATCTTTACATACCGAGACTCCTCCGTGCCTCGGAAAGCACGTTAAGCCGTTGGTCCCGGCTGTCATTCATGGATCTTTGACAGTCGTTACGGGTCGTCAGAAGCCCGAAAGTCTGACAACCAGTCTTACCAAGGGGTTGTATTACCCAGTAACTGGTTGTGGAGGTCAGATAGGCAGTCGCTCCATGTAAAATACTGGTATTCAGCTGCATCCGGATAGACTGGAAGCCGACCTAAACCGAAAGGCTAGGCAGACACATTTTGAAAAATTGCCACCTTTGGTCACTTCCTCGGCCACCGTGTTCACAAATGAAGGAATTTTCACTATCAGCTTTCTGCATAACATCTTTAAATACACGTGCTATAAGATGTGTATTACAGTTTTAGTACCACATGTGGTTTTTTTTAAACTTAAAGTGAAAATGTTGTGTTTCTGTAAAAAAATCACTATATTGAATATTGATATACTTCCCATTTTGGAATCTGCATTAAACGGAAAAGTTTAAAAAATTTGGGCAGCTAGGTATCCATTTTTTTTTTCAACGAACTTAAACTTAGGAAAACCACTTACAGAAACACAATTTTTTTCACTTTAAATTAAAAAAAAAACACATGAAGTACTCTAAAACTGTAATATCTTATAGCACGTTTATTTAAGAATATTAAGCAGAAATCAGATAGAGAAAATTCCTTCATTTGTGTACACGGTGGCCGAGGAAGTGACCAATGTTGGCAAATAAAAAAAATTGCGCATGCCCATCGACTCCGGGGTTTGACAATTTTTTAAATTATAGGGCTTGGGGTCCCCCACCCGCAGATACAGGGTTATCCATTAATTACACTACACCTGTATATTTATATACAATATGTAACAAAAACCCTGTTGTTCCCTTTACCACATGATTGTACTCATTATAACAAACAAATTTTACTATGGAACTAAATCTGAAATCGCAAATAAAATCAGCTGCTCCCTACATTTGGACGAGTTATGCGAACATTAATGGGACATTTTTTTTTTTCGTGAAATCCGGTTTGGTCCAACAGTAAAAGTTGTTTATTATCAAGAGTATTATAATTATGGTAAAAGGAACAACAGGGGTTTTTGTTACGTGTTGTATATAAAAATCAATTGCCAAATGTATGTAAGCGCATCACTTCAGACCGGTTGCACCTATTTGGCTAAATCTTTTTTGTTTGATTAATATGTATATCCATCCAAATTATAGCTTTCTAGCATTAAGAGTCTCTGAGCTAAGCTGCGGACGGACGGACAGACTGACATGGCGAAACTATATGGGTTCCTTGTTGGCTATGGAACTCTAAAAATGCTGTTGTTGCATCAATTCACCTGATACGAATTAATGTTTCGGTAATCCATATATTTTACCAGCACAAGTCCATAAGCTAAGCTTATTCCTATCAGATAACACATCAAAGTGCTATCAGATGGGCCATGGACCTGTTAACCAACCTAAATATTACGTATAAAGATAAAACAAATTATAAAAAGATTACCTTTTGCCGCAAAAACGTGTCCTCAATTTCGAAGCTCGTAAGTTCGCGTGAGGATAAACAAGTGAGACAAATAAACGAAAATAATTGTATTTAACTTTCAATATAAAAGTAACACAAGTTATCTAACAGCATTCGATACGGATTCGACTATTATTTCATACAGAAAGCATTCATTCATTGATTTTTTGAAGACGTAACGGAAAGACAATGAATGGATTGTAAGATATACATACTTTAGACAAAAAACCGGCCAAGTGTGTGTCGGACTACGAACAATAAAGGGTTCCGTAGTTGGGATGAATTTATCCCAAAAACAAACTTAACAATGTAGTTGGAAAACATGTTCTCCCATACATTCCAACTGCAAATGTTAGTTTGTACGTACAATATTGAGAGATTCACCATGTCATTGTTATTTTAAGACCATCGACTTCTTATAGGTCTGTAATCTATAGCTATAGAACTATTTTCTGTATTTTATTTTTCAAAATTTTAGGCTCAGTAGTTTCGGAGACAATGACAAAGTAATTTCAAGTCAATTTTCGTCTACTTTCTTAAATACATTTAAAATCATTTATTTTAAAATTATTTATAAAATCTATTTGAGATCCTCACAGTAAGCCCTTTCATTTGACACTGTATAGTTTGCAAAAGTTTTTTTTAAATTTTATTATTTGCCCCCAAAAATGACCCCCATATTCACAATTTATGTATTTACGTTACACGTCCGTGTTTAGGTCACAGAAACTCATACATGTACCAAATTTCAACTTAATCGGTCCATTAGATTCGGAGCAAATTGGCTGTGACTGACGGACAGGTAAACAGACACACGAGTGATCCTACAAGAGTTCCGTTTTTCCTTTTAAGCTACGGAACCCTAAAATCGTAGGAGATGATAGGTTGTTTAAAAAAGATCAAACTATCATCTATAATTTTATGTTTTTTTTTTTTTTTTTAATAACGTAACATCTTGAAACAAAACAGATTCATTTATTTTCTTTTTGGGTTTATTTTTGAGAGCACTACATGAAACGCACCGTCGCTCTGTCTATCCTCTATGAGCTGTTCATTTGAGAAGGCGAAGTTACATCATTCAGAAAATCATCTGAAAGTTACAATCGTGGGTCAATCAGTCTAACCGGATGCAGCTGAATACCAGTATTTTACATGGAGCGACTGCCTATCTGACCTCCATAACCCACTTACTGGGTAATACGACACCCCTTGGTAAGACTGGTTGTCAGACTTTCGGGCTTCTGACGACCCGTAACGACTGTCAAAGATCCACGAATGACAGCCAGGACCGGTTTAATGTGCTATCCGAGGCAAGGAGGAGTCCCAGTATGTAAAGATGCCACCACCACGACCATCTCCACCCGTCACCAACCCCATCCCCACCAATCTACGGACCAACCCCAGCAAGTGTAGCTTAACCTAATGGATGGTCAATATCCAGTGTAAATTTCAGAATATTTCAATAAACCAGGCCTAAACAACGCCTTAATTAGCCCTAGGCTAACTTTTGTCTCAAGTACGAGTATGTTACTTGGACATTTATGGTTTATTTACCAAAAAAAATATGAAAACATAAAAGTAAATTTTTAATCCATTGTTTACAATAGAATATAAAAATGATAATCAATCAAATTCATCTTACTGCCATGACGTTAGATGATGCAATTGTCCCTAAAAAACATTACTTAGTAGATGAATATTATTTAATCTTATTCTTAGCACATAGGTAATTATCTTCTAGTCATTACACGTACTTAGTATCAGAAATCAGAACGGATTGGGACAGGTAAACGAGCAGCGTAACGTTTTAGATCTTTATTCTAGACGGAACTAACTTAAAAATGCCCTGCCATGTGCTTATAAACATTTCTACGTCTCAAAACTGTAAATAGGTGGCGTGCCAAGCAACTTCCGGAAATAAAATATTAAATACTATTTTAATCAAGTTTGCAATCGACTTCCGTTCTCTAACCGGAGACAGTATTTACAGTAACGGAAGTCAGTTGCAGAAAATCACAAATGATTAAATAAACTTTAACAAATGAATTGTGTACCCAATCAACAAGATTCAGTTACAATAAAACCAAAAGCTAACATTCGGCCTTCCTGACGTCAAGTTTGCCCTCAAACTATAAATTACACAATAAACACTATGGTGCTTGCTTAATCAATCAATATTATAGAAGACCTGAATTTTTTAGCGTTATAATTATTACGGTACTTATCTAATGAAAGCACCATCTAACGATATTCTATGAAATAATAAGTTCGTGACAATTTAGCCCAATAGCACAGGAACTGTTTAAAAAGTTAAGATATTGCATAATCGTATTTTGTTAATTTCACATTTTCATTAGCTCATTCATACTTTTCAATATTAATTTACATCCGTCACTCATTGCACCGTAAACTTCACTGATCAAGCACTCTCGCCTATCAGCCACCGTACGACTTCCAATGAGCGACTCACATTCTACATATGCCAAACATTGCACCGCAAGCTTCCTGGTCAAGCACTCTCACTTGCCAGCCCACTGTACGACTTCCAATGAATGACACCACATTCTACATATGCCAAACATTGCACCGCAAGCTTCCTGGTCAAGCACTCTCACTTGCCAGCCCACTGTACGACTTCCAATGAATGACACCACATTCTACATATGCCAAACATTGCACCGCAAGCTTCCTGGTCAAAGCACTCTCACTTGCCAGCCCACTGTACGACTTCCAATGAATGACACCACATTCTACATATGCCAAACATTGCACCGCAAGCTTCCTGGTCAAAGCACTCTCACTTGCCAGCCCACTGTACGACTTCCAATGAATGACACCACATTCTACATATGCCAAACATTGCACCGCAAGCTTCCTGGTCAAAGCACTCTCACTTGCCAGCCCACTGTACGACTTCCAATGAATGACACCACATTCTACATATGCCAAACATTGCACCGCAAGCTTCCTGGTCAAAGCACTCTCACTTGCCAGCCCACTGTACGACTTCCAATGAATGACACCACATTCTACATATGCCAAACATTGCACCGCAAGCTTCCTGGTCAAAGCACTCTCACTTGCCAGCCCACTGTACGACTTCCAATGAATGACAGACACCACATTCTACAAATGCCAAACATTGCACCGCAAGCTTCCTGGTCAAAGCACTCTCACTTGCCAGCCCACTGTACGACTTCCAATGAATGACAGACACCACATTCTACATATGCCAAACATTGCACCGCAAGCTTCCTGGTCAAAGCACTCTCACTTGCCAGCCCACTGTACGACTTCCAATGAATGACACCACATTGTACATATGCCAAACATTGCACCGCAAGCTTCCTGGTCAAAGCACTCTCACTTGCCAGCCCACTGTACGACTTCCAATGAATGACAGACACCACATTCTACATATGCCAAACATTGCACCGCAAGCTTCCTGGTCAAAGCACTCTCACTTGCCAGCCCACTGTACGACTTCCAATGAATGACAGACACCACATTCTACATATGCCAAACATTGCACCGCAAGCTTCCTGGTCAAAGCACTCTCACTTGCCAGCCCACTGTACGACTTCCAATGAATGACAGACACCACATTCTACATATGCCAAACATTGCACCGCAAGCTTCCTGGTCAAAGCACTCTCACTTGCCAGCCCACTGTACGACTTCCAATGAATGACAGACACCACATTCTACATATGCCAAACATTGCACCGCAAGCTTCCTGGTCAAAGCACTCTCACTTGCCAGCCCACTGTACGACTTCCAATGAATGACAGACACCACATTTTACATATGCCAAACATTGCACCGCAAGCTTCCTGGTCAAAGCACTCTCACCTGCCAGCCCACTGTACGACTTCCAATGAATGACAGACACCACATTCTACATATGCCAAACATTGCACCGCAAGCTTCCTGGTCAAAGCACTCTCACTTGCCAGCCCACTGTACGACTTCCAATGAATGACAGACACCACATTCTACATATGCCAAACATTGCACCGCAAGCTTCCTGGTCAAAGCACTCTCACTTGCCAGCCCACTGTACGACTTCCAATGAATGACACATGGTGGTTTAGGTGGGTTATGCACCGTGGGACTTCGCTGGCGGTTAACCGCTCAACGTGAGCTTCATCAATTTAAAGTAAGTATACGGCAAGTACTTATATATTTTAATATTTACTTAACTAAAGAAGTACCAATTTGTTACTTTAATCATTACTTTTATCTCTATATCAATTCTAAGACCGACTAACTTCTGACAAAACAACATCATAATTTAATTCACACTTTCCTCAACACTTTCGAGCAATAACTTAACCATAGAATTCATAGATTAATATTATACTAATTATTTATGTTATCATTTCTTTTATTCATAAATTTTTATTCTTTCAGGTCAACCGTATCATATGAAGAAATGCAAATCATTTTCAGTCGATTTTCTTAATGATATTACGCAATTATCTAATGGTATATCAACTAATTACATACTGTATAATAAAATGTGTCTTTCATTTGTCACCTACCCAATCAAATTGATCAATCTTTTTCAGAATCAGATTCGGAACATATTTCATTAATGCTTGTGCTAATCCATGGCTGTATCTGATCCACAGCCTTGACACTTCATACCTATCATTATCCAAAACTTTAGAGATTCTGTAGGGACCTGAGTATACAGGTAATAGCTTTTTACTTTGGCCATCATTATGACCTATCTGCTTTTGAATGTTTACTAAATCCCCTATTGCATATATCTTAGCTTCTTTACGTGTCCTATCAAATATATCTTTCTGTTTACATTGGTCTTTCGATATGTGTTCGCTAACTTCGGTTCTTATTTCATTAATGTCCACATCTAACTGTCTTGTGTCTAAAAATATTTCATTCATAATATTCTCACTACTATGGATTAAATTACGGCCAAACAGAGCTTCTGATGGGGTTTTCCCTATACCTTTATTTAGAGTATTATTTAACCCCCACTGTATATTACCCAGCTCAGTATCCCATTTGGTCTCTCCTACTTTATCGGTATATGAAGATAACGCGCCTAAAACGGTCCGATTGTAGCGCTCCACCTGGCCATTGGCTCGAGGTGAGGCCACAGCGTTCAAAACGTGCTTAACGTGGTTTTTCTCGCAAAACTTTTGAAACTCATCAGAGGTAAATGACGTGCCTTGATCGGAGATCAAACGTTTCGGATAGCCAAATGTTGTAAAAACATCTGTCTATTGCTCTAATAGTTAGACCTGACCTTAAGTTGCGCAATAGTTTTAAAATACAGAACTTAGTAAACCCGTTTATGTTGGTTATTATCTTGTACTTTATTTTTATTTGAAAAACAGTCTTCGGTTTTATGCCCATATTTTTTACAATTTTCGCAATTAGTAATGGGTTTTGGACATTGTGACACTCTATGGCCAGTTTGTTTACAATTAAAGCATACTGAAGGAGCATTGTTTGCTTGCCTACATTGGTTTGCAAGATGACCACTTTTATTACAAATACGACAAACTATGGTGGAATTATTTGGAAAAAAGGTTTTAGATTTACTTTTAGGTACTAACTCTCTTTGATCACGGCACATATCTTTAAGATATTTTAACAAATCTTCAGGTTGAGCAAAACGTGCTGAAGATGCTCCTGCTCTAATAGTGCGGTCTTCAAGACCATAAATGATACAATCAACTGCTTTCTTGCCTGATATATCACAAGCATTCAACAAAATCATTTTATCGTAATAGTAATCATCGAGGGAATCACCTATTTTATATTTCTTTTCTAGCATTTCAAATAACAAAGCACCATAATTAGAGTCAGAAGGAAACGCACGTTTTAAAATATGTTGCCATTCTAACCATGTATATTTTATAGTTTTAAGTCCTTCATACCATTTTTTGGCATGACCTACTAATCGTGGCAAAGCAAAATGAGTAGTTTGTTGATCAGACCAACCATAGATATGAGCACATTCGTCAACTTTAGATAGCCAGGTATCTATTCTTTGATTTTTTACGGACGGGTCAAATTCGGGAATTACATTTTTATCACATTTGAACGAAGAATGATCAGGTTTCACACTAGAAGAAATAAAGCTCACTAAATCATGCAAATTGATTGGCAAATTAATATTAAGTGGGTTACTTCCCAAACCTCCATCTGGAACTCCTGAAGATCCTGGCACTGCCATGCGTCCAGTCTCCGCAGCATAGCTCCTACTTTCTGCCACTGATCCTGGTTCGGGAACATTACAGCAATCTTCAACCGCTACAGAAGCAACTTCGCTACCTGGTTGCTCTATTGGAGTCTCACTTGACCTGCCCTCATGCAAGGTTCTTCTATTCGGACTTCCGCTGGTCTCCCTCGTCCGGCGTGATCTTCTGGATTTTTTTTTTTCTTTTGTGGTTATGTGTACGACTGTCAGAGTTTGAATGTCTTTTGTCCTTTCGTCGTTTTGAACGTCTCTCTGTACACGAAAATTCACTTGTTTCACTTGATGAAGGGTCCCTACACACACCACGAGTGCGCTTAGGCATAATCAAGTTCACCACTAAAACACACCGTACAGTTTAAAATTCACCACCGAAGCACACCGAGTATAGTTTGTAACAATATCTGTTTTAACGCTCACAAAAAGACGATAGGAAAAGAGAAAAAAGAAAAAAAATATATTGCTTTAGATTTAAAAAACTGGTTAATTCTTAGTTCACTAGCACTTTGGGTATTATCCCACTTCTGATATCAGAAATCAGAACGGATTGGGACAGGTAAACGAGCAGCGTAACGTTTTAGATCTTTATTCTAGACGGAACTAACTTAAAAATGCCCTGCCATGTGCTTATAAACATTTCTACGTCTCAAAACTGTAAATAGGTGGCGTGCCAAGCAACTTCCGGAAATAAAATATTAAATACTATTTTAATCAAGTTTGCAATCGACTTCCGTTCTCTAACCGGAGACAGTATTTACAGTAACGGAAGTCAGTTGCAGAAAATCACAAATGATTAAATAAACTTTAACAAATGAATTGTGTACCCAATCAACAAGATTCAGTTACAATAAAACCAAAAGCTAACATTAGGTATCGTTAACAGTTAAGTAAGATTGATAACTAATATCCTACCTATAATTACTCATACATTCTGGCCCACATTTGCAACTGAAAGGAATTCGTTGTGTTCCGGAGTTGCAACTTTTGTTGATCAATTTTCTTTATTCACCTGAGCACGTTCTCCTTGATTTCAAAGGCGCAATAATTATGGCTCGTATTTTTAAGAATGTTCCCATTCCAATCTAAGTATAATAATCCTTTAATTTACCTAAATTTTTGACAAGTTGATGACATTGATTGTCGCTGAGATGATATTGCGGGTATGGCGACTCCCAGTCTACCTTACGTGCAAAAAGATCACTCTTGTTCATGGAGTTAGTATGTTTAATACACGAACGGAATCCGATTTCATACACAAACCCGCTCTAGCTGCGTACACATTTAATACACGAACGATCCACTGGGTATATTATCTTTGCACTGCGCCGCTGCATTCTTTCACAATTTATTCACAACAGTCTTACCAGACAACCAGTCTTACCAAGGGGTGTCGTATTACCCAGTAAGTGGGTTATGGAGGTCAGATAGGCAGTCGCTCCATGTAAAATACTGGTATTCAGCTGCATCCGGTTAGACACGATTGTCACTTTCAGAAGATTTTCTGAATGATGTAACTTCGCCTTCTCAAATGAACAGCTCATAGAGGATAGACAGCGACGACGGTGCGTTTCATGTAGTGCTCTCAAAAATAAACCCAAAAAGAAAATAAATGAATCTGTTTTGTTTCAAGATGTTACGTTATTAAGAGATTAGGGTTGTATGCGCTTGGAAACACAGACGCAAATAGTGAGTTCCACTCTTTTGCTGTGCGCATTATAAATTACATTTAAATGTATTAAAATAATCACGTTTAAAAACCTGTAGAAATGCGACGTTGCCAGCCCGCGGTGCGTATATTAAATTAAGATTTTACATAAATTCACATGACACATATTTTGATATTAGCTTACCATCCACATACACTATAAAATAAAGTTATTTACTCAACACCAACATTACACCTAAGTGTGATCTTTGACCTAACACGTTATTGACCGATTCCAGAGCTTCCAAGTCTTTAGAACATTACTTATGAAACTGCGTAAATCTCGATAGCCTTATAAAGAAGAGGGTTGGGTAAGCTCTGCAATATAATTGCAAAGCTAGTGTGGGGCTTCTTATGAAAGCGTTTATCAGGGAATGAAATGAAATCAGAATGCCTTTTCTAAAACAATGTTAGGATCGGCTTAAAATCGAACCGAATGCAGCTGAATACCAGTATTTTCCATGGAGCGACTGCCTATCTGACCTCCAAAATCCAGTTACTGGGTAATACGATACCCCTTGATAAGACTGGTTGTCAGACGTTTGGGCTTCTGCCTATCCGTAACGACTGTAAAAGATCTACAAATGACAGGCGGTACCAACGGCTTAACATGCTTTCCGAGGCATAGAGGGGTTTCGATAAGTAATGGATGGTCACTCATTCACGAACCGACCGCGGCAGCGTAGCTTAACCTTCGATCGACCCGTGCGGCTGTTATTATTAAGCCACGAGCCGCTCAGGGAATAATACCACCATATACCTATTTTTTCATAAGCTTGAATGTAGCCAGGAACACATCTAAGTAAAATAAAGGCACACGAAAGGACTTGATAAGACCCATTGAATGTTCAGTACAAGTAGTAATTATTGGTGAGCGAGTAATATTTTATATTTTTTCGATGAGAATAGGATTTATTACTTGACCAAGGATCAGTAATCAAGTTGTCATTTAGGACCTGATATATTCTAATATTCAGTCTTGAAAATTTGTGTTTTCATTTTTTTTTTTAATTCAAAGCCTTCTTAATTCCGAATCCCCAAATTTTGTCAGCTTAGCTGTAATTGCTGTTCTCTTCTCGACAAAGCCTCGCCCTACTTATGGCATGCGCTGTCCACATACAGCCTTCGATCCATTAACTTTGTTTTGTTACTTATAAGCTGTTTTGTTTGGCTGAAAAGTTTTGAGCCTAAGTACCTTGAAGTGTCATTATTGTCTTGCGCTGTATATAATATTACTAATTTGCGAAACATCATCATGTTTCAGTCTTCCGCAGCCCATCCCTAGGCTTAAAACTTTTCAGCCCCCTGGTACACCGGATGCTTAACACTCTTAAGAGCGCTATTGTTGCTCAGATTTGCTGCTATAGGGCTTAAAAAACTTAGCGTACCGGGGGGCTGAAAAGTTTTGAGCCTAGGGATGGACCGCGGATGACAGAGACATGATGATGCTTACGGATTAATTACTAAAATCGTAATGAAGCTAACTCAAAAACCTATTTAGGACCAACTTCGAGGTATATAATAATAATAATATTCTGGGACATTTCACACACGGTTATCTGATCCCAAAAAAGCAGAGCTTGTACTATGGAAACCAGATAACTGATATACTACATACACTACTTTTTTTTTTTTTGTAAATACATACTTATATAGATAATTACACCCAGACTCACTTCATATCCTTCCGAATAAAGCAAGAATCATTCAAATCGGATTACACTGTAAAAAGTTATGCATGGTTATGCAAAAAAAAATACTCGTCGACTTGAGAACCTCCTCCTTTTTTTCCTCGGTTAAAAACAATACGGCTGTATGACCAGGAAGCGCTAGATTTATTACAAGGACACGATCGCTCGCTTTCACCGCACACACCTTTCTATTCGGCGCGCGTCGCTCTATGCGGATTTGTGAGCAAAATGTGATGTACGGACGATGCCGTTGACGAGCATTCTTGAAGGTGGCCGTGATTTTGGTTCTTGCATTCATCAAGTATGTTTTAGTACGTCCGGACAGGTTCAGATAACAGTATGTGGAAGTTATTGTATTTTTTAATTTATCAGGCAAAGAGGCCTTACTGGACACTGAAACATGCTCTATTATTTTTAACGATTTCAAAAAAGGAGGTAAAATAAATTTACTTTAAAAAAAGTAAAAATCGACTTCAAAAACCTAAAATGTATAAAGTAACTTTCATAAAATTCTGCAATGCACCTTAGCTTGGCACTGACTTTAGAAGCTGTTAAGTTCTGTTTTTTTTTTTATGAAAGTTATTGTTATCGTTTTAGGTTTTTGAAGTCGGTTTTTACTTTTTAAAAAGTAAATTTTCAACTGGTATTAAAAGTTGGCCACCGCTATTCGATAAATCATCATGAAAAGTATTCATTTGAGATCGTAACTAAAGTAATCCATTACTCTTACACAAGGTGGTAGGGACATCGATGCCACCTATCGATGTTACCATGGATGAAACCCCTGCTTTGAAATATTTCGTCAGTTATACAAAAAAAAAGTAATTGCTCTTATATTATACTCGTATACAAGGTTAAGAGGATGTAGGAGAGATTTGCAACCAAGTTCATGGTTACACTTTGCGCGTCCATGTCCCCGCCACCATGTATATAATCCTCCTTGGATATTATAAACGTAAAAAACCACTGCAAGGGCTCACATCGAGAAAGAGCCATGAACATCATCCAAGATGGGTGTGCAGAGTTAAAGATAGTTTTTTTTTTCAAAGAAGTGTATTAGCTGGGCATTCTTGAGTCCCGTGTGTCACATTTGGCCACCATTCTACCGTATATAATGTCCTGTTGGAAGGTTAAGCATAACATTTATATAATAAAATACAAACAAAACTAAGTATACATGTAGGTATTTTGCATAATTTTTGCGTTTAGACGAGAAGGCATGCTAGAGAAATTCGCGAGGCGTATATAAGTATACGTTTATGTGTACTTATGTAGTGCGTTTCTTCTTTATTGGTAATTTCAAAGTATTGCGAGACATTTTGGCGCGAAAACAAACTGTATTTTACTCTCTGGTTAAAGTGGTAGCTGACATTAAAATTTTCTTGCATTTTTCTGCAATTTGCAGGTCAGTAGGTACCCTAATTGCGTAACACACTGTCAATCGGAATTCGTTTTATTTTGACAGTTCAAAAACATTCATTGCGTTATTTACGTTGTTGAACAGACAAATCTTTTGAACATATGAAGCAATGGATTAGCAATTTGTTTCAAAATGATTCAGATTCCGATCGATAGTGTGTTACGCAATTAGGGTACAGGTTGTATCTTGACCAAAATATGATTCGCGATTATGATTTCGGAAATCAGATTAAAAGAGAACAAATCTATCTTAGACACCTGTGTAGATGATTCTTAGGTTTATAATAAATACAAATTAATTTGTTATAGTGGCGAATCATATTTTCATCAATATACAACCTGACACTGACCTGCAAATTGCAAAAAACGCAAGAAAGATTTTCCTGGGCTACCACTGCGCATGCGCCTTAACATGAATCACGGATGTACAGAGTAGGTAAAGCTAGAGTCAGGGAAAATTGTTTAGCAAATTGACTCGCAACTTAAATTGTTCGTATTTTGAAATCACAACTGCCGTTCTTTGACAGTTGTATGAAATTGCTATAACACGACAAATGACACGCTTCCCCTAATTGTGTCAATTAGCGGAAGGGTGTCATTTGTCGTGTGTAAATTAAATGTTATTTAATGTAAATTAAGTGTTTATTTAATTGACACCCCTCGTCAAGGGTGTCAATTAAATAAACAATTAATTTCCATGACTGTATACATTTTCCAGCGGTAAAGGCGTATTTTGTGTGGAATCCTCCACTCTGCATGAGCTTACCTATGCTTTTATAATACCACCTTTATCAGTTTAGTGCCAGTCAACATTTTATTGAAATTAAGAGTATTACTTAAAAAAAAAAACAAGTTTTCATTAATCTGGATATCATTTAGGACAGGGTCCTTGTCAAGACAAACCAAACGAGCCCAAACTCGATAGGTTTGCGTCGTTTTATTACTGAGTTCCCATGGCCACCTTCCGGCTCTTTCATCAGATCAGATCAATGTCATAATAATATTGCATTGTCATCCGATTTACATATGCATGTAAAATTCCAGCTCAATCGGAAACCGGGAAGTGGGTCAAATTTAACTTGCAAGATTCGAGCACAGACAGACACCGGGACTGCTGACACTAAATAAAAGCTTGTAAAAGCTTGTAACACAGAAGGAATGGGTAGTCTAATCGTAATATTCATACCATCTCTACATACCAAGACCTCTCCGTGCCTCGGAAAGCACGTTAAGCCGTTGGTCCTGGCTGTCATTCTTTAACAGTCGTTACTGGTCGTCAGAAGCCCGAAAGTCTGACAGCCAGTCTTACCAAGAGGTATCGTATGCAGTCGCTCCATGTAAAATACAATAAATTCAACCTAATAAACTCAGCTGCATCCGGTTACACTGGAAGCCGATCCCAACATAGTTGGGAAAAGGCTAGGCAGATGATGATTGGTAGTCAGAAGCCCATAAAGTCTGACAACCAGTCTTACCAAGTGGGTCAGACAGACAATCGCTCTATGTACATATGTACAGTACTGGTATGTAGCTGCATCTGCTTAGACTGGATGCCGACCCCAACATAGTTGGTAAAAGGCTAGGCAGATTGATTCAAATGACATACTTCTTAAATATTCTACTACTTAATTGTGCTAATTCTACTGATTTATACGATACTTAACTGAATGACGCATGAATATTTTACTCCATAGAATGAGGTCAATAATCACGATCAATATTATTATATTACTCAATCCATATGATTTTGTATAATCGTAACAATCATTACACAATATGCATTCCTAATAAATATGCATAGGTACTCTTATATAAAATACAATAAGTTTAGCACGCACATGCGCACACGCATATCTAGAAATAACTCAAAAAACAAGGTGTTGGATTCTGTTATGTAGGTGGAAGAACATGTTTACTTACTTATGTAATGTAAGTAATATATTTCTCACGTCTATTAGTCATCCAAATGTAATCTCATGTTTTAGGATGAGTTGAACAAGATCCCAGCAAAAACAGTGACTAACTTTGAAGAGAGCTAACTTTGGTACAAAAGGTTCTGTCAAAAGAAAGGATATAATTTATATGGGAGCATGGCATTGTCAAGTCAAGTAGGTACTGTGCAGGTTCCATGCAATGGGTAATCTTATATTGAGTATTTCATGGTATATTGTATTGGCTGACATTCTATAGAACTGCCTTTTTAAATATATAAAAAAGGTAGTTCGTGTTTTTGTTTTAGGCCGCAGTCCAGTCTCTCTGACTTATATATAGTTATCTGTGGTTCTGTCTGAGCTAGGGGTTAGGCTGTGCTAGTTTTTGTTGTGTTAAATTTTATGATAAAATGTTTTGTACCACTGTCCTGTCATTTTGACAGTGACATTTCTTGACATTCCTTTGTTTTCTTTGTTTATAAAAAATATCTGAATTAGAGACTCGGGGTATAATAAATAGATATATTGAAAAGTCTTATAAAAATAGAGTACTACGTGAATAGTCTATTATTTAATTAGTATAGATCCCAAAGAAAGCAAAGGTCCCTCAGGCCTTTTACAGTACCTAGGTACATGCTTGTAAAACCTGAAGTTCTTAAATAGGTAATATAAATTAATTAACCATTATCTCGAACCTCGTCATTCTCATCATCATCATTCTCCTGGCCTTATCCCAACTTATTTGGGGTCATATCATCCCTTTCTAGCCATATCATCTTTCACAGAACCCATCCATCGTTTCTTTGGTCTTCTCCTATTCGTATAGCCATCCACATTCATAGTACAAACTTTCCTGACGACATTTTCCTCATTCCTCCGCATCACATGCCCATACCATGACAACCGATTTACACACAACTTTTCAGTCACAGGTGTCTCTTTCAGACTTCCTCTTATATAAGGACGTAACTAGTTTCATATTTTTAGGGTTTCGTACTGCAAAAGGAAAAAACGGGTCCCTTACATGATCACTCCTGTGTGAGTCTGTCTGTCTGTCCGTCTGTTACAGCCAATTTTCTCCGAATCTATTGGACCGATCAAGTTGGAATTTGGTACACATATCAATTACTGTGACTCAAACACGGTCGAGTAACGTAAATAAATGAATTTTGAATATTGGGGTCACTTTTGGGGGGCATATAAGAAAAAAAAAGTGTTGCACATTGTACCGTGTGACATAAAATGAAAGGGCTTACTGTGAGGGTCTGATATATATATAGATCAGACCAAGTTGTTTTAAAGTTATTTAATAAAATAGACGAAAATTGACCATTCCCTCCCTTATCTCTGAAACTACTGAGCACAAAATTAAAAGAAAAAATACAGAAAATTTCACTATAAGGAAAATCTATAAGCAGTCGTGTCTTAAAATAACATGGTAAATCTCTCAATATTATGCGTACAAATAGTTCAAGTTGGAATGTATGGGAGAACATGTTATTCAACTACAATGTTAAGTTTGTTCTTGATATAAATAATTGATCGCAACTACGGAACCCTTCATTGTGCGTGGTCCGACACGCACTTGGTCAGTTTTTTTTTTCCTATATACCACGATCAACCTAAAAATGATTTTATGTGGATCACCAGGACAGAATCATGTGATATAATATTCTATCTGCGTTTGCTTCTAATTCTTAAAAAAATCTAATAGCTCTACGGTTCATAAACGTTTTAATTTTGCAAATAAATAGTTCTACTATTCATATTTACGTACAATTAGTACCTATTTACACAATTATGTAACAAAGATTCGCTAAAAATCTCACGAGTAAATAATTAATTACTTACATTACATAATTACAAACTAATCCGTTGTACATACAAATGGTCGTCGTGGTACATCTTCTAAATAATACCAATTTGTGATTGTCTCGCTATAGAATAGGCATTTTTCTCAGACAGAGAAGAAATCTTCATTATAGTTGTATAACATATTATTATGATAATATGTACTAACGTTATTTTTATTATTTCGATGTGAAAAGATATTTTATGGATAGAAAAACCTTTCTTTTGTTTCGAATGCCGCATGCCGGTCACCTGTTCGTTAAGGCGAGGACGTCTTAGAATGGTAATTATTTACATACCATCACGCCTTGTATCCTCGGAAGGTTAGGCATAGGTGTACCTTTAGTACACCCACACTTCACCAGTTATATGTAAGTCCCGTTTAGGGGCGAGCCTACTGCCATCACCGGACACAAATTCAGCCTCCGGACTGCTACTGAGAAATTACAGATGGAAAAGCTCAATAATACTTTTGCCCGACCCAGAAATCGAACCCAAGACCTCATCACTCATGCTCAGCAGTTGCGCATGCGACCACTAGACCAAAGAGGTAGTAGCATTATAACGACGACTGAAGAAAATATAATACGATGTTGCAAAGAATGACAAGGAGAGCCGACCTCGCATAGTGGTCGTTTAAGTTTGGTGAGGATAATACAATGTGTTTTGTACCTTAAGAGCGTTTATCCCAAACCATCAGTTATTGTGGTGTTTACTCATAAAAATTGACATTGCAGACAATATTGTCAAATTTTTATGGGTAAATACCAAAATAGCTGTGGAAAAATAGAATACATAGAAAAAATAAATACCCACGAACTAGATAGTCTATTAAAAAATAGTAATTATATTTAAATATATTAAAATAATCACGAAATACCTGTTGAATGTTTAATGCAATGTTGCCAGCCCGCGCGGGATAACCGCTGCTAAGTCAGTGTTGATTAATTCCTGACTACAAAATTATAAACGTCTAGTCAAAGTGATTGACTTCAAATAGACCTTCTTGCGGTTTCTTAAAAGTCGTCAGGTTAGAAAAGGTTTCATTCAAGGGCAGTCAACTTAGACCAGGCTGGCCAAAAAAAAGAAAAATCCAAAAGTGACTGTTCGAATTTCAAAGATATTTCTTTGAATTTCGAACGGTCACTTTTGAATAAAGGCTTTTCTAGCTGTTGTTATATGGATATGTCAGCGAGACGGCCCCGGGCCAACGGGCTAGATAGTTTAAAAGATATATTATATTGAAAAGTCTTATTATATAGAATAGGTACTACGTGAATAATTTATTATTTAATTAGTCTAGATCCCAAAAGAAGTAAAAGTCGTTCAGGCCTTTACAGTACTATGTTGGGGGCAGGTTCCAGTCTAACCAGATGCAACTAAGTACCTACCAATATTTACCAAGAGTTTTTTATAGTCGTATATACCATTGCATCTATATCTTCAGTTTAAAAAATATTTTTATGACAATCAAACTGCCTCTACCCTTTTCCCAACTATGTTAGGGTCAGCTTCCAGTCTAACTGCATGCAGCTGAATACCAGTATTTTACATGAAGCGACTGCCTATCTGACTTCTACAACCCAGTTACTGGGTGATACGATACCCCTTGGTAAGACTGTTTGTTAGACTTTCGGACTTCTGGCGATCCGTAATTACTGTCAAAATTCCAAGTATGACAGCCAGGAATAACGGCTTAATATGCTTTCCGAGGCACGGAGGAGTCTCAGTATGTAAAGATTGTCACCCATCCATCTGATGGATCGAGCCGTGTGGCATTTATTACTTAACCACGAGCTTATTTTTATGCCAAAATTACGTAAATGACAGTACCTATATCTTAAACAAGTTCTATGAGTTTTCAAAATACGTAATGATCTCAAAAATATGATAACTTCGCCTTAAACAGTAGGTATGTTCAGATTTGGTCGTGGTACGTGTGAATCTGCTACAGCTATCATCACCTCTCTATTACGTTACCTAACGACAAATTGGTACACCTCTAGTACACTAGTACTCTCATACTTTTAAATGTTACGTCAATATTACTTATTTTGGACACTAGTTTCAGGAAATCGCTAGATTTTAAATAATCTATGTGGTAATATAATTAGTTTTTTTTAATTATTATTCTAATTTCTGTTTTCACGAACCATTTTTATATTATCACCGCAGCTTTAGATGGACAAATCTTGCGCTAAGACCTAACGGTCTAGATAACAACATTTACCAATGTAGCTGACTGTACCTACATCTATCCAATGACAACTTATCGGGCTAAAGGCGCCAAGACCATCAATTTCGTTCAATACTGGAATGTGCGAAGAGGTGTCTTATTGTTTTTAAATGACATATAGAAATTGTACTTTCTCTTCAATAAATTAATATCTATGATTTAGTATCATAATACGTGATCGGTACTTGGTATTTTTCGTGCAGTGTGTTTCCTATCCTATTGATAAATAACTCTATGATGATCTGACTAACCGTATATTTTTCCGGGATAAAAAGTAGCCTATGTGATATTCCAGACGATAATTTATCTCTGTGCCAAATTTCATCCAGATCCGTTCCGCTGTTCTGGCGTGATTGAGTAACAAATAACCATCCATCCAAAAAAAAATGAACTCCTAGGCATGGAGTTGACATCTGGTCTCAACTTCGGCGCCACCATCGAGTACAAGGCCCAAACTGCGGCCAAGAAACTGGGCATCCTAAATAGGGGGAAGCGATACTTTACGCCTGGACAGCTTTTAACCCTTTACAAAGCGCAAGTCCGATCCTGCATGGAGCATTGCAGCCACCTTTGGGATGGATCAGCTAAGTACCAACTAGCCGCGCTTGACTCGCTGGAACGCAGAGCTAAGAGGCTCATTGGCGACGTAAAACTGGTGGATGCCAAGCTTCATAGCTTGGCTCATCGCCGCAAGGTTGCCTGCTTGTCGGTCTTCTACAGATTGTAGGTACTTCGGAGAGTGTGCCCGAGAACTCCACGACCTCATTCCACCGGCCCCCTTCTACCACCGGACATCTAGACGCACTGCCAGTTACCATCCCTACCTGGTTGCTATTCGTACTAAGCGCTTCCAAATGTCTTTTATAATGCGCACAGCAAAAGAGTGGAACTCACTACCTGCGTCTGTGTTTCCGAACGTATACAACCCTAATCTCTTCAAAGTGAGAGTGAACAGGCTTCTTCTGGGTAAGCTCACTCCATCGTCGACTTTGTCTCTGTCACCTCTGACCTAGACTAGAGTCAAGAGCAAACCCATCACAAATAAAAAAAAAAAATGCTGAGATAGGAGCCTTTTGGCTTCGCACCGGTCTTTTGTTTAAATTTGTTAATTTTGTATTTTTAGTTTTATATGCTCCTTTTATACTGTGTGTATTGCCTGCGCGTGTCCCAAATAAAATATGTTACTTTCTTTCTTTCAAATTTTCGGATTTATAATATTAGTTGGAGTAGGATAAACCATTTAGACTCTTTTGTCTTTTTCGTTAAGGAGCCGGTCAGTCAGAAACATGGAGCTTTTCCCATTCCAAAAAATCAAAATCAAAAGTCATTTATTCAAACTAGGCACAGCACAAACTAGCACTTTTTGAACATCAAAATTACATAAGACAGTCCCTCAAAACGTCCTCCATTCACCACTTCCTAGTGCTTTAGCTGGGGAGAAGAAGTGGCGCAACAAACTACCCAGCAGCACAGCTGTCTGTTCAGTTAAAAAAAAAAAAAAATGAATGTATACAACACTGCACATAATAATTTAGGTGCATTACGCAACACAAAACATTAAATTTTTTTTTTTTTTTTTTTTTTAGATTAAATAATTCTTTATTTCAAACAGAAACTAGATTATATGTACAAGCTAAAACTAAAAGATATATATGTATATTATGTACAAGTATATAAAAATCATAAAAATAAAAAGGTGACAAGCTCATAGGGCATCAAAAAATTCGTCCGCATCGCTGTCAATGGTAAAAGTGCCCAAAAGGCTGGCAGCATTGCCACGTTGGATAGCAATGCTGATTCAATGCCGTGTTTGACCGACGCGGTGAATGCCTGGAAAGTGGCTTGCCCGGATACGGTTCAGCCCGAGAACCCGTCTTCCCAGAGACAGTGGGATGAGCCGCTCTGCAGGTTGGTACGGAATAAACTTATTAATACGTCCACCAATACTGCTGAGCGTGCCCGCCTGTTGGCTGTGGGTGAATGGGAGTCGGGTCTCTGGCTTCAGGCTCTACCGTCACCCAACATAGGCACTATGCTGAGTGACACCACATTCCGGCTCGCTACATGTTTGCGTGTGGGTGCTCCTTGTGGGGCTCCACATCGCTGTCAATGCGGTGAAGGAGTCGACTGCCTCGGACACCATGGACTATCCTGCAGAAAGAGCGCTGGTCGGATGGCACGGCACGCTAGCATTAACGACATCATCCGTCGGGCTCTTGTCACCGCCGGGGTGCCAGCAGTTTTAGAACCCAATGGCTTGGCACGCGACGATGGGAAGAGGCCAGACGGAATGACCATAATGCCTTGGAAGTTGGGTAGGCCTTTGGTGTGGGATGCAACCTGTGTCGACACCCTCGCGCCATCCCATCTTCTTAGCACGGCGGGTTGTGCTGGGGCGGCTGCTGCAGGAGCAGAAAACCTCAAACGGCGCAAATATAGCAACCTTATGGGGAGCTATATGTTTGAGCCGTTTGGGGTTGAAACTCTAGGGCCTTGGGGTCCGAGTGCTCATCGAGTATTTCGGGACATCGCCAAGCGGTTGGTCGACTCATCACGTGACCAGAGGGCTGGCCTATTTTTAGCCCAAAGAATCAGCTAAACATTAAATTAAATTATTTGCTATATGTAAGCTAGCACACACCAATATACCAAAAAAAATAAATAATAATAATCGAAAACTATACTCAAGCAGAAATAAAAATACAAAACTAAAAACTTAAGCAGAACTTTATACCTAAATAAAGGACTCCAGTAATAAAGGATGTGCCCACTTACATATATGAAGATTGTACATGAAGCTGAAACTCGAAGTCACAAATGAATAAACTAGGACCATCGAAGTAATATAAACAAAGTTAATTACTAATAACAAAACAAAACCAAGGACAGCAAGACGACCAGCGTAAGGTATAGCGTAGGTAGTAGATTTCAATGGAGAAGAGCGGGCAAGAAACTCCCGTGGACACTCTTTTAAATCAAAATATTGGTTAGGTACATCATCCATGTTAATACACATGTACATCATGTATAACCCAGGTCGGGTTAGATTAGGTTCTCTTCCCTTCTTCTTGTTTGTAAAAGGGGTCAGGTAATGTAGAGCACTGACCGTAATACATAATTGTGAGAACTATGTAGAAAGACGAGCACGTGAAAAGCGTCCAGAGCAAAAAAAAAAGCAATACAAAATTAAAGTAATTAAAATAAGCCGTGGCAACTAAGAGATGGCCACACACGGCGCCCTTTCCCAAACATGACGCATGGAGCAGCACCATTCAGCGCCACCATTTTGAAGGGAACCGAATGATCCAACACATGCGCCACCATCTGCCAGGCCACATACAAACGATTACTGTTTACGAGATCACTCTTTTATAATAAAATGATCAATGAGTGTGATTATCAACAACCAGTTCACGCTTGAGTATCGAAAAGGTTGCCCCACGCAGACTTTTTAATCCGACAGCCCGCTACTGTTCTCCAAATTCTAAATCCGCGAAATTGGGCGAAGATTGCTTAGACGGCTGATTCTGAAACTCTAAAGCTTGATGCAAAAGCTGAAGGATTGTCAATTGGATCCTACACGGTTCTTCATAAAGAACGATTTGTTGTACTACAAGTATTCACAAACTACCCTACCCAAGCTACCCTTTCAACTACGGCATACTAATTTGGAAACAGAGACATATTATAGCATACAATAAAATAATAGTCTCTTCATAATAGAGCTATTATCTAAGTTATATCAAAGCACTCACTATACATTCTACAACACAGTGTAAAAGTTACGAAATCCTCTTGTCATTTAAGTGGCAATTTATCTGAGGAGGTGGCCGTAGACTGTACGCTGTGGGCTAGTGAAAGGATGCCCGGCTATGTTAGCTTCGGTGCTGCACTTGTGTATACAAGTATATACAAGGTGTAACTTAAATAACGCCCAACCTCTTAAGGGGTCATTGTACTCATCATTATGAACAACTTTTACTCTGCGACCAAACCTGAATTCGCGAAAAAAAAATCAGCTGTCACATACATTCATAGTACAATAGAGTACAATGACCCCTTAAGAGGTTGTGCGTTATTTAAGTTACACCTTGTATACTGTATATCCTATGAGATCTTTGCGGAGCAAAATACAAAAAAAAACTTTCATTTGCAAGTGTATAAAATAACTTTCATTTCGGAAGTCGGTGGCAAAAACACGAAAATACAAAACCAACATTCGAAGACACCGACTTCCGAAATTAAAGTTATTTTTCACTTTGTAGTATTTTTTTTTTTTTTTTTTGAAGTCGGTCGTTTTTTTTTTTTGCTTTAAGTTTCCTATGGCACTAAAACATCCTGCTTTCTGCTCATATAGCTTCAAGAAGTATTTCTACGTCATGCGGCCTTCTACTAATCTGAAAGGCCCAGCTGATATCATCACTGTTCATCTGACCATCTGTATCAATCGATTGAGAAACAATCGAAGCCCTGTCAAAAATCACCTTAGTATGACTCATAGGAATGTTACAAAACTAAAAGCAGGCCATTATATCATTGCCACCATACCTCATATCATTGTAAAGTAGCTATAACTGATAAATAAAACATTTCATATTATTATAGTGTCCATATATGACGCAACGCTTACGTGGCATCAGGAAATGCAAGTCGCTGTGGGTCAACTTTCCCTGCGTCCTTGGCCGAAGTAGCTTCGTGTCTGTATATATTATAATTGTTTGGCTATTATAAGATGGTCTAAGAATAGATTTGTCAAGTTCATTAATGTTATGTATTATGGTTCAGAAGACACACCGTCGACCCGTCCGTTGTAGCTTTAGTTAGCAGCCAAAGTATGAACGTAAACGAGGCAAAAGGAGTACCTATGTAAGGTTCATAGCAGGTGGCGTTATGTAGTTTCTGCTTACCCCAATGGGAAGAAGGCATGAGTTTGTTTTTGACTTGAAAACGTCTTTTCGCTCGGTGTACTGGTGGTAACTTCAATATTTCTGACCGACAAAAACATGTAAGATTTCAACCGCTAATAACTACGAGACTTTTTATGCTAGAGTAATGATTGAGCATTCAAAAGATAGGTCATATTTATAACAGTTTTAATGGCAGATATAATTTGCCTATAACGTCACACTGCGAGTGCATGCGCATGCGCGCGACCCTCTACTTCGCACTATGTGTCGAAGAATCAATTCGTATAGCGCAAAAACGTGTTTAGCTAGATCAGTTATTCTGGTGTTTTTGTCAAGAGTTGACAAAGCACTACCAGGACTTAAAGAGAATCAGCAGAAATATTGGCCAAAATAGAGTTAAAAAGTAATATGAAGTTGACAATAGCACTATATAACTCAGAAATGAAAAATATTATAATCGGTGAAAGCTTACTTTATAAGGAATGCAATGAGCCTACTAAGTCTAGTGTCGAGCAAATACAATCAATGGCTACGGCAGTATCAGAAACCGTAGTAAAATTTCAATAATATGTTTTCACGAAAACAAACGGCGCGGACTCGAACTGCGCCTACTAAACTTTTTTTAATCTAAATGAAAGGGTTTTGTCGCACATGCGATTATGCCGGCCTGGTTGGCTTAACAAAATCGTACTATTTTCTATTTAAAATAACCTTTGCATAGCTAGTTTGTTAAGTAATAAGAAAGTAGTAAGAAAGGGCACAGCTAGAAGACTATCACAGTAGCCTATTTCTCTAATCCAAAAACTAAAACTCCTCGCTGCGGACACACTGTTGATATGTGATAAACAGCATCAACGGAATTAATACAAAAATTACAATGAGTCGTTGTTGATTTTGCCATTAGGTATAATAACTTATTACATGGATTGTGTCCGGACCAAAGTCTTAGTGCGATAACAGTAACACATCTGTTCATCAGCTGATTATCTATCCACGGTGAGTTCAAGGGATGTGGTTGGATCGTTTTGTACCAGATTCCTTTTTCTTGTGATTTTTTATTGAAGTACTCCTTCGAAAGAGAATAACAATTCTGTTTGAAATCCCTCTATAATATAAATGTGAAAGTTTGTGAAGATGTTTGGATGTTTGTTACTCAATCACGCTAGAACGGCTGAACGGATCTGGATGAAATTTAGTTCAGAGATAGACTATAGTCTGGAGTAGCACGTAGAATACTTTTATGCCGGAAAATACGGTTCCCGTGGGATAATTTCCAACATCCACGCGGGCGAAGCCGCTGGCAAAAGCTAGTTATATGTAAAGTTACTAAAGTAAGGAGCAAAGTTAACAGGAATTGCATCACATATGGCCTGCTTCGCTAATAGATCAACAATATCGTTGCCTCTTATTCCGATATATGTGATCTTGAGTTTATGTATGTGAGTCTATGTTTATGTACCTGCAAGTCTACTAATACGGTTACTTTTACATAATAATTAATTATCATCTAAATTGTTACAAAGTGATCAGATACATTGCTTTTCAGCATTTCATATAATAGCTAACAGTTAATACAGTTCAGAATTTTTATGAAAATTTTGCCTAATAATTAATATAAAAAAAAACCGGCCAAGAGCGAGTCGGACTCACGCACCGAGGGTTCCGTACCATCATATATAAAAAGTGTGCTATTTAGAGAGATCTTTTTATTTTTCCTGTAATCTTTATATAAATTTCTATCACGTGAAATAATTTCAGATTTTTCTCTATGCAAACTTCGGAGATAAGGGGGGAACGGTATATGTTTTTTTTTATATTTTGCATCAAAAGTCGAAAACTTTGCGGCCTAAAAAAATAGAAAAAAATATTTGAGAATGTACAAACAGCGCTCTTTCATATGATATACCACATGCCCTAGTAGCACCACTTTGACTTTTTAAGACCTCCCTTTCAGTACCTGTTGCATAAAATATATATATTTTTTATTTCTTTCTTATTCGCAAAATAGTTGGGCAATCGTCATCTAAAACTATTTCAAATTTCAAGTTGATATCATTAGCAGTTCTTGAGATATGCAGCTGTAACAGATGGACAGACAGACTGAGTCGCACCATAAGGGTACCTTTTTACCATTTTGGTATGGAACCCTAAACAAACTGAACTGATAATGGACTATTATTGCTGACTGTACAAATCCTGAAACAATGCGTTTCTTCCTGAAATTAGCAAATATGTAGTTATATTCACAAGTATATTCTTATGCTGATGTAAAGATAATTTATTGTTACAGTTATTACTTTTGTATAATAAAGCCTGCACGAGTGTCGTCGTATTATAAGAAGTAATAGCCACGTTATATACTTGCCTACATACTGGCAAATATTTTTACTACGACAAGTGCTATTCTCAAATTCATACCGATCTATTCCTACTAAAACAAAAAAAAAAAAAACAAATAAAAAGTAATTCTATCTAAACATACATAAGGAGATGTCCCAAAATGTATGGACCTTGGGCCAGGTACGTGTACACTATACATAAAAATAGGGCAATATATTTAAAACGGTTCTCAACTGTCCAATTACTTTAAAATGGCTTTGTTTGCTGGTAAACCACAATTAATTACACTTCAAATTGCAACACACAACCAAAACCCGTCATGAGGGTAAGCTGTCATAACGTTAATTAATGACGTTTGATATATTTAATACTCAAGAAGAGGACTGCAGTGACCGTGAAGTGACACTGTTGTGACAGCTGACAGTCCTCTTTCTATGATCAATGGTCGATCTATGGTTTAGTGTCATTGGTTTTTTACACAGAGTAACTAAATCGGTGAGACGCCATGTTGAAAATCGATAAATATAATTGATAAATATCAATTCCCTACCACAACATTACACATTTAAATTAATTATCTGTATTTTTCCCGATTTCTACGGAATTTGCTCTTTTTTTTTGGGTAGTGTACACAGACCTGGCCTATTTTGAAACATCTCCTTTAGACAGCCACAGTACGTTATAAAAATACTTGTGTCGGAGCTGTCTATCCAACCAGGAGCGGTCAACCCGTCATACTTTTCATACAAACGCTCGTACGTGCTTATAGCGTTTTAACATATCTTTCTAAGAATTTTTTGAACTAATAGGTATTTTGTGCACTGTAGGTATCTAGGTTTCTATCAAAGCGAAAAAAAATAATTGGAGAAACAAATTCAGTACAAGCCTCCAAAAATCTGCTTCTTTGCACAATTTTTACCTGAACTTTGGCCGTTCATAATGTACTCATAAATTGAAAAAGTAAAGAAAACATATCGATAGAAACCTCGCACATGTAATGAAGATTTTAAATGACATATATTTATTTCAATAAACTTGTAAGGCTTGCTAAAAAACACGTATTTCCTGGAATAAGTTTCATAAAATTTCCGCACACTATTTTCCGTTCAATGTTATCGCGTTCTCTTTGTTCACATTTTGGATAGATATTCCCTATAACTCTGGTCAGGCTATTAATTATTTGCTATACAAAACTTATTTTGAATTCTTCTATTATGTAGTATTTATGAAGAACATTATGGTCACCCTACCAAAGCTATGAAAAATGGAAAACGAATTGGCATTTCTATTAGAACAAATAGTTATTACTCAAATTTTGAATAAAAAAATACTAAAAAAACTTGATCTAATTTGTATTAATCTATGAGGTTGAGCCTAGTCAATAAAGTCTAAAATATTGAGCTCTCGGTTCAACGTTTTAAGAAAATTTGATTTTCATTTACTTTTCAACCAAAAGCTTTTGAACTTTTTTTAACTAATTCATAGAGATGTTCAACTATAAAAGGCATATTTACGTAGGTATTTCTTTAGTTAAACTCATGTTTTGTAGCTTCCGCAGTACAGACTGAGGGACCCAGTTAAACCGCCAGAAATCTGTAACGTCACATTCTAGCGAGTTCAATTTTTTTTAAGAATTAAGAAAATCCTAACTAATTTCTAAAATAAAAATTATTAACACAGAGATATTACTTTCTGAAATTTATACTGTGCTACTTTATGAATGCAGGCATCTGGATTGAGAGCCCAATTCATTTGTTCATAAAAGTTTTATATTTATTTATTTATTAATCTTTAATTCAGGTAGAACCCATAAAATTGTTAGTATTCCTTAACCTATGTTAGTATAAGACTTTAACACACAACTATACTACACAACTAATAATACATACTTAATTTCGCCACCTCACGGCTACACCTGGCAACAGTACATGCACTGCGCACAGGTGCCCCATAATGCGGCCTTCAGTCTTACTAGCAACAACGCTCAGGAGACTGTTGTCGCCACCCCGCATCCGACGCAGCAGCGAAGCGGATCTTTTACGAATAATCGCAAAGAAGTCGTCTGTACGCGCTGCTGCGAACATCCCTGATGCGCTACAGAAACGAGGTAGCGCCAGCAATATCCTAAAAGCGTTGTTGTATTGCACACGCAGGGCATTAAACGTTTTCTGCGTGTATCTGGTCCACAAACTGCATGTATAAAAGGTCTGGCAATAAGCCCTGAACAGAGTTATCTTGACATTGTCATCGCACTTTGCAAATCTGCGGGCCAGCATGTTGCATCTTACGGCCAATGCCCTACGCTCCCTCTCAATGTCACAGTTATCAGTGCCATCCTCTGTAACCCAGTGACCAAGGTACTTAAACTGTTTGACTCTGTTTAGCGTGGCACCACACAGCGAAACTGGTGGTACCACTTCATAGGTCTTGTTTTGTGCCATAAAAACTAACAGCTCGCTCTTCTTGGCATTATACCTTAGTCCATGGGCTCCAGCATAGCGCTCACATATATTTAACAGTTTCCTAAGAGCACTGATCGACGGACTCAGCAGCACCATATCGTCAGCATAACTGATGTTGTTGAAGGACACACCATCGATCGTGCATCCGATGCCAGTGCTGCTGAGTTCCTCGATCAGCTTATTCACATAGCAATTAAATAACTTGGGCGAGGTCAGCCCCCCTTGCCTCACCCCGCACTCTAACCTGTATACCTCTGAGTATGCGCCTGCCCACCTCACCGCGTTGAGTTGGTTATCGTACCAGAACTTTAGCACATTAACTACTTCTGGCGGCAGGTTAGCTTCATTAGTTAACTTTTTCCACAAGATGTCATATGAGACAAGGTCGAAAGCACTAGATAAGTCCAGGAAGCAAGCATACACAGGTGTTCTCCTCCCAGTGTAATATTGCACTGTACTCTTTAGGGTCATGATTGCAGTCTCAGTTGATAACCCATCCCTAAAACCAAATTGTCTGTCGTTAATTTTTAATTGTTTACCCAGACAACGGTCAAGTAAACAATCAAAAACTTTCGCTGTAACCGTAGCCAAGGAAATGGGTCTGTAATTATTAACATCAGACATATCACCGGTCTTATTCTTAGGGACGGGCACCACAACTGTTTTCACTAGATCAGCCGGCAAATACGAATGACTGACACATAAGTTGAATAGTAAGGCAAGAACCCTTGGGAGATGCACACCTGCGTTCTGCAGATGCTCAATACTTAAACTATCGTGACCAGGCGACTTACCCCTGGACATATTTTTGATGACGGAAGATACGTCCCGGGCCGTAAAACGTACACTTAGGTCATTACAGCTAATATTCGATGTTTGGTCTGCTGGACCCAGAGGTGAATCTATTTTGAAACGCTGTCGGAATAGGTTAGCAATATCGACAGACTCACCTTTACCGCCAACACTCGAAGGGAGACTAGACTCAGGATTCAACTTTTTCGTTTCTCTCCAAAAGCCTCCAAAATTCCTCGCCGAGTGGTGAGAAGCAATAATGTCCATTTTAATTTGATGCTGGTTATTTTGACACCACTTTAGCTTTGCCTTAAAAACTTTTCGCGCGTCACGCATTTGGATATGAATAGGTCCCGCACCGGGTTTACCATATTGCAACCAAAGCTCAAACCTGAGTCGAGCCTCCGCATGAGCCTCTTTCACATATTTGTTCCAACCCGTGACATACCTCCGCTTCAATTCAGTCCGACACAAACAAGTAGCCGCTGCTGACTTAATTCATGTTTAAGAAATTAGAAATTTATGAACCTTTGCTTTAAGTTCATAAATTTCTTAAACTCCATTTGTTTCGCAAGTATAAAAAATGGGCCTCCAGTCCAGATGCACATGTTATTTTAGGGTATTGTGGTGTCTTTACGACTTCTACGCGAACGAAGTCGTGGGCAGAAGCTAAATGTAAACAAACCATTACACAATCAGTATCATCGAACTGCTATTTTGAAGGGCTTAGCAATAAATGCGCCAGGTGAAGGGTCTGTAGACCAGTTTGTTACAAACGGACTTCACAATAGCTTCGTTTATATGGTAGTGCAGACATATTCATTAAGGTAGCCATTCTCGTGTCATTTGTTAATTAGTTATGCAACGTATTGGGAGAGTAAGAGTTTAGTTCGATTGGTAATGTGGGATGGTGGTGATGAAAAGGTCGTGAGGTCAATAGGTAGGTACTTACAACGCTTTATTATGTTGTCATAGGTGAAGATATTTGTAGAGCAAAGTTATTTAGAAAGGCAATCATAACACAATCATGTTAAGTCCCTGATCACAAAATTTTCATTAACGATGTTTTTCTTCTTAGATTAGTTGGATAGGAAAAAGGAAACGACGACCTCATCTAGTTTTTATATGAATGAATGAATGAAATTAACCGACCCCAGCATGGTCTAACTATGGTCTATTCTATTCTATTCTATTGGGTTGGCTAATAAGTAATGAGTGACATACAACTATTTTATTTGTATTTATTTATTAAATGAATAATTGTTAATCATTAATATGTTATTCACCGTCGGTTTCTACTACCATTCGCCATCGATCTGGCAAAGAGTGAATGGCGTCCGCATAGAACTTCGTTGGTTTTGAATTGAAGAAGTCATCTATGTATTGTTTCAAGTGTGGTTCATCGTCAAAGCTTTTTTCCAGTAAATTATTACTAAGTGATCGGAACAAGCTGAAATCAGTTGGTGTTAAGTCCGGCGAATATGGAGGGTGGGGTATTATTTCCCAATTAAGCTCCAATAGTTTTGACCTGGTACTCTTAGCAATATGCGGCCGGGCATTGTCATGCAGGAAAAATATTTTGTCGTGTTGTGGACGTTTGCGATGGATGTCAAGCTTCAATTTTTCGAGTTGATCACAAAATACTGTTGCTGTAATCGTAGTATTAGTAAGAAGGAATTCCCAGCTTATTACTCCATGTATATCCCATCAGACATAAAGCATTACCTTGCGAGGATGAAGATCACCTTTTGACGTTGGTTTTCCCTGTTCCTTACATCCCAGCCACTGGCGCTTGCGTGTGTGATTAACATAGAGAACCCACTTTTCATCTCCAGTGATAAGATGATCTAACCAATTGTGCGGCGGAAAGATAAAAGTTGTACACAAATCTCAGCTCGGTAGGTCAGCTGATCTTTACTTAATTGATGGGGTACCCAAACAGTATATTTGTAAGTCTTTCCCAAACCATGTAAATGATTTTTTATGGTGCCATGAGAGCACTAGAGCTGAACAGCCAAATCTCGTGTAGTTCTTCGAGGATCTTCTTCGATTAATAGTTTTAATTTATCGATATCTATTTCCACGGGAAAGGATTGATGCATTCGCGATGTGGTGCTGGAGACGAATATTGAGAATACCGTGGACTGCCAAACGCACCAATGCATCGATCTTAACTCAGCTTCGAACAAAAACCCGATTGTCGACCATATGCCAACAACGCATTCTCTCCTATTTCGGCCATATAGTACGCAGAGGCGATGAAAGTTTGGAAAAACTGATTGTGGTTGGGAACACCGAAGGCAAAAGATCGCGCGGTCGTTCACCAATACGATGGAGCGATCAGGTGAAGGAATCATCGTCCTCAAAATTCTACACGGGGGTAAGGGATGCGCTGGACAGAAACCGGTGGAGGCGGATCATCCGCTCCAGATGCAACTCCGAAGCTGACCACGATCCTCAGATATGAGGGACCGACTGCAGAGAGAGAGAGAGATTTCCACGGGGCGCCCAGACCTTGGTTGATCGGTTAAGGAAAAATCGTTATTACGGAACCGTTGGAACCAGCGCTTTGCTGTTGCTTCGGAGACTGCATCGTGAGCTATCCTTTGACATATATTACGTGTAGCTTCTACAGCAGAATGCCCAGATTGAAACTCATGTAATAAACAATGTCGTACGTGGGTTTTAATATCACTCATTTCTTTGTGAACTTTAACGCACTAACAGCCAAACTATCAATAACGCGCATGAGCGCGACTCGCTCTTTATATACCCTCTGCTACAGAACGTTCTCGAACCTTTCCGAAAATTCTAGAATTTATAAACTAAAACGCTCATTACTTCTTAGCCAACCCGATATTTTTAATAAATGGCAAGTAAAGCCGATGTCGACTATTCTGCCAGTGTCTAAAGTGAACTAAAAAAACAAGAGTGCATGCAAGAAAAAAAAATATAATGAGTATGTTATAAACAAATAAAAATTCTTTGACTGATACAGTTGAACACCATGTAGATATTGCTGGTTTAGTACAGGAACATACATAATAATTTATAATTTTATGTTATTGTGACGGATGAAGGACAACAGCGCCACAAGCAGATGTGGGGAGGAATACGTTAGTAACGAGGGGAAATTAGTCGGAAGAGGGTTAACTATGGTCTGTTTTTTTAATATCGGAGACTAAATTGACATTTGAAATGTTCCATGTATCATTTTTTCATTTCATAGTTTGACATTTGCACCTGTCAAATTAGTCTCCGAGATTAAAAAACAGACCATAAACTCGATTACTCCAATGAAGCCAAAGATTCACACTAGCCCCTGTTGCGTCATGTTAATATGGTGCAACAGGGATCATTGCTTATCAAGGAGTAGACCGGGGGGCGCGATAATGGTACGGAAGACTTGTCCTTAGGATATGGATAAGGATTATACAGCCTACCGAGTATGCACTATATAGTAAGCATTGGAATTGCGGAGAGACGGGTGATATACTGTATGATTTTTTTTTACCGTCTTGAAAAAAATAGGGTACAATAGGTGAACGGAGTAGAAGCCTATGGTATATACCTAGTTCTTTTTTTGTTTTTTCAATAGCTGAGACAGATATTGCTCTACAACTATTCATTAGAAATAAAGTAGAACAATAAAAACAGAAATTATGAAAAAACTTTATAGATCGTTAAAAAATATCGAAATTCAATATTATTATTAAAAAAAAAAAACTAGGTATGCCATAGGCTACTACTTCATTCACCTATTATACCCTATTTTATTCAAGACGGTAAAAAAGTCATCCAGTACATGGATGGGCTCTTTTAACGACGCCTCATCTAGTCTTAATACCTACATAATTTATTTTTTACGTGTAAAAGTGTTTTTTTTTTCAGTTTGCAGAAATAAATATCATTTATTTCCATTTATTTCTGATTCTGCATTAATTCATCATTTACCGTCACTCATAATAACATATAAATTACCTCCTAATTATCCCATATCAACCGATTCACCAGTTATGAATTTCAAAAACCGGCCAAGTGCTTGTCGGACCACGCACAATGAAGGGTTCCGTAGTTGGGATGAATATAAATTCCCTGAATTCGCGACAAAAAAATCAGTTGTCCCATACCATGTTCACATAACTCGTCAAAATGTAGGGAGCAGCTGATTTTTTTTCGCGATTTCAGGGTTGGTGCCATAGTAAAAGTTGTTTGTTATCATGAGTACAATCATGTGTTTAAGTATCGGTCACTAATTACCAGTCACCCTATAAAGTATTTTTTTATGCAGTGCGCTTTCTCAGGTTATTCTATCCATGAATATGAACAACTTTCAGTATGGGACCAACCCTGAAATCGCGAAAGAAAAAATCAGCTGTTCAGTACACTTTGACGAATTATGCGAACATAATAGTACTGAACAGCTAATTTTTTTTTCGCAATTTCCGGGCTGGTCCCATAGTGAAAGTTGTTCATATTCATGGGTAGAATAACCTGTGAAAATTTGCGCACTACTTAAAAAATGGTCCTGTATATAGTACTACCGTAAATTTCACGTACCTATCCAGAAACAACCATTTAGCTGGCTTGAGAAGAACACTTGACTCTAACAAAAATCCCTGAATCGAAAAATGGTTTTCACATACCCGCAATATTTTTGAACGCCCGATCTAACGATACCCCACAGCATGGAATATACGATAAAAAAATATCATCACTACTTTAAAATAATTTGTTTTTTCAAGATTTTATTTTACAACTTTGTTGGCGTGATTAATAATGTATAGGTACCCATGCTAGATTACAACTTTCTTAGAAAAGTCTCTGAGCTAAGTCGCGGAGACAGACAGACGGAAATGGCGAAACTAGGATTCCTTATTGACTACGTAACCTTAAAAAGAAAGATATTATCAAGCACTCAAGAAGATGAACAGTAGCATCAGTAGCCTTATAATAACCAAAACTGTGATCACCGGTCTGCCAAGACGACGGAACAGAAGTAACATTTATATTATTTTACTTTTAAGATAACTCATCAATAATCATAGATCAACCTTTCCCTCTGTGTATATGTTACAATCCCATAATAGCATGGAAAACAACATTTGCGCAACTCAACTTCGCAACCAATGATGGTTCTGTATGTATTTCATATGTTTTGCTTCATTACCATGTGGTCCGGTTTATGGGATCTTCCAATTTGGCACGAGTTCGTTTCTACTGCCTGAGACGTTACGTCATTTAAAGTTTTGACAAATCTAAACGACGTTTCTTAGAGTGGGACATAACAGAAATCCTTCTTCTTCTTCTTCGCTTGGCTCTTGACAGAGCGGTCGTGGTCACGATTAATCCAATCGCAGATGTGGTTGTTGCCCGCCTCACGATCTCTCTCCACCCGGTTCTGTTGGACAACAGTCTGGCGCATCCATTAACAGGGCCTCCAACCGCGGATTTTATTTGATCGGTCCACTTCATCGGTGACCTCCCGCGCGTTGTCTGTACCTCTATGGAGTCATTATTCTGTTTGGAGACATAACCAAACAACTTCAGTATTCGAGACTGTACTAGTGCTTATAGACGCTGTTTGATGCCGAGTTCTTGGAGTATGGAGATGTTTCTGCGGAATTCTATCCATGATAACCCAAGCATTCTTCTCCAGCACCACATTTCTAGAGCATCTACTTTCCTTTTTTCCAGTTCCCGTAATATCCATGTCTTAACTGCGTACAGAAATATGGAGAATAAAAGTATACGGACGAGCCTGATCTTAGCGCCTTTAGTTATGTTGCAATTCCTCCATATTTTCTTAGCTTGTCCATTGCCCCTCTAGCCACAGCCATACGCCGTGTCACCTCATCCAAACAGCTGAGCAACAGAAATGCAGCAAGCATTTAAATATTACGTTGAACTTAATGAGACAAGAATATAATTATGAGACAGGTACCTACTATGATTGAAGTAGACTTAGTTCAGTGTCCTTTACCATTATATAATTAGGTAGTACAATCCTGAGATGGCACAATGGACACCAAAATTATAGGTTCTCGAAAGCAGTAGAGAGAGAAAATTTCAAACAGTGTTCTCAGCAGAGGGATTCCAAAGGATAAATAATCTATTGTCCAATGGAAACGTGCTCTTTTAATGCAATGATACAAAAATTAATATGTACACATATCTATGATAGATAGCGAACCTCACACACAACGCACGCAGCTTCGTGTTAAAATCGTTAATTATTTTCTTGTTCCATAGATCTCGTCTGTAGGTTAATGTGAGATTAATTAGATGGGAGAGAAAATACAAAAGAACTTTTTGAACAGTTCCGTTGGGAACGAACTTAAGTGTGTAAAGTTTTCGAGGGTGTTAAAGCCGATATTGACGTCAAAATGAAAATCCAAGATGGTGGCTGCGAAAATTTTAAAAATTTTCATCTGCGTGTCGTTTTAATGATTTTCGAGGGTGTTAAAGCTAATAGTGACGTTAAAATGTAAATCCACGATGGCGGCTGCAAAATAGTTCAAATTTTCCATCATGGGTGTTGTTTTTATGATTTTCAAGGGTCTAAAAGTCGATAGTGATATTATAGATAGTGTAAATTCAACATTATGGCTACGAAAATTTTCAAATTTTTCATGAGTATCGTTTTCATGGTTTTCGAGGGTGTGAAAGCTGATAATGACGTCTGCGCCTAGTGACGGGGATGACATGACACAGGACACTGCTCACTAAACAAACACTTCCACACAATAATAATAACGGACAATCCTCTAATAACGGACAGTCCTCTGTGCAGGGCTTGCATGGAGGCTAAGGAAACCGTTGCGCATGTGCTCTTTGAAAGCACAGGCGTTACCCAGATTAAAACAGAAATCTCTCAGATCTTTTCCAGATGTTCTGGACAGACCAGGAGACGTGATCAACTTCTGGAGGGAGGTGGGCTGGTTGGAATAACCACCGACGGCCGCCATGGCTCACGTACAATGGTCCACTTGAAGGACTAAGTGAGGAAAACAAACCCAATAACATATGAGTAGAACATAGTGTGGAAATAGAAAATGATGTCACTTTCACAATTCCTTAGACCGTACAAAACTTTTAAAAGCTTATGGTCTGTATACATAAAAAAAAATCAGCTGTTCAGTACATTTTGACGAATTATGCGAACATAAATGTACTGAACAGCTGATTTTTTTTTCGCGGTTTCAGGTATGGTCTCATAGTAAAAGTTGTTCATAATGATGAGTACAATGACCCCTTCAGAGGTTGTTGGTGTTTTACCAATAACCCTGTATATATATACCTTGAAAAGCTTTAAATAAATAAATAAATAAATAAATCTTTATTTTCAGACCAGAGATCCATAAAGTACCGAGTAAACAAGTAGGCACTTACTAAATTATCAGATTCTTTTTTCCATAAACAAGAATGCTCTTTTTGTAATACAAAACGTAGCAGTCACAGAAGAGATAAAGAACCGTATGTTTCCACGTAGCCTTCTTTTAGTTAATAGTTAGCAATCGTTAAACGTTATGGTTAAAGTTATTTCGCGGTAACCTTCGGTTAGTTAACACTTATGTAACAGAAACTTAACTAATTGATATGTTTTTATAAAATATTTCATTAAATATGGCCAATAGTGTTAGGTAAACTGTTGTTGCAATGGAATAATAATAATAATAATTTATTTAGTTCCTTTTACAAACTAATACATTTAGTAACTTATAAATACTTAGTAGTAGTACCAAGATCTTAACAGATTGGCTTAATTACTTATACACAAACTAGTTTAATTTACACAGGATTTTAATGACCTATGAAAATAAAATTGATAATGCGTCAAACTTTTTCCAAATTTTATTTGTCTGCGACAGCAATCAAAAACACTACTTAGGGCGAATTTTGCCAAAGAAACTCGTATGGGATGAACGCTCTTAAGGCGAAAGCGTCAAGGTAGCCTGCGAAATTCAAATTTTCTTACGTTTTTGCAATTTACAAGGCGGTACACAACAAGTATCTATTTACATAATTAGAATCATTAAAGTGATCAATACAACTCATTAAGACCAGCAGTGGCATTCTGTACAAATCTCACCGTGAAAACTTTGGTGAGGTGAGCGTGGAGTGAGCTGTCAATAGTGTCAATCCCTAGCATCAGGTGGAATGACAGCCCACTTCAAGCTCACTTCACCTAGGTTTTCTATTTCATGAAATCTTGACATTTCAGGATTATACTAACTTAAGGAGTTGTATTACTGTAATAATTCTGTAAAAACATATTTGTTACGGGCGCAAATCATACTTTATTTAACATACAACTTAATACTGACTTGCAAATTGCAAAAAAAAAACGTAAGAAAATTTGAATTTCGCGGGCTACCCTAACGCTTCCCCCTTAAAGAGACCATGAGCACTCGGACCCCACGGTCCGAGGATTTCAACTCCAACAATAAGGTTATTTTCTTTATATTTGCGCCGCTTGAGGTTTTCTGCAGCCGCAGCAGCGGCGCCAGCACAGCATGCTGAAGAGTTATTATTTAGTAGACCATCTCAGACAAGATGCATATTATAACATCAACCAGTCGCCTTACCACATATCTAACATAATACAATATAATATTTTCTTTTACATCACCTAATGACAGGCAGACACACGATACAATCAGTGCACCGTAACGTTACAAATATGTATATAATTTACGTAATAAGATGTGGATCTTATGTCGTAGGAAGATGGCGGCAAGACGAGCCTATTGGCCAATCTGCTGAGCGATAGAACTGAAAGTGAAGTTATTGATATGTGATGCGGATTGAAGAACAATGTATTTGTTACTAGATTCCGCCCGCGGCTTCGCTCGCGTAGTTTGTTGATAAAAAGTAACATATTATATGTCCTTCCCCAGGCTTCAGACTATCCATATCTCATCATAAGTGTTTCTTGTTGACGTTTGACCTTGCTATGCGGCCCTTTCAGCAACAGCGCGTCGGCGAGATTCAGCCGCTCCAAAGGTGGCTCTTAGAGACGCGATGACTCACCTTGTAACATAATATGACAACCTGTATTCGCCAATGTAGACAGTGCTGTTTACTTAGTACGTCAATCTGCCCAGCCTTTTTTTCAACTATGTTGGGGTCGGCTTCCAGTCTAACCGGATGCAGCTGAATACCAGTATTTTACATGGAGCGACTGCCTATCTGTACCTCTTGGTAATATGATACCCCTTGGTAAGACTGGTTGTCAGACTTTCGGGCTTCTAACGACTACCAAAGATCCACGAATGACAACCGGGACCAACGGCTTAACGTGCTTTCCGAGGCACAGAGGAGTCTCGGTATGTAAAGTTCCTCCTGTTTACTTAGTACGTATAACCAGATTTCGCCAGTTGTTTTTAAGTTCCTTGCTATGTGACAAGTACGAGTATATTGAAAATTGAATTCAAATTCATTTATTTTTTGTCACAGGTGAAATATCGCTGTAACATACCTATAAGGTGTACAATATTTAATGTTTGTTCCATATTTATTTAACATCAAAATCATTATTCGTCCTGAGTCAACGTCCATCATTCGTCATGCATTAATATAGTTGCTAATTCACAGTCAGATAAAAAAAGTAATAGGTGCAGACGCCAGCACATCAAGCTACTACAATCTATCAGATTTCTTTAATAGATTTTCGACTTTATTGCTAAAGCATTAGGTTCAAGGTTGATTGGGAAAATCTGACAGTTTCGGGTAGGTTGACCTGCTGGCGTCTGTACATTGATTTCTTACTAATTAAATTATTCATTAATTTGAAATAATGTATAAACATTTTGTGGCCGTACACTGTCTCTCAAAATACAGGTGGTAATTTAGTTTGGTTTTAAAAATTTTAGTACAGATTTTGCAACTAACCTAATTAAAAGTATAACTCTCTACCCACTGTGGTTGCTGTAACTCTCTGTAATTTTGATGAATAAACATATTATTATTATTTAAGCTTTTCGCATATCTCGGGACCCTGGGGTCCCGGAACTTTGGAGCCGAAACCAACTCGCAGAGGAGGTATTAAATCCCATAAATCCAGACTAATGAACATTCCAAGTCTGTGGGGCATTGCGTAACATACTATCAATCGAAATCGGTTTTATTTTGACAGTTCAACAACATTCATTGCGTTATTTACGGTGTTGAGCTGACAATTTTTTCGAACATGTGAAGCAATGGATAAGCAATTTGCTTTAAAATGATTCAGGTTCCGATTGATAGTGTATTACGCATTTAGGTTGCTGGTATAATTCCTAGTCTAATGAACAATCAGCACGTGTAGCACAACTAAGAAATAAAGAAAAGAAAGAAAGACTTTCATATCTATCTACTGCGAAGAATAGACATATTTATTTCAATACAAAGAGACACCGTAGAAATCTTTCTACACACAATCTGTCATTTTGTCTTTTTGTTTCTTCAGCTTCTAGAATGGTAATGCTATAGGCATGCAGGACGCAACGCTAACGGTTGTGCCTATGGATTTTTTTTTATTTTATTTTTTTTTATTTGAGATGGGTTTGCTCTTGATTCTAGTCTAGGTCGGAGGTGGTCAGATACAAAGTCGACGATGTGTGAGCTTACCCAGAAGAAGCCTGTTCATTTTCAGTTATGGTCAAAATATGGCAACTGAGTGGCATTACTTCCTTGGATGAGCCTTTCAAGTGGGGTGTGAGCCTGTCAAGAGTGAGGAGCTCGTGGCTAATTAATAACAGCTGCACGGGTCGATCCATCAGGTTAAGCTAAGATTGCCGGGGTTAGTCTGTGGATGGGTGACCATCTTTTCATACCGAGACTCCTCCGTGCCTCGGAAAGCACGGTAAGCCTTTGGTCCCGGCTGTCATTAGTGGATCTTTGACAGTCCTTGCGGGTCGTCAGAAGCCCGAAAGTCTGACAACCAGTCTTACCAAAGGGTATCTTATTACCCAGTAACTGGGTTGTGGAGGTCAGATAGGCAGTCGCTCCATGTGAAATACTGGTATTCAGCTGCATACGGTTAGACTGGAAGCCGACCCCAACATAGTTGGGAAAAGGCTAGGCTGAATGATTGATGAGCCTTTCAAGTGGACTCTACTCCTACTAAAACCAAATTTAAAGTCTGCAAACTCCACAGTGTGTGCAGGCAACATGAATTGCACAAACGGCTTTCATCGTCCGTCGGTTTCATCAACAGGTGAACGTACACAGACACAAACACACCTACTTATAAATAAAATACACCCACACTCCTGCAATTCCTACCTACCATGTGTTGCATAGTGGCAATCATAAGTTTTGTTTTATTTACGACAAATTACTTAATTGGCAGTTATGAGAGCGAGAAGGAATTCTGTTATGAATTTATGATTCTGGAAAAAAAAGACGAATAAAATGAGTGTTAGGTAGGTTCATACATATTCATTTGTTCTTATATCTTCTATTATTCAATCGCACCTTTAGAATTACAGAGACCTAATTTGAACTTTTATGATACCACCTTTAGACCTAATTTGAAATTTTATGATCGCACCCGTAGACCTAATTTACGAACGATACGCAGCAGTGCGATGTGCTTCGGCCCAGTGCGGTCCGCCTGTCCTCTCAGATCCCGACAACCCCATAACTCTTCTCCAGGATAGCAGTAGGGGCCGTAGGAACAAAAACAAATAGACATTCCGACCTCGCCGCCGAGGCCCCTCGCGACGACCCTGAAGTAATCGTCCTCCCCCCCGTCCCTTGCTCGGGAATGAAGTGCCAGCTGGTGGCGTAATTGAGCCAGTAGCTTTAAACTCCCCGTTCAATAATAATTACTTTAATTTGATCCAGCCTGTCCCATCTTGCTGTCCTCCCCAGCGACGCCCTAAGCCGAGGTTTGTTCCCCACAGGGGGAGCCCTTAGCGTGTAGTCGCTTAATCTGTAAGTTTTATAATCTGTAAGTTTGAGTTCGCTTAAGGCAGCCACAGGATTGACTTATTAAGATTTACTTTATTAATTGGTTAAGTAGTTACGGCCTCTCTAGGCCAACTACGGGATGCCATATATATAAATAAAACAAAGCGGTCCGCAACAAACAAAAAGTAATAATATGATGCAAGAGGATTCGCAATGCGATTTTGCAATACGTTGCGGTGCGGGCGCCCTAATGTGCGCGAGCCTTGATAGGTAAAATAAAAGACTCGCATACACACGTTTTTCTTCAGTCGATAGACATTCATAGATCCTTACTATTGGATTTGAATCCAAGCCCTAGCTAGGGAAATCGAAACCAAACCAGTCGATCAGGTTCAGGAGCGCTAACCTTGGACCTACAGTTATTGTTATTATCATAAAGCCTCGTTCACACGACGACCTACCGATCGACGATAGGCGAGAATGTCCATGCGTACTGATCGCCTACCTAGCCTTTTCCCGACTATGTTGGGGTCAGCTTCCAGTTTAACCGGATGCAGTTAAATACCAATATGCTATACAGACCAACTGCTTACCTCACCTCCACAACCCAGTTACTGGGTAACACCATACAATACTACATTATTATACTTGTTGCAAGATTTTCAGGCTTCTGACTACCCGTACCTAACGACTATCAAAGATCTACGAATGACAACCGGACCCGACGGCCTTCTTTTTTTTTTAGATGGTAAATCATCAAATAACTTCTCCCGCTCTGGGCGGAGCGGGACGGCGTGTCAGACTTCTACTCACTAAAATCCACACGTGTTCCTTCAGTTGCCTGTACCAGGGCCACGGTAACTCTTTAAAACATCCCGCGACCCTGCCTTGCATCAGCCTTAGCGGACCCCATCAGTTAGTGCTAACATCTCTTTGAGCAACGCGCCCTCGACCCGAGACTGGTCCTCAAGCCCGCGCCTATGTGCTTTTTGGGGTATTGAGCGGTTTCGGTATGAAAGCAAGCGACAAGCGTAGCTAACCTTGATTGATCGACGGTTGTTACTTAGTCACAAGACCCTCTCACATAATGAGTGCGATGTTGCTTGCCTATCGCATGAAAATTCTCGCCTCTCATGAACGGTCAAGTAGCTGTCCTTGTGTAAACGAGGCTTTATTTGTACCGCACAGTGTGGGTCGTGGGTATGTAACCGGATAGAGATGACTTGTGTTGCAGATGTATGAAGTTAATATCTGTTTACCATACATTTGACATACTTATCGATCTGCTTACATGCTTCGCAGGGTGGCTGGTAGCAGCTGGATGAGAGAAGCCGGTCGAGTTTAATGACGTGTGATAGGAGACGCCTACGTCCAGCAGTGGACTGCTGTAGGCTGATGATGAAGATGCCTATAGGGTGTGTAGAATTTATGGACATGTGTGGAGTGGAAAATTTCGTGAGGAAATGTTTTGAGCATGATTGTGGATGGCTATAACATATGATATGACTAGAAAGGGGAGAACTACCGAGATGGCGACTAAAAGAGAAGTATGAAAGCAAAAGACATGTTGCACCGACCTTAAATAAATTGAAGAGACCATACGGAATGATTTTGTTGCTTTGGAAGGTGGATCTGCACCCTTGCGCCATATCATGTTCACGTGTATGTGTGTCACGGCGTGCTGTGCTGGCGCTGCGGCTGCGGCTGCTGAAACCCTCAAGCGACACAAATACTGTAACCTTATGGGTAACCACAGTGTTGAGTAGTTTGGGGTCGAAACGCTCGGGTCATGGGGCCTGATTGCGCCTAAATTTCTCGCCGACTGGCCGACATTTCACGTGATCAGAGGGCTGACTCGCTCTTTTGCCAAAGAATTAGCATTGCCATTCAACGTGGCAATGCTGCCAGTCTTCTGGGCACGTTTCCGGATGACAGCGATGCGGATGAGTACTTCGACGCCTGAGTACCCATTTGTTTTTGTATTTATTTGTATAGTTAGTTAGTAATTAAATTAAGGTCTAATACGACCGATCGATTGGTTGACGATCGGTCGATTGGTTAAAACGGTAAGGTAGCCCGCGAAATTAAAATTTTCTTGCGTTTTTTGCAATTAGCAGGTCAGTGTCAGGTTGTATCTTGATCAAAATATTATGATTCGTGACTATAACAAATATGTATTTACAGTTAACTCAATCATTGGTTAAACATAGTAACTAATGGCATAACTCATTCATGTTTAGCCTTTCACATTTAGCCAAAATTCAACCATTAGTTACTATGTATAGCCATACGGATCAAAAAACCGGCCCTAAGTTAGATTTGCCCCGGATTGGTCTGATTTCTGAAATCAGACCAATCCGGGGCACTTCATCTTAACTAATCAAGTTATCGAGCTATTTTTTTTTACTAATAACGAAGCATCCTAGTGCAAAATATACCGATAGATAAGAATGTTATGTGACCAAAAAAGAAAAGCTGTAAAATAAAGAAATCTTTAATAATCTAAGTAAATAGTGGGTAATTCCGCAAGGTAGATGAAAGTCAGCGATTTCCAGTGAATCAAATTAACGAGATCAAATCAAGAACTTGAAACCGCAAATGGTGAAGACGAAGACCAACTTTAGAAAAATATTATTACTAATGAAACAAATGTTACCATTGAATCCGTTTGAATCCTATTACAGGGTCGAATTAAATTAGCTAGTGAAACTCCGCAGGCGTGATGCGTATCTAAACATGATAAAACAAAAACATAATTAATTTGCTGAGTTTTTTGGGTCATGGTAGTGTCAGTCAGTCACTTAAAATATCAGTATTTTTTTTTTGTGTATACTTCACAGACGTGATGGGTAAACACGATGTTCGTCTGCGGAGTTTCGCTAGATAATTTAATTTTATCCCTGTATAGCTCGTCTTTAATTTTCCTGCTCTAGGGCTAAAGCTTTTTGTCTTCTAAGAGAAGGAACGATCATGTCATGTTGGTAAACTTCAAGTTTATCGAAACAGAAAAATAACTGAAGAAATAAGACTCAATAGTCAATCGAACCCATAAGGCTGTGGGTTCAAACCCGGGCAAGTACTAATATGATTATTTTAATTCATTATTACGTAATTGCTGAGGTTATCTTGGACATTAGTGACATCGGTGAATCGTGAGGAAGACAGGACTTGGGGCGTTTGTCCACCGCAGCCGTCACCGAGAAACGAGATTATTCAAACCGAACGTGGCATCCCGGTGACGGCGATCGTTTGTCCACCGCGACCGAAGTCGGCGGTTCAGTATGTTATGAATTATTTATGACAGACAAAACAAAAGCCATGCGAACGGATCTGGTGCGACGGCATTGTGCGGACCAAACGTGCTTTGTATTGCCGGTACATTGGCCCGTAACAATCAGGTGCGCAGTTCTAGCGGCCGCGCCGAACTACTCGAAACTTCGGCGGCCGCACAGTGTGTTTTTCACCCTAAAAATCGGACATGCCCTTTTTATTCCAATAATAGATGCTCTAACATGTTTGGAATGCGAGAGTAGAACACCCAGAGTTCAATTATATTTAAAACCAAAGTTAAAGTCGTTTTTATTATTTTTCTATGGAAACCAGAAAAACCACAAAAATATTAATATAAAAAAAACTATTGAATAATTCTAATATATTTATGTACAGTATTATAAAACACCATTTCGTCTTTATTTTAAGATAATACTTGTAATTTTAACTGCATTCAAATGGGTGTTATGGATTTTTTAGCTTCATTTCGTAATTTATTTTTATTTTTTTTATCTTAGCGAATATGGATTTTATTTCCTAATGTTGTTATTAATTATATCTTTATCCATTTAAATTCAAAATATCTAATCCATATCTAGTAGGATCTCGAAGATATCGGATTTTGAAAATGACGACCTAGGGTTGACACAAATCCAAAATGACAAAATATTTTCTAAAAAAATACCTAATTGTGAAGAGATGATCGTCATACGTAATAATAACGTTTTGCGCTTTTAGTGTAAGTTAATTAAAATAGAAGTAATTTTTCAAAATATTGTTTTTTTTTTTGAGGTAGTAGTAACCAATACCAAATAACCTATTCTTGTAATAGGTAGGTACTACGTGCAATATGGGTGGGATTAACTTGAACTTTTTCTCTGCATCATCCAAAGTTTGACTAGTAGAAAATTACTTTTATGCCTATAAAATTAAGTCCACCTTAAGCAATTCATTTACATTAACCGCTCAGGTACCGCGCGCGTGTTAATCATTATGCGCGCGGGGCCTGACCGATTAAAGTTTTAAATAAATGAATAAGAAAGACTTAGAAATTCAACAATACCATGAACGTTCTTTTTATTTTGCAATAATTGTAAGTATTTAAGCATAGGTTCCTTCTTCTTAATATATCGGAATATAAATATTGACATTAAAAGGGATTTTAATCTGATGAAGGAGATTATTTGGTAAAGGGAAGGGGTCCGCCCTCGTTAGGTTTCAACTAAAACCCTTTACTGTTAAATAATCTCTGGAGGAACGGGGGTGAGGCACCATGGAGCCGTTAAAGACCCATGGTACCACTTCGCCTCAACAGGAGTTGACCCAACCTGTTGAGGGATGTCTGTCCGGGCTCCGACCGGCTGACTTAATGCAAGGAGAGCAAGAGGGCGCCAACCCTCTTGTTGGTCAGCGAGTGGCAAATGAAGCTGTGGATACCGCCACAGCCGGTGCTCTTCAGTCTCCGAGAGTATCCGCAAATGCGCAAGGAGAACCTTTAACAACTAATTTTACCAAATTAAAAGCGTACCAAATACTTGTCGGCGCTGCTAAAAAACTTGGAAAAAATGTCCGACCCACTGATTTAGATATAAGCGATCGCATTTCAATTATTTTAGAAGCTCTGTCATTACCCTTAACTTACCAAACCAATAAAGACTTGCATAATTTAATCATTAAATTTACATCTAAATGTGAAACATTATACAAAAAATGTAATTATAATTATAATATTTTTATAAGAAAACACAAAAAGTGGCTAAACGAAGATTTTTGTAAACAGTGGTCTTGTGTGATAGCCGAACCTCTTCTTAGTAATTCTATTCTTGAACCTAGTCCCAGTTCTGTCCCAGATTACATTCCAAGCTTTGATTTATGTCCTGATTCTGAACCTGGTCCCAGTCACGTCCTTGATTCATATCCTGTCTCCGCTTCCATCCCCTCTACTGATTCATCTTTGATTCCCGGTTCTGTACCGATGAGTAGATATGATGATCCTATTCTTGAACCTAGTCCCAGTTCTATCCCAGATTACATTTCAAGCATTGATTTATGTCCTGTTTCTGAACCTAGTCCCTTCCATGTCCTTGACTTAGACCTTCCATCTCAATCAATTCCCAATTCGAACTATCCTATCCCTGAACCTGGTCCCAGTCACGTCCTTGATTCATATCCTGTCTCCGTTTCCATCCCCTCTACTGATTCATCATTGATTCCTGGTTCTGTACCGATGAGTAGATATGATGATCTTTCCTTAAGACAGAAACACAGAGCTCGAAAACGCTTGCAGGATTATTTAGAAAATGAGTCCCCTAATAAAGTAATATCAGTCTTTGCGAGCACTGTTGAAGTAGGAGGTAGAAAATTAAAAAAGAGCGTTTCCAAAGACCTAGAATTTATTTTTGATTCATGTGTACAGACTCCAACAAGACCGACAAAAATTGCTTCAAAAATTAGAACGCAACCGACACCTTATTCAGCAGATGAAACACTAGCTATTTATATTGACAGACAGTTTTCAGTAGAGACATACAAATTTTTACAACAAGATTTAAAAGCTCGTGGATTTAACGCCTTCCCTCTATACAGCCAAGTGCTCCAAGCCAAAAAACAATGCTACCCGTTACATCCAGTCCATGTATCTGATACAGAAGCTATTATACCAGTTTCCAGCCTAGTTTCTCATTCTTTCGAAAGACTAGTTCAATCGTATGACGCAACTTTCACTGACTACTGTAATCGAAAAGATACCAATAAATTAAATTGTATTTTTGAAGCATCTTGGGGGTTTGACGGTAGTACAGGCCAATCACTATATAAACAGAACTTTTCCCAAAATGAACATGACGAAAGTTGCCTTTTTGCAACTACTTTTATACCGTTGCAGATCAAAACAACTTGTGGACAAGTTCTGTGGCGTAACCCTACTCCACAATCGTATAGATATTGTCGCCCAATTCACATTCAATATAAAAAAGAAACGACTGATTTAATAATGGCTGAAAAACTATTAATACAAAATCAAATTGACCAATTAGACAGATTTGATACTAAAACTTTAAGTGGTCAAACTATATCTACAGAGTTTAAACTATATTTGACAATAATAGATGGTAAAGTCTTAAATATTATTACTAATACAATGTCTCAACTTCGGTGCCCTTTTTGTAAAGCGACTTCTAAAGAATTTAATAATTTAGAGTCTGTGTATTTAAAACCTGTCGATCAAAACCTTTTAAGATATGGCATAAGTCCGTTGCACGCCTGGATTCGTGTTTTGGAATTTTTATTACATTTAGGTTATAAAATTATTGTAAAGAAATGGAGAGTACCTAAAAGTTCCCCGGAAGGTGTTCTTGTCAATGAGAATAAAAAAAAAATTCAGGACGAAATCCGCAGTAAATTAGGGCTGCTCGTAGATGTGGTTAAGCCTAATACGGGTACGACTAATGACGGAAATACTGCAAGGATGGCCCTGTCTAATAAGTGTCGTACAGTATTTGCTGAAATTTTAGGACTACAACAATGGCTTTTGGATGACTTACATGTCATACTAGTAGTTTTATCAAGTGGATTACCTGTTAATGCAGATAAATTTGATGAATTTTGTAAATTATTGGCCAAAAAATACGTAGAAGAGTATTCGTGGTATCCAATGACCGTAACTCTACATAAAATACTTGTGCACGGCAAAGCTATCATAAAAAACTCTGCACTACCCATAGGATTGTTATCTGAGCAAGCTGGGGAAGCACGTAATAAATTTTGGAGGCACGACCGCGAGCACCACACAAGAAAATCAGATAGAGAAAAAACAATTTTAGACCTTTTCCATCGAGCACTTGAATCCTCTGACCCCTTTATATCGAATATAAGGCTTAATAAAAGATTAAATAAGCTTAAGCGTCAACCTCTTCCACCCCAAGCCCTCATATTGTTAGAGCCTTTTGAAGTTCCAACGGACGAAGAAGAAGCTGATCCTGAGGAAAATACAACCACTATGGAGAATGACCTCCCAGATAATTTTGAAATGTTATCTGAAGATGTGGATTTTGATGATTCGTAGTCTTCTGGGTTGTCCGATACTGTACAAGAATCAGATATTTGCACTTATTTTTTTACACCTTTCTGTATCTCAGACAATATCTATTGCATTGATCTAGAAATATAATTCTTAAAATACAAATAATAATTATTTACTTTTAACAAAAAGTAAAACCGCCTTCAAAACCCATAAAATAAACTTATAATAGATACGGTTTAGGAAGTCGGTGGCAGTTTTTCCTCAATTAAACTATAATAGTTTATTTTATGGGTTTTTGAAGACGGTTTTACTTTTTTGATAAAAGTTTTATTATTTCTTAATTTTTAGTACCGAAAAAAAAGTAATCTTCGATTTACAACAATCATAATAATTGATTTACACTCACAACTAAAATTAAATAAAATGCAGATGTAACAATAATACAGCACCTACACCCTTTACTGTATTATTGTTACATCTGCTTAAACATTTACAGTGTACAGGCGTTATGTTATTTTATGGAAGGGTGTAAACAAGGCATAGTCGTACGATTAAAGGAATCGCGGGCAATTTGCTGTAAGTTATTGAAGAGTTCCGTTGTCTGTCTCCGAAACTCTTCATCAGATCTTTACTAAATTTGTGTGGTACCATTTCAAAGTGAACTTCTTTCAAACAAAAAAAGAATTTTGCAAATCCGTTTACAAATGACGGAGTTATGCCCGAACATAAAAACATAATGTAAACATCCGAATTCAAAACCTCCTCCTTTTTTGAAGTCGGTAAATAATAAATAGGTAGCATAGCAAAAAGCGTAACAATCAATAAATTAGGGTAATCGCTACCTATGCAATCCGAATTTCTCAAAATATTTCTACAAAGTTTATTTTCCAAGAGAGGCAACCCTAAAATCATAGAAATTCTATGAGAACTTTAGAAGCATGTTTCTCCGAGATCCTACTGGATATGGACACGATTATTTTTTTGGGGTTTAATTGTATCTTAGTCAATGTAATGAGTTTAAAATAAAATCCATATTCGTTTGGATTTATCATAAAAAAAATAAAATCTTAAATTAAAAAAAAAGCTGATACTGGGTTTCCTTGCGGAGTTAAAGTCTTGTAAGTATAGTCAAAAAATGCCTAAAATATACCGTTAGTTGTGTATTGTAACAGAAATAAGAGAAACTTTTCCTGAGACGAGATATTTTCAGATTTATCAAAATACCTAAAAATATCAAAATGGCTCTAACTTTGGTTCTAAGTATATTTGACCTCCGGGTGTTCTACTCTCGCATTTCAAACAGTTTTCAGCATCTATTAATGAAATAAAAAGGGCATATCCGATTTTTAGGGCAAAAAACACACTGTGGGCCGGGATGAAAGTGCTCGGGAGGCTGACGCGCGGTGGTCACATGGCCATAGGTATCACTACTTTGGCACCGTCATCTCGTTTATTTTGTTTATTTATTTATAGTTAATTAAAACGGTACAACACCAATTACATTAATTAACATAGAAACAATTATTACGTTGACATTAATTATTATGCAAATAATTTAATTTAAAACTAACATGGAACAGTGTCAGAACACCAGATATATACCTACGTATAATTTTACTCCATTCATCCGCAAACACATCACATTCAGGGTGTGCAGTCAGAAGTTCATGGCGGCGTCCTGGTGACGGCTGCGGTGGACAAACGCACTTATTGTCAATTTAAGTCTAAAATCGCCAACATGTCTTGATCAATGCTTGTGACTTCTCTATACGAGAAGAAGGCTTTGCCCTAAGTGGGACAATAATAAATATTTAAGTCAATCGAAAGCTTAGACGAAAGACTGACTTTTCTTTACCTTCTAATTGACCTAAGCAAGCCATAGAGCTAGACTCTAAAAAAACCATAGTGTCAACATCAGCACTCACGCTTGACGCTTTTACTGGGCCAATGAAATACGAAGCCACAGTTAAATTTTAATAGCAAAACGATGAATAACTTAAAATATTTTCTATCTCAAACAATGTTAATAAAAGCGATTTAAATAAGTTATCATTGAGAAAGTGACGCAAGATTTCCATACATTCCCTTAGTTATGTCATTTGAATATGATGGTGTTAGCAAAGCCGTAACAAGGCTATGACGATTGGCTAACCGGTGTTACTTTTGGAATATTATAATATCTATCGCGATGGCATAGAGTACGTTATAGTTACAGATGCGAAAATGAATGCCTTCATACCATCAGATACTTGTACCAACTAACTTGCATGGCTACTTGGTGTGTACATTAATTCTACATTTTTTAACGATTTATTTTATAATTTTTTAATGGCATAATTTATAATCTTTGAAAAATAGGCAACTCTTATCTCTCTCTCCCTCCGCGCGACGTTTCACCCCCTCACCCCTGTAAAGTGTCTTATTTTGCGATTTTTTTTATTTGTAGAAAAACTTTGCATGCTAGGGATAAATGACCAAGGAGTAAATGAATCCTCATAAAATTACCTACAAAATAATTCTTACATTCATTTTGATAGTAATTACCTATATAGTAATCCTAACTTCCTATTTTTAATATTATAAATGCGAAAGTAAGTTTGTTTGTTTGTTACCTTTTCACGCCTAAACCACTGAACCGATCATCCTGAAATTCTGCTTATACGTTATACAAGAGTACTGTTCCCGAGGAAAACAACAATAACGTTCTTAGATTCAATAGATGACGCCACGTGTCTTTCGAATCATGATTGAATTATATTATTATAGAAACTTTAGTAGTGTGTTACGAGTTTTTTTTTTTTTTAAGTATGTATATAGTACAGTTTGCGAGTGTAGAGTGTCGATAGACCGGTTTTTCATCCTCCTAACTATCCTAACTAATATTATAAATGCGAAAGTGTGTTTGTTTGTTGATTACGCTTTCACGCTAAAACGGATTTGGATGAGCCTACATGGCACCTCTAATATATAACTCTTTGCCCAAAAGAATGACTGACCTGCCATATAAAAGGTTCTGTTGTGCCTTGCGAACATGGTTAATCCAGGAGAGTTTCTACACTATTAAAGATTTTTTGAATACAAGTAAGAGCACATGTCGATTTAGTGTCCACTAAGATACTGGTTCTTTCCTCTTATTTCCTGTGTCTTTGCCCTTAAAAGTAATATTTCAATAATTTATGTAATGGAAATCACTGTAATTCTAATAATTGTAATTCAAATTTTCTAATAAATTGTAACAATTCAAATAATTCTAAGAATTATAATTTCATTCAAATAATTGCTGTAAATTAGCTATAATTTTGCATGCCCGTAATGAGGGTGAAATATGTCCTGTGCTATAATTTAATTTAACATCTTGTGTACCCACCATATTTCAGGCAAATAAATGATTTATGATTATGATTATGAAATTTGGCACATGGGTAGAAAATGACCTGGAAAAGTAGATCGCAGACGAAGTCGCGCGCAACAGCTTAATAAAATTGCTGTTTAATGTAGCTAATGTTGTAAGCTGTTCAATAAAGACTAAAAATCGGTATTGAAAAAAATTGTAACGACATGCCTATTCAAAAATCAAACAACCAATGCAAAGTCCACAACAAGTAATATTTATTAAATAAAAATATATTAAAGTAAATTGCGACGGTAGGTATTGTCTGGGCTTATAGGGCGATAAGGTGGATTTTACATATTTCCGTAATAATTTAGGGTTTTTAGTGTTCTGTACCTCAAAAAGAAAAAAAAGGAACCTTTATAGGATCACTCGTGTGTCTATGAGTCTGTCTATCCATCTGTCACAGCCAATTTGCTCCGAATCTAACGGACCGATTAAGTTGAAATTTGGTACACGTATGAATTTCTGTGACCCAAACACGGACGTGTAACGTAAATAAAAGAATTTTGAATATGGGGTCAATTTTGGGGGCAAATAAGAACATTAAAAAAAAAGTTTTGCAAACTGTACTGTGTGACATATCAAATGAAAGGGCTTACTGTCAGGGTTACAAATATATTTTTGTTATGATTTTAAAATAAATCATTTTAAAGTTATTTAAGAAAATACACGAAATTTGACCATTCCCCCCTTATCTCCGAAAGTTTAATACCTATAGATTACAATACTATACTGGCTTATCATAATTTCATATCCGTAGATATGTATATTTTTAAAGATTAGAATACAGTACAAGCAATGGTAACCGACATCGCGGTAGGCCCAGACGGAGATGGTGGGATTAGCTGGACTCCTATTATGATATAAAGATTGGTCCTTGGCAGCTCTGGACAGAAAAAGGTGGAAAGAGAGTAGGGGGCTTTGCCCAGCAATGGGAAATTATAGGCTAATAACAAATAATAAATAATGTGCCTGCCTGGGCTGACAAAGACGACCTACCACCAACTCGGGGCCGTTTCCATTGGACCACCACTGCTCTAATCGTTCATTCATAATCTAGTTCATATCGACATCTTCAGGTTATCCACCTCGTTGTTATTTATCTCGCTAAGGTGTCACTATTGCAACAGTACTCTTGACCTTTCACAAGAGGATGTAAAAAGTTATGTATGTAAATAAAAACATTGAATAAATATTAAATAATGAAATTATTATGAATATTAAAATATCAATTGGTGTTTTCATAATTATGCAATGTTATGCATGTATCAGATTTGCACTATCTTTGGCGTAGGTAACAAAAACTACATTAAAGTGGAAGCTCCAGGTAGCCCACGAAATTCATTTTTTTTACGTTTTTGCAATTTTCAAGTCAGTATTAGGTTGTATGTTGATAAATGTATGAATCACAACCGTAAACATATTTACAAAATTATAATCATTAGAACTCAAGTTAGTATAATCCTAAATATGAAGATTTCATGTAATTCATTCATTCATTAGGATTTTATGAACTTGAGAGTTGAGTGAGAGAGTTGTATTGATGATTTGAATGTTTATAATTTTATAAATAAAGATTTGTTACGGTTGCGAATCATATTTAAATCAACATATTATATAACCTGATAGTGACCTGGAAATTGAAAAGCTTTCGCCTTAAATATTTATTATTTTGATGGGTTTAAAAATATCTACATACAGCTCAACAATCATCCTGGTGGACACTGCAATTTTGGCTACCCATTTTGTAGCACGAAGCCGGATAAATATTAATTGCGTAAGTAAGTGTTATCAACTGAATTTCAGGCATTAGTTAATTAGGTAAGACAAATAGATCATCTCATTCACTAGACAATCTAAAAATATACAAACTTATAGTACCTACTCGATTGCTAAAATTGCACGTTGTGTTTTCAGTTTAAATTTCAAGATAATTATTCAGCTCTGGTCAAACTGAAGCGAATCCCGCGCAGCAAGAGGGACGACATGCGCTCCCGCCGATTGTGTCATCAAACTTGTAGGGAGGTGTTCAAACTGGCGCGAATAGATCGCGTGACTTCCCAATCATTAAGCTGGGTTACAGATTATTTGCTACACAATATGTAAGGTAACATGCCATGCAACATTTTCCATAATTTTTTTCAGCATACGCAGAGGCCGTCGTGTTGCATTGCATGTTGAGTTGCAAATAATCAGTACCCAGCTTTAAAACAATCGACGCCCGCAGTCGCGGTCCGCGTGTTATTTGATCGCATCTATGCATGTTTTAATCTATGCCGCACCGATTATGGTAAATAGGTATGGCTACTCGCGATGCGATGCGTGTCCCTTCTCTACGAACTAGTGAACCCGATCGGGGTCATAGCACCGCGGTTTGTATGTCGCCTTCAAATTGGCTGTGTCGTTAATGTATAAATCTTTTAATACTAAAGAGGGTCCTTAGGTACGTGTATGTATATATGCCAGTTTTATTGGGCTCTGAAAGTGGGTAAAGTAACGTCGATATGTGGTCGTAGAGTAAAGATTTGCTAGAGCAGTCACGTGCACTTTATGACCCTAGGGCAGCTATTTATATTCTGGTGAATAACTACATCATTACGCTTATTTATAGTACCTAGTTGGAGTTAGAAGGTTCTGCATGCTGGGAACATGTGAATGTGTGAACACTCTGACAATTATTTATTTTTAAATAGCTTTGGGAGGGCTTAAATGTATTGTACTTCATTAACAGAGCCTCTGACTGGCCAGCTGGCGTGGTTGGTTAAGTTACCACCTATCATGCCGCAGGTCGTGGGTTCGATTCCCATCCAAGACAAACATTTGTGTGCATGAACATGTCTGTTCGTCTTGAGTCTGGGTGTAATTATCTATATAAGTATGTATAATATTTACAAAAAAAAAGTAGTGTACGTAGTATATCGGTTATCTGGTTTCCATAGTACAAGCTCTGCTTAGTTTGGGATCAGATGACCGTGTGTGAAATGTCCCAGGATATTATATTATTTTTTTATATTGATTTGTTACTTTATAAAATATTGACATTTTTAATATTTTTTTTTTGTATTCTCTATAAACAGACCAGTGCTCTCTAGGTCACATGCCGAAACTCATATATTATTTTCACGTACACTTTGCCAATTTAAGGGTTCCAGTTGTAAAATATAGGTAGGAATGTACCCACAATTGAAAATTTTGTGAACTATTATGACCTGTGCGCTATATTGCTGCACGCCAATGCTTATTCTGAACTCTTTATAGTCGATTCACATACTTAATTATACAACAAATCAATCAATTCTGACTACCGCAGTCCAATTAACGTAGGCCTTTCAAATTGCACCACAACTGGGTATCTGCTCCTACAAATCGAGTAATCGCACAGAATAGTGTTATTCAGAGGTCCAGAAGTACAAAGGTCAAAGATTATTAGGCTGTGTCACTCGCACCGTGTTGATCTTTGCCCGCAACGAGAAATACAGTGTGACCAGTATCTCTTGGCAAATCGTTGCGGCATCATTTGGTTTATTGTATTTTAGCTAGATATTTCGACTTCCAATATATCGACCGTCCCTATTAACAATGTCGGTTCTGCAGGGAGACTACTGTTTAGTTCCTACTGAACTGTGGTCTTTTTCGCAGAACTGACATAACTTGATATCATAAAGATTATTTTTTATCGTTAGGGCAAACTTTGAACTGCCCTTAGTTCAAAGTTTGTTTTGACAGTGAAGATTTTTTTTTTAATTGTAATTCGATTTATGTAAAAAAGTGAATATTGGTAAAAATGTATATCCGACATTGTTAATAGGGACCGTCGATATAGATTTTCACTTCCCAGTATAAATCCCTCTAGCTACATTTAAGGCTTAAAGGCACATCCATAAATAAAGTTTCTTTATGGATACCTTTCTAAAATGATTTATTACCTAACTAAAGCCTCATTCAGTAAAATAGACATAAAATCAAGTTCATAGATTTATAGACTTGAATTTATCGAAGGTTATAATCTATATATCTATACAAATAAATAAAATTGTAGTGTCTGTTTGTAATGTCAAAATAACAGCTTTTTACTAAATGCATATATTATGTAAGTATATACGGTACTTATAACAAAAGATCAATTTTTAGAATTTTTGTCACTGTCTGTTTGTTCTGGCTAATCTCCGAAACTGCTGGACCGTTTTTGACGAGACTCACTGGCAGATAAACTCGCCACAAAATAATAGGTCCGTTTTGACAGCCCATATCGTTTCATATGCCAAAGAGAGACAAACATAGCGGGACAAAGAGGGACACCCTCATCTCAAAACGGTCCTATTGTTTTGTGGCGAGTTTAGCTGATATTATAAGGAGTAACTTAGGCTACTTTTATTGTAGAAAAAGATTTAGGGATCCACGCAAAAAAATTAAAACCTCAGAAATTGTGAACAAAATCCGATTCAAATAGGGAAGTACCTATTGATATCCACGCGGGCGAAGCCACGGGCAGCAGCTAGTCTTTGATAAATCGATATTCCATAATTTATAACAAATATTTACTGATTAAACCTCTAAACTGCACAATTCGAAGAAATGTTCCGTTGTGATCGTTAAACTTTCTAATTACATTGAGAGATTAATTACAAGAAACATATTATATTTAGATAAAATAATTTTCTCTAGCTGGTAGTCGGTAAACGTAGCAAAAGAAAGAAGTATAATGCCCGTTGTCACAAACACTAGACGACATCTAAATGAATGCCTAAGTAAAAGCGCACTGGTGGATTTTCAACGCTCGGCTTAGCGCCGAAATTTGAAATTCCAACAGCGTGTGACCTTCTAAAGCATATATCGGTTGATCCCAGCCTTTATGACTTGTTTTTTTTTAGGGTTCCGCACGTACAGGGTGCTAATAGGAACCTATTACCCTAAGGCTCCACTGTACGTTCGTCTATCTGTCACAGGGTTGTATCTTTTGAACCGTAATAAGTAGACACTGTTTTTCATATTGAGGTTAATGCGCATCCGTCGTTTGTTTATTGAGCTTGCAGAGCGCAATTCTCGCGTGCCCCGCAGTTCCGCGCCCGTCACCGCAGCTCCTCCATGCAGCGCCGCCCAAGTCACCCCGTCCCCCTGCCAGTATCTGCAGCCCTGGTGAACCCTTACGAAAGGACTTCGCTAGCGTCACCGCGAGTGCCCCAGGCGCTCCAAGTATGAAGCCTATGCCAGAAAAGCCACCGAATAGGGCTGATGACAGTGCAAAGAAAGAAATAACGAAAATACATTTATTTAGCACAGACTAAAAGGCACACAAAAATAATACACAGCAGATTGCAATACTATTAAAAAAAAACAAACAAACAAATAAAATTTATGCAAATGTAAACAAATAAACAATGTAGAAATATGTGCCTCACGGCTGCGCAAAAAAGGCCCAGTTCAGCAAAAATGCCAGACAAATGGTGCTTGACGCTGGTTTTCAACTGGACCCGAAGTGTGAGGTGACAGATGTAAACCAGTTTTATACTGCAACGTGTGGACATACCTAATAAATAAAAAGTAAGTTTGTGTCAGATAAAAATAATAACGAGTGTGTAAGTAGTGTGATTTTCAGAAAATGGCACAACAAGCAAAAAATTAATAAAAAGAAAAAACGAACGAATAAGTAAATAAATAAGACAGACGCCTTCGTTAACATGTAAATAAAATCATTATATAATGAAGACATTTAGTGTGACCATATACAGCTTCCGTAGCTGTTCTATGAGGTACTGCCGTAAGCGTCGTTTAAAAGCGTGTTAATTACTCTAATCGGTGGCGGCAGGTTATTCCATATTTTAAAAGCCGCATAACGAAAGCTGCCTCTAAAAGCGGCTGTACCCTGAGACCGAGTCGAGAGTTGTTGCGAGCATTGCCTTCTTCCGCATTCGTCTACTGGTAACCCAGCTTAGCTTGTTGTATAGGTAGTCCGGTGTCCAAAGGAGGAAGCACCGGTCGCGAACCAACAAGAACCGCCGCGGCAAAGCTCCTACGAAGCCTGAAGTGAGCCTGCGTGCCGCTAAGCCGAACACACCGTGTACATCTCCCGCCTGCACTACAGAACTAAAGCCGAGGACATCGTGGAGTACGTGCGCCAGAAGACAAGGTACATGCCGAGGGTGCAGTTACTGGAGTCGCGCCGCATATTCAATCTCAAGGCGTTCGTTGTTACCTGCCCGTCCTCTTGGAAGAAGACTTCTGGCCGCAGGACGTGGTGGTCCGTCGCTTTTGCGGACAAGTGCCACAGGACAGCTCAAGGTCAAGCTAGTGAAGTGAATTGCTACTAACATAGTCTTAAGCTATATTTATTAACACAAGTTTTGTTCTATACTTTATATATTAGGTTGGGGAAAAAGTCTTTTCGCATTATAGTATGTATGAACTAGTAATAAAATCTCTTTGGCTATACTATTTGTATCTGGCTGGTTTTGGTATCATTGAAAGTTTAAATTTTAAAGAACATAATTCCAAATTCAAATTAGGAAAATGTGTGATTTTCATTTGTTTTTCGTACCGTCAAGATGAGTGAATCTAATGAAGAAATTCGATACATTTTAAAATTTTACTACAAAAAAGGTAAAAATGCAACGCAAGCCGCGAAAAAAAATTGCGATGTTTATGGACCTAGTGTAGTGTCTGTGAGAGTAGCACAAATTTGGTTTAAGCGCTTTCAATCCGGAAATTTTGATGTCAAAGAAGCACGTCGCTCTGGTCGCCCTATTACGGATAAAATGGATGCCATTTTTGAAAAAGTGGAGCAAGATCGGCATATCAGTAGTTACGACGTAGCTGAAGAACTGGAAATTGACCACAAAACAGTTTTGGCGCATTTGACTGGCCTGTTGGTCTAATGGTTAGTGGCCCTGACTGCTATGCCGGAGGTCGTGGGTTCGATTCCCACCCAGGACAAATGTTTGTGTGATGAGCATGATCATTTGTTCTGTGTCTGGGTGTAATTTATCTATATATGTATGTATTTAGAAATATATAAGTATGTTTATCAGTTGTCTAGTACTCATAACACAAGCTCTGCTTAGCTTGAGGCTAGACGGCGTTGTGTGATAGTTGTGGAATATTATTATTATTATTATTTGAAAAAACTGGGTACACAAAAAAGCTCGACATTTGGGTACCCCACGAGCTCACTGAAAGAAACCTAATGAACCGTGTACTCATTTGTGATTCTTTATTACGACGTAATGAAACCGAACCATTTTTGAAGAAGCTGATAACTGGTGATGAAAATGAGATGAGATGAGTGGATCACGTATGACAAGAACGTGCGAAAAAGGTCGTGGTCAAAAGCCGGTCAGGCTTCACAGACTGTGGCGAAACCCGGGTTAACTCGCAACAAGGTGATGCTGTGTGTGTGGTGGGATTGGAAGGGCATTATTCATTATGAGCTGTGAGCTGCGAACAACTGATGAGATTAAAGCAAGAAGTTGAGAGAAAGCGGCCGGAATTAATCAACAGAAGGGGTGTGGTTTTTCATCATGATAACGCTAGACCTCACATATCTTTAGCCACTCAGCAAAAATTAAGAGAGTTTGGCTGGGAGGTGTTAATGCATCCGCCGTAAAGTCCTGACCTTGCACCTTCAGATTTCCACCTGTTCCGGTCTCTTCAGAATTCTTTAGGCAGTGTCAGGTTAACATCACGAGAGGACTGCCAAAATCACTTGTCGCGGTATTTTGACCAGAAGTCCCAAAATTTCTATAGCAATGGGATCATGTCCCTACCTACAAGATGGCAAAAAGTTATCGAACAAAATGGTACCTACATACTTTAGTTAAATGTAAATAAACTATATTAAAAAATGTTTTGAATTTTCTTAAAAAATGCGAAGAAACTTTTCCCCAACCTATTATGTTAGTTTATTATATGGCCACTATAACCACAAATAATAAAAATAAAATAAAGTTAAAAATTGAAGGGGGTCCCCTCATACAAGAAACGTGTATTTTTGGCGTTGTTTTGCTCGATTTTAATAATGACAATATGAAAATGTACCAGACAGACAGAGTTACTTCCGCATTTATAATATTATTAGTATGGAAATATGGATTTTTAAACATACGTGATTCCTTGGAACTTAATTAAGTAAGTAATCCGTTCACTTATCTCTTACAACACAAAGTTACACGATAACTGCCGATATAATCTGTAATACCTTACAATATTACATAACAACAATGTAGGTTAATGAACTACATAAATACTGAATAAAATCTTTGATCGGAAAATTAATTTAGGGCCGGTTCTTTGATCCGTAATTAACTCAACCAATGATTAAACATAGTAACTAATAGTTGAATTTTGGCTAAATGTGAAAGGCTAAACATGAATGAGTTATGCCATTGGTTACTATTTTTTTAATACGAATGAGCTAACATAAATACATTCATGTTTAGGCTTTCACATTTAGTCAAAATTCCACGAGAACTACGGATAAAAAAAACCGGCCCTAAGGGAAGCGTCAAATTTTCTTATGTTTTATGCAATTTGTAAGTCAGTATTAGGTTGTATGTTGATCAAAGTATGATTCGCAACCGTAACAAATATGTATTTACAGAATTATAATAATTAGAAGCAGTAATATAACTCCTTAAGTTTGTATACCTAATCATCAAATGTCAAGATTTCATGAAATAGTCATTCAATAGGATTACTTGTCTTGGTTGTATTGATTGATGAATTTAATGATTATAACTCTGTAAATACATACTTGTTAAGGTCGCGAATCGAATTTTGCAAAAAATAAATGAAATAAATTTTAATTTCGTGGGCTAACCTGCAGTGCTATTCTGTACAAATCTCATCGTGAAAACTTAGGTGAGGTGAGCGTAGAGTGAGCTCAATAGTGTCAATCCCTAGCATCGGGTGGAATGACGGCTCACTTCAAGCTCACTTCACCAAAGTTTTCACGGTGAGATTTTTACAGAATAGACCGGCTGGCGCTTTTTATTATGTAATACTTCTTTCATTGTATCTACGGTAAGCCCCAAAAGTAGACTAACACTGCAGGATAATTTTACACATATTGTTGGAAACAAAATAATTCGCTAATCTGCTTTTTATCAATAAGATCAAGCAGAGTCAATATTCTTTTACTTCAGCTGGTCTGTATAAATCTAACCGTGAAAACAGTAATGCTACAGTTTCTCAGGAAAATGGCTCCGTCATAGTATAGTATATATATTATATTCTGCTGGAGTATACTTTTAGATTTTTTTTTGTATATCGGCGTGTGCTGGCTGACCTATAGCAAATAATTTAATTTAATGTTTTGTGTTGCGTAATGCACCTAAATTATTATGCGCAGTGTTGTATAGATTCAACTTTTTTAACTGAACAGACAGCTGTGCTGCTAGGGAGTTTGTTGCGCAACTTCATCTCCTCAGTTAAAGCACTAGGAAGTGGTGAAGGGCGGGTGTTTCGGGGGACTGTCTTATATATTTTTGACGTTCGAAAAGTGCTGATTCTCAGCCTAGTTTGAATAAATGACTTTTGATTTGATATAACGGGCGTCTTGAAAATCTGTCATTTTCACCAGTATTTGACATTAAGTCAAACCCCGCCCCCCCAAAGATTTAAATCGCTAGATGCGCCTTCGCTGTACTGTCATAAGAAAAAGTGTCCATGCTGAGAAGGATGGGCTCTGTCACTGCATCATTGTGTGTCAGAGGTCTAAAAACGAAACAGAAACGAGATTATCTTTCGCAAATCTAACGATTTAAATCTTTGCCACTGTCATCATATTCATAAAAGCCGTCACTGCGGCCGTTAAGTGCAGTCACCGCTCTTGAAACCGGAGCTTTAACCAGAAAAAAGAAAATACAGTTAAACCAGAAAGGCTATGCGCTTCGGTATATTTTATGTTTTGGAATTAGTATGTACGAACGTCGCGCCACAGAGTAACCGCCCACAAAGGCAAAACTTAGAAGCTTTGCAGTAGATAGTGTACTTATCATTGCGCTAAACTTGTTTAAACTTTAAAACTGAATGCAAAGTAATTCGGGCTCAATTTGACTTAGTGGATCTTAAACCAACGAGAGAGTACTCCATACAATTTTTGGCCTTCTTGTTTTACGAAAGGCTGCTACTGAGAAATTCCTAATACAAAAACTCGATAACACTTTGCCCGACTTGGGAATGTAACCCAAGACCTCATGCTTAGCCGTAGCGCTTGCAACCACCAGACCAACGAGGCCATAAACTAAAGCAAATCAAACTTCTTTCAGACTTTTAATAATAGTGTCAAGGTGCCAAAGTGAAAAATTGGTCGGACGCTGCAATTATTTTTATACAGGGCTGTTAACTTAAATAACGCACAACCTCTTAAGGGGTCATTGTACTCATCATTATGAACAACTTTTACTATGGGACCAAATCCGAAATCGCGAAAAAAATCAGCTGTTCAGTACATTTTGACGAATTATGCGAACATAAATGTACTGAACAGCTGATTTTTTCGCGATTTTAGGTTTGGTCCCATAGTAAAAGTTGTTCATAATGATGAGTTCAATGACCCCTTAAGAGGTTGAGCGTTATTTAAGTTACACCTTGTATAAGAAGACTTTTATATGGATGTGCATGTACCTATACCTACATAATGTACACATCCATATAAAAAACTGGGTTATTAAACACTCCAATTGCACAGATGTTATGCAAGGTTATCTTTCAATACGTGAAACAAATTTAATTAAGCATTTAGATAGTGTTCTGTCCTTGTTCAAATATTGTATTAATTTTATGTTCATATTTAATATTACCGAGTACCTATAGATAAATAATAGCCACCTCAAAATCATTGGTGTAGTGGTCGCAAGCCGCAAGCACGACTTCTAAGCGTAGGGTAACGTGTTTGCTCCCAGGGTTGGGCCAAATGTTATTGGGTTTTTCTAGTAGACTAGGATATACTTGGTAGATCTAAAGCCTTGATTTGTGGCTGAAACTGAAAAACTGGCGAAGTGCTTGTCGGACAACGCACAAAGTAGAATTCCGTAGACTCAGTAGTTTCGGCGATAAGAGAATGGTAAATTTTCGTATATAACTTTAAAACAGTTTTATTTTTAAATTATAAAAAAAACTCTTTCATTTGATATGTTACACTTTACAGTTTGGAAAACTTTTTTTATTTAATTGGGATAAGGGCAGAAGAATGATGGCCTGTAGTTACAGTCCGTACTTCGAGAGAATATGTTCTTGACACCTTTTTTTGGATCATCAAATAACTTCTCCCGCTCTGGGCGGAACGCGAGGGCGTGTCAGACTTCTACTGACTAAAACGCACCCGTGTTCCTTCAGTTGCCTGTGCCAGGGCCACGGTAACTCTTTCGAACAACCCGCGACCCTGGCAAACATCGGTTCTAGCGGATATCTCTTTGAAGCGCGGGTGGAACACAACGGGCCATTGACCCGGGCCTGGTCCTTACCGGACGGCGAGCTACCCATTGCTCGGTATCCGCAAGCCCGCGCCTACGGTGGCCGGGAATCGGCTCTCAATTTCCGACGCCCAGGACGTCTCCTGCGGCGAATAGGAGCGTGAGGGCGCAAAGATTGCCTCTCCCTCACGCATTCCGCCTCCTCCTTCGCGAGCATTATTGTTTAGCAGAAGGAGGTGACGGTTTCCCAAGCACTCTCGCTCTGTACCATGGCCTGGACCATGTGTCTTCCAGGCAATCCACACCATTGTGTGGATCCACGCCCGGGTGTTACCATTGTAACACCCGGGCGTTTCCTCCCGCCTTATCCGGTACAGGAACCTCCCCAAGCAACCGTGTCCGATGAGGATCTGCGTCACGCGGAAGGTGAGGACGCCGTGGCGTCTCTCCAAACACTTCTCAAATAGGGGCCTAATCCCCTGCAATCGTGGCGTGCCCAGCACTGGGTTGCGACAGTCGCAGTCTCCATGTCACCATGAGATCCCGCCGGAGCTCTGTCCGCCGTGCTGTGATTTGTTGGCGTTCCTGACACCTGTAAGTTAAACGAATATGTGTTTTGCGCATTTGATCCTTATTACTATAAATTAAAAAATTTACTTAAAATTTATTAAAATTAAACTATTAACTAGAAATTGTATTGTCCAACTGATAGTTGTCAGGAACGCGTTCTCTCGACGACGGACAATGAATGAAAAATAAAAAATGAATGTAGTTATTTTAAGAACAAATCAAATCATAAATGTACTTAAACCGTTACGTGAACAAAAATAATGAAAACAATGAATAAATTACGATAAGATTTAATCGAATGTAAGAAAATATCTATAATCGAATAGTTGAGGTGAAAATCGAAGTTGATGTTGTGCCGGTGAGTACCTACAAGTTGTAGGTACTGCCGATACGCACGTTGGTAGATAGTGAAGTTAGGGCCTGATTACCTATATCTACCACAGGTTATATATTTTTGTATATAGCTATACAACTTGCCGTGACTATACGACAAGTTGTACGAGTATACAAGGTGTAGGTAAAATAATAGAGCAAGATCCCAGGGCCTCCAGACCTTATTTTCTGATTGACAAAACGTATGGGATAGAGTAGTGTTAGTATGTACTTTGAACGTACACATACCTGCTAGTGCCTAATAAATTGTCAGTTATCAGCTACTAAAGTGACGTAAAAATATTACTCACTTTTCTTAAAGTCTGACTGCCGATTTTTCAGATATTAGGTAGGTAAAAATATATACTGTGGAATCCATCGTGCCATTACTTTACGATAGCCGAGTTTGTGTAAATGAGTCTCGACGGCCGAATGATGACAGCCAAATCACGCGTATTTATTTCTGGATTAGACTTTAAACAGCGGAGTATTTCGAAGTGAAGGTGGATGGTCGCCCAGATCGCTCGTGATTTTCAAGAGTTATATCTCCCGATGCAAAGCGAGCAAACCAGCGGCTTATCTTCCATCGCGATACAACACCTTCACCGAACACTTTGCTGATGTTAGCGGTAGCCACACTCACGTTGTGTCCCTGACGCCACTCGTAAAAGATGATCGTTCGAAGTTGATGTTCACTAACCATTTTCACAAACTAACCAAATCCTCACTAGCGCGCCTTTATATACCCTTGATGTGATAGCTTCGAGAACCTTCTACAATATTCTTACGTATCCCAGATCAATACTCCGTCAATCAATATTGCACAAGTAATTTACAATTTCTTGTGCAATATTTTTCCGCCAACCTGATAATATTTCATAGCTTTTTCGAGTATGAAATACAAACTTTGTTTTGCGGCCAGTCAAATCAATAAGCCCCCCTGAGCCTGAGCTTGACTAGCGGCCACGGATCTCTTCACTGTGCGTGGTCCGACATGCACTTGATACCAGTGCAGTGGCGTCAATTTAGTGGTGTCATGGGGAATGAACGGTTTTTTTTCGACTGTTTTGTCATTGTACTCATCATTATGAACAACTTTTACTATGGGACCAAACCTGAAATCGCGAAAAAAATCTGCTGTTCCCTACATTTTGACGAGTTATGCGAACATAAATTGTACTGAACAGCAGATACTTTTTTTCGCGATTTTAGGTTTGTTCCCATAGTAAAAGTTGTTCATAATGATGAGTACAATAATCTCCTTCAGATGATAAAGGTGACTAAAATTACACTGTATGTAGGTTCACAATGCCGATGACCCATACAAGAGTAGCTAAGACATCTGCCTCGCCTTTTCCAACTATGTAGGAGTCGGCTTCCAATCTAACCGGATGCAGCTGAATACCAGTATTTTACATGAAGCGACTGCCTATCTGACCTCCACAACCACTGGGTTGTGGTCGTCAGAAATCCGAAAATCTGTATCGTATAACCCAGTAACTGTACTGGGTTATACGATACAGATTTTCGGATTTCTGACGACCCGTAACGCTGTTAAAGATCAAACAATATCAGCCGGGACCAACGTGCTTTCCTAGTCACGGGGGTCTTGGTATGTAAAGATGGTCACCCATCCACGGACCGACCGACCAAACCGTGCGACTGTATATTACATAGCCACGAACCCCTACTAGTACTATTATAAAGTCTGAAACATCTTTGGTTCTTACTAGTAATCTAGATAACATTAAAAAAATAACTGCATGCTACGAGTACGTAATGCAAAATTAGAAAGTATCGCGTCCAAATAATATGAAACCTGTTTATCGATATAAAATGTTGTATTTTATTAATGATCATTTTAATAAAACAAGATACTCGTAGTAATGTCTACATCGGCCTTCTTAGCCGACAAGGGCAATTTCAGCTTTGCTGTTGTCGGTTAAGACGGCCCGTGCCCGAAGGAAGAGATTCTGCACTGAGTATGTTAGCATGAATACCGATCTCCTAATTACGTTACCACTTTTGACAAAAACTTCCAGTAAATTGACACTTCACTATCGGCGAATTACATCTAAACCCCGTCCAAGAGCTGTCAGCGCCATCATTGTTGTGGAATATTGACACTGACAGCTATTGAACGCAGTTTAGAAGTGCTGATCGCGTTCTGTTATTGGTGAAATTGTCACTAAGGATAACTTTGGTCTCAAAGCAATAATAAACAGACGGGACCTTGACGTTTTGTGACGTGCAAGTGACATTCAATTCAACCTTAGGGTGGTAATGCAATAACGGTGTCGACAAAACGAGACCCTTGCATTAATATGTAAACAACGATTTAGAGAAAGATAGTTATGAGTGACAGAGACGAAGCTCTAGAAAACTGTGCCATACCAACGGCTGCTTAATCCGAGATAGATAGAGCATGCGCAAACTGTCTGTCTTGTCGCTGCATCTAGCTCGTTTACATCTGCGTCTTATCGCTGCGATTGTCATTTGCGTCTGCGACTAGTCGTTACGACAAACATCGTGCAGTAAGCGATCACTTTCTTTGAAAACATCGACATCGTAGGTATCCATGTTGAGATTCGCAATATAAACACACGTGCACTTTCCTCAGCGCAATCTGACGCTGACCGGTCGCATGCGAATGTCATCAGGTGCGCACGTGCACCGTGCGTATAGTCGCTGCGAGAAGTAGCGAGAGCGTGCGACTCTTGCCTGTCGTTGCGACTCTGCAATGCGACGGTATTTGTGCCGAGTTTTGGACAAAATATATGAAAATCGTTGGCCCCAGCCTGTCATTGCGTCTAGTCACCGAGCTGTCGCATGGCGTTGCAGTTTTCAGAATCTTGTGTTAAGATGTTGCTTTCTATAATGGATTGTGTGGGGCGGCGAATATTGTTCTGATACTCTCCGGCCATCATAACCAACCAAAGGTTAAGGTACACGCAATAAATTATGATAATATGTCTTATTGTAAACATGTATTTATTTAAAACCTTGCACAAAAATATTTAAAACTTTGTAACATTCTTTTGGTTGTAGAACAATAAAAGTACCATAAGTACCGAGAGACCATGACCAAATTTTTTGCCTTATCGTTTTACGAACAAAACCATATAAAAACGATAGATTTGGTTATTCTGAATCCAAAAATCTTCAGTTCAGAAATTTTCCGCGTCGTCTGACCTGACTGAATTTTCAAATAGGTAAAAAAAAATCCGATCTGTTTCATAGCAATCTGTCTGATTTTCAGAATGTAGTTAAATGATAGATTTTAGATACCGGAAACACAATTTTCAGACACCAGTAGCGTCGCACGTAACCAGGAGACCATTTCACAAAATTAAAAATGAGGCATAAAAAAACCTGTCTGCAAATCTTGTTTTCAAGTGAACATTAGCCAGTTGATCATGTCTGTTGAGTTTTCTGCATTGTGTGTGTTGAAACCATTTTCAGCGTGTTGAAAATTACTTACCGAGCGGTAACACAGTGTTAGAAAACTTTTTGACGTGATGAAAAAAGAAGTTGCCCAGATATGGAAAAAAAAAATCAAATTTTGAGTAGCACTTTTGACATTTTTAATAATGTGCTCAGGCCACGTGTGACGCGCAAAATGTCTGAAATAAAACTTTTGACGTGACGTGACTAATGACGAAATAATTATTTTATGTACATTTTTAATACAGAGATATTGTGATAAAACAGTCTGCCTATTATTTTTTTATATAGCAGAAATGGGCCCCCATAAAATTGCGACGTTTCTGACCAGTACTGCCCACTGAGTGGGTTCAGTATCATATAAACCAACTATTTTATACGGCTTTAGCCGTAAAATGATGCGACATGGTTTTGGTCGTGGGCTCTCATACTATAAATTCATTATGTGTTACAGCACTACGGCTTAGATTAGGGACACGGTTTCTTTTTTCTTTCAGGGCAAACTTTTGTTGTTTTAGTTGCTCCACCACATGGCTTTGGCTTTGTTTTAGTAGGCGGGCAAACTGGCCCTTTTTTAGTTTCCCCACCACGTGGCTTTCCTTTAGGTGGGCAAACTGGGTTAGACCCACCAGAATAAAATCTATGGTTATTGAAAAGAATAGTTTTCATAATACACGGTGTCTTAGCACACGGATCTGATTTTTTCGGCAGTTTGCAAAGGTAGCATCTATGATTCTGGGGACATGTCTTATTAGCAGACAGGGAGCAGTTTGTTCGTGATTTAGGAGTCGAAGGAGGACACTTAGTGTTCTCTATGTCGTAATAGAAACTGTATGACGAGTCCCAAGGTAACCCACAAGCTGGGGTGCGGATTGGACGGGTTAGTACCTGAAAATAAATTTAGAATTTGTAGCTTTGTAATTTTATTGACACAATGGACTATAAGAGCAGTTATCATAACCGTTACAAGTAACTGGTAAACGGGTTTTAAGATCATTATTTTACAGGTTATTTATTATTTATAATTTCAATATGTATGTAGTTCATTATTTTTATAATACTAAAAGTGAACATGTGCAACTCCAGGCACATTCGCAGGATATAGGCACTGAGTAAACGACCGCTAAAAATATGTGCGGATTGGGTCCAGGGACTCAAGCGCCACATGGGAACGAAACTATGTTCATTTGTATCTACCGCGTCTTTTCATACTGTTGTACGGTTCATAGTTAGCGATGTGAACCGATGTACGCAAACACGCGGTAGCTACATGAGCGAAGCTAAACGTATTTAGCTTCGTACCCAGTGTGGCCTGCACTTCACGCAAGTATATACAGGATGTCTCAAACGTAGTGGTAGAAAGGCAAATGGGATAACGCGGAGATGGCCACCTATCATTAAAAAAATTAAAAAGATATTTTCAACAGTTCAGAAAATTTCGCTAATTTAATAATTTTCAAGAAATAATAGACTTTGACTTGGATTTTTCGACCCTGTGAACAAAATTTTCGACATATAGCTTGTTCGAATCTGGCTGGAAGATGCCTTGGTAGTGTAGGTACAAGATTATGTTCCTATTTACGGTCAGTGTGGCTTTGCACCCCTTCAGCTTTTTGTTAAACTTTAGCGAAACTTTCTAAGCTCAGATTAAAAAAAAATCTAATATTTTGTTTTTTTAAATGGTAAGTGGCTACCTTCTCCTTACTCAATTTGCTTCTGTTATTGGAAGTAGCCGCCTACCATTTAAAATTTTAAAATATTAGATTTTGAGCATGTAATGGTGCGAGATACATGCACGAGCTTAACCGCGTGAGATACATAATATTCTCAAAAGCTTAAGTAACTAGCACCGTGAACAAGAGCCGTAAACAATCCTATTTTTAACCGACTTCACAAAAGGATAAGGTTTCTCAATTCGACCGTATAATATATAATTATTTTTTATGTGTGTTCGCGGATAACTTTTATGAACCGATTTTGATGATTATTTTCTTTGTTGGAAAGGAGTTATCCTAAGAGTGGTCCTATATAAATTTTATTAACTTTACTTGGGTAGTTTGAGTAAGCTTCAATAATGGGTATTTTTCCCACTTAGTTTATGTGAATGATGTTTTAATATATGCGGATGATGTTTTAATAACTTCCTATCACTGTTATTTACGAGTACATAGAAGGTAGTGGTAGGTATTCGAATTTGTGTGGGGTAGGTACTACAACTAAAAAGTGAAAAATAAAAACTTTTTAGCAAAAAATAAAACCGACTTCCAAATCAAAACACTACATAGTGATAAATAACTAATTTCGGAAGTCTGTGGCATAAAACGAAACTACAAAATCAAAGACACCGACTACCGAAATCTCTTATTTTTAACCAACTTCAAAAAGAAGAAGGTTCTCAATTCGTCGGAATCTTTCTTTTATTTTTTTTTTATGTATGTTCCCCGATTACTTGAAGATGGCTTGGCCGATTTGAGTTTTTTTTGTTTTGTTTGAAAGGGTATACTTTCCAGGTGGTTCCATGATCATCAAGTCAGGATCTGATGATGGGATCCTGAAGAAATAGAGGGAACTCTTCAAATTTTATAGGCACACTTGAAGCGGTTTGGGTAGTTTTTGGAATAGTACTTTCTATGTGGTCCCATTTCAATTTGGTGAAGATCTGATGAAGAACTTTGGAGATATGTAAAGGAACTCCTCAATAAATGATAGCAAATGGCCCGGGATTGCTGAAATCTCATGTCTGTCTATTGTTTCCACCAGTTCGTAACAGAACATCACGCCGGTACGCTATGAAGGGATAAGCATACATGTGAACCACTAAAAAGTGAAAAATAAAAACTTTTTAACAAAAAATAAAACCGGCTTCCAAATCAAAACACTACAAAGTGAAAATAACTTTAATTTCGGTAGTCGGTGGCAAAAAACGAAAATACAAAACCAAAGACACCGATTACCGAAATTAAAGTTATTTTTCACTTTGTAGTGTTTTGATTTGGAAGTCGGTTTTATTTTTTGCTAAAAAGTTTTTATGTATCAGGTAAAATAAAATATACCAAAAGACTTAAAAGAAATCACTGAGAGCACATGTATAAAATATTATATTTTGAATACCGAACCAATCGAAGTGGCGGTGGTTGCGGAGCCCTATGTCCAACTGTGGACGTCATTCGGCTGAAATGAAGGTGAAGACTTTGTCATCGATTTTTTTCGTCAAAATTCGTTAAATTCGAGTGTGTAAACCTGTGGGTCACCTTGAGAGCGATATGAATGTTGCTAGATGAAATCTTTTTAGCAGTCCCTTTAGTAAAAACAATAAAAATATTGTATTTTATTAATGATCATTTGCATAAAACGAGATATGTCTACACGAGCCTTTTTATCGGACTGGGACAAAGCTGAAAGGAAATGTTATGAGTTTCACATGCGTGAGTATGATATAGGTATCGTGTAAAACTACGGTTTCTTAGCAAGAGCGGTGGCCGTCACGTAGCGTCCGCAATGGGGGAAAAAACTGTCAAATTAGTTCCGCGTAGATGGCGCTAAGTGTTTGTTACTTTCATTCAACTGTCAATGGCTTTCATTCAAATACCTTGTTATACTACTACTAACTTTGCCGCGAGATCGCGCTTAGTGTTTTTTCTTGTCGCTTTGTCTTTAAGATGACTTTGCCAGTGACAAACACACAGCCCTCTCTTGCGGCGAAACTTCCGGAAAACAACCCCATTTACCGGTGAATGACGTCACTGAAACGATATTTATGAATGAAGTCATGTGATGACATGACATGATAGCCGTCACTGCGGCCGTTAGTGGCGGCCACCGCTCATCTAGGAAACCGTAGTTTTTTCGCTCGTATGCGAATAGACATACCTGAACAAACCTGACGCTGACGCCGCGCCCGGTCGCCGTCAGTTTTGCGCAGAGAAAAGTGCACGTATCTTTGTATTGCAAATCTCAACATGGATACGTTAGATGTAGATGTTTTCAAATCGGACGTTGAAGCGCGTCAAATACTCAAAGAAAGTGATTGCTTACTGCACGATGTTTGTCGTAACGACTAGTTGCAGATGCAAACGACAACTCTGCGTCTAGTCGTAGCGACGAGACGCAGATGCAAACGATCTAGACGCAGTGACAAAACAGTTTGTGCTGTCACTTAGGGGTTTATCAATGAACTGTCTAAGATTAGGCAGCCATTAGTATGGCACAGTAAGTTTAAACAAAAACTTCAGCTTTGTAGAGCTTCGTCTCTGTCACTCATAGCTGTGCATGTGTGTGACCGTCTCATTCTCTAAATTGTTGGTTTCACATAATGCAAGGGTCTTGTATTGTCGACACCGTTATTGCATTACCACCTTAACACTGGTATTGTCCACACCGTTATTGCATTACCACCTTAACACTGGTATTGTCCACACCGTTATTGCATTACCACCTTAACACTGGTATTGTCCACACCGTTATTGCATTACCACCTTAACACTGGTATTGTCCACACCGTTATTGCATTACCACCTTAACACTGGTATTGTCCACACCGTTATTGCATTACCACCTAAACACTGGTATTATCCACACCGTTATTGCATTACCACCTAAACACTGGTATTGTCCACACCGTTATTGCATTACCACCTTAACACTGGTATTGTCCACACCGTTATTGCATTACCACCTTAACACTGTCTGTCCCCCCGCACCGGGAACTATTTATTATTGCTTTGATACCAATGTGATAGATCCTTAGTGCGAATTTCACCAATTAAGCAGAACGCTATCAGCACTTCTAAAACGGCGTTCAAGAGCTGTCAGTCTCAATATGCCAAAATATTGTTGGCACTGACAGCTCTTGAACGCGGTTTAGATGTGCTGATCGCGTTCAGTTTCATTGGTGTAATCCACCCTAAGTGAAGTTTCAATTTAAGAGAGCGTGCGACTTCCATCGCCTGTCGTTGCGACTGTGCAACGCGACGACAAGTGTCCGGAGCTTCGAAAAAAATATATGAAAACCGTCGGCCGCAATGTGTCGTTGCGTCTAGTCGCCGTGCTGTCGCAGTCGGAAGTCGCGCGTGTGTCATGTCTAAAGGTGTCGCATGATGTTGCAATTTTCAAAATCTTGTGTTAAGATGTTGCTATCTATAATGGATTGAGTGGGGCGGCGAATATTGTTCTGCTACTCTTCGGGCCATCATGACGGACCAAAGGTTAAGGAAAACGCAATAAATTATGATAATACGTCTTATTGTAAACATGTATTTATTTGCAACCTTGAAAAAAGATATTTAAACTTGGGTACACATTTTTGGTTGTAGAACAAATAAAAGTAGTACGAGAGCCCATCACCAAAATTTTTGCCTTATCGTTTTATGAACAAAACCGTATAAAATCGTAGATTTGGTTATACTGAATCCAAAAATTCTAATTTCAGAAATTTTCCGAGTAACGTCTGCCGTGACCGAATTTTTATTTATTTAATTAAACTTCTTGCACACAAGAAGGTACAAAGGCGGATTAAATATCTTAGGCATTCTCTACCAGTAAACCAAGGGTGATGAAGAAATAAGATGGTAGGTGCTCTGAGGATAAATAGATAATAGTAGTAAAAATATCGAAAAGACAACAATAAATTACAAAAAAAAAATGTGTTTTAAAAATTTACCGAACTGTTTCATAGCAATTGTCCGATTTTCTGAGAAATTCAGTGTAGCACCTACTAATCAGACAACTTTTCTATAGTCAGAAAATTATTAAAGAATCATACTGCGTCGTATATACGTACTATTAAGCTTACCCAAAACCATCGAACTGTAATTGAAGGACTTTTTTAATTAATAAATTGGGGAAAGGAAACTGGGATAACGTTAGAAATCTACTGGTTATTGAAAAAAAAAAAATCATCGTTTTTACGTCGCACTCATTGAGCATTGTCGGACTCAACTTAGCTGTTGTGAGGAATAGGAGCGTAACAGACACCGCGCGTTTGCTGGGCGACTCCGAATCGTTCTTTTCGTTTTTGGAATTTGGTGACATTTAAAATGTCTGGAAACTGTTTTTTATGGCAAACTCAGCAGCCATACAAAGCTTTTAGAAAATTTTGAACCACGTTGCTAAGAGACTGGTTGGTTAAAATTTTTGACATTTTTGAAAATGCGCTCAGGCGACATTTGTCGCGCAAAATGTCTGAAAACATACTTTCTAGCAATAAAATGACGAAACCTAAGTGCATTTTTAATAACAGACATATTGTGATAGAACCGTCTGCTTATTGACCGATTGCTGTATAATTTTTGAGACATTGCAGAAATGGGACGACAAACTATGACGTTTCTGACCAGTACTGCTCACTGAGTCGGGTTCAGAATTATCTAAACTAATGATTGTATACGGTTTTGGCCGTAAAATGATGCGACATTGTTTTGGTCGCGCGCTGTCGTACTATAAATTCATTGTGTTTTTTCAGCACTTCGGCTTACGTTAGCCACACGGATTTTTATATTTATCCGGGCAAACAGGTCCTTTTTTAATTTCACCACCATCTGGATTTGCTTTAGAAGGTGGGCAAATTGGTTTAGACCCACCACTTTTTGGTTCAGCTTTTCCTCCAGACGGATCTCCTCCTTGAGACCCACCAGAAAAAATGAATTTCGGTATACATACTTTTTGTGGTTTAGGTTTAGAATCTTTAGGCCCACAAAATGCTGGTCTACATTTCGGCGACGGCATAGCGGTTTTGGTTTTACATAATTTAGTTGTTGCATCCTTTTTAAAAGGAGACTTGGGTTGGCATGGACTAGCAGAATAAAATCTATGGTTATTTAAAATAATAGTTTTCATAGTGCACGGTGTAGTCTTAGCACACGGATTTGATTTTTTCGGCTGTTTGCAAGGGTAGCATCTAGGCTTCTGGGGACATGTGGGGATCGACTTTAGTGGGAGACACGGTTTATCAGCAGGCAGGGAGCAGTCTGTTCGTGATTTAGGAGCCGGAGGAGGACACTTAGGGTTCTTTATGTCGTAATAGAAACTGTATGATGACTCCCAAGGTAACCCACAAGCTGGGGTGCGGATTGGACTGGTTTGCACCTGAAAATAAATTTAGAATTTGTATGTAATTTTATTTACACGATGGACTATAAGGGCAGTCACCGTTATAAGTAACAGGTCAACGGGTTTTAAAAATATCATTATTTTACGAGTTATTATATCTGTATAATATTATTTTTAATTTATTATGTAGTTCACTATTTTTATAATACAAAACGTGAAGTCCAGGCACAGGCTATAGGCATTGTGTAAACGATCGCTTCAAAATATGTGCGGGTTGGGTCCAGTGAATCAAGCGCAGGCCACACTGAGAACGAAGCTAAGTTCGTTTAGCTTCGCTCTTTTAGCTACCGCGTCTTTTCATACTATGGTTCATAGTTAGCGGCGTGAACCGAAGTATGCAAACACGCGGTAGCTACATGAGCGAAGCTAAACGAACTTACTATCGTTCCCAGTGTGGCCTGCGCTTCACGCACTGCATGTTATGTACCTCACGCGGGTAGCTCGTGCATGTACCTCACGCGGGTAGCTCGTGCATGTACCTCACGCGGGTAGCTCGTGTATACATGCTCACGCTCAAGCACATGTAACATGCACCGTGAACAAGAGCCGTAAACAATTCTATTTCATATCAGCACCCTAATTGCGTCACACACTATCAATCGAGATCTGGATAATTTTGAAGCAAATTGCTAATCAATTGCTTCATGTGTTTGAAAAATTTGTCTGCTCGACAACGTAAATAGCACAATTAAGGTTATTGAACTGTCAAAATGAAACCGATTCCGATTGATAGTGTGTTACGCAATTCAGACTTAAAAGACTAATCAAGAGCACATGTATAAAATATTATGTTTTGAGCACAGAACCAATCGAAGTGGCTGCTTGGGGAGGTCTATTTCCAGCTGAGCACGTCGTTTGGCTGATATCATGATGATGAGTTTGTCATTTGATTTTTTCGTCAAAACACGACCTATCGGGATCACTTCGACCCAAAATCATGTTTTGATGTCGTCGAATACGCGGAGCTATCACTTACGATAATAATATGCAAAATGAAACAACTCCTAGCTTTCATAATTACGGAGAAAATCGCGAGCACAATTGGATTAAACCATTGATATGTATTAAGAAATTAAATACTTAATAATTTAATACTTAATCTAAAATATATTTCAGTAATAACTAAATTAATTAATGTTATTTTACGATAAAACAAAAAACTTTCAAAAAACATCAAATAATTAAAACACAAATAATGGAGTCTAAATATTTCATAACTTTTGTGTATGGGAAAATGATCACCTCGTGAATGAACTTATTTAACGCTGCCATAATTCAAAAAACAGTAAACACAGTTTCTGAACCAATACAGACTACAAACAACGCCATCTTGAAAAATTTTGATAGTGTCATTGCTGGGATAATCATTTTGGTGTAAAGACCTATATAGAAAGTTTTTTTTTTTTAATTAGCAAGCTATTTCTGTCACTTTTGAGAATTACTTATCAAAAAGTATTTATTTAATTGTAGTTAATTGTAGTTAATTAATTAATTAGTTAATTGTAGTAAATAATTGTAATTAAAAGTATTTAATTAATTGCCCATTGTAGCCATTATCTTGGTATTTCGTCGTTTTTTTGTAATCAGCATTTAAGGTTCTGAAAAAATGGTATCTAAGTTTAAAATATCACCCACGTGGATTATTATATATTATATAAAGATTTCGCAATGTTATTTGCTAATGAAATAATGTTGATTAATACTAATTTAATTACTATTAAAAGATTGCGTATGTGACCAGATAAAACTGAATAAAAGACTGTTAAACAACATATGTCCCTACAAAAGGGATAATTAACATAAAGCATAATTGCATATTTAAAAAAGACTAAAAATTAATAATTACCAAACTGATTAGACAAATAAACATAATAATTTATAAAAATATGTTTTTTTCGTCAATTCATAGTTTATTAAAATTATACAAATATGTCACTACCGTGGAGCTGTTCACTTCCGCAGTGTTTTAATTTTTTTTTGTAAAACTACAGTGAAAATAGTTAGGCCTTTATGTATGATACTTCATAATGTAAAATACCTTTCATTTGAGGCTACTTTGAATGATAAGTACCAACTTTTTTTTTTGATGTCCTATTTTGAGAATGCCCACTTATAACCTCAGACCTTAGACTATAAAATTCTCTAGACAAAACTTCGCCTAACATAAGAGTTAAAACAGGCTAGGCCTTTATGTATGATACTTCATAATGTAAGATACCTTTCATTTGAGACTACTTTAAATGATAAGTACCATTTTTTCCATGTCCTTTTTTGGGAATGCGCACTTATAACCTCAGATCTTGACTATAAAATTATCTAGACAAAGCTTCGCCTAACATAAGAGTTGAAGCAGGGTGTGTACGCTGGTTTTTGCTCTGGACAAGTATCTCTCTGAAACTGTACTGTCATCTGCGTACCCAACAATACCAGGCCGAAGCAGGTCATTGATGTGCAGCAGGAAAAGAGTTGCAGAGAGAACAGACCCCTGAGGAACTCCGGCATCAATAGCCATAAGGTCAGAAGAGCAGCCATGAACAACTACTCTAATCGACCGTTCACTAAGGAAATCTGATATCCAGCTACAAAAAGCAGCTGGGATGCCATAAGCAGGAAGCTTGCTGAGCAGAGCAGCGTGCCAGACCCTGTCAAAGGCCTTCGAGATGTCAAGCGATACAGCCAGTGCTTGCGATAGTTTAGATATTTTCTTTTTACGGTGTTAATAATGCTAATTAAAAAAAAACAAGACCTGCTTTATTGTTAGTTCAGTTAGTATGCAAAGTTTCATGACCTAATTTGAAGTATTTTTTGAATACCCGCGGTTTATTGTTCGGTTTAGGTGTAACATTGGATTTTTTTCATCGATAAAATTTTATGGAATCGTGTTTTCGTCACACATAGTACTTAACATTAATCCTCCACTTTACCTTACATTTATTTCAAAATTAATGCTGCAGTATTTTCAACACAACGAATCATTCTAAGCCATTTGAGGTAGGGCTGTCGCATTTTGTCACCTCTCTCGCTCACACGGGACCAAACTTTTAAGAAAGTTAAACGAAAAGATCCTTTTTTTTTTAAATGTAATCAATTAGGGAACTAGTATATAATATTAATTTAATAGGTAATTATTAAAAACACATTTCTATTGTGTTATCTAATGAAATCAATTCAAAAAGTATTATGATCTGTTTTTGATGTTTTTGAAATAAATGACAATAAAAATGTGTTTTTAATAATTACCTATTAAATTAATATTATTTTCTAGTTCGCTAATAACTAATTGATTACATTTTTCAAAAAAGCATCTTTTCATTTAATATTCTTAAAAATTTGGTCCCTTGTGAGCGAGAAAGGTGACAAAACGAAACAGCCTTCTACATTTTGTATACCTAAGCCACCGCGCACTGTAGACGGACCGCACCGAGCACCGGGCTTTTTAGTATTGGAACGCAATGCGCTGCGGCCTTAATGCGGCTGTCATATGCACTTGGCCTTTTAAGGGTCCCGCAGATAGATGGGACGTGATAGCGCTGTGCTACTGTAGTAGAACAATTTCTATGAAAACTTCATGGAAATTATTCTACCACGTGGCTAAGTAACAAAAGCCGCACGGTCGATCCATCAGGTTAAGCTAAGCTTGACGGGGTTGGTCCGTGGATGGGTGACCATCTTTACATATCGAGACTCCTCCGTGCCTCGGAAAGCAAGTTAAGCCAGTTGACAGTTGTTACGGGGCGTCAGAAGCCCGAAAGTCTACCAAGTGGTATCGTATTACACAGTAACTGGGTTGTGGAGGTCAGATAGGCAGTTGCTCCATGTAAAATACTGGTATTCAGCTGCATCCGGTTAGACTGGAAGCCGACCCCAACATAGTTGGGAAAAGGCTAGGTAGATTGAATCGCGTTGCACCGTCGCGTCGCGCCTGTCTGCAGGAACCTTAAGGAGTCGCATGACGTTCGAGTTCTCATATGTTATATTATGTACAATTCACGCAATTAATTAGTTATATGCTATTTTAAACACGCATTTAATAAATTCAAACCAACTCACTTTTTTGGTTACAGAACAATAAAAATAAAATGTGTTCATCAGCACTTCGGCTTGGGGCACTTTACTTTGGGAGGTTTTGGGTAATATTGTTTCTTCCTACATGGATCTGGATTTTTCGGCGGACAACATTTTTTCTGTGAACCCCTTTTTGGTTTCGATAAACAAAATTTTGGTTTACAACTTCCTTTCCTTTTTGGACGTTTCGGCACTGGCCTGCACTCTGTCTCTTTTGGTCCACAAGGGTCGCTGTAACACGCTTTTGACTCCCTTCTACGTCTCCTAGGTTGGCAAGGTTTAGCAGAATAAAATCTACGGATATTTAGAGGAACAGTTTTTAAAGTACACGATGTACTCTCAGCAAATGAATTGGATTTTATCGGCATTCTGTAAGGGTTACATTTAAGCAACGGGGAACATGGGAGATATGAGAGATATTTTGGCTTCACGGGGCACTTGGGGTTCTTTTGGTTGTAAGAGACACTGTATGATGACTCCCAAGGTAACCCACAACCTGGGGTGCAGATTGGACTGGTTTGCACCTGAAAATAAACTAGGAATTTGTAGTTGGTCCGAGCTTGGTAATTTTAACTTGACACTATGGACATTATGAGCAGCTTATATAACCGTTGTAAGTAAATGATAAACGGGTTCTTAGAATACCAATATTTTAAGAATTTTTTGTATCTGCATTCTATTTTATTAATTTATATGTATAATGTTATTCATAATTTTAAAATAACAGGTGCTTGTACACGATGCATGTAACATGCGCAGGCTATAGGTATCCAGCGACCACATCAAAATGTGCGCGGGTCCAGTGATTGAGGGTTCGTACCCAGTGCAAGTTACTTGAGCATGTAAAGTCGCGAGCTACGTGCGCACGTAACATGCGCAAGTTTTAACACATGCGAAGGCTATAGGCATCTTAAAGACCGTTCAAAGTGTGCGCGCGGGTCCAGTGATTCAAGGCCCGTACCCAGTGCAAGTTACCGAGCATGTAAAGTCACGAGCTACATGCGCACGTAACATACGCAAGTTCTATCACATGCGAAGGCTATAAGCATCAAACGACCGCATCAAAGTGTGCGCGGGTCCAGTGATTCAAGGCCCGTACCCAGTGCAAGTTACCAAGCATGTAAAGTCGCGAGCTACATGCGCACGTAACATCCGCAAGTTCTAACAAATGCGAAGGCTATAGGCATCTTCAAGACCGTTCAAAGTGTGCGCGGGTCCAGTGATTCAAGGCCCGTACCCAGTGCAAGTTACCGAGCATGTAAAGTCACGAGCTACATGCGCACGTAACATACGCAAGTTCTATCACATGCGAAGGCTATAAGCATCAAACGACCGCATCAAAGTGTGCGCGGGTCCAGTGATTCAAGGCTCGTACCCAGTGCAAGTTACCGAGCATGTAAAGTCGCGAGCTACATGCGCACGTAACATCCGCAAGTTCTAACAAATGCGAAGGCTATAGGCATCTTCAAGACCGTTCAAAGTGTGCGCGGGTCCAGTGATTCAAGGCCCGTACCCAGTGCAAGTTACCGAGCATGTAAAGTCACGAGCTACATGCGCACGTAACATACGCAAGTTCTATCACATGCGAAGGCTATAAGCATCAAACGACCGCATCAAAGTGTGCGCGGGTCCAGTGATTCAAGGCCCGTACCCAGTGCAAGTTACCGAGGATGTAAAGTCACTAGCTACATGCGCACGTTACCCACGCGATTTCCATACATAAGCCTTTCTAGATCCTTCAACGATCCTGTTTTGTATCAGGTACAATAAAATATACCAAAAGACTAGAATCAGAGCACGTGCTAGTCAAAAGCATAAAATTGCGAGTCGTTGGACTTTTTCGTCAATATGACCTACAGTAGTCCCCAATCAATTTGGCCGAGTAGGACGTAGGCGCGAGCCAATGCGCAGGATGCAAAATTAAGATATCTGTAAGGCTGAGGCCAAACGAACGTAATTTTTTGAGCTTTGAGTCGCGTAATTTACGCTGCATTCAGTTTCATCTAAAGTCCTGTTTGTGCCACACGGCGACGCAAAATTAAAAAAAAAAATAATGCTTGACTCATTTTACGTGACTCACAGCTCAAAAAATTACGCTCGCTTGGCCTCAGCCTAAGAGAGTAAGGGAAAATGCCATGCGCAAATGGTGCAAGATGGCGGCGGCCGAAAATATTGGGGATTACTGTACTTATTCTCTGTCCACTAAGTTATTCACTTTTGACACCCTGCATGCGTTTCTCTGTCCACTAAGTTATTCACCTTTGACACCCTGCATGCGTTCCTAATGGACAGAAAATAGTACCAAAACAACCTAAGGCTACCCACTGACCCAAGAACTTTCTTACCTCATCAAGCCATTTGCCAGTGTCTGGTTTCTGCGGAGAAATCCGTTTCAAAGATAAATTTTCACATTTTTGGGGAGGAACACCTGCTTGATTTATTGTATTTGTTCTTAGATAAGCTTGCTTAGAGTATTCACAGTCGGGGCTAGGCCTCGGTGCGAGCATTCGGGAAAAACCAGACAGAATTCGGGAGTCAGGTGTTGCTAATATATCACTAAAATTATGACGTCTTAGCATTACATTTTTTACATTTAATTTTATTCTGGTAGACATATTAAAAATATAAATAAAATTTAAAGAAAATGTCACTGCTAATTTTTTCCAACCGAAAATGTCAGCCACACGAAAACACGAAAATTATTATGTCATTTTTGAAAACACATACTTAGGTAGGTACTATGCAATTGTGTAGTGCCAGTATTAATTGTGTATTTTCGTTATTTCCGATTATGGTGTATCCACACGTTTGCCAAATGCCACAAACAACAAACCTATACAAATGCTTGGATAAAATTAGGTGATCCAAACATCGATATCCACACGCTTGCAAGTCTACTCAAGCAAGCGGGTTCCCGCATTGTCGAGCCATGTCTTGGTCACCCACGGTGAAGCGAAGAGGAACCCGAGGACCCGAGTGCTCTTCATGTACCGGCAAACAGGTAGGTTGCGGTGCCGCTTGAGCAACATCGCAACTGAGGCGGGCCGCGATGTCGTATGGAAGAAATCGCAACTGAGGGTTGGAGGCCGCGGCGGTATTGCTGTGCGCCGCTCTCCCTACCTTCCGCAGCCTTGATGGGGTCGCCACCATATGATGGCGAACGCGGTGGGACCGCAGGGGAGGAGGACTGTCGGTATTTCGTTGGCCGCTCTCCCTATCCTCTGCGGCCGAAAAGTGGTAGGCGGCCGGGCCACTGATCTGACCGGTCTCAGGGGGACCAGGGGTGCCTAGACCGTCTAGCGTCCACGGGGTTGTCTAGTGCTGGTTTGGTCCATGGGGTGGTCACGGCGCGCAATGTGTTCTTGTGCGCCGGTGATAGGGGGTGCTCCCCAGAGGAGGGTCCGGTGACGGCCAACCGCGGCGGGTTCGCGATGATTGCTAACGCGTGCCCGTGTTCCCGACACAAGCAGCAGAGGAGGGCACCGTGGAGTTTTAGTGGGTTGGAGTCCCACATAACTCCACTATCTTCCCGTGGTAGTGCAGTATGCATGAGCATTTCCCCAAGGAAAAGGTGAAACACAAGCCGAGGCAAACGCTCTTCAACACGTTAGAATTTGTGATGATTAGTTGAGGTTTGGCAAGCATGTGGAGCCATTTTAATATTTACTTAGACAGAGCCGTCCATGGCGAATCATATTAATCGGCTTTGAGTTGGTCTATTGATACTAAAAAAAAAACAAGAAACTTTTTGAATAAAAAAATAACATTTTATTTCTTTTTTATTACTAAAATGAGACACCATTCGACACGACTCGACCAACCAACCAACCAATTTGACTCGTTGATCTAGTGGTTGGAAGAGCTTCTGCTAAGCATGAGGTCCTGCGTTCGACTCCCGTGTCGGGCAAACTAATTATTGAGTTTTCCCTTCTGTTATTTCTCAGTAGTCTGGATTTGTGCCCGGCTGATGGCAACAGGCTTGCCACCTATCGTATATGTTGTGTCTGTCGAGGGCCATATTGATACTATTGAACATAGTCTTGTCAAAAACGCCCTCTATGTCCATGAAGGCGATCAGTGATGAGCATTTGTAGTCCACTGCGCATTTAATTTTGGAGACCACGCTCAGTGCGGATTCTGTTGATCTGCCAAACAACTTTAACTATGGGACCAAACCTGAAATTGCGAAAAAAAAATCAGCTGTTCAGTACATTTATGTTCGCATAATTCGTCAAAATGTACTGAACAGCTGATTTTTTTTCGCGATTTCAGGTTTGGTCCCATAGTAAAATTTGTTCATAATGTACAATGTATGTATGTGTGTTGTGTTAGTACAAGGACCCCTTAAGAGGTTGTGAGTTATTTAAGTTACACCTTGTATGTTTGCTACGGTGACTTAGGTACTCGTACCTAAATTCCTTAATTGCTGCCGTACCCAAATTATTATGTCGCGAGCCACCAAAATCACGCGTGCCATTGGTTCGCCATCGCTGTTCTAGAGGATTTTGATAAAAAAATAGTACCTACACCCTATCTATATCAGATTACTTACTTTCGTGTTTTTTTTTTTTCGTTAAAAAAAGTGACATAACACGATGTTGCCAGCTCACTAACGATTATAGAATCCAAGAAATGGACTTGTAACAACTCTCCTCTGTCACAACTCTCCTCGGTCTCCCCTAAACATAATCGTCAACAACTTCGAGTGTTCAGTCTTCGAGGTTTTACATAAAGTTGTACATATTATAGTTAGCTTGCTTGTTCATGCGTGATTTCCCCGAAGGGTTGGGCATAGGTGTAACTCTAGTACACCCACAATTCGCCAGTTATGTTTAATCTCGTGTAAGGGGGCGAGCCTATATCATTGCCATCAACCTGGCTCAAATCTAAACTTCAGGCAGGAAAAATCCAAAAGCACTTTGCCCGACACGGGATTCGAATCCTCATACTCAGTAGTAGCGCTCGCGACCACTAGACCAAGAAGGCAATCAAATTTGAAATAACTCATAAACAATACCATAAAAAAATCTTCTCATAGCCATAATGCACTTGCGCTTTTTCAAGTTTACATAATATATAATGTGAAGGTTGTAGACTTTCTTAGGCGGGGAGGCTTCGCCGGCGCACGCTGGCGTCAGTCGCAGGAGACGCGCGCAATCTCGCGCATGTGTAGTGACGGTTCAGTTACTCTACTTTTTAAACTTTTCTATAGTGCTGTGTATGGATAAAATGAGGCTAATATTTTGGGTAAGTTCAAAATCAGTGATATTTATAACTATACATTTTTTGGAATTTTTGTTTTTTTCTAGTGAAAGTTTTTCGGTTCGAGATTTGGATTTCCACGTCCAAGTGTTTTCGATTTAAATGTTAAAGTGGGAAATCAATGTGTCAAATTAATGTATGTTTGGATGAGTGTGACCCATCGGAGTATGCGTCGGTGATAAAAAAAGAAAATGCAATGCTATATTTTTGGAAATCGTTATTTAATTCGGCTGTGGATTTTGTGGTGTGAGAATGTATTAACTAATTATGACATGAAGGTTAAATTAAATTACCTCACCTCTTAGAGCTACATGCAAGTCAATTAAACTGTCTTGACTGTGAGATTTAATCTAATAAACTCATTTAATATATTATATAATGTAATGTGCCTAATTAATATTAACGAAGCAAGAGATTTTAACTCTCATTATTTTTTATGTAACAAATATACCTAGATTTTTTTGAGTATCAAACACGAGTAAAAGTACTAGAAAGCCATAGACTACGTTGTTTAAAAATAACGCTCGACTGTACAATTTCTCTCTATACATAGGTAGGCTTCTATTTATAAAGCAGTCACCGCAAAACAGCTTTCAATTAAATTATTTTTACATAATTGGAGACTATAATTGACTGATATATAATCCATATAACGAAATACTTGAAAAAAACCATAAATGATACATTCAAACAAAATCTCATAAAAATATGACCATATAAACTTTTATAACTGAGCGAACATTCACATATTATGAGAATGTGTGAGTAAATAATCGAAAACTAAAATTTCACCTGCATAATGATATAAAAGACGTATAGATATTTTCTATACATTACATCCTCGAAGATTACGTAAAATGTACAGAAATGTCTGCCAAAAGTAGGTCGACTCGTCGTCGCGCGTCGGTCAGATTCGCGGACGGAACTCTTCGATGCAAAAGACATCGACGCGCGCTCTCGGAAGGCGCGCAGTTTTCACCTATTTACTTTATCTCGAGTCTACCTTCGGGTGTGTTATACAACTTACAATGTCCACTCTATTTATTTATCTAGCTAGCTAGAGTGTCTGGTTTTGCCTGTTAATCTAATACACGGATGGGAAATTATGTCATAACCATACAAAATATACTTATGTATTTGAATGTGTATATAGGGTGACTGGTAGTGTCCGATATTTAAACACATGATTGTACTCATGATAACAAATAACTTTTACTATAGGACAAAACCTGAATTACATTTTGACGAGATATGCGAGCATGAATGTATGGGACAGCTGATTTATTTTTCGCGAATTCAGGTTTGGTCCCATAGTAAAAGTTGTTTGTTATCATGAGTACAATCATGTGTTTAAGTATCGGTCATTAATTACCTGTCACCAATATACTAATTACTTTTAGACAAAACTTTAACCATCAAGTCAATCGCTTTATAAAAACTATTTTTATTAGAAAGATTTTTTAGACGTTAGCATGGAGTAACTCCCACTTATAATAAAAGCAGAAAATAAAATGTGCAACCTCGACCGTATGATAGACAATGTTACGGGCTGTTTTATAATAAGTGTCACTGATAGCGATAGCGATAGTGCTGATATTATGTCTGACGACGAGGAATAAAAACATATCCAATGCATTTTGATTTAATTTTATATAATTCGCTTTTTGAAAGTCATCATCAATGGGCCCATAAAGGTATTACTACTAATATTTCAATATCGATTACATAAAATAATGTGATTTGATTCAGGACGTAATGAGAACGAATGAGTGATTGATTGATGTCAATCTTCTAGTCACAACACTATTTCTTCTCATCAGAAACTGGTAACACCGTAAACGTCAGATTACTCCAGTGAATTATTAATTAAACTTTCAAGATTTAATGTGCACACTATTCTAATTACAGTTACGTGATCAATGTTCCAAAACCCCAATTTTTTACAAAATCTAGGGCAAGCTCGGGCATTTACCTCTAAGCATCCCCTCATCTCGCGAGAGACGTCAATAATTACAGTTTCAGACTTCCGGCATCAGGTTTATGCAACAGAAATGCATAAGGCTACCGTTCGCATAAATTTAATTACGTTAATTGACGTTTATTTTGTAACGTAACGAATTGTGAGTGCTCTGAGATTCATTTTATTTATTGGATTGAATTGTTTAAGTTTCACAAATTATTAAAATATCTCAGTTTTTTTTTTATAAAAATTCTTGTTAGTGAAATCGTTAAATTTGATTTGTAAGTTATGAAAGTAAAATGTACGATATATGATTTATTCTAGTGACCTCACATAGTGATGTTTCTCTTTAGGTTATGTAAGACACACACTTGTATTTTCAAGTACGAGTAACTTTAAAAATATTCTACTTTACATTGAGTAATACATGAATGTATGTGTGTGTATGTTGTTCACCCCGGGAATCGAACTTAAGTCCTTGAACAATGTAAACAAGTAAAAGTAAAGCAATATATGCGAAAGTTGCAAAATTTTACCCAAAGATTAGATTGTATGTATTTTTCATATAATTAGTGAAATGCCAAGGTCGTTGGAAGATGCATGCAATGCTTCGGTAACCATCAGTTCGTTACGAAATTACATTTTGTGAATACAAATAAAGAATCATCAACGCAAGTGTTGATGATTCTTTATTTTAATATAGTTTATTAAGGCTATCGAAATAAATATTGTAAATAATTATATCAAGGCGAGATTTTTTTATAAACAGTGGCAATATTCTACTACTTACTATTTATGAAATAATTGGGTTAAATCATTAACACAAGTAGTCAAAAATTTAATAGAATTACATAGCTGACATTAATGATAACGACAATGACCTAGAGATATAACGTTGTTTTTTTTTACATTACAAGTCAAAATATTATGTGCAATTCAAGTTTTAATTAATAAAGACAGAAATGTCAATTACAAAACTTCACACTTCACACAAAGTTCATCATCATCTGCCTAGCCTTTTCCCAACTATGTTGGGGTCGGCTTCCAGTCTAACCGGATGCAGCTGAATACCAGTATTTTACATGGAGCGACTGCCTATCTGACCTCCACAACCCAGTTACTGGGTAATACGATACCCCTTGGTAAGACTGGTTGTCAGACTTTCGGGCTTCTGACGACCCGTAACGACTGTCAAAGATCCTCGAATGACAGCCGGGACCAACGGTTTAACGTGCTTTCCGAGGCACGGAGGAATCTCGGTATGAAAAGATGGTCACCCATCCACAGACCAACCCCGGCAAGCGTAGCTTAACCTGATGGATCGACCCGTGCGGTTGTTATTACTTAGCCACGAGCTTCTCATGAAAATGATGTAACATTACAGCAGAGAAAGTGTAATTCCAAATTAACATCAGTCATTTTTAGCATTTAACAGACATTTATGAGTATACAATTATATCATAATTGCACAAAAAAGTCTTTAAGACCATTTTTAAATGTATTCTAAATTATACTAGTTAAAATTAAATATATACTAGTATATACATGTAAAAATAACATGTGTTATTATGCGTATTATGAAAGTTAATCAAGTGATAAATATGTATAATGTTTTATTGCGATTAATTTGCAGTTTCATTATATTAACTTAGGAGGAGGATTTAATCTTAAATTGTATATTTATGGTTTTAATTTTATCCAGCAAATTGCAATAATAATAAATGTTTAGTATTAAAACGATAGTGAGAAATATCTTAAGTTTACGAGTAAAGCAGTAATATCAACTAAGTTTTCTATTAAAGTGGCCTCGTTGCTTTGATACATTTAACTATCTAACACACACACACATACGGATTGATTGATTGATACATAAACTATTTAATAGATTGCACTTCATCTCAATTTCTTTTCACTTAAGTAAATTCTATACAAAAAGTAGATATCTATTAAAATATACCGGAGTTTCACACAGTTACATTTGGGTAAAAAAATGACACAAAAAATGACATTATCATCCGACTACCTGAGTGACATAGCGGCAGGAACTAACAGGTGCAAGTCGTGATCGTGATCGTGATCGGTGACAGACAATAAATATACAGGTTAAATAGAAGTATCAGTACGGACAAAATCAAGAAAATAGCGAGCTTTAAGGTCAATGTCCATAGTTAAACGAAAAGGATCCAACCCCCATTAGATGTTATGTGGGTTGGATTCTTTTCGTTTAACTGTGGACAATTGATCAATGAAATCAACATTTTATTTGCACATAGGTAGTTTTTACTTAGATAGTTTTTAATTAGGTAGATGTAAGACTGAAATGTACGAGCAAAAACATTGATTGGACAGTTTCAGCCCTAACTAAGGACATTCTCCTAGGTATCAAAACTAAAGTAATTTAGACAGGTCGTATGTCTAAACTTTGGTTTATTTTATTATTATATGTTGCCTGCGACTTCATCTGCGATCCAGGATGAAAAGTAGCCTATGTCCTTCTCTAGGACATGGTCTACCCATGTGCCAAATTTCATCTAAATCCGTTCAGCCGTTTTAGCGTGAAAGCGTAACAAACAAACAAATTCACTTTTGCGTTTATAATATTAGTTATGATTTTAAGAAAATTGTCCCTAAGGATACCAGCACCCTAATTGCGTAACACACTATCGATCGGAATCGGTTTCATTTTGACAGTTCAACAACATTCATTGCGTTATTTACATTTTCGAGCAGACACATTTTTCGAACATATGAAGCAATGGATTAGCAATTTACTTCAAAATGATTCAGATTTCGATTGATAATGTGTTACGCAGTTGGACGCAAGACATTAATTTGGAGCTAGTTTTGTGTCATTTATTAGTTCATTCGGTTCATTGAAAAGATTTGAACTTCTTGACTTCATTGTTGTGTATTTAAAATTTTATAGTGAGTCGAAAGTTACGCACGATTGGCTGCAGTGAATGGAACGACTCGTCCAACGTCGAGTTTGTTTTGTAAAGCGTTGAAAAAGATAGTGTAGTGAATGATTTGAATAAAGATAAAGATATTGACAGATACGAGTAAGTGTGACAAGAAAAGATTTATTTGTGTTTGGTGTTGAAACGGGAAATGGGAAGAGATTAGGCAGTGTGAATGGTTTCGAACGACGATGTTATCCAAATAATTGCTCTTAAGAGGATTGTGAAGCTGTAAGTTTTCATACAAAAAGCGATAACGTGTTTCCCCTCGTAAACATAGTCTAATTTGCATAATTTTTGGAAATGTTGTAGGTATAATGAAAAACAACGTTCGTAAGCTTTTATTATAAAGAAATTTTGCGTACTATATAAGTTATTAGCATCTAAATTATATTTTTGACCTAAAACCTTCGTCGAGCATTTTTTTATTAAACTAAAAGGATTTACTAAAAAGATAAACGGACAGCCCTAGACTAAGGTGTATTGAATCTAATGAGACCAAAATTGTCTTTTTTCGTATAGGTTTAGGAGGGTTAAAAAGTTATCGCCCGAAACAATATTTTAAAATAAATAAATAAATAAAAAATAATAATATCCTGGGACATTTTCACACACGGTCATCTGGTCCCAAACTAAGCAGAGCTTGTACTATGGAAACCAGATAACTGATATACTACATATACTACTTTTTTTTTGTAAATACATAGATAGATAATACATAGATAATAAAAAAGATATATAGATATTAAAAACGAAATGTAGGTAATTAATTGCCTTTAAGACTCGCGTATCGGAAATTTACCTACAATCCTCTTAAGGCGACAGCGTCAGGGTAGCCCGCGAAATTCAAATTTTCTTACGTTATTTGCAATTTACAAGTAGGTATTAGGTTGTATGTTGATTTGGATATGATTCGCGACCGTAACAAATCTGTATTTATAGAATTATAACCATTAAAATCATCCATACAGTTCTCTAAGTTCATATATTATTACTATATATTTACTATTGAATGACTATTTCGTGAAATCTTGACATTTGAGGTCTTTTCTAACTTATGAAGTTGTATTACTGATTCTGTAAATATATGATAATTACGGTCCCGAATTATATTCGAATCATCATTAAATTTAATACTTGCCTACAAATTGCAAAAAACGTAAGAATATAAGAATTTCGCGGGCTACCTTAGCGCATCCCCCTTAAATGTATAAAAGTGTCGGTGACAAAGGCGGTATGACAGAAAGGTTCAAAGTAGTATAAACCTTAAGGAAGTACAGTATTACTGTTCATATGTACTAATATTATAATGCGGTAAAAATTCGTGATTTTGTATGTAGGGGTTAATCTTATCCGATCCAGTAAATTCTTTCACTGATGGGAAGCTACAATATTGCCGACTGTCATAGGATATATTATTTGTAGATAGTATTTTATAATCGTAAACGAGCTCGAAGTTAAAATAATAGAAAACTGTGTACATATTAAAATAACAAAGATATTTTCACTAAGTACATACTCGTATTTAAATTATAACGGCATGCATGCCTTTCCGCATAAAAAAAATAAATTCTATAGGTTTAAATCGGGCAGTGTGCTAGTGAAATCTGGCGGCTTCCGACCTGAACCAATGAGGTTGTACATGTCAGTAATATTAACCAGCATTAACCTGTCCGCCTTAACCTAACACTATACAAGGACATGTACGTACATATATATGTAAATATATAAATGTATATACGGATTGTGTACTGTTTGTATACAGGATGTAATAAAAATATTTTTGAGATTTTAGTAGCGAATCAGGGTTAAAGACTGGCCTTTAGAAAGTAAAGATGAACTGTTTCAAGTAAACCGTATCATACTATAGCTTCAAGGCATGTTGGTGAGCAATAGCACTGCCATAATTTTCATTTTAAAAGCAAATTAAATAAAATAGAACAAAGGTAAGCCTCATTTACTTACCTAATATTTCTTTCTCTTGGACCCAGGTACTAGGAACTTAACAATATCATGTAAATTGCTTTCTACAACCTTAAACATTATTTAAGCACGCTGTATGTGCGTGTTTGTATGTATGTCATTACCGTCCCTTTTACTTTGGAATTGTAACTGGTTCGCTTGTCAAAAATCGCTCGAATTTAAGGTGACATTTTACAATCCAATGTTGAAATATTTTTAGCATTGTAGGTCATAATTAAAATTAAAATTACATAAATAAGTGCACCTACCTAAAGTTCTTACACTTTAAGGATTTGCCCTTCCTTCTTAATAAGTGTATTACAATTGAGCATGAAAGGCTTGGATTTCGGGGCAGCCGCAGCCGAGTCAAAAACGTACCTGAGTTGCCTTAGAATAGGAAACACACTTGAAAAAAACCTGAATAGTAATCTCTCACTTAATTACAATACTAAAGCGTATATACCTAATACCACAAAGTAAGTCACCTGCCTCTAAATACCTCTTTTTTCTACCCTTAAACCAAATAATTCACAATTCTCCTGTCCTTGTCCCAATTTATTCGTGTTCGGCGCAACATGTCTTTTCTTCCATAGTTCTCTATTAGTCGTCATCTCGGTAGTCACTCCCTTTTTAGCCATATTATCTTTCACACAGTCCATCAATCGTTTCTTGGTCTTCCCTTACTCGTATAGCCATCCACATTCATACTCAAAACTTTCCTGACGACATTTTCCTCATTCCTCCGCATCACATGCCCATACCACGACAACCCATTTCCACACAACTTTTCAGTCACCGGTGCAACTTTCAGACATCCTCTTATATACTCATTTCTTATTCTATCCATTCGCGTAACACCACACATCCCTCTTAGCATTCTCATCTCAGCTGCATGCAATTGCCTTTCATTCATCCCTCTTGTGGCCCAACATTCTGATCCATACAAGACAGCAGGTCTAACCATTGTTTTATAAATCTAAAGTTTAAGGGGAATACGGAAATCGCAGAAACCAAATAATCATCCTAAAGTGCAAGTATCCATTATCTTGATTTTTGATTTCTAATTGTATTTTATGTTTTCATTATTTTTATTTTTTTTTAAGTTAATTACGATGTTGTTTTGTGGTGAATGTTGTATTTACATATAATAGGCATACATACCATTACTGTTATTATATTATTACTCTGTTTTATTTTATTGTATGTAATGCTGTCGGTGTACCAAATAAATAAAGTAGAATTCACACTAATATTACAAATGCGAAAGTAACTCTCTAACTTTTCACCCCGTAACGGCTGAACGGATTTCGAAGACAATGGCTAGATTTTTATTCTGGTGGTACGTTCCCCTGGGATAACATCTGACCTCCACGCGGGCAAAGCTGCGGGCCCAAGCTAGTACGAGTACCTACATCATATAATTAACAACACAACGCTTTTCTATCACGTATACTTAGCTAAGTCGTGACGTAAGCAAGGGTGTGCTTACCGCCACGGTTGGCTGGTGTCAGCCTTGACATTACATGAAATGGACCGTGACAACTGCGAGCACGTGCTTTGCTACTTTGTTGCTTTTGTTCAAGACGGTTTGTTTTAAATACACGTGCATTTACCAGGCTGTTGTCACAGCAAAGGTAGGGTTATGAGTTTATTAAAGGTCTATGTATGTATGGATGTTCAATCGGAAACTACTGATCCGATTTTGACAAATGAGGTGTGTTGACGATTTTGATAGCTAGTATGCGACTTATCTAAATGGCGTGTCAGTCTTAAATACAGTTTTAAACATTGTACTTAAAAAGTCGGTTATAATCTTGTGTCGATAAACTTTAAACTTTGAAAACTTTTATAGAGACCCGTGAAGTCCTCAAGAAGTACCTATTTTGAATGAGGGATTTAGGGTTAAAGCTGCTCATGGGACTTTCACCCTTATATCTTCTAGATATTAAAGACGAATCAATAGGCCTGTAGCCGTGGAGAGCATACCTTTCGGTTTCTCTGCCAACTTTCACTTGAAATCTCATTTGGTCATCATAAAACTATTACTTACATTAGAAAAAGCCGTGTTAATAGCTGTTAAACCTTTAATTAATAATTGCTGTTGTTTCCTTAAGTCATTTACAGTATTCTGTTTAATTGACAACTCGGCAGGTAGTTTGGTATTCATTGTGGTGGCTTCTTGGATAGTTAACCTTTTCAAAACTTTCGTCTGCAAAAAATATGTGTGGGTACAAACGTATCTATTTTGATTTTCGATTCATAACGAAACATAGCATAACTAAATGGGAATGACCTATTGCGAGTGTACAAGTTCAAGTACTTGGGGCATTATGTAACCGACGACCTTAATGACCAAGTGGATGTTGAGAGGGAACGTAGGGCGCTGGCAGTCCGATGTAACATGTTGGCTCGTAGATTCGCACGCTGTAGCAGGGCAGTCAAAATAACGCTTTTTAAAGCTTATTGCCAAGTGTTTTACACGTGCAGTCTGTGGACCAACTATACTCAGCGGCCTATCAGCGCCCTACGGGTCCAATATAATAACGGGTTCAGGATGTTGATGGGGCTGCCCCATTTCTGCAGTGCATCAGGTATGTTTGCACAAGCACACGTCGATGGCTTCCACGCCATCGTCAGACAGAAATCTGCCTCCTTGCTCTGCAGAGTGCGGGGGAGCTCCAACTCCACCCTGAAGACCATAGCGGGGAGGAGCGAGTCTCCCTTATTAGGTGACGTTGTTCGAAGATGTATTTCGAACAACAGACTTGTTTCCAAATAGATAATAAGTTTACTAACATAGTTTTAAGTTATCTTTGTTATTTTTTTGTTTACTAACCCATATGGATGTTGCTTATCCGAATTAAAGATTATTTTATTTATTTATAACGCCTACTTTCCCCGAAGGGTTAGGCAGAGCTGTAGGGACATACCTATAGTACACCCACATTTCGCCAGTTAAGTTTAAGTCCCATGTAATAGAGGGCGAGCCTGTTGCCATCAATCATTTAACACATTATCTGCTTAATTCTTTATGCAAACGCTTCTTTATGCTACACCCTTACCGACCCTTATTTTACGATGTTTTCGAAACAATAGAGATGCACAACGAACGCACAGGTGCGGCGAGCCGCACTCGAAGAAAGTTATGTAAATTGTATGGACGCGCATACGCGCCGTCAAGCACCTGGTGAACGTCCGAAAACGCGCATGTGCGTCTGCCGCGCCTAATGTATTAAAAAGAATCTCCATGAACTGTTAGTAAACAAATGTTATTATCCTGTGAAAGACTTCTATGCCGACAAATCACTGTTAGAATAGGTACAGTCTGCCTAGGTCATGATCCGTTTTGTGGGTTTTGTTTTTAATATTTAACGGTCTACAATTTGTAATGTATTGTTATAATATTATTGTTGACATGCATGTAAACATTTTATATGATATGTACCTACATTTATTGTACGCCCTAAGGGCAGGACATAGCTGTTCGCAAAGCAGTAAATCAACACAAGTTGTATTATGTACACTTTCCTATGATCCACAATTAAAATTAATTGAATTGAATTGAATTGAATCAACCGGACATAATTCCAACCTCCGGGCTGCTACTGAGAAATTCCAGATAGAAAACCTAAAAACACTTTCGCTCGACCCGGGAATCGAATCCAGTAGGGACCTCATGCTCATCAATACTGCCGTCATAAGGAAAAAAGACGTATCTGATTTTTTTTTTCCAAATAGAGTTATATTTTATTCGGAATCAGCAAAAAAAGACGCATCTATGAGTATTTTTAAATTGGCGTAAACTTAACGAAAACCTAATAGTTCTTACTATTAAAAGACGTATCTGCCTTTATATTTTGTATTTTAAACAGGACAAAATATATTTTTTTCTCCATTTCAATATTTCTGTAGATGGGTCGTTTTTGCTTACGGCGGCAGAATAACGCTTGTGGGCACTAGACCAAGAAGGCAGTCATATTTTAGATTCCAATCGCATTATAGTTCCATAACTATGGTAACTATATATGGTAACTATACCATAAATTCCCTATAAACATAATAACACAAAACAGTTTCAATCAAATATTTCCTAAATATCAAACTTTCACTGTATAAGTTTTAGTACACATTTAAACATTTCCTTGTATAAAGTAAAACGAGTTACATCACTATTCACCTATTGCCTAATACTTCCGTTATTGGTAGAAGTATATAAAAACGTTAAATATGATCGTAATCAATGATATGGTTGATTTTATGGTAATGTTGTTATGTCAAGAATTTGCTATGCTACTGGCAACATTGTTCGAAAGGAGGTCGGTGACGATGAATCACCTACGTATGTATATACAGGAAAAGTTTTAAGCAGTGCGCAAATTTTTACAGGCTGTTCTACCCCTGAATACGAATAACTTTCACTATGGGACCAACTCTGAAATCACGAAAAAAAAAGTCTGTTGTTTCATACATTTTGGTCGATTGAACTTTTATAAGAAACCGCAGATTTCTTTTAGTGATTTCAGAGTTGGTCCCTTAGTGAAAGTTGTTCATATTCGTGAGTAGAAGACCCTGTGAAAATTTGCGCACTGCTTAAAAACTTATCCTGTATAATACTAAATCTATGTCTCTACCGCATCCTGGCCTAGGGCAGCAAGCTCGACATAGATGCTTGAGAAGCACGTGACTGTTTCATGCTTGTCAAGCAATTTTAACCGTCTAGGATCGCCTCGAAAGAAAAATCAGCTGTTACATGCGAACATAAATTAACATAAAACAGCTGATTTTTTCGTGATTTTAGGTTTGGTCCCACAGTTGTTCAAAAGTAGTTTGGTCAAAAGTTGTTCTTAAGAAGTTGTGCGTGATTTAAGTAACATCTTGTAAAAGTTAAATCTTGTGTCTGTGCGTTGACTGTTAGTGAATCTGGTACCTCTGCACAATCGGCGATTATAAACTTTCATCCCCCTTTTTTTGAGACAAAAAGTAGCCTATTTCCATCCCTAGGATATCATCTATCTCCATGCCAATTTTTATCGAAATCCGTTCAGTGGTTTAGCTTCGTTTTTCGGGTAATCATCTATGATCGCCGATTGTGAAGAGGAGGATAAGATTTTTATTAAGTATATAGTGTATGCCTGTAAAGTCCTGTCACCAATACACCTTTCCCAAGTCTATTATCTAATCTATCCAATCCTCCTAGATGATCTCTAAATCTCTGTTCACATCATGCGACCACCAATCCGTGAACATAATTAAGAAACAACAGACACTCGCTATAAATAATAACCGTGTATAATCAATGATACGGCTAATAGGTTGATTTGTTCAGCCAAGTGGATAATAGCTGATATTAGTGTATTACGATGCCATTGTTGGTCTATAACTATGTGGAACAATCGTGTTGAAGCGTTTCTTGTGGGAAGTTGCGAGTGGAAGAAAAGTGGAGTATGATAAAAGTTCTTTTTTAAAATGGTATCTTGCAGGTCAATAAATGAACGCTTTCAGCCTGTGTATAAAAACTTATAAACTCGCTAATGGCACCCCCTGTGTAGTACAACCTACGGGCCTCGGCACAGGGCGTCCTGACGGGAGGCCAGCAGGGGACAGCCTGGATCGGATTATTGAAGTGGATTTGATAGATAAAATTTGGTGTTTTTGGTCCAAATGCTCATCGAGTTTTTCGGGATATCACCAAGCAGTTTAGTGGCTTTCCACGAGACCAACGAATCAGATTTGCTATTCACCGTGGCAATGCTGACAGGCTTTTCCCATTGACAGCGATGCGGACAAATTTTTTGACGCCCAATGAGTACTTCCCCGCTTTTTTATACCTACTTGTCTATACTATAATATAATATACTAGTACATAATATTATTATAGGGGCTTGTGGCTGAGTAATAACAGCCGCACGGGCCGATTGATCAGGTTAAGCTACGCTTGCCGGGGTTGGTCCGTGGATGTGTGACCATCTTTACATACCAAGACTCCTCCGTGCCTCAGAAAACACGTTAAGTCGTTGGTCCCGGCTGTCATTCGTGGATCTTTGACAGTCATTAAGGGTTGTCAGAAGCCCGAAAGTCTTTGCGAAAGTAATTGCTGACTGTTGGGGTTAAAGATTAAAAAATCATTAAGTTCTTACTACACCTCAACTCCTAGCATGTTGTTATTTTCTTATAATATGGTTTAGGGTGTGTATTATCAATTCGGGTTGTCACAATTACTGTAGGTGCATCCTAATTATAAATTATTAATCTCAGGAGCAGTGGGTCAAGGCTTGGAATATTAAAAAAAAATAAAATTATATCGGATACGTAACTTCCATAGTGTGTTAGTAAACAAGAAATCTTATGATAATGGATAATGTTAGTAAAGCCTAATAATTTGTACAATGTATCGGGGAATCGTACCCCGCTGCTATGATCTTCAGGATTTGAGTTGTAGCTCTCCCGCACTCTGTCTGTAGAGTGCGGGAGAGAGTAAGGAGGCAGATTTCTGTCTAATGATGGCATGGAAGTGATGTGATTATGAAGACTTGAAAATTGATATTCCTACTCGTACTTAATTCGTTTTTAGAGAGTTCTGCCATTAGGTACCTATATGTAAATATTTAAGGTACAATTGAACAGCATGTCTGTGGTAAGAATTTCACAGTGACAGCGCAGTAGCAATAAGTAGCAATAAGGGTAGTTTGGGCGATGCAGTCGTTATCTCACCGGTCAGAACTTCTATAAAAAAAATTAGATAACTCTGATAATTTCTCCCGTAAACCATCATAAAATGAACCATAAAAGATTCTAATAGCTACTTAAAAATCGCAATTAAAAACTCCAAACGTGCTAAACACATATCATTAACGCTAATTAAATCATACAAAGTACAACAGATTACGTAAAACAAACAATAAAAATTGTAGTCGCAATGTCGTTTTTATGCATTTTCGTGTGACCTTCAGTGAAAGTTCGAAGGTGTCGACAATTGACACATACAACGTAACAGAAAATTGCCATTTCGGTACTAACCTGCCGTTCAATTATGAACCGTATAACTTTAACGTCAAGTGTCATGGTTATTACAACTTTTACTTTTTCATAAATCGCTAAGAGCAACGCAAATACATAGTTGGAGATTCACTTTCGTTTATTTTTTGTCGGTTCGGTGTTGCTTTTATGAATGGAGAAATACGTCATATTACAAGTTGTATTATATCACTAGATAGCAATATGTATATATTTTTTTTGTAATATATTTCGAATGTAGAAAATTTGCTTATCAATTTGTAAGCAAATCTTGATCCAATTCGCACGCTTAATTCTATACTGTCACTATTAAAAATTTTGCCAAATCGACTTTTTAATGTCATCATGAATACCTAAACTAAATATGTTTTTGTTCTCAAATTTGAGATATTTATTTCTATATTATATCAAAGAATAACTAAATTGTGCATGGATCGTATCATCACTCATACTGATACTACAAAAAACGTTTTTGAATTTTCGAAAAATCAATAACAAGGTTTAATAGGTATTTGCAAAAAGTGTCCCTTAGGCCTTACTAGGTTTTAAAATGGGGCAGCCGTAATGTTAAATAGCCTTCCTCAATAATTGGGTTATCAAATGCAAAAAGAATTTTTCAAATAAGACTGGTAATTCCAGAGATTAGCGCCATTGCGTCGGTTCTTTATTATATTACTACAAATAACTAAAAAAAAAAAACTTCAACATAATTCTCTTACTCAACATTTAAGTAGTCCCATCTTATCAAATTTAAACATACCAATCTCTTTTACATAATCCATTTTACCCGCCATAAAAAAGACGTTTAACTTTTTTATATCACTCGCGTAGCTGCAGTCGTTAGGCTGAACCACAGATTCATAATAATAATTAAGTGACGTAACATTATGTTCCTGATTTATCTTAACGACTTTAAAAAAGGAAGGATTGCTGAGCGATGTTAAGTAGTAGTGATGTGATTTGTGTTTTTAGAATTTTTAGTATCGTTAAAGTTGTACCTACTGTCGATGTTTTCCTTTATCTATCTTGACATCAGCAGCTTGTGGGTGGTAGGACAGCTATAATTATTTTTAGTTAGAGCATAGAGTTTTGTACATCACTACTTGAAAAATGAAAACTACGTTTAATTGAAAGGCTTTACGAGGTAGACAACAACGTTTATCATGCAATAAAAATGGACAGCGAGAAGTACCTACTATATTTACTCCTGTCCAAGACTTGTCACCCATCATGTTTTTCCATTAACTTAACATAACATATCATCACGCCTGTAATACCCGAAGGGTTAGGCTAAAGTGTAAGACACCCACATTTCGCCAGTTATATAAGTCCCATGTAATAGGGGGCGAGCCTATTACTATCAACCGGGCACAAATCCAGACTCCTCATTCCATTAACATGTCAATAAAAAATAGAAATTATCGATAAGACTCTAATCTTAATACAATCGAATATCGATATAATAAAGAAATTTATGTTCATGCGACTATCTCTATTCTTAAGCTATGATAAATACACGTGGTTTATGGTTTTATACATGTCTATTTGAATTAGAAAGTTCTTAGAAGGCCGCCACGGGTTGAATATGGTGACACAACTGGATGTTTACTTTTTTTTGGTATGTGTAATGTGAATTGGGATATACGAGTATAGTTTTATTTCGTAAGCGAGTAGGTACATGTTTTTATCGATAAAATATTTAAATTGGTCGCACTCGCATCACTATTCTCAGAGAAAATCTATTGAGTTTGAATACACAATAAATATTATTTATGTATCCTATTTAAATTGTCAAGACAATATAATAAGATGTATGCTTGACATCATGTATTTTACAACTCTTGCTCTCTAGTGAAAAATTTGTACCGCGATAAATTAATTTTATACAAACACTAAATGAAAACACTGAGCATCGGTCAAAAGGCTCTCTCCTAAAAAAGGAAACTCAAACTAATAACAAAAAACCGGCCAAGTGTGTATCGGACCACGCACAATGAAGGGTTCCGTAGTTGGGATGAATTTATCCCAAGAACAAATTTAAAAACATGTTCTGGCATACATTCCAACTGCAAATGTAAGTTTGTACGCACAATGTTAAGAGATTTACCTTGTTATTTTAAGACCACAGACTTCTTATATTTTTCCTTTAATCTTTAGAACTAGGTTAGGTTTAGAATTATTTTCTGTATTTTTTTTTTTTCATAATTTTAGGCACAGCCGTTTCGGAGATAAAGGCTCAATTTTCATCTATTTTCTTAAATAACTTTAAAAACATTTATTTTAAAATTATAAAAAAAAAACATATTTGAGACCCCCACAGTAAGCCCTTTGATTTGATATGTCACACGGTACAGTTTCAAAAACTTTCTTTTTTAATGTTCTTATTTGCCTCAAATCATCCCAAAATTCATTTATTTACGTTACACGTCAGTGTTTGGGTCACAGAAATTCATATGAGTACCAAATTTCAACTTAATCGTTCCATTAGATTCAGAGCAAATCGGCTCGGGAGCTGAAAAGTTTTGGCCTAGGGATGGGCCGCGGATGACTGAGACATGATGATGTTTACGGATTAATTACTAAAAGCGTAATGATGCTAATGACAAGAAACTCTATATTTATACTAAAGAGAGTATTCGCAAATTAGTAATATGCAACACGAGACAATAATTAAACTTTTTTTTTAAATATAACCTCTCGAATGTCTTATGTTACACAGTTCGACATAAGAAAAAATGCTCCAAATGTCTTAATGAAATTATAATACAGAGGTGATACTTAATTCTAAACTCGCCAAAATTTTACGTTTGATGGCGAGAGGCGCTCTTTTACATTACAACGACCCACCTTACGCGCATACTACCTACTAAACTCGCCACAAAAATAATAGGTCCGTTTTATATTGTAGTTTACTTATACTGGTAAAATACTGATATTCAGTTGCATCCGTTTAGACTGGAAACCGACCCCAACAGTTGCCAAAAGGGTAGGCAGATTGATATTATTTTAGTATGAATCTTGTCGAGTATAACTAGCGCATGACTGGTTATTAAATTCTATGACAGCTAAGAGAAACAAAAAAAAAAATATATAACATAATTCCGGCCATAACCATAATATTTTCCACAATGGCACCGCTCAGAGTAGCCATGACAGTCCCATTGCACATCTTACACAACTTACTAACTCCATAAACAAACAGAGAACACAATCATTTGGACAATATTACAAAATATAATGGCTCTAAATTGCCATAATGACTTTTTTTAAAACTATGCCCATAATACCCACTGATTACGTTTATATAGACAATGTTGGTTATATCTCGTTATATGTAAATTCGATGTAATAGTTGTTTATGTCCGTATTTATTTTAAGATTGTAGTACTACTTTAAGGCGTATGAATTGTTCATAATGGACATATTCTCAACCAGCCTCTGACGTCAGAAGATTCATATTCAGGAGTATCTATATAGATATAGCTGTAGGTAGACCTACAGCAGAGAGGTTGAATTATACAAGGTGGGGACGGCAACACGACGATACATTAATCTGCGTATATCTATCCGCATTCAGAGGGGCTAGTGGCTAAATAATAACAGCCGCACGGGTCGATCTTCAAGGTTATGCAAGCTTGCCGAGGTCGGTCTGTTGATGACGATTGATGATTGGGGTGATAGTGTTTATGGTTCTGTTCGAATTTTCGAACAAGGGGTTTGTCTAATGTAAGTTTAAAAAATCTAACTGCAATTGTAGCTTCTAGCGACACAGATACAGTTAAATAATCAACTAAAGGCAAAGGCTAGCAATTAAATCGATTCGAAGTAAAGAGATAATTATAGAGAATGTGTGATATGTTCTACCTTCGAATTACATGTGTACAGATTAACTACTACTTACAGCAACGCTAAGTAAACGAGTAACAAACCAGTAAATAAGCGATTTCCTCTCAACCAGCGATAATTGTCAGTTCCCAATGATCTCGTAAACCACTGAACCAATTTTGTTAAACGAGCCGTCTTTCAATAGGCGTGGTAGAAAGTCAGCATATTGATTAAACTTTTCCTTTTACGAGGTTACGACAAGGCCACTTGGACTACTTTGGCTAGAAGGCTATTATGGAAATGGCTATATTCAAAGCAGAGTACAGGTGGTCCAGTGGTAAAGGCCGCGACTTACGAGTTGTACGTCGTAGGTTCGAACTCTGACAGGAGCTTTACTTTGTGTAGATTATTTCATCACCACTAGTCTCAAAACGGTGAAGGAAAACATCGTGAGGAAACCGGCATGTCCTAGAACCAAAAAATCGAAGACATGTGACATCTACCAACACGCACCGGGCTCGGGTGGTGGAATACTGCCCACTCCCTCATACAGAGAGGAGGCCGGTGTCCCAACAGTGAGACCATTGCAGGATGAGTATGCTATGCTTATGCCATGTTCAAAGTGTAGATAAACCAAAATAATAAGTAGTTCTAGGCATAGAACAGATATTACGAGTAAGACCTGAGAGTCTAGACAAAGCAAAAATATTGGATTGACTTAAGAGGATTGTGAAGTGCCGATACGCGGCACGAGTCTTGGAGGCAATCACGAATGAATCAATATTTAGATGCTAATAGCTTATATCGTATGCAATATTTCTTTATAATAAAACGTACGGATCTAGTTTTTCATTATACCTACAACATTTCCAAAAAATATGAAAATTAGACTATGTTTACGAGGAGAAAAACGTTATCGAGTTTAGTATGAAAATTTACAGCTTCACAATCCTCTTAAGCTATCAAAAAGCTTATAATGTCAATCGTGTTGAAGTCGATGCAGAAATACGAAATGCTTTGAATGCGATTGCCGCTTGTCTAGAGGCTCTCTGGATGAGACTCGCACAGACCAGGGAAGCATGGCACAAAACGGACTGGGTGAAACAAAGCTGCCAATGATGATTAAAAAAGTAAACATTTAAAAATTTGCACGCTTGTTTGCAGACTAAATACAGTGATATTTTAGTCTATAAGATCTCAACTTTATAAAAACAATGTATTTCACGCAAATAAACATTTGATTTGGATTTGATAATGATGATGATGAAAGTTGTGCGGAAATCGGTTGTCATAGTATGGGCATGTGATGCGGACAAATGAGGAAAATGACGTCAGGAAAGTTTTGACTGAATGTCGATGGCTACATGAGTAGCAGAAGACCAAAGTAACGATGGATGGACTGTGTGAAAGATGATATGGCTAGAAAGGGGGTGATTACTAAGATGACGACTTATAGAGAAGTATGGAAAAAAAGGACATGTTGCGCCGACTCCAAATAAATTGTGATACGGGAAGGAGAATGAATGATGAGTGATGATGATGGCTATTGAACAGAGTTACCTTTCTTAACTTATGGATGTCAGTTGTATCAAGAACATTGCCAACAGCGTGTTGACTTGTGACAACAAACTGACGATTCTCAGACCAGTCATTTAGAATTCCATGTTACTAGTATGACGAATAATCCATGGTCAAGATCATGTAGTGAACTTCAACATTCATGCAGAATATTGAAAATAAATAATTGAGATAATTTTTAATAAGAAAAGAGTTATTTAATTTATTAGCTAGTCTAAAAATGTATGTCACATGCGAATGAAAACAAATTATTAAAATGGTGAAATATCTACGCCTATCTAAAATCTATTACGCCATTAGTTAAATCAATCTGTGTCTAGGTTACACATACGAAAACAGATTACCAAAATCGCAACGATTTTGTAACTTTTAAAATAATGTTGTAACTTAAAAATTCCGAATTCGCTACGGTTTACATTAGTCAACATTCTTTTCGTGCTTCGTCTTCACTTCTCAAGGTTGTTTGTTAGAATCGACAAATAATCAATTATTCTGGTCTATTTATTATAAATACAATTATATTCATCGGTGGTACAGTTGGCGCAGTGGCTGAACGGTTGGTTTCAGCGCTACGGGTCGCGGTTTCGATTTTAGACACACATATTTGTTTCTAGCCCAGTTGTTGTCTGTCACCTTTTGCGCTATGACCTACATAGTTATTTTATGTCTCCTATTTAATCCCAAGGAAAATGGACACCGTAGGTATTCTTCTGTCCATTTTTTTCTGATTAATTTTGCCGCAGGTTCTAAGATAGTTCAACGTTTTTCCCGGGACTCGTCGAGTTTCATTATCTAGGTGCTCGGTGGAGTGAAAAAACTGGCCAAGTGCGTGTCGGACCACGCACAATGAAGGGTTCCGTAGTTAGGATGAATTTATACAAAGAAAAAACTTAACATTTTAGTTGAAAAACTTGTACTCCCTTATTATGAATTCGTTCGTTCTCCCATACATTCCAATTGCAAATGTAAGTTTGTACGCACAATATTGAGAGATTTACCATGTTATTTTAAGACCACAGACTTCTTATATGGTTTTCTGTAATCTATAGGTATAGAACGATTTTATGTATTTTTTTGAAAATTTTCAGCTCAATAGTTCCGGATATAACGGCGGGGGGATATTAATGTTCGTATATTTTCTTAATAACTTTACAACAATTTATTTTAAAATTATACAAAAAATATATTTGAGACCCTTACAGTACGCCCTTTTATTTGATATGTCACACGGCACAGTTTGCAAAACTTTTTTTTTTAATTTTCTTATTTGCCCTCCAAAATTAACCTCTCTTCTCAATATTAATTTATTTACGTTACTTGTTCGTGTTTGGGTCACAGAAATACATATGTGTACCAAATTTCATCTTAATCGGTCCATTAGATTCGGAGCAAATTAGCTGTGACAGACGGACAGACAGACAGACACACGGGTGATCTTATAAGGGTTCCGTTTTTTCTTTTGAGGTACGGAACCCTAAAAATGTCGTGAGGAAAGTTTTGAGTATGAATGTGGATGGATATATGATGGATGGACTGTGTGAAAGATGATAATTATGGCTAGAAAGGGAGTGACTACCGAGATGACGACTAAGAACAGGAGAATGATGAGATTCCTGCTTAAAGCGGCAAAAAGTGTTTAACCCAGGTTAATTATATACTTAGGTACTTCTTATTTACCTTTCTCATCCATCAGCAAGTAAATACTTATTAAAGTGAAACCGATCGATCTGTATCTAGGTACTTAATTATGATCCGGTGTCGATGTTGACTAAAAGCTACACTCACTGGTCGACATTGCATCCTTTCAACGGTTCCCACGAAGACCCGTTTTTAGTGAAAACTGTGAAACTGCCACTTACCTACTGTTAGTTTATCCGCTGTGGTTAAGTTAACCTGCTGGCTTAAGTTATGTAATGTTGTTACTATGCGGTTTGTTGTTAGGACTAAGTAACGGCTTCTGTTGGGAAGTTGTGTTGTTTGTAGGTAAAGAGAGGGAGAGGAGAGAGAAGAAATTTACTTTAAAAAAAAAGTAAAAATCGACTTCAAAAACCTAAAACGAATAAAATAACTTTCATAAAAAAAAAAAAAAAAACTTAACAGCTTCTGAAGTTGGTGCATGGAAGCACTGAAGACGCCGACATTTATGGATATAACTTCGTACATAAGAATAATTACCTAATGTAGTATATATTGAAACCTTCCTGGAAGTATGTAAATCACGTTAGTGAAATAATCATCAACATTGGTTTGTTAGTTTTTGAGAAAATCGTGGATATATAAACATACCTAGATACGAGTCGAATGCAGTACTTCCTTTTTTGAGGTTGATTAAAAAGAAAATAGGCTAAATAAATAACAGAAAATTCTCTCTTGGTGCTGATCTGGCTGAACATCAGTCTGTCATATAGAAGGATAGAATGTAGGTACTATCGTTATCATCGGAGTAAAGAAAAGTAATACCTGCACCCTAATTGCGTAACACACTATCGATCGGAATCTGTTTCATTTTGACAGTTCAACAACATTCATTGCGTTATTTACGTTGTCGAGCAGACAAAATTTTCGAACATATGAAGCAATGTATTAGAAATTTTCTACAAAATTATTTAGATTACGATTGATAGTGCGTTACGCAATTAGAGTGCGGATTACCTAAACAAGCAGTGATATCATAGCTTCTTTCCCACCGCATAGTTTTTGAATAACATTCAAACATCGTTGTGCTTACAATCATAAATATATTCATGGGCGATTGACCCAGAGAGATGATGAGCCCACATTAGGCATATTTTAATGATGCAAGAGCCAAACAACAGACCATGTGAACCGAGACAAGCATATTACTAAACTGACAGGACGCTTTCTAATAACCAACCAGTTTTAGATACCAAAAGATTTGGCAATGTCGATCAAAAATTGACGTCGCTTGCGCATAAAACTATATCTAAAGACTGCCACGCACTTATCTGCCAATCAATCAACTCAGCATAGCGCAGTTCACTGCTGGACATGGGCGCCTCAAAGTTGAAAACAAGCAAATTAAAACTTTTTTTTTTTTTGGGTGGGAAATCATCAAATAACTTCTCCCGCTCTGGGTGGAGCGGGAGGGCGTGTCAGACTTCTACTGACTAAAACCCACCCGTGTTCCTTCAGTTACCTGTGCTGAGACTGCATTTGTGTCCGGGTGATGACAATAGGCTCGCCCGCAATGGGACTAAAACATAACTGGACAATGTGTGTGTACCTTTGCCTATCCCCTCGGGACTACGGGGTGATGTTATCTGTATCTTATGTAAAACATAGTCGAAATAAAATATTTATCAAATAGCTGATCCGACAGACGTTGCCCTGTGAATGCATTAAATGCACACACACAGAGTTGTGCATTTCATTTTAATTTATATTGATTACTTACTCAACTGCCTATCCTCCAAACGTAATACTGTAGAGAGCACAGCGATCACCGAAACAGCTTGATTACGATGCGCCGGCGCACGCTGCCCAGCTTTCTACATTCCCGCCAGACCGGTGCTGCCCACCGTTATGTCTGCAATATCACTGGCGGCTCAAAATATCTGCAATGTAAGCAGAAATACAGGCAGACTGGATTTGTGCTGGAATTTTGTAAAATGGTTGCCATGGTGATAGAAGGTTTAGGGAGGTTTGGGTCTTCTAACTTAAACATTGACGGAATTTAGACGGAATAGTGAAAAGGTTTTTCAAAAAAACCCTATGTAACAAAAAATAAGCTCGCCCTAATTTTGGACACCGGCTATTTGAAAATGAAAAAGCTTTATTACCTATTTTAACAAGTAATCTTAGTGATTGATCTTTTTAAACATTTCTTCATTGTTACAGCACCATAATTACGTAACACATCGAAATCTGAATCATTTTGAAGCAAATTGCTAATCCTTTGTTCGAAAAATTTCTCTTCTCAACACCGTAAAAAACGTAAAGAATGTTGTTGAACTGTCAAAATGAAACCGATTCCGATTGATAGTGTGTTACGTAATTAGGGTGCTAACTGGGTTTGAACTTGGAATCTTGAGAGTTTTAAACTTAATAATATCGTGGTTTACATTACTGTTGTTTGATTGACACAGTTAATAAATGGATTACAGATACCTCATTTGACTCTTTCTCTCTCTTCTCTTTTCTTTCCTTAGATCAGTTCCTTTATGTTGAAGATCATGGCTCAACAAATTCTTTCAGCCAGTTTGAACCACGCCACGCCTTACTTCAGCAGTGCTATCTTGTTAAAATCTAACCGTGAAGACTTAGGTGAGGTGGAGTGAGCTGTCAATACTGCCAATCCCTAGCATCAGGTGGAATGACAGCTCACTTCAAGCTCACTTCACCTAGGTTGCCACGGTGAGATTTTTACAGAATTGACCGGCTGATGAGGATATGCAGCATTCGCAGCATTGTGTACTGTAAACATCAGAAATTCAATTTTATTTATCAATTTAATTCCTTCTCACACCAATTGAACCTTTTAGATGCTCTATACAACTGTCCCATGTAAGTATCAAGTGTGGATGCGTACGCGCAGCTCGTTAGAAAGCCGATCATCTGTCGTCATAACGCGTGCATTTGCATTCACTTTTGGTACTTCAATGATGGGTGTGCATGCGAAAATTATTCTCTCTTTAACTTAACGCTAATTGACTTGAAGGGTCGGTAGAGTAGTTAGTTGTTTTTGTACTAAGTCTGAAGGTAGTCCTTGGTTTAATCTATCCTAAAGTTAAATATCCTACAGGCTATTCAAAGAAGCTAGCTTGTATTCGGCCAAAACGCAATTCTGTACATTGTATTTAGTTTTCGTCATAGATTTTTGCTGTTTGTTAAGGTCTACTTTTGGTTACTGTATAGACTGTACGAGTATATCGTGTGTAAGCTTCTTAGAATTCAGCATTGTCGCACTCGTGACCATCAAAACCGTTAATAGAATCACTTCAAAGTGAGAGTGAACATTCTTCTTCTGGGTAAGCTCACTCCATCGTCGACTTTGTCACCTCCGACCTAGACTAGAGTCAAGAGCAAACCCATCTCAAATAAAAAATAAAATAAAAAACAGATACACATTTTTTAAATTACTTTAACACGAAGCACCTGCTCCAATTAAAGCGTCAGAAATAAACGTCAACTTGAGAGATGACAGCCATTCGATTCTCAATTTACCGCTTGATTCACGCACATTTTGAACTTCACAGTATACTTTTACTATGTACGTGATCTTTTGTGCAGTACCGAAGTAGATCGGTGACAGTCGTAGCGATCGATACAATTGACCTACTGCTCTATTACTGTATGCTGTTGCCTTGAATTTTGTACGTTTTGTTAATTTCTGCGCTATTAGTGACAGAGGAAAGAGACAATTTTTTTTTTGCCTGTTTGTTTGATATTGATGAGGTTTAGAGAAAGGAAAGATAGAGTATGTAGTGATAAATGTCATCGTTTGGTAATTTGTCATTACAAAGTGCGTTAACAAACATCTCGTAACTAATTAATATTTTGCTGGAAATAAAAGATATAACCCATATAAAAAGTACAAAAAAATATAGACATAATTAATTTAACATTTCATAACATGTCATAGTTTAGTTTGAAGTTAGTTAGGTATTTCACGGTTTTTTTTTTTTAATTAAAACATTTAATTCAACAATATTTTGTGGAAAGCAAGAGTGAACAGGTACGAGTATCTTCTGGGCGCGCTCGTTCCATCATAGGCCTCTGCTTTCCATCAGACGTGATCGAGGTCAAAAGTAGGCCCAGTGAGCAATAAAAAAGTGATACGTCTGACAAGTGAGGAAGTAAATTCCGAGATGTCAACGTGCCAAGTGCCATTGTACTGACGCCAGCAGGTCAACCTACCCGAAACAGATTTTCCCAATCAACCTTGAACCTAATTATTTAGCAATAAAGTCGAAATTCTATTAAAGAAATCTGACAGATTGTAGTAGCTTGATGTGCTGGCGTCTGTACAATGGAAGTACATCAGCGACAGCCGTATCGCTAACGCTACAATGCATTGACCTACTGCTCTATAATATTTTGCCTTGAGCTTGAACGTTTTATGACGTCAACATAGGTTGACTTTTTTATTATTATTTTGGAAGTTATGTATTTTGAGTGTTAAGTTTAAATTATTTATGGGATGATACAATATTCTAGGTATCAAGAAAATAGTGTTAACAGATTTAGCTGAAATTACTTTTATATCTGATTTAAAAAGCGTTCTCTTAAAGGACACACTTAAAATACCAGCTGTTCCCTACATATTGACGAGTTGTGTGAACATAAATGTAGGGAACAGCTGATATTTTTTTTCGATTTCAGGTTGGTCCCATAATAAAAGTTGTTCATTGTGATGAGTACAATGACCCCTTAAGAGATCGTGCGTTATTTAAGTTACACCTTGTATAGATACCATCTTAACAAAGCAAAATTTAACTCCAATAACTTCTAAGGTATGAACGATTTATTTAATAAATAATATAAATTGCACGATTGCACTCCAGCTGCTAACAGATTGTATGCAAACTTTCTAACGTCATTGTAAATATTTGTTTTCGCAATATACTATATCCAAACTACTTAATTAAAGAAATCCAGTTACTAACATCGTCATAGTGTTTCTAGATAGCTACTTACTCATTACGTAAAATCTAGTATATTTCCATCCGTAATTTTGACAAAGATCGGAGGAATCCTATCCCTAAAATGAGGCAGAATTTTGTATTACGTGATCAGAACTACGTATTATAAAACTACATTCCCCAGAGGGTTCTATCAGACTCAGACATAGTTAAGACTTATCCACACGCGATGTTCTTCCAACTAAATCTGACTTTTTTATTATTATTTATGATGAGTTTGCTCTTGAATCTAGTCTAGATCGGACGCGACAGAGACAGAGTCGGCGATGGAGTGAGCTTACCCAGAAGAAGCCTGTTCACTCTCACTTTGAAGAGATGAGGGTTGTATGCGCTTGGAAACTAACGCAGGTAGTGAGTTCCGAGTTCCACTCTTTTGCTGTGCGCATTATAAAAGTCATTTGGAAGCGCTTAGTGCGAATCGGTGGAATAGCAAGCAGGTAGGGATGGTAACTGGCAGTGCGTCTAGATGTCCGATGGCGATTGTGACTAATCAGTACCCAATCACTTCCATGATCAATCTGCATTTTACCCGACTTTAGGATTCAGAAATACAGTTTCTCCCGCGATTTATCTAGCAAAACCTTTCCTGGGATGTTCAAACCATAAAAATAATGATGAACAAATACCTATAAGACTAATTTTGTTTTCTCTACAACCCTGCTCTTAAAGTTATGTAAAACTACTCAATATTCAGACTCAGAAATTACATTTCGCTGTCTAGTAGAGAGTAAAATTGAGCTGTCAAATGTTACGCTAACGAGAGTGAGTCTGAACAATCATTTATCTTCACTAAACCTGATCTTAACAATAGCTGTGTAGAGACAAGGTTATAGTGCGAGCGACGAAAGTTTAATATTGCCGATTTCGTGATATTTAACGGAAGTATAGCTGTTTATTGAAGCGATTTTAGCATAATGCCAATTAATAATAGGCCAGATGGCGTGGTTGGTTAAGATACCACCTGCCATGCCGCTGGTCGTGGGTTCGATTCCCATCCAGGACAAACATTTGTGTGCATGAACATGTCTGTTTGTCCTGAGTCTGGGTGTAATTATCTATATAAGTATGTATTTACAAACAAAAAGTAGTGTATGTAGTATATCAGTTATCTGGTTTCCATAGTACAAGCTCTGCTTAGTTTGGGATCAGATGACCGTGTGTGAACAATGTCCTAGGATATTATATTATATATTATATTAATAAGGCAACCACTTCAACCTTTTGGTAGTCCGCTGGCTATAAATACCTAAGTCTGTCCAAAGTTGCATATTTTATATTAACTGACTTCAAAAAGGAGGAGTTCTCTTAGTATATGTGGACTATGTTTTAATAACTTCCTATCACTGTTATTTACATAGCAGGTAGTGGTATTCGAATTTGTGTGAGGTAGGTACCACAACTAAAAAGTGAAAAAAAACTTTTTATCAATAAATAAAGCCGACTTCTAAAACAAAACACTGCAAAGTGAAAAATAACTTTAATTTCGGTAGTCGGTGGCAAAAAACGGAAATACTAAACCAAAGACACGCTTGCCATTAAAGTTTTCTCAAACCTATTACAGATATAACTTAATTGATACCTGTAAGTAATAGAAATTAATTTCATCTAAACAATAACGCATTCAAATCAAACGCCAATAGCAAACTAAGACGCGTTGTTGGTACTGTAAAAAGTCTCGGAAGGACCTTTATTTTTCTTGGTATCTAGCCTGATTAAATAATAAACTGTTCACGTATATGACTTTTCTATATTAATAAAATATTAATAAATAGTATTTATTTCATCAAGGTAGGTACAACAATTTCTTAATCTAATAACAATTTAAATCTTAGTTTAGAGGATGTACGCTCTCACATAGAATTATGGAATTCTCTAACTCCTAAACTAAGTCAAGCTTGAGTTTGATTTAGTGAGCTGTGGACTTAAACACAACCTTGAACTTATATGACTGTAATAACATAACAAAAAAATAACATACGCCTACCGTAAGGTTTACACAAAATGATATAAATAAATGTATTATTATTTATATTTCTAAACCAACGTCTCCCTAGTACAAACTCTTAAACGTCTTTTATACAAGGTGTAACTTACTCTTAAGGGGTTATTGGATTCATCATTATGAACAACTTTTACTATGGGGACAAACCAGAAATCGCGAAAAAAAAATCTGCTTTTCCCTACATTTAGACGAGTTACTCGTATGCGAACATAAAATGTAGGGTACGGCTGATTATTTTTCGCGAATTCAGGTTTGGTGGTCCCATAGTAAAAGTTGTTCATAATGATGAGTACAATGACCCCTTAAAAGGTAGTGCTTTATTTAAGTTACGCCTTGTATTAAAGTAACCGTACGAATTTCATTGATGTCGCCAGCCTGATATAAATTAACAGGGGCTTTAATAAAACCTCTACAGTACCTATTACATATTCCAAGTTTTCTTCTCTTGCGGGCCCCTATAATAATCAAGTTCGCCCTCTCTCGCCATCCATATAACCTAGTCCTGTCGCGGATGTACTCGCTACTCGTACAGTGAATGCGTAGGAGCTCATTATACGTCCATATTGATAAATAAAACATGGCGCCTCCCATACCTGCGGAGAAAGTGTCGTGAACTTGATCTTCATATAGTTTCGATGGATATACGCTCCCGCAAACGTGAATGGGTTTTGTTAAAAGGCTGTTTAAATGGCAACAACGATTAGAGTATTGACGGTGCGAATTTCGCTGTGTAACTAGTCTTAGTCATGTAGTTATTTAGAAGGCTGTGTCGCTTTTACAAGTACCTGAACACGAATATCGCTTTGTGTGTGTTTGGAAGATTGTAAGAGATCTTATTCAAATGTATCCAAAAGTGATCAGTTATGTTATGAGTGAGTAAGTTATCGTGTGAATGGCAATAATTATCATACAGAACTCACAAAACAAAGGTAACTTGGTGCTGAAGACTTCTACTTCTTCTTGTTCTGCTCGTCACCGCTCTGGTTTCATTCGCTATTCTTTCTTTGTCCAGGTTGTCTTTCTTTGGAATGCGCTCGCTTTGAACATCAGGACGGCAACCAATCGGTTGTCTTTAAAGTGAAAACACGTGAGCATATACGCATGAAGTTGGCAGAAACATCCCTGCGCTGATTTGTTGGATCGATTTTCTCCTCAACTGATTGCTATTTCTCCTCTACCGATCGTTATTTCTCCTGACATAGTTTATTCTGTATTTAATAGTTTTCTTCGTTATCTATCCTTTATATTGCACCTGCCATGTTTTCTCTCTGCATCACCCTAAGGTTGACTGGTAGAAAATGCCTTAGGCATTAAATCCGCCTTTGTACGGTATTTGTTTTTTTACATGTGCATAAAGTTTTAATAAATAAATAAATACTTCTGACTTCTTTAGAGCACTAGATTCTTGTAATCTTATTGCATTTCCACCTTTTAGAAATCCAAGGAAAAACAAATGAATTGTCGAGAAAGTCAAAGAGAGATGGGCGAAATTGTGATGGTCATACGTGTAAACGATGGTCTATCACCGATAGTGGGCCATTACTATGCAAACCGCGACACCTGCAGAGTTGGTGGTGGCAGTCACGTAGACCTAATGTGCTGGCTATTATTGATACTACGTTAGTTAGGAGGACAGGTTGTTGGATTGACTAAGTAACCTAAACACATTAGAAGGTGACCGAAATGAGGAAAGTTTTGAGTATGAATGTGGATGGCTATAGGGGAATACCAAAGAAACGATGGATGGACTGTGTGAAAGATGATATGGCGAGAAAGGGAGTGACTACCGAGATGACGACTAATAGAGAAGTATGGAAGAAAAAGACATGTTGCGCTGACCACGAATAAATTGGGACAAGGGCAGGAGAATGATCATGATTAGCCTTCTACCACCCCACCGCAACCATCAATCCATCCATCCTATTCCTACCCCAATAATTATTTACCGAACTAAAAAGTTTCGCGCTAGTGAAGATAAGATAAGATAAGATAATTTTATTTGTTACAAGTTATCATAATTAAGTGGATAATTGGGATACAAGTTCTGGTGCCTATTGGCAGAAAGAAAGACCGCGAATCCACAAAGGAGGTGGCGGGAAAAGGTCATAGGTAGCTTTTGTTTTATTATGTATTTTGTTATATTCTGTGGGAACAAAATACGAATTTAAGAGGATTTGAAAGTGCCTCAGGTAGTAACTTTAGTATCGAAAGACTGGAGTTAGTATAATTATAGTATAAATATAACATCTTTATCAATAAATTGAAGCTTTTCCTTGTAAACAAATGTTATTATAGTATAAGCGAATACTTAAATGATAAATTATAATTAATACTATTAAAGATACGCCTACCTACTCATAATATGGAGAAAAAAATATATATAAAGCGAGCAATACATAACTTACCTTAGGGATAATAAATATTAATTACGTAATAAATAAAACTACATAACAAATAAATGTAAATAATTTATAAAATAATAATTATAATTCTTAAATCCAATTCTTACTCAATAATAAGAATGATCTCATTCAACACCCAGTGCTCTTCCTCCTCTCTCCTACTTGCTCTATGCTGTGCCCGACAGGGTCCATAATTGTGACTTATATAATAATTTCCTAACCAACTATGTATATACATTATGGTACGCAATAAAGAATTGAGAATTGAGAATTAATTAATTATAAGGACTCACCTTTTGCCCTCAAAGTAAACAGCATAGCATTAGCCAATAAAATCTATAATTTCTTTTTATTTTTTGGCCTGTTAGCTAGTTTACGTAACATCATTGTTCAAGTTGTCTTTACATGATACGAGAAAAACTAATATATTTGCATAACACATATAAGTGAAATGTATTTACCATAATATTCTCATTAGAATATCCCATTACAACATTATTTATCAATTTCAACCTTATTCCATTACCATAAAGAACACATATTTAAATGAAAGCGTATCTCGAAAAGTGAGGTAATCGGATCTATTGTTTATTTTTTTACTCTCACGGTGAAGATATAATGTTTATTGTTGGCAACACCGATTTGAAATTCAGTTGTTTTTAGTATAGCAACGTATGCAAATGCATCTATGTAACCGCTAAGGTGAAGTAACTAAATGATGTCATTATTCTTAAGATATTGTCAGATGATACCATTATGTTCAATTTTCATTGCGTTTTTTGTTCTGAAGGTGCATAATTTTATTCAAATTAAGGCCGAGATGAATGTAAAACAAGACAATGTTTTCTTGACAATGAGACTACGTACTCGTAGGTTGTTGCAAGAACAATAACAGTTGATGTCAAAGATTATAATTAATTGCAGTAATAAGATGAAAGTGAAAGAGATTGCTAATATAATAGACTAATTACTGTGTATTTGTGTTAATGTTAGTTAGGCCGTAGAAACACTTACCAATACCTTAGAACTCAAGAGGTAAGTTCATTATGAGACAGCCATTTTTTTTTTTGGGTTTTGTGCCTGTCTTTTATTCGTCGTTTCTGGTCCAGGTTGGGGCTTGCCTAGTAGATAGCTAGAATTTTAGCTGCCTAATTTAAAGCGGCATTTAATTTATTTTAATTTTATATCCACAATTAAATTAATATCTTCCTAAACAACAACACCTACGAAGCGCCAATTTAGCTCAATTATAACAAAAATATTATCACAATTAACTCTTATTCCTAACACCCACACTCTTCATTTACCACATTCCACACATCAGTAACAATAAAAGAAAATAATTATAATAATTACCACACTTTCCTCTTGATGACGTAACAGTTATTATGTGAAAACGTCACGGTCACTTCAAAACGTGTGGTTATCACGTCGAGCCTTCAATCAAACATCGATCGATTTAATGCACTAGTCAATCAAGTCAAAACAATGGAGCATCATTTTGGGTTATGTATTATAAGATGGTCAATTGTTTAGATGTAGGATTATTCAGTGATTGTGTGAATGAAGAACGCAGCATTCTGAGTTGATTGATAAGTTATTAAATAATTATTTTAATTACCTGTAGACATTTCTTGGCCTTCCTTGCTTGTAGCATTGTCTGTTGTTGGTATTCATATTTCATAATACTGTGAGAACTCGAACCTAACCGGGGGTAGTTAAACTAATAATATAATCATAGCAGGTAAAGCAATTAGGTAATATATTTTAAATTAAATAAAAATACACTATTTTCCGCGCACTTCTTTTAAACCAATCCTTACTTGAATTTACTTTTTCTTAGAACAAAAGCTAGAACTTTTCAAAAATAGTTCGATATTTGCTTGAGCGATAGAATGTCATAATTATACGGTATTCATATTAAAGGGGATTCATATAATATTGTTATGTTGCTATTGAACTATTGAGAGACTGATAATAACGCTCGGCTTGACATACTAGCACTTAGGCCTGTTTCACAATATTCGAATCGGAATAGCCCACTCACTACTCAACAATGAAAATTCAAAAATGGAACAGGATTTGAATGAAATTATCTTCCAAGTTAACGTGAACTTTTAACTGACGAAAAAATAAGGAGAAGGTTCTCATTAGACACGTTTTTTTTTAATGTATGACCACGCATAACTTTTTACAGAGTAATCCGATTTGAAAGATTCTTTAATAATTCTTTTACAAGGTTGCCCATTGTATGAAACCTTTACAATACTTACTTGATCTATTTGTTTTAAACTTAATTGAAATGACATGCTGAACTAGATCTTCTCCTTTATCTAACTAAAGTTTTCTCTTTGGTAGATTTTCAATACTCAATGTTTTGGTTCTATAGTCCCATGGACTTTACAGAACTTATCTGTCCTGTCATCTTACTCGGACTATATATATATATATATTTCTTTCTTATTTGCAAAATAGTTGGGCAAACGTCATCTAAAACTATTTCAAAATTCAAGTTGACAGCATTAGTATTTCTTGAGATATCCAGCTGTGACAGACAGACAGACTGAATCGCACAATAAGGGTTCCTTTTTATCATTTAGGTACGGAACCTTAAAAAGCGCAATCATAACCGGCTTTACGTTACCTCCATTCAAGGCGATGCCAGCAAATAGTGAAGTTAAAGGTTCATTCATAATACAGTTTTCTTCTGAAAATGATTCGATTTATTTCAAGACTAGGCCGTTTTGACAAGATGGATGCCTCGAGCGGAATTGTATTATCACCGTGTTTTAATTAACCCTCTCGTAAAGAAATATTATGCCTTACATTTAATTTTATCTTTCTGCTCCTAACACACATCAATTTCTAATTTATGAATTTTTATTTAGTTTGGTGTCTGTCTGTAATCACGTGAACTCAAGAGTGGAACTCACTACCTGCGTCTGTGTTTCCGAACGTATACAACCCTAATCTCTTCAAAGTGAGAGTGAACAGGCTTCTTCTGGGTAAGCTCACTCCATCGTCGACTTTGTCTCTGTCACCTCCGACCTAGACTAGAGTCAAGAGCAAACCCATCACAAATAAAAAAAATAAAAAATCGAATCTTGCAAGTTAAATTTTTCCCTCTTCCCGGTTTCCGATTAAGCTGAAATTTTACAAGCGTATGTAAATCGGATGACAATGCAATATTATAATAACATGGAGCTGATTTGATGATGGAGCCAGAAGTTGGCCATGAGAACTCAGTAATAAAACGACGCAACCATATTGGGTTTTGGCTCGTTTAATTCGTCTTAACAAGGACTGTGGTCTTAGATGATATCAATCTGCCTGCCTTTTCCCAACTATGTTGGGGTTGCCTTCCAATCTAACTGGATGCAGCTGAATACCAGTCTTTTACATGGAGCGACTGCCTATCAACACAACCCAGTTACTGGGTAATACGATACTCCTTGGTAAGACTGGTTGTCAGACTTTCGGGCTACTGACGACCCGTATCGACTGTCAAAGATCCTCGAATGACCGTCGGGACCAACGGCTTAACGTGCTTTCCGAGGCACGGAGGAGTCTCGGTATGAAAAGATGGTCACCCGTCCACAGACCAACCCCGGCAAGCGTAGCTTAAACTGATGGATCGATCCGTGCGGCTGTTATTACTTAGCCACGAGCTCCTCTGGTCCTAGATGATATCCGATATACAGACAAATAAAAGGTTATTAAAAAAAAATACACTTGTTTTCTTTTCTTTTCTCTGGTCACACCATCAGCCTTTCCCATCACACGACTCATCACATCACTTTCAATTACACCAACCAAAACACCATCACTATCATAAACTTTACACTTTCATTTTCGTGACTTATGATTTCATTATTATTAAGAGACTTTTATACAAGGTATTTCGCTTTAAAAACGTTCAGAAGATTGTGCGATACAGATAATGTAATGGAATTAAAGTAATGGGCAACACTGTGATGTGCTGCTATATTATAAGAAATAGCGAATATGAAATTAGTTTTGACTATGAATGTTATGGGGGCTTCTGTGTTGTGGAGGTCAGATAGGCAGTCGCTCCATGTAAAATACTGGTATTCAGCTGCATCCGGTAAGATTGGAAGCCGACCCCAGCATAGTTGGGAAAAGGCTAGGCAGATGATTATGAGTGTCGCGCAAGTGCTAGTCACCGTCTGAGGTATGTGAGCGGTGAGACATGGAGCGCGCGATTGACAAGATTGGCAGACTGATTGGTTAGCTTTACCTTTGTCCCACCATTCTCATACCTCAGGCGGTGACTAGCACTTGTGCGCGCACTATATCAGCCGTCGTCTCAGTATCATCTATCATTTATTATTTCAGTGCAGCTTTTGATTATTGAATGAATTACAATTCGGATTGATATCAGTCTTATGCAACCTGCCTATATCAGTCACTCAAAGCAATATGAATGTAACAGGTCGAGTTTAAAGGTTAACGTTACCAGTACAAGGTTCACATTTATAAAACCGAGTTTAGCTGTTGTCTTTAACTGGCAAGTATATGTACAAATTTGTTAAACTAAGACCTCTTTCAAAATGAATTGCAAAACTAAACCTAAATTTCTTTAATAGATTTTCAACTTTATCGCAAAAGCATTAGATTCAAGGTTGATTGGGAAAACTTTACAGTTTCGGGTCTGACGTACATAATATTACTTTCTACGCTTTAGAACTTGACCAAGCTTTCTTTATGTCATCATCATAATCATTCCAGCCGAAAGACATCCACTTCTGGACACCCCCAAGCACTGCCACTTCGACCGGTTCTATGCTCCTCGCATTCAGCGGATTCCTGCCCTATTCCAATTTTTTTGGGATGCCAGCCATAAATAAATGTGTGTCTACTATACAACAGTTCTCCTGTTTCATATTATTGTTATTAAAAGCCTGGGAGCCCAAAGGCCTCCCAACTCTCTTTCCACTTCTCTCTGTCTAGCTACTAAGGAGGAGGAGGAGGAAGGAAGGAGTTCTTGTTGAAAGAGTCTAGCTCATCCCGCCATCTCCACCTGGGCCTGTATCATATATAGCATTAAAAAGAAAATAAAACACCCGCCATCTGCTCATCACTTACCCAGACCCGATCGTATCTGGGCGTGAAAATTACCGTGACCGTAGTCAAAGGCGCCGGAATCGTGTTCGAGGCAACCATTACGACGCGGTGCATTGACACGGCCAGCTGACTAGCTGACCTTTTGTATCCTTTGATGTTCGAACAGGCGGCCTAAATGTGATTCAGATTTGGAATGATTCTGGAAAGGTCGCGTGTTTGTGAAAGAAATAGCGTAGGCGGAATATTTTTGTTTCTAGGAAGTGAATAGTCAACAGAACGATTATATATAAAAATATGATTTCTATTTCTATTCTCATCTGTCATTTGAACTGAGCGATTTAGTAAGTGGCCAGTAACGTATAGATGCCCACACAGAACAGCCGCTCTACGTTACATCAGGCGCCGATTCTCTTGTTCACAAACTAAACTAATTTTAAGTTCAGTGCATCTTTTTCTTTCTATTTCATTAAGAAAAGGACAGAAGATAAATATTAGTTTAGTCCTGTCAAATTAGTCGCCGCCTGACGTAAATTGACGTATTTTTAGTAGATAATTTTTAATCATGTCTAAACTTGTCTATCTTGAGTATCTTAATTTAAAAGGACTAAAGTAATATTTATCGTCTATCCTTTTCTTAATGAAATAGAAAAAAAAAAAGATTCACTGAACTTAAAGGTTTAGTTTGTGAACAAGGGAATTATCTGTTCTGTGGCTGCCCATGTGCCCCCGGGAGTAACTTATCCATAGACAATGTTAGATTATGTTGTAACTCATTACTTCATCAGACAAGAACTAACGACTAGTAGAGTAGTGAATTCAATGCACATATTATATTGAATATTGAAGATGAATGTGGATGAATAACAAGTCAAGACTGGAAAACAGATGCAAATGATTATCAACGGAAATCAAAACTTGAAGAAGAACAAACGGAACAACATTTTTACCATCCAATAGACATACAGATTCACAAAAAGAAAGGAAGTTACCAACTGCAACGTTTATAACAATGAATTGATGCAAGTGTTAATCAGTTCCTAGTGAAGAAGCCATTGTATCATTGTGGCCGATTCTGATAGTTTTTGTGAGATTTTAATTTATTAAATTGTCTCACAGTCTGATTACAATCTTAATTAGATTTGAACAATTAATCATTTCTGTAGATAGATTTGTATCTTGAGTTACGTAATACGTTTGTAATTTTGTCAAGTTATTACAATGTAGACATGTTTGATTCTTTTTCTCCTATTTTCTCTCATTATTTATCTTTTCACAGAACTGCTGACTAAGACTGAGATCTATAAACGTTACTTAGCTCGTTCTTTGACCAGTTAACCTAGACATGTTCCCGTCTCCTTTTCTTCCACAAAACTTTTGCACAGTTGTACATACGCTAGTGACAGGTAACGCTTAGCCCAAGTACACGCTTAGTCACTTCTATAGATCTCGGCCTGACACTGAAGATTACCTATACATATTACTTTTTAGGGTATCCGTACCCCAAAAGGAAAAATGGAACCCTTTTAGAACCACTTCTTTTCCGTCCGTCTATCTGTCAGTCTGTCGAGACCCTTTTTCTCAGGACGTATCAAGTTGAAATTAATATCAAATACGTAGGTAGCAATATACATAGATCCCGTGGAGGTCTAGAAAAATCAAGCTTTTAAGTCAACGCAATAAAAAATTAAGCCCATATTTTGATTCTTGCAAGTAAATCAAAACCTGTAGGATACTGCCGGTTGACCTAGAAAATATGAAATTTGGCGAGAGGAAAGGTCTCACAGCACAATTAAAGGTCCTCAAAAAAACTTCGAAAATCGGTAATTTGTAGGTTTATCACATAAAAAATAGCTTTTTTGTGATTACAAACTTCAATTTGCAGTTAAAGAATTGAACGTGTTTTTCAAGTACAATGTTAAGTTTGGTTTTGGGATAACTTCTTTTCAACTACGGGACCCTTCATTGAGCGTGGTCTGACACGCACTTGGCCGATTTTTATTCGTACTAGTTATCATTTTCAGTCTCAGTAAGAAATTGTATGGATAGGACATAAAGGACGAAAACGAAACGAAACGAAATCATGATATTATTATTTCCGTTGCCATCTTCACTAAAAACCCTTGAACGGAGGCAAACCAGCCAAACAAGAGCGACAGCTTTTGCAAAACGAAGCTAATCGAACAAGACTATTTCCCATAAAGCCGCACTCAGTAATCAACCAACTACAGGTTTCTAGTACCCACTGTTGTGCCAGTACTAACCCGCTTCCTCCTAATCCCATGTAAACAAGATCACCACACAATTATGTTTGCCACAATTTTTTCCCATCCCTCCCATTCCCACGACCTAGCAAATTGCCACAAATGTCAGACTTCAAGTCAATGTAAGGGGCATTACACATTGGCAAATGTGCGAGTTCTCACCGCTTTGTGGGTTTTAATTTGATGGTTAGCTGAGGTGCCATTTGCTAGATACTATCTATTAAAAAGATACTACCTATAAGTCCACCTACCATCGCGCTTTTACCAGTCATAATCAGCGCTTTCCCTCCACATTTATGATGCACACAGCCAAAATGTGGAACGCAATGCTAGCGTCTTCCCTTCCGTATCCCTTCCATATATAACACGTTTGCCTTCAAAGCAAGAGTGAACAGGCATCTTCTGGGCACGCTCGTTCCATCATAGACCACATCCATCGCTTTCCATCAGGCGTGATCGAGGTCAAGAGTCAGCAATACAAAAATTGAAAACAAAGATATCTTTTTTTTTTTTTACAAAACAGAGACGCAAACGCGGCGAAGCTTGATTTACCAACTATCATACATCCATAAACTCACGCCTTCTTCCCATGGGGTTAGACCGAAACAACAGAACGCCACCTGCTATAATCCTTGCATATTTCTTTGGCTTCGTTACATACACGGTCATCTGGTCATACACGCACACCGGTTGCGAGTACTACCTACGCACCTGGCATTTCGGAACTTATTTCCCTTCTTTCCTTTCTAACTACTTCCTTTCGCTTCGTTGCTTTCGTTTTTTTCTCGTTTATTTCTTTTTTTCTCGTCCTTTTCTTTCTTACCAACTTGTTAGAAACATATGCGTATCTAATACATATTATTATATGTAAATGTAGTAGCCAATGACAGTACAAATCCCACAATACAAATTAGGTTTCAAACTAAGCCGTTTACCAAAACCCGGCATGGTGTCTCAATACCATGATTATAATCTTCTTGAAGAGAGATTTCTACTATGAAGATGATTTGTATTATACTAAGCTGTGGTCCAAGCAAAGTACTGTTAAGAAGACACAAGAAATATCACAACAAGCTTGCGTGTCTAAAAATACGTGTCGCGAGTTAGCGACAGCACGCAAGTCTTGCACGCGAGTGTGTACGCACCTTAGTAGTGAGAACAGTACAAACTCCGATTAGTGGTCGACTAGGAAGCCATTACGCTACGGCTATAATGATGGTTACGTTATGTGTGATGATGTTAAGGAAAGTAGAAAGATCTGATTTATTGGAGTTAGTAATCAGTTCAGTGACAGGTTGTATTGAGGAAATGAAGTAGGATAGGATCTGTAGTTGGTCCAGTGCTCACTTTGAGCACGTTTTAATCACTCTATTTAGTGCACCACTCATTTAAGTCTTTAGATTTTGATCCTTATTTGTTTTAGAAGAGAAAGAGATCATGTTATTTAAAATTGCACGTCCTTCCACTAAAATTGTTATACAAACATTTGAAGTGTGTATGCAACAAGCAGTGGAGGGGCGTGCAATTTTAAAAGTAAACAATCTCTACCTCAGTAGATAGGTACCTCTTCTAAAGCTTATACAGGAAAAGTTTTTAAGCAGCGCGCAAATTTTCAATCAATCAAGTCAATCAGTTTCATACAAAAGTTCAGTACCTACTCGATCAAAATGTTTGAAACGGCTGAATTTATTTTTCGTGATTTCAGAGTTGGTCCCATAGTGAAAGTTATATATTCATGAGGGTAGAACATCCTGTGACAATTTGCGCACTGCTTAAAAACTTTTCCTGTATCTACATAAGTAGGTAAATATAAACTAGATTTAAAGAATGCGAAGGGAGTTTGTTAGTTTGTTACGCTTTCACGCTAAAACGGCTGAACGGATTTGAATGAAATTTGGCACATGGTCCAAGGGTAGACCATGACCTGGATTAGGATATAGGATACTTTTTATCCCGGTAGTACGTTCCCGTGGCATAATTTCCGACCTTCACGCAGGCGAAGCCGCGAGTAAAAGCTATTTATTCTATAATGTTCTTGAGATTTGTTGAACGGTCGGAATGCATTAAAATAAAAACGTAGCTAAGTTATTAGTATTATTATTAATGCCCATTTTGCAAGGTTTTTACGATCACCTCATACAAGAAGAAATCTTAATTGCAATAATTTCCACTTAGGTGCCTTTAATTAAACGTAAAATAAAATTAATGAATACCTACCTCAATCAATCTGCCTAGCCTTTTCCCAACTATGTTGGGGTCAGCTTCCAGTCTTACCGGATGCAGCTGAATACCAGTATTTTACATGGAGCGACTGCCTATCTGACCTCCACAACCCAGTTACTGGGTGTAATACGATACCCCTTGGTAAGACTGGTTGTCAGACTTTCAGGCTTCTGACGACCCGTAATGACTGTCAAAGATCCACGAATGACAGCCGGGACCGACGGCTTAACGTGCTTTCCGAGGCACGGAGGAGTCTCGGTATGTACAGATGGTCACCCACCCACGGACCAACCCCGGCAAGCGTAGCTTAACCTATGGATCGACCCGTGCGGCGGTTATTACTTAGCCACAAGCTCCTCTTGAATGAACCTCCTTACCTACCTACGTATTACAAAACTATCCAACGCATTGAGAAAGCTCCACAACATTATTTGCTGTAACATTTATCGTAAAAGTAACTGAAATACAAAGTTTCATCATTGCAAGTGACGTCACGTTAAATGGCGGCCGCCTTTCAATTTCAAGAGTTTCCACAAATACATGAGATTATGCAATGCTCACGCGCTCAGTGATATTTGCGATGATGTTCACTTTTTCAGCTTCTGAAGATGAGCTAGACATGAACGAGGTCAAGTAATGAATTGAGCTACTACGTGACCAAAACAATTAGGCGCATGACAGCTATGAAGTTATTGGAACTAGGGAAGGAACACCGGAACGGTGATTGATATTGTACGTATTACTGCCGAAAGCGAGTATACGACTGCACGTCACTACGGGAAGCGCGGGGATAGGTGCGGGGTGCGAGCGCCGAAACCGAATTCCTGTCATGCGCCTAATTGTTTTGGTCAAGTAGTAGACATCACCATCATCACCATTCTCCTGCCCTTGTACCAACTTATTCGTGGTCAGTGCAACATGTCTTTCTCTTCCATACTTCTCTATTAGTCGTCATCTCGGTAGTCACTCCCTTTCTAGCCATATCATCTTTCACACAGTGCATCCATCGTTTCTTTGGTCTTCCGCTCCCCGTATAGCCATCCACATTCATACTCAAAACTTTCCTGACGACATTTTTCCTAGACGAAAAAAGTGGATTTATATTTTCGCTTTAAAGTTGCCTTCAAAGGCATGCAAGTAGGTAATTTTCCGTTCCGTTATGTATTCCGTTACTATTGTTACGTTTTAGGATTTTTTATTATCGCGCGCCGCTCCTCGGGTATAGTTTGACCATAACCGCTGTACCGCGCCATAGGTATATGCGCGGCGAGACGGGGGGCAGTGTAGGCCGCTCATTCGTCAACGCTCACGGCGTCCCACTGCTCATTCGCCAGCACTGCACCCCGCCTCGCCGCGCATTCCTCAGGCGCGGTACAGCGGTCTTGGTCAAACTATATTATACAGTATAAGCAGTGCGAGAAGACATTGTTTACCTGGATTAACGCATAGGGTACTTTTAATCCCGGTAGTACGTTCCCGTGGGATATCCAACATCCCAGCGGGCGACGCCGTGGACAAAAGCTAGTTTCCCAATAATCCATTAACCTTTAACCCGAGGAACCGTGACAAACTGACAAACACTCGCTGTGAATCAACCGGAGCGTAACTAATCGGTAGATGAATCCAAATGACTGTCAACGGGCGCTGGCGCAGCCAGGTTCGATGCAACTAAGTATTTGAGAACAGAGTATATACCGACTTGTTTGGTACATTTTGAAATAGAGGCAGTAATGACTAAATTGACTTTAGGGTTATCACGCTTTCCATCTACAGTCTAAAATGAGTCTAAATAGAGGTACTTTTATACTGTAGGTACTGGACAGGAGGATTGTACCTATGTATAGTACGGATACCATTAAATATTCTAGACCACTGGGTCCTTTCAGGGTTTAGGGTGTCCTAGATTTAAATGTGCACTGGATTCAGATATAAATATAATTATAAACACAAAGAAAAAAATATCATCTGCCTAGCCTTTTCTCAACTATATGTTGGGATCGGCTTCCAGTCTAGCTGGATGCAGCTGAATACCAGTATTTTACATGAAGCGACGGCCTATCTGACCTCCACAACCCAGTAACTGTGTAATACGATACCGATTGGTAATACTGGTTGTCAGACTTTCAGACTTCTAACAACCCGTAACGACTATCAAAGATCCACGAATGACAGCCGGGACCAACTGAGGCACGGAGGTCTCGGTATATAAAGATGGTCACCCATCCACGGACCTACCTCGGCAAGCGTACCTTAACTTGATAGATCGATCCGTGCGGCTGCTATTACTTAGCCATGATTTCCTAATATAATAAATAATAAATATATATGCCTGTCAAGTAAATAGTCCAATTTTAACATATTAAACAGAGCAGTAATCGCCTATCCGTTCTTGCACACCAATCCAGCTAAGTTGCTGGCTCAAATGTAGCTTCAAAGTAAAGTGCAGTACATGTAGCTGTTAAATGGTGACCCTAAGTATAATGACACTCTAAATCGCCCGGTCATTTTGTTGAGCACTCCAATATGGGCCAGTTGTTATTACGTGTGTAACCTAATGACTGTCTAATATGATGTAGATGCGATGCGCAGACGCAATTCATGTAATGATGTTACGCGATTGAGGTGATTCTGTAAAAAGAGAAGTTGATTTCATACTTTGAGTGCTTAGTGATTTATTTTATTTGGTCTTTTTAGTCTGTGGGTGTTAAGAGAACCTCTAACTTTCCATCAGCGTAGGAACGTAGGTTCGCGGTTTCCACAGATTAGAAGAAAGATCATAAGTACCTAACTTCGTTATTAATAATCTATGGAAAAAAACAAAAATATGTTTTTTGGGTCTTTTGATCTGCGTTCAAATAATTGTTAATTAATACCAATTATAATGACATGTGACTTCACAAAACCAAAATCTTTGTTTATTTATAATCTGCACTATTCCAACACATTGTTAAAATTAATATTTTAACAATGTGTTGGAATAGTGCAGTGCAGTGTTAATACACTTCTTGAAAGCTGGTTAGAAGCTCTATACAGAGGGACAAAATTTAGGGGGGTGTTCTACCCATCAAAATAAATAACTTTTACTATGGAACCAACTAAGAATTCGGAAAAACAACGACCTTCCCATGTAAAAGTAGGTACATACCCTATTGAACCATTTTGTATAAGGTCGAAATTTTTTTTCGAATTCCAAGTTGGTCCCATAGTAAAAGTTATTCATATCGATGGGTAGAACACCCCCTTAAATTTTGTCGCATGTTTTCAAAGTCACCCTGTATAAGGGTAACGATAAATCTTCAAAACGTGCGCCAACGGATCATCTTCAACTACTTAAAATCTTACAAATGAAAATGCAAAGCTCAGAAATGCAGGTCAAGTGCCCGATGCAACATCCTTATTAACATTTATTTGTTTTATTTAAATAATAAATATGTATTTCAGTTCACATTACAAGATCCATATGTTGTTAGTAAAAATCTTAACCTAATGTTAGTAAAAAACCACACTATATACAACATTGAAACGACTGACAACTACGTGTGCAGCCGTATCCAGTGATCCAGCATGGGGCTGTCCGACCTATCACACAATACACTCAGGATGCCCTGAAAGCTAACACGAATTCTACCGAGAAGCGCACCCTTTCCGTATCTGCCTGCCTAGCCTTTTCCCAGCTATGTTGGAGTCGGCTTCCAACAGTTAAAGTTAATTTATGTTGCTACGTCAGAGCTGAAGAACCACTAACCGGCGCGTCATTCACAAAAAATGATTTGGCTAAGAGCGTCCTTACTGTGCTTATCTTAGTGCAAAATCAGTCAATATCATGTTCTGAAGATACATCATTAAAGCTTCGAGCGCTTCTTATAAGAAAAGTATTACGCCTATAATTAGTAGTGGCAGAAGGCACACCTAGAAGCGGCCTTTTACGTAATCCAATGGTGTTGGTGCGAAATGGTAACTTTGTTAATGTTAATCAAAAAACATACATCGTCAACCGTTTCCATATGAAAACCATCAACCCTGGCCTCGGCGAACATCCCGGAAGCACTACAAAGGCGTGGTAGACCCAACAGCATCCTGAATACATTGTTATACTGGACACGCAAGGCGTTGTATGCCCTCAGCGTATGCCAGACCCACAGACTGCACATGTAAAAAAAAAAATTAAAATTAATTGTGTAGCAGACTGAGAAGTTACCTGGTAGTTGCAAATACAAATCCAACTGTTGCACTCTTCACATAACATATTATTATCATCATGACTGTAATCCGCGAAGGGTTATGCAGACGTGCATCTATAGTACTCCCACATTTCGCCAGTTATATTTAAGTTCCATGTAATAGGAGGCGAGCCTATTATCATCAACCGGGGACAGATCCAGAATCCGGGCTGCAACTGAGTTTTAAATGGCAAAGCCCAATAACACATTGAATCCAGGACCTCATGTTCAGTAGGTAGTAGCGCTTGCAATCATTAGACCTACAAGGCTCTCTAAATTCATAAATTCTTATTGATGCTAGCTAACTAAAGATTGGTAAATAAATCACTGGGTATGCAGCTGTTTAACTGTCGGATTACAAGATGCAGCTGTTCGAAGCCCTTCAAATGGTTAACTCGCTTTAGTTAATCTAAGTACTCATGGCTGGTCACTATAGTGTATCTGCTTATCTCTTAGTTAACTTGCCTATATTTGGAATACGTTGCCTTTTGGGCCAAGAAAATTGAATATACTGTTGTGCCGTCGAATCGACTAAGAAGATTAGGAATAGAAGATTATACCTTAGGGCCGGTTTTTTGATCCGTAGTTAACTCAACCAATGGTTAAAAATAGTAACCAATGGTTGAATTTTGGCTAAATGTGAAAGGCTGAACATGAATGAGATATGCCATTAGTTACTAATTTTTAGTATGAATGAGCTAACATGAATAGACTCATGTTTAGCCTACTATGTTCAAGTAATGGTTGAGTTAACTACGGATTAAAAAACCGGTCCTTAGTAATTGGGACGCACGTGCTAATGAAAACAATAGCTTCCGTCTTTGGACATAATTTTATGGGTGACAAAGACTACGTAACAGTTTTACTTGCGATGAGTCAACAGCCAGACTTGCTTTTACGAAACGTTTTTTTTTTATTCTTTTTTTTTTTTTTTTTTTATTTGTGATGGGTTTGCTCTTGACTCTAGTCTAGGTCAGAGGTGACAGAGACAAAGTCGACGATGGAGTGAGCTTACCCAGAAGAAGCCTGTTCACTCTCACTTTGAAGAGATTAGGGTTGTATACGTTCGGAAACACAGACGCAGGTAGTGAGTTCCACTCTTTTGAAAGGGAAGTTTCGATAAGACAAACGCATTCCAAAGAAACGAAGTTTAGTATCCATAGTTTATTAGAAATGCTTAAAGAAAAACGTTTCGTCATGACAAAACATATTTGGCATCAAAAAAAAAATCATAGTTTATATACACCTATTTAATAAAACCCACCAGTCACCACCAGTCCAGTACCTTTATCTAAGTTTTTTTTTTGGTTTGTAGTTTATTTATATCTTTAATTTGAATTAATTTGAATTCTTAATATCTAATAATTACATTTTAATTAATTTATTTAATTTTTTTTATTTATTTCTAATAGTTAATTAATTGATTGACAATTAATTTGTAATTTATAGTTTTAATTTTTGGTTTTACTTTTGATCTTAATTTTAATTTTATAGGTCTAGACCTAGACTTATAAGTACTTTTTCCATAGTTTAGCTTTAGCGGATACAATAAAATTCTCTAGAGGCGTTATAAAAACCACAATGTATTAAAAATATTGCCAAAAGGTACGGTAGGTAGGTACAGTTATGGTAAGAAAAAAAGTGTGTGTGTCTCCGACGCACGACTGGAGTTTACTCCTGTTTTTAGGCGTTCCAAACAAAACCATAAGGGCAGGGTTTCTTCATTGAATCAGTGCTAAACAAAAAGCGACTTTAACGCGTAAAGGCATTAGTTTTGTTTTACGTTGTGCAGAAAAACGTAACGCTTTTGAGATAACGCTTGTATTATTTCACTCCTCATAACATTTCCATACTGACATCCTATTTCTTAAGCATCGATTTTCATATAAGCCCCCCCCCCCCCCCCCCCTTATATGAAAATCGATGCTTAAGAAATAAAGTCCAATAAACACCAAAAAGTAGGTTTTAGGAACAGGATCCGGACAATAGCCACGTTCTCACTCTATTAAGTCTAAGATTTGCAAGATGTTGCAAACAGTTCCCAAGACACTAAAATAACAGAACAGTATGGGAAAACATTAAAATAATACAGCTAAAATGATGCAAAGCTCAAGAGAGTGGTCAGATTTATTGCGCAAACGCAGCCACAGACGTATAGGTTAAACACGGCAATTATACACAAAGGAACAGAGAAACGTACTTTCTTGGGCTCGGTGTTTGCAATATTTACGGACTGTAAACTAAAGACATTGGCACTATTCTTTGTAATCTTCCTAGACCAGGTTTTGTAAAGATCTTCATCGTCAAGAGTTATCTTACTAAAGTCCTAACATAAAGCGATTGTCGCGCAAATACGCGATCGTCGAGGTCAACCTTAACCCGTGGTCGCACCGACAGAAGGCGCCTTCCGGTTCATCGAACAAAAAGTGACATATGACAATCGCTATTTATGTCAGGACGGTGCCTAAGGGTTGAAGAAGTATGACATTTGTAGAAAACAAGGAGCGAATATTCAGACAGCTTCTGGAGCTAGACCACTACCTCTTAAAGCATTTTAATCTTACTTGAGTGTGGGAAAGAGATGGAGCTAGACGTTCTGTATAGCTCCATCTCTTTCTCAGACTGAATTAGACTAGGGATTCGGCTTAGTTCGTATTATTATACTCTTCTCTTAGAGTTAGGTACAGGCTCTCCATCAGCCATCATGCCAGTGTTATAGTCGAATTCAAATATCGATATCTGATGAATTGTGCATATACTTGCAATTCGCGAGTCACAGACCACGTGGAGCCTGTAGTCATACAGCAAACTCACAATTTGTATAGGTAGCTAGCTATTATTGACAATTTGACAGTTACACACAAATTGTATAAGTATTTACACAGCTTGTAATGCCTGCGTAATGCTAATTGCCGAAACTGGTTATCAAAGTCGTTGCGTGTGAGCAGCGCCAAAAACTAAAAATATTTGTTAACATTTTATTTTGGACAACTTGGTGAAAATTATACTTCGACCCACATAGACAGTTGTTTGACACAATTTTGCAAGAATTTTCACTGCCCACGCATTAAAAAACATTAACACCCATTATTCCGCTTTTGGGATGATGGCCGCAGGTTTGGCCAAAACGGTAACTTTTACTTTTCAATTTGGCAACACCGCGCATAATGTCAGTGTTGCGAGATAAAAGAATGCATTTTGCAATATGCATTAGGTAAGTATGACTTTTTCATGAATACCTTCAGATGCTCAGTGTGTGATTCACAGTAAGTCATTGATTTCGTTGCAAGTTGCAACAGAGTTACTGAAATATTTCCAAATTTTATTATACAAATTCCTTCTGGCGGTCTACAGTCAAACGATTTTCATTCTAAGTATTATGAATGTGCGCTATGTAATTAAATAAAACTTAATACTGCTTATAGGCACTAGGCAGATAGATTCAGTCACTCCTGACCACCGCTGGGTTCAATGCATAGGTAGTTAAAGGTCCAATGTGTAAGAGCCACGCATCATACTTAACAAAATTGTGTTAGGTAGGTATAACTAGACTGACAGCAAGTACGATCGACAAAAGCTACGCCTCGCCTTCCAATTTTGAAACAATGTTGCTTGCAAGCTGCAACTGTACTTATGACAAAGTAAAACAAAAGACCATAGGGGCAGGGTTTTTTCAATGAATCAGTGTACACAAAAATCAACTTTAAGGTGTAAGGCGCCGTCCTATTGTCATCGCTCGTGCGATGAAACCACTCGCGCGATAAGAAATTGTGTGTCCTGTTTTGGAGTGATGCGATCACACTCGAAATGGCTCTTAACGGAGATGCACAGTTTTTGCATGATCGCGCGATCTTCAATATGACATTCAGTAGATATTAGTATGTTAGAACCGCGGTCGTACGATACTTTTTGTCGGACGCACGCATTATCGTACAAGCGATGCCATCGCTTGTACGATATATTATATAGGACGGCGCCTAAAGGCGTCCGTTTTGTCGATAGTACTTACTCATTTCGGAGCAAAACTTCCATAGTAGTTATGTCTATGCCATAGGCCAAATTCTATACTAGAATTTTAGGATTTGATCTACGTATGTACGTAAGTATGTAGGTCAAAACTTAATACTCACCCGAAATGCTTGCTCCATCATCAAAGTGACAATCTCACTGAATGCAACTTTATTTCACACTCCTCTACAATAAGACAAAAAATATATGATAAATGGAATAGAATAGATAAGGGCTATGTGGGAGTAATAATGTGTGTATTTAACTGTAGAGGCTTGTAATTAGCAATTTTGTTACATATTATTGTTATTATAATGTTATTAGTCTGTAAGCCTTCCGAAAATAAAGAAAATAAATAAATAAATAATGAATAACAAAATTTCGAAGTCTAGTCGGCAACAAAAGTGGATGCTGGCTTTCCGTGGTATACTTTTAATCTTATTGGAATGCCGACCGACTGGTCATCCGGCAGCCCTACCAAATTTCCTTTGGGTTACTGGCGCAAGAGCAGACGATGAGCGGATTTTTGATCAATCACTCATTTGTATTAATAATTCTATTCTTTAAAATAATCTTGAAATTATTATCTTGTGGCTAAGTAATAACAGCAGCAAGGGTCGATCGATCAGGTTAAGCTACGATTGCCGCAGTTGGTCCGTCGATGGGTGACCATCTTTACATACCAAAATCTCTCCGTGCCTCGGAAAGCACTTGTCATTCGTAAAGTCGGACAACCGATCTTACCAAGAGGATATTATCAATACGATAGTATTACCCAGCAACTGGGTTTTGGAAGTCAGACAGGCAGTCGGTATTCGGTTAGACTGGAAGCCGATCCCAACATATGCAGTTGGCAAAAAGCTAGGCAGATGATGAATCTTGAAATTGTATTTGTTTTTAATGTATTTTGACATACTGCAAAATAGTTCCTAAGTCTACCCAAAAAAAAAAAAAAGATTAGCTTTTGCTTATTATACAGTTAGTTAGCTTCTTGCACTAATTAATAGAGCATAATGTCTCCACTGCTGGGACCTCCTCTCTGAGAGAGGGAGTGCAGTGCATCCACCACGCAGGCCCAGGGCGGGCTGGCGGATGTCACATGTCATCTTATATCTCTCACTCCACCAGCCCTTAGCCAATTAAACACGTCCTCATTTATTCATAACCAGATTTCTATTGCACAAAGTGCGTTGACATCACAAATCGCTTCCGCGCGTGCCATCCGCGCAGGCGCAGGCGGTGGTCCCAAAGTGGACAAACACGAGCCTTTTCACATCAAAACACTTTCTCCGTCGTTACGTCAAGTGTGTGTGTGTGTTTGTGTGTGTTTATTTACTCGGTATCTTCCTCGTAATAATGACGTGTTTGAATATTGCATTGCTGTCCTTGTTTGTTTCTTATCATCTTGGCTGGGGCTGGCTGGGGTGACAGAATTACAGATCAATCAGTCAGTCAATATCTTTATTATGGATCATAGGTAGGTACATAATACAGGTCTTAAATAATTCAATTGTGGAACTCGGCTAAGATGATAGTGACGTAATTTCTGTTGGATTTTATTTTCATTTTATCAGTCGCGGATAAGATGTTACCTAGCAATCGGGCTATGGAGATCAGATAGGCAATCGCTCTATGTAAAATAGGTAGGTGTTGGTGTTCAGCTGCATCCGGTCAGACTGGAAGCCGACACAACGTAGCTGGGAAAAGGCTCGGCTAGGCAAATGATGAGTCAAGGGAGGATGATGAATATGATGGACGATACTAATTTGAGATATTTTTTAAGTAAGAAAATATAGTTATAAGTAAATGCAAATTATCCTCCATTCGGTTCAGGGAAGAAGAACAATTGGTAGTTTCCATAGAAATATATTTGTTATATCTATGGTACCCATAGAAAACTCGGATTTTTCCTATGTGTCACCCTGCTTTGTCTCCTTAGGTAGACAGATCGGAAAAAGTATGATCTGGCCCCCTGTTAGCAACTTTATTCACTCCTATCTGTCCCAGATAGGTGTAAATAAAGTTCGAACTGTCCCCTCGACGCTAACAGGGGGACAGATCAATTTATTTTTTCCGATCTGTCCCGCTAAGGGGACAAAGCAGGGTGACAGATCGGAATAATCCAAAACCTCCCTACTTATAGCATCATCATTATCATCAATTTAGCTATCCTCCCAAACCTGCACCCTAATTGCGTAATACACTATCAATCGGAATCAGAATAATTTTGAAATAAATTGCTAATCCATTGCTTCATAAATTATGTTCCAAAAATGTGTCTGCTCGACAATGTATGTACCTAAATAACGCAATGAATGTTGTTGAACTGTCAAAATGAAACTAATTCCGATTGAGTGTGTTATGCAATTAGGGTGCTGGCTGCCCGCAGCGCGTGTGCGGCAATTAAACAGCTGTTTTCGAAACGGCCATCACAATTTATATACATCTTAATCGAACCACTCGAATCTTGTCAATAACTTTTACTTTCTATGAGTAATTAAGACAGACACGCGGAATCAATATTTTAATTTACCTACTTAGTAGGTAGCTACTTGGATTACTTAATACCTATAATGTCGATCCTTCTAAAAATTTACATAAATAGGAACTCATACGTAGGTATACGTTTTGGTTAGGTACCTAACCAAAACGTTCAAAATAATCTATAAACAAATTCTAAGAGATTCTCTAAGATACCAAAAGTATAATAAACAAATTAAAAAACGTGATTTCCCGCTCAAGTGATCCACCATGAAATCGATTCTATTCACATTATTCACTGTATAAACATTCATTGTCTGTCTGTGTCTATAGTCTGTTGTACATCACATTTATAAGAGGCGGAGGCGGCCACAGCAGAGCGACAACAATGGGTTTTGTTTGTTATTGTTTACATAGCAACTGCTTAGACAGTCAAATAATTTATAAAACTTTCTTTGAAACCTTATGTATCAGCTGGGTCCATGAGATAACTAAAAATTATTTAGTCTTACTAACAATGTTGATGAAATCAATTTATTAATAATAATGAGCACAGGTTTTTAATGCTAGATTTTATCAATATTACCTCTGTCTGTTCATTTATTATTACCTACTCCCAAAGCCAGTTATGGCAGTTATAATAAAAAGTTGCCCGATGCAAAAAATCTTATCGATAAAATATTCGTTTATCAAATCGATTAACACTATCTTTTTCTTGTTTCAGGTCACAGCCTTGGCTGTGCTCAGCATAGCAACGGCAAAGAATTCGACGGCAAAAACGAAACCGAAACGACAATTAGACAACATAAGAACACATGAAAACTTACAGTACTCTCTCGTACTCCCACATTCAAGAGTTCAGCATTATAGAGCACTGGGCAACAACCGACGCATTTCTCATGGCCCAACGAAAGGAAAACTGCCGCCATACGCGGTTCAAATGGAGCCAGTCGTGCAGTATTCGCAAAAGGATCCGCTGTATGACCCCAATCAAGAGAACTTAGAAGAAACGGTTGTAAACAAAAACGAGATCTACGCTCAGTCCAAAATCCTTAACTTACAAGACCAGTCCAGTGCCGAAAGCTATGGTCCACCTTACGGCACGTTGCCAACCGCTCCGCTATATAGTCACCATCCTCAGTACTATGACGAACGTGAACCCATTATCGAAATCATTATCAAAGAGTCCAATGAGACGCTGCCGGCACCTCCTCCTCAACCAGTTCAAAAGAAAAAGAAGGAACCTGTCCACGTTTTCTACGTAAAATACAGTAAAGACCCTCATTCTAAGGACAAGGTCATATATGAGAAACCCATCCCCGCTATAACTCCTCCAACTAACGAGGAAGACGAACATCATCAACATGAAGATGAATATGTGACGGTGACTCCTGAGCCTTATTTCCCTCCAAAGACTACCACTTTACGAGCAATCATCAAGCCGGAATCTGAACAATACCACAGTGACAGCAGTGTAAAAATTACTTTTGGCAACGAAGGCCGCCATTATAGTGACAGACGTGAAAGCCACAGCCACTCTGAACACCACGAAGAGACTGCACCAAAGCCGGCTATTGCATTTCCCAATTCACCTCCGCAGCCCTCTCCACAGAGCCACCATAGCATCCAAATTCATCAAAGTCATCCGCAATTAGAGCGGTCAGCGTCGCCGAAGCCACAGTTCGTGGAATCCAGTACCAGACCATCTTTCTTACAACACCAACACCAACATCAGCAACAGTCACAATTTTTCAGGTCTGGACCACCGCAAGCTCAAAGTCGAATCCAATTCCAACCTCAACCCGTGCCCAATGAACAACAGCTGCCAAGACAAGGACCTTCAGTGTCACCGTTCAGACCCCAACAACCGCCTCAAACACCCCGTATCCCATTTGGACCAACTCCTACCTTCAACGCAGCTTTCTCTAATGGTCCCATCGGTCCAGTAACACATTTTGGCAGCCCAACTGCTCCTAGTCCAATTACTGCTTTCCCTACAGCCTCATTTCCCAGAGTAAACAATGGACCCAGTTTCCATTCACGCATAAATAATCCACCTTCCTTTGCCTCAAGACCACAGTTCAATGGACCTCCAAGAACTAGCTTCCACTCCGGACCTCAAAGGCCTTTCCCATCCCAACCTAAGACTTATTTCGACGATCCTAAATACTTGCAAGAGAATTATCACACTATCACTACCGAACAAGTTGACCCTCCAAAACAGCAATCGTTACCTAATAGACCCCTACAGTCTTTCGGTCACCCAAGTCCCAGCCCTAGCCCAGCTCAATTCCAAGAGCAGCGCCGCCCTCCGATTGTTCCGCTTAGCCAGCAACTACCTCAGCAGAGACCAGCCCAACAATTCGATTCAATCCACAATAAACCATCTATCGCTATAAACCCCAGTGCATCCCCATTCTTTAATCTGAAACCTTCCCCACCACTTATTGAAGATAATCGCCCACCTTTCCACCAACATTCCCTGCAGCCTCAACCCCAACAACAATTTAGTTTCCACCACGGACCCCAGGGGCTACCTAGACCATCACCTCAGATTCCGTTCCAACAACAACACTCATTCCCCTCACCATCTCCCTCCCCTCAGAGTCAGTTTGTTCCATCACCTTCTGCTACTCCTTTGTACAATTTTCATCCTCAACCCTCGCCAACACCTGATGTTTTCCACCAAGGCTCACCGTCAGAAAGGCCTTTTAACCACCCGTCAAACGTTGAACATCAACAAAATGTTGGCGGCCTAGTTCCTGGTGGAGGTGAACTGGTACCGGCTATATCTAAATATGAACAGCATATTACTGTAAATGGACCTACGTCTCAACCATTCAGTGGCCTTGGAGAGTTTAGCCCTAGTCAACCTACACCAACACCTAGTCAACAACAACAGCACCATCAACTGCAACAACAGCATAATCAACAACAACAGCGTCACCAACACGAACAGCAACAGCGACAGGAACAACAACAGCGTAACCAACAACAAGAACAACAACAACAGCGTCACCAGCAACAAGAACAGCAACAACGTCACCAACAACAAGAGCAACAGCAGCGTCAGCAACAAGAACAACAACAGCGTCACCAACACGAACAACACCATCGTCAACAGCAACAACAACAACAGCAGCAGCAACAATTGGATGCAGAACAGGAACAAGTTAGGTTACAGTTAGCGCATAACGTCCAAAAGCAACAAGAAGAAATCCAACGACTACAAGCACAACTATTGCATTCACAACATCAGCAGCAGCAACAACAAGAACAATACCAGCAGCAAGTTCAAGCAACATCGCCAAGATCTCAATACATCCAAGAAAGGTCACGACCACATCCTACATTTGCCACAAGCACAGCGTCTCTTCCTTACTATCAATCAACATCAAGAACGGTGGAAATCAAACCAACCACGTCGAAATATGTATCTTCTACACAGAATTCAGTAACTTCTGCACCAGAAACTAAAAAGGAAGAGAAGAAAAAGAAGCCCACTTTTGAACTTCCTGATGAAGTTCCAGATGATCTACGTGAGCAGCTATTGTCTTCAGGCATTCTAGACAACGCTGACATCAGTGTATTGGATTACGATAAAGTAGGGGAAACGCCTTTGGATTCACTGCCTCCAGACCAGCTGGCTAACTTCTTTAGTGCTGGTGGTGGTCAACAGATTGCTTCTAGTGAAAATAGACCCGTTTACGTCAAGCCTAACGGAGATTCTATTCAATCTAGAATTGATGAAGACATTGAAGATGACCAGGAGTTCGCAGCTTCAGAAAATGTTGCTAGTTACGTTGCTCCTCCGCCAAATGGTCAAGCTGTTGAAATGAAAGTTGTTCATTTTAACCCTGAAACTTCCGAAGGACAGCAACTGGCTGAGAAATACATAAAAGAAAACGCCACGCAAGTTGATCCCGTAGCATTAAACGACAAAAGGTATAACAGATATTTGCCATTGAAAGTGAGTGGCAATCAGTTCCCGCTACCGGATGTCCTTAAGGGAAGAAAGGTAACTTCAGTCGTTGTTTTGGCTCCCGTTGAGACTGAAGCCTTAGGCGCCCATTCAAGGACAGAACGAGCAGCCGAAGAAAACTTAAAAGGAATTAAATTTGTCGCCGGTGAGAGCTTGCAAGAAGTACTCAAACAACCAACAAAAGACAACTTCGAGAAGTGGTTGGATGTTGAGAAGAACACTGACACTGATCTGCAATCGGTGGTCTTGCTTGTGACTGGGTAAGAAATTATAATGATTTTATTTTCAGTTTTTAAAACGAAAACAATCTGTTTGATGATAATAATATGTTTTTTTAACGAAACATGTTTGTTTACAGGGATGCTGAAACTGCTGATGGAAAAGAAATCTTCATGTACGACATTGCTTCAGGAAGCGTGAATAAACTCGATGGTGACCTATCAAACGCATTCGTTGAGGCTGCAGAGAACAACTCTCTAAGCAAAGACATTGAATCACTGGCCATTGAAGGAGAGGGTACTCCAGAAAACTTTGACAAGGATAAAAGCGACGACGTAACTGCGGAAGGTTCAGAAAATGTGCCATTATTTGTAGACTTATCAGGCTTAAGCTTAGATCAGGGAAACTCAAACCAAGTGTCAATATCATCAGGTTACAGTAAAACGAAACACGGCAGATCGTTTAGGAGACATTGATATGCATAATGCCAAATGGTGTCTGATCCTTGTAAATAGTCTAGTATTAGTATTACTAAATTAAATTCAACGCGATTGTTGCGTGTAGTCGTAATTGTTTTTTTACAAAAGTGATAATGGTTGTACAATATAAAATAACTGCCTATTAAACTTGCTTTCATTTTATCCCTGCTTAAATCATTAAACATTTTATTGTCTAGTGCCATGTGGATTTCAGATTTTTGTTACCTGCTACGTTTACATTAGAATGAGGAATCCAATTTTCTAATTCGGCACAAGTTTCTATAAAAACTGAATTATTCCATTTAAATAACACACCACACGTCCACACAGTTAAATATTTTATTTGAGTATTTATATGTAATATTTTATTGCTCCGATTATAATCGCATAAAATCGATTCTTACCAAGCGATTTTAATTTTTCACAGCTAGCAACACAGATTCTAACTGTCAAACATATGGATTATTTATGGTGGAAGAGGTTCCTATCGCAGTGTAAAATTCACAGTCTTTATTTATTTTCATGTATTTTGCTATAATTTTCGACTTGTAATCATGATGGAGGGTTCTCTAAGTAAATGGACAAATGTGATGAAGGGTTGGCAGTACCGGTGGTTCGTGTTGGACGAGAATGCTGGCCTGCTTTCCTATTACACGGTAAGTGACGTTTCATATAACCGTATTACCAAATGAATCGTCGTTAAAACTGTGATTTCTACACGGTTTTTGATTACATTATGTTGACTTACTTTGAAAATATTAATAAGTGCGTAAGTTTATCAAAACATATTCGAAATTTTAATTCAAGATTTAACCTTCTCATGAGAAAATCACACAGAACAAACACTTAAAATGTATAAAAATACACATTAAATTGGACTGCTCAATAACGTGACCTAGTATACCAACTGAGAGTTAAATTCAGAATAAAAATATTTGTAAAGTGTTTAAAACTATTTAGTTACATTGTCAAGGTTAGAGTTTGTTGTTATGTGTACCATAGATGCCAAGGTGAGGCAAAGGCCGTGTGTACGGCAAAAATAAAGACTTCTTGCTGATTAATGATAGAAAAGAGTTTAACAATACTCAGGTAGAAAGCATAAAATAATGACATTGCTTGGTTTGGCTATAGGTTTCCCAAGGGTGCTAATATAATGATTTATCAAGTATATCAAACTTCATAGTTTCTTTTTTGATCTATTCCCGTTGTCCCTGTTAGCCACATGGCTAACAGGGACAACAGGAATAGATCAAAAAAGAAACTATAATAAAAAATGCATGTATTGTATGTAAACAGGGACAGAACCTATGAAGACAGTGGGAATACATGCATTTTTTATTTAATTATTTATTTATTAATCACAGAATCCACAGCTCTTAAAAATACCTTAACACACTTATTGTACTAGTATTTATTATATATATATATATTTATAGTAGCCAAATAAATATTTATTTTGTCTTAGAAACTAAAAGGTTGAGGTTTACATTAAACTGCAATAATCTTATGTCCTGAATCTGGGTGCAATTATCTATATAAGTCTGTATTTACAAAAAGAAAGTAGTGTATGTAGTATATCAGTTATCTGGTTTCCATAGTACAAGCTCTGCTTAGTTTGGGATCAGATGACTGTATGTGAATAATGCCCCAGGATATTATATTATACAGAGTTATGGACACATAATATTATAATACAGGGTTATTTGTAAAACACCAGCAACCTCTTAAGGGGTCATTGTACTCATCATTATGAACAACTTTTACTATGATGGGACCAAACCTGAAATCGCGAAAAAAAATCAGCTGTTCAGTACATTTTGACGGGTTATGCGAACATAATAAAATTGTAGTGAACAGCTGATTTTTTTTTGCGATTTCAGGTTTGGTCCCATAGTAAAAGTTGTTCATAATGATGAGTACAATGACCCCTTAAGAGGTTGCTGGTGTTTTAAAAATAACCATGTATTATTATATTATGTGTCCATGCCATAGCAAAGAATTGACTTTCAAAAAAACCCTTTTAATGATAAGGCAGCATTTCTATAATCTTACTCTTTAAAACAGATGAATGATGAGACTGGATTGGGTCACGATTTAATTAAAATCAAAAAGAGATGGCACTGCTCAGTTAACCATTATAAGAAGAATTAGAAAACTTACTTTGAACTCTTATAAAACCTTTGTCCATTTCTTGTATATTATCAAATTGGAATAAACTTTGTTTATTGTTTTTCATACAATTACTGGTATGGATTTGATAGGAAAATGCAGTGTTTTTATATTTAAATACAAGCATTTTTATCAGTATGAGATTATCACAAAGTAATAAGATTGAATGTTGCATGCTATGGACAAAGCCAATTTGTTGGTCTATAATTTTGTCATTGCAATTATCCTTCCTTTTTAGTGTTGCTCATTACTTTAGAGATATGTTCAGTATTTACAAATCTACATTAGGCTCATGGTGGATTAAAGCCTAATTCCTAGGAATGAGACCTCCTATGCTTCCTAGGAGTGAAGAATAAGACTGCAGAAGGAACATTATACATAGACTGATTAAATGCAAGTCAGCTGCGTAGTACTCGCAACAAGCATGCATGTATGATCAGGATATATGAATGTAAATGAAGCAAAAGGAGCACGTAAGGATCATAGCAGGTGATGTTCTGCAGTTTCTGGCTACCTCTATGGGAAGAAGGCGTGACAGGCCAGTTGGCGTGGTTGGTTAAGATACCACCTATCATGCCGCAGGTCGTGGGTTCGATTCCCATCCAGGACAAACATTTGTGTGCATGAACATGTCTGTTTGTCCTGAGTCTGGGTGTAATTATCTATATAAGTATGTATTTACAAAAAAAAAAGTAGTTTATGTAGTATATCAGTTATCTGGTTTCCATAGTACAAGCTCTGCTTAGTTTGGGATCAGATGACCGTGTGTGAATAATGTCCCAGGTTATTATTATTATTATTATTATTATTTTATGTATGTATGATTAAATGCAATAATTAGATATAAAAGGCAAAGAATCTAACCTAAACTTTCTTATTATAGTGAAATACTACCGAAATATTTTTATTGCCACCATTCTCAATGTGACTCAGCACATTTTTCTTATCTTTTAAATAGTTTTGTCTGAAGAACTCATAAAACATGTAGTAGACGAATATGACGTTAGGAAAGTATAACACGGTGATGCCTAGTGGTGCGGGGCAGCTTGGCAGGAACACTTGTGACGAATATATTAACATAAATGTGAACTGGATCTGTAAACGAGAAAAAGCATCAATTGATTATTTTACAAACAAACCATAATCACACCTTTAGAATTAAAGAGACCTAATTTGAAATTTTAAGATCGCATCTTTAGAATAGAGACATAATTTTATTGAGTCAAAGTTGAATTCTTAATATTTCAAATTATGTCTCTATAATTCTAAAGGTGCGAATTATTTAACAAAAGAGATTGTAAAGTGAAGTATTAATATTTTGCCATTGCAAATATAATAATTCCTGTTATGACCTCAATTTTGGTTCATTGACATTTCTTCTGACAATCATTAACACTAGCGGTGCATCCGATACCGATGCCGATATACTGGATGATTTTTTTTACCGTCATAAAAAAAGTTGGTGGAAAACAAAAAAAAACTAGGTATGCCATACCTAGTTTTTTGTTTTTTCAATTGCTTAGACCCAAATTGCTCTATCAATATAATGTAGTGTACATTTGAAGTGAACTAGAACAATAAAACCAGAAATTTTGAAAAAACTTTATAGATCGTTATAAAATATCGAAATTCAAATCATACGCACTACGCATGGTGCGTAGTGCGTACGATTGCGTGTTCCATTTTTATAATGAAATTCATTTGAATTTAGAATTTATTGCCAGCCATACATAAATTACGTTTCAAATGGCCAGTATTGTAAAACGGCAACTTCACAGGTAAACACCTGTTATAATTTACCTTCATTTAAATTCAATAAGCGTATCGACATCGCTATCGCCGATTTGTTTAAGAGTATTGGTATCTCTATCGTATCGGGAAAAAGGCGTATCGATGCATCCCTAATTAGCACTTTGTGGGACAGTAAACGAAACATAATTGGAGTTTAACACCCGTATTTATTAACAAGCAATTACTCGCTGATAAGTAATTTCTTAGTGAAGCCATTACTTGAGGATAGAATTCTTCATTATACAGTATGTTAACCAACAGAGGGCGTTCCCGTTAACCCGCAATAGTATAGCATCCATACATGCTAAAAAAAATATTACCATTCGAAAACAAAATGGTTTTTATTTTTTTTTAATATTAAAATATTCACTAAAAATGCTAAAAATATTTAAAAAAAATATAAAAATATTCACTAAAAATAAAAACTAAATTGCGATGTTTCCGGCCTTCAAGTACGCGTGTACAGAGTGTTTCTTTTACGTATCAATTTAACATTTTTAGTGAATATTTTAATATTAAAAAAAATAAAAACCATTTTGTTTTCGAATGGTAATATTTTTTTTAGCATGTATGGATGCTATACTATTGCGGGTTAACGGGAACGCCCTCTGTTGGTTAACATACTGTATAACCTTATTCGTAAATAAAATCTTAGTCGAGTAATGTACGTTACTTACAATTTAATGCTTGAGTAAAAATAAACTTTCCATTGCAAAATCAAACGCAAAATGGTCGAGTTTTCAATTCTAAAGTAAGGAAAATGGTGACTAATACTTGGCTAAGAATTCTAACCTTTGACAGTTCTAACTTCAAGCAATTATTCAACTATAGAATAAAAATTGTTACTTGACTAATTACTTTTACTGAAGTAATTACTTTTACTGAAGTAATTACTTTTACTGAAGTAATTACTTTTACTGAAGTAATTACTTTTACTGAAGTAATTACTTTTACTGAAGTAATTACTTTTACTGAAGTAATTACTTTTACTGAAGTAATTACTCTTACTGAAGTAATTACTTTTACTGAAGTAATTACTTTTACTGAAGTAATTACTTTTACTGAAGTAATTACTTTTACTGAAGTAATTACTTTTACTGAAGTAATTACTTTTACTGAAGTAATTACTTTTACTGAAGTAATTACTTTTACTGAAGTAATTACTTTTACTGAAGTAATTACTTTTACTGAAGTAATTACTTTTACTGAAGTAATTACTTTTACTGAAGTAATTACTTTTACTGAAGTAATTACTTTTACTGAAGTAATTACTTTTACTGAAGTAATTACTTTTACTGAAGTAATTACTTTTAATCCTACTTCCTACTAATATTATAAATGTGAAAGTTTGGATGGACGGATGTTTGTTACTCAATCACGTCAGAACGGCTGAACGGATTTGCATGAAATTTGGCACAGAGATAGATTACATAGTCTAGAAAAATGTACTCTTATCCCGTGTGTTGTATTTTTATCCCGGAAAAATGTACGGTTCCCGTAGGATAATTTTTTATGATTTGAATCGTCTGTCATAAGCATTTTTATGAAAGCCTTACGTTAATGAGCCTCATATCCAGCAACAAACATTTTTATGGTCGAAAATTCTACCATAAATTGAGCCTAAATATGACCTGACCTGCAATGAACGTAAAGACCGTAAGTTATCGCCACCTATTTTAGAAATAAGCTTCCCTTCAAATTACCACTCCAATCAGTCTCAATCAGATGTGCAAATGAGGCATAAACGTCAGCACATTCAGATAATTAAACTATCTCAAAGGTATCTATACATATAATAAAATATCGTCCATCCATCCATCGTCGACTTTGTCTCTGTCGCCTGCGACCTAGACTAGAGTCAACTGAAACCCAAAACCGAAAACCCATCTCAATAAAAAATATAAAAAAATGTAACGAAATCAAAATTGTGGGTACAGGTAAAAAATTCAATGTACCTACTTACATTGAATTTTTTTGAAGAAAGTTATTGCTACGAGGTGTGGGAACGAGTCTGATGCCTAATATATAGAGCGACTGATAATTAGTGACCGATACTTAAACACATACTCATGATAATAAACAACTTTTACTATGGGACCAAACCTGAAATCGCGAAAAAAAAAACCAGCTGCTTCCTACATTTTGACGAGTTATGCGAACATGAATGTATGGGACAGCTGATTTTTTTTTTTACGAATTCAGGTTTAGTCCCATAGTAAAAGTTGTTTGTTATCATGAGTACAATGTGTGTTTTAGTATCGGTCACTAATTACCAGTCACCCTATATATAATCTTTATTAAAATTTTTGTCCCTTTGTTTGTCTGGAAGTATGTTCCGGATTGGCGCAAATACGGCTGTACGGATTCGAGTGAAATTTGGAACACGTTTAATTTATAACCTGGGTCAATACATAGGGTACTTTTAATCTCGGTAGTACGTTGTCGTGGGAAATCCGACATCCTCGCGGGTGATGCGTGGGCAAAAGCATAGTTTATAATAAAATGCAAATGAAGCTATTCCCCTGGTCCTTGAAGGAACCGTTAATTTATCCCCACTACTCCCACGTCATTTTAGAGGGATTATAGTGCTGTGTTTAGTTACGATTTGAGAGAAATAAAGAAAAATGAGAGGTAATTTGTGTCCTAAATACTGCATGACTTATTGGTGTTCTGATGTTTTTTTAAACCTAAGTTTACTTGTTCGATCGTCCTATTGGTTCGATAATTTATTTTAAGATTACCAACTACTGCTAAATTACATTTATCTTTTACAATATTACATAAAACTTGTATAGTAGGGTGGAGTGAAAATATATAATATATATTTTAATTCCTCTATAGGCAAAATAGGACAAAGTTTTGAAAAAAAAAATCCGAAACTTGTCATAGTTCGATAAGTAGTGCAAAACCAAATGCTACAGGGGGGCCTAGACAAAATCCCTTTTCTGTAAGCGTTAACGCCAACGGAAAGATCAAATTGTACGGAGTAGACATTAGCTTTAGAGATGTCACGTGACTGATTGCCACCTTTGACAAACGTAAATGCTATTTTGGCGGTTCCGCAACACGCTACATTAGCAGGGGCTCGGACCCTCACGCTAACAGTTTTAAATGTAAGCTGACATTTTTGTGTGTTTATTTAAAATTAATCAATCTTGACAACTGCAACACACTATTCCATAGACTATTATATAATGATTCGTGCGACGCTGGTGTTGCCAACTTTATTTTTTAGGGGATCGTAGGGAAAATAGTATTTTGCTAAGAACTCTAGAAAAAAAATAGTACGCATTGAAATTTCAATAAACCTTTTAAATGACTGAATTCTGTAATAACTGTTAATATCGGGCCACCAAGATACAGGCTGTGCCTAGTTTGGGTCCCACGGCTATTTCTACTTTGCATGTTTATTATTTTCATTGTATTTTCAGTGTCTTTATGTTACCTAACTAGTGTGTGTGTAAATAAATTATTCTTATTCGTCTTACTTAAATACGTAATAGTAGTATAATTTCAAATCAATATTTAAAACTTAGGTTTTTCTAAAGTACGGGTGGGACAGAGGGTTTAAAAAAATATTGGACGCGTTCATAAAAAATATAAAGAAGAAGTTTATGGCTCGTTCAAGTCAGTTGTTTATGATGTTTTATGTAATAATGTTTTTCTCTAGAATAAATAATAATAATAATTTATTGCCAAAAAGATTACAAGGGTACATTGGCCCCAAACTAGGCCAGCCTGTATCTAAGTTATGAAGATTGAAAGATTTGAAAAGATCGTATATTTTGCGTAAGATTTTGAATATAATATATCGTATAAATGCGATTTAAATCGTACGGTTGGCAACACAGCGGGAAAAAGCGCTTCGTTCTCTAGCAATTTAGCAGCAGTCGCGTGACATCTCTGTCAACAAACAACTTATTTGACTTTTCCGTTGGCGTAAATGCTTACAGAAAAGGGATTTTGTCTAGGCCCCAGGATCGGCTAGGATAATCAAAGATAGTATTAAAAATATTTAACACGTTCACTGTCCAGCCAAAATGTCGAAATTAGCTCTCACGTCCAATTCACTTTTTTCGTTCCTATGTACTGAGGTACTTGCCTTTACACCACTCCAGGTCCTTAGAGGCCATAAAAGTTGAAGGAACCCTTTTAAATTTCTTTTTAAGTTCAATTTTACCAAAGCCTTTGAAGTCCTAAATAAATAAAAAAATCGATGGCTCATTGCTTTTTTATTTTACCTACATAATTGCTCATACGTTCATGTATAATACTAGTATGTTTCTTTTCTGTCCACTAAGAACCCATTATGTATGAGAAGTGCAGTGACCCACATGTATGGCACGGACGTCTCGTTCCAACCCACGTGTGGGTCACGGTCAGAGAACGTGTTAAATAATAAATCGGTTGACTTGAGTGCTTTATCAGTAGTGAGCTGTGTTGGGACAGTAGTAAACACTGGATCAAAAGGCGGTGTCGTTTGCCTGTCAGAGGTAGAGATAAAAGTTATTACAATGGTTTGTCTGTTCACTAGATTCGAATGAATTGTCACTACGACGACCTTTTGTTATATTTGAGCGGTCGAACTACAGGACCTCGATGTTTTTCAGCGCCAATAGGATCTGAACTGCAACATTGTGAAAAAGCCAGTGGTGAAATTTGCCGTTGTACCCACGCCACTCCTTATTATTTACTAAAGATCATCATTCTCCTGCCCTTGTCCCAATTTATTTGGGGTCGGCGCAACATGTCTTTTCCTTCCATACTTCTCTATTAGTCGTCATCTCGGTAGTCACTCCCTTTCTGGCCATATCATCTTTCACACAGTCCATCCATCGTTTCTTTGGTCTTCCCTTACTCGTATAGCCCTCCACGTTCATACTCAACACTTTCCTGACGACATTTTCCTCATTCCTCCGCTTCACATGCCCATACCATGACAACCACATGACAATCACATGCCCATAACATGACTAAAGATCTAAGCTCCAATCAAACATCTATTTGAGTGAATGACTGTCATTAGCACTGGTATTTTCCCTTCTGTCCTGACAAATAGAGAACCCGGTCCACTCAACCATTCCAGGTGGCTACCGACTGCGAACAGGATCTTACGATTAATGTCACAAAGACTGATCCGAAAACGAATCTGCTTATATTAGCCAATTTCATGAAAGTTTATGGGCGAATGTGGTTTACGATTAATTGTAGTCGCTATTTAAACGATAATTTGAAAAAGTGATTGATCCACTCATATAAAGAAATGGATATTTTGGTCATCCAGAAAATCTTCTTATACCTAAACAAAGTGATATGGGAACTGGCATACCATCTTATTCTGAAAGCAAGGTCAGAGAAAGTCACAGGAATCCGAAAATTCAAAGTTCCATTATTTAATTTCAATGCTGGGATATTATACTGATATTATTGATTGGCACGATAGTCAGATTACTGTTACTGAGCCACCTTTAATTACAAGTTTATCTGCTGAAGCCTTAAAATTGTAAAACATAGTCTTGGAACGAAAGAGAATATATCACTTTTTCTTTGTCAAGCGTTGCATCAAGCTCGTAACTGAAGCTTTAGATGCTGTATGTGGAGAGGAAAACCGTGATGCTTTTATCAGGACCAGACTGTCATCACGTCAGATGATGCCTTTTTTATAATACGAAACGTGAATTTTCTACTTGATTGGCTATTCTGTAACATTTTTTTTTTATAAATATGATTCGCATTTTTATTGCAAAATTCTTGATTTATTTCTGTTTAATGAGAATAGAGGTTTCGAACAACATAAAAAAATACTATTCCGATAAATTATTAAGGTTTATATATACACATCTGAATGAGGCTGACGAAAATGAACGAAATTATATATTTTTTTCAAAATTCTTTCGTGCTGGGCACTTTAAGCTATTATAATATGTTAAAATACTATTATAGTCTGTGGTAAACTTCGCGCCATTTTCATATATTGTCTATTCCCTTCCCTTCCCTTCCTTTCCTTCCCTTCTGCTCTGTGAACATTGCTGACAAATGTTGTACTCCTATATAAACTCATAAATTACAATTAATCTCGAAGTAATCTGTTTTTCATTGCATTAGTGCAACATAATACATTACTGATATTTAACATACTTATTTACTCATCTATAGACAGCTTTTTACCACTCTGCAATTAAAAGAAAATAAAAGTTCTCCATACATTTGCACTCCACCCTATTGTATAGTATACACAATACATTATCCTGTAAATCTTTCGTTTCCTAGGAAAGCGGATCCGTTATTATTATAATTTCCGTCATGAAAATCGGTCATTTTCAAACCCCGCCCCCCAAAGATTTAAAGCGCTAGATTTGCCCTCACTGTACTTAGTCACACGAAAACATTATCCTGTAAATCTTTCGTTTCCTAGGAAATAGGATCCGTTATATTATAATTTCCGTCATGAAAATCGGTCATTTTCAAACCCCGCCCCCCAAAGATTTAAAGCGCTAGATTTGCCCTCACTGTACTTAGTCACACGAAAACATTATCCTGTAAATCTTTCGTTTCCTAGGAAATAGGATCCGTTATATTATAATTTCCGTCATGAAAATCTGTCATTTTCAAACCCCGCCCTCCAGATTTAAAGCGCTAGATTTGCCCTCACTGTACTTAGTCACACGAAAACATTATCCTGTAAATCTTTCGTTTCCTAGGAAATAGGATCCGTTATATTATAATTTCCGTCATGAAAATCTGTCATTTTCAAACCCCCGCCCTCCAGATTTAAAGCGCTAGATTTGCCGTCACTGTACTTATTCACACGAAAACATTATCCTGTAAATCTTTCGTTTCCTAGGAAATAGGATCCGTTGTATTATAATTTCCGTCATGAAAATCTGTCATTTTCAAACCCCGCCCCCCCAAAGATTTAAAGCGCTAGATTTGCCCTCACTGTACTTAGTCACACGAAAACATTATCCTGTAAATCTTTCGTTTCCTAGGAAATAGGATCCGTTGTATTATAATTTCCGTCATGAAAATCTGTCATTTTCAAACCCCGCCCCCCAAAGATTTAAAGCGCTAGATTTGCCCTCACTGTACTTAGTCACACGAAAACATTATCCTGTAAATCTTTCGTTTCCTAGGAAATAGGATCCGTTGTATTATAATTTCCGTCATGAAAATCTGTCATTTTCAAACCCCGCCCCCCAAAGATTTAAAGCGCTAGATTTGCCCTCACTGTACTTAGTCACGCGAAAAAGTGTTCATACTGAGAAGAGTGAGCTCACACATTTATTAAATAGCGTTTCCATGACAGTCAAGTCATGTCACTTGCGTCATTGTGTGCCTGTGTCAAAAAGAAACAGAAACGCGACTATCTTTTAACGCGGTAGGGCGAATCGAACCATTTAAATCTTTGCCGCTGTCATTATTATCATGACAGCCGTCACTGCGGCCGTTAAGTTCGGTCACGGCTCTTCTAGGAAACCGTAGCGTAATGCACACTAAATTACAGTTAACCACAGCTTACACATTATCGAGCGCACCTGCTCTGAGTAGGTTAGTCACGTATTTAAATTAAGAATGAGTACATAAAAATAAAATACCTAATCTTAACACACTGTGTTTTAAAACAATCAGTCATATGGAAACCTTCACTTAAAATAAAATACATAATTTTGTCGAATCAATAGGTTTATTAACGAGTTATCTGAGGACCTCAACAACCGGCCGTAAGTTGGCATTCGTCCTCTATTGCGAATATAGAAATGTACATCAGACATGACCTCAATGCTTCAATAGGGGCCATAGGCCATCTAACTGGACGTAATTTATGACCAAAGTAAAGGCTTTAAAATGTAGGTTATATTTAAGCTGTTATTAGCAAGATGCCACATGTCGTACTTACGCGTAGTCACTCGGTCCTAAGTACCAATAAATTTGATTTATTTATTAATGTGCTCCATCGCATAACAAATTTCTAATGTAGTGGTCTTCCAAATACAGAGTCCTCTCATGCCTTAAGAGGGCTGTCACATTTTGACACTTCTCTCGCTCACACGGGGCCAAATTTTTAAATAAAAAGATGCTTTTTTGAAAAATGTAATCAATTAGCGAACTAATTTATAATATTAATTTAATAGGTACCTAATTATTAAAAACACATTTTTATTTTGTTAGAGGAACTCGGCGGAAAAAAATAAAATCTGTTTTTGAGATGAGTTAAATAAATGCCACAATAATGTGTTTTTAATAATTACCTATTAAATTAAAATTATTTACTAGTTCGCTAATTGGTCACATTTTTCAAAAAAGCATTTTTTATTTAACATTCTTAAAATTATAGTCACGTGTGAGCGAGAGAGGTGATAGATAACATGCGACAGCCCTCTTAATTAATTGAATTTAATCAAAGCTAATGGCACATACAGATGAGAATCTAAACCAGAAGATTTTGCACCAGAATATCTACACGAAACGGAATTAAAAATCGTACCTACGATAAAGCCAATGCTCTAAAAGTGTCAATCGTTCGACCTTGCTATATCTGCCAGCCGTTTGGCAGGAAATTGGGTTTTCGGCATCCCCGCGGATACATCAGTATGAATTCAAATAGCAGTCTTAATTTTGTGGGAAGAAAATAAAACTGGCATTCATACCGTATCCCAAGTGATGCTTGTGTATAGTTTTATCGAAACTTTGTTATTAACTATCGTATCTAAGCAAATGCGGAAGCATAGTCCAGGATAAGTATGGCCTAGCACTCGATAAATTCAGAAACTTAGAACCACGACTTTAAATTTATTGGTCCTTAGTTTACCATTATTCTGCAAAAATTCTTGGCGAAAGTACTTACCATCTGCATAATAGTGAGCCATTTCTTATACTTGGTAAGGATTGCCTTCATCTTCGGGCTTCCTTCTGCTGATAGGAGGTAGTAGCTGTACATGATAACATGTACGGAGTTATTTATCATTGGAGAGAAGGAAGTTATTCCACCTGGAAAAAGAAAGCCTATTATTAGGTACATACATATGTTTTAGATCTTGATACAAAGCTACAGCTACTGTTTTTATTATGTCTAAGCTATCAGATAATTATGTAGGCTGAGAGAATATATCTAATGGATGCTGTCATTGCGATTCCATTAGGTTTGTGATGTCAATTTAGGTGTCGGATGCACTATCTATTATCGGGCATAATCTAAAATCCAATCACGGGCTTTAGTAACAAGCCGGGAAGGTGAATAAAAAAACATACACAAAAGCGTATAGAATAGGTACTTCTGCAAGCATCGCCATCTATAGATATTCAAAACGGATATTATTCTTTTAAATTAGCCATTTTATGTTGGGACGATAAAAACTTGTATTATCTTTGATGTTAGAGAAGATTTCGTGATAAACTTGGTGGCCTTGCGAATAAATTATGCTAAATAGAAAACGATACCAAGATTTAAAAAAGTACAGACTGACTTCATAATATTATTGAATACTTTAGTCAATTTCCAGACTAAACAGGTACAGTAGAACGCTTGTCGGTGGTATCAGTTTGACCTTGAGCTGCCTTAGGAGTACGGAGTTTCAAAAGCATAAGCCAGCTAATACTTGTCTTGTAACCATTGACGTGCGGTCTGTACCTACGCCTAGGTATTAGATTTAATCACTTATAGTGAAACTTAGTCGTAACGTCGTCGTGCGTAGTAAACGTATACGTCGAATCCGACTCGGCTGAGCACCGTTCGGGAAGCTACGCAATATCTCCTCATCTCACATACCGCAGTATCTCAAGACGAAAGTCTGTGACCAGTGCGTGATGACCTACGGCACTGATACGTGGTCGCTCACAATGGGCCTTATTAGAAGGCTAAAAGTCACCCAAAGAGCAATGGAGAGGGCTATGCTTGAAGTTTCCCTACGTGATCGAATCAGAAATGAAGAGATCCGCAGGAGAACCAAGGTAACCAACAAGGAAGAATTGCCAAAGTTAAGTACTGTGGGCAGGGCACATTGCTCGCAAAACAGATGGCCGATGGGGCCGAAAGGTTCTGGAGTGGCGACCGTGTACCGGAAGACGTAACGTTGAAAGACCTCCCACAAGGTGGACCGATGGCCTTGTTAAGACCGCAGAAATCCGCTGGATGCGAGGAGCACAGAACCGGTCTCAGTGGTGGTGCTTGGGGGACGCCTATGTCTGGCAGTAGACGTCTTTCGGCTGAAATGATGATGATGATGAGTAAAACTTAACAACGTAGGGCGAAATCCTTACTAATGATAGAAGTGATAATCATATTACTGTAAAAGCATTGTTCTCTCGACACAAAGAAACAGAAGTCCAACTCACTTTGGCATAAGGTGCTCAAGTGCCATCATGTAGCGGAAAGCCGAGCACATTCTTAGTGAAAGTAAATTGATTGATCGAAACATCTTCAGAACATTAACTTCCCACGTTACCTGTTAAATGTCAAACCACTACGATGAGTGGCTGAGTTTTGGAGGATTAAAAAGACGGTGACAAGTGACTTGAGCGAGAAGTTCATGTAAGCTTTGTTTAGGCTGTTTTTGTAATCTAATACCGGGAAAGCCGAAAGTGACTACAGTTAAGTCCCAAAAAGCTAACGGCATATAAGTTACATGTTATCTTTCTAAACACCTCAAGAGTCATTAGCATAGGGCTTTCATTTCAGTGGAAGCCGTTCGGCTATCAGGACAAAAATCATCATTTTGGTCCTAATACTAATGCGACATGGACTTATCAATATCTATCGGGCATGTTTCTAATTCCGGGCGATACCTGACCCTTTTATATGAGAAATGTAGTATCAAGTCGTGCTTGTAACCCTAAATTGCCGCTTGGTTTGCTCAACGGGTCATATTAAGGGTATCGCTTCGTATATTTTTATCATATTGACAACAATAGCAACAACGTCTTCTCACACGATAAAAAAAATTTTGCAACGAAAATATTAGAGATCTCTTTTATCTCACGTTTAGAATGCTTTGACAGACAATGGCGCCGATTCCCTTGTTCACAAACTAAACTAAATATAAGTTCAGTGCATCTTTTTCTTTCTATTTCATTAAGAAAAGGACAGACGATAAATATTAGTTTAGTCCTGTCAAATTAGTCAGCGCCTGATGTAAATTGACGTATTTTTAGAAGGAAAATTTTTAATCACGTCTAAACTTGTCTATGGAGTATCTTAATTTGACAGGACTAAAACAATATTTATCATCTGTCCTTTTCTTAATGAAATAGAAAGAGAAAGATGCACTAAACTTAAATTTAGTCTGTGAACAAGGGAATCGGCGGCGCTAGCAGAATCCTTATGTAGAGGTAAAAGAAAGAGAAAGAAAATATGTTTATTAGGTATAGCCGTCCTTAGCACATATTCATATTCATTTATTCATGAAATATAAGCTTAACAGTTTACACCAAATCGCTTATATCTATGCTAATTCTACAAAATTAAATTAAACATTTTAATTAAAACTTCTTCGACTAAATAATTAATACAAAAACATACACACAACTCATAAATACAAAAACAAAACGGAGTAACATAAAAAATTGTAAACAAAAAAGAACTTTGAAACTAAACAATTATTTCTTCATATTTAAATAAATATACACATGTTTAGCGATTGTCCGTTGAGAGTCAAAAAATAAATCCGCCTCAGGAATATATTTTAGAAAGTCATTTATTAACTTATTGCTCTAGCAGTGGGAGTGTTGTTGGTTGTGTTGTCAATCTCAACGTCCACATACTATGTGGACATTGAGATCTCCAGTGGAATGCACCAAAGCGACGCTGTGCCATAGCACAGTGTCCAGACGTGCCAAAGGCATACCTTTGGCACGTCTGGACAGTAATTTGCATTCTCCGAAATTCCGTGCACTCCGTATCTAAGATTGGTCTTTCACTCTTAGCTGTCACCTGCTATGTAATATCTCAGTTGCATTGGATACCTATCTTCTGCTCATGACATGTCATTATGGTTGTTACTAAACACCTTTGTCCTCTGAAGATTGTTTGTTTTGTAATCTATTTCTCCACGCCCGGTACTTTTGATCACAGAGCTTTAGCCATAATTATGTGCTATGGGTCCTCATTGGAACCAAATGGCGAGTTGCTTTTGTGTCTGTCGTGATTTGGTGGTTATCTATACATATTATAAATTAAAGTCGCTTTTAGTGTATAATAATATATTAATATTGAAACTTACATATAACAAAGAAAACCCAATGTTTTTTCAAGTCGTAAAAACCGTGCGAATGGGAAACAGCGGCGGCGCACTGTGGGCTGGATTTTGAGTTTCATAGAACTTCGTTTACTTTTTTTGAAAGTGGGATTTTTTTGACTGGAAATGGATTCCTTGACCATTATTATACTTCGTTATGAAATATGGGATCATAAAAGTCAGTGTATCTATTTTTAAAACATAAAAGTTAAAAAAAATGTATGGAGCCAGGGTAAAAATATCAAATATCTCCAGAACCGCACGTTTGGCCGTAATATCCTGACACACGGTAATACCTCTATTTATTTGGGAATTTTTGGCGTACTTCATATATCGGGCATAGGTGCGGTTTTTTTTTTAAAAATCGGAGAATATTTTAATTTTTTATGTTGTATTTACCGATTGGATTTTAGGAATAATGGGTAATGCTGATCTTAATAATTGAAAAACTGAATGAAATTTATATTTTTCAAGACCGTTACCAACAAAAACAATTGTCACACTAGGAATATAGACTCAAAAATTGTTAAAATTATAATGACGTCGAATTGGTAATGAGCTAAGATCTGACATGAAGGGTCATATGTTGATACCAGGTTTTATGCGTGCATTAGTTAATTTATGTACTCATTAGTTAAATACTACTCTCCGATAATGCTAATTTGTGTCAATGAGTAGAGAAATTCCCAGTGATTTACAAAATTTTTGAGAAAAAATTACTGTGGTTCTAAATTAATTAGCTAACGATCGACACTTAGAGAGGATTGATTAGCAGTCAGTGTTTGTTGTTCCAAAATATTAGTAAATTAGGTATAATGCTATCTTAAGTAGTTAGCAACCATTACGTAATTATCTTTTGTGACGGATAAATATAATTTCTGACTGCGAGATACAGGTACATTGTATATTTTATTACTAATTTCAATTAAATATTTTAACAAACGTTAATTAAAACTCAATTTAGACAAAATATAAAACAATTCAAACATATATGAGAAGTAACGAAAAATCTTAAAAAGTAAGTATTAAAAGCAAACCTTAAAATTAATCTATATTTAAGCTTAAGTGTATCTATAACATATATAATCCCCCTCCTCCCAAGTATAAAAAACTTAGAAATACAAAATATTAATGTTGATAATCTACGGTTAATCATCTATATCGCTACTTTCCGAGCCCGAGTCTAACTCTGAATCAGACTCCAAGTGAGAGACATCGTAAAATTCAACATCTTCTTCAGGCTCCTGAAGCAACAAAAGATCCAGTGTGGCACTAAAAAGCATCTGCTTCTTTTTGCTTACCATCTTTGGTCTTGTTGCCGAAATAACAGGATCAGATGAAAGAAGAAGCATGTTGAATATGTCTTCATTGGAAGATTTCCTACTAAATTTTCGAGAATGATGTTCTCGAAACCATCGAAAAGCTTCTTCTGACAAACTTCCTATGGGAAGAATTGCGTTACTTATAATTATATCCGCCCCATGTATAAGCAACTTGTGTACACTGGAAGGCATGTAGAACCACTTGTAAAGTTCTACATACTTCTTGGCTGTTTGAAGAGCATAATCCTTAAATTTTTCTGCGTTAATTTTTTCACCACTTGTAATGGCTTGAAAAATTACGGCAAATCTGTGAATCAACTCTTCGTTCAGTCCAGTGATAGCAGCTGTTTTAGCGGGATCCTCGAAAAATCGTCTAGCAGTGTTGCCGTCATTAGTTGTTCCGGATCCTTGTTTCACAATATCTACTAGAAGATTTAATTCGGATTTAAAACGATCCTGAATTTCCTTTTTCCTTGTTTCAAATACAGTTTTGTACTTCGTACTGCCCATTTTTTCAGATCTAATCTGTATGCTATATGTAAAAGACATTCCATGCTTTTAATCCGCGCATGTAAGGATGTTAAGCCAAACTTATAAAGGTTTAATGAGACGTCTCTTTTCAATATCTCGTTAATGTTGTTCATCTCTGATGGTTTAGCCGAACAGAGGTAACACGTAGCACTGGATTTTACTTCCGAAAGATATGTGCACACTTTCCCGTCAATCATGGTCATCATGAGGTCATGAGTAACCGAGTTGGTACCACATTTCAATGGTCGAAGATTTTTTATTTCTTCATCCATCTGCTTTGCATGCTCCACTACTACAAACTTACTTTCTTTTATAAAAGTAAATTGTACTGGGCGACAATATGATGGGGAGCAGGGGCTTGGATTGGTCCAGACAATTTCGTCACCACATGTTACTTTCAGTGGAACCAGAGAGGTCATGAATATACTGGAATCGTTATGCTCTCCATCCATTTTTTGTTTATATTGACTTTGATTTGAGGCTCCATCAAAACCCCACTTGGAAATCATAGAAAGCTGTCTATTTTCTATGTTTTCGGACAAACTCTCTAAAATTCTTTGTGCTGTTTTATCAAGAAGGCTTTGTAGGACAATTTTAGCTGATGAATCAGTCACTGTTATGCACTCTTTTGGTGGGTAGCACTCCAATTTGGCTTTCTGTACTTTAAAGTACGATGGGTATAAATCTTTTGCCCCTTCTCGAATGGCAGTTTCTCTTAATGTTATGTATTGCCATTTCGAAAGTTTAAGAGACAAAAGGATACCTAGTGCCTTTTCTGGAGTGAATAGTACAGAAGCTGGCTTTTTAATCATATCACTAAACTTGTCAGCGGCCTCTGGATGCTTGAGCATATACTCAATGACAAAAGCAATATTGTTGTGTCCTTCATTTTTTAATTGAGATGTAGCTGCAAATAATATTTCATTACACTCGCGGTCCTTTTGATCAATAGTTCTGACTTTTTTCTGTTTGGACCCCAAATCTTGAAAAGGCTTTCGAGGTGAAGCTTTTCGTTTTGTCATAGTTCCAACTGATGACGTTGAAGGTCCAGGATCCAAGGAACTTGGCTCTTCAATAACTGGAATTGGTGCAACCAATTCCACAATACAACTTGGCCAGTCAATATTTGACTCTAGCCAACCTTCATATTGTTTTTTGAAGTCTCCGAAATTCCGATGCACTTGCTGCCATCTCTTCATTGCAGCTCGAGTAAATCTTCGGCAAAACTCTCTCAGCGTCAAACTGTCCTCTTCAGAAAAGGTGTAGTCTAATCGAGACACCAATTCTTGAAATAAATTATCACTTTTGTTGTTACCACTTCTTAAAATAACAAATAAATCTAACTTAGTAGCTAAACTCTCCATATTTAAATCTGTTAAAATTACTGTTGTCAGGAAGGTAGCTCTAGATGAACTAAAATATTTGACTAACGCAGCACTATTTATATTTAACTATTTTTTATCATTAGGGTAATTAGCTAATGGTTGCTAACTACCCTACTTAAGATATCATTATACCTAATTTACTAATATTTTGGAATAACAAACACTGACTGCTAATCAATCCTTTCTAAGTGTCGATCGTTAGCTAATTAATTTAGAACCACAGTAATTTTTCTCAAAAATTTTGTAAATCACTGGGAATTTCTCTACTCATTACTTAATGACACAAATTAGCATTATCGGAGGGTAGTATTTAACAAATGAGTACATAAATTAACTAATGCGCGCATAAAACTTGATATCAACATATGACCCTTCATGTCAGATCTCAGCTCATTACCAATTCGACGTCATTATAATTTTAACAATTTTTGAGTCTATATTCCTAGTGTGACAATTGTTTTTGTTGGTAACGGTCTTGAAAAATATATTTCATTCAGTTTTTCAATTATTAAGATCAGCATTACCCACCTATTCCTAAAATCCAATAGGTAAATACAACACAAAAAATTAAAATATTCTCCGATTTTTTTAAAAAAAACCGCACCTATGCCCGATATATGAAGTACGCCAAAAATTCCCAAATAAATAGAGGTATTACCGTGTGTCAGGATATTACGGCCAAACGTGCGGTTCTGGAGATATTTGATATTTTTACCCTGGCTCCATACATTTTTTTTACTTTTATGTTTTAAAAATAGATACACTGACTTTTATGATCCCATATTTCATAACGAAGTATTATAATGGTCAAGGAATCCATTTCCAGTCAAAAAAACCCCACTTTCAAACAAAGTAAATGAAGTTCTATGAAACTCAAAATCCAGCCCACAGTGCGGCGGTTCGCTAGTTCTAAATAAAATTATTTATTTAGTACTTTAAGCACTTAATGCCATAGGCATTTTCTATCAGTCGACCTTTGGGTGATGCAGAGACAAACAGTGGTAGGTGCAATCGCGAGAAATGAGGAATAAATATTTATTTAAATATAAAGATAGTCATATAAATATAATATATACACTTAATTATATATAAATATAAACACAAATAAATAGACATAAATATACTAAAACAAATAAGACAAACCATTGAGAAACATTACCGTTGTGATGATACTGCCAGCTTCTTGCGAATGTGCTCGCGAACTTTAACTTTAAAGGATAATCTGTTGGTTGCCATCCTGATTTCCTGGGGGAGTGCATTCCACAGAGAGATATACTGAACGAAGAAGGAAGAGTGATTGAAGTCTGTGCGGTGAGTGGGACATTGATGAATACGATTGTGAGATTCAAACGTAGATTTCTATTGTGGTTGGCGCAAATCTATTGAAAATTGTCGCATATTTCCTTATCTTTTGTACGAGTTACGTCAGTCTTATCGTGTATTTCTATTTACATTCACCAACATATTTAAAGAAGCGCACAATTCGCTCCATTCTAAACTATTCAACAGTTAACGAGTCAAGTTGTTTCTTCAATTATAAATAGGACTTGACTTTGCGGTTACAAACCTTTCATTTGACTTGCTGGCTTCGCTTTAAATTAAGTGTTATGAGAGCCAGTCGACAAACACGAAGAGTATCCAAGGCACACACATTATACGGTGTTATACAATAACATTTAATATGATATCACCGTCGGAAAGGTCTCACGCGAGGCTTGGATCACTCAAAATGATACTGTCGCTTTTTGCCGATAGAGTTTATTTTTCGTTGTCGGCTGTGTGGTCAATGCCCAGCCCATCACTTTCACTCGCTGGCCATCGCTATCTTCGCAATGCTTGTCCAACGATAAACTACTAGACGTAGTTTAGGGTCAGTTATATCAGCGAATGTGTGGCTGGAGATAACATCGAGATGTAATCGTCTGTCAGAATTACGGAACTCGCGAATCGGAGCACGGGTTCGTGGATGGAAAGTTGTTTATTTGGAAGAAGGTGATAAGATTGATCGTTTAAAATTATTTAGGGTAGTTCTATAATCATATACGTAGGATCCTACAGATCAGTTCCTTGTAGGAGTAATTCACAATGATGTTAAAGCTGTGTTATCTGAGCGTAGCTATAAATAAAACTATTTTCTTGTGAGTGGTGTAAGAACAGATAAACTAGCCGCATTTATTGGCTAATTGATCAGACATTGCGAGAATGACGAGGACACAGCAGTCGTTATTTGTGAAAATACGCATACTCGTAAAACAGACTATCAAAAGGAATATTTGTGGCGTTTTAATATCTGTATGATAATAAACATTAACGTATTCGCCACTTTTGCAACGAATGCCTCGCCGCATTTAGTCCAAAGGTATCACCGCATCAAAGAACAATTCACAAAACCACAAATGTCGCGTTGTAAGTCTTGGCTTGTAACAAGCAAAATATTCCTCTATATGGATATGGGTAATGGGTATCCTGTATATGTGTCAGGGGTCACGGGGTTTCATCTTCACTTGACAGAGAAAACGTGAGCATGCCTATTCATGATTCTGCATACAATTTCCTGAACCTTTTTTGAAGAAGTAGTTGACATTTTGTTGTTTCTGGCAAAAATATTCCTGGAACTATCGAATTCAAAGATTAATTTATTAGATTAGACCATACTAACATTATAAATGCGATAGTAACTGTGTTTGTCTGTCTGTTACCTTTTGACGCCTAAACCACTGAACCGATCGTTTTTGAATTTTACAGAATGGAGAATGACAGGACTATTTTTTTTTTATCCTGGATATTTGTATTTAAAAAGTCATGAATTACAAAGTACCGGCAGAAGAAGTCTCGGACTTGTAAATCGTATACCTATGAAAAAGAAACTTTGATATGTATACTTCAGTCTGAGCATTTGAAGATTTTAAACAATATTAAATAACACGCAAAAATATTGAAATGAGGTTGTTTTCGACTTTAAATTCGCTATTGCTTCTAAACTACAAGTGATATGTTCACGGCTTAGCGACGATAATATTGGTAAATTACTTATCTTAGAACTGAACTGAACTGCTTTTTTTATTTTAAAATAATAATTAAAGTTTACAAAACGCAACAGATATTCGCTAGCGGGTCCGTGTGACGACTAGATTATGGGTCGACGATTATAATCACCTTAATGTAGACAGCAACATGACACCATTATAAGTAATGAATTGATGATAAAAGTGTGACGTGTGTAAGTGTGATGTGCATGAGAGCAAATAAATAAATACATTAAACTCAATACTGTTAGTATAGTTTAATATACAGTATGTAAATTAGGTTAAACGAGGGACATATTGAGGGAGGCTTTTCAGTATTCGATTCTCGTCCCAAATATGTAAAAAACCTACAATCTTAACTTGTGACGTAGTTGTCCAATAAAATACATTATTCATGAACACTGAGCGCGCAAGAAGTGAACTTGTAAACAGTAAAGTAATCACGCGGCAAAACACGTGCCGATCCTGCCGAAAAGGAAGCCCGTCGTGCGCAAACCCCGCCCCTTTCCTTTGTGTTGTCTCCGCAGAGAGGACACTCCCGCGCTGACCGGGACCGCAGTCTATGCGAGTGCGCCGCTATTTCCGCATGTCTATTTACGCTTCCGCGTATCGCTTAAACAACCCCGCATACTTCGCGATAAATGTTCCCTGTAAACGTGTTATTTAAAAAACAAAAATTACGTCTTATCAATATTCCAATAAAGAATATTGGGATATGGTTCATGTCTGGTGCGTTATCTAATGATAGTGTGCGAGGAGCCATTAGTTTGTATCCACAAGAGAGTACTCGAAATGCTACAAGACGGTTCGAAGTATCGCATTGGACTGTGTGGAAGCTAGTGCATGAAGAAGGAATGCACCCACACCATTTTAGACCCGTTCAAGAACTCGGGTTCAACGAGCGCGAACCACGGGTGATTTTTTGCCGCTGGTTTTGTCTAATTTAGACGAAAACATTTTATTAACTGATGAACATTTACACGAATGGGGATATTTAATGTGCATAATGAACATTGGTGGAGTAATGAAAATCCCTAGTTCTGCGATCGCTAGCGCATACACGTTGCGAGACTTTTTGCGAAATTTTTGGTATGGTTCTGTCTGTTATTTATCAGTATTTTTTTTTGTTCATATTTTTATTAGTATCATGTAAACATGAACTATTGTGGGTTTGAATACGTCCCTCGTTTAAACTGACATACTGTATAAGAATACAGTAGCAAAAGGCTAAAAAGCTGTCAATATAACTCTGCATATTTGATATCATAGCGGGAAAACACTCGCGGATGCTCGAACACTTTTTAAATTTGACTGAATAAGTAAGTGAAATATTGACTTTAAGTATATACATCAAAGCGTTTACCAAGCTTGATGTCTGCGTCGAATTTTATACTTTAAGTCAGTATTGATACAATTGATTTTTCCGTTTGGTGGACTCTGATCTGACCCTTAGACACCATCGTTGGTCTAGTGGTCGCAAGCGCTATCCTGCTGCGCATAAATGCCTGGGTTCGATGCCCAGGTTGGGCGAAGGTAAAGTGTTATTAGGGTTTTTTCATCAGAAATTTCTCATTATCAGCCCGATTTGTGCCCGGTTGATGGCAATAGGCTCGCCCCCTATTACATGGGACTTAAACATAACTGATGAAATGTCGGTAAACTACAGGCACACCTCTGCCTAGTCCTACAGGGAATACAAGCGTGATTTTATGTTTGTGTTAATTATTTTATCCCTCGTCAACTATAAAATCGAGTGTGTGGGTGGAAATACAAATTAACGATGGGAGCAAGTTAACTGTTTTCGCAGTAAATGTTTATTGGGCATGTGAAGAAACAATATGTTGTAAAAGCTGGCTCGAGTGCTAATAGCTACCTGTCGAAAGTACGGGCAGCATTTAACTAAGTGCAATCATACATTTATATCGTCGCTGTTCAAATAAACAATCTCGTTTGTTTAAATCAGGGACTGGAATGGTTGTTTTTTTTTTTTAATGATGATGGTCATGTGTGAGATATTTTCTTTAAATCACTAAAATCCATCATATCTGTCTGTATAAATGTGATGGAGTTATGAAATATTTAGAGAAAAGCCCTCGAAATATATTTCTGCAGTGTGAACTTCAGCAAGAACTATTTTGATTACCACACGACACGGACTGCTTTGATTATAATTATACTAGCAGCTCCCTGCGGTTTCATCCGCGTAAGTCTCGAACCCGTAGGAATATATGGATAAAAAGTATCTTATGTGGTAATCCAGGTTATAAACTATCTGTGTGCCAAATTTCATTAAAATCCGTTCTGTTGTTTTTGCGTGAAAGAGTAACAAACATCCATCCATCCTCACAAACTTTCGCATTTATAATATAGCAGGATTAGTAGGATAGTAGGATTATGTCGAAAGATTCCTGCATCTTATTCCTTATACAGGTACGACAACGTTCAGAGGTTCCATCGTTTATCTTCAGAGAAACCGAACTTTGCAGAATTAATTGTGACTGGTCCAATAAGGGAATTAGTGCGTAATTTATCATAATTTAGGTGGGAAATATATTTCGGATTTTGCGAAAATAAACTATGGAACCTTAGAACGTAGTCGTACTGTACAGATACTTGAACATGAAATGTAACACAAATGAGCCCTCCAAAGGAGATCGATAATGGTCCCATACAAGCTTGGCCCAGAAATGAACACAAATAAAACAAAATGTATTATGAAGCTATATTAGTGATTTATAGGCATTTATAATTTTGTTCATCGTAAAAAAAAAAAAAATCAAACCTGTCGATCGCGGAGTTATCCACTGTCTTCCAACAGACTGTATCCCAAATTATTTATTTGCTATGACCCAGTTTATAATAACTATGTTCGCAAAATTCGTCAAAATGTACTGAACAGCTGATTTCATTGATATTTTTGAACAAATTACAAGAAAACAACAAAACATTCATGAAGCTGTCGCAAGCAGCGCCACAGAGTTATAAATAAAATAGAAATCGTCACGGACAGACTGAACTGACAAGAAGGGTTTTTGGCGCATGTAGTTGTATGGTACATAATTATGCCCTATGTATGCAGGATTACTTTTGTCTCGTAGCATCCAGACGTCTCGATGCGTTTTAATGATTTATATGTCGTTAGGTTTCTCACCACAAACCTAAGACACACACACAACACACCACACACACTGAAAGACACTGAGTGACACTGAAAGTGAAGTGCGATACGCTGGGCGATCACCACCGCCCAGCGTATCGCACTTCACTTTCAGTTGCAATCCGACGAATTTTGAAGAATCGAATAGGTGAAAGGTGACATTTCACAAAAATCAACATGGCGGACTTTAGAACCCAATAAGTAAAGTCGTGAAAAAGTTTTTAGTACGTCAAAATTTAGGGCTCGAGAAGACGATTCCAAAAATATGACTTATGACCCTGGGGTTACCAGGGTCGTTTATTTATTGACGTGAAAACGACTTTGCGCTCTGTGTACTGGTGGTAAGTTCAATATTGCTGACAGACAAAAACATAAGATTTCAACCGCTAATAACTACGGGACTTTTAATGCTAGAGTAATGGTTGAGCATTCAAAAGATAGGTCAGGTCATAATTTATAACAATTTTAAGGGGATATATTTTGCCAGTGACGTCGCGGTATACGCGAGTGTGTCGAAATATAAATTCGTATAGCGCAAAAACGTGTTTAGTTAGGTCAGTTATTCTGGTCTTTGTCGAGAGTTGGCATGCACTACCCGGACCTAAAGAAAGAAAAAAAGAAATGTTGACCAAAAAAGGGTTAAAAATGAATATGAAGTTGACAATAGCAAAATAATGTCAGATGTCGTCTCATATCGGTCTTAAATCTGATCAGATAGAAAAAAAAAACCAATCGATGAAAGCTTGCATCAGAAGGAATGCAATGAGCCTAAAATGTCTAGTGGCGAGCAAAAACAATATTTACGGCAGTGTCAGAAACCGTAAGAAAGTCTGTTGCAAATAGCAAAAAGTTTAAGATGTCGTCTCATATCGGTAAATCTGCTCAGAAATGAAAAATATCATAATCGGTGAAAGCTTACTTTATAAGGAATGCCTACTAAGTCTAGTATCGAGCAAATACAATGGCTACGGCAGTATCGGAAACAGTAGTAAAATTTCAATCTGTTTTCACGAAAACAAACGGCGTGAACTCGGAACTGCGCCTATTTTTTTTTTTATTGTTTCACCAATAAGTGTTATGCTTAAGGTAACATGCAAAAGGGTGATGCAATAGTGCATCAATCACTTACAGTCATAGATATATTTTAGGAATTGTCTAGCGTCCACGTCGAAAAATAACGAATGGCATAATTAGTATATACTAAAGCTCTTTCTAAAACACAATATATTTCTTATAGAAAAAAGAAAAATAAAATATTGCGTTGCATTGTATATCTTTTAATGCGTCCTTCTTTAATCCATATACAAGACAATTTTTTAAGCAGTGCGCAAATTTTCACAGGGTGTTCTACTCATGAATATGAACAACTTTCACTATGGGACAAACCCTGAAATCACGAAAAACAAAACCAGCTGTTTCATATAAAAGTTCAATACCTACTCGACCAACATGTATAAAAGAACTGATTTCTTTTCGTGATTTCAGGGTATAGTGAAAATTGTTTACATTCATGGGTAGAACAACCTGTGAAAATTTGCGCACTGCTTAAAAAATTGTCCTGTATAATTATGTCACTTACCGCCATGCCTTTATAAATAGCCTGAGCAATTATGTGGCGACACTCCTCTCTAAAAATGCTGTTATGTTTTAATAGATCTCATACCTGAACACTGACCCCAAAATACAGACCTATGCTTAGTTTGGATCAATATTCCCTAATAATTTTTAAATTGTGTCTTTGAGTGTCTTTTATATTTTTAATGTATATCTTCTAAGTGACAAATAAAAGTTTTTTTTTTTATACGTTAGTTATAGGCCTGTGCAAAGCATAAATTAAATATGACAATGCATGATAATGACCGGCAGTGACAATGATTATGAAAGGCTAGCTGTTGTTCGCGGCTTCGCGCGCGTGGATGTCAATAGTTCCCTGTTTAAATCGGATGTTGTTCACAATTTCCGGGTTTTTTTTTTTGTGCGGGACCCAAATTCTTTTTCTAAAATAAAAGTAGCCTAAGTTAGAAAGTTACTCCTTATAAGTTATCTGTCAGTGAAAGTCCTGTCAAAATTGGTCCAGCCGTTATGGAGATTAGCCGGAACAAACAAACAGACAGACTACAAAAAAAATTTTTTTTTTTTTTTTGTTAGAAGAAGTACAGTATATACTTTCATATATACATTTAGTAAAAAGCTGCTATTTTGACATTAATAACAGACACTTATATTTTATTTATTTGTATAGCATGTCCCAATTAACATCACATTTCCAAAACTGGCAACATAAATTAGTTCCCCGAATACTTAAATCAAAATAATAATCTTTTAAATTGAAATATTTCCTGCATAGTTTTGCCAAGTTACGAAAGCTGTTGTGGGATTTCAAATATTAACAGTTATTTTCTTTAATATAATAATCTCTTTGGCTGTGCTTGTCCGCCCAGCACTGCTGGGTCAAACTTGGTCCATGTCCTTTATGCAATTCAACATAAGGCGAATTTCTTTCACCAATTATACGTGATTCCCTTTCGTCTGTTAAGAAACATAATTGCTACAACACGGCCATAAAATTCATCCACACGATACTCCATTTATATATTTAATTTAAACGTGAGTCAGTCCAAACCAGATTATTCTACAAGGTCCATTAAAAAAAAAAAAAAAAATCACAACATCGCTTGAGAAACAAAAAGAATACTTAATACCGCTGCTATATTTAGCACTGGTGCAAACGAAAGCCCCTGGCTTTCGTGTTTTTAAATAAAACCTCCATGTTTTATTTAGAGGCCGTCCGTTGAGCGAAAACATTCAAATGCTTTTCAACTAAGATGGCGTTTGGCGACGCTATGGTATTGGTATTTGATGTTGATTGATGTAAATAAATGGTGGTCATTGAGGCTTTCGAAAGGGGAATAGTAATAGGTGTTGTTGTTTACTTTCTTTATCCTTTTTAGGGTTCCATACTTCAAAAGGAAAAAAAAAAACGGAACCCTTATAGGATCACTCGTGTGTCTGTCTGTCCCTCCGCCACAGTCAATTTGCTCCGAATATAATGGACCGATTAAGTTGAAATTTGGTACACATAAAATAAGCCCTTTCATTTGATAAATGAAAGGGCTTATTTTGAGGGTCTCAAATATACAGAGTGTTAGGTTAAACGAGGGATTTACTTTAAGGGATCATTGTACTAATCATTATGAACAACTTTACTATGGGACTAAACCTGAAAAAATCAGCTGTTCAGTACGTTTATGTTCGCATAATTCGCCAAAATGTAGGGAGCAGCTGATTTTTTTTCTCGATTTCAGGTTTGGTCCCATAGTAAAAGTTGTTCTTAAACGTGTGAGATCACACGTTTAAGCTCCCTGATGTTTTGTGGAAGTGGTTACAATCGACACAAAGATATCTGTTTTAAGTCACAATAAGGCACGATTATGCGACAAACAAATTTTTCTACTAAAACTAACGAGAAGTTAGTTTTAGTTGGCTGATAACCTTTTAACCGCAAACCCGCGAAAAGTAAGTAAAAAGTCACAAACTGAGAAAGGGGTTATTATTTTTAAAAACAAAAGTTTGGAATTAACTTTTTTTCATACCCAGACTCTTTATTAAGTGCCAGTAACATAGTTTGGCTATTAAAACTTCTTTAGAACTAAATGATTACCAATAATGAAAACAAATCAAAACCGCCCGTTTTTTTTTTGCAAAGGAATGAATATTTTATTTATAATTTAAAAATAAGAAAATAGGTGAACATGACCATTCCTCCCTTATCTCCGAAACTACTGAGCCTAAAGTTAAAAAAAAAAAAATACAGAAAATAGTTCTATACCTATAGACAGGAAAAGTTATAAGAAGTCTATGGTCTTTCTTCTATGTGTGAAAACTTGTAATTGGCCATCATCTTGTTTTACTATTGTGTCTGATTAGCTGTAAGTTTTCCAAAAATAATAAAATAAAATAAATAAACTAAAATAAAATAAAAAAACTAAACATGATAAAAATGGTCTCTCAATATTGTGCGTACAAACTTACATTTGCAGTTGGAATGTATGGGAGAACATGTTTTTCAACTACAATATTATGTTATGTTTGTTCTTGGGATACTTTCTTTGTACGTGGTCCGACTCGCGCTTGGCCGGTTTTTCATCACTGATAAGCCTATCGCAGCTTGAAACGGGACTCCTCCGCGATGGGTTGGGATGGCATTGTCGAGGACCCCGGTTTCAGTAGCCGTGGCTTGGTCACCCACGGTGACGCGAAGAGGAATCCGAAGAGGGGCCGCTCGTCCGGGCTTTTGCCGGTAAGCCGACGACGACGTAGCGGCCAACAAGTAGGTTGCGGTGCCGCTTGGGTGACACCGCAACTAAGGTGGGCTACGATGTCGATGTCGTAAGGGAGGCATCGCGGGTGAGCATTGGAGGCCGCAGAGGAGGAGTGTCGGTATTTCGTTGGCCGCTCTTCCTATCCTATGCGGCTGAAAAGTGGTAGGCGGCCGGGCTACTGACCTGACCGGTCGCAGGGGACCAAGGGTGCCTAGACACGGGGTCGTCTAGCGTCCATGTGCTGATTTGGTCCCTGGGGTGGTCACGGCGTGCAATGTGTTCTGGTGCGCCGGTGATGGGGGGTACTCCCCAGAGGAGCTTCCGGTGCCGGACAGCCGCGGTGGGTTCGGGGTGAGTGCTAACGTGTGCCGTCTTCCCGCCAGAAGCGGCAGAGGAGGACACCGTGGAGTTTTAGTGGGTTGGAGTCCCACATAACTGCGCTATCTCCCAGTGGTAGTGCAGTATGCATGAGCATTTCTCCACGCAAAAAAGAAGCTTGAAACGGGAATCATTGGTTAAAAATGTTCCTTAACATTGCCTAGGAGGCGAGCGTTATGTGGCTCACCTTATAATTGCGTGCAAAAAAAACGATCCACCGCGTTCTATTCGATTTGAAACAAAACAAGATAATTCATCAAGTTTAATTTACAATAACCTAATATATTTTGTACAGACGCCAGCAGGTCAACCTACCCGAAACTGTCCGATTTTCCCAATCAACCTTGAACCTAATACTTTAGCAATAAAGTCGCAAATCTATTAAAGAAATCTGACAGATTGTAGTAGCTTAATGTGCTGGCGTCTGTACCAAAACCTTCTTGAATGTACATATATTATGTAGATTACGTTAGTGAAATAAATATGAAACCCTCAGTGAAATAAAAAACGAGTTCACGAGACGAGGATACCTAGGTAAAAATAAATTTTAGGCAGACTATACCACGGCATTACAGCTTCGTAGGTTTCTATAATGTACAAAAAACAAATAATAAAAAGAAAAAGAGATAAAAATATCTCCAACATCTCGTACTTAGTCGAAGTGTTCACTTTGTTTTGCAATTTTCTCGACAAATTTCCACGCAAAAGCATTAAAGTCTTAAGTTTCCAAACAAGCTGGAGGCATAATTTCGTAGTTTCGGCAAAGTTTGACGTTCAAGGTTTTGTGGCGAGAACATCAATTATGTGGGCTGAGCCCTAAGTGTAATACCTATACTTAGTACTAAATTGTGTTGAATTGGGTATATTTCAGTCTGTTTTCGGATTGCTCCTTTTGGATAGTTCTCTTCCTGCTTTGTTGTTGCGTCAAGAAAGAAATTTTGATTGTAAGTTGTAACCGACATCATTTGCACATCGGAAACTATGATAAACACAATCTAAACATGCAGAATATTTTTATCTAAACATTCCTTCCAAACCCATTACTAATTTACTATTCAATCGATTAAACTAACCCGACCCTATGAACCTGAAAGCTATCCTCAATCCAACCCAGCTTTGATCATAAGATTAAATTCACTCGGCTGAACATGCTGATCTTCAAAAGGACCCTCGGAATGTACTCCAAAGCTTTTCACTGAGGTAATTGAATAATAATGACTTAATAAAAAGCCCTGCGGAATTATGAGGAGGTAATATGATGATATAATCCGTATTTGAGCTTTTAATTTATGTAATTAAGATCATGTTTATATTATAAAGTATACAGAGGACACTTTTTTGGAGGGTGAACATGTTTCAAATATTTTTTTCAGGCTGACGTAATTATCTACCTAATTTCGGCTTTTAACTTGATCCGATTCACTGTGGTATCTAATTATGTATTTTGAACCAAGTAATGCGAAGTTGAAAGTCTTCCTAGGAAATAACGTTGGAATAATTTTCTATGTTACTATGGTAGGTATGTGTTGATAGCTTGGATAGATTGACAAGCCTTATACAGCCATAATTGTTTAGTGTGGTCCTTAACTCCTTATTCACTTAGTAACGAGACTCTTAAGCAATCACATGTTTGATAGCCAATATAACATGATAAATCGTGGCAATTATGTGTACTAAAATGACGCAACCCCTTTAATATCAACCCCCTTTAATGGTGTCTTAGATATGAAGCAGAAACGTGGGGTATATAATCTTTTATAGGTCGTAAATGCTGGTAATAATAATATAACGTCAGTTCGCTTCTTTTACTATGATAAAACGAAACACACAGTTGTTTTAGATTTGCAATAGATCAGGAAAAATCTGTTTCGAGTGAATGACGTGAATGCTCCAGTTCGGGAGCAAAATGATTTTAGGTCGTGGTAAACCTCGATTAAGCACTGATTTGGGATGGTTGTTAATATAGATGCCTTCTAAACTGAAGAATTTAACCAGTTTTAAATTGAAGAATTGCCAAACTTAAGAGGCAGCGGGCAGGGCACACTGCTCGCAGTTTGGCCGATGCAGCCGAAAGGTTCTGGAGTAGCGACCGCGTACCGGAAGAGGTAGCGTTGGAAGGCCTCCCACAAGGTGGCGAGAAGGACAGAACCGGTCGAAGTGGCGATGATTAGGGGAGGCCTATCTCCAGCGGTAAACGTCTTTCGGCTGAAATGATGTTGATGATGAATTCTAAACCAAAACATACTTCCGAGGAATTTGAGTTTTCAGCGGCAACCCTTATTTGTACAAAATTTTGAGTAAAAGGTTTTACGCTTTTACAAAATGATAACTTTAACGTGATCATGTCGGCAATGTTCCCAAAGTTTTAATAAGGTAATAAAGGAAGATGATTGATGATAGAAATTGAGTCTTGGGCAGGTAAACGTACTTGGATGATAATCCTGTAATACCGCTCACTAGACTTGATTGATTAACACTGTCTGTCACTGTGACAGATAGATTATTTGAGGCCTAAGGCGTTGTTTCTCTTAGATGAATAGAAATACAATATGCTTTGGAGATGAGTATTACAGTAAGGTCTGACTGAATACAAGCAATGAAAAGGTGATCTCGTTTTCACCCGGGGTATTAATAAAACCGCAGAATGAAATTTGATATTGACCATAAAAGTTCTGGGTATTCAGTTTCGCGACTTCTGGTGGCACTACAGTTAAAAGAGTTTGTCTGTTAAGTGTGTCGTGACTGGGATGGGGGTGGCTAAGGGTTGTTGTTGGTATATTGGCGTGTGCTAGCTGACATGGCAAATCATTTAATATAATATTTTGTTTCTCTGTTTTGTAATGTTAATTACTTTGTATAGAATCAAGTTCTTCTAACTGAACAGGCAGCTGTGCTGCTGGGGAGTTTGTTGCGCCACTTCTTTCTAGCTAAAGCACTAGGACATGGTGTAGGGCGGAAGTTTTGGAGGACTGTTTTACGTAATTTGGACGTTCAAAAAGTACCGATTCTCAGCTTAATTTGAATAAATGACATTTGATTGGCGTGCAATTGGAAAGGCCTATATCCAGCACTGGAATGTGAGAACCTGATGAGGATAAAGGACGGCGTTACAAAAAACTATTGGTAGCAACTTGCTGTAGTTGAGTACAAAGTAGGTAGATACATAAAGAAAACAGTCAGCACATGTGTATCTTGTTATAGAAACAGCGCACGCCCTGAGTAAACAACGTTAACTCATTTTGTAGACATCGAAGGTGTATCGGCTACACCTTCGTCAAATTGTATTTGTTTTGCTTGTAAAAACTGATGAGCAAACATTCTTCCAATAATGAGTTGCGATTTCTTGATTAATTTTTATTGTATTTCGCAGTTTAACGATTTCTACGGTCTTATTTACAACTGGAAGTCTCCTTAATGCCCGGGATACACGAAGCTGGGATAGTAAGCTAGCAAGCTAGTAACTCTGGTTTCGTGTACCTATTCAGAAGTAGCTTGATTTCTGGGATAGGTTAATAGAATGGGGCTCTATTTTTGAGCTAGTTACCCTCCCCCCCCCACTGATTTTACTATGCTTGTGTACTAGCCTCGTGTGGCCGGAGAAGATAGTACTCAATCGGATCGTTTTACTGTACAGACTAAGTCACCGCAATGCTATTGGCTTAAAATTTACTAGCATCGTGTAAACAGCACTAGCTTGTGCAGAGGTTCTAGCTTGCTATCCCAGGTTTGAACAACAAGCCTCGTGTGTCCCGGGCCTTAAAGTTTGGCGGGCTTGGTTTTCTAATGAGATTTCAACCAGACTACGACAAAGTCGAAGGGATTTTTGGTTACTCTGTGGTTCTTGTTTTGATACATTGTTTCGTTATTAGTTCTGCCATTATTTTCCTACCCAACTCATATATTGACCAACGTAGGCGACACACAATTTTCTCTTATTTTCAATCCCATTTCATTATAAAAACAAACAATGTTGCGCAAACTGAGCCAGTTGACTTTGCTAACGTTTATTGATTGCTGTATTTATAGAAAATTGGCTTAGCAACGTGTACCTGTGGGACAAGACAACAAGTACTGACTTGTCACATCAATAGTCATTACAGACACGGATTGCAATAGCACTAAAGTCTGTTCCAAAAGTATTTTTTTTATTTAAGATGGGTTTGCTCTTGACTCTAGTCTAGCTCGGAGGCGACACAGACAGAGTCGACGATGGAGTGAGCTTTCCCAGAAGAAGCCTGTTCACTCTCATTTTGAAGAGATTAGGGTTGTATCCTCAAAGAGATGTCAGCACTAGCTGAAGGGGTCCGCTAGGGCCGATGGCCGCCAGGGTTGCGGGTTGTTCGAAAGAGTTACCGTGGCCCTGGCACAGGCAACTGAAGGCACACGGGTGGGTTTTAGTCAGTAGAAGTCTGACACGCCCTCCCGCTCCACCCAGAGCGGGAGAAGTTATTTGATGTTTTCCCATCCACAAAAAAAAAAAAAAAGGGTTGTATGCGCTCGGAAACACAGACGCAGGTAGTGAGTTCCACTCTTTTGCTGTGCGCATTATAAAAGACATTTGGAAACGCTTAGTGCGATTTGGTGGAATAGCAACTAGGTAGGGATGATGGTAACTGGCAGTGCGTCTAGATGCCCGATGGTAGAAGGGGGTCGGTGGAATCAGGTCGTGGAGTTCTTGAGCACACTCACCGAAGTACAATCTGTAGAAGACCGGCAAGCAGGCAACCTTATAGTAGTATTTTAAAATGTAAACAAATTAATGAGACAACGTACCCGAGGATGCCAATTCGTAGTACTGCTTACAAATTAAGTGCTTTGATTTGATTATTAGAATACTGAAACCCGAGATTTTATGTAGAATTTAGAATCTAGCGTATACTTGGTTTAGCACTAACTTCTGGGTATTATATCGGATACTGCACCCTATTTGCTCATTAATTTGAATCAATTTGAAGCAAATTGCTAATACATTGCTTCATATGTTCGAAAATTTGGTCTGCTCAACAACGTAAATAACGCAATGAATGTTGTTGAACTGTCAAAATGAAGCTGATGTGTTACGCAGTTATAATTATCAAATAGTAAATATAAGTTATATTAGCATGATGGCTCATTTTCACCACATTTCACTAAACGCGTTTAACGCTAAACGAGTTTAAAACATCATTCTGTCTCTGTCATCTTCATACGATTGAAAGAAACGGAGAGAAGTTTTAAACTCGTTTAGCGTTAATCGCGTTTTATGGTGTGTGGTGAAAATGAGCCTAAGGGCTGTGTTCACCAACATTCAATCTGCCGGTTAGATATTTAAACAGTTGATTTATGTCAAACTTCCTTCCAAATTTGACATAAAACAACTGTTTAAATACCTAACCGGTGGTTTGAATGTTGGCGAACACAGGCCTAAGGTTCTGGTTTGGTTTGAGTTACGCGATTGGTATCCGAACACGTACTAACTGGTAATGCATTTATGGAGGTGCATTTTTGCACGCGAGTGTCAAAAATGATAAAAAAGTCATAATGGCGGATTGTTGGCGTCAAAATGTGTTTTCAAAAAAAAAAAAAACAATGTTCTCCCGTGTGGTGTATAAAAATGACGGGTTTTAAAAGGTGATTTCATAATTATATGGAAATTATATTTAAAAATATCCTGAACTTTTGGAGTGAGTGAGTAAGAGGCCGTTATCACTCGATTATAAGTGGGTATTGTACGCCCAAGACAAATCCAACATTTTACCGCTTTTAAACATAATTTTAATGACCGTTACCTAAAGCGTTACATAATACCTACAGTGAGAGAAAAATAATCCTAACTAGGTACTTAAAATGTGTAAAATAAAAAAAGCAAATAAAAATAACCCTACTGCATAAAAAGTGAACTTTGAAAACGATGTAAATAAAATGACCTTTTTCTGTCTCTAAACCCACTATAAAACAATCTCATGCAGTCGGAGGCAATGCCTCTGACTGCATGACATTGTTTTATAGTATTATCTGGGATTGGAGACAGGAATAGGTCATCTGTTTCCATCTTTTTTAAAGTTCACTTTTGAGTCTTTTGACGCAGTCGGGTTTCTGATTTTTTTTATCGATGATTTTTCAATTACATTTCGCTGCTTTGCATGAATACCCGCACAAACCAAAGTTTTGAAATTACTGGTTTATAACACAGCCAAATACAAATTAGTCCTTATTTCATGGTCAGTAAGACTCACATTCATAACGGCAAAACCGCCGGTTTTGTCGGTTATGCCGTTTGTTTTTGTCGTAATTGGGTTTTAGTTTTATCTTTTAATTTGAGTGGGTATTATCTATGTTCAGCACTGCCTTCAATAATAATAATTGCTGGACGAATAAGCTATTCATATTCACCGAATATACGGGCGGCTCACAAATATTTGGGTCGCAAAGGGCAGACGGGAGTATTTCAAATACGCACGTAATTTGTTAACGTATTTTTTTTTCTGGACAGCTTCTAAGCAAAACAAATTGCGAATAAAGGCCTCACATTCATTAAGGTTCTCGGTAGCAAAATTAGTCACAGAAGTCAAAGTAAGAAAAACGAAAATAACAACAAATCAATTTTAAATATCGTTCTGTTTCGGTCAATCGCTTGAAGATGACGGACACAGAATGATGTTTTGAATATTTTTGCGTAAAACTCATTTATTGCTTTTTGGTTCAAGTGGGCCGTAATATTTTTCTTTGGCTAAATCAGACTTATGCGACTTACATAACTATGAAGGCAGACCATTAACCACTGTTCCATTTACATCGGCCATTATTATCTACATACATGCGTCATTGACAGGGCCTAATTACGGTAACCCGCTTATGATGCACTAAGTATACTCGTTCTAACCATTTATTTTACTTTTGATATAAGCACGCCAATCATGTTTCTTAGATTTTGAGAGGCAACTATAGACGAAAGAATGCAATAAGTGCTTCATGGACACTATGAAGTTCTTTATTAATTGAAAGGCTACCATGGACGAAAAAATGCAGTACTTCATGGACACTATGAAGTTCTTTATTTATTGCCAGGCAACCATAGACGAAATTATGCAATACTTCATGGAAACTATGAAGTTCTTTATTTATTGAGAAGCAACTATACAGGGTTATTTGTAAAACACCAGCAAGCTCTTAAGGGGTCATTGTACTCATCATTATGAACAACTTACTATGGGACCAAACCCGAAATCACGAAAAAAAAACAGCTGTTCAGTACATTTTGCCGAATTATGCGAACATAAATGTACTGAACAGCTGATTTTTTTTTTCGCGATTTCAGTTTTGGTCCCATAGTAAAAGTTGTTCATAATGATGAGTACAATGACCCCTTAAGAGATTGCTGGTGTTTTACAAATAACCCTGTATATGAAAAATGCAATATTTCATGGACGCTATGAAGTTCCTTATTTATTCCAGGCAACCATAGACGAAATAATGCAATACTCATGGACGCTACAGTAAAATAAATGGTTGGAAAGATTACAGTTGCATTTAGACACGTGGCAAATAAAAATCGTACTTATTACATGTTCAGTTTGACCTAGATTTTCATATTTGCCTGGTTTACTACCTATAAGGGTTAAATGTAAATTAAAAGGTATAATTAATTGTAGAAAGTATAATTATTGCACGGAAAAGGAGTATGTAAGGATCGGAGCAGGTGGCCTTCTGTAGTTTATACCTACCCCATAGGAAGAAGGCGTGAGTTTATGTATTAATTATTTACTTTCCTATGCCTCAACCTCATCAGTATTGATCAGGTTACTGAATACTCATGTTCATCATAACTTTCCTGCCCTTATCCCAATTTATATGGGATCGGCGGCTCAGCATGTCTTCTTCCATAAATAGGTGTCTGCTAGCCGTCATATCTGTATTTACGCCCATCCTGGCTATTATCACCAAGCTTACTATTTTCTCAATACGATACGAATCTAGAAGAGGTCTTCAAAGTCTTAAAATTCTCTATATCCCTTTATATACATATATATAATCTCCTGTTTATAGAGGAAGCGTCGCCTCATATGTTCAGACCAGAATACTATAAATAGACGCCACGTGTGACCTATATCTAGCCCACCCCTCGTCTGCACTATAAACGTTTAAACCCTCCGCTACAAGCTTTCCTAGCTTCGGAACACGTTAGTGAACTACCCAGAAATGCCACCATCGGTTAACCAGTAATCGGTTCCATCGAATAGACCAATATAACGTTCCTTGAAATGAGGGCATAATATCCATAAGTCATTGGTAATAGGAAGTCGACTACTTATCCACTTCCAGTTATAGGTAATTCAATGAAAGTAGTACCTACGGAAGATTTGTGGACGGCTCTGGAAATTGAAGAAAGTAAGTTTAAAGTCTTAACGGCAAGTAGCAATTGGAGGACTGTTTTAAATAAGGGGAGTGTACCCTCAAAAGATTTTCGTACGTTGTGCAACCATTGTTAAATTCATAGTTCTATCATGATGTATTTTTTAAAATTAGTGAACAAGGACTAAAAACTTAATAGTTAAGTGTTTTTTTAAGAATTTTCAATGGAAACGACAGAGCACGTGCAGTTTTCCCAACTCTCCCGATGGTCAACGTTAATTTGATTCACGTGGCGAGTTCAATCGTCAGTAGAGCTCAAGAATTTGACAAATGACAAGAGTCCATTTAATCAAACTGATCGTTGGTTAGCAACAAATGCAAGTACACTCATTAATTTATTCTTACTTATGTCCGAAATTTCCTTTTTAATATGTGGTTTTTGCTGTCTGTGTTTACCTGAGCCAAATCATTTCCCCTGCACAATTCACATCTAAAGAAATAAACAGAAAAACCTCACCGTGGAAAAAATACTGTTCGTTAAAAGAAGTTACCTACTAAAAACCCATCAATACCACTCAAACTAAAAAGTCACATATTTAATTTCTGTGTTCCTCCCCTTCTTTTTTTTCCTTGGAGAAATGGTCATGCATACTGCATTACCACGGGGAGATGATAGCTCCACATGCTTGCCAAACCTCGACTAATCATCACAAATTCAAACGTGTGGAAGAGCGTTTGCCTCGGCTTGTGTTTTACTTTTTCCTTGGGGAAATGCTCATGCATACTCGCCACGGTGTCCTCCTCTGCCGCTTGTGGCGGGAACACGGGAACGCGTTAGCATTCACCGCGAACCCGCCGCGGCTTTCCGTCACCGGACCCCCCTCTGGGGAGCACCCCCCATCACCGGCGCACACACATTGCGCGCCGTGACCACCCCTTGGACCAAACCAGCACATGGGCGCTAGACGAACCCGTGTCTAGGCACCCTTGGTCCCACTGCGACCGGTCAGTGGCCCGGCCGCCTACTACTTTTCGGCCGCAGAGGATAGGGAGAGCGGCCAACAAAATATCGACACTACTCCCGAGCGGCCCCACCGCGTCCGCCATCAGACGGTGGCGACCCCGTTAAGGCCGCGCAAGGTAGGGACAGCGGCGCACCGCAATACCGGCACTCCTCTCCCGCCGCGGCCTCCAACCCTCAGCCGCGATGCCTCCCATACGACATCGCGGTCCGCCTCAGTTGCGATGTCGCCCAAGCGGCACCGCAACCTACCTGTTGGCCCCTACGTCGTCGACTTCGTCGAGAAAAAAGACAAAGTAAATCTTAATCTTGTACGAAGAAAAACAAACGTAGCAGACGTGACTTACACAAATCAAAAATTAAAATGGAAGTGGACAGGTCATGTCATCAAGGGTAAAAACGAAAGATGGGCCAGAGAAGGAACACAATGATATTCCAGAGAAGGAAAAGAGGAAGACCATTTCAAAGATGGGAAGACGATTTGTAAACTACTGCGGGAGGAACATGGAGGAGAAAAACTCACGACCGTGAGCTATGGAAAAGCCTGGGGGGCCCTATGCTAAAGAGCAGTCTGGAGAATTCTGAGGTCTAAACCTAAATAATGTAATAACTAGTTTTTAAGATTGCTAATAAAGGCTATTTGAATTTGAAAGGCAAATACCGCTTGAAGCTACGTACCTATAGAAAATTTTGAAGTGACGTTTAAAGAAGTTGTGACAAGTTTTCGCTAACAAGCAGGCACGAAAAAGGTCTTTGAAAGTTTTTAATTATGTAGGTACGTTTTTGTTTCGGGCTCTGCATGTCTCTACTCGTAAGTATTTACAGTATTCGCGCTCGCAGGTAAAGGTCAAGTTTTATGCTAACAGCCGCATGTTTGGCTTAATGATCAACATTTCTCATTAATTACTACAAGATCATGGTTGATGTTTATGGCGGGAGGAGTCTTAATTGGTTTTGTTATTTGAATGCAAGGTCATATTTTATTTAACGAAGTAGCTGGTACCTTCATTTGTAAGATTTTTGAGGCTTCCCAAGAATTCCTAATGTTCTATTCTTTCTTTTGAGGATGCTGTACGAGTATTCTGATTCAACAGCATAGGTCATCGCCATTGTAGTATATCAGTTATCTGGTTTCCATAGTACAAGCTCTGCTTAGTTTGGGATCAGATGACCGTGTGAGAAAATGTCCCAGGATATATTATTGATCTCACGTAACGAAAAACTACGAAGCTGATTTTACAATTTACGTGAATTTTACTTTGCAAGCCTATTGGTGATATTTTGTAAAGGTGTTCCAAATCCGATGTTGGATTAAAGGACCAAATATTTTCCTTAAATTAGAGGAATAAGAAACTACTGTTGTTCAATAATGAAAACAAAACATTAAACTCGACTGTTAACTAAGCTTATTACGTCAAAGTAATTATGAAACAAATCTGGGACGGAAGGACCAGATCAGCGGCATTGTAGCTCGAGATAACCGAATCGCTTTGTGCTTTAGTTACAAAGCTGTTGTGGTTTTGTTGGCGAAGCTTTAAGCCTTTTCATAGCATTTGCATAGCAGCAAAATCCTATTATTACCTTTTCTTTTGTCTATAATAGGTAAAGCTGTCTATAGCTTAGAAAGACAAGAATAGCTGACCTATATACGCAAACAGAAGCTTGAAAGACAGTGTTTTATTCAGTTCGAATGGACGGTTTTATACGGCTTGAAAGTTTACGTAGCGCCATTCCAATGAACTTTATGTCAGTCCCGGGCAGTCAGTCATCTGTGTCGAGTAAACTGAGCTCTGATTATGTCTTATCTTATGTAAGAGACAGACAACCTTACGGCATATTTTGTTATGTATTTTAGCTAGAAGCTGGTGTGGCATGGATCGGTGTCGACTCTTTAGAGAAAAGCGCTTAGCAAAGTTATCAGGTACTTCTGTGAATACTAATCTTACGTACCTCACTGCATGATACTAGTGTTATATCGTTGACAAGGCGTGAAATGCTCGAGAAATATCTCTATCTATTCTGTGTTTTCTAGAAAACATCGATACTACACTTTTCTTTATGGATGTTTCCCTCATAATCATCCACTACCCTCGATCTGTTGAAAACAGAAAACGTTCGCCTTAACCTACGGTCTGTGTCAGCGCACCCTCATTCAGATTTGTATTCCTTCCTATTCTAAAATATTGTTCCACCATCTTCGCGGTTTACACACGTTACCAACATCCAACCAAAAGTTAGTTATCCTAAATACACCCAAAATAGACCAATAATTCCCCAAAGGCTTATGTATCAATCAAAACGCTCATCCTATCGATCAATAGAATTCAATCAGTGGTTGTAACGGTTCACTTGATTGCTATTATGGAAACATGTCAAAATGGAGCGGCGGTTGCCCAAAAAGCCTATTTATTGGCCTACATTTGGAACGCAAAAATCTTTTATGGTAAATCCCTGGCTAGGGTTGGCGAAGATTTGGCGCGGTTTTTTTTTCTATGCGAATTGGAAATCTTTGCTTGGCTGTGTACAGTTTATGGTAGGTCAACTGAGGAGGCATATAACATCACGCCTTTTTACCAAATAGGGTTAGGCAGAGGTAAACCTAAAGCTCCTTATCGCCAGTTGAGGGGCATCTGTTTAAAAGGTATTTCACTTTCCAACTTTTTTTTTTGTGCCTGTTACAAAATAGTCCATCGCCTAAAAATTTGTTTAATAGGAGCGTTTTTCCCATATAATAAATTCTAAAAAGGATTCCAATCAAAACAAATGTATTTCTGCATCAATGTACTCTTATTTCTTCATGCATCTTTTATTTCTTGTTCTATTCAAAAGGTCATATTTTTTTCCGTACTTCGTAACTTTAATACAAATCGATTAATTCGATTTTGTGAAGTTTGTTTATGAAAGAAATACAACCTTTTGAACAGATGCTCCTCAGTTATGTTTAAGGCGATACCAAAATAAAGGAACTTTTATGTAACCATCTATTTCACTATTACAGCATGTATGGATTTAATTTCTGGTTATATGTTTGTTGACTATTTGACTAATACTCTGAATGAAGAAAAACGCAATTGGGTTAAACATCGATCTATAGGATTTAATTCCGAAAAGACCTCTACATTTTAATATTTTTTCTGTAAGTCTAAAATCCTAAGTAATTTTATTGCAAAATTGCATTCAAAATGCGCATATTATGCTATTATTGATCGAAGATATTAGGTAATTGAAAACTCTGGCTGAAAATATTTTTATATATCGCATTGATAGTACAGTCACGAACCGGGATTGTTGAGCCACTGGCTTATCTGAACTTGGTTGTGTTACACGAATACCGCCCGTGAAATTTGACATGTGACATTTCAATAACGAAAAACGGGCGGCACTCGTGTAACTCAACCAATTTAAGATGATAAGCTAGTGGCTCAATAATATGCTGCCTCACACGGACTAATTTATAATGTCACCAAGAGTCAATATATCGTCTTTAAGGCTGGTGGTAGGTGTCCAGACTCTGTTCCGGAAATAATAAGGCTGAATGGGCTCCCATTAAACAGAGTGTCAACATTTAAGTATCTTGGGCATTTCATCACCGAAGACCTTAGGGATGATATAGACATTGAGAGAGAGCGTAGGGCGCTAGCGGTCAGAGGAAACATGTTGGCCCGTAGATTTGCTCGCTGCTCTGACCAAGTAAAAATTACTCTTTTTAAGGCCTACTGTCAGAGCTTTTACACGAGCAATCTATGGGTCAGCTACACCAAGAGATCGCTGGATGCCCTGCGCGTACAGTATAATAATGCTTTCAGGATGTTGTTGCGATTGCCCCGTTTCTGCAGCGCCTCGGAAATGTTTGCTGAGACCCACACAGATGGCTTTCAAGCCATAATACGCAAAAAAACCGCGTCGCTGCTTAGCAGAGTACGGGGTAGTCGCAACTATATCCTGAGAGCGGTGGCGGAGAGCTATACTCCAAATATTAGGCATTTTATGCGGAGGTTGATTGGGTAGGAAACTTGACTTTCTTATCTAGTCGTCCTCTGCATGGAGTGTGCATTATTTTATTTTTTAAATTACTTATTTTGTATCTGTACCTACTACTAACACTAGAATATAAGTCTTTGTAATACTAACACAATATGGATCAAAGTTGTCCGAAATAAATGAAATTTAATTTAATTTAATTTTAATAATCCCGGTTCGTGACTGTACTATCAGTGCGATATATAAATTTGAATTAATGAGATAATCATTAATTCAAACGTAAAATTCAGGTCCCTACGCTTTAATAATACCGTTAAACATATCGTACCTACTGTATAATAAACTTTTTTTTTTAATAATCTTTATCAGGAAGTAAATAATAAATTACAACAGTATTCTATTATCACTGCGATATCATAGCTTAATTTCATTTTGAAACAATTTATATTTGGTTTTGCGCTTTTATTTTGATTCCTTGTTGCGCTTTCTTTTTTTCGCATGTGGAAGTACATAATTGACTCATTGTCACTTTCTTATTCTCGCCCCCTTCGTCTTTTACATATCACCTTAAGTCCCATACAGGTTAACACATTATCTGCTTAATTCTTAGCGAAATGTATGCAAACGCTTCTTTATGCTACACTAATCCTGTGTGGCAAACGCTCGGGTGCGTGCAAAAAATATATTGAGTGTAGACACCCTTACCGACCCTTATTTTACGATGTTTTCGAAACAATAGAGATGCACAACGAACGCACAGGTGCGGGCTGCCGCACTCGTAGAAAGTTATGTAAATTGTATGGACGCGCATACGCGCCGTCAAGCACCTGGTGAACGTCCGAAAACGCGCATGTGCGTCTGCCGCGCCTAATGTATTGAAGGGCGCCCCCCTTTAACCTACTACTACCCTTCAATCGACTATAATTATAAAATTATATTATTACCTTTCATCGCCATCAACCGGGTACAAATCCAGACTCCGGGCTTAGTGCACTGAATAATATGAATATAATGTTTTCGGTCACTATCGTAATGTATTTATCTTACTTCTTACTAATATTATAAACACGAAAGTTTGTGAGGATAGACAGATGTTTGTTACTCTTCCACGCAAAAACTACTGAACGGATTTTGATAAAATTTGGCACACAGTTTATAACCTGGATTAGCACATAGGACACTTTTTATCCCGATATTCCTACGGATTCGAGACTTACGCGGGTGAAACCGCGGGGCACTGCTAGTTATATATAAAAGATCAACAGCTGTCTTATGGGATTAGTGAGATAGCGTGAAATCTTGATCGTTTCCTGGGTGGGATTGGAGATATTTGACAATTTTCAAGCCTCGTGATTGGAATACCATCGAGATAAATTCGTCTTTTTCAATTCCACCCAATAATTGCTTAAGTCGGCTAATTTGAGAAAGTTAAACCTTGAAAATGACTAGTAGGTAGTAGCCTAATTGGCTAAGTAATAACAGCCGCACGGGTCGATCCAGCAGGTTACGCTACGCTTGCCGCGTTGGTCCTTGAATGGGTGACCATCTTTACATACCGAGACTCCTCCGTGCCTCGGAAAGCACGTTAAGCCATTGGTTCCGGCTGTCATTCGTGGATCTTTGACAGTCATTAGGTACTGGTAGTCAGGAGCCCGAAAGTTTGACAACCAAGAGGTATCGTATTACCCAGTAACTGGGTTGTGGAAGTCAGATAGGCAGTCGCTTCACGTAAAGTACTGGTATTCAGCTGCATCCGGTTAGACTGGAAGCCGACCCCAACATAGTTGGGAAAGGTTAGGGAGATTGAGTAGTCTAATTTTCAAGGTTTGCAATATTGTACAAAATTGCTAGTTGGCGGTCTAGCGTTTGCCATCCCTAAGCTGTTCGGTCGGTGCGACATTTGACTTTATGGGCGATTAAAAATGGTTGCTTGAAACTTATCGTAAAAATGCCATTTCCACATTTAACGGCGCTTTAAGGTACTATTATTTTCGTCATGTTCATTGCAACAAGGTTGTTTTTAGGGTTCCGTACCTCAAAAGGAAAAACGTAACCCTTATAGGATCACTGCGTTGTCTGTCAGTCTGTCAAGTCTCTTTTTCTCAGGAACGCGTGGAGGTATCAAGTTAAAATTAATATCAAATACGTTGCACTAAAATCAAGCTTCTAAATCACCGCAATGAAAACAATATTTTGTTACTCGGGAAATAAATCAAAACCTCCACTTTACTTACCGTTGACCTATAATCATGAAACACATTTAATTGAATTAATTATGAGACATATTTTGATACTCGCAAGTAAATCAAAACCTATAGGGTACTTACCGTTGACATAGAATCATGAAACACAAGTAAAGGAACAAGTCCGAAAATTGTTAATTTTTAACCGACTTCCAAAAGGAGGAGGTTCTCAATTCGTCTGTATGTCTTTTTTTTTGTATGTTTGTTACGCGATTACTCAAAGACGGATGGACCGATTTAGAAAATTCTTTTTTTGTTTGATAGGGTATACTTCCGAGATGGTCCCATATAAATTTTATTAACTTTGCTTGCGAAGTTTTTGAGTTAGCTTCAATAATGCGTATATTTACCACTTATTTAATGTTGATGATGTGATGGTGTTTTAATAACTTCCTATCACTGTTATTTACATGGCTATATCTACAATTATTGTGCTCAATTATGTATTCGAATTTGTGTGGGGTAGGTTCCACAACTAAAAAGTGAAAAATAAAAACTTTTTAGCAAAAAATAAAACCGTCTTCCAAAACAAAACACTGCAAAGTGAAAAATAACTTTAATTTCGGAAGTCGGTGGCAAAAAACGAAAATACAAAACCCAAGACACCGACTACCGAAATTAAAGTTATTTTTCACTTTGCAGTGTTTTGTTTTGGAAGACGGTTTTATTTTTTGCTAAAAAGTTTTTATTAATTTTATCACATAAAAAAAATGGGATTACAAACTTAAATTTGCAGTTGGAGAATTGACCGTGAGGTATATCAACGTATGGATGAGAAGGTCGTGGCTAAGTAATAACAGCAGCACGGGTCGATCCATCAGATTAAGCTACGCTTGCCGGGGTTGGTCCGTGGATGGGTGATCATTTTTCATAACGAGACCCCTCCGTGCCTCGGAAAGCACACTTTTACGTCTGGGGACGTGCAAAAGAATTGTTTTACCAGACAGAAGTGCCCACTAGGGAAGTTCTAATTGAACGAATAACCGGCACGTTCCAAATTATGAAAGAAGAAATGCGACTACGTACAACGACAGTTGAAATAAGAAACAGATGTCGTGCATGCATATGCATACGAAATGGAGGAGGTCAATTTGAACAAGATTTATAACTTTTTTTAACTAGCCTATTCTATCTCACTGCTGGGCAAAGGCCTTTCCCATTTCTTTCCATCTCTCCCGGGTGTTTTGCCTCCTTTTTTATAACTTTACTTTAATAAAAACATAATAACCTTAATAAGCTGACTCTCCTAACTAGTGTTTTGACTACATAATGAATAATTTCTATGTAGACATGTAGCATACCGTTAGAAAGGGTATCAACTAAAGAACTTTTTAAAATAAAGCTAAGTTCATAATGGCTGTTAGTTTTTTTTTAACGAATTTAGAAGTTGTAAAATTTCATACATTCAATAAAAAATTAAACTTTGGAAGCTTGTTAGGAATTTTCTTGAAACCAGTTGTATGTTGTATAAATGACTTTGGAGAATACAACAATTTTTTTTTTTACAACCACAAACAAAAAAGTTATTTCGAATTTAAGGAAACATTTTGGGTATTTTTTTTCATTAAAAAATCAAAACATATTTAACCAACCGTGACATTTGGGACAAAGGGTGTATGGGTAGAACCTAGCTAATGACCTCCTAAATCCCTGGAAAAAATCCATGCGCCAAACACCCTGTATATCTTTTTAGGTTGTAAAACGCAGGTGACTCCAGCTCTACAGTTATTGGATTGCAAAACATACAACATAAAAAGAAAAAAAAACCGGCCAAGTGCCTGTGGGACTTTGGCTTAACATTGTAGTTGGAAAACTTGTTCTTCCATAGGTACTATCGAAGAAACTTACATATGAACAGTTTGAAAACAAAATCCCGTGCACACAATGACCACATCTGTTAGCAAGCATTACTATAGCGGCCGAGCGCTGCAAGCAAGAATAGTCCTTACGGTGTATAGATGTAACTTTCCTGGAGAGTACATTGATGTTACACTGATATTGCTTTTTCCCAACTATGTTGGGGTCGGCTTCCAGTCCAACAGGATGCAGCTGAATACCAGTATATTACGTATAGCGACTGCCTATCTGACCTCCACCCAGTTACAGGGTAACATGGTAAGGCTGGTTGTCAGACTGTTGTGCTTCTGACTACCCATAACGACTGTCAAAGATCTATGAAAGACCAACGGCTTAACGTGCTTTCCGAGGGTCGGAAAAATTCTTTGACTAAATTAACTGTCAAATACATATCTCAAAACTCAAACTCAAACACGTGCAATGGTCTACTTAAAGGACTAAGTGCGGAAACCAAACCCAACAGCATAGAATTTAAGCATTGTCATCATAATGTCCATAACAATCGCAATGTTCCAATATCTGTATCAATAGGAACTCCACTATCCGGTACTAATGCTGTTTCTTAAGACAAGACCCATTACACAGTTATTTCATGGTCGATAATCGCTTATTTGCTGGTTCGTTACTCCAATTGTTGCAGGCTCGTTGTAATTTCATAATGGCTTAATAGGATTCAGTATTTTGTTATGGTTTTCTTTGATAGAGTTGTTAGATGGGATCTTGAATGCTCTGGACTTCGTAAAGAGCTTAACGTAGTTTTCGAATTATGATAAATCGCACTATGTTGAAAATTTCCAATACTTAATTGCACTGCTGTTGATGGACACATTTGTGAAACTATCTTTCTTGAATAAAAATAAATAAATAAATTTATTTGACCCAGATAACACACAATATTCACACAAACAGAAAAATCAAAAAAAACTTTAATACCTATAAGTACTGTGCGCCTCACGGCTGTGCCAAATATGCCCAGTTCAGCATAAATGCCAGCCAACTACTTAGTGCCTTTTTTTGTGGATGGGAAAGCATCAAATAACTTCTCCCGCTCTGGGTGGAGCGGGAGGGCGTGTCAGACTTCTACTGACTAAAACCCACCCGTGTTCCTTCAGTTGCCTGTGCCAGGGCCACGGTAACTCTTTCGAACAACCCGCAACCCTGGCGGGCATCGGCCCTAGCGGACCCCTTCAGCTAGTGCTGACATCTCTGAGGCGCGCGTGGAACACAACGCGCCGTCGACCCGGGCCTGGGTGAATATTTCTTTTTTTATTTATTAGAATATATTTAATGAAATATTTCAGCAATTCCTGATTCTGGTCCTTAAGCAGATTCTGGGAATTGATGAAATATTTCATTAACGATATTCTCCTTCATCAACTTTTGGCGGAAGGTAATGACGGCGGTTAAAACGCTGAATATTCACCCGCCTGGTCCTTGCCGGACGGCGAACTACCCATTGCTCGCATTCGCGCAAGCCCGACTTAGTGCCTGACTCTGTTTTTCAACTGGAGCTTTTGTTACGGATGTAAATCAGTTTTATAGTGTGTGTGTGTGTAAATATTTAAATAATAAAAAAAAATGATTGTTAAGTGTAACAAATGATAATAAACTCGATTAGGTAGATATTTGTCTGAAAATAATTATAGGTAATAATAATAATAATATAATATCCTAGGACATTATTCACACACGATCATCTGATCCCAAACTAAGCAGAGCTTGTACTATGGAAACCAGATAACTGATAAACTACATACACTACTTTTTTTTTGTAAATACATACTTATATAGATAATTACACCCAGACTCAGGACAAACAGACATGTTCATGCACACAAATGTTTGTCCTGGATGGGAATCGAACCCACGACCAGCGGCATGATAGGTGGTATCTTAACCAACCACGCCAACTGGCCTGTCAATTAGGTAATTATAAGACACTAAGTGCCTGATTATTTTTTACAGAGGGTAGAAGCCAATTTCTTAAACCGCGCCTAATCCGCCAGCCTACCTTGAGGTATTTGGCAATAATCCCTCTTAAGAGGTATAGGCTAATCGACGTAATAAACAAGATACCTACAGCCTAACAAAATTAACCTCAATAAGTTCAGTAAACGTCTCTTCATGCAAGAATAAATTGCATGCTATTTTTTTCGCCAAATGTTGGCGGCGAGTTTGCGAAAATCACCCGTTGGGATTGGTTTGCCCGCACTGTGCGCGTCAAACGACCCGTGCACACGCGAACCGTAAATAAAACGGTTAAATAATGTATGTATTTACAATGTAAAGAGCCGTTTTTATTTTTTCATAACATACACGTTTAGCGCTAATTCTCTGGGGTGATGGATTACTGACGCGTTTTTGTTCGGACCAGATTAGGGTTTTAGAAAGTGTCGACCTTACTCCTTTACTTCTATGTTGACCAGCTAAACTTAGCAGTTCTTCTTCGTTTGCTGTTGTCATTGCATCGATGGCATTCTCCATTGTACTGTGTCCTCATGACTGTAGTCAGTTATTGCAAAGTACATAATTTAGCCGTGGACATTCTGGTTGATGAGGGACGAGCCTTTACCAAACAATGAATACTGCAGATGCCATACGATTATATCCCTATAATATAATAATGTTTTGATTCTAAAAGTTATAGCAGAACGCTCAATCAAGCATGTTTGTTTAATGAGCATTTATTCTTCCTGTAGCTCCGGATAACTTCACACGTTGATTGCGTGAATGAGGATCATTTCAAGACTGATCCTGTTCTTTTTGTGTTGTAGATGTTTCTATAAACAACTAACGTGATAAACAAGATGAATCTGTTGTGATGAGGCATCATGTATGACGTCTGTTGAATATACTTTTATTGTGCTACAAACTGCTATGCTGATGGCATCATAGTATATTATAGATACTGCATATCTTCGCTATTTCAATTTCAAAAGATGACTGGGTTGGACTCGTCTTGTGTGTCGTCAAGTCGTGAAAGATCACACGGAACCACGAAACGGCGGCTGTCGTGTGACCATTTAGATCATAGGAGATGAAGAACCAATTCTGTCCATAGGTTTCGTTGAAAAGAAACTAACACATCAGATCCTATCCCTACTTAACCATACAGCATACGTACCTCCAACATATTTCAAAGCAGACCACACGATGATCAGCGTACTAACGTGATGGTAAACGTGCAAAAACGAAGCCTGTCGGTCCTTCTTCCTCAATATGAAGAACGCAGTCTCGAACAGCTCGAGAAGCTTCAACATCACAGTCCACCAAAGAAATCGAAGCATCCTCAAAGCCTCTGGGTTCATGGAGTAGTCTGGCAGCATGCAGCCGAAGTGATACGTTGTGGTCCATCCTGACGTCATTATCTGGAAGTTACAAGAGCCTTTAAAGGTTAAAGGTCAAAAGGCGACGAGAATATACCTGAACGGGCCAAAAATAATATCGGAGGACCGTTCCGCAGACGCTGAGAAATTATTAGAAGCAGTACTTAAAATAAATAGTCTGTAATATTACATAGGTCCTATAAGAAACAGTAGAGCTTTCATGAATTTAGCTCACAGGAGAAATCAATTACGCTTTTTCTCATTATATTAAAATCATGGATTTAGAGTCTATTCTTTAGGGACATGATTGATCACCGCCGCGGTTTTATTTCATTTATTATGTCAGCTTAAGACCGATGAGACTAATAACTTAATAAGCCTTTGTATAAAGGAAACTAAAATAGATAACATACCGATCTAATTTGAACAAAATTACCAAACCTTTGAAATTTGGTTTTATTAATAGCTACTTAGCAAACTTTAGGTCTGCTTGAATGATTAATGCGCATACATTTAACACACGAAGTGGGTTCTTTAATGAGGGTCCTCTACTGAGACAGTGTTGGTACGGACCCCTACTAATTTGCTCAAAATAAATGGTTGCTAAAACCAACCAGGTGGTCGAAAAGGAGATTGTTCTGCATCCAAACTTCGTTCGCCCCAGAACCAACAGCGAAGTTCCGATCATTTCTTTTTCGTTCTTAGTTTTCATACCCAATACAAAACAGAATTTGGTACCTACTTTATAAAAAAGTAGGTAAAATGACTTACTATAGTTTTCTGATACGCAATTTTTTACCGTATTCGATCTAGAAAGGCCATAGGGCCTTTCTAGATCGAATACAGTAAAGTAAAGTAAAGCTTGAATCTCTAAACGAAGCCAAGCCAAGCCAATAATTCAAATAAATTGCACCTATTTCTCAGATCAAGGTTACGTAAGTGCGACTAGTTTCTTAAAGCCACGTTCCGACCCGTACCTAATTAGTTCCACACCCTATTTGTTCAAGTCAGCCGCAGAAACTTCCCTCTTTGAGACAGAGCAGGCGTAAAGACATTGTTTAGTCCTGCCTGACCACAGAGTCGCCGCGCAGCGTCTAGATACGGCAGTACTATCGTTTTACCGATACAGCTGTACCGCGCCTTAAGTATTTGCGCAGTGAGACGGGGGCAGCCAGTGTAGGCCGCTGATTCGTCAACGCTGACGGCGTCCCGTCCCACGCGGTACAGCGGTATTGGTCAAACTATAATAAAATTCGCGGTGACGAGTGCGTCGAGCGCACAACTTCTGATACGGACCGCCTAAGAGCCTTCAGTTTCTGTACGTAATTTGTGTCATAGTGCGAGTTAACATGAGACGCTTAGTTTGATTTGAATGGAAACTGGAGATAATGACACCTTAGCAGGCGCTGCCAAAGCATCTCCGTGCTCTATAGTTGTAATGGCAATCATGTCATTTGGTTTAGGTTTTTATTTTTATCATTTTATTTATCTTTTATAAAGATTATTTTATATTTTGTGCATGTGAGATTGTTGTAGTCTTAATGGACCATAGATTTGTATACCATTTTCTATTTTGTTAAGTACCTGGAACTTGTTGACGGGTACACTGTCCCATACGTATCAAAACTGTAATTTGGAAACATTGTAAAAGCCAATTATTTTTAAAAGAGTAGGTAACCGTGGAGTTTCTTGCTGGCTCTTTTCCATAGGATACAACCAGTTGGAATCGTGCTCCTAGCTTCTGACGTTTCACAAATGCCCAGGTTTATGTGAAATAAAATATTTTGATTTTGATTTTGTGGTCCTGGCCGAGGATTCTTTCAAGGCATTTCAGTACGTTCAACAATGACTCAGTCTCCTGTTTACACACTAAAAACGAATTTCTATAATAGTATGATACTACAGTTTGTCATTAGTTTATTACTTGGATAGTGTGGACAGTGAGAAGTTTTGAATAGTTGTTGTGGGGTGGTTTAATTAATTACTGTTACTGCCTTTTGTTTCAGTAAAGCGTTGAATTGTTACGCAATAATATTTCATTATAAACGATTGTGATGAAGCTATAAACGTTCGGTCTTGGTCTTTTTTTTTTGTAATTAATTTGTTACTTATCACAGGTTCAAGTTATTGATATGCTATTATTATAATATTTTTGATAATTTATTTTCTATATACTTACCTACCTACTATTTTACTAAATGCCAAATTGTAAAAGGGTTATAACATTGTTATAATAATATGAATCCAATTCTATATTTAGATAAATTCTATTGTTTGAAAATTGTGCATGCCGTAAGGTAAAATGTATCGGGACTATTTATAAAAATTCATAATTGTTCGTAAACTGTTTTCCTTTTCTACAGAGATAAATTCCAAAAGAAGTCCAGAAGATCCATCCAAAAATATGGTCATTTTTACCTTAATTTCTTCACCTATCCAGATTATGACCTGAATGCTCAATTAGACCATAAACGTGGTCAGTAAGGGTGCCATATAAATGGATGGACACTGGTATCCGCCTTCAAAACCGCTCGCTGTATGACTCACAGTAATGACTAATATATTGATGGCCAAGCGTGATTAAGGGCAGCGAAAACAGCGATTTTTGTATTCTTGTGTGCTTTTTAGCAGAAAGTTTTCTGAAAGAAAAGTTTTGAAAACTAAAGCTTGTCTTTTCATTTGTGAGGAAGCGATCAAAAATGGAACACTGAATAAAACAAATCAGTTTGGCCCCAAGAGATTTTTCTCAGTTGGGTCAAGGCAACAGTAGTGTCTATTTTTTTTTATTTTGGGTAAGGCAAACAGATACAGAAATGTGCGAGAGAAGTAGTCGTGAAATTCCTGCTCAGCAGCAAAATGTCCAATTCCCAAAATGTCCAATCTTTGAGAATTTAACAAATTTGTTCAATAACTCATCAAAGCGCTTTTTTAATACTTATGACAAACTATAAATACAAAATACTGAAAGTATCAAAATATGTATTATTTATAAATAACAAATTAAGACCAGAGCAGACCACAACATGCCCGAAATCACTATTTTTCTCAAATCAATTATAAATAATACAAAGCTTTGATGAGTTATTGAACATATTTGCTACATTCTCAAAGATTGGACATTTTGGGAATTGGACATTTTAGGATTGGGACATTTTGAGAAATGTACATTTTGACCCTGAACGCAAATTCCGACAACTTACAAATCTTTTTGGATTTGCCTTTTATAAAGCGAAAAGTTTTTAATGAAAACTTACTGTATTTATGAAGTTCATCCTGAATATCATGGGTTTCGGCACCAATAGTAATCATTTCACCTTATCAGACCACTACCGTACACATGACATTTTACTCGTTTTCTAGAATTACATCGCTCCACCCTCTCTCCCGTAATTTTAGTGGCCTCCAACATTCTGTTGAATGAAAGTACGGGTGTGGCTGTAGAGGTCCATAACAACGATTCGTCTCATAAGTCGTAATTCATACGATTTTAAGTTAATTTCTTTGGAATTTCTAGTGTCACGCAATGTTAAACTCAACGGTCAATAAGTACGTTTAATGTATTCCGGTGATAGGCTGATGAAAGTTGAAGTTGCCTAAGAAGTTGTCTAAGGACAAGTGATATATTTGTAGTTCATCATAGGCAGGTAGATTATTTAGACCATTGCCTATTGGCCCGGATTCTTCCATACCTACGTGGAGCATTTGCGGCTTTCTTGTCCATTCCATGCATCAATACAGGGTCATTGGTAAAACACCAACAACCTCTTAAGGGGTCATTGTACTCATCATTATGATCAACTTTTACTATGGGACCAAACCTGTAATCGCGAAAAAAAAATTGCTGTTCAGTACATTTATGTTTGCGTAATTCGTCAAAATGTATTGAACAGCTGGTTTTTTTTTTTTGCGATTTCAGATTTGGTCCCATAGTAAAAGTTGTTCATAATGATGAGTACAATGACCCCTTAAGAGCTAGCTGGTGTTTTATCAATAACCCTGTATAAATACGAGCGGGTTGCAAGTACTTGGCATGTAGTCTCATTTGAAGGGTCAAGGGGGGCAGGGGATTTAAGGGGTTTCAATTTCAATACCTTCCTCAAGACTCCAAAGGGACTTTTTGTTTTTTGTACCCTCGTAACTTGTAGCATACGATACAATATTATGTAAGAAGTGACAAAGCCCGTAGGCTAGGTGCAGCATTGATTGGCGGTCAAGCCTTCGTAGGTTCAAATCCTGAATATTTCCCTCTACAGGGCAAAGGCATTGCTTTGTAGAAGATACATTTTTTTACAGGTAAAAATATGGTGTTACATTGCCTTCATATGTACAGACGCCAGCACATCAAGCTACTCGAAACTGTCAAATTTTCCCAATCAACCTTGAACCTAATGCATTAGCGATAAAGTTGTAAATCTATTAAAGAAATTTGACAGATTGTAGTAGCTTGGTGTCTACATAGCGCTGCAAGGTTCTTTTGTCGCGCGGCCAAAATCGGAACTCACGCCGCCCTCTTGTTCTTTCCATACATTCCACAAAACAATGGCGGAAATGTTTACAAACAGCGCAGCAGCGCCCCCTGTCAACGTCATTCGAGCGCCAAATAAATGATCCTTGTAGTGTGTTTCCTTCAACGTTGACATTGACAAAGTCATCGATAAAACGATGGAGCCATTATTCTAAGATTGGAATTGGATCCTTGTAGTGTATAAAGCTATTTTAAACTTTTTATAAAGTTGTGTGATTCACTCTTTGCCTGCCAGAAGTTTATAAAAAAGTAAACAGTTTTTCAACAGTTTGTTTATTGCTGGATCTAGAAACAGCAAACACAAAATTTATGAGCTTCGCAAATCGTTGACTGCTGTTAGTAAAATAAACTGATCTATGATGTTGATGCTTGTACAAAATTGTGTAAGGTATAAAAAAAATGTTCTTGTGACTATTTGAGACTGTCTCCATTTAATAAAAAGTGATTTGGTTCGGAAAAACAATACAACTTTTACGTCGTCTTCTCCAGGGTGCCAAAAAAGATCAATTTTGGTTCAGTATGTAGGTAAATACCTAGTAAAAACGTTCCAAACACACATATGACTACTCATGTTTATATAGTTGCAATTAATTTTTTTTTTGATTATCGACTTCTGATTTGATATTAATTTGACTAGGTATCAGAGCAAATATGTAGGTATTCATTTATTTATCCGCCCACTAGAACGCCATACAGCAATTACACCAATGGAGCAAAAAATTACTTCATGCCATCGATTATTGCCATCGATGCTTCATGCGCTGCTTTCCATCCATCCTGTGCGCGGTGGACATCGAGCGGGCGGTATGTTTGTATGTAGAATCTAAAGCTGATATCAGACGCTACTCTTACGATATCAGACGATAATCTTGAGTGAATATTGTGTTTCATTTGACGTTCACACGACACTGACAAAATCACATAGGAATGAACCTTCATCTGTTCCTTTCATTTCATTTTTCGATTATTCGGGCGTTTGTGCACTACAAGGAATTTTACTGTCCGGCAGTCCGATTTTTTAGGGTCCGACATAGCACGCCATAAATGTATATACTAGTTTGTGCACTACACGTAATTTTACCGTCCGACATTCTACTTTTCCCCATTCCGGGCCGTACTCATCGTTAAATGATAAGTGATTTTATTTCTGTAAGTAGGTTTGTACATACACTTTTACACGTCAATCGTGTTTTTTTTTAAACTAGATGAGGTCTGCGTTACCTATCTGACTACTCTGAGAAGAAAGGTTGAAGCAAACCCAGAGGCCACGAGTCGCTTATAAAGTCCAGACATAATCTTGGTCAGTTCATGTGAATTACGCGTTCCTAGCGTAATTACGCGTGCGTGGCGTGTAGTTTCAAATAGAGCTACCCTGAACTGCGTCGCACCGATATCCGAGTAAAGACGGACAAGTGCACAAGCCAATCATCCGACTTTTTCATGCCACATAGGACCGTAAAAAATCGGACTGCCGGACAGTAAAATTCCTTGTAGTGCACAAACGCCCTTCGGTAGGCGAGTGAAAGATATCGAGTGCCGAAATACAATATCGTGGGATCGGTTCACTAAAAAAATCCTGCTTGTCGGTCTTCTACAGATTGTATTTCGGAGAGTGTGCCCGAGAACTCCACGACCTCATTCCACCGGCCCCTTTCTACCATCGGACATCTAGACGTACTGCCAGTTACCATCCCTACCTGGTTGCTATTCCACCAATTCGCACTAAGCTCTTCCAAATGTCTTTTATAATGCGCACAGCAAAGGAGTGGAACTCACTACCTGCGTCTGTTTCCGACCGCATACAACCCTAATCTTTTTAAAGTGAGAGTGAACAGGCTTCTTCCGGGTAAGTTCACTCCATCGTCAACTTTGTCTCTGTCACCTCTGACCTAGACTAGAGTCAAGAGCAAACCCATCACAAATGAAAAAAATAGTTTTCACTCGTGAAGCTTCTGATAGCTGCTTTAGTAAATATTATAAAAAGTATCGTGAATATTGACCGATAAAGCCAGTGAGTAATATTGCACTGCGTGCTAAAAACGATAAAATATGTACAGTGCACGGTGTAGTCCAGAATGGATAAAAATAAACAATATGCTTGATAATATTCTAAGGGAATACCTACGATTGTAATGGCGGAATGTAGATAACAATAATTAGTATTATAATAATTATCAAGGGCTTGATATAGAAAGATGTACCCCTGGCAAGCGTGGTGAGGAGGTTCCTCTCTTTAGAGCCCTGCCCACCGGCAGCATGGACACTGTTCCTGCTGGTGCCGGTGGGCTACTCGGTGTATTTTATGTTTTAAATGTTGTTTATTTAACTTTTAAATTCAAATCTTGAAAATGTACTAACTTTTGGCCCGCGGATTTTCCCGGGTCGGTAAATATGCCACGGGAACGTGGATGAAAAGTATTCTATGTCCTAGCTGAGATTTATCCGTGAGCCTTTCATCCAAATTTTCATATCCGATAGATACAATGAAATAAACGAAATAATGTACATACATACCTAAACTGAAAACATCGTGTGACGCGGCAAAAACTAAACAGTACACTATGGATGCAAAGGCTTTACAGAGCACAAAGTTGTAATACCATAGCTATATACGCTATTACAACTCTGCTCTGTAGAGTACTTTACGCCGATCACGGTTGCCATAAGTATGTATTTGATAGTAGTTTGGGCTGTTAGATGCAAGAAAGTTTTACAACCGGGCTTCGAAGTATGCCTGATTGAAAGCACATGGCGTGAAATAATTACGTTCGGGTATACGTTACTGCTCTCAGCTCTGTTTTCACCCACATTTGCGCGCCAAAGCCAAGTTAACGCAGCGTGTGGTATTTTTTTTTTAAATTTTTTGGTTTGCTCTTGACTCTAGTCTAGGTCAGAGGTGACAGAGACAAAGTCGACGTTGGAGTGAGCTTACCCAGAAGAAGCCTGTTCACTCTCACTTTGAAGATATTAGGGTTGTATGCGTAAAAAAAAAAAAATGAAATTTAATATTTTAAAATTTTATTAATGTTCACGTGTGTTGTGATTAGGTCCTACTTCTTTGATTTAAAAGATTGTCAATGGAGTTTCTTGCCCGTTTTTCTCCATACGTACTGTAAGGTTTCATGTTCAAGCGTAGATGGAACTACATTTTGAATAAAAAAGGTAGTCCCAGAAATTTTGTTTTAGGGCTTAAGTCGGTCTAGTAGAGACGACAAGTTGGGATTGTTTTAGGAAGTGCGCGATTGTCCGAAGATTGTACTGATTTCTTATAATTCTCTACCATCTGTTATTTTAGTACTAGCTTTTGCCCGCGGCTTCGCCTGCGTGGTTGTCGGAAATTATTCCACGGGAACGCACTACCGGGATCAATAGTATCCTATGTCCTAATCCAGGTCATATTCTATCCATGTGCCAAATTTCATCCAAGACACGTGGCGATCTATTATCATAAGAGCGTTATTGTTGTTTTCCTCGGGAACAGTACTTTTATTCCGGATGAAAGTTGCCCTATGTCCGTTGCTGTACACGTGACAACGTATATGCAAAATTTCAGTATCATCGGTTCAGTGGTTTAGGCGTGAAAAGGTAACAAACAAACAAACATACTTTCACATTTATAATTGTTATACTAGGTGCGCCCCGCGGTGTTACCCGCGGTACGACGGACCACTACATTTTTTCGGGATAAAAAGTAGCCTATGTGTAAATCCAGGGTGTCAGCTACGACCATACCAAATTTCATTAAAATTGGTTTAGCCGTTTGAGCGTGAATAAGTAACAAACATACAAACACACACACACACACTCACAAACTTTCGCCTTTATAATATTAAGTGTGATAGTTGGGATTTAACTTTCCCCCTGTGGAGTTCAGATCTTCACAGTACCTACTACGCTTTAGAAATGGCAACTAGCTTCGTATTTCTGACTGATCAACTCCTCGATAATTCAAAAGTGCCTCTAAAATGGTTTAATTGAAATAAATGCTTTACGAAATAAATGAGTTTGACAACCACTATTAAGATTATTATTTGTTAAGACAAACTAGAATCGCGTAAGAAATGCTCTGAACCAACCACAGCCACAGCAAGATCATATAGCACATAAAGCAGAACAATAAGTCACTCTATTTATATTGTCATGTCACGAAAGCAATAAACTAGAATGGAATAAACATGTTAGCGCAGATGACAAACGTTTGGGACTCGTAATAGTATTGTATCATACCATCATTATCAATCATTGCATTGTGATTGAACTGACAGCACGCTAGTGTGAGCATGCGTTTTTGAAGAGGCGGGATATATTAGTGACACATGAGAAATAGATTGTACTTTGGCGATGGAATGTTAGACAGATTTGTTGTGTTGTTGATGTCTTTACTGAGTAATTGAAATACAAAGTAGCAAGCAGTTTTAGTTACATGGAGCTAAGTCGTCAAGATATAGGGTTTAGAGGCACCAACGAATAAGGCTGCTTTTGTATGAGTTCGTTCGAAAAATAAAATGGAACAACAAAAATGAAATTATACATACGTACATAAACTCACGCATTCTTACCATGAGGTTAGGCAGAAAATACAGAACGCTACCTGCTAAGTACCTTGCATACTCCTTTTGCTTCTTTTACGTTCATACATCAGCACGCGTAGTGTGACCACCATAGAAATGGGTTTTGTCTACGGAAGAATAGACAAAATGACAGATTGTAGAAATATTTCTACGCATTCTACATTGTACGCGTCTAGGAAATCGCAATGTGTCATTTTGTCTATTCTTCCGTCGAAAAAACGTCTTCATGCTACGCGTGCTGGTCATACACGCACGCCAGTTGCGAGTGAGTTATATGTAAAAGTGAAATTATCTCTTTCACCCGGGTCAAAATGTTATCAATCAAAGAAGAAACTCAAAATCAATTTGCTTCGGACTTGAATAAATAAAAATAAATCAACATTCGTGAAAAGCTTTTGAACACCAAATCAAATTGACCCAGCTCAAAGTAAACAAGTATTCACACAAATTATACAGATATCAACATTTAACCGCGTGACTGACACACAATGGAATGGAATCCCTTTTCATCTCCGGGAAAATGGAAGTGAACAAACAATAGAAGAATATACAATCGCTTGGAAACGTATACAGGGTGGATGCGTTGAGATGTGTCAGTACGGAAAAAATGTGAAACTATTTGAGGTAGAGCTTGCTGTGAGGAACCCCGTAGTACTATCGTAGTATCCACAATATGAATACTAGGAACAAACCTCCAACAAGGCTCAAGAAAATAGGTGGCTCATTCAGGTGTCAATGTATACGCTTTTATAATAAACTTCCAAGGCACGTTCAAGATCTATGCCTTAATAAATTCAAGTTCTATCAGAAAGCTTTTTATACCGTTAAAGATTATATTGAGGACAGAAAGGCTTGTGATTGAGCTGCTCCAAATTTTCTTTTTTATTTTTGCATACTGTTTGTTGACATGTATTATATTATTGTGAATGTGAAGACTACGTGGGTCATTGCTTTTTTGTTTGTTTTATTTTTCTCTCAGTTATTTTTAATCATGGTCTGGCAGTTTGAGTAATTTATGTGGCCTACCCAAATGTCCTTTCTTTGGTATTGTTTGTCGAATCGTAGAGCTCTTTAAATTCGGAGTTGAGCTGCGCGATTACTGACAAATGCGTGCACTGACTGGACAGGTCTGTTCAATCTGTGTGGTTCTTTCCTCAAAAGACCATTTCAGACACCAATCTACATGGTCTTCACATGAACTGACCAAGATTATGTCTGGACTTTATAAGAGACTGTGACCTCTGAGTTTATTTCGGCCTTTCTTCTCAGAGTACCTATTCAGATAGGAAACGCCGACCTCATCTAGTTTAAAAAAAAAAACATGATTGACTTGTAAAAGTGTTTGTACAAACCTACTTACAGAAACAAAATCATTTATCATTTACTACAATTCAGAGGTTAGAAATTGTTTCCAAAGATTTTCGATAAGCTTATGCACCACTCCGATTCCGGTTATTTTTCTTTTATTTTTTAGGTTATTTTATTTAAAGTTTAATCGCAATAAATCACCTTTCGAGTGTATAAGAGGAAGTAACCGTAATTATTTGTGTTCCAAGTCGCGTTTAGGTTTTTCAAACATCTTTGAATAGAATTTTACCTAAAAACAAATATCACTACTTCCATTACTTTCTGATTTTTTTCATCCCATGTAAAACTATCACCCGGTATATGGTCACCCTACACGAACTGGGCGGTATGAAATTGATCAAATTGACAGTGCGTGACCCGCACGTAACACGGACGGCACAGGAACATCCGGTGTGACACAGATGTATGTATAACTATTCTATATGCACATAGTTTATGTATGTGTGATCACTAGTAGTCGCTTTCACAAGTTGAATTTGTAAAATGGCGATGGTTTTAGGTTACTGAGTTTCAATGCAAGGGGTCGTCGTACTAGTTTTATTAAGCGTTTATCGTCTACTGCAGAGCAAAGGCCAACCTTCCTTTTTCACTTTCCAGGAACTAGACCATCTATCTATATCTATATAGAAAAGCTGGACTTCTTTTTAAAGGATAGGCCCACAACTGAATAGACCAGGGGGCCAACCATCACCTCTTAACCTCTCGAATGTCTTATGTTACACAGTTCGACATAAGAAAAAATGCTCCAAGTGTCTTAAGTCGGACAGTTACACTAAATTGACAAGTGAAAATATTAAAATGACCTTTATGATAATGTAATCCTAATACAGCTTGACAAGCTTGACAATTTCAGTCAAGTCAATTTAGTCTCCGACATTCGAGACGTTAAAGCAGTATTATTTTAATTTCATTTGAGTGTGGGAAAGTGATGGAGCTAGACGTCCTGTATAGCTCCATCTCGTTCTCACACGGAAGTAATATTAAAATAATGCTGCTTCAAGAGGTGGTGGTTGGCCCCCTGGTCTATTCAGTTGTGGGCCAATCCTTTAAAAAGAAGTCCAGCTTTTCTATATAGATAAAGTGTAGAAAGGGTAAGAAAATGACACGTTGGATTCTCCTTTGGATTGGATTTTAAACTTTGCCCCACACTAGGAATTTCTTATATTGTATCATGCTGAAATCGAAATGCAGCAATCAGTCGTTTAGCCACTGCGCCAACCGTATCGTCAACATTTGCTTTAACTATCCTCACATATTCACCTAGTGCCTACACGATTATTTTTAAACATAACAACATCATGTGTGTAATCCCGGAAAGGTTAGACAGACACATTTCGCCGGTTATGGGTCCTATCAAAAATGAGCAATTTAAAGCTTAATTTTACGCAAACGGATCCCGAAAAATGGTTTTCACAGACCCGTAATATTTTTGAATGGCTCATTCAACGATACCCCACACTGGGATGGACGAGAAAAAATAAACATCCCCACTTTACGTGTATAGGAGGCACGCTAAAAAATTTTTTTTTCATGATTTTATTTTACCTCTTTGTCGGCGTGATTAATATGTATATCTATGCCAAATAGCTTTCTAGTACTAAGAGTCTCTGAGCTAAGCTGCGGACGGACGGGCAGACGGTCATGGCGAAACTATAAGGATTCCTTGTTGACTACGGTACCCTAAATTTAAAAAAAAAAAAACGGGCCAAGTGCGTGTCGGACTACGCACAATGAAGGGTTCCGTAGTTGGGATGAATCCCAAGAACAAACTTAACATTGTAGTTGGAAAACATGTTCTCCCATACATTCCAACTGCAAATTTAAATTTGTATGCACAATATTGAATGATTTACCATGTTGTTTGAAGACCATAGACTTCTTATAAGTTTTCCTGTAATCTATAGGAATTGAACTATTTTCTATATGTTTTCAAAATTTTAGGCTCAGTACTTTCGGAGATAAGGGTCAATTTCCATCAATTTTCTTAAATAACTTTAAAATGATTTATTTTAAAATTATAAAAATAATATATTTGAGACCCTCACAGTAAGCCCTTTCATTTGATATGTCACACAGTACAGTTTGCATTTTTTTTTTCTTATTTGTCCCTCAAAATTGACCCCCATATTCAAAATTCATTTATTACGTTACACGTCTTTGATTGGGTCACAGAAATACATATTATGTGTACTAAATTTCAACTTAATCGGTCATATACCGGCTCGACAAATTAGTTTCTTTTTTAGGGTTCCGTACCTCAAAAGGGAAAAACGGAGCCCTTATTATAGGATCACTCGTGTGTCTGTCTGTCCGTCTGTCACAGCCAATTTGCTCCGAATCTTATTAAGATTCGCAGCAAATTGGCTGTCCTTCCAAATGAGCAAATTGGATTCCGTTTGAGGTACGGAACCCTAAAAAAGAAACTAATCTGTCGAGCCTTTCTCAAGTGACGCGCTTTCCATCGAGCAGCATTTCATTTACATAAGATTCGGAAACTGAAGTATGCTGACTGTCCATGGTCTTTTCTGTTACATTGTTATAATTTTCAAAGGAACTACTTAAACAGTTCTTGTGGCTTATGACGATTTTTAGGGGCTAAACCCCAATCGCTTGTGATTAGCAACAATGTTAAAACGTCCAGCCTGTCCATTCTGTAAACTCTCACCGTGAAAACTTAGGTGAACTGAGGTTGAAGTCCAATGCTAGAGATTGACAGCTTACTTCAAGCTCATTTCACCTTAGTTTTCACGGTAAGATTTTTACAGAATAGATTGGCTGATAACTCACTCTGCATTTGAAGTTTAATGTGGTATTAAATACCTCACTTCCATTTTTCAACCACTCACTGCTGAACGATTTGGCAACTGCCCAAGATCATGTCTTATGGCCAAAGACTATCTTATTTATGGTCCTGCATAGATTTAGGTCTACTTTATTTTTTACATGTTTTTTATGGTATTAGTTAAACGCTAAAATTAATGGCTTTATGAGAACAGTAAGTTAACTATATGCTTCTGAGCTTCTGTTTTGGCGTCGAAATATTACCTGAGAGGGTTGTAAAGAAATATGGAGATTCTTATGAGATATACACAGTGTAAGGGACATCGACGGTTGTCATGGTATGGGCATGAATGAGAGAAATGTCGTGAGGAAAGTTTTGAGTATGGATATCGATGGCTACAAGAGTAGGGGAAGACCAAAGTAACGATGGATGGACTGTGTTAAAGATGATATGGCTAGAAAGGGGGTGGCTACCGAGATGACGAATAATAGAGAAGTATGGAAAAAGGGACATGTTGCGCCGACCTCAAATAAATCGGGATAAGGGCAGGAGAATGATGAAGGGACATCGACGCGCATTCTGTTACCATATATTCAGCACATCATTCTAGACCCATAGCGTAGAAATTATTAGTAGATTATTTAAAGAAAAAATCGCTGTTTCATAGAAGGTCAAAATATAAGGAACAAAAATTGTAATGCTCCGCTGGTGAATCTATAATCACGTGTAACGAACTCACCCCCCAAGTCACTACAGCATTGGCAACGATTTGCACCACATTGTACCACTTGATCAGGCTCCTCAGTTCATACGGCCTTCTACCACTCATGTAAGTAGGCAGGACCAGCTTGATGATGACCAGGTACGTTGCTATGATGGCAGCCAATGGCTTCGGTGACGTCATCAGAGCCCAGTCTTTGACGCGCTGGTCTGGAAGTAGAGAATTTTTTTAATGAAGTTGAGGTCTCTAGTATGAGGACTGATTTAAGATGAGAGCTAGCCATATAAAACGTACAACCTCAGGGTCATTGTACTCATCATTATGAACAATTTTTACTATGGGACCAAACCTGAAATAGCGAAAAAAATCAGCTGTTTCCTACATGTATGTCCACATAACTCGTCAAAATGTAGGGAACAGCTGATTCTTTTTCGTGATTTCAGGTTTGGTCCCATAGTAGAAGTGGTTCATAATGATGAGTACAATGACCCCTTAAGAGGTGGTGCGTTATTTAAATTACACCTTGTATAGTTGTCGAACCGTATTCAGCTGTAGCTATTTTTTTTTATTTGTGATGGGTGTGCTCTTGACTCTAGTCTAGGTTAGAGGTGACAGAGACAAAGTCGACGATGGAGTGAGCTTACCCAGAAGAAGCCTGTTCACTCTCACTTTGAAAAGATTAGGGTTGTATGCGCTCGGAAACAGACGCAGGTAGTGAGTTCCACTCCTTTGCTGTGCGCATTATAAAAGACATTTGGAAGCACTTAGTGCGAATTAGTGGAATAGCATATTTTACAAAATGGAAGCGTAATACGATTAAAATTCAAACATTTCCGACATGTAAATAAACATTAGAATTAAAAATTTCTTCTACTTAATTCTGCATTCTGTTAGACAGGAAGCCGCCCCCAACATATATAGTTGGGATAAGGCTAGGCAGATTTTTTCTTGCATAATTTTCCATGATACATTAAATCAGTTCTTAACAATTTTCCCGTTAAAATAAACTGTTCTAAAAGTAGTTTCTCACGAAGTGCCACCGCGTGTAAATAGTATTCAGTTATCTATTTTTCGCTTCCTGTCACAGCGTCACGGAGGCTTTAGATAATTATATTCTCAGGCTTCAGGTAATAACATAATGGAACTCTTATCTCAATTAGGTATTACTAGCTGGGCCCCGCGACTTTGTTCGCGTGGAACTCGTAAGATACACGATATACTAAAATAATAGCCACATTTAATAAAACTCTTTCGTCCCCCGACCCGCCGCGTTCCTTCAGCTGTCCGTGCTATTTGTTCACAATTTCATGGGTTTTATTTTTCTTGCACGGAACCCTAATTATTTTGCTAAAATAAAAGTAGCCTAAGTTATGTGCTCCTCATAACATCACCTATTTGCCAGTGAAATTCCCGTCAAAATCGGTCCAGCCGTTTTGGAGATTAGCCGGAACAAACAGACAGACAGACAAAAATTTAAAAAGTAGATATTTTTGTTATAAGTACCGTATTGCTTACATAATTATGCATTTAGTATAAAGCTGTTATTTTGACATTACGAACAGACACTTCAATTTTATTTATTTGTATAGATGTTTAAAGTATTATTATCTTTTTATATCAATGGCTTCTTGTTTAATATATGAGCTGATTTTTTAATAGTCTGATAACTTTATCCGAACAATAAATAGGACAGTTTGACACCTAAAGAAAAGAAAGAAAGAATAACATTTATTTGACACAGTTCGTGAAACACAAAATACAAATAAGAAATAAAAAAAATGTTTAATCACCAGTGTGTGCCTCACGGCTGCGTCAAAAAGGTTTATTTCAGCATTAATGCCAGACAGATGCTGTCTGACGCTGGTTTTCTAATGAACCTTTAGGGACAAGTGACGGGGAGTACACACAGTTTCAGCATACTCTATACATAATATTTTTAATGCGCTAGATTCGCGCATTGACGTGTTTGCGGGGATACCAGCCCGTATTACCTATTACCTACATAATATTTATATTTATACTTAAATAAATAAATAAACTAAGTGGGTTCTTTGTGAAAAAGAAATGTAATAGTTATATATACTTAATAATAATTTGATAATAAAAACTAAGATACAAAACAATAATAAATAGTTTAGTTTTGGTGTCCTGGAATAGAGGCCTAGAGCTTAGTTTAGGCACCAGTCTGCCACGATATTATATGTCCGTATTTATGCAAAATGGAACCACTCGACAAATTTCATTTTTTACTTTTTTTGAAGAATACTAATGTAAAAGTGGTCTAAATTCTTATACAAAAAAGAACCACATGATTTCCCCCTTGGAAACAAGGTATATTAAAACCAGAACAGAACCAACAGCAATAACAGTGCTGCACATGTTTTTGTAAACCCTTTGATATCTCAAAAGTGTGTGTTTGCTGTGTGGTTCCATTTTGCATAAATACGGACATATGTTCATATAAGTGATACATTAAGGGCGACCATATCAAGTTTATGTTGTGAATCTATCAGATACTGCCGTAAACATGTTCTGAAAGTGTGGATAGTGCCCAGTGCCCTTAATGGTGGTGGGATATTATTCCACACCTTAGATGCAGCGTATCGGAAAGTGCCTCTGAAAGCCGCTGTCCTATGAGACTGTGTTGCCAGTTGTTGTGCACATTGCCTGGGCGCGCAATCTCGTCTACTAGCCATCCAACTAAGCTTATCGTACATCTGTCAAACCGCCATATTTATTCTATAAATAAAAGTTATCAGACGACTGAAAAATTAGCCCTTACCTTAAAGAATTCTGACTGGAAAAGAGAAGGTGTACCTTGAGATAAAGATTATTTGGCAAAATTGAAATCTAATCGTTTGTATAAACTGGACTTCCGTAGGAATAAAAAAATATTTCGTGTAATAATATTTACACAGCAATCGTTATTATCATTTCAGCTTAAATACATTCACTACTGGACATAGACATACTCGTAAATAAAATGTGTTTATATTCTACTAGTTACTGCCCGCGACTTCGTTCGCATGCCACTGCGTCGCATCCCATCGCCCGTGCTGATACTTCGTTTTCGCTTAGCGTTCATTCTGGCATTTTTTTTTCTTATTGCTCGGCTCCTAAAGGTCGTCGGGTAATGTTAAATAGTCTATAGCCTTCCTCAAGAAATGGGCTATCAACTGCAAAAATATTTTCTCAATTCCGACTGGTAGTTCCAGAGATTAGTGCGTTCAAACAAACAAACTCTTCAGCTTTATTATTAGCACTAGCTTCTGCGTGCGACTTCGTCCGCGTGAAATTTCTTGCTCCCCGACCCACCACCCCGTTGCATCGCATCGCCTGCCCGCGCTATTACTTCGTTTTCGCTTACCATTCTGAGCCTATAGCCTTCCTCAAGAAATGGGCTATCAACTGCAAAAATATTTTTTCAATTCCGACTGGGAGTTCCAGAGATTAGTGCGTTCAAACAAACAAACTCTTCAGCTTTATTATTAGCACTAGCTTCTGCGTGCGACTTCGTCCGCGTGAAATTTCTTGCTCCCCGACCCACCACCCCGTTGCATCGCATCGCCTGCCCGCGCTATGATTTCGTTTTCGCTTACCATTCTTTCTGACTTTTTTTCTTTTTGCTCGGCTCCTAAGGGTCCTAGCGTGATGTTAAATAGCCTATAGCCTTCCTCAACAATTGGGCTATCAAACGCAAAAAGAATTTTACAAATCCGACTTGCAGTTCCAGAGATTAGCGAACATGGACACAATTGCAGTTCTGCAATCCATATTCTTTAAATTAACCGTAATATCAAGGAAGAAGCGTAACAACTAACAATTTAATCTCTGAAACAGATCAGCAACATTATAAAGAAGTATTTCACTTTTTAACCGAACGAGATGGCTTCAGTCTGACTGACCTAGATTTCGTAATGCTGCAAATTGCAGCTTTATTATATCAAGTGCTAAGTGCAGGAGAGAGTTCCGTAGTTTATTAAAGATATGGTTAGCAGAAAAAATCTTTTCCGGTAAACCCATTTCGTCTTTACTTTTAAGGCTTCTTTTCAGGTCATTTGGCAACAGTTTTCTAAAAAGCTATAAATTATTGTCACTGTTATATGAGAGACTAAAATTATCGACCCGTTGCACTGATTGGCCAACGATCAGTTTCTATATTCACAATGATTCTGGTCTTCCCAAGAATTTTCTGACAAGGCACCTTAAGAGGGCTGTTTCGTTTTGTCATCTCTCTCGCTCACGCGTAACCAAATTTTAAAGAATGTTAACTGAAAATAGGCTTTTTTGATAAATGTAATCAATTAGCGAACTAGTAAATAATATTAATCTAATAGGTAATTATTAAAAACACATTTTTATTCTGTCATTTATTTCAAAAACATCAAAAACAGTTCATATTACTTTTGGAGCTGATTTCATTAGATAACACAATAGAAATGTGTTTTTAATAATTACCTATTAAATTAATATTATTTACTAGGTCGCTAATCGATTACATTTTTCAAAAAGGCATCCTATCATTTAATAATCTTAATCATTTGGTCCCGTGTGAGCGAGACAGGTGACAAAATGCGACAGTCCTCTTAATCATCAAAGCATACTATAATTCCTTTGACCCTTTTTACTACCCCCCACGAGCCGAGTTTATACCGCTTGTTTCAAACCATGAGACACCCTATACTGCACGGTTTAGGCACGGATAATTAGATAAAGGTAAACAAATCGTTAAAAGGGTTTTTATAGATGACATTTTCTTGTTTAAAAATACGTTATAATCAAATTAAATTTATTTTCTATTTTTACGGGAGTTTCCTCTATTATTAATGTATGTTAAACTTAATCATTTATTCTTAAACTACTCTTCGTAGATGTAACTGCTTGAGCACAATTTTTAGTTATTGTAAAGAGCCCAAGAATACATACAACAAACTCTAACGTTGCTAAATTGATGAGTTGATGTAGCATGAAAACTGCCGGTCTATTCTGTACAACTCTCACCGTAAAAACGTAGGTGAAGACGTGCGCTTGTAGTGAGCTGTCATTCCACCTGATGCTAGGGATTGACAGCTCACTTCACGCTCACCTCACCTAAGTTTTCACGGTGATATTTGTACAGAATAGCACAGCTGAAGTGACAGATATAACGTTTAGTCGGGTAACCACGTAACGTGCTTTTTTGTTTAGCTTTATTTAATTACCAAAACCAATGGAGTAATAGAGGCATGACTTAGGTCTGGTCAAATCCAAACCGTTTTTGCCAAACCTCACGGAACCCCGTTCCAGTCAATGCGCAAACGCACGATTTACTCCCGTTGCTATTAGTATCGGCATAAATTAATCTCCACCGTCCGTTATCGTTGCATCAGGCACAACAAAGAAATATTAAATCATATTCATCATGGTTTTGCAACACATTACTTAGGTGAAAGGATACTAATGATATAATGTCCGTTCGTCTTGTCTTTTGTTAGTGTGGTCTTGAGGTCTCATTTTATATTGTTTTGTATTGCTTCGTGATTATAGGGACCTAGAAACGGCTCTGTGTTCTTGTTTTTATAATATGAGGTTCTTTTTAAGTAGTTCTAATTTAATATTCTGATTGAAGTGTGTGGCAATGATTAGGATCTCATGGTGAGGCGATATGAGTAGCAATTACTCCCCTGTCTGCTATAAAATGTCTTCACACACGACCTCGTAGCTTGTAAACTTGCACGGAATGCGGAATCAAGACCAGCTCAGAGCTGATCAGCTTCAAGAATTCCAGGTTTTAATCTATTTTGATATAAAGCCCCGGTATAGTTAGGGAGGTTAGGAACAAAACGTGATAATTTGATATCTTCCCAAATATTTTTTTTTCTACTCTACACCTTGGTTTCTTCTAAAATGCTAGTAATAAAATGATAAAATATCAAGTTTGATTCAAAAAGTGATAATTTGTTGATATTTTCCCTACCTTCAAAAGTAATTCTCATTTTTCTCGCAAAAAGCAAACACGTAATTTATCACTTTTTGTTCCTAACCTCCTCAGTTGTTACTTTAAATTGCTGAAACTTTGAGGTTAGTGTATTGAGAAGTCTGTAATAGAATAAAAACAAAACTAACTAAATAAACGCAACGAACAACACATGATTGCACATTTCCTTGTTTCAGCAACTGGCTACACAACACATGTTCCATTTACTTTATTTTGCCATCTTAAAATCGTGACTAATTTTGTCTAACACGGTAGTCTTGAAGAACGCTACGAAAGAGATTACAGAAGACCTACTCCATATTTACTTAGCTGGTGATTAAAACAGTGTGATAAAGTTGTCAAAGCGATCTCTTCTGTAAAAATCTTACCGTGATGATCTCTTCTGTAGAACTTACGAGTACCTTAGGTGAAGTGAGCTATCAACAGTGCCAATCCCTAGCATCAGGTTGAATGACAGCTCACTTCAACGTAAGTTTTCAGGGTGAGATTTTTACAGAATAGACCGGCTGGCCGTTTGCATACGTCAAAGAATGCTTCTCCTGCTGAATGACCTTGCTCAGGACATGCCTGAACAAGGTCATACAAAATGTATGCAAGCAATATTATTTCCGGCCCTGATGGGACACTGAACCCGCGGATAGCCCGGAAGGACGATATGTATACTCGACCTCGTAATTCATAACAATTCCTAGTAAATTGCAACTTCAGTATGGTTGGAATTATCTGTCACATAGACCTCGTGCAAATGTCATTCAAGCATATACGGGGGAGACAAGATTGGCAGTTGAGTTAGCTTCACCTTTCACTACCTCCCCCGCCTCACCGCTCACATACCCTAGGCGGTGACTAGCACTTGCGCGCGCACTATACCACCCTATGGTTGAATGTCACTTACTTTGTAATAATAATAGGATAATGCCTGGGTAAAAAAAAAGAAATTCTATTTAGTCCGTCAATCAGATATTAAAAAAATATTAGATACGTATTTTTTGCTTTATCATATTAGTAAAAAATTACTTAGATAACTCGCATTAAAGTTCGGGAGTGGGGGCTTGCTACGTCACTTCTACGTATAAAATCTACGAAGACGTGACGTCATGCCATATTTTAACTCAATGTATCGCCGTAATCTTTTGATTACGTAGAAAAAGAAAAAATACGTGTCCAATATATTTTAATAATCTACATGACGGACAAAAAATCATTTTTTAGTCATCATCCCTATTGCACCTATGTGTATTTTAGTTACACATATTATGCGTTGCAGTATTAAGTGGGTCTTCTGACCCTATTTTGCGTTAGTTTCCATAGTAAAAGCTATATCGTCTGATGTACAGCAGATAAACGATCGTGCTGTCATGATTGTGGGTAGACACGACAAAGTTTTCAGGCTATTATGCCCCGTTATTGTGGGTCCCCGTAACTCCGTGATGGTAATTGAACTTTAGTTGTCTGTGTTGTTGGCAGCTGGTTCTAGGCATGGTGTTGTGTCGGTCAGAGGTCTATGGATTTATGACAGTTCGTTTCTGCTTTATAAAGGGTAATGTCAAATTATGAATTAGCTCTGTCTGATCTATGAATAAAGCCTTTTTTAAACTGCAAAAAGCAGGATCTTTCAGTAGAGATAAGGCGAATCTCAACCAAAGGAAAATTGCCAACTTACACAAAAGTTGGTAATTTTCCTTTGATTGAGATCCGCCTTTAGAATGCTAAATTTTATTTTTTTATTTGTGATGGGGTTTGCTCTTGACTCTAGGTCAGAGGAGACAGAGACAAAGTCGACGATGGAGTGAGCTTACCCAGATGAAGCCTGTTCACTCTCACTTTGAAGAGATTAGGGTTGTATACGTTCGGAAACACAGACGCAGGTAGTGAGTTCCACTCTTTGGCTGTGCGCATTATAAAAGACATTTGGAAGCGCTTAGTGCGAATTGGTGGAATAGCAACCAGGTAGGGATGGTAACTGGCAGTACGTCTAGATGTCCGATGGTAGAAGGGGGCCGGCGGAATGAGGTCGTGGAGTTCTCGGGCACACTCTCCGAAGTACAATCTGTAGAAGACCGACAAGCAGGCAACCTTGCGGCGATGAGCCAAGTTTTTTTTACACATTGTCTGCTTAATTCTTTATGCAAACGCTTCTTTATGCTACACCCTTACCGACCCTTATTTTGCGATGTTTTCGAAACAATAGAGATGCACAACGAACGCACAGGTGCGGCGCGCCGCCCTCGAAGAAAGTTATGAAAACGCGCATGTGCGTCTGCCGCGCCTAATGTATTAAATAGGGTAGGTACCTAAGTGAATCTACAATGCACACCCAAAATGAACTTGTTGCATGTCATCAAAATACGCACGAGTATTTCATCACAACATACCAAAGGCGGTTAGCAGTTTTGGAAGTCGTTTAAAAACGTTTATATAGCTGACATTTATAAAAATGTCGAGCCATTTGGCGAAATGACAGATTTCCCCCACAGTAATGTCGCGTTTTGGAATTTTCGCTTGTTATTGCTCGATTGTAACGACGCATAAAGAGGGTTATGAAGCTGTAACTGTTTCGAACGGGTCATTTTATAAATACGATCGTCTTGTTATTTAATTTGGGACATTGGGAATTGGTTTTACGGATTCGTGGAAAAACCGTACAGTAGGGTAGGCCCACGTTAGCGGTAACACAACCAGTATAAGCAGGCCTCATATTCTATTGAAACTCCTTACTACGCTAGGCCAGCTCAAGGTTAGAGTTTTAGCATTGAAGTGTGGAGTACCTACTGTACTTAATTATAAGGACTGTTTGGACCTTAAGACTGCAGTAAGACGAAGAAGAAGGCACAGGCTGACATTATTATCTTTAAACACACGACAGAATCAGATGGACGGAACCACAAGGCGAGAGAGAATCTACTATCGAAATTCATCTCCGATAACGCCTTCTCCCTCACTGACCATTGCACTTAACTTTTTGCATCACAACTTTGCAATGAATTTCATTACTTACATATTATACCATCATGTAACACGTAATAATAATAATGTTTATTTTATTACCTGCTCTTTCGTAAAACACTATATTGTAGGCTCTTTGAATTGTATCCATGTTTATAGCAGTTTGCTAACACTACCTCTGTGTGCAACAATCACTAGGTACTGCAAAGGAGGTTGAACCTGCATTGAAGTTAATTCAGTTCATTACTATGTATTATTATGTAAATACAAGAACTTTGTTTTGTTATGTTCATGTTTATTTATTAGTACGTATATGCTTTTTGATAACGCGAAAGGTATTTTTTTATCCTGGTGTTAAATCGCGTAAAGGTCTCGTTAATCAGTGACACACGATTTGACCTCATGTTTTAGAAATCTTAAAATATTAAAGCAAACAAGGGCGCTTTATATTGGTTTGATTATTATTTCATATGTAAATTTTTATTTTAGTACTTACGTAAACAAAATTAGAATATTTAAAAGAAGACAAACGTTTTGTACGGTCTCTCAAAAAAAAGAACTCAGCAACAGATTTTGTTGGATTTGTCTTGATGCAGAATAAGGTCTATTAAACCCATAGAAATATAAAATATCTTATAATATAGTATTTATGTATATGTCGTGGCCGGATCTTAGAATTGATCATTTCATGAAGTGTTCAGTCATTTCATGAAATGGCCAGCTAAAGTTAACGTCAACGTTTAATGATATGTCAGTCGACGTTTGGCCATATCATTAATGTAGGGTATCTGTCGTGGTCCAATCGCAGAAATGGCCATATCGTGACGAAAGCAATCTATTTATCGACATTCCCATCTGACCACTGGGCAAATCGCAAAGTAGTTGCATTTCACGCCGCTAATGGCACCCTGACCAAATGGGTTAGGTTAGGTTAGATCTGTGACCAACCGCGCGCGAGCCGAGCGAAAGAAGCGAGCGGTTCCGCGGCAGCGGCCGGCGAGCGCTACATCCAAGTCAGTCGGTTTTAGGACCGATACACAAAAAAGCGACATCAACGCCTCTACCGGTGGATAATCTAACTATTTTACGATATGAACACTAATGTTTGGTCACATCATGAAGTAGTCGTGCGTTTAACTGTTCATATCATCAACCGTAAAGTATTCAATGATCTGGTCAGACCACATCATGATGTGACCAGCGGTCGATGTTCTATTTCATGAAATGCCACCATTTCATAAAACGGTCGAACACTTCATGAAATGATCAATTTTAAGACCCCACAGGATACGCCACACAATATGGCGGGCGAAAGACCTCATAACGTATAATGTTGTATTTTGTATTTGACCCGCTTTTTTCGGCTGTCGGGGTTTTACAATATTTCTCTTTTTAACCAAATTTTTGATTTCTTATTTCAGTCCAAGGAGAAAATGACCCGAGGAGTTCGAAGAGGCTGCGTGCGACTGAGGGCAGCTGTCATAGGCATCGACGATGAAGACGACTCCACCTTCACTATCACAGTAGATCACAAGACGTTCCACTTTCAGGTAATTATCAAAATTGAGCTTTGTGTCGTTATTATCTCATTTTCTCGATGACAGCATTTTTGATCCGTCATCGATGAAAGGAATACCAGTTTTAAATTGTGTTTTACTCAAAAGTTATAAGATTGTTTCTTTTATAGACAAAATCGGCAAATAGGTAACAGATCTCTGTCAAGCGAGCTGATGTAGCATTATCCCGTTTGATCTGATGTCAATGCTAGGGTGGTTGGTAGGCCTGATTCATTTAATTTGATAGGCTTCTGAATAAGTAAAGTTCCAGATCTTGGACAACGATGGAGCTCTATGTAATTAAAGAACTCGCTAGGAAACCCAATTGTATAATTCAATTCTGAAACAAGGAGAGAGTAACCAACTGCCCTTACCTTTACTACTTACAGAACAATAAATAATTTCCATTTTCTCCATATTTCCAGGCACGAGATGGCTCCGAACGGGAACGTTGGGTGCGAGCTCTAGAAGACACCATATCGCGGCACGGCAGACGAGAGCGCTGGTCGCGCAGCATGCCAGCCCCGCGGCACAGACACGGCGACCTGGAGCGCAGGATATCTGAGGCCGACGCCTATCTGCAGATCATGATCGAGCTTGTGTCTGTAAGTACATACATAAACTCACGCCTTCTTCCCATGGGGGTACGCAGAAACTACAGAAACTACCTACTAAGATTTTACATACTTCTTTTGCTTCCTTTACATTCATACACGCACGCTGGTTGCCAGTACTACGCACCTGACCTCCTTTCTGAAGAACACCAATGAGGTCAATATATGTCCTTCTAGGGCGTCCCCTCCCCACTTCACATCTGCCTTGTAAATTTGCATTAATCCTCTCAACATGACCAAACCATAACCACCATTTAAATTTTTTGTCACTACGTATTCTTTTAAACCGCAACGTTGCCTAATCGCATCATTCCTCTCTCTAAGTAAGTAACCTGGTAATATTTACTGTGCGAGCTTTAGAAGACACTATTGGGGTTTTATCAAAGCAAGGAGACTTGATAGATAACCGAGATAAAAATAAAATAAATTTATTTTACCCAGGTAGGGCACATAATATTCACACAAAAAAAAAACATAGTATTGTGGGCCTCACGGCTGTGCCAGTACCCACTTTTCATTTAAAAGCTTGAACTACAACGTTTAAGGTACCCAAAATGAGTCCGGTGGAATTTAAGTATCGTCAGAGCCAAGGTAATGCCCTTAACTTTCATGTTATAGGCTTTGATTTTATTCTACTGCCCTTCATGTGAGCCTGCGGATCAAAGCTAGGTCACTCCGAAGCGGAAATCCGAAGTATCGGCCGAATGTTCGGACCTTTCTTCATACTTTTTTTTTCTATTTCGTTAGGTCGATTCAGATTCGACCAACCTCAAAATGCAGTTCGTTGAACAAACGTCAAAATGAAGTTCGTTCTGATCCGAACCGACTGAACGAAATAGTATGAATTGTAGTAGGAAACGTTCGAACTTTCGGCCGATACTTCGGATTTTCGCTTCGGATTAGCCCCCCATGTGTCTTACTCTGAATATCAATTCGGCAACCATAACCTTCATAGTTTATAGAACCCTAACAATTATTTGCAGCTTATTAAAGTTGATATAATTATGTAAGGGGTGTCTCAAAATCTTTTTTGTTTTTGGTTTGGCGCCAATAACAGACAGCGGGGTTTAGTTTATTTAGTAGCGATAGATCGTTACACGGGATCACAGCGCGCATTTTGCGTGCTAGCATTTTATAAAAACAACAATATGTACACCATTGTTCGACGTGTCTACAGGACACATTTTAATTTAACAACTTTGAGATATCTACCAAGTGAAAGAAAGAAAGAAAGAAAAGAAAGAAAATATTTTATTTGGGACACGCACAGGAAATACAAACAGTAAAAAAAAGAGCATAGTAAACTAACAAAATTAACATTTAAAAAATAAAACAAAATATAACAATTAAAAATACCTGTGCGAGGCCAAAAAGGCTCCTATCTCAGCATAAAGCTGCAATATTTAAATAAATACCGCAGCGCTGGTATTCTGATAGGGCCCAGTGTTCAGTATTGTTTCCAGTATTCTAAGTGCTAATTTAATCAAGCATTGAGTGCGCAAGTTTGAAGAGACTGGGAAAACTATGCTGGATTAATGTCGAGCTCGCAATCAAGGCTATTCCAAGAGCGATGCTCAAGCTAGTGATTGAAATTTCAGTTCCAGGCTAAAAGAGTGTGGGGAAGTGGATTTATGCACATTTACAAGCTCTTGTTTTTCATAACATTACTTCTTTAATTTCACAGTAAAGAGTTGTAAACTAATTCTAGTGTTATTTTTTTAGTATCAAAGACGAAAAACTATCTGAGACACCCTTTATAAATTTTTATTCGTTTTTCTCTCTTTGTCTCAGAAAATGGGCATTCGTGTATCAGAGCTGGCTGACCCACTCGAGAAGAACAAAGGACAAGTTATATTAGACCACTCTAATGTAAGTATAATCTGTTCAATCGTATTAAATTAGAGCCTGCACCCTAATTGCGTAACACACTATCAATTGGAATCTGAATCTTTTTGAAGCAATTTGCTAATCCATTGCTTCATATGTTCGAATTTGTCAATTAATGTTGTTGAACTGCCAAAATGAAACCGATTCCGATTGATTGGGTGTTACGTACTCAATTAGGGTGCTGGTCTGTTAGTCCTTAGGAACCCCTTACCGGAGGGGCACGAAAACAACGCTTAATAAGTGTTTCGCTGTGCCTACACAGCGTATACATCGTCGAGCTGAAAAAAAAAAACATAATCAACATTATTTACACAACGATAAAGTTGAAATTTGTTTAAGTGAAAATATCTGCTTTTGACACGTGTAGTGAAAATCCCTAAGCATTATTTTCGTGGCCCAGGCATGATTTGCGATCTATTTTTCTTATTAACCGTTGCATTTAAGAATACAGAATTAATATCACATGAGTAATGAAACGGAACAGAGACAAAGCTCCACACAACCGCGTTATGATACTTCTACAAGATTGACGCGTGTTTGCGTGACCACTGGCGGCTTCATCGCGTATGGAGAGATACCGGTTTATACCGGCTCGGCCAGTGGTCACGCTCAGGGCTCCGGGTACACGTCGTGCGTCGTGTTTGTTTTCGTTTCACGTTTTGTTTTAATAATAACACATTAGTAAATTATAATAATGAATAAAAACACAACACCGAAATTTAAAAATAGAATCATATTATTATACTTTTACTCGAACAAAATAATGTTATAAAACATTTTTTTTTTTACCATGACGTCACAGGACAAATCCAAGAAGTTAATATCACCAAGAACTTTCCGTCAATTATTTTTTTGTAATCGAACGCATATGCAGGGTGCGCCATTTTTATAGCATAACAAAAAAGTTTTGATTCCAAATAAACTATTTCTTACTCTTTTAACTTTGATCTTTTATTTTAACCCCAATGTGTCATACATTGGGGTTAAAATAAAAGATCAGGTAGTAGACAAGTAATGTATGAAACTGCACATATAACTAGATATTAATAATAATAATATCCTGGGACATTGTTCACACACGGTCATCCGATCTCAAACTAAGCAGAGCTTGTACTATGGAATCCAGATAACTGATTATACTACATATACTACTTTTTTTTTTTGTAAATACTTACGTATATAGATAATTACACCCAGACTCAGGACAAACAGACATGTTCATGCACACAAATGTTTGTCCTGGATGGGAATAGAACACTTGTGTGATACTATTAAACGCTCGTGTGATAATACTCTCATTATGCAATAGTTTCATACGACTACTATTTAATATAACAAAGTGTAAATATGGTTTACTGTACTGTGTGTATAAACAATAATAAAACGAATAAAAACGTTTATTATTTTGAATGTGGAAGATAGATAAATCCTTAATAACCCTGCCTAGAAAGAAAATTCAGCCCGGCCTTTGTGTCTTTACTCATTTTTAGGGTTCCGTAGTCAACTAGGAACCCTTATAGTTTTGCCATGTCTGTCTGTCCGTCCGTCTGTCCGTCCTTGCTTAATCTCTGTGACCGTTAGCACTAGAAAGCTGAAATTTGGTACCAATATGTATATCAATCACGCCGACAAAGTGGTAAAATAAAAATTGGAAAAAATGTTTTATTAGGGTAGCCCCCCTATATGTAAAGTGGGAAGTGATTTTTTTTCTTAATTTCAACCCTAACGTGTGATATATTGTTGGAAAGGTATTTAAAAATGAATAGGGGTTTACTAAAATCATTTTTTGATAATGTTAATAATTTCGGAAATAATCGCTCCAAAAGTAAAAAACAATGTGTCTAACTTTTGAACCATAAGTTTAGAAAATATGAAAAAAATCTGAAAAGTAGAACTTTATAAGGACTTTCTAGGAAAATCATTTTGAACTTGATGGAAACAACAGTTTTTGTACAAAAAAGACAAAAAGTTGTACAAAATAATTTCTGGACTAAGTTTGTAGTATAATCGTATATGCAAGCATTTTTTTTTAACTTCGTTTACATATTTTATTATATTTTTACGGACGGGAATCTACGGAACCCTACACTGAGCGTGGCCCGACACGCTCTTGGCCGGTTTTTTTTAATATGCTGTAGGTTAGCATAATACTCTCGTGTAAAATATTTTTCTAACATGTTTGATTGTTTTACAGGTCATGTTGGACCATATCAAACACTCCATCGTGCTGCTGCAAATAGCCAAGGTAAGCATGATCAATCATTAGCAATTATGTCAATCAATTATTAAAGGAATAAATCATAATTTAAAAAAAAAAATAACCAATACCTAACATTCACTGTAAAGATCAGGAAAAATGGAGAAATATACACACTACATTTCCTACATCATTTATATTTTATTTTAAATGAAATGATTGTTTTATTGCAGAACACAGTAAATCCAGTAAACGGAGTATATCAGGGACCTACAAATCCTTCACAAACTCATATAAAACAAGGTATTTGAGATCTTTTTAACATTTTCACTGTTCAGTGTTCAAGAAGCAGAAGCGAGTTAATAAATTCTCCCAATCAATGAATTAAAATGACTTTATGGGACAGAGAAAGGTTGACTCATGAAAGAATCGTATGAGAATAAAATAAAAATTATATTTCATAATTTTAAAACTTTCATACAATAATGAAACATACGCTGACTGCAATATTAATAACCAAAGATCGGATAATCGGTTGCATATTTACCTAGTTATTTTTTTCTTTTGGCTGTGAAACTATGTCTTCTTAAAGATTCAAGATTATTTATTTGTGGAAACATGAGTACACACACAGAGCATGCAAGATATTAAATTACATTATAGTTATAAGGTCAGTCATGTTTGGCCTTAGTGGCGTACAAATATTTAAATTTGAGTAATAAAAGTTATCGGATAAAATATTAGATTACATAATAACAAAATAGTAAATGTCAATTTTCAAAACAAATTAATTAAATATATGGCCATAGTAACTAATAATGATGAAATGTCACTTAAAATTGTACAGATTGTGTCAAAGATGTATTGATAATATTGGTTAACTAAATGTTGTCATTGAGAAATTCTAGAATACTGTAGTATGCTTTCCCTTCTAGCAGTATCTTTAATTTATTTTTTAATTGACGTGCAAAGCTCCTTTCAACTATTTGGGAATTTATTGACAATTTTAGGGGTCATACAGAAAACATTCTTGTGCATTAATGCAGTTTCCGATCTATTTTTTTTTTTACTACTGGGTGACTTTGAAAACATGCGATACAATTTAATGGATTGTTCTACCTATCAATATAAATAACTTTTACAATGGGACCAACTTGGAATTCGCAAAAAAAAATCGACCCTATACAAAATGGTCCAATCGGGTATGTATGTATGGGAAGGTCGATTTTTTTTTTGCCAATTCTAGTTGGTCCCAAATTAAAAGTTGTTCATATTGGTGGGTAGAACACCCCCCTTAAATTTTGTCGATTGTTTACAAAGTCATCCCGGGATTCCAGAAAATCCGGGAATGCACAACTAATCGGATACATGCTATGGAAACGACTTCTTAAATATGTGGTATTATTTATTTTAAAAATACCGGGACACCGGGTTCACATAATTCGACCGTCCCTATTAACAATGTCGGATATACATTTTTACCAATATTCACTTTTTTTACATAAATCGAATTACAATAAAAAAAATTCTTCACTGTCAAAACAAACTTTGAACTGATGGCAGTTCAAAGTTTGCCCTAACGATAAAAAATAATTTTATGATATTAACAATGTCAGTCCTGCAAAAAGACCACTGTTCAGTACGGACTAAACAGTAGTCTCCCTTCAGAACCGACATTGTTAATAGGGACCATCGAATTATGCGTATGCTATGCTTGTTTACTTGAAATTCAATTGTAACATTACTTATCCTGACGTTTGCTGCCAGTTTAGCAACCTACTTTACAACAGTAGCTAGCTTTCGATTCTATAAAATATATTCTATAGTCAAAAAGTAGGTAAGTAGCTACTAAATTTATCAGTTCCAAAATTGCGAGATATTTACGATCGATACAAAAATGTATTCCATAATAGCCAACACCTGAACGTAAGTAAATATACATTCTGTAATCAGAACCCTAAATTTCTCGATCCCGACATCCCGGGATTTTTTCGATAAAAAAGTAAATTCAATAATAGCCAACACCTCAACTTAGGGAAATATGCATTTGAATATCCGATCTATATTAATAACACATACATACATTTTAGATTAATAAGTAGAATACGTAGTGCTGACCGATTCTTGGTTATGAGAAGTCATTGTCAACACTCACTCAACACGCTAATCAAGCTAGGTGAAGGGAAGTTTATACGAGAGCTCAGATAATTGCACTCCCCTCCGTCCCCCCTCCCCCCGCAATTACCCAAGACCTATCGACAAGACTTGTCTCTAAATAATGAGAGTGGACAGCGCACAGACCTAAATGGTAGGAGCAAGGAGTCCATAATATTTTCAAAACATTTTTTAGGTTTAAAAGTGTGACTGTACAGCAACATTCTAGCATCTGCTATTCTGGGGCCGTATTATGAACTGTTAACGCCATCATTTTCCAGTGATAGAGAGAGACGGAGCTGTACATCACCTATAGCACCATCCCGTTTTCGCAACGGAATCATGATGGCGTTAATAGTTCATAATACGGCCCCTGGTTTGTTGTGGTGGCGGTTATTATGCAAACTCAGAGATGCGCACAACTAAGTTGGAGCGGGAACATTGTGGATACCTACCCAGCTTAAGACTACAATACCTCAAGTTGTCGTTATATCGAAAATACTGCAGCATTAATTTTGAAATAAGTATATGGTAAAGTTGAGGATTCGTGTTAAGTAAGTACTATGTTTGACGAAACAAATTTTCTTCTTCAAAAAAATTACCTCCAAACCGAACACTAAACCGTTAAGTATTAGATCATGAAACTTTGCATAATAATTGAACTAAATACTATGTTTTATAAATTACCATAATTTTTACCGTAAAAAAATACCGCCCAGCACCCTACTCAGTCTTGCTCTCACTCAGTCCGCGAGCAAGATCAAGAATGAATTTGAACTAAGGTAGAGTCCACAGACTCTTAAGAAATCACACAGAGCAGTTCTGTGGGAAAAAGATGTAGTGCGAGTGCAGAGTAGAATTTAAACAAAAAAAACCTTTATTAATTTCTACAAAAGTTGAATACACTTGATTACGATACTGCCGTCGTAAGAAAAAAGGGCACAACTAACATTAAAAAAAAAATTGAGTTACATACATATTTAGAATCAGAAAAAAAAGGCTAATCTGCTCAATTTTTTGTAGATTTTTTAAAAAAATGTTAGTTGTGCCCTTTTTTCTTACGACGGCAGGATAGTAATATCACGCAAGTTGCAACCTATTAATGATACCATAAATCTTTAGTGGAAATTTAATGCACTTGCAATCATTTTATTGTGTAACAAGTAACGAAAGTATGAGCATTTTATCGCACACGGCCATCTTTTTTGGATAATATTTTGGATGGACTGATATATAGGAGAAAGATCGCTGTACTCAAACCGACTTATGCCCGGTTTCTGAGGTTTTTAAACGGAGTTTATCCATTCGATAGTTATTATTGGTTCAATATCGTGTTTCTGAACACTTTGTTAGGGAAGAATTTAGCTTAAAAGTACAGTGAATTACTATATACCCTGAGCCTCTAATTCAGATAATTTTTGTAAACAAAGAAACGTCAAGAAATGTCACTGTCAAAATGACAGGACAGTGGTACAAAACATTATATCATAAAATTTAACACAACAAAAACTAGGAAACAACAAGATTAACAAGTAACACGATGATAATACGAGGGGGCGTTTTTAAGTTCGCGGAATCGGGGGTAAGACGTGGAAATAAAAATACAAGTTTATTTTTCCTTTTCAATATATTCTCCTGCAACCCTAATACATTTTTCAGATCTTTCAATTAGCTTATGTATACCCTCGAAAAAAAATGTTTTTTCTTTGTCTGAAAAATAAGCTGAAACTGCTTCCTTCACTTCTTCATCGCTTGAGAACTTCTTCCCCCGAAGTTCTTTTTCATTTTTGGAAAGAGATAATAATCACTGGGAGCCAGGTCAGGACTGTAGGGTGGATGAACCAAAATATCGAAGCCCACCTTATGCAGGGAAGCCAACGCAACACGGCTCTTGTGCACAGGCGCGTTGTCGTGCAGAAGGAGGACACCTTTGGTTAATTTTCCCCTTCTTTTTGCCTTGATTGCTTCCTTTAATCGCTCTAAGATTGAAGCGTGGTATTCTCCGGTTATGGAGACACCTTTATCTTTATAATCTATCAACAAGATTCCTTCTCACAGTATTTTATTTTATCTCAAAATGACCACCTCCCTGATTATTAGTGAATCAGATAGAGCTTTTTATTCTAATTGCGAGAGTAAAACTCCCACGAATCCATCTTAACTAGTTTAGGAGATATCCGGGGGTAAAACTTTTTACCCATATTTTGAAAAAATAATTAAAAAAATATTAAAAAAATTATTTCATCTAAACTTTTACAGTTGCTTTTTTTTTTTTAGCTACATTTTAAAAGGTCTTGTTTTTATCTATTTTACGAGTCCTTTATGGCTGCTCTAGACCTCGTAGGAACCGAGAAATCAGCGATTTTGTGATTTTCGTTTTTATTTTTTTTTGCCCATGTTCCTCAGTATTAGAATCTGCAATTTACTTTAAAAAAGAGGTAATAAGCTAGACTACCAACACAAAAAAAACAACAATTAATTCCGTGGAATCTCGGAAATACTAAGATTTACCCGAACTTATCCGAACCCGGGGTAATTACCCGCAAATTTTTTTAAGACGTATTTTTTATATTTTTTACTTTATAAATATTAGAAATAGTAGAATTCTTTTGGCTTGTGTTTTGAAAATAATTGTGCTTAAACATCATCTGCGTTAAATAAACTATCTTCGTTGTAAAGAAGTGTTGTAAACTCATTTTCTTCACTCTCGGTACATGCAGTTTCTTCTTCGACATCACTGTTATCTTCATTTAAACATTCAGAATTGTCCGGTTGTAACATTTCTATAACAGCTTCTGGCAGTGGCATTCTCCTTCGGTTACTTAGGCGTTGTTTTAGCCGTATCGCTGATATGACAGGGTCGGATGACTCAAGCGCCCTGTGGAATAAGTCCACCATAGTATGAACCCTAGAATCTTTCCGGCTGTGATGTTCCCTATCCTGACGCCAAAATTTATTCCTCGACTCTCCAGCCTGTTCAGAGAGTAGTCCTATGGGTAGCGCTGAATTCTCTATAATTTTTTCTCCGTGAATTAAGATTTTATGTATAGTAGTAGTCATAGGGTGCCAGTTGTATTTCTCTACATACTTATAAGCCACATTTTTACAAAATGTACCGAATTTTTTTGCGTCTATTGGTAGTCCCGAATTGATGGCTATTAAAATTACATTTAGGTCATCGACGAGCCATTTTTCAATGCCAAGTATATTAGCAAACGTTTGGCGGCTTTGTTCACTTTTGAATACTCGCCGAGCCGTATTGCCGTCATTTGAGGTGCCTGAATTAGGTTTAACAACGTCTACCAATAGACTCATACTTTCCTTAATTTGGTTTTGGATTTCTTTTTTTCTTTCTGCAGTAATTTGTCCCGGATCAGAATTTTTCTTTACTCGCCACTGTCTGACTCTTGGGTCATTTTTATATCCCAAGTGCAGCAAGAATTCCAGGCATCTTATATACGCATGTAACCTCACCCCCGTGTCCTCCAGAGTAATATGTATATACGGGGTTTCAGCGATTGCCTTTCGAGGGTGGACTCCTTCCCGCACCATATTACCTATCACTGGACCAAATTAGTTAGTTAACTAACTAATTAGTTAGTTAAACTAACAGATTACAGGCTTTTAATATTTTTATTGAAGAGAGTAAAAAAATAAATGGACGATTGGGTAGGCCAACGGATCTAAGTAAACCCGAGAGGGTATGTTTGATGTCATTAACTCTTGCAAAACATTTGAATTCTCCGCTTTCCAATGCTCAAGAGGAAAAATTTGCTATGGCTATAGGATTATTTATTTGTAAAGCAGAAAAAAAATTCAAGACTTGTAAAAGCAACTATTCCCATTTCGTGAAAAAGAACAAAGACTGGTTGAACAAATCATTTATAGATGATATTCCTCAAGACTTAGTTCGCTCACGTGTTGATGTTTTTCCTCAAAATTTTACGCAGAGTGCGTTGCACATTGAGGAAGAACAGCATATAACACCTACAGTGAGTGCTAATGACCTTGAGGAACAACATGTAGATACATCATTTACTACTACTCTCAGTCCCTATACAGAAAATAGCAGCAAAAAAAGATTCGAGGAACTTAATCCACGTCAAAAACAAAGAGCCATAAAAAGACTTAAAGCGAAACTGGAAGATGAACCACCTGAAAAATTGACAAAAACGTTTACTAAAACAATTACTGTTGGAGACGAAAAATTAAGTAAAAAAAGTGCACGTGATTTGGAGATAATTATTAATAAGTGTATTGAAACTCCGGACAAACCAACTAAAATACTAACTATGATAAATCAAGATACTCATCCTTATACTCCAGAAGAAACTCTTGGAATAATGATTGACAGAAGATTAAGCGTCGAAACTTATAAATTTTTACAGCAACACTCCAAGAAAAGAGGATTTAATCTATATCCACCTTATCATCAAGTAGCGCAAGCCAGACAATCATGCTACCCTTCAGAAGAAATATCTGTTTCAGAAATCGAAGCTTCTGTTACCCTGCAGGGTTTACTGGCCCACACACTCCAGCGTATCTTAGATTTAAATGATGAATCTGTAAATCATTACATGGAAAAAGAGAATATCAGCCAATTGGCTTGTACTTTTTATGTTTCTTGGGGATTTGATGGAAGTAGTGGGCAATCTGTATACAGACAGGAATTTAGAGAACATTCTGGTGACCCCGATTTTGACGAAAAGTCAATAATTGCTACAACTTTGGTACCATTGAAAATTCAAGAATGCGGAGGCAAAAACAGTTTAATATGGTTAAATCCAGCCCCACAGTCATTTCGTTCTTGTAGGCCTCTTCACATCCAGTATAGAAAAGAGACGCAAGAAAGAATACTGTCTGAAAAAGAATATATAGAGGAACAAATAAGGCTTTTGACTCCTATTACAACACTTACATCAAAAGGATTTATTGTCTTCACAAACTGTAATTTAACGCTGAGCTTAATTGATGGAAAAGTTTTTAATATAATAAACAACACGTCTTCCCAATTAAGATGTGCTATTTGCAAACTGACCTCCACGAATTTCAATAACCTAGACCTTGCTTTTTCAATACCAATTACAGAGGAAGCGGCACTGAAAAACGGCATGAGTCCTTTACATGCGTATATAAGATGCCTGGAATTCTTGCTGCACTTGGGATATAAAAATGACCCAAGAGTCAGACAGTGGCGAGTAAAGAAAAATTCTGATCTGGGACAAATTACTGCAGAAAGAAAAAAAGAAATCCAAAACCAAATTAAGGAAAGTATGAGTCTATTGGTAGACGTTGTTAAACCTAATTCAGGCACCTCAAATGACGGCAATAGGGCTCGGCGAGTATTCAAAAGTGAACAAAGCCGCCAAACGTTTGCTAATATACTTGGCATTGGTCGATGACCTAAATGTAATTTTAATAGCCATCAATTCGGGACTACCAATAGACGCAAAAAAATTCGGTACATTTTGTAAAAATGTGGCTTATAAGTATGTAGAGAAATACAACTGGCACCCTATGACTACTACTATACATAAAATCTTAATTCACGGAGAAAAAATTATAGAGAATTCAGCGCTACCCATAGGACTACTCTCTGAACAGGCTGGAGAGTCGAGGAATAAATTTTGGCGTCAGGATAGGGAACATCACAGCCGGAAAGATTCTAGGGTTCATACTATGGTGGACTTATTCCACAGGGCGCTTGAGTCATCCGACCCTGTCATATCAGCGATACGGCTAAAACAACGCCTAAGTAACCGAAGGAGAATGCCACTGCCAGAAGCTGTTATAGAAATGTTACAACCGGACAATTCTGAATGTTTAAATGAAGATAACAGTGATGTCGAAGAAGAAACTGCATGTACCGAGAGTGAAGAAAATGAGTTTACAACACTTCTTTACAACGAAGATAGTTTATTTAACGCAGATGATGTTTAAGCACAATTATTTTCAAAACACAAGCCAAAAGAATTCTACTATTTCTAATATTTATAAAGTAAAAAATATAAAAAATACGTCTTAAAAAAATTTGCGGGTAATTACCCCGGGTTCGGATAAGTTCGGGTAAATCTTAGTATTTCCGAGATTCCACGGAATTAAGTGTTGTTTTTTTTTGTGTTGGTAGTCTACCTTATTACCTCTTTTTTAAAGTAAATTGCAGATTCTAATACTGAGGAACATGGGCAAAAAAAAATAAAAACGAAAATCACAAAATCGCTGATTTCTCGGTTCCTACGAGGTCTAGAGCAGCCATAAAGGACTCGTAAAATAGATAAAAACAAGACCTTTTAAAATGTAGCTAAAAAAATAAAGCAACTATAAAAGTTTAGATGAAATAATTTTTTTAATATTTTTTTAATTATTTTTTCAAAATATGGGTAAAAAGTTTTACCCCCGGATATCTCCTAAACTAGTTAAGATGGATTCGTGGGAGTTTTATTCTCGCAATTAGAATAAAAAGCTCTATCTGATTCACTAATAATCAGGGAGGTGGTCATTTTGAGATAAAATAAAATACTGTGCTTCTGAGTCCCAAAAGATTGTCGCCATGATTTTTCCCGCCGACTGTGACACCTTAAATTTCTTTGGTGGTGGTGTACCTTTTTTGTGCCACTGCATAGAATCTTGTTTGGACTCAGGTTCATAATGATGAACCCAAGTTTCATCCCCAGTAACAATTCGAGTCAATACTCCATCCTGGTCTTCATTACAGAGGTCCAAAAACGCGCGAGAACACTCTACGCGCTGTTGTTTTTGAGGCGGCGTGAGCATTCTCGGCACCCACCTTGCACTGACTTTGGTCATGCCGAGATGATCGTGAAGAATTTTAAATATGGTTGTATCGGATACTCCAACCATCTCTGCGAGCTGTTTCTTCTTTAGTCTAGCATCTTCCAGTATTAATTTTTCCACTTTTTGAATTATTTCCGGAGTGGTCACCTCGATCGGCCGTCCTGGCCGAGGATCATCTTCAAGTGAGGCCCTGCCTTGCTTAAAAAGGGTATGCCACTTATAAACCATGGTTTTACCGGGGCAAGACTCCCCGTAAACGGATGACATCTCTTCTAGTATGGTTTTAACCGATTTACCTTGCTTGGTAAGGAACTTTATGACAGCGCGGTGCTCGATTTTCTCCATTTTTCACAATGTTCTTCCCAACTGAGTTGTTTGATCGACGATAATTCAAATAGTAATGGCCCGATTAAAACAAAACGTTCTATTTATACTAATAATGAGCTACTTAACCAGTTACGACTAAGGAAAGTACCCTCATTTATTAATTACCTACCCATTCCGCGAATATAAAAATGTACCTACGTAACACAACAACACAACGAAATTAACAAACACGCAGCGAATAACTTGATCGGGGAAAAGAAACCGAATGAATGAAAATACCACGGGAAAAAACGAAACTTAGACGTACTATCAAGTGAAATTTGAAAATGTTAGGAACTCCTGCAGTGTTACCAGTATCATAAAATATTTCATACCAGAAAATCTCCACTTATTAATAACTTTGTTTAAAACCGAAAATTTCTATAAATAATAATGAAAATCTTACCTTTTTTTCGCCATTTTCTGGGAATTACCATTAAGAAGATATTTTTTCGTGTGTTTATCATATCACCTTTGTTTACAAAAATTATCGGAATTAGAGACTCATGGTATAGAGGGATTATCCGAGGACCTCAAAAGCCGAGCATAAGGATATGGAAGGAATTCGCTTTTGTCGAATCAATTAGCTATTGAGAGATCCTCAATCTCAGAAACCGGGCCTAAGTACCTGGCTACGTTAGACTTTGTTATAAACACATATTTCCCTCTTAGATGCAGAGTTATCTCCTCGAGTGGAGATGGGCGCTGAGTGTCGCGAGCTGACCACACCGACCCACCCGTTACCATCGCTTGAACACCTCGACGCGCCTAGTAAGTATTTTGCCTACAGATACACGTCTCCCCCCCCCCCCTCCCCTCCTTAATAAACGCAGAGATCCGACCTCTACTTTTAACCATACATTTTCGAGGTTAAAGTTTGGCATAACTTTACTATTGTGTGGATGAATTCAAGCTCTAGGCTAGGTTCGGCCGAATTTACAATATTTCCAATACAATTGGAACTCAGTCTAGAGTGCAATGCGTAATCATACTGTAGACCTTTTTTTAGAGAGTTTTCGCATTGAGATATTTTTTTTTAGTTATCAAGGCTTAGCCATAAAATAACGCGCGGCAGACGTGGGTATCTCCCATAACAAAAGAAATAAATAATACATGTCTTGTGGAATAAAATTCACGTAGGAGCAAGTGCATGATACTCTAAAAAGTGCTGTTTTACACAGAGCTAATCGCGTTTGTCATACTTCTGCACAATCTTCACGACTGTCCTTTCACTGTTATCATCAACCCATCTTGCTGATGGGTCTCCTTACAGCAGCGACAATAAAGACCACTTTATAATGTATAGCTAATGTATAGCTGTTAGCGTATGCCGTACGAGCAGAGATTGGAATAGGTAGAGTAAATTTGGGAGTAAGTAACATAGAGTAGATAATAACTCCTCTAAAATCCCGGAATAATAAAAAACAAATCTAGTCATTTATTCAAACTAGGCTGAGAATCAGCACTTTTCTAGCAAAATTACATAAGACAGTCCCCCAAAACGCCCGCCCCACAGCTCTGTTGAACGAAAAAGAAAGAAGTCAATTTTCATACATCAAAAATGGTCAAATTCAAGTTGCAACTTCATCTCAGCGACAATCCGTGTTAAAAACTTGTCACAAATGTAGGTAAATCACTCAAAATCAAAGCTAGGCGCATGGTTCCAATTGGTCGTTTTTTATGGAGAATTGCCGGCAAAAAACTCCACTGACGTTACTCTTTTATAAGAAATGCCACGGTTTTTTAACGACTTTACTACTGACGAATAAATGAACTATTAACTGTAACTATTTTGCTCATACTTATGAGCATACTCTGTTTAGGAATTCTAATGATGTCTTTATATTTTGACAGTCAACACCAAGATAACGAAATGTTCATTAATAAGGTCATAGATGGCCATAAACAATTTTTTTTTTATATTATACGTATTATTAATTTCATTGGTACTGTCCTTATACCTATCTATATTATGTATTTAGTAGCTAGATACTGTATTTTGATTGTATATTCCTACTGTCCGTGAATTGACAACGCCATTTGTTTACATGACAAGCGATGTCACTGCTGGTGCCCGACACTTCATACTCCTCGTCTGAGGGAGAGGATGACTTCTACGATGCGGACGACGAGCCTGTTAACACTATGCCGGGACCCAGGTTAGTCAATTATTATTACTGCCGACAAATTGCTTTGCAGTTTGGCTAAAGTTATTTTAAAGAAAAACGATGTAATATTATGGATGAAATATTTTTTTTTTGTTTCGTATATTTTGGGTCAGTTCAGACAGAACGGAAAAATTCTCTCGCAATTTACTGGCTCCTTTTGAAATAGGACCGTATTACCATAGCCTAAAGTATAAAATTGTATGAAAACCGTCCGCGAGCCGACTGTGTTGATATTTATACAATTTCATACTTTGGTAATACAGTCCTAATTTCAATGGAGCCAGTAAATTGCGCGAGGATTTTACAGTTCTGTTTGAACTGATCCTTTCAGTGTCTCGTCCGCGAGGGACTAATTATTTCAAATTGCAAAGTGTAAACTCAGCTGTCACGGTGGATGTTTGAGTATCCGCTTGCGCGCTCGAGCAATTACACTTAATAACGTTCCGAATACTTAATTATGGACAATTGTATACCCTACTTGTAGCTTTGTTTATCTGTGGGGTAAATACCCCACACATAAACCACAAACAATGGCGCCGATTCCCTTGTTCACAAACTAAACTAAATTTAAGTTCAGTGCATCTTTTTCATTCTATTTCATTAAGAAAAGGACAGACGATAAATATTAGTTTAGTCTTGTCAAATTTAGATACTCGTTATACAAGTTTAGACGTGATTAAAAAATTGGCTACTAAAAATACGTCAATTTACGTCAGGCGCTGACTAATTGACAGGACTAAACTAATATTTATCTTCTGTCCTTTTCCTAATTAAATAGAAGGAAAAGATGCACTGAACTTAAATTTAGTTTAGTTTGTGAACAAGGGAATTGGCGCCGGTAGCTCGCACTTGCTCGATATGGCCCACGTGGCTGCTAGGAACATACGCGAGCGCACGGAATTAAATATTGCACGCTATTTTTATTTATTTATTTATTAAAACTTTATGCACAAGTAAAAACAAATACCGTACAAAGGCGGACTTAATGCCTGAGGCATTTTCTACCAGTCAACCTTAGGGTGATGCAGAGAAAACATAAGGTGCAATATAAAGGATAGATAACACGAAAATAACTATAAAATAAAAGAATAAATACAACAATATATACATATATACATACATATAATCAGAATAAACTTTGTCAGGAGAAATAACGATCGGTAGAGGAGAAATAACAATCAGTAGAGGAGAAAAAGAATCCAACAAATCAGCGCAGAGATGTTTCTGCCAACTTCTTACGTATATGCTCACGTATCTTCACTTTAAAAGACAACCGATTGGTTAATCTCTATTTTGTTTATCTCTATTTAAGTTAATTATCAATTAATCAATGGAAACTGCTCAAGTATTTTGCTGCTCTATCTGCGCTGACCCTAAAGGCGGAGACTGACTTGTAACGTTTGTTTGTAATGTATCGAGTTTTTGTAACGAGTTACAGTAGTCAGTGCAGCGAGCCGAGTCGCTCGATGCGAGCATTGCGAGCGCATTTTACCGCCATTCTTGAGCCATGTGGTCGAAGCGAGCGTTCGCCGAGTCTTGTGTATAGCTCCCCTCGAATGATACATACATTATAAACAAACGTTATAAGTCAGGCTTAGCCTTAAAGCTACATTGTGTTTTAAGGCGTCTTGACAGTGTGCGATTTCTAGATTTTTATTTAAAAGGTGTGGTTATTTACTTATTGAAATAGTCTTTATTTTTTGTCTATTGATCTACTAAAAAGGACATCACGATAAATACCGATTTCATAAGTAAGTAACTAAGAACGGGTGTGAAATTTACTTGATTTAAACCGAGACGAGTAATCGATTTTTTTTTTTAAACTTCTGTGTGATTTTGCCCTATGTTTTATTCGACAAGGTAGAATTTTCAAGATAATTTAACAATTCAACGTCATGTAAAAATAATGCATCCTCAAATGGACTTCATAATCTGGAAGCATCACAACATGTATCGCAGGTAAGTGAATACTACCCGAAGAAGTCAAACTGTAACTAATTAATCTCTCAGTTTAGCCCGCTATCGACCCGAGCTAAGTTTGGCCACAGTTCGCGACTAAAATATGCAGAGTGAGCGCGGCTATTATAGACTTTAGCTAAACTGTACCCATTGTAATGGATGATCTGTGTTTTGGTATTTAAACATTTGCAGTGTGTTATACCAAATATTTGGTTTTATTAAGATATTTGAACTATGCGGTCTTTTCTTTTAAGTGGTTGTAAAGAGGAAACAATTTAGTTTTACGTAATTTTTTGGGGTCCGTACCTCAAAAGGAAAAAACGGAATCCTTATAGGATCACTCGTGTATCTTTCTGTCCGTCTGTCACAGCCAATTTGCTCCGAATCTAATATACCGATTAAGTTGAAATTTGGTACACGTATGTATTTCTGTGACCCAAAGACGGACATGTAACGTAAATAAATGATTTTTAAATATAGAGGTAAATTTTGGGGGACAAATAAGAACATTAAAAAAAAGTTTTGCAAACTGTAACGTGTGATATATCAAAATGTGTGTTTCAAATATATATTTTTGTATAATTTTAAAATAAATTGTTCTAAAGTTATTTAAGAAAATAGACGAAAATTTACCATTCCCCTCCCCTTATCTCCGAAACTACTAAGTTTAAAATTTTGAAAAAAAATACAGAAAATAGTTCTATACCTATAGATTACAGGAAAACCTATAAGAAGTTTGTGGTCTTAAAATAACATGGTAAACTCAATATTGTGCGTACAAACTTACATTTGCAGTTGGAATGTATGGTAAATCGCGGAAAAGGATCAGCTGCTCCCTACATTTATGTTCGCTTAACTCGTCAAAATGTTGGGGACAACAGATTTTTTTTTTTGTTGCGATTACAGGTTTGGCCATAGTAATAGTTGTTTGTTGTCATGGGTTTAAGTATTGGTAAATTACCGGTCACCCTATATAGACATTGGTTGTCGCTATCATGTGCCATATAGCGGTACCTACGTTTCGAATTTCAATACGGTTATTGAGGGCTGTCAAATTTTGTCACCTCTCTCGCTCACACGGGACCAAATTTTTAAGATTGTTAAATGACGAGATCCTTTTTTGAATGTAATCAATTGGCGAACTATTCTATTCTCTTCTATTGTGTTATCTAATGAACTCAGCTCAAAAAGTATTATGCTAAAATTACCTTTTAAATTAATATTAAATAATATCAATAGGGATGATGCTTGGGTAAAAAAAATGACATTCTATTTAGTCCGTCAGACAGATAATAAAAAAAATATTAGACACGTATTTTTTGCTTTATCATATTACTAAAAAATGACTTGGATAACTCGCATTAAAGTTCGGGAGTGGGGGCTCGCTACGTCACTTCTACGTATAAAATCTACGAAGACGTGACGTCATGCCACATTTTAACTCGAATGTATCGCCGTAATCTTTTGATTACGTAGAAAAAGAAAAAGTACGTGTCCAATATATTTTAATAATCTACATGACGGACAAAAAAAACATTTTTTAGTCATCTTCCCTATTGTGTTCAATTAGCGAACTAGTAAATACTAGTTCGTTAATTGAACACATTTTTCAAAAAAGCATATATTTTCATTTAACATTCTCAAAAATTTGGTCACGTGTGAGCGCGAGAGGTACAAAATGCGTCAGCCCTCTTGAATCAGCTGTTAGTATTTGAATCATATTGCTTTGGTATTTAGTTATTCACCCAACAGAAACACAACTCCAGTTACATAAAATGACAACGGTAGGTAATACCTAATTCTTATATTCCGTTCTTCTGTAACTACCCTTTTCCGTGACTCAACCATTTGATAACTTGATAACGACATAACTTAGGTAATATTACATTAGTTATAAATAGCTCCATTGAGACCGAGTTTAAATTGAACTTGCTACATAGATCTTTATCATACACCAATGTAGCGTTATTATTCGTTTAATGATAACTGTTTATAAATCTTAGCTTTAGATAAGCTTTATCGTGCAATGAACTTATTTAAGGTATAGTTTGACCAAGACCGCTGTACCGCGCCATAGCAATGCGCGGCGACGCGGGGTGCAGCGCTGGCGAATGAGCGGTGGGACGCCGTGAGCGTTGACGAATGAGCGGCCTGCACCGCCCCCCGTCTCGCCGCGCACATACCTACGGCGCGGTATAGCGGTCTTGGTCAAACTATAAGAGGTCCCAATGAATATTTAATCGCCGGTTCTTTTACTGCAAATGGGCCAGAAAAGACCGTCATTGTTTCTATGCCCGATTAAACCATTCTTTCATTAAGATGATACCAGTCTAATGTTTTTTGTATTCTGGATATACTATATGTCGCCATTTATGTACATATATAGGGGGCGAGCCTGTTGCAATCAGCCGCACAAATCCAGACTCCAGAACTACCATTCCAAAAAAAAAGCAGCTACTGAGAAATTCCAGGTCGTAATCAAAATCAAAAGTCATTTATTCAAACTAGGCTGAGAACCAGCAGTTTACGAACGTCAAAATTACGTAAGACAGTCCCTCAAAACGCCCGCCCTTCACCACTTCCTAGTGCTTAAAAAATCTCAATAACACCTTGCCCGACCTGTGAATCGAACCCAGGAATTCATGATCAGCAGTTGCGCTTGCAACCACTCTTCTGCCCATGTCCCAATTTATTTGAGGTCGGCGCAACATGTCTTTTTCTTCCATGCTTCTCTATTAGTCGTCATCTCGGTAGTTACTCCCTTTCAAGCCATATTACGAGTATCTTTCACACAGTCCATCCATCGTTTCTTTGGTCTTCCCCTACCCGTATAGCCATCCACATTCCTACTCAAAACTTTTCTGACATTTTCCTCATTCCTCTGCATCACATGCCCATACCATGACAACCGATTTCCACACGACTTTTCAGTCACCTTATTTTTTATTCTATCTATTCGCGTAAACCATCAAGGCAGTCATGTTTTAAATACATCAATTTATTATGTTCAAGTAGGCCTACTTTTAGAAGCCGTATCGAAATTTTGCTTCAACTTTTATCCAATGATTTGTTCATTCAACATTGTTAAGAGGATTGTGAAGCTATAAATTTTCATACAAAAAGAGATAACGTTTTTCTCCCCGTAAAAATAGTCTAATTTTTATAATTTTTGGAAATGTTGTTGGTATAATGAAAAACTAGGTCCGCACTTTTTTATTATAAAGAAATATTGTATACAATATAAGTTATTAGCATCTAAATATCTATATTTTTGACATAAAAACATCCTCGAGCATTTTTATTTTTTTAAATTAAATTAAATTGAAATACTAAAAACGAAAAACCTACAGACCTAGATTAAAGTGTACTGAATGTAATGAGATTAAAATTGTCTAATTTCGTAAAGGTTTAGGGGAGTAAAAACTTTATCGCCCGAAACAATATTTATGTAAATAATTGTATGAAATGTAGGCAATTGCATCTAAAAATCGCGCCGCGTATCGGCGCTTCACAGTCCTCTTAAGTCCTAGGTTTCCAACCCAACTAACTCACTACAAAATTCACACCGTAAATTAAATTCTTAATAAGTTCACATCACGTTTCAGTTGTAGTAAAGCAAAGTACACCACCTAAGGGTGGTTATGTCGTCGACCCGCGACCTAATTCCGGCGTGTAGGTCCGATGCATATTGTATGCAGTTTGCATGGTTAATAATGTGCAAAGTGACGAGGTTTTTGTTCATGGACGGGGCGATACTGATGTATTGGCTCGCTTATCGCTAGGTCAATCGCGGTTATGAAAGAAAAATACGAGATTTTAAATGGCCCCGTGGTGCAAAGCGTTTTTATTTATTTACTCCAATAAAACACGGAAGTAAAGAAATAAAATGTATTTATGGGGACACGCACAGGAAGAACACGAAGTAAATATTATAATTATGACAGAAACATAGTAAAATTAAAACACACAGAATATCGACAGTTATATTAATTTCTTGATTTAAATTAGATCTTAGTAAAACTGAGAAGTTTTTTAAACGGATTGAACAAATACACTGGACTAATACTGCTGAAGTAATCGTGCTATGTTATTGGTAAATCAATCTGCCTAGCCTTTTCCCAACTATGTTGGGGTCGGCTTCCAGTCTAACCGGATGTAGCTGAATACTAGTATTTTACATGGAGCGACTGCCTATCTGACCTTCACAACCCAGTTATTGGGTAATACGATACCCCTTGGTAAGACTGTCAGACTTTCGGGCTTTTGACGACCCGTAACGACTGTCAAAGATCCATGAATGACAGCCGGGACCAAAGGCTTAACGTGCTTTCCGAGGCACGGTGGAGTCTCGGTATGTAAAGATGGTCACTCATCTACGGACCAACCCTGGCAAGCGTAGCTTAACCTGATGGATCGACCCGTGCGGCTGTTTTTACTTAGCGACAAGCTCCTATCTATATAATCTAACATAATATTAAATCAATCTTTAGTCTGAAAATATTTCAAACATGGCACTTTAAATATCTTTTTACTATAAATTTCATCTACAAAAAAAATAAATAATAATACTTACCTATAAATAAATAAAAAATCTTCCTACCTATAAATAAATACCTACCTACGTATATACCTATAAGTTTTACCTATGTAGTTCATTACTCCAACTAAATCCGACCACTCCATTACCCGTATTCGGGTTACGGGGTAAGTTAGACATACATTGCCGTTTTCATTTTCAGGTCAATTGACAGCGGCTACTGCTAAAATAATCGGTCAATGAACTACGAATCGTTTCGCGGTCGTTTCGCATGGAAGTATCATTGTATTGGATACGTTGACCTAGTTTTATGTTAATATACCTATATTGGTACCTACCCGTGTTAATATAGGTAATCGTCGCATACAAAACTTCAATACCTACTTCCCCGAATGTATAGGACGACTGATTTTTAGGGTTCCGTACCAAAATGGTAAAAAGGAATCCTTACGGTGCGACTCAACCTGTCTCTGTCTGTCTGTCCGTCTGTCACAGTTGGATATCTCAAGAACTACTAATGCTATGAACTTGAATTTTGGAATAGTTTTAGATGACGTTTGGCCAAGTATTTTGCGAATAAGAAAGAAAAAAAATGTATATATTTTTTTGCAACAGGGATTGAAAGGGGGTATCATATGAAAGAGCGCTGTTTGCACATTCTCAAAATGTTTTCTTAGGCCGCATTGTTTTTGACTTTTGATGAAAAATGTAAAAAAATACCGTTCCGTTATCTCCGAAGTTTGCATAGAGAAAAATCTGAAATTATTCTATGTGAATTTTCGACGTTCAAATATGTACCCGTGTATGTTGTCTGAATCTATGCGGATGATCTATTAATAACTTCCTATCACTGTTATTTACATAGCAGGTAGTGGTATTCGAATGTGTGGGGTAGGTACCACAAAAAAAAAATTAAAAATAAAAACTTTTTCGCAAAAAATAAAACCGACTTCCAAAACAAAACACTACAAAGTGAAAAAAAAAAAGCTTTCGTCTTAATAATTAACTTCTTGACACACAGCTTTACATTTTGTACCCACAGTATAATCTTTAACAGCTCTTAAAAGGGTGTGGGTGTAAATACCACCCACGCACCAAAACAGCACAGTTTACCCTACTTTGGGTAATGTGTAACCGGCATTAGGCGCCTCCACAGCACTCGCGAGAAGGATAATTTTATTCATAACCTACAAACACACTGAGCAAATATCCAATAACACGGTACAATTATGCTTACCTTATTCTTAATTGAGGAGCTGGCGAACACATCCGGACTTGTCCTGTAATTGTTTTATTTTTTGAGTAGAGGTCAAAAATTTAAATAATCTAATTTAAAGTTTATTAAGCTAAACTTAATTAGGTCGAATTTTATTATGTTTTAGTAAATGAATAGTGTATCAGAATTTAAGCTTGAATCTGGCTAAACCCTAATCACCCTTTTCTTTTTACCCGACTGCCAAGGGAGGGTTATGTTTTTCGCGCGTATCTTGTATGTTTGTAAATTTCTTTATTACCTCGTATCTTCGAAAGGGCTGGATGGATTTCGACAGTTAAAGTATCGTTATATTCGTCTTAGAAACCCAAGCGTCCTTAGATAGGTGTTTGAAAAAAGAATGGCAGATTTTTGGCGCGAAATAGTGATACGTTAACTTATCGAGTTGGGTATCAAAATAAAGGAAATTAAAAGGCGATTATAAAAATATAATATAATATTTTTTAATTTAATTAGAAATAATAAATTGGTTAATTCAATAATTGATAAATATATAGTAGCCCAATCATTCTTCAATTGTGTAAGTATATAATATAGGTAGGTATATATTAATGAAACTAAAAAGATTGAAATAAAAACATATTGAAAAAACAAAATACCCGCCTGCAAGAGAAAAACAAGCATTACCTATAATCTATTGAATTTTGGTATCGCAGGCGGTGACAAACCAATAACCTGAATTATGGTGTAATTTTTGTTTGTCCCCGCCTGCGATATCAAAATTCAATAGATTATAGGTAATGCTTGTTTTTCTCTTTTCAGTTATGTGTTTGTGCAGGCGGGTATTTTGATGTTTTTTTTTTGGACTATTTCATTTCATCCAACTAGACAATATCGAGTCCGTTTCTGATTGAAAGCACAGTTTTTTTTTGAGGCATTTAGAGTCAGTTTTGATTGCATATATTTCGTTAGTAAATATAAGAGCGCAAAAAAAATGTAGTGTATGGACAAGACCGGCTTTGTTCGCCAGCTCCTCAATTGTTTAGCAAAGGAAATAAGCAGGAATGGTACTATTGTAATTAACATTACTCTTGTGCTCCTCGAAGGGATGAGCAGAGGTGTGATTTCCCCAGTAATGTTACATGTATAAGTCCAAGGATATTGCGGCGAGCCTATTGCTATTAACAGAGATCGGATAATCGGATGCATATTTACCTAAAGTTAATTTTTGTCTACGAAACTATGGAAGCGGCGTCTTATTTTTTTTTTCTTAATATAAATCCTGGGATTCCAGAATATCCGGGAATGCACAAGTAATCGGTTATATGGTATGGAAAAGACTTCTTAAATATGTGGTATTATTTAATTAAAAATATCGGGACACCCGGATCATATAGGCAACTATTCCTATGCTTGTTTAAGTACTTGAAATTAATTTATAACATTACTTATTCTGACGTTTGTTATGCCAACTTGGCAACCTACTTTACAACATTAGCTAGCATTCGATTCTATAGTCAAAACGTACTTTTATCAATTCCGGAATCCCGAGATTTTTACGATCGATATTAACCAACACCTGTAGGTAAGTAAATATACATTCGATTCTATAATCATAACTAAAAATTTGTCGATCCCGGAATCCCAGGATTTTTTTTCAATACAAAAGTGCATTCCATAATAGCCAACACCTCAACTTTAGGTAAATATGCATCCGAATATCCGATCTTTAGCTATTAACCACGGCAGAAGTCCATACTCAGTGTTATTGGGTTTTCCCTTCAGGAATTTCTCAGTAGCAGCCCTGAGTCTGGATTTGTGGTCGGGTGATGGCAATAGGCTCGCCCCCTGTTATATGGTACTTAAACATAACTGGCGAAATGTGGGTGTACTATACGTGCACTTCCTTTGGGGAATACAGGCATGTTATTATGACTCCAAGCTGCTACCTAAAATTTCCAACTGGGAACATTTGCCTTGACCTAGGTATCGAGGTCAGGACCTCACGCTCAACAGTAGCTCTTGTAACCAGACCAACGGTATGTTTAACCGACAAAAAAAGTAGGAGATTCTTAAATATCACACACTCACTCACCCACACCAACACACCCTACTTTGCTGTCTAGTTAATTATTTGTTTTTTCCTTGTCTTAAATTGTTTTAACTGCCATCCCAACATAATCATCTATTTATATTACTGTGACTTGTCCGTGTAGTTTGGAGGCCTGGAGACCTGTAACACAGGTATTCCTAGCTAGTACAGGCTCCAGTCCCCACAACATCAATGTATGTTTGTATACACAAATTATGTATTGTACCTACAAATTTTTCATTAGGTAAGTGGTGGAGAAAATAAACGTTATTATTATTATCTCCTTTATTCATTTTTTTTACATATAAGTTATATTTTTAAATATTAGAATTAAAAAAACAAAACATTTAAAAATATAAAAAATAGAAATCCACCGGCATGGGGAACAGGGTCCAAGCTACCGGTGGTTAGGGTCCCAGAGACAGGAACCTCCTCACAATACGCGCCGTATCAAGGAGTACTGCCTTCTGAATCAGGCCCTTCACCCAGCCACCCAACGAGAGCCTCTTGAGATGTTGGTCGAGGCTCTTAGCGATAAGGCCATTGACCGTAACGACTATCGGCACAATGATTGCCGAGTCCACATTCCACATAGCGACAACCTCGTGGGCTAAGTCGAGATACTTCAATTGTTTCTCCTTCTCAGCCTTCACGAGGTTCTCGTCATGCGGGATAGTGACATCGATTATCATTGTGCGGCGCACTGATCGATCTATTACCACTATATCAGGCTTATTGGCTACAATAGTCCTGTCAGTGATAATAGATCGATCCCAGTATATCGTGACATGGTCATTCTCGAGAACTGGGTCGGGCACATACCTGTAATACGGTACCTCAGAGTCCACAAGGCCGTATTTCAGAGCAAGTTGCTGATGGATAATCCTGGCTACTTGATTATGCCTGTGCAAATACTCGCCGTTAGCTAAACGAGAACACCCAGAAGTAATATGTCTGATAGACTCACCGGGACAATGGCATGCCCGACATATGTCGATCGTCCCGTCTTTCATTATATACTTCCGGTAGTTATTCGTTAGCATAACTTCATCCATAATCGCACAGACTGAACCTTCGGTTTCCCCAAAGAGGTCACCGAAGCGTAGCCAGGCCACGGACGCTAAGAAATCTACGTCGGGCCCATGAAGGGCCCGGAAAAAGCGTCCGTGAAGCTCCTTGCTTTGCCATACTTCCTTGCGGTCGTTGGTACTAAGCACCACAGGTTTGCGCCAGTTCTCTTTAGCCAAGGACAACGGGGTGAGTCCCTTGTCCACTGCAACCACATCTCGGTGCATACCCACGTCAGCCTTGAGAAAATATTCTCTGAGACTGCACACCTCGCGGTTGTGGAGGGTCTTAGCATTTAAAAAACCTCGACCCCCGCACTTCCGCGGAATGTACAGCCTCATGACAGACGAACGTGGGTGATGCATCCGGTTTGCAGTCAGCAGTGACCGGACTCTCCTGTCCAGGGCGTCTAGTTCCGTCTGGGTCCACTTTAGTATGCCAAAGGAGTACATTAGGACCGGCATGACCCAACCGTTAAAGGCACGCACCTTGTTGCCGCCTGACAAAGAACTATTAAGTACCTTTTTCAGGCGACCAAAGAAGCGCTCCTGCAACGATTGTTTCACGTCAGGTCCGTTAATGCCTAACCCCTCTGACATACCCAGGTATTTGTAGGTATCAGTTGCGGAGAGTGATCTCAGGTTTATAGAATCTGAGAGTTGTAGTCCCTCAGATTCCACAATCCCGCCCCGCTTTACATGCATGACTGCACATTTATCTACACCAAATTCCATCCTGATGGAATCACTAAAAGTTTTAGTTACTTTTAGTGACTCCAGCAGTTGCAATTTGTTGGTGGCAAACAGTTTCAAATCATCCATATAAAGCAGGTGGGATATTACCTGACCCCCTCTCCGCAAAGGACAGCCCAGCCCTGTACCCTCCAGCAGAGTGCTAAGAGGGTTCAAGGCTAAACAAAACCACAGTGGACTCAGACTGTCGCCCTGGAATATTCCCCGCTTAATCCTAATAGGTTCGTTGCTCCCCTGAATTTGTCGGCATCCTGGATAGCGAAGAACCGTCCTCCACTGCCCCATACACGTCGTTAGGAAGGTGCTCAGAGTTGTATCAATTTTGTACAACTCTAACACACTCAAGAGCCATGTATGCGGCACTGAATCAAAGGCCTTCTTATAGTCTATCCAACATGTCGACAAATCCTTTCGGGATCGACGGACCTGTTGGCTTATGGCCATGTCAATGAGGAGTAGCTCCTTGGTGCCGCGGGACCCATTCCTACATCCATTTTGAGAGACAGACATAATAGAATTCTTTTCTAAATGAGAATTAATTTTCTCTCTCAAAATGGATGTAAGGAGTTTATAGACCGTCGGCAAACAAGTGATCGGCCTATAATTTTTGGGTTCCGTGGCATCACCTGACTTATGGAGCAGGTGAGTAACTCCTGTTGTAAAGAGCTGTGGCAGCGACCCAGACTCTAAGGCCGACTGGAATTGCGATGCTAAGCACGTGTGTGAACTTTGCAGCCATTTAAGCCAAAAATTGTGCAGTCCGTCCGGTCCCGGAGATTTCCAGTTCGGTATCGGACGGGCTGCACTGGCTACATCAGAGGAAGTAATTATTACTTCCTCCATCTCCGGTATGGCGTCACACACGCGCTCAACATCCCGCATCCATTCAGCCTCAGTATGGCAAACGGGCACCGACCAGATGTTACGCCAGAATATGCTAGTGGCATCATCATCCGGGCGGCATACGTCTGCTCAGGTCGCTCCCATGCTCTATACACCCACCTTTGATCACGCTGGAATATGCGATTCTGGGTATACCGCTCAACCCGTCGCTTATACCTACGGATACGGCTTGCCCATGCACAGACCTTCTGCTTCAGGAAGTCAATGCGCTCTGTGACACGGGACATATATTCTTGAGGACTGATTCCAGTCCCCGAGAACGCCCGCCTCACAAAGCGCATCACTCTAGGGCGAGTATTGCCCTCCCTGAAGCAGTATAGTTTGCCGATGAGCACCCTGGTCCCCTCGATACGCCGCTCGATCCTGCACTGCCAGGCTGGAACAGCGGGTTTTGGTCGTGTAGCTATGTCACAATTTGGAAATTTGACATTGGCTACACGACACGCCGCAATAGCCGCGCAATACAAGATCGAGTGCGTATCTACGAGATCTTCGCTGCTTTCAAAATAAAAACCAAGCAGCGAATCCAAGGCACACACCATCGCCCTATTCGTTCTGTGCATAGGCAAGCGAGGTAAATGTGGTCTAAGTTGGACGGGGGCAGTTCTAAACTCCCGAATCGCATCCTCCAGCGCGCTCCTCAATCGTTCGTTATACTGGCTACTTACCGTAACAATCTCATCGCCCCCCTCCTCATCATTAACATAAGACCGCGGTTGGGTTATGTCACTGACTAGAGGTTGCACCGCGGTCTGTGACGGGACAGGGACGATACGATTGCTCAGTACCTCTGAGCGCAGCCTATCAAGCGCGGCGTCGTCCAATCTGTGATTCCGTTGGATAACCCGCACCTGATCCGAAAGTCGTTGGGCCGAGACGTTGATGGCTGGTTGAAGCGCCTGGAACAGAGACAGCATCCTATCGCGGTACGCAGTGAGGTTAGTTCCCCCCTCTGTAGCCCCGTAATATGCGCGCATGACGTTCTCATTTATTTGTTGAGTCCATTTCATGCGCTGCACACAACCACCGGCAGCGGGGACCCGGCTCGGGGCCGGTTGGCCCCTAGATCCCATGCCGTTCGGTGGCCGGCCTCTTCTCGGCCGACGAACTGGTGGTGGTGTTGTCGGCGGCGAGAAGTATTCGTCGCTCGAGCTCGACGCAACTGCAGCAGCCGGTATCACTGGACTCACGTCTGGAGCAGGTTCCGGCAACTGCGAGGCGGAGCTGAGCGACGAACCCGAAGATGTTGGGCGTGTGTTTCGTCGTGCCCGACTTCTCGTCAGCATTGTTTTTGGTCTTCTATTCTCCGTGTCATAGTTCAATAGTGTAGTACCTAGTAGGTGGTAGTTTTATTCTTGCATCCTGGTTTGGTTTTTATGCCAATTGTGGGTTGGGTGAATTGGTGTAGGAACGCAAAACACCACATTATTGCATTAAAGTTTAAAAATCCAGTAGAAAATACACGGAGAAAAAAATTTTTTCGACCGTCAGCTTGACAGTCGGGCCACAGATTTATTATTATTATTATTATTATTATTATTATTATTATTAAATCGACGCCTTTTTTTGTATGGCCAGGCTTAACTTTGTGTAGTGTAGTCCGATTTTGACGATTCTATTTTTGTGTGGAAAGGTATACTTCCTAGGTGGTCCCATATAAATTTTATTAACTTTGCTTGGGTAGTTTTTGAGTTAGCTTCAATAATACGTATTTTTCCCACTTCTTCCTGTCACTAATTTACATAGCAGGTAGTGGTATTCGAACTTGTGTCGGGTAGGTACCACAACTAAAAAATGAAAAATACTTTTAAAAAAACAGAGTTGCGAAATTATTTATTTTTAAATAATGAATATTTTAATTCTTATATTTTATATTTGTTTTGATAATGCCATATTTTTTAGGGTTCCGTACCAAAATAGTAAAAAAGAACCCTTATGGTGCGACTCAGTCTGTATGTCTATCTGTCACAGCTGGATATCTCAAGAACCACTAATGCTGTCAACTTGAAATTTGGAATAGTTTTAGATGACGTCTGCCCAACTATTTTGCAAATAAGAAAGAAATTAAAAATATACTTACCTACTCATATTATGTTTGCAACAGGGCCTGCAAGGGGGTCGTAAAATTAGATGTAGGGCTACTAGGGCATGCGGGGGGTATCATATGAAAAAGCGCTTTTTTTTGGCCGCATAGTTTTCGACTTTAAAAAAATACGGTCCCCCCCCCCCGCCGTATCTCCGAAGTTTGCATAGAGAAAAATCTGAAATTATTCTGTGTGATAGAAGTTTATGTAAAGATTACAGGAAAAATAAAACGATGTCTCTAAATAGCACAGTTCTTTTTTATATATGATGGTACGGAACCCTCGATGCGCGAGTCCGACTCGCTCTTGACCGGTTTTTATTACTTATGTCATATTGATTTCCTTTAATAAACCATCTTTTGATGCATATTTTCTATATTAGTGCACTGCTATTGAAAGGTACATTCGACAAAGTTACCAACTTATATCCTCAGGAATAAGGCCTTCAACGCATTACCGGCTGGCCGCAATGCGGCAGACCGCATGTCTATTATTATATGAAATCATATAATTCCAACGCACTGCCTTGCGTCCGGCCGTCAACCTCTCCGGTTGGCTTGAGACTGCGACGCACCGTGCCGGTTGAATATTGCGGTGTGCCGCCTCCCCACTGGTCCAGCCGGCCGCGCGGGGCGCCTCTGTCGCCAGCCTTCATTACACAGTATCACAGCAAAGGGTTTATCCAAAATCTTTTTTTAATTTTTGCGAAGACGTTTTCCACGATAAAATAAATAAATAACTGGACCAACTTTTTCGACGTCCATCTTGTGCAACGTTTCAAGAAGCACTGACCATTGCGGTTGACTGTAATAGAACCGAGACGATACGTCTAGCCGCAGTACGGCGTACTACTTCAGCCGGTAGTGCGTTGAAGGCCTAAGGTTGAAAAGTGGTCGACTGCGCGTAATATGTATAAGGCAATGTTTCCTTTGTTTTCAGTCACAATACACTGAAAGCGATCGGTGTTGAGAACAAAGAATTGACGTTTTATACTATACCTTTTTATGACTTTTCAGTGGGTTCATAAAAAAAACTTGGTTTCTTTCAAGGTTCCTTATGATTGTGATATGGTTTCTGATTAATTTACTATTGAATACTGCTTTCAACCAGTAAACAGTTTGCTGTTCATGGATTTTTAGATCTGCAAGTACAGTCATAGCAAGCAGTAAGCGAAATAAAATTGTTTGTATTACAGACGATGATCACCATCTTCCTGTCCTTGTTACTTGGGGTCGGCGCAACACGTGTTCTCTTTCACCATTCTCCCCTATCAACCAACCCTATAGACGATATTTGACTGTATAATATACAACGTGTTTTTTTTTTATATGACATAACTCTATTGAACAACTTTTACTATGGAACCAAACCTGAATTCGTGAAAAACAATCAGCCGTCCCATACATTTATGTTCGCAAAACTCGTCAAAATGTAGGGAACTGCTGACTTTTTTTTTCTGATTTCATCTTTGGTCCCATAGTTGTTCAGAATGATGGTCTCGTTAATACTCTAGAGTTATGGCATATAAAAAAAAGACAATGTATACTGAATGAATACACACTGAAGCGAAAAGTGTGGTGATACGTGATCGCCTCGATAAGTGTGGTCACTCCCTCAGCGTTCAACTAAATCGCTTCGCCGATTCGTTAAACAATCAACTCGGCTTATCACATCTATTTGTCGACACAGGCTTCACAAGTACTCATATTCAATTATCTATAAACTAAATCTAGCCCCATTCTAAACCGAGTTGATTTGTCGCTAGATTTAGCATAATATTTAGCCAGTACGGACCTAGGGTAGACATCAAAATGGGAACGGACACGCGCGAACGTTACGTACACTAGGTACCCGGGTGTTAAGCGCAGGCCACACTGGGAACGAAGAGAAACGAAGCTAAGTTTTCCTCCGCGTCTTTTCATACTTCAGTTCTTCCGTTCATACGCGTATGCGGTGCGAACCGAAGTATGAAAAGACGCGGAGGAAAGCTAAACGAAGTTAGATTCGTTTCGCTTTGTTCCCAGTGCGGCTTGCGTCATACACACATGACACATAGAGCTTTTGAAAGAGGCTATCACTCAGGTACGAGTGACAGAGACTCGTCATCTTCATCCACTACTGGGTCATCATCCTCTCTTTTCTTGTGTCAATCTCCACGCTCTTGTGCCAGCCTCATCCAGATTCTATTCGCGACGGTAACAATGTCGTCCGCCCATCTCGCCGCCGGTCTTTCTGTCCTTGGACGCCACTCGGTCACTGCTTTGTTCCACCTGTCATCACTGCGCCTTGCCAAGAGTTCTGTCTATTTTCATTTGTTTTCCGATATCGAAAACCTTCGTACGTCTTCGATCTCGACGTTTGGGACTCGGTATATTAGCCTTATGCCCACAAAACTGAACTTTAAAAACATGAAGTGGCATATAGACGTCCCTGTACTGCCGCCGTAATTAAAAAGGACGTATCTACAGAAATATTGAAATGGAGAAAAAAATATTTTGTCCTGTTTAAACTATAAGATACAAAGGCAGATGCGTCTTTTAATAGGGGGAATTATTAGGTTTTCCTTAAGTTTACGCCAATATAAAAATGCTGGTAGATGCGTCAGTTTTGCTGATTCCGAATATGTAAATAACTCTATTACGAAAAAATGTCAGATACGTCTTTTTTCCTTATGACGGCAGTGTACTGTATGTATATAAGTTTTGGGCTAGTTTGAATCAACACTGGATATCGCGTGACCAATTGAATTTACGCCTGAATGGTTGACCGCTGAAATTCGTGTCGTTGCTGAAAAAAATCTAGAAAGTGTATATATCAGTAATGTAATACAACTTCGAAGGTTTCGTTTTAGAATTCTAGCGTACATTGTATTGCTAGTTGTATATGTTTAAGGTATTTCGACCTTATTTATCAGATTTAACGAGGTTTGAATGTTCACTCATAAGAGAAAGAGAGGAGAAGAGAAAGAGGAGTTTGTGGCTAAGTAATAACAGCCGCACGGGTCGATCCATCGGGTAAAGCTACGCTTGCCGGGGTCGGTCCGTAGATGTGTGACCATCTTTACATACCAAGACTCCTCCGTGCCTCGGAAAGCACGTTAAGCCTTTGGTCCCGGCTGTCATTCGTGGATCTTTTGACAGTCGTTACGGGTCGTCAGAAGACCGAGTCTGACAACCAGTCTTACCAAGAGGTGTATCGTATTACCAAGTAACTGGGTTGGATAGGCAGTCATCCGGTTAGACTGGAAGCCGACCCCAACATAGTTGGGATGAGGCTATATAGGTTGGATAGGCAGAATGATTGAATGTTCACTCATATTCTTGGATCCTGCTAAATATTAGAGAACTGTGCTAGAGACGAAATAAACTATCTTTCTCAGACATATTGAACATGCAGAGAAGTAGGAAGCGACTTACTTCTGTATTATTTTAATTTTTGATGTCTAGGATCAGTCTATCTCATCGGTCATTATTTCATGTGCAGTCCAGCATGTTTTGCATAACCAGATTTATGAAAAAACTTTTTAGCAAAAAATAAAACCGACTTCCAAAACAAAACACTACAAAGTGAAAAAGAACTTTAATTTCGGTAGTCGGTGTCTTGGGTTTCGTATTTTCGTTTTTTGCCACCGACTTCCGAAATTAAAGTTATTTTTCACTTTGTAGTGTTTTGTTTTGGAAGTCGGTTTTATTTTTTGCTAAAAAGTTTTTATTTTTCACTTTTTAGTTGTGGAACCTACCCCACACTAATTCGAATACATAATTGAGCACAATAATTGTAGATATAGCCATGTAAATAACAGTGATAGGAAGTTATTAAAACACCATCACATCATCCACATAAAATAAGCGGGAAATATACGCATTATTGAAGCTAACTCAAAAACTTCCCAAGCAAAGTTAATAAAATTTATATGGGACCACCTCGGAAGTATACCCTATCAAACAAAAAAAGAATTTTCTAAATCGGTCCATCCATCTTTGAGTATAAAAGACATACAGACGAATTGAGAACCTCCTCCTTTTGAAAGTCGGTTAAAAATACAGATTTTGTCCTCTTATGCATCCAACTAAACTTATCGTTCAATTCTCAAGCAATGTTTAGAAATGAAAATGAGCATTTGGCAAAAACAAAATGTACTGAACTATCATACAGAGCTTGTATAGGATGATCCCCCACTTAGTGAAAGTAATGTTTGCTTTATACATTGTTCGAAAATATCCACGAAGTAGTTTCGTTCTGTGAGGAGTTAGCATCCCTCAAATGTCTTGCATCTGAATCACCAAAATAAACAACGCTAACGCGGTATTACCCAGTAATACCCAGTGCCAAGATTTCTAACAATTATTACTCATCCTATGTATACTTGCACTGCATTGCATGTGCATATAAGCAAGATACGTGTTAAAATAATTAATAATAGAAGTGAAATATTTAATTTTGTACTAATATAAATATTTTATAATTATTGTTATTCTTTCTTGCAGTACAATATAATTTACATGTGTAACGTAAGAATTGTTGTGAATTGTTGCGGAATGGAGAAAGAGGAGCTCGTGGCTAAGTAATAACAGCCGCACGGGTTGATGCATTAGGTTACGCTACGCTTGCCAGGGTTGGTCCGTGGATGGGGGTAAGTGGGTTGTGGAGGTCAGATAGGCAGTCGCTCCATGTAAAATACTGGTATTTGGCTGCATCCGGTGAGACTGGAAACCGACCCCAACATAGTCGGCAAAAGGCTAGGCAGATTGAAATGTTGCGGAATGGCTAAATGTTCATTCTGAGATATACTGCGCAGAATGTAGGCATTTAGAAAACGATTAATGTTGTTAGTTACTGTTAATTTATCCCCGCCATATCGTTATCGTGACAGAGAAAGTCATTCCTTTGTTTTCATGTCGGTGTCCTGAAAATACAACAACGGAATAGGTAAGATGTCAGCGTCTCCTTGTCTGCTAATAACTACAAACTTTGGTGACTATTCTGCCACCATCCTTCTCATATTCCAATGTCTTAGTCTTCTTTCATACCTATCTTGTCATCTTTCACGTTAATTCGTCAGCAAATCTGGGTGATTGTAATTCTTTTTTACGACCATTTATAAACATCAGTCACTACCTAATATTTTAACATTATTAAATGCTCATCCAAATAATAATCTATTCTAGTCGACCTATGTCGCCATATTGACTGGTCTAAAAGTGTTCTGTAAAGGCAGAATTCTAGAATTCCAGACTAATTGATCAAATAAAGTGTATTTACAGAACTATCTACGTGGTTTTGTGTATTTTAACATTATTAATGTTTTGTAATGGATGCGTTAAATTTTGGACTAAAGGCAACTTGTGTCCAATTTTCAAGCCTGGTCCCCAATTCCCAAAAGAACTAGTTCATTCCTTCCATTAGCCTCGCTTGATTGTTTACATTGGTGTAGCAATTTAGTTGCGTCTCTACACTACTACATAATGTTGAGAAGTCTCGCTTTTAATCTTATTTTCGGTCTTCTATCAGTTTTTTCTTTTGTTCCTATATTTTGGCAGATATCTATCACTTTATGCACATTGTATTGGTTCTGGAAATGTCATGAAGTTCATTGAACTTCACATTGTTGGTTTTGTGGGCCCATTCTGGTCGGCTGGCTAGTGGGTAGGGCAGCTATTGTACCCGTAAAAGAAATGCGCTGTTTGGTCAGACTGACGCACTTTCAGTATTTGTGTTTTAGTCGAAAAGTTTATTATTTACAGACCAATGCCGTTCAACTGAATTATGTGTAGGTTTATTGGTTTTGTTTGTTTTATTATAACGCTTGAAAAATGAGTTTTAATTTGTTTACGATTCACATCTAACTCCTCAATGATTCTTTTTCTTCTCGTATCGTAGGCTCATATATTTTGTCCAACCAGTAGGTATGTACTGGACAGCCTGCCGTTTGCTTCGTTTAAGTCCTGGAAGAATACGGGCGTATCCTGTGACAAGGCTCCACGCTCACACTGTTTAGGATGGGACTCTAGTACGAGTATACACCATCTGGCCAGATTGGATCTGCAACGACCAACGATGAGCCCGCAGACGGTTCACAGATTTCCAATACGTAGATTATATTGTGTCTTGTTTGTTTATTTGACTATCATAAACTTGATCACTTTAAAAACCTTTTAATAAACCAATATCTTATCAGGTTATAAAGACCCATAGATACCTTACCCTAACCTAAGTATACATATGTAATAACAACTGTGTTAGTATATATAACTTAGTGCACTATGTTAGTATCACTTAGTTGCACTAAGTATTTGTGCGCTCTGGTGGCACTTGTCCGCCAAAGCGGCGGAATACCACATCCTCAGGCTAGAAGCTTTCTTCCATCACCTGATACAGGTAGCACGTTGGTATGCGCACCACAAACGACTTTTAGTTGATGTTGAGACGCGACTCCAGTAGTTGCACTCACGGCGCGTACTTCATTCAGCCTTTGGCGCTTTTCTGCTGAGCATCGACACCCAATGTAACAAAATGCTGATACAAAATTCCACGTTTATATGTTCAGTGATTTCGATTGTGCGTGGCCTTTCAGTCAGCCTTGGAACCATATTATATTAGAAGATAGTTACTCTAGCCTCCGCATATCAAATGTTCACAGACACAGGCTAGACAAAACTTTGTATCACGGTCTATTTGTGTCGCGAATGTATTTATCACGCTTTCCCCGACCGCGGGCTGCGATTACTTATGTACGTCAATATGATTCAGCGTGTTGTCTTCCTATCTGCCAAAATTCTACATACATTCGTTTCTATATCTTAATAGCTCCAAAAATAGAAGCCACCTAGATCATATTAAGATAAATTGATCTAGGTGGCTTCTATTTTTGGAGCTGTTTTAGTGTAACTATGTGTATTTCAACTGTAATCATTATTACAATTCAGTATATCTGGTTTTACGAGTAGGTATTATTGACTAGCTTCTGCCCACGACCTAGTCTACGTGAAATATCTTGTTTCTACCTAAAATATATCATATGACAGTCGGCAATACTGTAGCTTCCCATTAGTGAAAGAATTTTCGGAATTGGATCGAGTAGGTCTGAAGATTAGGTACCCCCTACATACAAGCTCAGAAGTTTTACCTCTTTAGAATAATACTAGCTGTTCCGTCAGACGCTGTCCTGCCAAAATTACAATTTTGATTTTCCGGCTGTTCCTTTGGGTTTTTCCTATTTTTTTTTTTTTTTAGTTAAACCATTGCCCCAGTAATGAGGGGAACAAGACAAAAAAAAAATCATATCGGTCGAGCCATTTTCGAGTTTTTGCGAGACAATGCTCGGCAATTGATTTATATAAGTACATATGAGTCATATAAAATCAAAACTGGCAATCTCCACTGCGTCGAATTGTTGGGGAAATAGAAAAATGTAATAAAAAATTAGGCTTTTCAAGAAAAATAAAATGCCTACAAATAGTGGTCAATAATAGTCTACATTACAGGTGTTCATGTAAATATTTAGAAATCACATTAATAATACCTTCATGCTATTTTTTATTACATTTTTCTATTTCCCCAAAAATTCGACGCAGTGGAGATTGCGAGGTTTGATTTTATAAGACTCATATATTATACATATTTGACCATTATCTCACCTTATAGTAGGCGATAGATGATGTGGTTGACGATGGAGCACGCTCGCCTAGAAGTAACCTTTTTTAGAATTTACTCTCAACTTTTTTTTTATTTTTATTTACTTGCAAGGAGAACTGGAGCTGATGGTGAAGTCACCATCACCATATGCATTGTGACGAGCATAAATTGGTTAGCAACCATACTAAAGTAATCGAATCTCAATTCGTAACCCGTGAAATACTTAGGTATAATTGAGGAGTTCCGATGGCCATCTGTGGTCTTCATCATCACTTCCACTTCACCAAATGGTGCTTTCCGGGAGCAAATGCACGAGTTAGGTACTACTATAAAAAAATACCCAAATCGCTATAGGTAGGTGTGCCTACATGAGGGTTCCTCTCGATTTACATAGGATCCCCTCTCATAGGATTCTGATTGGGTCACAATGGGACCACCTCGAAAGCATACACTTTCGAACAAAAAATAAAAAAAAGAAATCGCGCAACAAACACAAAAAAAAAACATACCTACAGTCGAATTGATAACCTCCTGTTCCGTTTTACACCTCAAACTTTAACCGACTTGGTTAAAAACAGGTTTCACTTTAGCAATATTGCTAACATTAGGTAAAAAAAGTATAAGTAGGTAAGCTCATAGTTTTGATTTTCCTCCTGTGATTTTACCTCCTGAATTATCATTTGCCTGTATGTAATAATAATAATAATAATATCCTGGGCCATTTCACACACGGTCATCTGATTCCAAACTAAGCAGAGCTTGTATGTACTATGGAAACCAGGTAACTGATATACTACATATACTACTTTTTTTTGTAAATACATACTTATATATATAGATAGTTACACTCAGACACAGGACAAACAGACATGCCCATGCACACAAATGTTTGTCCTGGATGGGAATCGAACCCACGACCAGCGGCATGATAGGTGGTATCTTAACCAACCACGCCAACTGGCCTGTCAAGGCCTGTATGTCAAACCTAGTAGGTAGTCGAACTGAAACACATCACTTAGTTTCTTTTATGCACCATTAATTGTAATCCTCCATTTCCGACGGAGCAAACACGATTCAGCCTGACAGCACATTAATCAACTTTGATTCGCATTAAGGTTGCCCAAAGACTGTTACTTCTTTCTTTCTTTTAATTTTACGACATGGAAACTCGAAAGATAATGACTGAACTGAGTTTTAGGATGCAACAATTCAAATAACATTATTATCACCGTGCAGGAAAATGGTACAAGGGCTGATTCAAAAGTAATGATAATTTATAGGTTATTACATATTTTTAAATATTTCTTTTTTGCTTGCTTGTTTACCCACTAAGTCAGCATTAAAAAAATCATATAAATAGACCACAATTCCCGGGAGGTACAGACGCCAGCAGGTGAACCTACCTGAAACTGTCAGATTTTCCCAATCAGCCTTGAACCTAATGCTTTAGCAATAAAGTCGAAAATCTATTAAAGAAATCTGACAGATTGTAGTAGCTTGATGTGCTGGCGTCTGTACATTCATTTGCATAGTTGTTCATACTGAATAGATATTCATTTGAATAGTTTTATTTTTTTATCATTGCTTTTAGATCAGCCTAGTAGAGGGATACCTGTTTAAAAAAATATTTAAGCAGATATGCTTAAATATTTTTTTAAAACATCAATATTTTTAGTAGGTCATCTATCTGCGTAGCCTTTTCCCAACGATGTTGGGGTCGGCTTCCAGTCTAGCCGGATACAGCTGAATACCAGAATTTTACATCGAGCCTATCTGACCTCCACAACCCAGTTACTGGGTAATATCTTGGTAAGACTGGTTACTTTCGGGCTTCTGACGACCCGTAACGACTGTCAAAGATCCTCAGTAACTGGGTTGTGGAGGTCAGATAGGCAGTCGCTCCATGTTAAATACTGGTATTCAGCTGCATCCGGTTAGACTGGAAGCCGACCCCAACATAGTTAGGAAAAGGCTAGGCAGATTGATTGATTTTGTGTTTACCACCCAAAGCAAATAGCAATAAAGTAAATTTTTGCTTCGAGCCTGGTAAAATTTGCTTTCGTCTGTCAGTTTGTTGCTACTCCTCTACAAGTCGTATTTTATAACCGATCAGCACCCTAATTGCGTAACACACTATCAATCGGAATCTGAATCATTTTGAAGCAAATTGCTAATCCATTGTTTCATATTATGAATTGTTTCATTTTATAATAATGTTAGTGACTATGTCGGTTTAAAAACTTACATTGTTTCATATGTTCGAAAAATTGATCTACTCAACACCGTAAATAACGCAATGAATGTAGTTAAACTGTCAAAATGAAACAGATTCCGATTGATAGTGTGTTACGCAATCGTGCTGGACGAAATTTGGTATACAGGTTTTACAAATTCATATAAATTTTTGACGTCGGGGATTTTTGATTTGACGCAAAAACGGGACAAAATGGGGGCTACTGGATATCTTCGCCTTATGAGATCCGATTTCAATGGTTCTTTTTATATTTGAAAAGTCTTAAAACCAGGGTTTGTTTTGTGAGGACTTTAAGTTGGTCTCATAAAAATTAAAAAAAAAAAATGGTATATATCCCGTTTTAATAAATAACTTTAATATAATTAATCATTAATTAATAATAATTGTTGCAAAAAAGTTGGTGCTTGCGAGGTCTACTATTCGCAGAACTACTAGTTATTAAATGCGTTTAAAATATCTCAATCAGTACAGTCGAGGAAGCAAGTGTTTTGTTGTAAATGCGAACTCACATTGCTGTTTATTTATAAACAGAATTCGGATGCGTCCATGCGTTGCCGTCGATAGACGCAGTGATGCGCCGCCGCGGTACGGTCAGCGGACAAAGAGTATGTGACGTAGACTGTGTCTGTTAGATGTGTGTAGGTACAATACGCCAAACAGAAATACGTAGTGTTTAAAAAAGGAAAATACAGGTTAGAATATAAAATATTAAATAATATAACAGGAAACCAAGTTTGACTTTACTCGAACCTGATTTAATACAAGTTTGTTAGTAAAATTTACGTTTAATAAATTCGTTTATAACCAAACTAGGAGCCTTTGAACGTGATTAACAACACGTTAGGAGGAAAACTACATATTAACTTTGTTATCAAGCCAATAAACAGGAAAAAGTCAATACAGCTTTAATAAAGCTGTTTATTTATTTGTGTCATTTGTAACAATTGAATAATATACGTACCTACTATACGTAGTCGGGCCATAAGTTCTGTCACATAGGTAAAATTTCGAATTTAGCAAGCCGAGGAAAATATTATGGGCATTCGAAATTTGAATATTTAAAGAAAATAAAAACAAAGGGTTTCTGGAATTTTGTTCATTTTCTAAAATGGAGTGGACGCGCAAAGAAGACAGAGTCGCAGTTGCATTGCATCGTTGCGGTCACGCGCCAACTGAGATTTTCAAACTTCTGAAAAATTTGAAAATTCCACTGAGATTTATTTATCGTACTATCAAACGATTCAGAGAAGATTCTAGATTAGAAGATAAACAAAGGAGCGGTTGACCTCGTACTGTTCGGACTCCAGCGGTCATCAAAGCAGTGAAGGCGCGAATCCAACGAAATCCTGTCCGCAAGCAAAAATTGTTGGCTCTGCAGATGGGACTAAGCAGAACTACTGTTAAAAGGGTGTTAGTCATTTAACACCCTTACCCGCGGGAACAAAATACCGCTAAATACTTTTTTCAGACGAAAAAAATTTTAATGTTGTGGAGAGTTTCAACAAACAAAATGATAGTGTTTGCACACTCTAGTGAAGAAACGAGCAGACGTGTGCCACGTGTTCAGCGTGGTCATCACCCTTCGGCATTCATGGTTTGGCTGGGGGTGTCCTATTCGGGTCCAACGGAGGTGTTTTTTGTGAAAAAGGAGTTTAAAACCAGTGCCCTTGTATATCAAAACACAGTAGACTCAGTGGAACGCAGAGATAAGAGGCTCATTGGCGACGTAGAACTGGTGGATGCCACGACCTGATTCCACCAGCCCCCTTCTACCATCGGACATCTAGACGCACTGCCAGTTACCATCCCTACCTGGTTGATATTCCACCTATTCGCACCAAGCGTTTCCAAATGTCTTTTATAATGCGCACAGCAAAAGAGTGGAACTCACTACCTGCGTCTGTGTTTCCGAGCGCATACAACCCTAATCTCTTCAAAGTGAGAGTGAACAGGCTTCTTCTGGGTGAGCTCACTCCATCGTCGACTTTGTCTCTGTCACCTCTGACCTAGACTAGAGTCGAGAGCAAACCCATTTCAAATAATAATAAAAAACAGTCCTAACAAACACTGTGGAACCTCTTTCATAAACAATGTTCGAAAACAAGCACTGGGTATTCCAGTAGGATTCTGTGCCGGCTCATAAGGCGAAAAGTACCCAAAACTGGCTCACGACCTGTGGAATCGACTTTATCAGGCACGAGGATTGGCCCTCATCCAGTCCAGACTTATAAATTATTGTAGTGCGTAACTCATTGTGACGGTTATTTAACTTTCTATATGTGACAAAACTTATGACCAGACTACGTATATAATAATTTGCTTTACCGTAATCGTTTAAATATTTTGAAAAGAGTGAAGTAAATAAATATCGTTACAACCTTAAAACTGTTTTGAATTCTTCAGTCGGCAACACTGCTTGTGTTGCCGACTGAAGAATTCAGTATTCAGTATTTATCGATCCCTGTAAGTCACGTCAACTGTTAACTCTATGCAAACTTAAACACCTGTGTGACGTCATTTCTTTGCCTATTGGTAGAACAGCATTTTCTAAGTCAAAAGACTTCCGAAACAAACAAGCCGAATTCCATATGATTACGGTTGCCCCCTCTGTTCTATTTTGGTCTACGTTGATCTCGAGCGCTCGCACTTCAGTGGCCGACGGTACGTGCCGGGCGGCACACCTCTGCAACTCGGCTCCGCCGCGACACGCGATCGATACGTCCAACACACGCTACACGACGACTGTACGCGACTGTCCTACCGCTCGTCGCAATAAACGGCAAAATTACGTACGTCGCACAATTACATGTAATCGCGAGTTCTCACATCATCACTCATTTAGACCGCATGCTCTGTGTTTGTGTGTGTTGTGGTGTTCTTTTTCAGTTATAAATGAAATGTTTACGTTCGAACTGTTCAAAATTGTTATATTGTAAGGTTTTGGGAACGTAAACCGTGTTTTGATTTGTTTTTGCGACTTCCGATTTGGTTGTGGATGTTTTGGAGGATATTCGACTTTATTCTTTGTTTGGTAAGGTTGGTTTGTTGACCGTGGTAGTTATACGATATACCGGGCTCATTAGCGAGGAAACTGCTTCCTTTTCGGCATGCAAATGTCTGGTTTATAAGTGGGGATATTTTTAGTCTAATCAGTTCATATTGTGTCGTTTCTTTTAAAGACCATGAACTCTAAACATAACGTAGTCTACATATTCCTACATACAATTCGTACTGAACAATTTCCGGGTACTCTCACATCACATTCAGGAGAACTTAATATTCTAGTCAGGCGCTCTATCCTGTATCTTTTGCGCCAAACATTGCACCACCCTGTATAATCATTTCAAACCCTTTCAGTCAATATTATTGGAACCCTTCCTAAGTAAACCTTCAAGTGTATACCACTGAAAAGGTCCTGAAAAGAATATTTACTTTACAAATTGACAATTTTATTACAAAAATATTACGTTAGATAGATTGGTGAGTATGTAAGCTATTATTTTACAAAATTGTAACTTGATAGGGATTTAATAACGTTTTATGGTCCAAGGGGAGCCCTTTATAGATTTTCCGGAAAAGGCCGAGGTCTGGGTAAGGTCAATAAACCCTTCACTCAAGGGGTGGTTATCATTTAACATGTTTAGGCCTCTGTTTAAAAGGGTAAGAAAACGGATAAGGATGAAAATGTTTGATGTAAAAGTCAACCGTTGTGTTTAGGATGTTTTGCGATAGAGGCAAATATTCAAGAAATGGAAACTGGATAATTCCTTCCGAATCCCGAAATTGTGAACCAAAATGATAATTTGATCCTTTCAAGATAACTCCAAATTAAAATAGATACACATTTAAATTGTAAAGATGATAGAGATAATTAAACTAGGTGAGGAATGAAAATCTGTTATCTCACTAACAAAGGTGAAATCTTGACATCTGCCATTCTAATTGAACCTTGAACATAGGGGCAAAAGGATGAATTTACGTGAACGGTTCTAATTAGTATCTCACTACCTGCGTCTGTGTTTCCGAACGTATACAACCCTAATCTCTTCAAAGTGAGAGTTAACAGGCTTCTTCTGGGTAAGCTCACTCCATCGTCGACTTTGTCTCTGTCACCTCTGACCTAGACTAGAGTCAAGAGCAAACCCATCACATATAAAAAAAAAAAAAAAAAAAGTTCCTACGGAGAAATTCATCAAAAATAACTGCCGTGTACCCGTTAGCGATCCGTTATCGATTTTTGGTCAAACACCAGTTTGTCTGATTAGATATACGGCTTCCGTTCTGCGACACAATTGGCTCTGCTAAATTGATTTTGTCTGTGAGTGACATTACGCCATTGTCAAACTGAATGGTTCGGTAGTCTTCTTCAACTCTTTCTTCCTTCAATTCCCTAGTTATTTCATGATATGAATGATTCTTATTCTTTTGTGCTGTTCACTTAAAACATAGGTATGTCATAATTTAATATTCCTGCATGAGCAGGAATCCTAAGTATACTGAGTCAACTGTACTTCTAATAATTTTAAAGGAAGGCGATAAAAAAGAGCGAATGTTAATATAATCAAGAAAAATAGCTAATCATAATGAATTGAATATAATAAGACCTATTAGCAGTGCAAAATAAATTTCATAATATTTTAATAGTACCATTCTCTTTTTATCGCCTTCCTTTACAGTTTTTAGAAGTACAGTTGACTCAGTATACTTAGGAGCCATTTTTGAATTGTGGCGCATTACATTACTTACATTTTGTTATGAAAAGTTATGACACTTTTGAGTACAAATCTTAAAGTGATTTGTTATTGCACTCAAATAATTGTAAATATCTTGTCGATATAAACATTGCATCATGTTTATAAATTCGATTTATCTGCATAGAAATATAGGTATAGGAGATGTTCTTGCATGCGCTATACAATCAACAGGATGAGATTTATTCTGTATATCTAGCGGTAGTTGCCGATAGCTTGTCTTTGGATTTAGGTTTTGTCTCCATCGTTATTTTGTTAGGGCTTACCTATGACATTGCTGATTTTTGATACCGGCTAGTGTGATGATCAATATCATTCATTCTGTTTAGAATTCCAAATTCAAATTATTTTTATAATATAGCATGACGTCTAAAAAAAAATCTGTTGTTCGTTTGTTTTCCCGGCGCCGTTCGGTTTTTCTAAGATATCGATGTTTCTGTAATCATGGAAAAATCGAAATGGCGCGCTATTTTCGAATACGAGTTCAGTCGAGGCACCAATGTAACACAGACCGCACGCAATATTAACGACGTGTATGGACAAGGTACCGCAAATAACGCACGGTGCGTTTTTGGTTTGATCGCTTCTGTTCTGGAAATTTTGATCTCAACAATGAGCCCGGGGAAAAATTAACAAGGCGGTGAAAGACGCCATTAAAGAATTTGTCGATTCTCGTTCCCAGGATAACTATAGCAGAGGCATCAACGAACTTTCATTAAAATGGCAAAAGTGCATCGACAATATTTCTTTTTAAAGAATTGTTTGTTTGTTTTCTCTGTAAATCGGCAATTTCATAGGTAAAGACCTAAGATATGATCTCGTGGGCTTGACTGCTTGTCACCCTTTTACCGTGTCTACTAGTTGTATTATAAAAGCTAACAGACCTTTTAACTTCTGCTATTATCAGAGCATAATATCGAATCAAGTTTTCGCAATATTTCGTCAATATAATCTGATGACGGATGCTTCTGCGCTCTGATTTAAGTTCAAACCTTACCGCTTTAATCCTCTTTTGTCAATGAAATAAGTTTTAATATAAACGTAAAGACATATAGTTTAAGGCTGGTCCTCCTTAAAATACGGCGAAACTAAGTAACTTTGTGTCCATATTTTATAGTAATTATAGCATTTTTTTGAACGGATTAAATACACAGTAATCTACAATATATAAGAAGTGATTTCGTTAGTCCTGAAATCTGTTTTAGTTTATAGAACTAAAGAGAAATAAATCTATTTTTTGTAGTTTTTACCATATATTACTCCTACAATTTTCATTAAGTGTTTATAAATTTATACAGTTCTCTACAAAATAAAAAGGAATGGTTTCATATCATTACTTTTTAGTCCAATCAATAGATTTTTTGTAAATAGATAATTGCTTTCATATTTTGCAATAAATTACCAGCGTTGTGTCATCGCGCTTCTCTTTCTTTTCTATGCAGTCCGACAGTGACCGCGATTTTACGGGAGGACACGCCTTAACGAGGTTTTTCTGAATTAAGGTAATAATACATATCGTCGCTTTGGAGGGCAATAGAGCTAAGCCACAATTTTAGCGAATTAGTAATAAGTATGTAATTCATAAATTACTTAACTCCATTTTCCATAATTCAATAACGTGTTGAGAAAGAGCCATAGTAGTCAATAAATCTAACAGATATCATGACTGTAAGCAGGTTTTTTTTTTTCAAATTTACCTATAAAGTTAATTGTCGTTTATTGTCGTTAAGAGTCAAATATTCTAAGATAATTAAACGTCTGTAACTCATAAGTGTAGTTCTGTGGCTTGGCTCCATTGCCCTCCAAGGCGACTATATTAATTCATGGTTATGCTAACTCGACCAGACATTGTATTGGACTCTGTCGTTCTCGCAGCGTTGTTAGCAATCTAGCAACGGAACTAATAATCGAATGTAGATATTGTCCACAGCACAGGACAATTAAATAGTTGTCGCAGAGTTTTTGGACTGTTGCACTTAGCACGTGTTCGATACTACGCTTAAGTTTCCCGACATGTAGTCCGAATTGTTCTGAAAACAGATTTAATCCAAACCTCCTTGTTTTTAGCGTATCGTTGGCAAATAGTTCAAATAATACTTATAATAAGTTTGCCCCAAAATTCAGCTACGCCAGGGCCATTGTCTGTGGGGAGACATCGCATGCGCACTTGAGATATGAGCCGTTCATGAATCTCCATCTGTGGAAATTGTCTTTTGCCAGACGCTCCTATAATGACCACGTCAGGCTGAAGCCTGTGAGTCCTGCCACCATGTAACACGTAGTGTGTTTAAAACCTGCTGCATGTGAACGGAGATTTGGAGATTTTATTAAAAATAATACTTGTTCTAAAACTGAGTTGAGTTTTAGTTGATGAGTTTTAATTAATTTTAACAAATATTTTGACTGTCCCTGACACCTTTTTGTTTGTAATTGAAAGGATTTGCTACAACAGATTCTTTACCTACGCATTAATTTCAAATTGACCTCATAAAAAAAGTTGAATTCTCTAAACCTAAAGAATAATTTATAGCTTTTTTTTAGAATATTTTGTATCGTCCTGTAAAAAATAAGTCCTCAATACAACTCTCTCTGTTATGCTGGTGAACAAAAGGAAAGTGACCCCGATTTGAGTCCCGTGAGGGGAAGGTTTTACATTAGTGGAATATTGGAAAATGTTTAGAAATAAAAAGAAAATATTCGATCAAATATCTAATACTTTCCTCTGTATAACAAGTATCATATTATTTTTCAAATAAACTTACCTACTGTAAGTAATTGGAATTCCTTAAGAGGGAAGCGTCAGGGTAGCCCGCGAAATTCAAATTTTCTTAAGTTTTTTGCAATTTACAAGTCGGTATTATATTGTACGTTGATCAAATTATAATTTGCGGTCGTAACAAGTATCTATTTACATTTAGAATCATTAAAGTGATCAATACAACTCTTTAAGACCAGGTAATCCCAAAAAATTACTATTTCATGAAATCTTGACATTTTAGGATTATACTAACTTAAGGAGTTGTATTACTGATTCTATTGTATATAATTCTGTAAAAAACATATTTGTTACGGCCGCAAATCATACTTTATTTAACATACAACTTAATACTGACTTTGCAAATTGCAAAAAACGTAAGAAAATATGAATTTCGCGGGCTACCCTGACGCTTCCTCCTTAAAGAAAACCAAAACGTTCTAAGCAACTAGAAACTTTGGTAGCAACAATGATTGCTAACTCGGAACCAGAGCACAAAAACTTCGTCAAGTTTAATTAAATACAAAGCTAAGTATTCGAGGTAAATCGAATTACAGGTATCGGTAAAATTGTCGAACAATACCAATTTGTTATAGGTATCGGGAAAACTGCCAGGTATCCGGTGCGGGATTAAAAACGGAGATGGGACGAAGTTTTAGGTGACGATAAAGCAATTTGTATTAGTACAGCTTGGGGTGGATGGAATAACTTTATTGGGGAAACTGAAGCTTTAATAGTATTATCGATTAATCATTTTTATGATGAAGGTTGTATAATGCTTGGAATTCATAAAAAACTGAGGGGCAATTACCGTATTTTAATAAATAATAAATTCATTTAAATATTTCAGTTAATGAATACCAAACATAAATTACTAGAATTCATATAAAATACATAAATCAAATCAACTTTAATGAATTAAAAATAAATCGAATAAAATAAAATTAATCAAATCCGTAAAATTAATACCTTCTCTCCGCCACTGGTACAGCAACATGTCTGCTGGAACAATGCCGGATTGAAGAGGTAGTCCAGCCTTCCCACAATGTGTGTGTTGCGATTTTAAAGTAAGTTCGCATTCTAATCTAAAGGACCCCACACATTTACAGTCCGCCGGCGGATATCAGCCTGTCAGACTCGCAGTTCCCTTTATGGTTTTGGATTGACGATCAATGCTTGCGACCCAGTGTGTGGCTGCTTGTCGGCGCAGGCCTGCATCGACAGGTATCGGCCGGCGTGGTGTGGTGTGAAACTCAAAGACCGCCTGCTAGTGTGTAGACCCAGAATCGGTAAACGACCGTTGTCGGCAGGCAATAATCGCTGTAGTGATAGGACCAGAGAGTGCAGGCCATCTGTTAATGTGCCCCCACATTTGCCCTTTATATTGGGTGACAGGTACGAGTAATTAGTTACCGATATTTAAACACATGATTGTACTCATGATAACAAACAACTTTACTATGGGACCAAAACTGAAATCGCGAAAAATATCAGTTTGTTCCCTACATTTTGACGAGTTATGCGAACATAAATGTAGGCTAGGGAGCAGCTGATTTTTTTTTCGCGATTTTAGGTTTGGTCCCATCGTGAAAGTTATTTGTTATCATGAGTATAATCATGTGTTTATATATCGGTCACTAATTACCAGTCATCCTATATATTATATATTTTTGAGCAGTTTTTTATATTGATTGGACATGGCGACTAGATTTTGAAAATTACGAGAATTGACCTTCTTATCGTTATGTTCACTGATTTACAATTAGTCATCATAATGATAAACAATTAAGCCAATTTTGATTACGCAACTCCTCTAGTCGTTACTTGAACCAACAATAGTTGGTCACATACAATATAACCCAACATCAAAGTTTAATAATACGTTTAATGGTCACTAAAATGTTTATCCTCATTGTGATTTCCCTTATAAAAGAAAATGTCCGTGAGCTCTTATAAGATCTGTCGGGCGATGTCAAATTTTGTTAGTAATGGGTTATAGTTGGATGATTTATCGTCGCTGAGTATTTTATTAATCGTATCTCTCCCTTCAAAACTTATATACAAGTTTAATATTGAAACCGTCTGTTCCATAATTTGATCACTTTCATAATTTCAACTTCGCGTTCGCTTTTCGGCCGTCACTCTCACCTTAATATACGTATTATTAATATGTCAAATTTCAGCCGTCCCATACATTTGGATCGAGTAGGTATTGAAGTTTTTAATGGGACAGTGGATAATATTTTCGCGATTACTTTGTCTGCCCCATGAAAAAAGTTGGTCAGTTTGATGGTCTGTACCCTTAAATTTCACCACACCTCTGATACATCGTGTATAATGGAATACTTTGAGTTATCTACCTTTACGTTCCCTTCTTTACCTTTGCTCTAATATTTCTATGCGGTGACGTCATTCTAGCGGCCATTGTCTTCGCGAGCACTTTCACACGCTCGCCCATTTCTCGGCTATGATGCACGATGCTATTTAATATCATTACGAAAAATTGTTTATTACTAGGTTTTGTCCATGGCGTCGCCCGCTTGGATGTTGGAAAATATCCCACGGGAACGTACTACCGGGATTGAAAGTACCGTATGTGTTAATCCAAGTAAACAATGTCTTCTCGCACTGCTTATATAGTATCCGACGAGCGGCGCGTCGATTCATAAATTATGATTGCTGGAGGATAAAAAATCCTAAAACGTAACAATGGTAACGGAATTTTTAACGGAACGGAAAATTACCTACTTGCATGCCTTTGAAGGTAACTTTAAAGCGGATTTATATTTTAACTTTACAGTTATTATCCCGTGGGAATTTCGGAAAAAATAGTTACCTAAATAATTAGATGTAAGGAACTTAGTAAAGTAATTGTACTCTGAGTTACTAAAGTGTCTTTGGCGATGGCGAAAGTCGGGCAAGCGATGATGAGGTAGTAAGAGTAAGGATTTTTAACCCCTTGGAGAGGATGATATTCCAAACACGCCAAAACACTACATTCGTAATTTCAGCACAAAAGGCTTGATGCCAATTTTTTCCTTACAAACTTTTATGCCTATTTTCCCCCCTTAGGGGATGATTTTCCAAAAACGCTGAAACACGTGGGTTTCTAATTTTTAACCAGAATGATAAATACCAATTTTCATGGTTTAAACTACGCTAACTTGTGGGTCCACCTTGTGGGAGGCCTTCCAACGCTACGTCTTCCGGTACGCGGTCGTCAGTCCAGAACCTTTGGGCCATCTGCTCTGAGAGCAATGTGCTCTACCCACTGCCAGTTAAGTTTGGCAATTCTTCGGGCTATGTCAGTTACCTTGGTTCTCCTGCGGATCTGTTGCATTTCTGATTCGATCACGTAAGGAAACTCAAAGCATAGCCCTCTCCATTGCCCTTTGGGTGACTTTTGGCCTTCTTATAAAGCCCATTGTGAGCGACCACGTTGTTGAAAACAGTACCAAAAATAAATATGACTTTGCTTATATCGAGGCACCAATTTGTTTGTAACAAGGCACACGCCTGCGCTGAGGCAACATTCATAACAGAAGTACTTTGAATTGAAGTAGTCATTTCAACGTCTTGCAATGCAAAGAATATTTCTCTGGCGTCATAAAGTCACTCCATATGTTTGACTTTTCTTAAAAATCACCTTAATAAATTCGGTTTTCCTTAGATTATTCCTAAATATATGTATTCTTCCAATAGGTACAATTACTTGAAACCAAAACTCAGTGCCTCGGAAGTGTGATAATGTAAAACTTTCCAAATGTAATAAAAACAGTGTGTAAGACAAAGTGAGAAAAGTGCATTTATATTATAATTGTTAAGTTTCACTAGATACTGTGATGTTGATTGTAGTGTATTGAACTGTGTACGATGCTTCGTGCGTTGACTTCCAGGAGGTGGTCGTTGCGACGGGACAGTGGCAGGTGAGGTTTTGTTATTAATCAAAGCTTTATCTTCAAATGTTTAGCATAAAATATTGATTTCATCGTCTTCTTCGTCTACAGCACTTTCCGCAACAAAATCTTTGCCTTTGCTTATATTATCAAGATGTTTGAAACATATTTTGCCTTAGCTTAGAGCAAAACTGTTTGTCTCGTTCAACCTTTCTTTATTCCATTCTTGGCACAGCTCTGCGCCACTAAACGAAGCATAAGTATTGAGATCATTATCAAGTGTAAAACTAGTTTCTATATCTACATCAATAATTATATCAGAGCGAGTAATGAGTTCAAGACAATTAGCTGTAAATATCTATAGCCCTTTTGTAACAATAATATTAGATGATGGCTATTTGCCCTAGGTATTTGTTAGGGAATCGATTGATGGCATTTTTGATGGATATTTATTAGTACTTACTATACAAAATGATATTTCACCACACTCCATTACTTATTTATTTGAGGTGTCATATTTCTGTCTGTAAAATAAATGGAAATAAATATGACTTTAATAGGTTGTATGAACTAAAACAATAATTACCTATCCTTAATAACAAAAACCTTTAGGAAAATTTAGAGCCCAGCTTTTCGTTGTAATCTCAACTATTCTAAACCATTTACTTATCAGCCTTGAACTTAATTGCTGAATATAAGCCTGCCCTATAGACTGTTCTTAAAAAAATTGGCAGAATGCCATAGTAGTTACTACACTCAGAAGGTATCTTGGGTTCTGGTCTTATTCAACACTCTTATTTCCCTTTTACCTGCCTGTTTACCGGCCTGTTTTGAATCTGCAGTAATGTATTGTTCATTTTCCAACTAAAATGTGTAATAGTAATTAATGTAGGTAATCTTATAGACAGGAAATAACCCTGTTAGACGGCAGATTAGTCAATTTGGCAACTTTTACTTGTCATCTTGCTAATTTATGTTTAAAGTTTTGAGGTGTGTTGGGAGATCTCTGCATTTGTTGCGTCAATTCCAAGGAGAATTTTGACATTAGGTTTTATTGTATCTAATCTACTAATCGTTTCAACCATTCATGGGATTCCCACATCATCATCGTCAGTAGCCAGTATGTCATTCTTCTTCATGCAGTGTCTGTCCATTTCTTCTTTAAGTTAGTTTAGTTCCAGTGCCGTAAATTCCTCTCTGTTTTCAACTTTCCCAAAAACGGTTATAATAAATGATTCTGGTGTAACAACTGCGTTTGGCAGACAGCTTGGCGCTGTAAAGTTATGATGTTGTAAGTGCCAATTTTTATGTCTGGCCACATTTTACGACACCCACAGGAGAAGGTTTGATGGCTTGTTGTTCCTAATGGTCACACGCGAAGTTCCAAATAACTAAGTGGCTTTATGCTACTTATCTGCTTCACACAGTTGGCCATTACTGCTATCATTATTACTCAGTACTGAATACTTTGAAATGGTCTAAACTGACCCAGAGCCATTCGTGATAGCTGGCTCTAGTAGTGAACGTTCCACTAAACTTTTAGATTGTCCGTATCATCCACGCTACTGTTTACAAAATTAACCATGTTATGTTCGTGACAATGAAACACCGAGATTCAAAGCAGACTGGTTTATTATAAGTAATTCGACATACCCTCACAATGTGTACTTATTACCTATGCGATACAATAATACCGTACATAACACTGTCCCCTCTTAATCTATAATTATAGGTATGTAACGTATGTTAGTTATTATTCTAATTCATTTTAAGCTTATATTAAAAGTCTATATCGTGTTTGTTAATTAAAGAGTACACAATCTTACGCGGCGCGGGCGAAACCGCTGACAAATGCTAGTTACTATTATGAAAAATATCTAAAAGGAAAATACCACAAACTTAACTACTTAACACTAACTAAACAGACTTATGTAACACTACACCAACGTTTAACATGATTACTACTACATTTTAACAGATTATAAAATTGCTATTGATTGTTATTTAGTAGTCTTTAACTTCTTGGCACAATCTATGGCAGCTCTCCGGCGTAAACGACTATCAATAATTGGCGATGACGTAGACGGTGGCGAACTTTTAGTGGCCGTGACTACTGGTTGGGTAGACTCATCCCTCGGACATTTTTCCTTACTCTCATATGATGTATTAAGCGGGGAGTCTACCGATGAAGTGCTTTGTGTTAGTTCAATGGGTGCATTAGGTTCAAGTTCGACTGACTCAATATTCACATTAGGACTGGGACCCGTCATAGAACGCCTAGACTTCCTTACGCTTTTTGTCAACAACTGATCAATATGACGTTTATGAAGATGTCCGTCATTTGTTTTAATCGCGTACGTAACCGGCCCTGACCGTCGCACCACTACACCCTCTGCCCATTTTTGCCTATGTTTCGAGTAGTCCCGCATGATTACGGCGTCCCCGATGTCCGCTTGCCGCAGCGGCGGACGCGCCTCGGCCGCGCGCTGCTCGTGCGCCAGCTGCGCGCCGCGCACCAGCTCGCCCGTGTCCGGCCGCAATAGGTCTAGTCTGCCGCGCAGTCGGCGCCCGAACATCGCTACCGCCGGCTCGCGTCCCGTGGTGCTATGCTCCGTATTACGATACATAAACAGGAACTTACTTAAAGCAGTGTTGTCATTAACGTTTTCTAGTGATGCCTTCTTTAAAACCCGTTTTATAGTGCGTACCGCGTTCTCGGCGGCTCCATTACTGGAGGGATGATATGGTGCAACGGGTAAATGTTTTATACCGTTACGCTTTAAATACATACCGAATTCTGCGGATGAAAATGGCGGTCCATTATCGCTTACTATTTTTCTAGGAATACCAAAACGAGCAAAAAGCCTTCTGAAGCTATCAATAACGACCGTTGCTGAAGTGGTGCTCACTCGCTCCACTTCTATCCACTTAGAGTGAGCATCAACTATTATTAAATAATATCGATTTTGCAAAGGACCTAAAAAATCAACGTTTAATCGTGACCACGGCTCCTCGGGCCAGGGCCATGAGTGCAACGGCGCTGGCGCAGGTTGAGCGCGCTGCGACACGCACGCAGCACATTCATTACAAATGCGCTCAATATCACTATCTAACGTCTCCCACCACACGTAGTTGCGGGCTATCTGTTTCATTTTGACTATACCAGGATGACCCTCGTGAATTTCTTGCAATATTGACTGTCGTAACACTTTTGGTATAACAATCCTGTAACCCCACACTAAACATCCGTGATCTAAGTGTAATGAGTCTTTCCTATTAAAATAAGGTTTTTCTTGATCGACGCAAGCCTGTAATGGCCACCCAAACATTGTATAACCAACTATTTTATTAAGAAGCAAATCCTTATCCGTCTCTGTTTTAATTTGCTTAAAACTGAGTGGAAAGTTTTCTTCAACAAAGTTTAGATAGCTGCATTCGTCGTCATCTTCTCGTACTCGTTTTCTAGTCGAGCTAAGAGGAAGACGTGACAAGGCATCAGCAAAAGAATTCCTCTCCGATCGTACAAATTCTATTTTGAAATTATATGCTGCTAATTTAACGGCATATCGTTGAATTCTGCTTGCAGCAGTTACAGGTATGCCTTTATTATCACCTAATATGTAACTTAAAGCACGATGATCACTCCTAAGAATAAAATGTCGCCCGTATAAATACTGGTGATGTTTAGTCACCCCGAATACAATCGCTAAAGCCTCCTTATCCAACTGTGAATAGTTGGTTTCGGCAGGATTTAAGGTACGCGAAGCACAACAAAGCGGCCGCTCGCTACCGTCATCGTAACGTTGTAACAACACTGCACCCAAACCGTATGGGCTGCTATCTACTGCCAGTATAAGTTGTAAATTGGGATCATAATGTGCGAGCACCGGAGAGCTACTTAAGACGTTTTTAATTCTAATAAAAGCATTTTCACATTTATTGTCCCAATTCCATTTAACACTTTTTTTTAACAAATCATATAAAGGTTTTAAAACATCACTCATATTTACGCAAAACTTTGAATAAAAGTTTACAAGTCCTAAAAAACTCCTTAACTGTGTAATGTTACAAGGTGATGGAGCCGCTACAATCGCTTTAATTTTTTTATCATCAGTATGTAGGCCTTGTTTATCAATTCTATAACCTAAATATGTCACTGATTCTTTAAAAAATTGGCATTTACCATAATTAATGCGAAGGCCATTTTCCTTCAATCTTTGCAATACGGCCTTTAAATTCGACATATGTGATGACCTACATTTGCCACTAATACAAATATCGTCCGCAAACACAGCCGTAAACGGCAAGCCACTCAAAGTCTCTTCCATTATTTTCTGAAAATTTTCGGGTATGCACTTAATACCAAACGGCACACGATTATAAACAAAAGTACCGACGTGAGTGGTGATTGCCGTCATCGGCCTTGAGGCTTTATCGAGTAAACATTGTTGAAAAGCATTCGACAAATCCAACTTAGTGAACAGTTCACCTCCACCCAATGTTGCGAACAGGTCCTCGATCCGTGGCAGCGGGTAATGAAAGTCTTTCAATCGCGGATTGATTGTCACTTTGTAGTCTCCGCAAATGCGAATATCACCATTTGATTTGACTACAGGCACTATCGGCGTACCATAATCTGATCTATCAACTTTGTATATAACTCCTTCCCCCTGCAACCGATCGAGTTCCCGTTCGACGCGCGCGCGCAGAGCCAGAGGCAAAGGCCGCGCCTTCACAAACACTGGAGTCGTGTCATTTAGGTGAAGTCGTATGTGCGACTTGAATGTACCCAGTCCCTTAGCGAAAACTTCTGGGTATTCATCCTTGAGTGTTTTCGCCAACGAAGTCTCATCGGATACATAATGGTGGCTATTAAGTGTATCGAAACTCGATAATTTTAACTGTTTAATCCATGTGCGACCCATTAACGGAGGGCCCCCATTATTAATAACGAATAGTTTTAATGAAAATTGGTTATTGTTGTATGTAATTGTTACCAGTATATATCCGAGTGTTTGTATAACATCTCCCGTGTAAGATTTAAAAGTTAATATTTTACTAATTATCGGTAGCTTCGAAAACATCTTATCGTAAAACTTTTTTGATATAGCCGATATCTTACTTCCCGTATCTACTTCAAACTTTATAAATATACCTTCGATATTCAACTTAATGTAATAGGGACCGTCATCCTCACACTCATTTATACTACTAATACGATTAGTATGACCCATGTTATAGAAATTATACTCGTTATCAGTATCGGAGTCGGTAACAGAATTGTCAAGATAGAACTGACCTTTGTTTGTCTTCTTATTGGAATCACCATATTTCTCATTACGCGTACACACCGATTTTAAATGTCCTTTTTCACCACACTTATCACACGAATAATGCTTGTAACGACACCTTCCCTCCACGTGACCGGCCTTGCCGCAGCGCGCGCACGGGCGCCGCTCGGCCGCCGCTGCTAGCGCCGCGCGGGCGCCGCCCGGCCGCGCGCCCCCGACTCGGTGCAGGCCGTCGCTCGCGCCGGCGCCGGAGCCTGCGCTCGTGGCCTCCGCAGCCGGGGCGCTCGCCACGCTTGCGTGCCGCTCCGCCGCTTCGAGAGCCATCGCCAACTCCACACCACGCTTGTAGTCCACATTCTTTTCGGCGAATAACCTGGATCGCATCTCCTCGCTGTAGAGGCCCGATACGAACTGGTCGCGGAGGTTTACCTCCAGTGAAGCACCGAAATTGCAGGTTTTAGCCAGATGTTTCAAACCTTGTAGGTACGAACGAACGCTTTCACCCTGCTGCTGCTTCCTCTGCCTGAAAATATGCCTTTCGGCTATTTCTGATCTCTCGGGTTCCAAATGATCTTTCACCAGTTTAACGAGCACATCGAAAGTCTTATCCTCTGGCTGATCCGGTGAACATAAATCGCACATTAAGTCGTAACACTCCGAGCCGACCAACGTCACTAGCGTAGCCACGTGTAAACTATCATCGATGTCGTTCAACATTATAAACTGCTTAATTCGACGAACATAAGTGCCCCAGTTTTGGGTTCCCACTTGGAAACTTTCGACTTTTCCGATCGGCATGTTAAAACTTTAAACACACGCGTTAAAATTGATTATTACTAATTTTCTCGTCGCCAATGTTATGTTCGTGACAATGAAACACCGAGATTCAAAGCAGACTGGTTTATTATAAGTAATTCGACATACCCTCACAATGTGTACTTATTACCTATGCGATACAATAATACCGTACATAACAAACCAGTTGCAAAATTATCCAATCCTAAATTCACAATATCTACGGTTAGATTGTGGCATATTTTTGCAAGATCAGAACATGCTCCTACTTACTTAACGTACTGACAAACTCAATTTGTTAAAAGTACGCTTATCTGATCCAATAAATAAGAAAAAAAAAAAAACAATTCCATATACACATACATCGATATCAGGTCGAGCTCGTTCCTATTCGCATAATCCCGTTCCGCCCAAAATCCATAGGATTAAATAAGCTTTGCCAAAATGTAATGTCTTTGGTGAAATATCATTTTTGATCTGAAATAATTCGGAATAATGTAGATCTTGTATTTACCTAATTCCTTCATACTCCGTGATGTCTTCGTGATCTCTTTTAATAGTCGAGTAAGCTTTAATAAAGCTGCCACATTTTAGGGCCTTAGCACATCTCCGCTGCGAAACCGCATGATGTTTCGCTGATGTTCCGCTACTCGAGTAGCGGAACTTCATGTGAGACAGTTGAATTGAACTACTGCGGTTTCGCTGCTATGATTTCGCGGCGGAGGTGTGCTAAGGCTCTTACACCCGAACAAGTAAAAGTGATTACTTCAATAAAAGTAATTATTAATTACTCAAGTAACGATTTTTATTGTATAGTTCAGTATTTGCTTGAGGTTAGAACTGTCAAAGGTTAGAATTCTTAGCCAAGAATAGTCAACATTTTCTTTACTTAAGAAATGAGAACTCAACCATTTTGCGTTTGATTTTGCAATGGAACGTTGATTCTTACTGAAGTAAGTAACGTACATTACTCGACTAAGATTTTATAATGAAGAATTCTATCCTCAAGTAATGACTTCACTTAGAAATTACTAAGCAGCAAGTAATTGCTTGTTTATAAATACGGATGTTGAACAAGTAAAAGTAATTACTTCAATAAAAGTAATTACTCAAGTAACGATTTTTATTCTATAGTTTAGTATTTGCTTGAAGTTAGAACTGTCAAAGGTTAGAATTCTAAGCCAAGTAATAGTCAACATTTTCTTTATTTAAGAATTGAGAACTCAACCATTTTGCGTTTGATTTTGCAATGGAACGTTGATCCTTACTCAAGCATTTACTTTAAGTAACGTACATACATTACTCGACTATCGAATAAGCTTTTATAATGAAGAATTCTATCCTCAAGTAATGACTTCACTTAGAAATTACTAAGCAGCAAGTAATTGCTTGTTTATAAATACGGATGTTGAACAAGTAAAAGAATAATGAACAAGTAAAAGTAATTACTTCAATAAAAGTAATTACTCAAGTAACGATTTTTATTCTATAGTTTAGTATTTGCTTGAAGTTAGAACTGTCAAAGGTTAGAATTCTTAGCCAAGTAATAGTCAACATTTTCTTTACTTAAGAATTGAGAACTCAACCATTTTGCGTTTGATTTTGCAATGGAACGTTGATCCTTACTCAAGCATTTACTTGAAAGTAAGTAACGTACATACATTACTCGACTATCGAATAAGCTTTTATAATGAAGAATTCTATCCTCAAGTAATGACTTCATTAAGAAATTACTTAGCAGCAAGTAATTGCTTGTTTATAAATACGGATGTTAGTGCGTATCCGGGTGAATATTCGAGCGTTTTAATCGCCGTCATTACCGTTCACCAAAAGTTAATGAAAGAGAATATATTTAATGAAATATTTCATCAATTCCCAGAATCTGCTTAAGGACCAGAATCGGGAATTGCTGAAATATTTCATTAAATATATTCTCTTTCATCAACTTTTGGTGAACGGTAATGACGGCGATTAAAACGCTCGAATATTCACCCATCCGATACGTGACTGCTTCTTTAAACATTTACTACTCATCTTACTTTTTTGGTGTTTTTGATGTTCTCTAGGGAACCTATTTGCATAACATTTTGATTTGTATGTACGTGTTTACCTCTGTGTTGATTCCAATTTTCAATCTGCCTAAACCCTAAAAGAAAACGAATTGTACCTTCATCTAATAGCATTCATCTCGTTTGCTCTTTACAAAACTAATTTCAATTCTTCCGTACTTTTTACCTCCGAGTTTTTCTTTGTTTTCTGCAAAAAAATTCATGAACCAGTCTGATATCCAGCGGAATGCTATGTTATTTTTAATTGCCACAAAGTTTTGCTATTAACTGGACCGGTGTTTTTTCAAAGTTTTTTTATAACGCCGCTGAGGTTTTTGGCTAGGAGAAACGAGAACAATGAATAATCTCATTTACCTCATTCATCATTATTCATCCATCTCATTTTACCTCAAACATTTATTTTAATCTAAATAGAAATATTGCTTTTGGGATGAATTTTAGAGCTTATTCTGAATAACTCCTCACTGTCACTTTATTAATGTACCACTCGTGCGTTTCAAATTTTCCATCCCCATAAAAATGCCAGGCCGGCTTAGTTTAATAATTTATTAAGCGGACAGAATACATAAGCCAATCCCACATACACATACTGTGACGTAAGCACAATAAATGAGCAAACATAGCCATGATTCTAAAATCAAAGGGCAGTGGAAGAAATGGTGTAGAGGGTGAGGTCTTTTAATATTCTCTGCGCAGTAATAAGATCGTGTCAAAAAGAATAAAAACAAACAGTAATTACATCATCATCTTCCTAGCCTTTTCCCAACTATTTTGGGGTCGGCTTCCAGTCTTACCGGATGCCTGAATACCAGTATTTTACATGGAGCGACTGCCTCTCTCTGACCTCCACAACCCAGTTACTGGGTAATACGACACCCCTTGGCAAGACTGGTTGTCAGACTTGCGGGCTTCTGACGACCCGTAACGACTGTCAAAGATCCACGAATGTCAGCTGTGAAGCTACGGCTTAACGTGCTTTGCGAGGTACGGGTCTTGGTAAGAAAAGATGGTCACCCATCCACGGAATAACCGCGGCAAGCGTAGCCTAATTTGGTCGATCGACCCGTGCGGCTGTTATTAGCCACAAGCTACAGTAAATACAATACGTTAATATTGCTACATTGCCTTCAGCTTTATCTCGCAACGGCTGTAATTTCAGAGCTGGGCTTCTAAAGCTATATTATTTCATCTCAAAAGCATTACGCAGTGATTTTTAATGCAGGGCCAAAACCGCCAATAGTCCTTTGATATTTGCATTAGTAGACAAGCTGTCTACGTTCTCCTGTAGCTATAAAGGGACTGTAAAATTAAATACTTAATGAATTCCTTTACAAAATTACCATGGCTTTCCAAGAGAATTAATTAAGTCCCCAAGGCTCGCAAGACGCAACGCCATGAAAATACTTGTTTCACAAAATCCGTCTTTAAATATTTGTACATAATCTCAACGTTCTATCTCTTGTGAGTATCCTCCTTCGCCTCGTACCTCGTGTTTTCTAGAGCCTCATTATTTTTTACAAGTTTTAATGCCAAAGGTGAGTCTGGAGTGTTGTACTGTTCCGCCTGTTTCCCTTTGTCAAGAGATCTTTTGCCTTGACAATCGCTGGACCATACTGGGTTTCAGAAGTCTTTTTGTTTCATGGTGTCGACTTGTCGTTCCTTTATGAAGTTGTATTGAGGTACGGACGGAGAATGTTGATAAATGTTGAAGTTAGAAGTTTTTCTTTGAGGTTTTACGCTTCATCTGTTCGAAATGATGCACGGTTCTGAATTTCTAACCATTTTCATACACAACCCGTCGCATTGCATCGCCTGCCCGCGATTACTTCGTTTTCGCTTCTTTCTGGGCTTGTTTTCTTTTTGCTCGGCTCCTAAGGGTGCTTGCATGATGTTAAATAGCTTATAGCCTTCCTCAAGAATTGATCTATCAAATGCAAAGGGAATTGTTTCAAACCGACTGGTAGTTCCAGAGATAGCGAGTTGAAATCAAATAAACTTCAGCTTTAGTATAGATATAGCTTGTGTTCGTCGTAGTACAGTCAACTGCACATCAGAGGTAATACTTGCACTACGAAAATCACCTTTAGGCTGAGGCCAAACGAACGTAATCCTAACTTAATATTATAAATGCAAAAGTAAGTTTGTTTGTTACCTTTTCACGCCTAAACCACTGAATCGATCATCCTGTAATTTTGCATATACGTTGTCAGGTGTACAGAAACAGACATAGGGTAACTTTCATCCCGAAAAAAGCACTGTTTGCGAGGAAAACAACAATAACGTTCTTATGATAATAGATGGCGCCACGTGCCTTTCGAATCATGATTGAATTAAATTATTATAGAAACTTTAATAGTGTTTTAAGTTTTTTTTTTTTTAATTTATGAACCTAATACATTTAGTGTTCGATAGACCGGTTTTTCATCCTTTTAACTATCCTAACTAATGTTATAAATGCGAAAGTGTTTGTTTGTTTATTGCGCTTTCACGCAAAAACGGCTTAACGGATTTGGATGAAATTTGGCACATGGGTAGACCATGACCTGGAGCGGGCAACAGCTAGTTTATTTTTTTATATATATAAAATGAGATGAACTCACTTTGCGTCGCCGTGGCATAAACACTTTACAAACACGACTAGTATGAAATCGAATGCAGCGCAAATTCCCAACTCACAAATTACGCGACTCACAGCTCAAAAAATTAAGTACGTTCGTTTGGTCTCAACATTATAGCTACCACATAAAGCTGTCAATGTCAAATTATAACCACTGATGCGGTTGACCTACCTTTAAGTAGCTAACCTAAATATTGTACCTATTCTATTTTTGGTTGAGTGATAATTCCGGTCTGAGCGTAGACCTTCTTATTTATTCACGTCTGTACCCTACTTATAACAACATTTACTTAATCCTAAATTAACACTATTTACTATGGTTGGATCAAAAGTTTATTCAAAACCTCTACATACGTAGAATGTTTTTTTTTTAATTCTATTCAATTTTACATTCATTTCATTGTTAAGGCGATACCAAAATTTCGGGGGCTTTTTCGGAACCATTTATTTCACAATTACAGCATGTATGGATTTAATTTTTAACTGACTTCAAAAAAAGAGGAGAAGATTCTCAGTTCGGCGGAATCTGTTTTTTTTTATGTATGTTCCCCGATTCCTCAAAGACGGCTAGACCGATTTGGAAAATTCTTTTTTGTTTAAAAGGGTTATACTTTCTAGTTGGTCCCATTGTCATTATGACCAGTATCTGATGATGGTATCCTGGAGAAATCGACGGAACTCGTCAAATATTATAAGCACACCTATAGCGATTTGATTATTTGTTATAGTAACTCGTGCATTTGTTCTCGGAAAGCACCATTTGGTGAATTGGAACTGATGATGAAGATCACAGATGGCCACCAGAACTACTCAATAATAAGTATTTCACGGGTTGCGATTCGATTAGGTACTTTAATAATGGTTTGCTAAGTAATTTATGCTCGTCACAATGCTTATGGTGAAGTGGAATTCTCCTGGTACTTACCAGAAGAACCCCTCAAGAATTACCGTTTTTACGGTGAGATTTGTACAGAATAGGCCGGCTGTATCGGGATAAGCAATATTTTGTAAAAGGTGATGTGCAGTTTAAATTAGGCTATTGTAACTTAGATAAATTACAAACTAACACTAAAAAGTGAAAAAGAATAAGCTTTTTCCATAAAAAAACAATCAACTTCCAAAAAACAAATTAAGCTATCTATCAAAAATATTTTCAGCCAGTTTTGTTAATGCGCACATTTGGAATGCAATTTTGCAATGAATTACTTAAAATTTAAAAATTGCAAAAAAAAACAATACTTATAAAAAAGTAGAAAAAAGTCTTTCGGAATTAAATTCTATCGAGGAAATTTAACCCAATTGCGTTTTAGTTCAGTCAGAGTATTAATGAAACAGTTATAATTTCAGAAAAATATATTTTAAAATCAAACAAACAGTCAATTAACATATATCCAAAAAAAAAATCCAGAAAAAAAAACGACTCAAAAAACACTACAAAGTGAAAAATAACTTTAATTTTGGAGGAAGTCGGTGGCAATAATCTAAAATACAGGTCCAAAGACACTGACTTCCAAATGTGCGCATTAGGAAATCTGGCTGAAAATATTTTTGATAGATAGCTTAGTTATTTAAAAAAAAATGGTTTGGTGCTTTTATTTTGGTTCCTGCGTATTGTTGCGCTTTTTTCGAATGTGGAAGTAATTGATTTATTGTCACTTTCTTATTCCCGCCCAGTTCGCCTTTTACAATAAATACGATAAGCCTAAAAAAGGTTAGCGAAGAAAGGGATACTGTTTCCAAGTGGTCGCTTACGTCATAACCCTCCCTTAGGACCTTCCTTAAGCTTTCAACCAATATTTGAAGCTTGCGTAAGACTGTTTTTGTTTTGACGCACTTTTACTCAACCCTCATCCCACGTTCAGGGTCAGTTTTGTGTAACCGTTGTGGTTTTTATAATACACATCTTTACCTTAATTTTACTTTGTAATATGTACACATTTATATGGTTTTGGTAAATAAAGCTGGCACTTGCATTTAAGAGCCATTTGGCACGGTCGGCGAAGAATGTTGCACGTTCAATTAACACAGTCATCTAATTTTAAAACACCGCGGCACTAAGCTTTCTGTCAGTAAGCTGGGCAATACTATCATCATTTGCAGGAGAGCTGAGGTCATGAGCAGTTTACAGTTGGTTCGCATATGGTACAAAATTGCATGGCACTTCTTTTCTTCTGTCTGACTTAAGTCTGAAGACTGATTTACTTGACGGTATTACCGATTCTAATTATTATAATTTGTTTAATACATATATGTTACGGTCGCGAATCATACTTTGTTCAGCATACAACCTAATACTGACCCGCAAATTGCACAAAACGTAAGAAAATAAAATTAATAAAAGAGTATGGTAATAATGCCCCCAATATGGTTGGTGACAAGATTATTTTGTAGACAACTTAGGTTTTTAAACTGACTATCTAAATGAGTTTCCAGACGTTACGGCACAATTCACCCGGCTTGTATTTAGAGTTCACCACCTTATACTCAGCAGCCTGTAAAACTTCCTCCATTCACAATAAGCTGACATTTCCTCAACACAAAATCTACACATTGTTACAATTCAACAGTGCAGCACTCGGATCGGTCAACATAACGGACTCGCTTCACGGCCGCTGATCTTGAACAGTGCGTCCAACCGTTCCAAGCATGCGCTCGTCACGGACGCGACACTAATGCGAGACGGATACGACACACTTGATTGACGATGGAGTGGAAAGAAAGTTGAAGAAAAAACTTTTTTACAAAAAGAAAAAACATTACTAACACTCTTAAGAATCCCTTGACAGTAGCAAGTCTATTTCATTTCTACCAAAAGTTCGTTTGGCTGTTGTTTATTTAGAAGGCAATCAAAATAATGAAGCGTCTACGGAGAAACTGCAATACATGTGTAATGAAAGAATTAAATTAAATTATTTTATTTGGGACACGCGCAGGAAATACATACAAAACAAACCGTCCAAGTCCGTTCAATATTTAAAAAAAATACTTCAGTAAAAAAAAAAAATACATGTTTCTTATATATTTTGTACTTTATTTTATTTTGATTATTTGTTATTATAGCGGCAATAGAAATACACAATCTGTGAAAGTGTCAACAACTGCCTGCCTATTCATGAGATATAGCCCGCTGATAGACAGACGGGCGAATAGCGGAGGCTTAGTACCAGTAGACAGTGTTTGGCACACTTCGGGTACGGAACCCTAAAAAACTAACAAAATAATGAAAACAAAGAATGAAAATCTGTGCGAGGCTAAGATGACTCCTAGTGCATTAGATCATACTCTACTTTTATGTAGGTTGACGTTTGTAGCGAATTGCAGGCAAGTAGATCACTCAACTGGATAATCGTTTCACACTAGTTGACTAGTAGATCTACACTTGGATACCCCGTCATCAGTTGACATGTCCAGTACCGGCGTTAGGGCGCGTTCCCACTATGTCGTAACGGTTAATTTATCGTCGGACGACTATCGTCTCTAGCTGTTCCCATTATAACGACTGTTTGTCGTCAATTTTTTTATCGTTTAGCGACTATCATATCTACCTGTTCCCATTGGATCGCGACGACATTTTATCGTTTCACTGCTGTCGCTTTGGTTTTCGCACGCACATCAGTAGCAATAGTAGTAGGCAATTATATTTTTATCGTTACCACGATAAATGTCTGGCAGGGAGGAACGCTGACACCTGAGATACAGGACTCGTCCTAGTTCAGGTGTCAGGAGTTTCAGAAAATCTTGCATGTACTTAGGCCTAATTACTATAAGGATCTAAGTTACTAAAGTAATACATTGTAAACCCTTTTTCTCTCCTTATGTATTAGGATTATGAAATAAACTATTATTATTATTATATTATTATTATTATAAATAGTCGCAACAACAACACATGATTTGCCGTCACGATTTAGTCGGGACGATTTTTATCGTTTTACAACTGTCGTCGTCCTATATGTGAACACCTTTCTCTAAATATATAAACCACGACACTTAAAACTACACGATTATTTGTCGACATTCGTATACGACACAGACAGAGTATACACAGAGCAGACAAAGTAAGAAAGCGGCCTTAGGGTAGCGCGTGCCTGGGCGACAGACGAGAAGGGGCGCCGAAGAAGGCCTTTAGTTCCACCAGGACAAAATATTTTCAGTAAGTCAGAGACTCGTGTTGGAAACCCCGTATTTATACAAATTAACGTAAAATGTAGGGAGCTAAAATTTTCGAGCTCGCTTCTCTCGCTCTTACATCCTACAATTTCCTGACACTCGAAAAAAAAACCTAAAATTTTCCGAGGCGGAGTGCTAAAATTTTTCACCCCTCTCTACTCTTCAAGGTGAAGAGGGACTCCGCAGAAATCACGCGCGGGACGCCGGTAATGCTAAAACCGGCACTGGATATGACATGAGGGTTTACAAACCTTGACAGTGACCTATAAAGTCATTGGAACAGTATCGAGTGTACGCAAATGAAGGTCAAGAAGTCGACCCTTATTTATCGTTGGAGCATTACCATTATTTTAATTCGTTGTTATCCACGTAATTCTCATGCCATAGAAGAAAAAGGCGTATTGCGCTAACCCCAAATAAATTGGAATAAATTTATTTGGGGTTAGCGCAACATGCCTTTTTCTTCCACACTTCTCTAATAGTCGTCATCTCGGAAGTCACCCTTTCTAGCCATTCGCACCTTTAATCAAAAACCGAAATAACTTAAAAATTACATATATCGAGTTTTTACTATAAACTGAATTGATTTCGCATGGAGAATCGTTCAGTCCAACAGCCGACTCGATAACGATGAAAATGACATAGATTTCTTTTTTTTTTTTTTTTTTTGTGATAAATTGAAGCCATTAAGGTAAACAATGTCAAACTTTTAATGCGTTTTCCCACAAAATAGAAATTTTGAGTTATTTCGGTTTTTGATTAAAGGTGCGTATCATCTTTCACACAGTCCATCCATCGTTTCTTAGGTCTTCACCTAGTCTTATAGCCATCCATATTCATGCTCAAAATTTTCCGTCTCTTTCTTCACTCCTGCGCATCACATGCGCAATACTTACGCACGTAACGTGCACGTAATATCCAATAGATTTGTTCACAAAGGCGAACTTGACTCTTAATTAATCTTACCTCCTAAATCTCTTCTTTGTCCTTTTACCTCTCCTTGTACCTCTGGCGTTCACGAAAAAATGTAAGGATCATTAGCAGGGGCCTGTACTTTAAGATATGGTAAGTAAGGTTTAGGTACCTATGTGCTCAGCCATTAGTTCACTAATGGCACCGAGAATCTCAATTCATTCTGCTAAATAGATCCAGTTTGTGCTAAATAAATGTATTTTCTTTCATTTTTTTTTTCTTTATTTCTTTTTTTTTCTTTCTTTCTTTTTTTTTCTTTCTTTCTTTTTTTTCTTTCTTTCTTTCATTAGTTCTAATAGACAGGTTTGGTCCATTATTTGGATTTGTGTCGTGTTGTATGAATGTGTTTTTCCTATATTAGCGTTTTTGTAAGCGATGGAAAGTCTACGTATATATTGCATAAGCATCTATATTGGAATACATGTTCCGTATTTATTTCGACATAATTGAATGTAATATCAATATAACCAAACTCCCTGAATGGCGCAGTTGTGCACCATCTGTGTTAACATTTGTATTGTCTCTGTATCCGCCGGTTTATTCTGTAAAATCTCGCAGTGAAAATGTAGGCGAAGTGAGTTGTCAATAGTGACAATACCTAGCGTCAGGTGAAATGACAATTCGCTTCACCTAAGTTTCACGGTGAGATTTTTACAGAATAGATCGGCTGTATACAGATCTGTTTATGTCATGGTTGAATACTGCAATATGATTTTTGTTTCTGTATTCACTAAACAATGTAGTTTAATTCAGTTACATATGTTATATTCATACATACATTCTATTGCTATTATATTACCTTTCCTTAGCCTTTCAGTGCAGTTGACCACAAGGTAATAATGAACTTTTATGTTATTTATGAAACCACAATTTGCCGAACACTTTATACAATGTTTTCAAGCAGACGTTATTGGCTAGTTAATATGAAATATCACAACTAGCTCCCTAAAAGCGAGGTCTATAAATAACGCTCTATGGTTTAATAATAAATTCGTGACTTGAGTTATTTACTTATGTCTACTCCAAAGATGGAAACTTTTCAATGAATTATTAAAGTTCTGTGTAGGGCTTTCAATACTGACACACGAAATCTCAAAGAAAACAACTTTAAAAGTATTTCTTCGATATAATATATATGTCACTAGGTGAGTGACAAGGACAAGCATAAGACACATCACTGAGTTACGTATAAGAATATTCGATCGAAGACTATCAGAGAGAAAAACGATCAACGAAATGGTCTCGCAAGTTTTCCTCTGACTATGCCAAATCCAAAAGTTTTTCTGAGTGAGTACTGTAGCATGTTAGTTGAAGTTCTAGGAGTACTGAATTAATAACCTGTGGTGTTACGCGAATAGATAGAATAACGTTATTTAAGTTACACCTTGTATAAGAGGAAGTCTGAAAGTGACACCGGTGACTGAAAAGTTGTGTCGAAATCGGTTGGATGGGCATGTAATGCGGAGCAATGAGGAAAATGTCGTCAGGAAAGTTTTGAGTATGAATGTGGATGGCTATACGAGTAAGGGAAGACCAAAGAAACGATGGATGGACTGTGTGAAAGATGATATGGCTAGAAAGGGAGTGACTACCGAGATGATGACTAATAAAGAAGTATGGAAGAAAAAGACATGTTGCGCCGACCCCAAATAATTTGGGATACCTGGCTACTAGCTTGCAGTCACTGAAACGAAACGACCTCTACTAGTAGTTGTGCTCCCATTACTCTGTCAGCTACTGATTACTGTGTTACGTGGCCTCGTACAACAACGGACTAGGTAACTAAGTCACGTCTATTTAGAAACCCCAACAATAGTTTTCAGGCATTGAGAATCTTATCAGCTAACAAACGTTCACTGTAAATACTGTCCCGGTACAAAGTCTTTTGTGCTTTCACCTAGTAAATTCTTCAGTGTCCTACTTTATTCCTGTTTTCAAGCAGGACTCCTTTGCTTCAGTTTTAAGAAACAAAATGTTGGTGAAATTACAGACACATCAGAATTTTCACTTTGTAAAATACAAAATGAAGGAAATAATTAAATATTTGGAAAAACAATATTCCATAGACAAAATACTTGGTTCGTTGATTCACGTTACTATAATTGCAGATGAGGATGCTGTTTCAGAACCTCTTGTAAATACACCTATTTTTTTTAGATTCCTAAGAAGAAAGCAAAATACCAGCCTATTATTTTCGAAAAAATAAGCTTATAATAATTTGTATCTCATGACGTCTTCTGCACAGACGATTCGTTCAAAATTTATAGCGTTACATTTGGCAAGGCAGACGTTCTTGTCTAGGTGAGTGCGTATGTTCTTGGCATGAAAGAGTAAACCGTGGGTGTGTGCTATTGCGTTTGACTTGTTTATCTGTTATTTACTTATTGGGGCTTTGGATAGCACCTGAAGGCTTGTAGTACCGTAATTAATTATTTAGTGCAAACTTGTTATTGTCAAGAGAACTAAGCATTCCCAAATAATGTCTCCCTCTCTTCATAACTTCAGTGCCTCATGGTGGTGGACTCAGATGTTCTGGTTTTCTCCCTTCACTTGTCCTTCAGTTGACTATCTTAGTTGGTTGGTACATATCATCACCCCGTTAGCCGTCCAATACTAGAGAGACAGTAGACCTCTCGACAACGTGTAAGAGGCGAATTTTTGGGTCAACAAGATCTGAAATACTGTCGTGCCTCATCAGCTCTATCCTTTCCATTTCTTTTGGTGCTAATATACCAGCTTACCTAAATATTTAGCTGCAAACTGTATCACACACTAACTACTAACTAAACTACACAAGCTTATGTAGATCTAGGAGAATGAGTAGGTTGTAAATTATAAATATCTTCATCTCAATATGTACGCGCTTTGCGTAGCTATGTTATGATCCCTTATGTAATATGGAACCCGCTATGACATTTCTCCTTCGGATCATTTTTTTTTTTTCGCATATGGCATTATTTTTATTCTATTAGTAGTGTAGGTACCTAAGAGTGCGTGGTTAAGTGAGCCAAGGAGCACGTGGCTAAGTATTAACGCTTTCGCGGGCGGTTGACGTCTATAGACGTTATAACAATAAAACTTATTATGTACCGTCCGCGAACCGATTAACAGCCGCACGGGTCGATCCATCAGATTAAGCTACGCTTGCCGGGGTTGGTCCGTGGATGGGTGACCATCTTACATACCGAGACTTCTCCGTGCCTCAGATAGCACAATAAGTCGTTGGTCCCGGCTGTCATTCATGGATCTTTGACAGTCGTTACGGGTCGTCAGAAGCCCGAAAGTCTGACAACCAGACATACCAAGGGGTATCGTATTATCCAGTAACTGGGATGTGGAGGTCAGATAGTCGCTCCATGGAAAATACTGGTATTCAGCTGCATCCGGTTAGACTGAAAGCCGACCCCAACATAGTTGGGACAAGGCTATAGGCAGATTGAGTAATGTACCTAAATACTACCTTAGCAACATTCTTTTCAAGACATTGAAATGCTACACTATGATTGGAAGGTCCATGTTTTGGCTCAAAATAATTATGGGTGTTGAAAATTATCTAGATACCTGTTTAGATTTTGTGGATGAACAAAATCTAAATATGTATGTAACACCAAACAAATATTTTGTCAGAAACTGCAACACAGTGTTCACTAATTCTAATGAAAACCTTGAAACATAATCGAAAACTTACTGAGCAACATTTACTTATGCTTACGCTGAAAAGCAGCGCCGTGGATTCGTGCCTTCGTGCACGGGTCGCGGCATTATGCTGAGCGTTTAGCCGTTTCGCGCGGTAGTGACGCACATTTCCAACAACTTTATTGTTTGTACTTATGTTTGATTTTGTGTTTTTTGTTTTTTGTGGTTTGTTATATTTTATTATCTTGTGTTTCGCTTTTCATGTGTATTTTGTGTGCGTCACTTTCACGTGAATAAACTGTTTTTCTTTCTTTCTTCTTTCTTTCATACTTAGTAATGTAGTTTTAAAGTAAATAAACTAGGTACTATACCGGTTCCGATACTCATATAAAAAATATTGGCGATACCGATGCCCATACGCTTATTGAATTTAAATGAATGTCAATCAATCTGCCTAGCCTTTTCCCAACAATGTTGGGGTCGGCTTCCAGTCTAACCGGATACAGCTGAATACCAGTCTTTTACATGGAGCGACTGCCTGTCTGACCTCCACAACCCAGTTACTGGATAATACGATACCCCTTGGTATGACTGGTTGTCAGACTTTCGGGCTTCTGACGATCCGTAACGACTGTCAAAGATCCTCGAATGACAGCCGGGACCAACGGCTTAACGTGCTTTCCGAGGCACGGAGGAGTCTCGGTATGAAAAGATGGCCACCCATCCACAGACCAACCCCGGCAAGCGTAGCTTACCCTGATGGATCGACCCGTGGGGATGTTATTACTTATTACTACTTACTGAATTTAAATGAATGTAAAATAAATAAAAAAACAAATTTGGTTATTTTTTTTATTAATATAAATAATTACAGACTTAGAACGAGACTATTAGTTATTAAAATGAATAATTAAGGTTAATAGTGCTAGTAATTAAAATAAACATTAATAAGGTTTTTTTCTCTCTTAAAAACAAAGTATTTTTAAGTTTTGCGGAGATTGGCGATTACGGAAGTCTTTTAGAATGAGACCTGCGGTGGAAAAGAGTCTCTCAGATGCGACAGAACTCATTTAGAAACTAAAGTATTTCTGCGTCATATTTTTAAAATTTGGGTGTAAGACGTCATTGTTCGTGCCTCGTTTGCAATGAAATAGACGAAACAGCACGCGCGTTTGCATTACTTTTTTGAAGCGCGATATTTGAAAAGTATCGTTGTACCGGCAATAAAAATATTGCCGATGCAGATATATCGGCAAACCCGAAGTATCGCCGATATATCGGCATCGGTATCGGATGCACCCCTAAAATAAACCTTTAATCCAACATGACTCGCCGCTTCATCAGTGGCAACTGTGGCAAGGTGGCAACACTGTACGTGAACGATTGAGGGACAAGTCAAGTTCAATCGATATTCATTTATAATGTAAGTTGACAGTGACCCTGTCAGACAACTGTTGTCTCCCACGTGGCTCTTATACTGATACTATCATTTAGCGATAAAATTTATACAGTGTCGGCTGTGGGAAAGTGCCATCAGTTTTCATAATAATTTTCACTGGTATGAAAAGCACAGGTGATGCTTTTCCCTAAAACTATCTATTCTTGTTGTTTATTTGTTTATATAAAAGTAGATAGTTCTCGACTCTGCATTCGGCTTTTTATTTGTTTTCATTGTTTGTTATAATTTGCCATTGACGCAAGACGCAACACATGAACACAGAGGCAATGTAAATTTTTCTTTGGTCTCTAGCCCTGACATCAAGTAAAGGACAAAAATTGTCAACTTATAGGCTGCTTGAGTACGAGGCCTTTGTCTGCTTTGCATGTGTGTTGTGTACTTTATGTTTTGTTTTTGTTTTTTTGTAATGTGCAGAATAAACATTTTTTCTTTCATTCTAATAATAAAGCTGAAGAGTTTGTTTTTTGTTTGTTTGTGTGAACGCCCTAATCTCTGGAACTACCAGCCGAATTTGAAAAAATCTTTTTTGTATTTGGTAGCCTAATGCTTGATTAAGGCTGTAGGCTATTTAACACCACGGTAGGACCATCGGGAGCCGAGCAAAAAGAAAAAAAAAAGAACGCTAAGCAAAAACTAAGAAATAGCGCGGGCAAGCAATGCGGGTTGGGTCGGGGAACATGAAATGATTTTTTTTTAAATTAAACCATAACTTTTGAATCGTTGCGATTTCAGGTTTGATCCCGTAGTAAAAGTTGTTCATAATGATGAGTACAATGACCCCTTAAGTTTGCACTAGTCAGTCATGTTTCCATACAAACGTAGTATGGTGATCACTCGTCTGTTTGACGGTGCACTTTCAAAACTAAATATTATATCAATGTGTCTCGTCATTTTCTAGTTATTTATGGAAGCAGAATCGGAAAAATGATATTGGTTTGGAAGTTATGAGCGTTGGAACTACCATAGAAATATGGCAGTTCCAACGCTCATAACTTTTAACACAAGTTTTAACGCATCTTTAGGTATAAATAAATAGCTCCCGGAGTATGAAAATAGCAAAATTGTTACCGAACAGGCATAGATAAAGATTACAGATTCAAAAATTCAAGTGACTTTATTTTGAATAAATATGTATACTATACATCCAGTAGTTTTTTTCATAATATCTATATGCCCAAAAGTCTGTTCATGAAATTTCACGCGCTCGTTTTCGTTATAAATCATCGTCTATTTCACTAAATAAATAAAAACTATATAAATATAAGAGATAAATAAAGTAAATATCAGCCACGCCAGCAACGAGTTCGAGCCGCCGACTAGTGCAACCTTAAGAGGTTAACGGTGATTAAAATTACATCCTGTATTGGCAGATTTATCTAACATTATCAGGGAACCCTGTTCCTCAGGAAATTACAGCTCCTTGCAGCTCATTAGCTCTCCAAACCCATTCAGAATCGCATTAGCATTGATCCCTGTACGCCCGCACCAATATACAGTATGTTAACCAACAGAGGGCGTTCCCGTTAACCCGCAATAGTATAGCATCCATACATGCTAAAAAAAATATTACCATTCGAAAACAAAATGGTTTTTATTTTTTTTTAATATTAAAATATTCACTAAAAATGCTAAAAATATTCACTAAAATATTCAAAAAAATATAAAAATATTCACTAAACATAAAAACTAAATTGCGATGTTTCCGTCCTTCAAGTACGCGTGTACAGAGTGTTTCTTTTACGTATCAATTTAACATTTTTAGTGAAAAAAAAATAAAAACCTTTTTGTTTTCGAATGGTAATATTTTTTTTAGCATGTATGGATGCTATACTATTGCAGGTTAACGGGAACGCCCTCTGTTGGTTAACATACTGTATTTCGTAGAATTACCACTACTTGGCATTTGAGGCCACTGTGCAACAATGGAGTAGCCTTGGCGATCAAGGCTAAGTAGGAATTACGTCAGGAAATTTTTGGAATACATTTGTTTTCAAACACCCCAAGTATTTCAAATTGTTTCCACGAATTAAGACTTGCCCACTTATAGGAAAATCATGAAGCATTGCCGGGCATGCAAATGCCCATTTAAGCCATAAACATTTGTGCATAAGTATTCTACCACTAAATTCCGGTACATTTGATTTATCTGATGATATTGACGACCAGTTATTAGCCTGCTAGCGCCTACAAAACAAAAAGCTCCACCCTAGGCCCTATACTACTAATCACTGAGACTCAAAGAGTGGCAACCGCAACAAGTCCGATTGTATTTAGCCCCGAACAGCTATTCGGTTCTGAGTGTAGTGGGTCCATGCACGATTTGGGTCTGTAAACTTGTAAAGCACCCACGATGAAACTCACGCACTCTTTGTGAAGAACGAAGTTTTCACACAATGTAAAGAAAAGTCTGCTTGTCGCCCGCCGCTGCGCCTTTTTGTATGAAAGCGCTTATCTCAAAACGTGTGAAACGGTTTCTATTCAAGTTTTCGACAATAGTGTGTCTCTTGAAGCTGGTTTATGTGAACTGAACTATCACAGTTAAAAAAGTAAGCGCGATTGCACAGCGTCGTGTCTTGATTTCGATTTCTAGGTCATCGGGCAAAGGGTTGTAGTCATTTCACATCACAAAATTCTTCGTAGCGACTCGGGAGTCTAGATTTGTGCCCAGCTAGGCGGCTAATAACTATGATATACCACCCATCTGCCTGTGCCTAGCACTTTGATATATGCCTTTTAATCCACCCGACTCGAAATAATTCATCTCCTTCTTTATCAAAACCTCAAGATTGCTATTGTCGGATCTAGATTGGGGTGTTGTTCCAGATCCAGAACTTTTCATACTGGTCAAGGTCAGTTCGAGTTCATCTTGAAGTGACAACGGTGATGCTGATGATGCTGCTGTATCTGCCTCCAGATTGACGAGAGGGACGTCGTCATCACAATCATCGTAATCTCGCTAGTCCCGCGGGGGCTCCCGCTCCGTTTTCGATCGGGATTAGTCCCGCATAATGCACGCGGGGATACCCGTATCCCGGCATTTCTAGGCGTGATGATTTATCTGCATATCCTAATCTTAACTAATATTATAAATGCGAAAGTAACTTTGTTTGTTACCTTTTCACGCCTAAACCACTGAACCGATCATCCTGAAATTTTGCATATACGTTGTCACATGTGTAGAAACGGTCATAGGATACCTTTCATCCCGAAAAAAAAGTACTGTTACCTTAACATAAAGAAATCTCGATATTTTTTCAAATCGTAAAACCATACGAAGTAGCGGCGGGTTGCTAGTCATTATTATTATTTACCTATTACATTCACGTTCACAGCTAATCCATCCGTCCATTACCGGTCACTATTGATCGGCAGACTCGCTGGCGTCGATTAAACGTGTAAGCCCTCATACCAACGGCCAATTTCTTCTTTCGCACTAGATTTTCAACCCACTGCTTTTGGTGCTAAGCAGTGGGTGGGTGGTGGGTGGGAGTTGAAAATTCAACAGTGTATTTTCTTGACGCGTTGGGTTGCGCTCTCTTGGATTCTTAATGCTCGCCTCAATACAGACAGTTGAAAATCCAGTGCGCCATATAAAAATCGTTGGGATAAACAAATCGCCCGTGCGTACCTGTCGTACCTCCGGGCTTACATTAATACGATTGACGCTCTAAAGCCACGACTGAGGTCAAGTGGCTTTCAAGGTCAAGTCCAAGGACGAGGTCGAAGGTCCTTCGTAGTTGACACAATCGATGTCATCGTAGATAGGAATGCTCATTCGATTTTTGTGTTGTTTTATTGTTTGGTTTCTAATCTTTTGATCGTTTGTCGTGCATTTTGCATATTTGTTTTGTAGTGTACATATTTGTGTGTATAATGTAGCCTTGGGGTTTTCTTCGAATTGTAGACTTTGTTTCGCTTTGGCGATTGGCTATTTGGATCTTAATGTTAAAGAGAACCTCCTTTTTTGAAGTCGATTAAAACCCTTTAACATTAAAGATCAAAGGTGGGAAACGCTCTTGAATGGCAGATTCAGTTTCAATCTTCAGTAACAAACGAATGTCACATAAAAACAAAACATAAAATTAGATCGTAAAATATTCTAAGTACTCAATTATTGTTATGAGCTTGCTACACAGGCTGGTCTTCAGGGGTCTCCTTTGACGTTTGACGGCTGATTCCGATGAGTGTTGATAACGGTAAAAATAATTTTACAAAATCCATCACGTCCAGATTTTTTGCCATTTGTTCACAATCGGTGAAAAAAATAAAATATACCACAAAAGTATTTAACCATTGTTTTATGTGTATTTATAATAAATATTTAGTATTTTGAATCAATTAAGTAATGTAATTTTTTTTACTAACCGTTTTTTTTTTTGGCGAAAATAAAAAAGAGATTTTCCGGGAAAACTGGACGTGATGGGGAAAAACTGAATTCATATCCCACAATACCCCAGAATCAGTTATCAGATCCTTGAGGGGAATATAAAAGTTAAAATTTGTAAAACCGAAATATATACCGCAGTTTTTCTTCATTTCGTTATTACCTCGAGCAAAATGTTTGAAAAATTAATTAATTTGAAAACAAGGACAACATTTAAATTATTTTATTTTTAAATGACGTGTAAAGACTATAATATTTTACAGATTAGATTATACTAATACGTTTTTTTTTTTAAACCGACCAAGTGCGTGTCGGACTACGCACAATGAAGGGTTCCGTGGTTGGGATGAATTTATCCCAAGAACAAAAACATTGTAGTTGAAAAACATGTTCTCCCATACATTCCAACTGCAAATGTAAGTTTGTACGCGCAATATTGAGAGATTTGCCATGTTGTATTAAGGGGGAAGCGTCAAGGTGCCCCGCGAAATTCAAATTTTCTTACGTTTTTTGCAATTTACAAGTCGGTATTAGATTGTACGTAGATCAACATAAAATTTGCGGTCGTAACAAGTATCTATTTACATAATTAGAATCATTAAAGTGATCAATACAACTCTTTAAGACCAGGTAATCCTAATGAATGACTATTTCATGAAAACTTGCCATTTTAGGATTATACTAACTTAAGGAGTTGTTTTACTGATTCTAATGATTATAATTCTGTAAATACACATTTGTTACGGCCGCAAATCATACTTTATTTTACATACAACTTAATACTGACTTGCAAATTGCAAAAAACTTTAGAAAATTTGAATTTCGCGGACTACCCTGACGCTTCCTCCTTAAGACCAGTTTTCCTGTAATCTATAGTTATAGAACTATTTTCTGTATTTTTTTCAAAATTATAGGCTCAGTAGTTTCGGAAATAAGGTGGGGGGAATGGTCAGTTTTCGTCTATTTTCTTAAATAACTTTAAAACAGTTTATTTTAAAATTATAATATATATATATATATATATATATATATATATATATATTTGAGATTCTCAGAGTAATTCCTTTCATTTGATATGTCACACGGTACAGTATGCAAATCTTTATTTTTTAATTTTCTGACTTTCCCCCCAAAATTTACCCCCATATTCAAAATTCATTTATTTACGTTACACGTCCGTTTTTGGATTACAGAAATACATAAAATTCAACTTAATCGGTCCATTTGATTTGGAGCAAATTGGCTGTGACAGACAGACAGACAGATACACGAGTGATTCTATAAGGATTCCGTTTTTCCTTTTTTGGTACGGAACCCTAAAAACCACAAAAATGTAAATAAACTATTGTACACGAAGTGACGGCGTCGTATTGCGCTGCGTGGTTTCGCGTAGCCTTCCGCGGAATCGCCGATACACGACACCTTTCGACCAAAACTCTTTCTTGAAGGACGGTCTCAATATAATTGAGTCGGAGCTTTTAGCCCTTGAACGAATTTAATAGGTAATGAAAGCTTTTCAACGCTATTAATAGAACATTTTCATTAACTTTATATTCAAGTTCAAAAGTTGCTTTTCATTATGTTAACAAACATTACGTAGTTAGTAAACCACATTTCTAAACAAACAATATTCAAGAACTTTTGTAGTTGACTTTGCAAAAATCCGCGTTTTGCCTTCAAAGCTTCATTAAACAGCTTTTTTTTTACTCATTTTCAAAGCTATAATTAAAGCGATAAAATGAAAATGGCTGCATAAAGTATCTTTTTGGCAATTAATGTGACAGTCGTTAGTGGATACCTAACTCTCTTTGTGATTACTAATTGTTTTAAAAGGCGAATTTGAATAATTAGTCTGTAGTACCGAATTATATTTCAAAGGTTTGAAATGTTTTAGACTCAAAAGTTAGGTCCTAATCACGGAGAGTGTTTACACAGCCAGGACCTGACAGGAGATGGGTAGGTACTACGAATAATTAATCATGTTTGTGTACTTTGAAATATTATTCCTCATCTATTTAACTTGGTTGAGGGGCTCTAAGTAATAACAGCTGCAAGGGTCGATTGATCAGGTTAAGCTACGCTTGCCGCGGTCGGTCTGTGGATGGATCTTTACATACCGAGACCCCTCCGTGCCTCGGAAAGCACGTTAAACCATTGGTCCCGGCTGTCATTTGTCGATCTTTGATTGACGGTCGTTACGGGTCGCCAGAAACCCGGAAGTCTGACAACCAGTCTTACCAAGGGGTATCGTATTACCCAGTAACTGGGTTGTGGAGGTCAGGTAGGCAGTCGCTCCATGTAAAATACGGGTATTCAGCTGCATTCGGTTAGACTGGAAGCCGACACCAACATAGTTGGAAAAAGGCTAGGCAGACGATGATCTATTTAACTTGGCTTCAAATTAGAGAGGAAATTGAATGAAGGTTTTCATGCAAATTCACGCCACCAGATGGCGCCACTCTGACATGAGGTCTTCCATTTCGACAATAAATATAAATAAAATATTATTATGACGTTCACCATTCGTTTCATTCATTAGTTCATCATTCAGTCACGTACGACTACTGTATAAAAAATATACCTAGGCGCTTTGACACTTTTGACAGGTGCCCGGACCTTTTTTTTCCGTGGAGAAATGCTCATGCATAGTGCACTACCACGGGGAGATAGTGCAGTTATGCGCGACTTCAACTCACTTAAACCGCTTGTGGCGGGACTGTCCGTCACCGGACCCTCCTCTGGGGAGTACCCCCATCACCGGCGCACCAGAATACATTGCACGCCGTGACCACCACAGCGACCAAACTAGAACATGGCCGCTAGACGACCCCGTGTCTAGGCACCATTGGTCCCCCTGCGACCGGTCAGGTCAGTGGCCCGGCCGCCTACCAATTTTCGGCCGCAGCGGATAGGGAGAGCGGCCAACGAAATACCGACACTCCTCCTCCCCTGCGGCCCCACCGCGTCCGCCATCAGACGGTGGCGACCCCGTCAAGGCCGCGGAAGGTAGGGACAGCGGCGCACCGCAAAACCGGTAATCCTCTCCCGCCGCGGCCTCCAACCCTCAGCCGCGATGCCTCCCATACGACATCGCGACCCGCCTCGTTTGCGATGTCGCCCAAGCGGCACCGCAACCTACTTGTTGGCCGATACATCGTCGGCTTCCTGGGAAAAGCCCTGACGAGCGGCCACTTCTCGGGACGTCTCAGTGCTGTTACCTAGTCAACGTCATTTCAGAAAACCCTCATTGAATATAAAGTCCTTCCTTAGTAAATTGGTAATTTTGTTGCTTCTACTCTACACATAGGTAGCCAAACATAAGTGGCTTATGGAAATACAAACCATTTGGTCGATGTCATTTCCCACCGCCCAAAAATGACGAACTTCCATTCAAACTTAGATCTCCTGTATAATTCCTTTGGAGGATGAATCTTCAAAAATCCTTCCTTTGTGCTCACTTTCGTTATATAAGAAACTCTTGTGCAAAATTTCATGCTTCTAGTGCCAGCGGTTTAAGTTGTGCGTTGTCTGTCATCAAATGAATTAATCAATCTGCCTAGCCTTTTCCCAACTATGTTGTGGTCGGCTTCCAGTCTAACCGGATGCAACTGAATACCAGTATTTACATGGAGCGACCTCCACAACGCAGTTACTGGGTAATACGATACCCCTTGGTAAGACTGGTTGTCAGACTTTCGGGCTTCTGACGACCCGTAACGACTGTCAAAGATCCACGAATGACAGCCGGGACCAACCGGTTAACGTGCTTTCCGAGGCACGGAGGAATCTCGGTATGTAAAGATGGTAGACTTCAATTTGAAAAGCTGGTGTTCGTAACCAAAACTCCGATAAAATAATTAACAATCTTACAAAAACATTAAAACGATAAAGACCACGCTTCGTTTATTTTACTGAAACAAAAACACGCCTGAATTAAACTCATCGCACTTTCCCGTGCAACAGAGTACACGCTAAGCTAACATTATGATGTAAAACTGTATTCGTAAAATCGTGACTGAAGCTACCTTGAAGGCTGATATGAAATATAACTACTGTTATAGTGACGTCAGGTAATAAGAAAGTAGGGTGCCGAAATTAGTACTAGCTTGCTGTACGGTCAGCTGGAAAAGTTTAGAACACATCCGAATATCGGTGCTGACTCGGTACTGTAACGATCTCCGAATGAAGATCTTTACTTTATGACGAGATCTAGGCTACCTGTACAAGCGACTTTGTTGCCCACCGTACCTTCAACGTACGATTTGATATTACTGAATTACCTTGAAAGGTTTCGGAAGTCATGTTTTCTCACTTCTTTTCAGGAAAGGTTTTTTTTTTTTTCAGGGAGATCTTATTGGCTATGACAATTCACGAATAACGCGGCCAATTTGTAGCTTTCAAAGTTGTTCTTTATTTATTTAACAGTTTGTGTACCGGCACATCAAGCTACTACAATCTGTCAATTTTATTTTATAGATTTTCAACTTTATGGTTAAAGCATTAGGTTCAAGGTTGATTGGGAAAATTTGACAGTTTTGGGTAGCTTGATTGCTGGCGTCTGTACATACAAAAAGAAATAAACGGAAAAATACGTACAAATCTGATGCTTATTTCTAGGGAAATCTTATCATTCTTTATTAATCATCCATCATACATACGAGGGCGGGTCAATAAGTCCGTGACTTTTGGAATAAAACACAGTTTTTTTGATAAATAAATCATTTTATTTTTCAACGTAGTCTCCCTTGAGCTCTATACACTTTGTCCAACGCTTCTCCAATTTTTTTATCCCTTCCAAAAAATATGATTTGTCGAGGTCCTCAAAATAGGCCTTTTTTTGCGAGATGACTTCATCATTGGAGTCAAATCTTTTTCCACCAAGCCATTTCTTCAGGTTTGGGAACAAGAAGTAGTCACTCGGAGCCAAATCTGGAGAATAGGGCGGATGAGGGAGCAATTCATAGCCCAATTCATGGATTTTTGCCATAGCAACTGCACATGTGTGCGCCCTTGCATTGTCTTGGTGGAAAAGAACTTTTTTCTTGGCCAAATGAGGTCGGTTTTTTTTCAAATCGTCATTGAATCGGTCCAATAAGTTGGCATAATATTCCCCATTGATTGTTCTTCCCTTTTGAAGGTAGTCAATGTGGATTATCCCGCGTGCATCCCAAAAAACAGTCGCCATAACTTTATTGGCTGACAAACCCACCTTGGCCTTCTTTGGCGCCGATTCACCCTTAGAAACCCACTGTTTTGACTGTTGTTTGGTCTCTGGTGTGTTGTGATGGATCCATGTTTCATCCACGGTTACAAAACGGCGCAAAAACTCCTCCATATTGCGCTTAAACAACGCCAAACCTTCCTGTGAAGTTGTTACACGATTGCGTTTGTGGTCGACTGTGAGCAAACGCGGCACCCATCTTGCGGAAAGCTTTCTCATGCCCAAGTGATCATTCAAAATTGAAACCACAGAGCCATGCGAGATCCCTACGGCTTCCACAATCTCTTGCACTTTCAATCTTCGGTCGGCCAACACCATATCGTGAATTTTTTCGATTGTTTCGGGTGAAGAGACCTCAACTGGGCGTCCAGGACGTTCGGCATCTTCAGTGCTTGTACGGCCACAACGAAATTCAGTAAACCACTTTTTTACCATTGAAATCGATGGTGCAGAGTCCCCATAGTATTTATCAAGCTTAGCCTTGGTCTCGGTAATGGTTTTTTTTCGCAAAAAATAATGCTTAATAAGCACACGAAATTCACTCTTTTCCATTTTTTCCTCAAATTACTGGGTAGTCTGATAAAGATAGCTGTCAAACACAAACTAACTGACGCAGCAAGTTCAAATTTTGACAGGAGTCAAATGACAGATGCCTGTTGACAGGAGTAATGTTGCTTTTTCAGTAAAGAGGTCAGAAATTCAAAAAGTCACGGACTTATTGACCCGCCCTCGTAGAACCACCATTATTTAGCTATATTTCCATTCGAGACTGGATAACTACCCACTTGGCGCTTTCCCGTGGTCCTTATTATAAGATTGGCGCATAGATAAATTATTATCAGATTATCAAGAAAATTAATAAGTACCACGATAAGAGCGAGAACACAAAATCATTCAATTCCTGACCACAACAGAGCATAATCGGATAGATTAGTATCACAATACACCTACAGCTTCCCTTTTATTCACAGAATACGTAATCAGGTCGTAATATCCCAAAATACAAAATACCCTCACATTTAGGGCTTTCACTTTCACTCTAAAATAACGTTATAATCTCTGACTTCAAGTCCCGAGTGGATAGGTTACGTCGAAACCATCGCCATCGTCTTCTGACCCATCATCGAGCTTTTAAAACTGAATTCCTAAGTCTCCTTCTCCTGTCGGGTTGGCACGAGAGCGGGCGTTTTGAGGGACTGTCTTATGTAATTTTGACGTTCGAAAAGTGCTGATTCTCAGCCTAGTTTGAATAAATGACTTTTGATTTTGAGCTAATAAAAAGATTAAGTACCTAGGGTTTCTGGTTAGGGGATTGTTACACAGAGATTTTTTTTTGCATTGTGGTTGCTAATTCTTTTTGTCTGAATGGTGACATCCCTATCAAGTCATAAGCTTAGATTTGACTACGCGTGGCTTGGTGAATAATGTTCCCAAATGTTACGTATTGGTCACAAGGTCGAGGTCTGACCTTTATATTTATACATTAGCCAAAAAGTATTATTTATAACTACCCACAAAATCTGTTATGCTGGATAATAGGATTTGCATGTTACGCCGGAATGGTATGGTATGTTATGATTTGTGGAATTAAAAATTCTGCTCTCTGCTTTAAAATTAAATATTTAAATATGTTTAGATAGACAGTCAAAGCTATGAACTCGTTGAAAAATCTGTTCGCCGTAATTTGCACGTAGGTACACTAGAAAAGCATAATGCAAGCACAATATGCCTTGTGCGAGTGTAATGTCGCGTTCCCACGGCCTGTCGAGGCCTGTCACGGCCCGTGCTTGTCGCGTTCCCACGGCCTGTCGAAGCCTGTCGCGGCCCGTGCCTAGCATTTCACGGATCATCACATTCGATCGAACGGGCGACGACAGGCCACCGTTGGCCGGCTATTCCCATGACCTGGCCTGGCGCGGTCTGGCCTGTGACCACGGCATAAGACGTCAGCTGTCACGCACACCAGCATAATAAAGTTGGCCTGTTTGTTTTAGTTATTTTGCAGCGCAACACTCTTAAACATATTTATAATCAAATATTAAAATATACCGAAAGGGATTCTTGGTCCATCTCCATCAGTCTTCCGCTGCTCTTTCATCTACTAATCATGATGTTATGTCTGTTGTGTTGTGTGATGTTGTGTTTTGTTCTCTAAGCGCTATTTTTGTGTGGGTTTAAAGAAGTAATAGCTATTGGAATCTTCAATCTCACCTACTTGCGATACATCCCGCCTTTATCACTCTGGTTGTTTTCTTTATGAGGTCTGTGTTCATGTCCTGCTCTGGGACCTAACAAGCAGAGTTTTGTCGCTGTTCTCCCGATGGAAATAAACTGCTGAATAGTCATATGCAAGTTTGCTAGTGAGCATAGACAATGTGCTCTTTAGTACCTCCCTGATACACTCTGTCCCCGCTACTAGACCATTAATTTTCTAGTACCTTAGTCAAACCACATATCGTCGCCGTGTAATGATTGCAATGAACGTTCGTTTACAGAGGATGATAAAAACTGTCTGAGAAATAGCCCAAGGGCCAAGGCCCTCTCTAATCCAATATAGTGCATTAGAGCTGTACACGTTTGTTCTAATTATAAAATAAAATAAATAAAAAATAAAATATATTTAATTCAGGAAAAAACACATAGTTATTACATAAATAAAATTAAATTAAATTTCACAATACTGCCACAGAATAGATCACAATAAAATGCCAATATAATGAAAATAAATGAATGAATACAAACTAAAAAGGTCACAGAATTAAAATAAAATGTTATTATGCATTACGGGTATTTTATTACCCAACAAATAAATAAAAAGAACAACAATATTTTTTTTCTTTACGAGGTTTTCAATGCACGGCGACTATGTACAGGATGTATCAGAAAGGTGTGGTACAGACCATCGAACTGAACAACTTTCTCCATGGGACCAACATCGTAATTGAGAAAGAAATATCAACTGTCCCGTACAAAGCTTCGATACCTACTCGACCCAAATGTATGAGACGGCTGATAATTGTTGCTCGATTACAATGTTGGTCCCATGGAGAGAGTTGTTCAGTTTGATGGTCTGTACCACACCCTTACTTTGACCACACCTTTCTGATACACACTGTAGATGAGCTAATGGAAGACACAATAGTCTTACCCATGTTTTATGTATAGTTCGTAGGTTAGTAGGAACTTGGGGCAGACATCTTGAGGTGGACTTAATAGCGTGCTTTTATATTTTTCATTTAGTTTCGTTCATAACTTGACTTGACCTCACTTTTGGGCTGTTGTTAACCTCATTGTAATGTAATAAAGTAACCTAATTATATTGTGAAGGCTAAAGAGAAACATGACATAGGTACGTATTATTAGGTTAGGGCTGTGATTTTGTAGGTGTAACAACAATTAACTTATGGATATTTACTTAATTAATATTATAACTAATCTCTACATTTATATCTGTATTTTTATGGTGTAAGTATATAATAAAGAGTATTATATCTATCACGTATGTCCTTCTTATAGTGCACGCCCGTCGTCTCTGCACTAAAATCCGCCGAAGACGAAAAAAGAAGGAAATTTTCTAACGCTTGTGAAATGCGACATTCACCCCCCTTATTGCATCCGTTGATGTAGTGTAGTCTTCGCTCCACAAATGTCTACCTTCGTCAAACATCTTGGAGCCGCAATCGCTGACCGCTGGAATAGGTCCTTTAGGGTAAGATCAAGAATCAAGTCATAAAAAACCAATAGCCAAGCTATTCGGCTTCGACGATGGAGCAGCCCTACCTCACTAACAATAAACTCCAAACTCGATCCCGCAATCACTGTCTATTCCAATATTGCCTAGAATTGTATGTTTTGTACTCAGGTTGATAAAAAAAACGAAGGTGGAGCGCCGCGAACATCCAAAGAGTAGCCACAAAACAGTGCTCCTGCAAGTAAACTACACGCTCACGCACACACATAAAACTAAAACCATGCTCACCGCTCTTAGTACGTGACGAGCCGTCGTCTAGTTAACATTGTTTAAAAAAAAAACCGGCCAAGTGCGTGTCGGACTACGCACAATGAAGGGTTCCGTAGTTGGGATGAATTTATCCCAAGAACAAACTTAACATTGTAGTTGAAAAAATCTTCTCCAATACATTCGAATTGCAAATATAAGATTGTACGCCATGTTATTGTAAGACCATAGACTGCTTATAGGTTTCCTGTAATCTATAGGTACCTATAGAACAATTTTCTATATTTTTTTCAAAATTTCAGGCTCAGTAGTTTCGGAGATAAGGGGGAATGGACATTTTTCGTATATTTTATTACATAACTTTAAAACAATTTATTTTAAAACTATAATAAATATATATTTGAGATCCTCACTGTAAGCCCATTCATTTGATATATCACACGGTACAGTTTGCAAGATTTCTTTTTCTTATTTGCCTCCCAAAATAGACCCCATATTCAAAATTCATTTATTGGCTGTGACAGACGGACAGACAGATACGTGAGTAATCCTGTAAGGGTTTCGTTTTTTTTTTTTTCCTTTTGAGGTACGGAACCCAAAAATATAATTATGTCTTCCTGGGTAGTGAAAACAACAATAGCAAATCACATAAAACGTCTCGCGGAATCACTTTTTACTTGTACGAATAAGTACTAGAAATAATCATCCATCCATCTATCTTCCTTTTTTCGTTGATCTAAGGTTCTGCATTGTTAAAATTTTATTCTGTTTTGTATTTTCTGATTTACAATAGTGTGTTTAAACGTTCTAGCCTTTTCTCTAAGTTGATTGTAGAAACTAAGCTAGGACACCTCGACCAAATGAATTAGGATTAGAAATGTAACCAACCGCGTCACGTTCCGTTCCATTCAATTTGGTCATAATTACTTGACTATTTAATAATGGGAATTATTAGAAGCTCCCAAAAAGAGAAACATTATATTAGAGAGAGAATTATTTGGGTTTCGGTTAAATACATGCCATTTAATGTAGACATTTACTGGATGCAATCATACAATATGTACTTTTATGGAATGTTTTGCCACTCTCTCGTAGTTCTCAAACAGTGGCTGAAATGAAAATAGCTTTCAGTCGCTTCTTGTTAAGCCTTAAATCCGCCATATATTTTCAAGAATAGGGTTTTAATTAAACACGCCCATTGTCAGTGCTAAATTAAAACTGGAAATGAGAGAATGAATTATTTGTAAAGAGTCAAGAGTAAATATTTTGCTTTCAGATACACAAAGAAAAGTGAAAATTACATAATTATTTCTCTTTTATTTATTATTTCCAACGCGTGTTACTTAACATTTAATATTTCTCAACTTTCGGAAGCGAAATTAACGCTTTTATTTATAACATAATAAATTGTGCTGCCTGTATGTTTAATTAAATATAAATACGAGTTTCATTAATTAATAGTATGTAAATTATTAGTGGGAGAATTTTATTTCTCATAAGAACTTAAATAACAGTTCATTTAAAATGAGATAAGTACAGAGTGCTTGTATCTAATAAGTAATTATAATAAATTATCATATTTGTTATTTAAGAAAATAGACGAAAAATATACCATTGCCCCCCCCCCCCCCCACTCTTATTTCCGAAACTATTGAGCCTAAAATTAAAAAAAAATACAGAAAATAGTTCTATATACCTATAGATGACAGTAAAACTTAAAAGAAGTCTATGGTATTAAAATAACATGGTAAATCTCTCAATATTGTGCGTATAAACTTACATTTGCAGTTTGAATGTATGGGAGAACATCTTTTAGAACTAGAATGTTAAGTTTGTTCTTGGGATAAATGCATCCCACGGAACCCTTCATTGTGCGTGGTCGGACATGCACTTGGCCGGTTTTTTTTTTTTTTTTTTGTTGCAATCCGCTTAATATGTGTTGTTAAGTTTTTGTTTTAAATTATACGTAAGAAGGAACTTCATTCCTGACGGGGGTCCTCCGACCGCACGCTTTTTTTTGTGTCAATTACGTAAGTACGTACGTATATTACATATCGAGGGTTCACGGGCTATTTGTATTAAGCGACATGTTTGGAACTTAACAGGAGAGCATTTCAAAGTTTCATTATTCGGAAAAAAGAGCATTGTCAACAAGTATCAATATTTTTAACCAAACAGTGGCCTATCGACGGTTAAAAATCAATAGTGTCTATCTCCGATTTTTACGTTTTTCACTTTTTAATGCAGGTAGATATGATTATAACTCAATATCGGCCAGGATGGCGCTTAATACAAATAGCTCGTGAACCCTCGATATAATAATACGTAATATTGTTGAAGTGCTACATAAAAATATAAAAAAATCAGTTCATATTATTCATCAATCACGTTGGAAAACGTAGCTTCGTTTGCCGCGTTTGGTCCGTGGATGGGTGATCATCTTTACATACCAAGACACCTCCGTGCCTCGGAAAGCACGTTAAGCCCCGGCTGTCATTCGTGGAACTTTGATTGTCGTTACGGGTAGTCAGAAGCCCGAAAGTCTGACAACCAATCTTACCAAGGGGTATCGTATTACCCAGTTACTGAGTTGTGGAGGTCAGATAGGCAGTCGCTCTATGTAAAATACTGATATTCAGTTAGACTGGAAGCCGACCACAAACTATTTGGGAAAAGGCTAGGAGATGACCAGTTCACATCTTCGAAAAAATCTTGTAAAATATCTGCTGTTTATCTCTGTTCGTTTCAAGATTTTAACAAGTCGTCATGGGTCATGAGTAGTTAGTATAAAGTTTAGACGAATTGAAAATTGGTCGTTCAATATCGATACACACGTCTCGCAGTGGGTAAAATAAAGTGCATAATATACTTAAACGTTTTTGGATGTGTGTACATATTGTGTTGTTGCGCAGTCGAACATAAGCATTAATCTCAAACAGGATATATAAAGGAAACGCTGGACTGAAACACTTCTTCAAAAAATATGTTTTACCAAACCACAAGCTTTAACCGCCTACAGAAGCCTCCTTTAAATAATAAATTCGGGTTATCCTCCAGGGAGCGATAAGCTACGATTATGTACCTACGGCAGATGGCCCAAAAAAGGCTTTATTCTGTTATACAAAACATTTAATGTCGACGGTTTGACGAGCTACTTCGTCATTTTATCTCCTTTTTGAGGACTGATTATACTGTAGCAAAAAGCGTTGTCTAGTGACACAACTGAACTGTTAATATTTAAGTGGGCTGTCACATGTTGTCACCTCTCTCGCTCACATGGAACCAATTTTTTAAGATTATTAAGAGGATTACAGGACCTAAACGCAAATAACACAAGTTTTATAATGCCTAAAAGTATATGATCTACTACAGTAAACAAAATTAGAAAAATTTATGATATTCTTCAGGATATATGCTAGTTAGATAGTGTCTTGAAAACATAATACAATTAATTTGATACGATAGAAAAAAATCACGAAGATACCTCTAAACATTTCTATCAACGATTAAAATCCATACTAATATACATGCAACCATCCAGATTTTTTTGTCAGATTATTCTACAAGCAACATATTAACGTGATAGTGTTTTAATTTTTTAGTCTAATCACTAGATTTTTGTAAATCGATAATTGCTTCATATTTTGCAATAAGTTACCAGCGTTGTGTCATCGCGCTTCTCTTTCTTTTCTATGCAGTCCGACAGTGACCGCGCTTTAGGTCATGTAGTCCCCTTAAATGAAAAGATGCTTTTTGGAAAAATGTAGTCAATTAGCGAACTAGTAAATATTATTAACTTAATAGGTCTTTAATTCATTATTAAAAACACATTTCTATTGTGTTATCTAATGAACTCAGTTCAAAAAGTATTGTGATCTGTTTTTGAGATGAGTTAAATAAATGCCACAATAAAAATGAATTTTTAATAATTACCTATTAAATTAATATTATTTACTAGTTCGCTAATTGACTACATTATTCCAAAAAGCATCTTTTCATTTAACAATCTTAAAAAATTGGTTCCGTGTGAGTGAGAGAGGTGACAAAATCCGACAGCCCTCTTAACACGTTTCCACGAGTCGAGCATCGATCGAGACATTTCGCCAGCCACACGGCAATATTTATAATTAATTCTCTTTACTTTGATTGTGGCTAAGTAATAACAGCCACACGGATCGATCGATCAGGTTAAGCTACGCTTGCCGCAGTTGGTCCGTGGATGGGTGACCATCTTTACATACCAAGACCCCTCCGTGCCTCGGAAAGCACGTTAAGCCCTTGGTCCCGGTCTTACCAACGGGTATCGTATTACCCAGTAACTGAGTTGTGGAGGAAGAGGTTAGATACTGGCATTTAGCTGCATCTGGATAGACTGGAAGCCGACCCTAACATAATTATGTAGTTGGGAAAAGGCTAGGCAGATGTTGATGGTGACTTTGACAGACAGCCTCTCCATTATCAATTACCAACAAATATTTAAATAATGTGTTTGTTTGTATAGGTAAAAAGCTCCGACGATAAACGATAGCTTGAAGAATGATTTCGTAAAACTGAAAGCTTCAAAAATACTCGAAACTTAATGATCAATACTTTTTATTCGATCCCTACGTAGGTATACGATTGCTATGTGTCATTCTGTGACTCATTATGCGTCCATCCCTGACCTTTCATAAAACAGTACTTACCAATCCATAAAATGTTCTAATAGTACCATAAAACCTATACCTACTTACAGTATACGGTTCCATAAGGGTCAGTTCAGACGGAACGGATAAATCCTCGCGCAATTTACTGGCTTCACTGGTAATAGGTCCGTATTACCATAGCCTAAAGTATAAAATTGTATTAATATCTAAATTGTATTCTTTGGAATGCGGTCTCTCTGAACATTAGGACGGCGGCAACCAATCGTTTGTGATTTAAAGTGAAGACAAGTGAGCACATACGTAAGAAGTTGGCAGAAACATGCCTGCGCTGAATTGCTGGATTCATTTTCTCCTCTACTGATTGTTACTTCTCTACCGATCGTTATTTCTGCTGAAAAAGTAAGAAAGTCAGCTCCTCCCTACATTTTGGCAAGCTATGCGAACATAATATTGGTCCCATAGTAAAAGTTGTTCATAATGATGAGTACAACACTATCGTGGTAGCTCGCTAATAAAAAAGCAGCGTGTATATCGATGTATTTATTCATGTATTTTATAATTTTCGTCGTTATCTATTTTTTATATTGCACCTGCCATGTTTCCTCCGCATCACCCTAAGGTTGACTAGTAGAATATGCCTCAGGCATTAATTATATTTATTTTTTTAATTTTTGATCCGTAGTTAACTCCACCAATGGTTAAAAATAGTCACTAAAGGTTGAATTTTGGCTAAATGTGAAAAGCTAAACATGAATGAGTTATGCCTTTAGTTACTATTTTTTAGTATGAATGAGCTAACATGAATACATTCATGTTTAGCCTTTCACATTTAGCCAAAATTCAACCATTAGTTACTACGTTTAACCATTGGTTGAGTTAACTATGGATCAAAAAACCGGCCCTAAGTTCGTATTTGTTTTTTTACTTGTGCATTTTTAATCAAATAAATATCGACATAGTCGGCTCGCGGTAGCTGACTGTACAATTTTATACGTTAGGCTATGGTATTACAGTCCTATTTTCAATGGAGCCAGTAAATTGCACAAGGATTTTTCCGTTCTGTCTGTAGTGACCCTTACTCCGTGTTTTCAAGTTAATTAACGTTCGTGCAAATTGTAATAGCATGTAATCCGGTAATTATTACGCTCGTGATCTCAATATTTTTGCAACACATTTTCAGTATTACTCGTGTAGAATGCGCAATTCATCCTCATGAAAATATGAAATAACGTGGTAAAGCTTTTAAAATCTGATGGCCTTCATTAAAATATTAAATACGTTACCTACTTTTACTTTGATTATATTTTCAGTCCAACTTCTAATATACCCAGCAATTTTAATGAGCACTTGAAGAACAATCCTGAGAGAATTCAACAACTTACGTTTATGGATTCCTTCGGCCCAAAATTTAACCCACTTAAATAAACAACTTCTTAAGGCGAAAGCTCCAGGTAGCCCGCGAAATTCTTTTTTTTTACGTTTTTTGCCATTTGCAAGTGAGTATCTAGTTGTATGGTGACCTGAATATGATTTGCGACCGTAACAAATCTGTATTTATAAAATTATAATCATTAAAGTTATCAATACAACTCTAAGTTCATATAACCCTAATGAATTAATATTTCATGAAATCTTGACATTTAGGATTACACTCACGTAAGGAGTAGTATTTATTCAACTTATTATAATTTTGTAAATACATATACATATGTTACGGTCGCGAATCATACTTTAATCAACATACAACCTAATACTTGCTTGCAAATTGCAAAAAAAGAAAATTTGAACTTCGTGGGCTACCTGGAGCTTCCCCCTTAAATAAAAATACCTACGTAGTTCTACATAATACGTGGTTTGCAGCCACCAATCCTTATGCCCCCCAGAACCATCGGTTCTTTATGAACGATAGTTTTTTTTAAGCAGGGGCCTTATTATATATTTTATTTTCCGTAATAGTCGTCTGTCGTTTTAACTCGACGTTGAAGGCAATTTCGTTTTCATAATTGAGTTCTAACTGTCTCATAAGTGTGATTAATGTCGGATGAGCAGAAACGCTGTCATGACCTGTAGTGACGTCACGTGGTTATAGGTACTGCGGCTTAATTTTAAGGCAGGTATATGCTCTAAGCGTTAAACAGAAGGTATAGACGCCTCAGGTCAAGCTACCCGAAACTGTCAATTTTCCCAATAAACCTTGAACCTAATGCTTTAGCGATAAAGTTGAAAATATATTACAGAAATTTGACAGATTGTAAAAAGAAAAGAATGAAAATTAAGTTTATTTGTCACAGAAACACGTGCACACAAAAATATAATTAACTCGAGTTTAATAAAAAGAAAAATAAAACACACAAAACAAAAGTCGGCAGCTGCTGGCACGTTATGACTGTGACAAGAAGGCTTCCACTCAGCATGATGCTGTGCTATGGGGGGCCCACAGCACAGCTGTAGTAGTTTGATGTGCTGGTGTCTGTACTACTTGTTGTCCTCATGTTAAATTATGGGTTTGAAGTACCAGATTAAAATTGGGTGATTTGTATAAAAGGAGTCGTCATGACATGGAGGTTAGAGGGCTCGCTTCTCAAGCACGAGCAAGTGGATTCGAAACTGTTTTTTTTTAGACCTGTCGTACTGCACCTTGGGCATATAGCTAGCGACCAAACTCACGAACCTTTTCACCACGACTTTACAATGAGGGTTTTTCGTGAAGCTATAAGAATAAACACTGATGTCGTATTCTATTAAACCAGCTGCATTAAACAACTCGGATAAACGTACCTATCGTGCGTTTTTCTTCTTGAATGTCGTGAGAATCCTTGGAAGAGACTAGTACTTCCGAAATCTGGCTTAATGATGAAATAATTTACCTATGTCACATATTTTTAGTACCTATGGATGTGCACTTGTTTATTTACAAATCTCTCTGAGGTTTGCTGTTAGAGAACTCAAATCTGGGTTAAGCTTGCCTTTATACATACCTAAGCTGTAATGTTTATAACATTGTTTTTGTAATATTCGTTCTGTATTGTTACAGCGCAAGCCGCACTTGCCAGGCGGAGGGCGCGGCTGAGCAGGACTCGTCGCAGCCCGTCGACCTGCCCCGCACGCGTGACGGAGAGATCGACTATGATGGTAACCATTACGCCACACAAACAAAATCGAAGATCATTTATTCAAATTAGACTGAGAATCAGCACTTTTTGAACGTCAAAATTACATAAGACAGTCCCCCAAAACGCCCTCCCTTCACCACTTCCTAGTGCTTTAGCTGGCAAGAAGACGTAGTTGCGCAAGTTACTCCCCAAGCAACAAGCACAACGAGCTCAATCTTGATAAATATTTTAATAGTCATCGTTATCGACTCACAAATGTGAGTTTAACTGAGCAGCGATTTCTCTATATCTCGAAATGATTACGATAAAAAAAACAATCTTCCTCTTTAGCTCCGGATAGAGTCCCATTGGGGCCCCTTGAAGTAGGGAAAGTTATTAGGGAATAGGAAATTACATTGGTACATCGGAAATAAGACGCAAAAAAAATGATCCTGAATCGTCGCATGTAGATGTGTAGTCACGAGCAGTATTATACAAAATTCAAAGGCGATTTTCTCGTGGGATAAAGATAGCAACTTTGAGACAAGACTCATTTCGTATATGAAAATCACTTTTAAAGGTTGCTCAGTACCACCATTTAAATAAAACTATATTTTCATCGCTTCTGGGGATGAGGAAATTAAATTTTCTTGTTCACGTTCCTGTGAAGCTGGGGTAGACTTATAAATAGCCTCCATGAGTGAGGATACTTCAGAAGTATCTACATCCGTCGCGGCCGGGAAATTCAGCCTCTCACTTCCATCTTTATAGCAAATATTTTCTTCACAACGTGAGCTATTTTAGTATAATAATTCTGCTTTAATTGCTGAAGCAAGAAGGGGCTTGTGGCTAAGTAATAACAGCTGCACGTGTCGATCGATCAGGTTAAGCTACGCTTGCCACGGTTGGTCCGTGGATAGGTATCTTTACATACCAAGACCGCTCCGTGCCTCGGAAAGCACGTTAAGCCGTTGGTCCCAGCTGTCATTCGTGGATCTTTGACAGTCGTTAAAGCGGGGCAATTGCGTAACACATTATCAGTCGGAATCGGTTTCATTTTTACAGTTCAACAACATTCATTGCGTTATTTACGTTGTCGAGCCGTCAAAATTTTAGAACATATTATTCAGATTCCGATATATAGTGTGTGCCGCAATTAGTCGTCAGAAAGCCGGTTGTCAGGCACAACCAGTCTTACCAAGGGGGTATCGTATTACCCAGTAACTGGGTTGTGGAGGTCAGATAGGCAGTCGCTCCGTGTAAAATACTAGTACCTATTCAGCTGCATCCGGTTAGACTGGAAGCCGACCCCAACATAGTTGGGAAAATGGCTTGACAGAAGTTGGCATGCTGAAGCAAGAATACACTTAAATATTGTCTACTGTAGTGGCGAATGTGGCAATACTTCAACATATTAATGTGGCTACGTCAAGTGCACCCTGCGTATGTTCTCGACTTCGCTACTATCTGGCTGACTGGATAGTTGGATGATTTCTCGTACCTATACGTATAGTTCGTGAATCAGTTTTATTAGTTTCGTCTGTCTTCCTAAACTCAAAATTAATAACAAACGTCATATCAGTACTTTTATGACTCGTGCTCATGCGCACGTACTTCAAATACTTTCAAAGAAAACAATGTGATACCATACGTTATTCCACTCACGATAGTTTTACAAGGAATATTATTTGACACATGTATGTATAGTGAGTTCGTGGGGCTTTTCGAGATTAGCATACAATGTGCAAGACGGGGCTTACTGGCGATATTGTCGTGCGTTTACGCACACACACGTAGCTGCCCTTAAACGGTCACTTAATGTAGCATTAGTGATATGCTTTAAATGCAAAAGTTGAGTTAGTTGCTTTGTTTCGTTTCCACAGCTTGACGCCTACTTAGCCTTTTCCAACTATGTTGATCGACTTCGAGTCTAACTGGATGCAGCTGAATATCAGTTGCTTACATGGAGCGACAGCCTATCTGGCCTCCACAACTTAGTTATTAAACTCGCCACAAAATAATAGGTCCGTTTTGCCAGCCCACATCGTTTCAAATGCCAAAGAGAGACAAACATAGCGGGACAAAGAGGGACACCCTCATGTCAAAACGGACCTATTATTTTGTAGTGGTTAGACGACGAGTATCATTTTTGATAAAAGTTAACGTAAATATATCGGCGCGTGGACCGACACAATTTTTTGGGAGATTAGGGGTCATTGCTCATTGGCTAGGTTTCACCCAAAGACTCTCATGTCTTAAGCGTGACGGTAATTGAGATATGATTTTTTTTTAATTACCCTAAATCGTTATTTTTTTTATTTTTTTTGTATATGGAACAAAATAATAGAAAAATGTTCGTTTCGTTTAATAGAGCCATAGGAGTTAACATAACCTTCTGGTCGCTCTTGAGGCTTTATAGTCCATAGGGGTATAGTGCTGTTAAATAAACAGTACATACATAAACTGACTGTTATTCGATGGAAACCTATAAAATTCGATCCGCCCGACCAAGCCTCTCCCAGTCTCCCTGGCACAGTTCCAACAATAACAGACGCGGGTGTGCAGAAGGACTCGACATACTTTTATTTCAGCTGAAAATCGTACTGGTCATGTGTGAACACTAGGTTAATTACCGAAGCTAGTCTATCAAGTCGGCTAGTCCATTATACTCTAGTTTAGATATGGTGAGGACAAAGAAAATACATTTTTAGGGTTCCGTACCTCAAATGGAAAATCGCAACCCTTATTGTATCACTCGTGTGTCCGTCTGTCACAGACAATTTGCTCCGCATCTAATGGACCGAATAAGTTGAAATTTGGTACATTTATGAATTTCTGTGACCCAAACAAGGACTCGTAACGTAAATAAATGAATTTTGAATATGGGGTTCAACTTTGGGGGCAAATAAGAAAATTAAATAAAAAAAGGTTTGCAAACTGTACCGTGTAAATGAAAGAGCTTAATGTGAGGGTTTCAAAAAGATTTTTTTTTATAATATTAAAATACATTCTTTTAAAATTATTTAAGAAAATAGACGAACATTGACCATTCCCTCTTATCTCCGAAACTACTGAGCCTAAAATTAAAAAAAAATAATACAGAAAATAGTTACCTATAGATTACAGAAAACCTTATAAGTCTATGGTATTAAAATAAAATGGTAAATCTCTCAATACTGTGTGTACAAACTTACATTTGCAGTTTTTTCAACCACAATGTTAAGTTTGTTCTTGGGATAAATTCATCCCAACTACGGGACTCTTCATTGTGCGTGGTCCGACACGCACTTGGCCGGTTTTTTTCTGTAAAAACACTAACAGCACATGCATGACATTGACGGCTGTCGGCTGCCGTAATAGCAGTGGTAATAATAATAACTTTAGCTCTTTTAAGACCAATGAAGGCTCAGCTCCTTTTACCACAACTATGTGTTTGTTCCTAAGTCCTGGCTACATTAATGCTAATGCTTAATATTTTTGATAAGATATGATCATCATCTTCCTGTCCTTATCCCATGTTACTTGGGGTTGGCGCAACACGTTTTTTTCTTCCATTCTCCCCTGTCAACCGTCACGCTATCATTCACTCCCTTCTCTTTCATATCATTCCTCACACAATCCATTCATCTTTTCTTTTGCGTTCCTCTACCTTTCATTCTTTCTCTTCATTCTGTTTTTGATAGGATATAAATTGTAGATTTTCTACCACTAGTTTCAGGGCATACCAAATAAACTTAAAACTTGCCTCAGTATTACACAGGGTATTTCTTTTTTATCAGGTGCCAAATTTTCATTGGGTGTTTCTACCAATTAATATGAACAACTTTCACTATGGGACCAATTTTGAAATCACGAAAAATAAACAGCAATATCATACAAAAATTCATTACCTTCTCGACCAAAATGTATGAAACAGCAGATTTTTTTCTCGATTTCAGAGTTGGTCCCATAGTGAAAGTTGTTCATATTCATGCGTAAAACAGCCTGTGAAAAATTGGCACCTGGATAAAAAAATTACCCTGTATAAATATCACGTCAAACGAACCACGATAAGTTACTTTAGCAGTTTAAGTTATATTTAAATTACTTATTAGCTAATAGGCTAGATAGTAATGTGAATAATGTATAATCAACTGTTATACTTTATAAAAGGAAGAAAGAATAAAAACTTCGAACGAACCAGAACATAAAGGCACGCGAAGCAGGAGAAGTGTTCCCATTTCTGTTTTCTGAAATTAAAGAGCATTTTGTTTTCCATACCTAGTAACCTGTTTCTTTTGCAGCGTTGTACGAAGATGAATCAGACAGCGACCTCGGTTCGATGGAGAACCACGGCTCCGTGGTCACCCACCTCCTGTCGCAGGTCAAGATCGGAATGGATCTCACTAAGGTAAAGAAATGCACTGTATCATACTCCTTTCTGAGTCCTGGGTAATAGGGCTGGGTAACATTATCATGATAAACCTATCTGTTTCAGGTTGTGCTACCGACATTTATCTTGGAGAGGCGATCGCTACTAGAGATGTATGCAGACTCCTTCGCACATCCGGACCAGTTCGTAAAGTGAGTTATTATACACTTAATTTAACTATCAACCATTGAAGAACCACTTAGGCAAAATATATACAGCTAATTCTTCCTTATTCCTTGTCTACAATATAAAAAGAACTTTTGTGCAAAATTTCAGCTTTCTAGGTCCAAGGGTGTGGGCTGGGCGTTGGAGTCAGTCAGTCAGGACTTTCTTTTTTTTGACTGGCTCAGCCGTTTTCAGTTCCAGAACCGCGCTGATCACTATGAATCTCTTAAACAATCACTATCTTATTTGCACCAATGCCATTTTATGTCCACGCTGTCACTGTCCATTCCAAGGTAGCCTGGCAGTGATCGCAGAAACCGATAAGGCTGCCCATTGTGTGTTTGCAGTGTTTAAATTTATTTTTTGTAATGTATTTTTCTGGTGTGCAATAAAGGATATAGATAGGGTGACTGGTAATTAGTGACCGATACTTAAACAGATGATTGTACTAATGATAACAAACAACTTTTACTGTGGGACCAAACATGAATTCATATACATTTTGACGAGTTATGCGAACATGAATGTATGGGACAGCTGATTACTTTTTCGCGAATTTAGTGAAGTCCAAAGTCTCATAGTAAAAGTTTTTTGTTATCATGAGTACAATGATGTGTTTTAAGTATCGGTCACTAATTACCAGTCACGCTATATATAAATAAATAAATACAAAACATTCCTTTCTACACCTTCTCAGGATTGTAGACCAACCGACGCCTCGCGATCGCATGGTGCAAGTTGTGCGCTGGTACCTGAGTTCGTACCATGCGGGCCGCAAATCACAGGTCGCCAAGAAACCATACAATCCCATCCTGGGAGAGGTGTTCAGATGTCACTGGGACATGGACGGAGCGCCCGCTGAGAGTAATAACGCTAATATTGAGAAGGTAAGGTTCAAATTAGCTTTAGAAGTTTCTTTTGATCCACAATGTCATTTGTTTTCGGTAGTGGCGGAAATTCAGTTAAACTTCGGATCTATCAGAACTGCGTCTTTTACCCGTGAAAAGTCCCAATGTAGCATGTAGAATAAATCTATGTAGATAGGTTACTTCCAAATTCTGCATGTCAAATTATTTTTTGGATGGGACCATATAGGCAATGTGGTTATGCTTGCACCTACATTTAAAAACCCTGTCGGATGACTGACTTCTCTTTTAAGGGTTCCGTATGTCCGAATGAAAAAACGGAACCCTTAAAGCATCACTCGTGTGACTGTCCGTCTGTCACAGCCAATTTGCTCCGAATCTAATGCACCGATTAAGTTGTAGTTTGGTACACATATCAATTTCTGTGACCCAAACACGGATGTGTCACGTTTTGAATATGGGGGTCACTTTAGGGAGACAAAAATTGAAGAAAAGTTTTGCACCCTGTACCGTGTGACATATCAAATGAAAGGGCTTATACCTCTACCTCGACCTGTCACCTTCCCTTAAAATGATGATGGTTTGATTTCAGAAACATTTTATACTTAATTTTTACAGCAAGAAGTTGGCGACGGCCCAGTCCCTTGGTGCACACCAGACCAGTTATCCTTCGTAGCCGAACAAGTGTCCCACCACCCCCCGATATCGGCCTTCTACGCTGAACATGTGAACAAACGCATACAGTTCGAGGCCTGGGTGTGGACTAAGAGCAAGTTCTTAGGCCTGTCCATCGGGGTGCATAATATCGGCAAGGGAACGGTTACTTTGTTGGATACTGGAGAAGAGTATACGTTTACATTCCCTAATGGATATGGCAGGTGAGTTTCTTTTTATTTATATAACTATAGAGGCCGTTATAATAACAATAATACCAGCCTATTACTGTCCCAGTGCAGGGCAAAGGCCTCGTCTCATACAGAGAAGGCATGAGCATTGATCACCACGTTTGCTCAAGACGTGTTGAAGTTTTCAGAAAACGGACGCCTTTTACAACTTAAAATTGCTTTTTGTATACACTGATTCATAGAAGAAACCTCATAGAGGCGCTCGTGGCTAAGTAATAACAGCCGCATGGGTCGATCCATCAGGTTAAGCTACGCTTGCCGACGTTGGTCTGTGGATGGGCGACCATCTTTTCATAGCGAGATTCCTCCGTGCCTCGGAAAGCACGTTAAGCCGTAGGTCCCGGCTGTCATTCGTGGATTTTTGACAGTCGTTACGGGTCGTCAGAAGCCGGAAAGTCTGACAACCAGTCTTACCAAGGGGTGTCGTATTACCCAGTAACTGGGTTGTAGTGGTCAGATAGGCAGTCGCTCCATATGAAATACTGGTATTCAGCTGCATCCGGTTAGACTGGACGTCGACCCCAACATAGTTGGGAAAAGGCTAGGCAAATTGATTTTTGATTCATAGAAGAAACCCTGCCGGAATAATTATCCTTTGTTCTCGTCCAACAATAAAAAGTCGGAACGGCACAAAACATTTGCAAGCAAAATTGTTTCAAAATTGGAAAGGCCTGACGTTTGTCGATGGTATATTCGAAAGATTTTTGAAGCGAAAAGCAGCCAAGAGAATTCTTAATTTTAAAATCATTCGAATATTTACGTAATGTTTACTCCGTGCATTCCTGCTAGGCCCACAGTATGTTATTAAAGAAGGGAATTTCCTTTTACAACTTAATTTTTTTTTTAAATTACTACTTTTAAACAATTTGACTCTTAGCATAATGAAATGAAAACATAAATCACATAATACGCATTTATTATAATGATTTCACATGTTTAAGCACGTGGAAGTATTCACACATCGATATCACTCTTAATCAATTAATGAACTCTTTTGTATTAGGTACATTATCATAAAACGATAAAATATCAATTTGTGGTAATTAATTCTAATAATATAACAAAAACATTTGATTCATAGCTATACTTACCGTAAACTGGGGTTACTTTGATACTACGGGGTTACTTTGATATCGACTTTCTACTTATGAAAAACATATTTTTGTATTTTTATATATATATATATATATATATAAATGAATCGCCGAAATGTATGTACGTGTATAACTTCCGAACGACTGCACCAAATTAAAAAAAAATGTTTGTAAGTGTCAGGACAAGGTTTGTATGAAAGAAAAGGTATGAAAAGTTGCCGGGAAAATTCGAAAATTCGAAAACTGAAAGTGCATTTTCTATGGAAATTTTGTATGAATTATTGAAATTTTGACAGTTTTGACAGGACGTTTGCCGTGTCAGCTAGTAAGAAATAAATTTACTTTTAAAACAGTAAAAATGTATTATATATTTATTGAAAGGCAATCATTGACGAAAAAATGCAATATTTCATGGACGCTATGTAGTTCCTTACTTATTGACAGGCAACCATAGACGAAAAATCCAATACATTTCATGGACGCTATGTAGTTCCTTATTTATTGACAGGCATCCATTGACGAAAAAATGCAATACTTCATGAACGCTATGAAGTTCCTTATTTATTGACAGGCAACCATAGACGAAAAACTGCAATACTTCATGAACGCTATGAAGTTCCTTATTTATTGACAGGCAACCATTGACGAAAAACTGCAATACTTCATGAACGTTATGAAGTTCCTTATTTATTGACAGGCAACCATAGACGAAAAACTGCAATACTTCATGAACGCTATGAAGTTCCTTATTTATTGACAGGCAACCATTGACGAAAAACTGCAATACTTCATGAACGTTATGAAGTTCCTTATTTATTGACAGGCAACCATAGACGAAAAACTGCAATACTTCATGAACGCTATGAAGTTCCTTATTTATTGACAGTCAACCATTGACGAAAAACTGCAATACTTCATGAACGCTATGAAGTTCCTTATTTATTGACAGGCAACCATAGACGAAAAACTGCAATACTTCATGAACGCTATGAAGTTCCTTATTTATTGACAGGCAACCATTGACGAAAAACTGCAATACTTCATGAACGCTATGAAGTTCCTTATTTATTGACAGGCAACCATAGACGAAAAACTGCAATACTTCATGAACGCTATGAAGTTCCTTATTTATTGACAGTCAACCATTGACGAAAAACTGCAATACTTCATGAACGCTATGAAGTTCCTTATTTATTGACAGGCAACCATAGACGAAAAACTGCAATACTTCATGAACGCTATGAAGTTCCTTATTTATTGACAGTCAACCATTGACGAAAAACTGCAATACTTCATGAACGCTATGAAGTTCCTTATTTATTGACAGGCAACCATTGACGAAAAACTGCAATACTTCATGAACGCTATGAAGTTCCTTATTTATTGACAGTCAACCATAGACGAAAAACTGCAATACTTCATGAACGCTATGAAGTTCCTTATTTATTGACAGTCAACCATTGACGAAAAACTGCAATACTTCATGAACGCTATGAAGTTCCTTATTTATTGACAGGCAACCATAGACGAAAAACTGCAATACTTCATGAACGTTATGAAGTTCCTTATTTATTAACAGTCAACCATAAACGAAAAAATGCAATACGTCATGGACGCTAAAGTAAAATAAATGGTTAAATGGCTGCCTATCTGACCTGCACAACTGGGTAATACGATACCCGTTGGTAAGACTGGTTGTCAGACTCGGGTTTCTGACGACCCGTAACGACTGTCACAAATCCACAAATGACTGCCGAGAGCAGCGGCTGAACGTGCTTTCCGAGACACCGAGGGTTCTCGGTATGTAAAGATGGTCACCCATCCACGGACCAACCGCGACAAGGGCATGCGTAGCTTAACCTGATCGATCGACACGTGCAGCTGTTATTACTTAGCCACGAACCCCTCAAATGGTTGGAAAGATTATAGTATAGTTTTACCTTCTCATTCACAGATCAATACTAACAGTCCCCTGGATAGAACTGGGCGGCTCGGTGTGCATAGAATGCGTCCAAACGGGCAACAAAGCGAACGTTGAGTTCCTCACGAAACCGTTCTATGGCGGCAAGAAACATCGGGTCACGTGCGAAATATTCGCAGGCGTTGACAAGAAACCTTATTACACTGCCCAGGGAGAATGGAATTCTAGAATGGATGGGCGATGGACTGATTCTGGAGTAAGTAACTTAACCTAATAACATGCCTGTAAACTCAAAGAGATAGACAGAGGTGTATTATCTATAGTTTGTTCCAAAAATATCTGATGAAAATATATACAAACTGATCAAAAAATCGTGCTGTGTGTGCATGCCAATTTTTAGTGCCACTTACAAATTGAGAGCTTTGATTCGATTGCTTTAATACAATACTTAAAACCGAAATTAATAATTAATAAATTAGTTATTTTTTATTTGACAGTTGAGGTTAATTTTTTAACCTCAATTTTCAATTACAATTTTATAATGTTACTTAATCAAAGAACAATTGTTGGAAAACGTGGTGAGATATAATGTTGAAACCATTTAAATACAGATGAATGTGTTACTAACTCCTTTTAGTGAGTAATTGCGTAAGAATTGAACCTGAACAGGGATTGTTTACACTTTTGTCACATACTTTTGGGACAAACATTTCACTCACTTTTAGCACGTTTTATTTAAGTTCCATGTGAGCGTACTTCCAGCAACTGGCCACAAACCCAGACTCCGGTACCCGTATTACGTATCTTGCAGAAGCCTAGCGATAGCAAAATTTGCGTTGCTTTTCAATCGCAAATTGGTATAATGTATCAGCGATACGTCATACTGATTTGCGATTGAAAAGCAATTATTGCGCAAATTTTGCTATCGCTAGGCTTCTGCAAGATACGTAATAAGCCTGCGGGTCGTTATTGAGAAAGTAATGAAAATCGATTGAACTCAGGGCCCCATACCCAGCAGTCACTTTTAAGACTACTGCACTAACAAGCCAGTTCTTTTAGTCTTATTTTATGTGTTATCTTTAATTTGTCAAAGAGTAATCTATTTATGTATCCTAAACTGAAAACCACATCACACCTCAAGACGCCCCCGAGCATGCGTAGTTCATACAAACGAAATACCAAAATAATTTGTAAATCAAACATATTCTAAAGGTAGTGTGTATTTATTCCGATTGGATTACGGAATATCTAGGTTCCCAAATATATATTCAATAAGAACAATGATTTAAACAGAAAATATGAGAAAAATAAGTTTTCTATAGAAATTTTAAATTCCTCATATCTCGTCTTGAAATCGGTGTCCTTTCAAAATATATGTTTGGGAATCTAGATATTCTGTTATCCAATCGGAATAATTGCACACTACCTTAAGAATATGCTTGATTTACAAATTATTTTGGTATTTCGTTTGTATGAACTACGCATGCTTCGTGGGGCTCTTAATGTTACGTTTCTTTTATTACAGCGCTCAGAAGTCCTATTCGAAGTAACAAACATGAAGCCACGTCGCAAGCGTGTGGCGCCCGTGTCCAGACAACAGCCGCACGAGTCGCGGCGCGTGTGGCGCCACGTGACGTGCGCGCTGCGGGCCGCGGACTGTGACGCGGCGACCAGCGCCAAGCGGGTGGTGGAGCAGGCGCAGAGGGAGGCTGTGAAGACGAGGGAGGCTAACGGGGAGAAATGGGCCACGCTGGTGAGTTTCTTGAAGGACACTAGACTTCTTTTCCCGTAGCGGCATGAACTAGTATGAGAATAGTTGACATGACATGGTCGGTTACTTCCACTTCTATTTCTTCTCTGATCAGCACGACCGATGAGAATAGCTCCATGCTGTGATAGAAACTTTTGTGAGTCAACAAGGCTGACCAGGTAGCACTGAACGTAATTTAAGTAATATCTCACACCACTCGTGGAGGCTATTTGAATCACACACATCACATATCGAATCATACTAAATACTGTTTCAAAAAGTACCTAATGATAATCGGTTAATAGATATATTTTTTATAAATAATCCTATAAAAAGACCACAATTTCCGGGAGGTTTTTTTGTTTATGTGCAGCATTCCAGGCTCTTCCTGTAGTTAGAAAGATAATCAATCAACTCAGCAACCTATCGCAATCCACAGCTGGACACAGCCCTCTCCCAGGCTGCGCCACAACACCCTGTCCTCCACCTTCTGCATCCAGTCCGTCCCAGCCACCTTTTTGAGCATCTAATTGGAGGGCGTCCCACACTACGCTTGGCGATACGCGGAAAGATAATATCGATTTAAAAAAAAAAAAACTAACTGTGCCCGCGAATTCGTCTGCGATCCAGGATAAAAAGTAGCATATATTATGTCCTTCTCCAGGTCATGGTCCACCCATGAGCCAAGTTTCATACAAATCTTTCCAGCCGTTTTAGTGCGAAAGCGTAACAAACAAACTCACTTTCGCATTTATAATTATTAGTTAGGCCTCGTTCAGAGAGACGCGATACATTGCGCGGCGTGTCTGGCGTCGCGTCTCGCGGTCTAGTCAAACATATGGTAATTTATGAGAGCGTTCATGTAGAAGCGTGATCACGCGCGTCTCAGTTTGTTTTTGCCATCGATGGCGAGCGAGCGTGTTGTATATTGCAAAATGGAGGAAGAAAAAATGGAGCAATTGATTGCCGCAGTTCAAAACAGACCTGAGCTATGGAAGGCACTACATAGTCATTCCCCAGGCGCCGCACAACACCCCCGTCTTCATAAACGGTACTACATATTACCATATGTTTGTGTTTGTCCGTGAAGCGCAGCGGCTTCAACCGCGTGCTTCGCCTGCCGCTTCTCTTTAAACGGAGAAAACGCGCAACGCGCCGCGTCTCCCTGAACTAGGCCTTAGGATTAGGATTCAAGAGATTTAAACGTACGTAATTTTCGTTACAGCTGTTCAACCCTAAAGGCGAAGATGGATGGGAGTACACGACGCCCCTCAGGAAGCGCCTCACCTCAGTCAGCAACGTTAAGACAACGCCCAAACATAAAAACGGAGAAACCGCTGAAAACTCTAGATAATCTACTCAACAAACAACCTTGGATTATTGAAATGAGGTAGAAATTCCTTTGTCACAGCAAAACGGACCTTGTAGGGTAGAACATTGTTCACAGTGACGCACTGTTCTAACGGCACTTCACTTCGGCTATGTTCCAGAATTGAAAGAGACGACAGTATCTTGTTGTCCTTACTTTTAAATGGGTTTTGAATGATAGCCGAAGTGTGGTGTCGTATGTTTTAGATTTCGGGAAAGTTGAACCGTTATGTCACTTTTGCCATAATTTTACGGTTTTGGATGTCGCGCATGCAATCGGTTGTTTTTTTTTATTGATATATTTTTATAATAAATTTGTTTTCTTTGAATTGAAACCAAGAAAGGTTTCTTCACTGTGAAAGCCTTGTAGGGTCACGCAATGCAGTTTTGTAAAGTTGAAATGTTTGTGCAGAATACAAAAGCAATTTGAGAGTAATTAAAAGTTGTAATTGACTATGGGCACTGAATAACCCATCTATTTGAACTTATTGTTAAGTTTTTTTTAATTAAATTATTTCTTATTTTGTTGTGTGAAATACAAAAGCATAAAATAAATATTAATCGACTTTTTATGGCCACAGGCCATAAGGTATCTCATGAAATGATACAAATCAACATCTTTAAAGAATTGCTAGAAGAACATTCACATTGCTATTCTCTGATTTGTGTATTGACTTAGCAACAATGGGGTTGTTTACCGGAAGCTTCGCCACAAGAGAGTAGCGCTCTCTTATTTGTCTCTGGTCAAAGTCATCTTGACTCAAAGCGACCAATCGGCGACAAGAAAAAAACACTTCGCGGCAAGATTTTCAGCAAGGAACTCCATTGGCAGCTGAATGAAAGTAACAAACACTTAGCGCCATCTACGCGGAACTAATTTGGCAGTTTTCTTCCCCATTGACGCACAACACGTAGCAACGTGATACAGCAACGTGCGACGTTGCCAGGTGTAACGAACATGTCGGCTTGCGTCTTGTTGTTGCACAGAAAATGTTGATAGTGGTGATGTGCGTCATTTTGCGCAACGTAGCGCTCAATGACGCGCAACAATGCGTAAAATTGTTGAGCAATAAATATACAATTTTGAAACTATTGATGACGAAAATTTAATGGCATATCGCACTAGCGTTTGTCCTGCCATCTTTCCTTTTTATTTTTCATTATTTGTGAAAGAAGGTAGTTGATTTTGAACTAGATGCGAAAGGCTGTGTAGTTTTCTTACTCATCATCTGCCGTGCGTTTTTCCATCTATGTTGGGGTCGGATTCCAGTCTACTCGGATGCAGCTGAATACCAGTATTTTACATGGATCGATTGCCTATCTGACCTCCACAACGCGCGGGCTTCTAATGACCCGTAACGACTGTTGGAGATCCAAGAATGACAGCCGGGAAACTGAACGGCTTAACGTGATTTTCAAGGCACGGGGAGTCTCGGTATGTAAAGATGGTCACCCATCCACGGACCAACCGTGGCAAGCGTTACTCAATAGCGAAATTACTATGGCCAGCTCACTGGAATGCTGAGTTGATGGATTTACATCTATGATAATGCTGACGGCACCATATTAATCGGTGAAGGAAAAAATCGTGAGGAAACGCCGTCCTAGAACCAAAAATTCGAAGACATGTGACATTTTCAACCCACACTGAGCCCGCGTGGTGGATTACGACCCACTCCCTCTCACTGAGAAGAGGCCTGTGTCCCGAAGTTCATAGTTAAACGAAAAGGATCCAACCCACATTTGTTGTTCATACAAAATTAAGACTTATTAGAACTGACGAAGGTTGTTATTATTTTACATATTTTCGTTCGGTTGGATCTTTTTCGTTTAACTATGGACATGCTAAGGCCTAAAATCGTGTCAAAGTAATGTGAATGTTTGAAATAATCAATTTGTCAATAAAATGCAGAATGAATGTGGTCGTATAGAGCGGGTTTTATGCCCAGCTAAATCCGAAAATGTATCGATTAAACGATAATCGATTAATTTGACAAAAAAAAAAACTTATGAACGCATTATGGCGTTTTCATATTGTTTCTGCACAAGAACAAAAATAATGCACTAAGCAGTAGTCATTGTCAATTAAATATTGGTAAATAGTTGAGATAATTTTTTCGACTAAAATACCGATATTGAGCCGCCTACAAAACGAACTCATCAAGCTTTAGTGCAGATTTCACCAATGAAACTGAATGCGATCAGCATGTAAACCACGTTTAAGAGCTGTCAGTTTCATTATTTTCTTTGGAGTTTTGACACTAACAGCTCTTGGACTCGGTTTAGATGTGCTGATCGCATTCAGTTGCATTGGTGAAATTCGCACTTAGTGAAGTAGAGAATTCAAAAACATCGACTATCGATTTAGTCCATTTATTTTCAAAATATATCATCATGCGCATATTATACAGTATCAAATTAAATTAGCTAGCGAAACTCTGCAGATGTGTTGGGTATCGATATCTTACTCGATTAAATTAAAATAAAAAAGATTTAATGGATTTTTTATGGTTCAACCGCTGTTAGTGTTGATACGAAGTTTGAGTATAAATGAATAAATAAATGACTTGCTAAAATCTATTTTCTTTTGTTTTATCGTATTTTGATATCGATACCCATCACGTTTGTGAAGTTTTCACAAAAGAAAACTGAAATTTTAAGTGACTACACAAAGTATGGTCCATGACACCACAAAAAAAAACATTAAATTAATTTCTTGTTTTATAATTTGTAGATATTTTATCATGTGTAGATATCGGTACCCATAACGCCAGCGGAGTTTCGCTAGCTAATTCAATTTGACTCTTTATAGTATGAGCATGCGCGACACTATTTTATAAGTTTTATTTTGTAATTCATATTTTCTTGTAAATTCTCAATCTTATTATGGCCTATGATAGATGATTCAGCAATAATACTTGTAAATAATGTTATATTTCAAATTGCAACGCTTATGTAAATTCTGTTCGATTCGAACACGCGATGGGGCACCGTATGAGCCACGCATGGACTTAGAAATAAAATAAAAATAGATACGTTTTGGTCGAAGTACGGTAGTGTAAAAGTCGCGAATTTAATGAGTATTATGAAAGAAATGTTATTGTTAATAGTGAATAGTTGGGTTTAGTCGGCAGCTATAGCGTTGTGAGAATTAAGAGATGGTTTAACTAATTTGTGAAATGTTACAAGTTTCCAAATAAGAATTCTCTTCGGTCACCATTCAATTTTTGCGTAAACACAAGCAATACGTCATCTGTATTAATGTTTTATTGCAATGGATAAGTCGGTTTAAATCGCCGTAGAAATCATTTGTGTAACATTCTATGGAAAAGTTTTCGATATTTCATTTTAGAATAAAAAGTGGAACATATTTAATGTGTAACAGAACAATAATGAAACATCTTTTCAAACCGATGATCAAATAAGTAAGTAGTATTTCATGCAAAACTTTTTCATACAATGACCTTTTAAAGTCCTTTTAGGTTCTATACTTTTTGAATGCTACTGAAGTTCGTATGTAGTGCAGATAATTGTATTATTGTTAGTAATATCCCGATATTATATTTATACAGGATGTATGTGTAAACAGTGTCAACCTTTTAAGGGGTGTACTCATCATTATTAACAACTTTTATTAAGGGACCAAACCTGAAATCACGAAAAAAAATCAGCTGTTCCCTGACGATTTATGCGAACTGAACAGCTGATTTTTTTTCGCGATTTCAGGTTTAGTCCCATAGTAAAAGTTGTTCATAATGATGAGTAAGAGTGAGCTATTCGTAATGACCCCTTAAAAGGTTGACACTGTTTACACTTATGCCCTTTATATGTATCGCCCCTAGAGTATGAAGTAAATGGAGTGCTTATTCGCTGCGGAACGAAACATCCTCATTGGTGATGAGCAAATGAAAGCAGGGTGTATTATGTCGCAGCCAACTAGCTTAATTTGCCATTTAGTTAACAGCCTAGACTTTGGAAGTAGTGCCCGCCGCTTCGCTCGTTCGGCTCGCGCGCGGTTGGTCACAGTTCCAACCTAACCTATAATTAAATATCATTCAGGCCGCTAGTTGAACGGCGCCGTTTAGTTAAAAGGCTAGGTTGGTAACTGTAAAATTAATAATTAATATATTTGGCTGCAACATATAGATCGTAAACTGTCTCACTCCATTTGCTTATAACTCCGTATCAGACAGTAAACAATGTGTGATATAGAGTGCTACAAGGATCTTTTCGATTTTAGATTTTTTGCGCACGAATGACGTTAACAAAGGGCGATGTTGATACACATTTATCACACCTTTGTGCAAATTGTTTTGTGTAATGTATTTTAAAAACAAGATGGCTGCGTTAGTTCTGGTTTCGGCCACGCGCCAGGGGTCTATTCTCTAAGGCACATTTTCACCACACATCACTAAACGCGTTTAACGCTAAAAACATCATTATGTCTCTGTCATCTTCAAACGATTGAACGAAACGGAGTGATGTTTTAATCTCGTTTAGCATTAAACGCGTTTGGTGATGTGTGGTGAAAATGAGCCGAAGCCCGTCAACGGATATACGGACCCGTCCGAAAGTAGTTCGAAACTTTGTAGTGAACCCTACACTCGATACATTAACTTTTGTGGACGGGTAGAAACACTTCGGAACTAGCCAAGTAGGGACAACTGTAACTCCTAGTGTTATTCATTCTTAGGTGGGGCCCTGAATAAATTTTATGTTAGTAGATAAGTGTCACGGAGTAGAAAACGCCCGTAACTTCGGCTGGAACTACGGATTTCGTGCTTAGGGACTAGACCCCCCAGATCCTTTTACACACGGCTACATATCAAGCTATACATTTCCAGTATAAGCTGACCTCTCATTGTACGGAAATCCTATACAATGCGAGATTAAGCTTGTACTGGAAAAATATAGCCTGATATGTAGCCGTGTTGATGATAATTAACACTAAAAGAAAAGGAGGAAGTTCTATAGCCTGCCATATAAGTCCTCCTAAACTTGACTCCCTTCTGGGTAGGTTTCAACGACGCGATGTTTCGGGATATTACTATACTTTTACTTGTCTTCAAGCATCCCTTTCCATCCGTTTCTGCGATGTCCACGGGACTAAACTTCACCTAACGTTAGTTAGTAGGTGCTCACATTTCTAAGTCCACTGTACGTCGGTTCAATTGTAATAATTAGCGAAAAGACTGACAATGTGAACGAAATCAAACGGAATCGACGGTCACTTGCAAAATTATGATTAATTATGAATTATTCAATCACATAGACTTATTTAATTACATAGTTATAACTACCATGTTGTATATTTAAATAAAAAATTAAATTATTTTTTGTGTTTTGTTATTACTCAAATCATCTGCCTAGCGTTTTCCCGTGTTGGGGTCAGCTTCCAGTCTAACTGGATGCAGCTTAATATCAGTTTTTTACCTGGAGCGACTGCCTACCTGACCTCCAGAACCCAGTTACTGAAAGTAACACGATACCCCTTAGTATCATTTTGGCTGGTTGTCAGCCTTTCGGACTTCTGACGATCCGTAACGACTGTCAAAGATTTGCGAATGACAAGCCGGGCCCAACGACTTAATGTGCTGTCCGAGGCACGGAGGGGTCTGGGTAAGTAATGGATGGTCACCCATCCACGAACCGATCGCGGCTAGCGTAGCTTAACCACGAGTCCCCGAGTATTTTATGTTTACTCTAGTTTTTATTTATCTACAATCGCACGTCCTTAGTAACAATTTGAGACAGCGCCTTTATCACGTCACACTAAGGGTGGTTTTCGTAGTTCTAGTGTTAGCCCAGGCTCGCACACGCGATTTCTTTTCGCGCATTGGATTTTCAACGCCCTGCTTAGCGCCAATAGTTGAAAATTCATCAGTGTGTTTTTCGACGTGCTGGCACAGAGTACATTTTTATATATCGCGCTGGGTTGCACTCTGTTGGATCCTCAACGCTCGGCTCAACATCGAGAGTTCAAAGTCCAGTGGACGATAAAATCCCGCCGCAATATTTTTATGTCCTTGCGAATGCTTACTTCTGACGCGGTAATATTTTCAATATTAGGCAAACGAGTACCTTGGCTCAGAATGGGAAATAAAAGAAAAAAATCAGTTCCAAGTTGAATTTAATTCGTAGTGTAAAAAATTACGACCAATTAAAAAAAATATTGCACAAAACTATAAGTCAGGATTATGACTAGTTTCAAATTTCTAACGTATTTTGACCATTGATCCGCTGAGTCCATCTTGATATGGATACCTTCTTCCCAGATTTTATTTTCTCGACCCTGGAATAAATATAGGTGCCTATAGAATCTTAGTTATTTCAGGACTTTGCTATCTTTTTTTACCGACTTCAAAAAGGAGGAGGTTATCAATTCGTCTGTATGTTTTTGTTTTAGGGTTCCGTACCAAAATGGTAAAAAGGAACCCTTATGGTGCGACTCTGTCTGTCTGTCACAGCTGGATATCTCAAGAACTACGAATGCTGGCAACTTGAATTTTGGAATAGTTTTACAGAGGTATTTCTTTCCGACTTGCTAGGTATTTATAAAGCATTTTTTCTTTTCATTTTTCCAAACAGTCATAACTTTCTTCTTTATGAACCGATTGAAATAAAACAAAAAGTTAATGTTAAATGAAGCTTACCACAATACAATAGTGCAACCGCACCCAAATCGGTTAAGCCGTTTCTGAGATTAGCGCGGTCAATCGCAGAGACAAACAGACAAACCGAAAAACATAAAAATTCTAAAAATCATTTTTTTTGGGTTCTATTGCGTTAGTAAAGACCCCCTTAATAGTTTTTCTCAAATATCTTCCATGTACAGACAGCGATCAGTTACACTTTTATTAGGTATTTGTATAGATATACGCACCAAAGAAAGACTTCTTCTCGCACGGCGTGCCCTTAACGAGGCTAGCAGTGGGCGCAGTCAGGACCCTGAAGTTGACCTCATCGAAGTTCATGGATCCGTACAGGAACCGCGACTGTCTGTCACTCAGGATCCAGAGGTTACCTTCTCGGTCTGCCTGGATTTGCAAGGAAATATCGGTAAGATTAACACATTCAGTGCGGCAGACACACATGCGCGTTTTCATAACTTTCTTCGAGTGCGGCGCGGCGCACATGTGTGTTCGTTGTGCATCTCTATTGTTTCGAAAACATCCTAAAAAAAAGGGTCGGTAAGGGTGTAGCATAAAGAAGCGTTTGCATAAAGAATTCAGCAAAGAATGTGTTAAATGTTAATAATAATGTTAAATGTTGCAAAAAACTGTACTAGATGGCTCTGTATTAAAAAACATTTTTTTTTTGTCAAGCGTCTTTATTATTAAACCTATATCCTCCCATTGTTGAGCCAAAGCCCCCCCCCCCCCCCCCCTTCCGCCCTTTTCCTGCCTATGGCCAGTTTTTACCGAGTCCAATTAGTACCGCCAAGTACATATACAGGGTCAAATTAAATTAGTTAAACTGAACAGACCGTTTTTTTTTTGCTACGCTTTTGGCCCACGAGGCCACGACCCAAGCCTCTGACATCCAGAGCGACAGCACGGATGCAAAGACGACGCGTACGATGACACAGACAAACGACACGTACATTGCCTAACTTGAGGAGGTCTTGGCCCGAGCGGCAATAACTGACGACGATCCCATGCCGCCCGCCAGCATCACCAGGTGAACGAGCAGCTTTTAGCCTCGTCGCCGGGCGACCTACTCGAAGACCAGAACAGAGTGGAGGTAGTGGAAAGATCATCCGATGGATCCATCTCTGACTAACTCCACCCCACCGCCGTCATCATCCCTCAACGAAATACAAAATAACCTCCATCATAGCCAGACTGCCATGGCTAGCTTACGCAGAGCACTGGAGGTAAAGACCCAAACCATCGAAATACAAGAGACTACATACGAGGGCGGGTCAATAAGTCCGTGACTTTTTGAATTTCTGACCTCTTTACTGAAAAAGCAACACTACTCCTGTCAACAGGCATCTGTCAGTTGACTCCTGTCAAAATTTGAACTTGCTGCGTCAGTTAGTTTGTGTTTAACAGCTATCTTTATCAGACTACCCAGTAATTTGAGGAAAAAATGGAAAAATGTGAATTTCGTGTGCTTATTAAGCATTATTTTTTGCGAAAAAAAACCATTACCGAGACCAAGGCTAAGCTTGATAAATACTATGGGGACTCTGCACCATCGATTTCAATGGTAAAAAAGTGGTTTACTGAATTTCGTTGTGGCCGTACAAGCACTAAAGATGCCGAACGTCCTGGACGCCCAGTTGAGGTCTCTTCACCCGAAACAATCGAAAAAAATCACGATATGGTGTTGGCCGACCGAAGATTGATAGTGCAAGAGATTGTGGAAGCCGTAGGGATCTCGCATGGCTCAGTGGTTTCAATTTTGAATGATCACTTGGGCATGAGAAAGCTTTCCGCAAGATGGGTGCCGCGTTTGCTCACAGTCGACCACAAACGCAATCGTGTAACAACTTCACAGGAAGGTTTGGCGTTGTTTAATCGCAATATGGAGGAGTTTTTGCGCCGTTTTGTAACCGTGGACGAAACATGGATCCATCACAACACACCAGAGACCAAACAACAGTCAAAACAGTGGGTTTCTAAGGGTGAATCGGCGCCAAAGAAGGCCAAGGTGGGTTTGTCAGCCAATAAAGTTATGGCGACTGTTTTTTGGGATGCACGCGGGATAATCCACATTGACTACCTTCAAAAGGGAAGAACAATCAATGGGGAATATTATGCCATCTTATTGGACCGATTCAATGACGATTTGAAAAAAAACCGACCTCATTTGGCCAAGAAAAAAGTTCTTTTCCACCAAGACAATGCAAGGGTGCACACATGTGCAGTTGCCATGGCAAAAATCCATGAATTGGGCTATGAATTGCTCCCTCATCCGCCCTATTCTCCAGATTTGGCTCCGAGTGACTACTTCTTGTTCCCAAACCTGAAGAAATGGCTTGGTGGAAAAAGATATGACTCCAATGATGAAGTCATCTCGCAAACAAAGGCCTATTTTGAGGACCTCGACAAATCATATTTTTTGGAAGGGATAAAAAAATTGGAGAAGCGTTAGACAAAGTGTATAGAGCTCAAGGGAGACTACGTTGAAAAATAAAATGATTTATTTATCAAAAAATCTGTGTTTTATTCCAAAAGTCACGGACTTATTGACCCGCCCTCGTACAAGAGACGAAATACACTAGACTCCACATACACATACAAAAAACAGATTCGAGCTGCCAGGAGAACATCATGGCGGAAATTCTGTGAATCTATCGAGACAAACATCAGCCGATCAAGACCAAACTCTGGTCCTGTGTGCGCTAAGGCACGCTGAAAAAGCCTCACAGCTGTTACACACTATCCGACCATGAAATCAGTAAGATCCTTCTCGAGACTAACTTCCCAGACTGCAAACTCCTAACTAAAGGCAGGACTTGGGAAGTTGAACCGGAATGGACCCCAACGGACCAAGTCTTGTCCAGAGCCCACAGTATAGGAACAGAAGACCAGATAAATGGGCTACCACATTGGGGGTAGAACATCTGACACTGTGGCTCGTAGAGATCTACTGAGCCTGCATAGCACTAAAATACACTCCTTTGCAAAAAAAAGGGCACCTTACAATTTTTGGCTTTTCTATGGATACTAGATACTTATTAATATTTTTCATACGATTATTTATAGTATGTCATTAGCCGTGGATCAAGAACAACAGAATACGCGGCCTCGGTAACATTGGAGGTAAGCTAATTCTCAATATACACGGCTCAGATAAACCAAGAACCTGCGCTAACATACCCAAAGATATTCCCATCACATCACTCACTCAATTCTGTTCCAGAGACCTGACAGCTGTCAGGCTCCAGACTGCACGTGACATCACAGATGGTGTACTGGTCTCGGTATACATGCCAAGTGAGGACGCAGACTGTCCTCTGAAGGAGATGGCCGACCTGGTGCAGCACTGCGAGCACGTCAAATTGGACCTAATCATTTGCACCCACTCGAACGGCCACCACCGGCTCTGGGGCAGCGACGCACCGAACCCTAGAGGAGAGGTACTATCCACCTATTTATTATCTACTAACCTTAACATTGGTAACCGCGGCTCAAAACCCACTTGGGTCACAGTCCGGAGACAAACAATCATAGAACTAACGCTTGCTACAGAAAACACGATGAACCTCATCACAAACTGGCACGTATCGGACGAGCCTTCTTACTCAGATCATAGAAGAAACGGCTTTACATTAACAACTAGCACAATGAAACGCGCACCGAGGGGAAACCTACGGCGCACCAATGTGTCCGGTTTTAAACGCCTCCTAGCCTCCTTACTAGACAGGTACCTTACGCAAATAACGGTAAGGAGACCATGCACAAGTGGAATTTATCGTGACGAAATTATCAGAATAGCTGACCGAAGCATGCCACGCATGCTGTAAACTAAGACCGCCACAAAGCAAGAACGAAAATAACCCTTGGTGGAACGCAGAACTTAGTAAACTCAGGACATGCATTATGTAAGCAATGTTAGGTAATCTGAAAAGCTCAAAGCAGATGGCGCTGGCTGTTTTCAGGGTCATGCGAACTGTCAAACATTGGTTATTTCTTTGGAGCGACGAAGTTTTCACCAAGTTGCCTATTTTTCTTTAAATAAAAATGCCTCAATGTTGTGTTGTGCTCTTGTGCTCCTCAAGAAAGTCAGGACACAGGTTCCCAAGCGATGAACAGTTAAGAAAAAAGAGGATTATAACCATTAAAAGAGACAAATACAAACCGACAAAAACTTCTGAACATCTTTTTCAGAAACGTGTATGCGATTATAAATAATTTGATAAAACGCTGAATTAGATATACAGGTTGAAATTTAATTCATGGGTATCCTTTTAAGGGTCACTGTACTCATCATTATGAACAACTTTTACTTTGGGACCAAACCTAAACAAGCTGTTCCCTACATTTTGACGACTTTTGCGAATATGAAATTTTTTGTCAATATAGGTGTTTCTTATGCACAGTTTACCTTGCTCCATAAACATAATTTGGACTGGCTACTTACCTCTCTATCAAGTCTTCCTGTTTTCCAAATATACTTTTGCATTTCTATTTCGAAGTTTATTCTTCAATTCTTTTAGATACACTCCAACCACAGTATCTTTTAGTAAGTTTTTCATCAATATACCTTGAAATTACCACAAATGAAATCGACACACGAAAAAATCTAATTCCCTTTGAGAAACTGAGCTATCATGACTGCCAACCCCACTAGCGCCACCACGCGGGAGCAATGGCGGCCCTCCCTGCCATTTAACAGAGCGAAAAACACTAGACTCCACATACACATACAAAAAGCAGATCCGAGCTGCCAGGAGAACATCATCGCGGAAATTCTGTGAATCTATCGAGACAAACATCAGCCGATCAGGACCAAACTCTGGTCCTGTGTGCGCTAAGGCGCGATGAAAAAGCCTGACAGCTGTTACACACTTATCCGACCATGAAATCAGTAAGATCCTTCTCGAGACTAACTTCCCAGACTGCAAACTCCTAACTAAAGGCAGGACTTGGGAAGTTGAACCGGAATGGACCCCAACGGACCAAGACTTGTCCAGAGCCCACAGTATAGGAACAGAAGACCGGATAAATGGGCTACCACATTGGGGGTAGAACATCTGACACTGTGGCTCGTAGAGATCTACTGAGCCTGCATAGCTCCGATAGTCGTTCGTCAAGTGTTCCCAGATACAAGAAGCCGGTTCTCGGTTGGAACAGGCACGTAAGTGATGCTCACAGGGCGGCCAGGGAAAAGTTTGAGTTGTGGGTTTTGTACGGCAAGCCGGCGGAAGGTCGCGTGTGGAATGACATGCAGACGACTCGTAAGATTTTTAAATCACGTTTACGCTGGTGTCAGAATCATACTGACCAAATAAAAATGGACATTCTTGCGTCGCATCATTCCAGAAGCGACTTCCGCAGTTTCTGGAAGTCTACAAATAAAATTAATAGTAAACCAAGTCTACCTGTGAGTGTCGATGGTGTCTGTAACCTGTCGGGAATAGCAGACTTATTTAGGGACCATTTTACCGTTAAGTCACCTTTGGCATCGACACAGTCCAAGAGCGATGATGGTTGTAGTGGTCGGGAGGTCGGCGTCCGGTTTACGGCCAAAGACGTAAGGCAGGCCATAAAATCTATGTCACGGGGCAGGTCTCCGGGCCATGACGACCTGAGCATTGAACACCTAAGGTATGCGGGATATCATATGCCCAGAGTGCTGGCGATGTTCTACTCCTTGTGTGTAGGACATTCATACTTGCCTGCGCCGATGATGAGGACTGTGGTGGTGCCAATTGTTAAAAACAAAACCGGTGATATTGGTGACAAACATAATTATCGACCGATTTCCCTGGCCACTATAGTCGCAAAGGTGCTTGACAGTTTTCTGAACACTCAGCTTGATAAACATCTACAAATACACGACAACCGATTTAGTTTCAAATCAGGTCTCTCTACTGAAACGGCTATACTGTGTCTGAAGCAAACTGTCAAGTACTACACGGATAAAAATACGCCCATTTTTGGGTGTTTTCTTGATTTATCGAAAGCGTTTGATCTGGTTTCTTACGATATTCTATGGCAAAAATTACACCAAACAACGATGCCCGAGGAACTAATCCGTACTTTTAAATATTGGTATGGGAACCAGATCAACGTTGTTCGGTGGTCAGGGGCGTATTCAACGCCATACCGGTTGGAGTGCGGCGTGAGGCAGGGGGGGCTGACATCGCCGAAACTTTTTAACCTCTATGTGAACGCGCTTGTGGAGGAGCTCAGCAGCACACATGTCGGCTGCCATATTGATGGAGTATGCCTTAATAATATTAGTTACGCGGACGACATGGTGCTGCTGAGTGCTTCTGTAGGTGGACTGTCGCAGCTGCTTGACATTTGCGAAAAATATGCTGGACAACATGGGTTGGTGTACAACGTAAATAAAAGTGAGTGGATGGTCTTTCAGGCTCGGGGAAGGTCCCTAAGTCAAACACCTAAAGTTACACTGAATGGCTACCCCCTTAGTAGGGTAGAACAGTTTAAATACCTTGGGCACTTGCTAACCCCGGATCTGAAAGATGATAATGACATAGAAAGGGAGCGTAGAGCGCTGTCTGTTCGTGCGAATATTTGCTCGATGTTCAAGAGACGTCAAGATCACCCTGTTCAGGGCATTTTGCACGTCCTTCTACGCGAGCAGTCTGTGGGTGAACTATACGCAAAAGCAGTACAGCGCTCTACGCGTCCAATACAACAATGCATTCAGGATGCTGTTGGGGCTGCCTCGCTTCTGTAGCGCTTCGGGGATGTTCGCCGAAGCGCGCGTGGATTGTTTTTATACAACCATGCGCAAGCGGTGCACATCCCTAGTGCGCAGGGTGCGGGTCAGCCCGAACAGTGTCCTGAGCGCCTTCGCCCAGCGATTCGACTGCCAGTACATGTATCACTGTGACATGGTGCATGTACGGGCTAATGTGGAAATATTGTTTTAATTGTTTTGACTTGTATTGTTGTGTATTTTTGTATTGATTTTGTATTTAATTGTATTTGTATTAGTGTATTTTATAATTGGTCCGTGTTGACTTTTAATTCAATAAATAATAATAGCACTAAAATACACTCCTTTGCAAAAAAAACGGGCAACTTACAATTATTGGCTTTTCTATGGATAATATTAATATTTTTCATACGATTATTTATAGTAGGTATGTCATTAGCATAAATGACTAGAAATTTCTTATTATCAATGAGAATATAGTTTTAACACTTAAATCGGTGTTTTAGTCAATGTAAACAGAGAGCCGTGTTAAAATGAACATTTTTATGGGTATAATGATATGAAAGACTACGAGTATTTTTATGGTATTTTATTTTTTTTAAACCGGTCAATAGCGAGTCGGAATCGTGCACCGAGGGTTCCGTACATCATATATAAATATTTTGGATGTGTTACTTTACGTACAGTCCTTCAAAAGTAGGATAGACGGATAGGCGGAGAGGTGGATGGGCGGACAGGCGGACCGGTGGAAGGGCGAACAGGCGGACCGTACTTTACTATTATGTGTATATCTTTATTGTTATTTTACAAATCTGGTTGATGTGCTGGCGTCTGTACTACCGTCAGACTACCGTCTGTACATCAAGCTACCCAAAACTGTCAATTTTTCCCAATCAACCTTGAACCTAATGCTTTAGCGAGAAAGTTGATTATAGTATCTTGATGTGCTGGCGTTTGCTTACTTACAAGATTTTTTATTTTTAAATTATTACATACCTTGACGTCATTCGGGAATTCCATTATATTGCAGTCGCTGAGGATCACGGGAGTGTTATCACTGTTAAATTCTTTGTCCATGTTCCAACATCCTAAGCCATTTTTGCATACCTGTTGTAAAAGTACGTAGGTAGCTTATACGACCCACAAGCACCCTAATTATTCGTGATTCACGTTTATAGAGTGCATTAGTTAGTTAGTGCAATTTATTTATATATTATTTTTATTATAATGTTATTAGTCTGTAAGCCTTGCCAAAATAAATAAAATAAAATAAATAAAATATTAATTTACCTGTGTATAAAACAAAACGTTAGTAGATGGATCTATGTCGCAGGCTGTGGCTTGTGACTTGGGCCCTCTGTCACCAATTATCTGGAAAAAAGAAGAAACCGTGAAACATTTCGGGGACTAATCTGAAAAGTGACTGTCATCTATACGAATGTAATAAAACTGAAGAGTTTATTTTTTTGTTTGACCCTTAGGAGCCGAGCAAAAACAATAACAAGCTAGAAGGAACGCTAAGCGAAAACAAAGCAGCCGTGAGGCACACACTGCTGGTGATTAACGAACTGTGTCAAATAAATGTTATTCTTTCTTTCTTTCTTTCTTTCTTTCTTTCGTTCTTTCTTTCTTTCTTTCTTTCTTTCTAAGTAGGTAATAACGGGGGCAGACGATGCGAAGCGACGGGGTTGGTCAAGGGACAAGAAATTTCACGCGGACGAAGTTGCAGGCATATATCAGTTCAGCTAGGTATGGTTTCATAATATGAAAGTGATGACGTCAAAAATTATGGAAACCCAAAGGTTTGAAATTATTATGCCAGAAGAGCAAAGACAAAAGAGCAAACCCATCACAAATAAAAAAAGCTCTCTTTATGGACGATATATTTTGCGACACATAATAATACTATACTATTATATTAGGTTGGGGAAAAAGTCTTTTCGCATTATAGTATGTATGAATTTGTAATAAAATCTCTTTGGCTATACTATTTGTATCTGGCTGGTTTTGCTATCATTGAAAGTTTAAATTTTAAAGAACATAATTCCAAATTCAAATTAGGAAAATGTGTGATTTTCATTTGTTTTTCGTACCGTCAAGATGAGTGAATCTAATGAAGAAATTTGATACATTTTAAAATTTTACTACAAAAAAGGTAAAAATGCAACGCAAGCCGCGAAAAAAAAATTGCGATGTTTATGGACCTAGTGTAGTGTCTGTGAGAGTAGCACAAATTTGGTTTAAGCGTTTTCAATCCGGAAATTTTGATGTCAAAGATGCACGTCGCTCTGGTCGCCCTATTACGGATAAAATGGATGCCATTTTTGAAAACGTGGAACAAAATCGGCATATCAGTAGTTACGACGTAGCTGAAGAACTGGAAATTGACCACAAAACAGTTTTGGCGCATTTGAAAAAAACTGGGTACACTAAAAAGCTCGACATTTGGGTACCTCACGAGCTCACTGAAAGAAACCTAATGAACCGTGTACTCATTTGTGATTCTTTATTACGACGTAATGAAACCGAACCATTTTTGAAAAAGCTGATAACTGGTGATGAAAAGTGGATCACGTATGACAAGAACGTGCGAAAAAGGTCGTGGTCAAAGGCCGGTCAGGCTTCACAGACTGTGTCGAAACCCGGGTTAACTCGCAACAAGGTGATGCTGTGTGTGTGGTGGGATTGGAAGGGCATTATTCATTATGAGCTGTTACCACCAGGCAGGACCATCGATTCTGAACTCTACTGCGAACAACTGATGAGATTAAAGCAAGAAGTTGAGAGAAAGCGGCCGGAATTAATCAACAGAAGGGGTGTGGTTTTTCATCATGATAACGCTAGACCTCACACATCTTTAGCCACTCAGCAAAAATTAAGAGAGTTTGGCTGGGAGGTGTTAATGCATCCGCCGTATAGTCCTGACCTTGCACCTTCAGATTTCCACCTGTTTCGGTCTCTTCAGAATTCTTTAGGCTGTGTCAGGTTAACATCACGAGAGGACTGCCAAAACCACTTGTCGCGGTATTTTGACCAGAAGTACCAACATTTCTATAGCAATGGGATCATGTCCCTACCTACAAGATGGCAAAAAGTTATCGAACAAAAAAGTACCTACATACTTTAGTTAAATGTAAATAAACTATATTAAAAAATGTTTTGAATTTTCTTAAAAAATGCGAAGAAACTTTTTCCCCAACCTATTATTAACATAATAGTTAAAAAGTAAAAAAAAAAAATAGTTTACTCTCACAAATGTGAGCATTCACAAGAATTTGGTACATATATACATTTATACATTTTTTTATTATTTTTGCTTTAGGTAGGTGAAACTGATACCCAAACTAAGCCAGGTCTTGTATTTTGGGAATCAGTCCTCAAACGTAGAGCATTATAGGGAGAATGTCTCACAGCACTAGCTGACCTGTCAGACATTGTCCTGTCAAAATTTGAATTTCGGTTTTTTTTCGGCTGTTTCTTTTGGGTTTTTTTCTAATTTTCTTAACAAAAAAAAAAAAAAAATTACAAATTGGTCGAGCCGTTTTCTAGTTTTTACGAGACTAATGCAATTGTATAATAGTATAGATAGGTATTAATAATGACGCCACCCCATTGTTAGGAAACCCAAGCTTCCCTCTGTGACCCAGTCTGCTCACTGGGTACATGAATTGTCCTCATACGAACCTCGACTCCATTGAATATGTCTTCTTGCGGCGCATTCTTATCCCTTAACAGCTTCGTTGACATTTTGAACAGCTTTGTGCTGGACGTCGGATGAAGATACAAATCGGAGAAACTGAAAGTTGAATTTTATAAGATTGAGAGTCCATCATCAACTGCTTATCTATAGTACCTAATAATTTGATGGACATAGGCATCTCCAATGGCACCGATATTTAGCCCGAACTTCTCTGTCATCCCACTACCAGCCGGCTAGCGAAGATTTTGCTCCACTTTAGCTTAGGGTGTCCTACTGTACATTTAGTGAGTGATTCTGTGATGTCAAAGGTGGCTTTGATCTAGGTACCATCGCGGACATTGCGGTGAACCACTTGTCGACATTATTGCTAAGGTAATAAGAAAAAATGTCTGCGATGGCAGGTACATGGTGATAGTAGGTACCTACAGTCACGAACTGGGATTGTTGAGGCACTAGCTTAAAATCTTAACTTGGTTGTGTTACACGAATGCCGCCCGTTTTTCGTTATTGAAATGTCACATGTCAATTTTCACGGGCGACATTCGTGTAACACAACCAAGTTAAGATGATAAGCTAGTGGCTCAACAATCCCGGTTCGTGACTGTAGGTACATGAAAATAAAGAACCAAGAAAAGGTTTTAAAAAAATCCAGTAAATACAGAAACCAGCTCACCCATCCTTCTTTGGGTGTGATAAAGTCGAAGAAGATACTCCATCACGCCAATAGAAATCAATACCTCCAACTTTGTAGACCCCAGCGTGGGGGTCAAAGTGGAAGTAATGGTTCTCAACCCGCCACGCCTCGTCTTCATTCATGCTGTACACGATGAGAGCGTTTGACCCCATGTCCGTGATATATGCATAGCTGGCGCTGCATTCCTTGCCTAATGTTTCTACAGACTGAAAAAAAAAAACAGCATTCTGAGCGGCTGCTGTTGCAAATCAGATTTGAGATTCATACTCATAGCATAGCAGTTCTTCTGTCACATACAATAGTGACCACATTATTGCACTGCGATAAGCCTACCTGCATAAATAAGTACCCTACTGCATACAAGAAGAAAAACAAGTGAGATGTGTTTAGTAAGTAAGATCCAAGGACGGAGCGGAGCGTCGCAAGTTAACAACGTTTTCATTCACAAAAGGGTCATATAACTAAAAAGTTCCTAGATAATCAGGTAGTTCAGTCATTCCAGGTGGTCTGCTCTTGCATTGCAATGCATGCCAAGCAACATTGCACTTTGGATAGAGTTTTTGGCAGGTGACATTAACATTCTCGAACAGCATCGAAACTGTAGCCCGATTGCACTACCCGCCAACTGCAAGTGGAGTGCAAAAGCTTACCTACTAAACACTACCTACACCTACTGGAGCTACTTACAATGCTAGTCAGCACAGATGAGTCCCTTAACACATCTCCTTTGAGGATGTACTTCTTTATCAGCTCGTCTGTAGTCAAGTCGAACACGAGCATGGCTGGATCTGATACTTGTATCACATCGCCTGTCGAATTCAAACAATACTTGAGGTCAATCTACATAGCCTTCAGTCTAACCGGATGCAGCTGAATACCAGTATTTTACATGCAGCGACTGCCTATCGGACCTCCATAGTCCACAACCCAGTTACGGGTAGGACGATACCCCTTGGACTGAAGACTGGTTGTCAGACTTTCAGGCTTCTGACGAAGCGTAACGACTGTCAAAGAACCACGAATGACAGCCGGGACCAACGGCTTAATGTGCTTTCCGAGGCACGGAGGAATCTCGGTATGTAAAGATGGTCACCCAGCAACGGACCAACCCCGGCAAGCGTAGCGTAACCTGATGGATCGACCCGTGCGGCTGTTATTACATAGCCACGACTTGTAGGTAATAAGAATAAAAAAGAAAACAGTTACTAAGTACCCAGAAGTAAGAAGTCGTGGTTTAGTCTCAACTCGACACCTTCCCTTCTTGGCACACATGAATTTAATAGGATTTTTTTGTGAGTATGTTAAATAAATTCATGGGTGCCGAGACGGAACAAATACCGAAGTCGTGTACCCACTATAGTAAGTACTTTATATCACAGGACCCATGTTAAGTCAGGTAAACTGTACAGGTGGTCCAAATAGTGACGTCGAAAACAAACATCAGAATTCTTCATATTTTTCCAATACCCAGGGGTATTGGAAAATACCCCATGTATGTTCCGCGATTTTTGTACTTTTCGTGATATTTTTGTTTTTTTTTTTAATTATTTTGAGTTTTCTGCCGGTGGAACTTCAAAAATTCATATCTTTTTTGTAGTGTGTATTTTTCAGACGATCATGTCATAAAAACATCTGCAAAATACACACTCTACCTACACGACCTTCGGGTACATTGAAAAAGCACTTAGGCAGGCTTTTCATTTTGTTCGATGCCTAATCTGATAGATAGATTTAGACCTAATAAATTTTGTATCGTCTTTGAAGTAGAGCTCAAATGCACGAAGTATAAAATCCGTAACCGAGTTAACTCATCGTAACACGCGTTTACGCTGAGCATGCAGCCACCGCCAGCATGCGTCATATTGCAACTATGCATTTACCGGAAATTCAATAGAATTATTTTCTTTTGCATTGTATTCAGTCTTGTATCAGTCATCGGCTTAATATCCTGTATTTTTATAATTAAATTAATGTTGTAATAAATAAATATTTTTTTAAGTAAAATCCCGACCGCCGAAACTTAACTGGCGCAGTCGGTAGGATCGCGACGTTCTAAGATCGAATCCAACTCTTCATCTTAAGAGCGACGGTTCTCAAATCGTTCCTTCGCGATCTACAAAGAACCTATCGCGCGGTCGGACACCTCTACGGTCATCGGGATAAATCTCCGGAGAATTGGAGGAAGCTGCGCTGGCCGAGACTCGACTCGACAGGAGATGCAGTGGCTGCTTTGGTAAGTGCTCTTATTTGCCAAGTGTCCTTGCTCGATTTCCTGCCTTATTTTAATTTGTGTATATTATATTAATCTATGTGTATCTGTCTATAAGCTAAAATCGCAGTAGGCAACCAAAGAATTATAATAAGTAGCGCTAAGTATCCCACGAGTAAATTCCAAGTGTTTAATTTGACACCTCTATTGTTTTGCGTCAAGCGCCACTAGGCAGGCAAGCTACAGAAAAACAATGTCGCTCAGGGATTATGATACTAACTATAAACCGTACAAACTAATTGCAGATTTAATGCCAAGATATGATGGTAATCCTAAATTACTCAATTATTATATTAGGGAAGTAGAGAACTTATTGCAGTTAACTTCTGAGGCAGATCGCGTGCACCCAGCGTTGACTTGCTTAATTAAAAGTAGGCTCAGTGGTCCAGCCGTAGACGCAATAGCGTACGAAGGCTACTTAAACTCATGGTCATCAATTAAGAACGCGTTACCTAGGCGCCTTGGTGAACCACGAAATGAAATACAAGTAATGCAGGAGCTAACGCGAGTGCGTAAGTCTAAGACAGAAGACGCTGAAAGCTTCGGCAAACGCCTCCGTGAGCTGTTGGATACTCTGTATTCCGTAGGGGAGCATGGTAATAAATCATATTACGAAAAGATGGTTATTGAACAGTACACAAATCAGTTAGACTTCCACGTCTCGTTGGGCGTTCGAATCGCTAAACCAGACACCTTCGAAGCAGCCATCATAGCGGCTAGACAAGAAGAAGCTAGGCTTTCATATAATAGAACTAATTACACTAATAATAATTCTTCAACGTCACAAGCAAAGCCAAAGGAGTTATCTTAACAACCAGGCAATAATAATCCCATCCATAATACAGTAAACCCATTTGTACCTGGCTTTACTATTCCCCCACAAAACTTTGTACCTCAACAATATAATATGACCCCTGAACAGCGTCAACAATGGATACAATCCGTATTACCCTGGAAGGCCAGACCAGCATCAGGTAACTCTAGACCAAATGGTTCAAATAACTTTAGGAATCAACCTAACATTCCAAAACCACCGGTTCCCACACCAGTATCATCAGACGTCACAATGCGTACGGCAGTAAGCCAGAAAAACCACAGTTCGCCCAGCAGTTGTTTTATATTCCGATTCAGATGGCTACTCAAGATCAACTAGGACCCAGTGACATAGGGTTCTATAACGATGTCACAGACGGTAACGGCATATCGGTCAAGCCGAATGCAATCACGGACGAACAAGAGGTAAGCAGTGACCAGGGTTTTCCCTTGGACACCAATCGAGACAGCCAGACCTAGTTTCAATAAATTTCCAGACCAAGAAATATTTACCTTACATAATACTACCTGAGTTTGACGGTAAGTTTCTAATAGATACAGGGGCCAGTCATTCAACTATAGCAACAGACGTAGTTGCAGGCACCATATTTGAGTACTGCGTAGAAACAGAACCCTTTCAAATTAATACGGCACACAGTTCATCAGTTCACGACAAGGTAGTTTACCTTCCCTTACCTCCCGCGTTTAATAGCGATATAACACATAAGTTTCTAATATTCGACTTTGATCCTAAATATAAAGGTCTTATCGGAATTGACCTTCTGCAAAAACTAAAGAGTAATATTGATTTAAATAATAATGTTTTACGTACATCTACAGCGGAAATACCAATACACTTTAGTTCTCCACCCCAAAAGATAAGTATCGAACCTAGATGCGAAAAGATAGTCAAAGTAAAAACCAACTACTTAGATGGACAATATCTTCACGACGATTTAATCTGGTCAGATGGTTTAATGTCCCCAGCAGCTATAGTCAACGTTACAAACGGTTCTTTTAAAACATCGGTAATTAATCATAGTGATCAAAAGAAGTGTATCCCGTTTAACCCATCAATTGAATTAGAGAAATTTTCCAAGGTCAACCAAAATGATAATCACGATATTAATACCATACAGGTTCAATCTAACATTGACCAAATATTAAATGAAAACCTTCAGAAAATACGTACAGATCACATGAACGAAGAAGAAAGGCGCGAAATAACACGGATATGTTATCAGTATAGGGACTTGTTCTATGCAGAAGATATACCACTCACTTTTACACACGCTGTTAAACACGAGCTCAGATTAAGCGATAATACACCAGTTTTCGTACGTAGTTACAGACAAGCTCCTCAACAACGCGAAGAAATTTGTAAACAAGTAGATAAGCTCCTTCAGCAAGGTATCGTGCGAGAGAGCATATCTCCTTGGTCATATCCCGTGCATATCGTACCCAAAAAGCCCGATTCCTTAGGCAACGTCAAATGGAGACTTGTAATTGATTACAGGCGACTCAACGTTCGTATCATTGAAGATAAATACCCCTTACCAAACATACACGACATACTAGATAGATTAGGACGAGCACAATACTTCACAACCCTAGACCTCGCTAGCGGTTTTTACCAAGTGGAAATGCACCCAAATGATATTGAAAAAACCGCATTTACCACTGAACGAGGACACTATGAGTTCCTTAGAATGCCCTTTGGACGCAAAAATGCACCAAGTACATTTCAAAGGTTAATGGATCATATATTAAGAGGCATAGATAATATTTACACATACTTAGATGACGTTATTATAATATCTACGTCATTGCAGCAGCACATAGAAAAATTAAAACAAGTATTTGATCGATTCAAAACACATAATCTAAAGATTCAGCTAGATAAATCACAGACTGGCCTGTTGGTCTAGTGGTTAGTGGCCCTGACTGCTATGCCGGAGGTTGTGGGTTCGATTCCCACCCAGGACAAATGTTTGTGTGATGAGCATGATCATTTGTTCTGTGTCTGGGTGTAATTTATCTATATATGTATGTATTTAGAAATATATAAGTATGTTTATCAGTTGTCTAGTACTCATAACACAAGCTCTGCTTAGCTTGAGGCTAGACGGCGTTGTGTGATAGTTGTGGAATATTATTATATTATATTATTATTATATAGTTCCTACAAAAACAGGTTAACTTCTTAGGACACGAACTAACAGATGAAGGTTTAAAACCAAATAAAGATAAGATAAAAGCCGTACTTAACTTCCCCCTACCTAAGTCTCAGAAGGAAATAAAAGCCTTCCTAGGTTTAGTCGGATATTACAGAAAAGGAGGTGTTTTTTTTTCGGCCCAAACATGTACCGAGGTACAAATTACTATTCAAATTCCTTCCAATAATTTGTATTTTTAGCACTATATAAAATCCTTCAATATTAGATAGATTAGGAAATAAAAGCATATGAAAAAACATTACCTCGCAACGCAACTGCGTTTAAAGAAACGTCCATAACAGCTTTGATTGCTGTCAATTTGTTCCATCTGTCAAAATATTACATTGGTTGGTGTTCAAATAAACCTAGTACCTACACACCGTAGACGGCAAAGAATGTAGTAAATATAGGGTAAACGGAAAAAGCTATACCCACCCTTTCGAAGTCTGACAAGAGATCTAAAATAAGTACACAATGACCATACTACGCCAACAACGCCAATAGCTATACATACATGATTATAAATGTCTTTAAGACTTGATTGTCGTCATATTTTTTCGTAATCAGTATTAATATGTTAATGTTAAAAAAAACGTGATAAAGTCGTGTACTTACGCAAAGCTGATATAAAAAGTCAGTAATCAGAGTCCAGAGTATGTCGCACAGTTGTCGAGATCCAACGAAATAACGATCGCAGCCAAATCAGTAGTAAGTCCAAAAAAGAGTTAGCCAGGTCATCAAGTGCAAAGAAATCTATCGGAAGTCCAGGGAAGTAAAGCCAAGTCACCAAAAAGGAATTCACACATAGGAAATAGTACTCCGTCATTGCAGCAGCACATAGAAAAATTAAAACAAGTATTTGATCGATTCAAAACACATAATCTAAAGATTCAGCTAGATAAATCACAGTTCCTACAAAAACAGGTTAACTTCTTAGGACACGAACTAACAGATGAAGGTTTAAAACCAAATAAAGATAAGATAAAAGCCGTACTTAACTTCCCCCTACCTAAGTCTCAGAAGGAAATAAAAGCCTTCCTAGGTTTAGTCGGATATTACAGAAAAGGAGGTGTTTTTTTTTCGGCCCAAACATGTACCGAGGTACAAATTACTATTCAAATTCCTTCCAATAATTTGTATTTTTAGCACTATATAAAATCCTTCAATATTAGATAGATTAGGAAATAAAAGCATATGAAAAAACATTACCTCGCAACGCAACTGCGTTTAAAGAAACGTCCATAACAGCTTTGATTGCTGTCAATTTGTTCCATCTGTCAAAATATTACATTGGTTGGTGTTCAAATAAACCTAGTACCTACACACCGTAGACGGCAAAGAATGTAGTAAATATAGGGTAAACGGAAAAAGCTATACCCACCCTTTCGAAGTCTGACAAGAGATCTAAAATAAGTACACAATGACCATACTACGCCAACAACGCCAATAGCTATACATACATGATTATAAATGTCTTTAAGACTTGATTGTCGTCATATTTTTTCGTAATCAGTATTAATATGTTAATGTTAAAAAAAACGTGATAAAGTCGTGTACTTACGCAAAGCTGATATAAAAAGTCAGTAATCAGAGTCCAGAGTATGTCGCACAGTTGTCGAGATCCAACGAAAGAACGATCGCAGCCAAATCAGTAGTAAGTCCAAAAAAGAGTTAGCCAGGTCATCAAGTGCAAAGAAATCTATCGGAAGTCCAGGGAAGTAAAGCCAAGTCACCAAAAAGGAATTCACACATAGGAAATAGTACTCCAGAGACGGGTAACCGAAACGGAATGACAATGACAACACAACAATAATATCAATAACAATAGGAAAAAAAAACCGGCCCTGGCCTGGAGCCCTGTCTTTTGGGGGTAGATAACCAAACGCGAAAAATAATACGACATGTGAAATAAATATATTTTGTAAATTCTTGTTCCCATAATAATTCGCGGAAAATGTGTGCTAGAAAAAAAAACTTATTTGTAATACATAAACAAATTCTAAACAGTACAGTTTTAGGTTTTCACACGTTTATAAAATGAAGTAACGAAACGCATCGTCGGAGAAATAAATCATGAGATTGCCAGATTGAAATTCTTGGATTACAAGTTTTAACATCTTCGATCGACAATTTCAGGTGGTACAAATGCGCAAATAAATTCGATATATTTTTTTTTAGAATCTGCGTATTTTTTCCTGTAATTTCGTACTTTTGTTCTTAAGGTACACTGTTGGGCCATAATTATAGGGAAAAAAAAACATCTCCTTTATAAAAGATTTCGCACGACTTACGAAACCAATGACCCTTTGCCTTAAGAAAAATAGTAGAGTCATACACTCTCCGGACTTCTTAGAAGCTTTCAATAAGTGCAAACAAATTTTAACTAACGCCCCAATACTACAGTACCCGAATTTTGATGAGCCCTTCATCCTCACCACCGATGCTTCAGATGTAGCATTAGGTGCGGTATTATCCCAAGGAATAGTAGGATCAGATAAACCAGTGGAATTTGCATCCCGAACACTATCAGATACCGAATCTCGTTACTCTACAATAGAAAAGGAGCTACTTGCCATAGTATGGGCAATTAAATACTTTAGACCCTATCTTTACGCTAGAAAGTTTATCATCTACACAGACCACAGGGCTCTCACCTGGCTTATGTCATTAAAAGATCCTAACTCTAAATTAACTAGATGGCGTTTAAAACTATCGGAATATGACTATAAGGTTGTATACAAGAAGGGTCGTCAAAATACTAACGCAGACGCTTTATCACGTGTTAAAATCTTCCATGGCAGTGTTGACTCTCTAGCTGTTAATTTAGATGATAACGAAGACGATGAGATAATTAATAGAATATTCGAAAATGCACGTAGGGAAGCCGAAAATCAATTAGACACAATAGCATCCAATGAAAATATACAACCACAAAACCCAAACATTCCCGAATCTCACATAGGTACAGATAGTATGAGTATAGTATCAGCTGAGTCTGAATTAGTGTCTACGAGACATACACAGCCTGACAACGAAGCTAGAGGTATACCCATCATTACAGACGCTATTGACAGGCAGTTGAAGCAGTTCCACGTTAGGTCCACGCCCGGATCTACGTATAGAGTAGATAACAGGTCCACTTATACAAAAGTAGTTATAAAAGATGTCTTTATCCCAGTAAATAATACAGAGTCCGAGATAATTAGATTCCTTAAAGAACACACCATCGCTGACCGTGTATTCCATTGTTACTTTTATAATGAAGAATTATACCATGCCTTTTCTAGAGTTTACACAACAATATTTAACGACAGAGGTCCTAAACTACTTAAATGCACAACACGCGTAACTCTAGTAGAAAACAAACCTGAACAACAAGAGTTGATTAAGAAATACCACGAAGGTAAGACTGTGCACCGTGGCATTTAGGAGACGTACAAGCAGTTGCACCGAAATTATCATTGGCCAAACATGCTCCTTACAATTCAAAGCTTCATTAATCAATGCGACACTTGTTTGAAATCTAAATACGAACGCAACCCTCTTAAACCACCTCTAGCTATAACCGATACACCTCGCAAACCGATGGAACATATATTATATTTATGGACCTATGTATATTCAACCGGAGGCGCAACGTTCCTTACAGTCATTGATAACTTCTCTAAATACGCCCAGGCAGTCCAACTAACAGCATGCAGCAGTGTCCATATGAAGCACTACTAAACGTTTTCTCAGTGTTAGGCTTACCGAATAAAATAACCACAGATTCAGATACTAAATTCGACAATGATGTTATTAAAGAAATATGCGCACTACATAACATCCACGTACATTTTACAACGCCCTATAACCCTAATTCTAACTCCCCCATCGAACGTTTGCATTCTACCCTAGCAGAAATGATTACGATTCAAAGAATGACTAACAAAGATGACCCAATACAGCTAATCATGAAGTACTTTATAATAGCATACAACAACTCTATCCATTCGGCAACAGATTATACACCTCATGAGTTATTATTCGGACACACAGCATCTAGAAACCCATTAGAGTTATACTACCCAAAAGAATTTTACCAGGACTATGTTATTAAGCATCGTGCCAATGCAGAAGCAGTTCAAGAGTGTATCGCTGCCCACATGTCCAAAAACAAGGAGCAGGTGATTGCTAAACGTAACCAAGAAGCAGAAGAGATGAAATTCAAGGTAGGTGAAACTGTCTATAAACAGGTAGCAAAGTCAGCACGCAGTGACAAAACGAAGCCAGTCTTCAAAGGACCGTACAAGATTATACACCTCCACCCAAATAACGTCGCCGAAATAATAGGTAACCATCCAAATTCTAAGTCCATTAGAGCCAACAAGATGAGGCATCTTGTTGCAGGACCTTCATCGCAGGAGCCGTCGTGCTCAACACAACAGCAACCGTAACCATTACCCATGTAGATAATGACAATGGGATCCTCCTCCTAAAACAAGGTCAACTCCTTAATCAAGACAACTACTTTAGCCTTGCTTGCGTTTACAATATTACCAATTTGCACTTTACATCTATCCAACTGATGTCCCTATATGCAAACACGAGAAACGCTGAGAATACAGCATCTGGAGATTTACATAAAACGTATAGGAATCAAATAGAATATAGCTTTAGTATTATTGGTAAGAAAATTAAGTTTTTAACGCCACAAGTTAGAAAGCGACGCGGTCGTATAGATGGATTAGATACTGTCGTTAAGTCTATCACAGGTAACCTCGACCATGAAGATGCAGCTAAGTTCGAAAAAGAAATCTTAAACATTAAAAACAGAGTTAAAAATGTTCAGGATTCTCAAAGAAAATCCTTAGTATTAGCACATAATACAATAGATGAGTTCAGTAAACAGTTAACAAAATTAAACAATAATCAGAAACATTTGGCTAGTTTATTACAAAATATTACTAATAATTCCAACGACTTATCTAACCATTTACATTTCTTAGACATTTACGTACAGATAGATTTTAGTTTACAGATAATTTTAGACAGGTTAATGTTATTAGAAGATGCTATGACTTTTGCTCAAATGGGCACTATGCATCCTAGTATTATAAGCCCTCAGAATCTAATAGAAGAGCTAAGAAATTTAGAAAGTATGTTTTCATTTAAACCAGTAGCTAGTATTAGTATTAGTAACATATACAGGATAGAGAAGTCAATTAAAGTTAAAGCTTACAGCACAGAACACTCGGTTAATTTTATTCTCGAAATCCCCTCAATTACCCCAAAAACATATGACCTTATCCACCTTTATTCAATCCCGAATAAAAATAACCTTACTATCATCCCTAAATCCAAATACCTAGCACTTGGTAACGATGAGTACGCGTACCTGGAAGAAGACTGTCAGCCACTGACCGACAACACCCAGCTCTGCAAGCTCCTCGACACCAGAAGAATCGAAGACACAGATGACTGCATACTATCACTCATTCAGCATCACCCAGCTAATTGCACTTACGCTAAGATGAACGTAAGAAGAGGAAAAGTTCAGAAGATTGGAGACAACACCTGGCTACTAGTCCTCAGAGAAGACGAAGTCACCAAAACACAATGCAACACCAAGACAGACTACAAGAAGCTATCTGGAATTCATCTCGTTACACTAACGGAAGACTGCCAGATAAACTTCATGAACAAGACACTGCGATCTCACACTGACACGGTTGTCATCAACGAGGTCATACCGTTACCGGAGCAGCATCAAATCCCAGAACAATCAATACAATACGAACTCCAATTAGAAGACATCTCACTAGACAGCATCCACGAACTGATCAATAGGGCAGGAGACATAATTATCCATGCCAGAAGAAGATTATTGGCCAATTATAGCAGCTACACCTAGTTGGAACACAATCATCCTATATATCCTACTGGTCGCTGCAGCATCCTGGAAGCTGTATCAATGGAAAACTAAGAACATCCCGGAGGACACCAAGGGCAGCGCGGATGCCGCCAGAAACAAGAGTTGCTTCTATCTTATGGAGGGAGGAGTTATCTCATCGTAACACGCGTTTACGCTGAGCATGCAGCCACCGCCAGCATGCGTCATATTGCAACTATGCATTTACCGGAAATTCAATAGAATTATTTTCTTTTGCATTGTATTCAGTCTTGTATCAGTCATCGGCTTAATATCCTGTATTTTTATAATTAAATTAATGTTGTAATAAATAAATATTTTTTTAAGTAAAATCCCGACCGCCGAAACTTAACTACCGTAAGGTAAAAATTACGCCATGCAATTTTGAACTTTAATGAAATATTCTTGAGACTATTTTTGAAAGAAAATCATTTTTTTTTAACACAACAACAACGAAGCGATACAAAATAGATAAGAACATAGAAATAATAATTTTATTTATTTATTTATTTATTTATTTAAGGATTACCAACGAGATACATTACAATTATCTTTTACAATATTATAACTTGTATAATAAATACGATATCCTGTAATGCACACTCAATTATAGGTAACCACAGCTTACACATTATCGAGTAATTACACATGCTCTGAATACATAATTAAATTAAGAATACATAAAACAATACAAAACAAAAAAAAGACAATCTACATTCTGTTATAAAGATTTAAATGTTAATAAAAAATAATAAAATTGCATCCATATACATATACAACCAATATTATGTCCGAATGAATTAAAGAATACAAAATAATAGTAAGAAATTGAATTATAGATTACATTAAATTAAAAAGAAAAAGTTATAAATGATTAAATTACTGGAATGATAAGTCAAATGTCCTCTAACCGAAAATACTTATATAATTTATTTTTAAAAGTGTTAAGACTGTCATGATTGATATCAATTTCAGCCTTGCGGCATCCCAAGTAGCACAAAACTGCATTATAAGATGTCACAAGAGGTAACATCGGTAACTTTAGCACTTATGAAGAGTTATTATAGGACACTCGACTTGCAATAGGTGAAAAGTGAGCTTTTACCTGAATAAGAACGTTATTATGCGTCACGGAGACCACACTGTAACGCTTGCAGCGTTAATATAGGTAACAAGTTCAGTATTATACAGCTTTAAGCAATTTAAAGGATTTTTGTGGACTTTAACTAAGCTATATTCTGAATTGAAGACCACAAGTGTAACCTTAGACAACTTGCATTTTAAGAAAGAACACGTGAGCTACTATAATGTAATCAGTTATTCTGTGGCTTCAAATAACAAAGATATAATGCCTTTTGCTGCACACAGTGGAACTTGTGTAATGTTAATCAGCTTGTTACACGCAATCGTATAATAGCTCTTGTAAAGCCCACATGGTCACTATGGGTGAACATTATACGATGCTAAGTTAAAGCAAACTGCTCTATATTAGCTCACATGTTACCCATAATCTCAGTGAGAGCTGAATACTTGTACTATCGTTGACAATTAATCTACTAGTGCCGTTAAATAAGAGCTTGAAGACTTCTTTATTCAGCGCTTCGTAGGTAAGTAGATAATCGCGTCGTTTAAGATATTGTGATATGTGGAAATATAAAAAAAGGACTGGCGGAATTCGCCGAAAAATTAATGCAGAATATTTGAGGATTCTGAACAGAAATACAGATGATACAGTGAACATTGAACAGGCTACACGTTTTGTGAATAATGGTCCAAGTGTGAATGAAATTTTAGAACCGGAGGGTTCCGTATCCGAAAATGTTGGTGTAAAAGCACCTGCAGATTTAGATGGACTAAACTCTTCAAGTATACAGCGAATGTTAAAAGATAGTGGTAACGTATTGTGCAGTAATGACAATGAATATAGACGGGCAGATAGATCTAACTATTCTGCAAGTTCAGACAGTGACAGTGTATGTAATAATTATGATAAAAAAGAAAAATTTCGAGAAAATATAAGAAAGTGGGCCATTGAAAAAAATATTGCACACACAGCTTTAAGAGATCTGTCAAAAATTATCAATGAATTTATTCCAAATACATTACCTAATGACCCCAGGACTATTTTAGCTACACCCAGACAAATCACCTTAAAAATAATCGATGGAGGTGAATATTGGCACAATGGAATAATAATACCTTTGCAAAAAATATTGCTTTGTTGGGAAGAAGCTCCAGAAACAATTTCGTTGAATATAAACATGGATGGTTTACCAATCTTCAAAAGTTCCAAAAAAGAGTTTTGGCCTATACTTTGCAACGTTTTCGAGAATCCTTGCTTCAGACCATTTGTTATTGGCATTTATTTTGGAATAGGGAAACCGAAAAATTTGAATACTTATTTAGAAGATTTTATTAACGAAATGGAAGTATTGCTTCGGGATGGTATTTACATGCAGAATTCTGGAAGAAAGTTCACAATAAAGATACGGTGTTTCATTTGTGACTCACCTGCCAGAGCTTATATAAAAGGTACCTACTGCTCACATCAGTTAGTCGAATTTTAACATATTTGTCAACATGTTATAAGTACCTACTTTTCTATCTGTTACAGGTGTTTGTAATTTCAACGGGAAGAATGGTTGTCTGAAATGTGTTACAGTTGGAGAGTATTCACACACTTCGCATACCGTAGTCTTTGCCGACTCCAGATGTGCCGATAGAACTGATGATGGCTTCCGGAACAAAGCTTATGGTGCGCACCATAAAACTGACTCACCATTGCTAAGACTTCCCATTGATATGGTAAAGAATATTCCAGTCAGCGACTCACTACACCTTATCGATTTAGGGATCATGAAAAGAATGCTTATAGGTTGGCGTGATGGTAATTTTGGAAAATACATCACAAAATGGCGTGCCACTGACATTGAAACAGTAAGGAATTTTTTAAACCAATGTAAATTACCATTTGAAATTCACCGTTCAGTGCGGAACCTCGATTTTTTAGCGTATTGGAAAGCGTCGGAATTTAGATCTTTCTTTTACTATCTCAGCTTAGTTATTCTGCGTGATGTTTTGCCATCTAATGCGTATTCACACTTTTTGATGCTCTACTGCGGAATAACCATTTGTTCCAGTGAAGCTCACCATTATTTGTTACCTGTGTCTGAAGAACTTTTGAGACACTATGTTAAACATTATAAAGATTTCTACGGAGCGGCATATGTAACAAGTAATGTCCACAATTTACTGCACGTTACTGCTGAAGTTAAAATGTACGGAGCACTAAATACTTTTAACGCGTATCCATTTGAGAACAAATTATATATGATCAAGCAAATGCTCAGGGTTGGCAAAAATCCACTGTCACAAGTGGCCAAAAGGTTAATTGAAGATGATGGGAATTGTGTCAAAAATACTGATCTAGAGAAAAAGAAGTACGCTACGTATCCATTTATCTCGAGGAGTAAAAAAAACATCCCCATTTTAAATTATCAAGATTTTAGATTATCTTCAAAAACAGAAGACAGATATTTATTCACAGTACATAATGATATTTTCGAAATAAGTTCGATTGCTGAAGAACTTAATGCTGTGTCCATAAAAGGTTACCGGTTAAATAGCAAAGAGGATGTTTTTGAATATCCTATCAAATCTTCTCGTCTTGGTATATACAAATGCTTACGAATTGGCGATACTACTATGGTTGTTTTAGATCCCAAAGAAGTAAAATACAAATTAGTTTGTATTCCTCATGGAGAATACAACTATTTTATTCCATTAATACATACAATGTAAGAAAATAAAATACTTGAGGTACTGATTATTTTGTACTTTTATTTATTATTTACATCCTTTCCACATAAGAAAATATCACATCCAAATAAAATCACAAAAATAACAATTTTAGGTACCTAGTCGTTCCTGACGTTTATTAATGTTTAAAAGGCAAATTAAAGCTAATCAGTGGACTACTATTTTTATTTAACTAGGAGGTAGTATACACGGTAACATTTTCTTATTTTAAAAAATAAGAAAATCTGTAATAATCTTTAATCTGCTGATGCATCTGTCAGCGTCCGCAGACGCATCTGTAGACGTGTAGAGGTTTTCTCATAGTAGGAACATAAACCCTTTTCATTCGCCCGTTATTCATATCTATCTAATAGGAAGTTTTTCTTATATTTAACAAGTAGGTATGTAGGTACCTACATAAAAATTGTTCAAAAATCACCCTTAGGAATCTAGTTTAGAGCAATTATTATTAATCAGTCGTTACTTATATCTATTTAGTAGAAATAATTAACATCAGTCATCTTCTCTTGAGTCTAGCATTTAAAACAAAATATATTATAACAAGATTTCTCTTTTACGAAACGTTTCCTAACAATTTCTGTAAATGATTTCACAACTGTTCAAAAATCAACGTAATAAACAAAAACAATAAAAAATAACAAAAACAATAATTTTGTTAAAATGACAATTTTAGTCCAATTTTAGTTGGTGAAGTGATCAATTTCTATGATCTAGCCACGACATATATGTAAAACATGTGTGAGCATGCATTTGTGTGCGTGTGTGCATGTTGTGTCTGCGGTGTACGAGTATGCTTAAGTGTTGGCATAAAAATTAGCATAGGTCCATACTTTCGTCGCTTCTCGTCTGTTCGTTGTTGTCACCATTTGAAGCTGTTTCAAGTTGTTCTCTTTTTTTGCCTGCTTGAGGTTCTTCTCCATTATTACCATTATCTTCATCACCAACTTGAAGTTCTTCGCTGTTATTACTGGCATTATAATGTAATTCCTCTCCGCGGTTTCTACTTTTGCGGGTTCGTTTTGAAGACTGTCGTAACCCTTTCATTAATTTACGTTTAGAAGCATTCCTTATGGCTAGTTTCAAAAACTTTTCGGCGTCATCATCCGTAAAGTTTGAGTCCCAAGAATTGACAATTACAAAGAAAAAATTCCTAATGTTCTTGTAATTTTTAAAGGGAATTTTAGAAATTTCTCCCTTGCTACCACCGGACCATGAACACTGACAAAGAAAATTCTTGGAGAAAAGTATGTCCAGTAGTTTGTATGCGCACGTCGTGCCGCTACCCACTTTAGATGAGCACAACAATGATAATGTTTTGGAAAGCTTCTTTTTTTTGGCCTTATCAGCTAGATCCGTTTCCAACATTTCAAATTGCTGCTGGTTTTCAATGGGCTTTATAGAAAAACTTTCATTCTCTTCTTCCGTTCTTAATTGGTCTTGCAGCAATGTAACATTTACTGGTCTTTCCTTCTCCTGAGATATTGATGCTTTTGTTTCCTCCAATTGTATTGTTAAGGAAGCCAGCTTAAGTGCTATTTTTTTTGATTTTCCACGACTACATTAAGCTTTTCTAACATCGCGGCTTGATTAGCAATCACAGTTTGTATATCTTCTGAGTTGAATACCTGAATCGTGTCTTGCTGCTGACAAAATACATTTGTTGTCAAAGTGTGATTGTCGCTGGCTGACGGTTGTGGATTATCCTGTAACATGAAGTGATTAATCTAAATGATTAAATAAGCACATAAATTTAATTTGTGATGCAAGCACATATTGAGTATTAGTTAGATACCTACTACGTAACAGATACATCACTTCCTTTCAACTAACACGGAACATGTACGCATCGAAACATTACTCTTTATAATATTAGTTTAGACTTTGGAAATCCACGGGAATGAAGTCGCAAAGTGCTAATAATTTACGTATACCTGTTCTGGTTAATATAAACTTTAATTATTGTGAAGTATCTTTTAATAGCTGGATCTTAAAGTCATAACTTACTACAGACACTACAACATCAAACAAAAATCTTACCAATTGTGTCAAATCTTGCGCCAATGCGTCGAAATTTATTTCGCCATCAGCGGCATATGGATTCGATGTTCCCGGCACGCTGCAGTGGGCATTGTCGTCGGTATCCGTATTTTGTTCCATTCGACGCAATTCCTTATCTGCCTCTTCGTATGTAGGTATAAAATTTCTCTTTAAAACACATTTGTACGAGTTCCATTCTGGTCCTGGACTAGAATGACCGTCTTTTATTAATTTAGATGCAAATTTGATATTTTTTGGTGGCCAGCGGACAATCCCTTTCGATTCCCACAGCGTGGGAACGATGGTCAGTTTAGGTACATCGTACTCGATCGTCTGTACTATTTTAAAAGCCATAATATTTCTCTGAAAAAAAACAATTGATAATTAAATAGGTATAATGTACGTAATTTCTTTTTTACCTATCTACTGTGTATGGACTGTTCCATCCCAACGCTCCATGCATAAAACTAAATAAGACGTACCAACTGGAATTAGTTCACGATTGAAATAATACGTCTGTGCACGAATGAAAGTAACGGTAAGTCCAATCCGCGATACACACCCGACTGCGGTCCGTCGCACGTCGGCCGATAGGATAGCGAGACGAGGTGTGTCAAAGGCAAGGAGGGGGGTGCTCCCGCGCCTCACCTCATAGGCGTACATTACACGGTCATGCAAGCGTCAATCATTCCCATCAATCATGAATGATGGTTGAATGACGGAATTTTATCGCTTACAATTTTCGTCATGCAAACGTCAATCTTCGCATTAGACGGTAGGTTTTTCGTCAATCAAAATTTTGAGTGTGGCAAAACTGACAGCAAAACCTATCGTGTAATGTTCGCCATAGACTCATACTCTGACTGCACTTAGATCGCGCGCATACTGTAGGTACTTAGGTACCTTACCTAAGTTTTTCATTTCACAATGACCACAATGTTTAAAAGCCTGAGCTTTTAAAAAGTTTTACCTAATTATGTCTACTTTGGCCTAGAAAACTTTGATACTTACTAGGTACATGATTAACATACGGTAATCCAAAAAATATAGGATGATGTGATGATGATTAGGCTTTATCCACGGATCCCTAAAATTCCTGCAGAGTTTATCGGTTCACTGATGATTACCTACAGTTATTTGCGTACATGTTACCCACTATCAAGCTTTACTTGAATCTGTAGCTGACTTGTGTAACACAAGAACCACTCGTAACAGCTCGTTACTGATTTATGTACCACGAGTGGACACTTAAACAGCTTATGCCGTTTGATTGTGGTTAATACGGTACACATTGCTTGTCTGCCATTTTTTAGATTCTAACCTATGTATACAATATAATAACAATTTGTTTTTGTTCAGTCAACGAAAATAACAACAGAATTTGAATAGAAAATGTAATGATTTTATACGTAAACAGCTTATTGTCAAATTACAAAGGACAAATAAAAAGACTTAATTTTTTATAATAATATCATCAACCTATTTTATATTATAATTTTCAAGTAAACAGTGATATTTTGAGAGCGCATGAAAATTTTCGTCTATAATTATATAGTATTTGACAATAAACTCTCTTTCCCATTCGAATTTCAAGCACATGGAGGAAAAACAAAGTTTTACTTACCGATAACATATATTGCCTATTTCTCACAAACACTTCACAAAATGGTTCACACAAAACATATCAAAATAATAAAGTAGTAGGGTGAAAATTATTCACAATTTTGCCACTTGTGAATTGTCAGCTCCATAAAAGAGTTACTAATATCCTGGAGTGTATTTTGTGCTGAAAAATAGGTAACAAGTACTCTATTATTCAGCCATTGTGGTGTATAAAAGGTAACACATACCCTGATAATCAGTCATTATTCAGCTCTTGGGGCGACTGTTACCTTTAATAATGCTCAAATAACGCTGATATAGTGCAACCAGCTACATTATTCAGCTAACAGCTGATTAATTTGTGCCCAAATCAGAGTTATATCAGCGGAGTAGGCGCCTCTAATGCTCTTATTCAGCAGGTTTATTCAGCAGAAGATTCCATTGTGAACAGTGATTCAGCTACTATTCAGCGCTTCTGTGCTACTTGGGATATAGCATTATACAATTTGGTAGCCCTCGTAAGGGGAGAGTTAGTCTCAAATATAAAGTTCTCATTAGTAATTTGACGTATTTTCAAAGTATCGCAAAACTAAATTAATAAAAAAAACCGGCCAAGTGCGTGTCGGACTACGCACAATGAAGGGTTCCGTAGTTGCGATGAATTTATCCTAAGAACAAACATAACATTATTATTATAGTTGAAAAACATGTTCTCCCATACATTTCAACTGCAAATGTAAGTATGTACCCACGCACAATATTGAAAGATTCACCATGTTATTTTAAGACCATAGACTTCTTATAAGTTTTCCTGTAATCTATAGGTATAGAACTATTTTCTATATTTTTTTTTCAAAATTTTAGGCTCAGTAGTTTCGGAGATAAAGAAGGGGGAAAATCAAACTCTTAGCGCTCGTTCAGACACGGCGGGAACCGCGCGATTATAGAATCGCATGGAAATCGCGCGGGTCTTATTTATATGAGTTAGTTAGTAATCGTTCAGACATAACCGCGCGGTTAATCAAGCCGCGCGGTTACCGCAACCCAACCGCCAGAAAATAGAATCGCGCTGCTCCCGCGCGTTTCTATTACAATGGAGTCTTTACTTCGCGTTCAGTTGCGTTGCGGATACCGCGCGGTGAGCACGTCACTGTTCGTGAGTTCGCCATGGATCGTTTCGACACTGAACTATTTATTGATGAGGTGGAGAAGAGACCTGCAATATGGGACATTCAGTGTGATGATTACTCAAATAAAATTATCAAGAACCGAGCTTGGCAAGAGTTGGTGGAGATATTTGGAAATTGCGAAGACACGGTGGAAAAAAAGAATATTTTAAGTAAGTAGGTTTATTCACCAAAAAATAAGTGACAGAATTATGTTATAATTATTGTTATGAAGCGTATATTATACTCTCCGTATACTTTAGGTACTTAAATAAATATAAACAAACTTCGGCTGCTTTATGCAGACATTTCGAGCATTTTTCAAATGAAGGTCACAACGGTATTACCATATTTCGTTTGTTTACATTTAGTTATGTACCTAAACATTACAAGTACGGTATGTTAGTTGCAGCTATATCTTTGTGTCTTGCCATGGAACACGCCCATCGTTCACAAAGTAATGAGCGAATTTATCTCTGATATTCAAAGATGACGGTGTCCCTCTTCCCGCATGCAAGGTATTGAGATTAGTCATGGGTGCATTATATAAAGTATCTTTAAATTTTAGACCATCTCTAGTCCGCACATAGTTATGTAGAACACAAGAAGCTTTTATTATATCTTCGGCAAAATCTATGTTTACATTTATAGGCCTATGAAAGATGCGCCATTTGTTCGCCAAAATACCAAAAGTGCACTCAATATTACGTCGGGCTCTCGATAACCTATAGTTAAAAATCCTTTTTTCATATGGTAAACATTTGCCTGAATATGGGCGCATTAAATTTTCTGCTAAGCCGAAGGCTTCATCTCCAACTATAACATAAGGCATTGGTGTTAGGTCTACATTAGATATTGGTTTAGGTGTTGGTATGTTTAATGATTTTTCTGTCAGGCGTTTATAAAAAACCGAATTTTTAAATATAGCAGAATCACTGCTTTTGCCATAAGCCCCAATATCAACATAAGTAAAGCAATAGTTGGCGTCGCAAAGTGCTAAGAGCACTATGGAAAAGTAATGTTTATAGTTATGATACAAAGAACCCGAATCAACAGGCTTTATAACTCGGATATGCTTGCCGTCTATAGCACCAATGCAATTTGGAAAATTTGCATATCTCTCAAAGTCTCGTGCTATTGTCTTCCAGATATCTTCAGTCGCTTCGGGCATGACTATGTTTACCAACTTATTCCACAATGATTTACATACTTCGCGGATAATTCCAGTAATCGTCGATTTTCCTAGGCGATAATTGTAGCTTAGTTCTCCAAATGAACAACCCGTACCAAGATATCTGAAACAAGAATATTATTAATAATGTTATTATTTTTAGGTACACAACTCCAAAAAAAATGGAAAAACATACGAGATTGCTACAATAAAGAATACAAAAAAGAAAAAACAACTCCTTCTGGTTCAGGTGCTCGTAAAGGAGCCCGATATATGTATTTTTCAAGATTATCTTTCCTGCAGAATAGTGTAAGTAATAAAGACACTACAACTAATATTGAAGAACAGAATGAAAGGCAAAGTGAGAAGACAAGTGAACTAAACGCCAATGCAACCGAAGCCACTGAAATACGTCCCCCTAAACGTAAGAAAACACAAGTGCCAGAAGAAAAAATAGCTGTTTTAATAGAAAAAAGTATCGAGTCACGAAAACATTTTCAGAATGAACTTCAAGAAAATAGTATTACCAAGCAAGATGACGACAAACTCTTTTGTTTGTCGTTATATAAAGAACTCAGAAAAGTACCAGAAAATAGGCGTTTAGCAACCAAAATTGAATTACTTCAAGTGATACAAAAAGGACAAAGCTTACCACCCCCTGTTCGCTACAATACTCAGCAGATCACACCTACGTATTGGCAAGGACAACAGTATACAAGCCCGCAAGGATATTTTACTACATCTGGATCATCTCCTCCTGTTCCGGCACCGTCACCGTCACCATCGCAATTTAGTTCTGGCTCTCAGTCCTCTACAGTTATAGAAAATATTTATGCTGATTTTGAAGAACAATAAATAAATCTTACCTTAAAGTTATTACGAGTTTCTCTTCCGGTGACACGCTTGGCCTCAAATGCGTTTCAGAGCATGAAATATCTTGCCTGATCAGTTCAATTAGTTCATCAAAAGATTTTATTGACATTCTCAAATAGTCAAAAAATTTGTTATCATACATTCTTAATTTGGGATATAATGTTACGAACTGACCATGTACTAGTCGGTCACGTAATATTGGGTGCACCCAATACCGCCTTTTTCTTTTCTTTTTTTTAAGGAGCAACCACAGTAAACACACTTCTTCGTCGACCTCCATTTTGAAACTGACGCTAACCCGCACGAAATCGCATACTAACCGCGCGTGTCTGAATAGCTTCACAATTTTGCGGTTTGAAACCGCGCGATTCGTAAACGCACGATTCCCGCATGTCTGAACGCAGGCTTAGTGATTCAAATGTAGCCCAACTCGATACCCCGAGGGCTTTTTTTCATTAGTTGATTTTATGAGAAAAGACCATAAAAAATTGATCGAATTTTTCACATTTTGCGATTTTCAAAAAAGTTTTGATTTTTTTTTTATCATATTTTAGCCCTTGTGGATACGCGTTTTTTGAGACCTTAAGAGGATTGTGAAGCTGTAAATTTTCATACAAAAAGAGATAACGTTTTTCTCCCCGTAAACATAGTCTAATTTTCATAATTTTTGGAAATGTTGTTGGTATAATGAAAAACTAGGTACGTACGTTTTTATTATAAAGAAATATTGTATACAATATATGTTATTAGCATCTAAATATCTATATTTTTGACATAAAAACATCCTCGAGCATTTTTTTTTTTTTAATTAAATTGAATTCAATTACTAAATACAAAAAACGTACAGACCTAGATTAAAGTATACTGAATCTAATGAGATCAAAGTTGTCTCATTTCGTAAAGGTTTAGGGGAGTAAAAACGTTATCGCCCGAAACAATATTTATGTAAATAATTGTATGAAATGTAGGTAATTGCCTCCAAAAATCGCGCCGCGTATCGGCACTTCACAATCCTCTTAACCATTCATGTAGCTCTAAAACTCACGACACCAAGGCGATGTCATATTCTGAGTGAAAATGGGGGCTATACTGAAGCGATCGAAAAAATATTTTCAATGTTAAAATGCCACATAGCTACATACATACATAAACTCTTAATGAGTTTCCCTTCGCCTTCTTCCCATGGCAGAAACTACAGAACGACACCTGCTACGATCCTTCCGTACTTAGTCCGTTTGCTTCATTTACGGTCATACATCTGGTTTCTGGTCATACCTACACGCATAAATGTTACCTATGTACAGTCGCGACCAAAAGTCGATAAGCAAACTCACAAAGCTATAGCTTGGCGTTTAGTTTGACTTAAGACCTTCTATTTCCAAGAATATAAACATGCATAATTATTGTCGTCAACAACTGATTGTAGTTCATAATTTCAAAGTTATAACATGTGTAAAGATGACCTAGCGGTTAAGCGCGTGCAGATAGATGCGTGAATCAGTGAGCCGTGAGTTCAAATCTCACGCAGTACTTGACTTTTTGTAAGTTTTTACTTGATTGGAAGTAATGGGACAGAAATATAATATTCTTTATCTTGTTCGCTTGGTCACTCATTTTGTAAAGTTAGAAAGGTAGATCATAGAAAACTAAATAAATAATTTCGATTTCTGTGAGGTAGACATGAGTTTTAGGAATATTTAACTTGATCGGAATGAACGTTGTCGGTTGGTTGTAGTTGTTGGTTAGTGACGTGTGGTTTAATAGATAGCGGTTAGCGGTTATTCTCAAAATGCAGGCAAATATTAATATTGAGACGAGGGCGACTATTATTGCGCTGCATAAAAGTGGTCTTAATAGAACACAAATATCTAATGAAACTGGACTGAATGTGAGTATTGAATTGTATCTTTTATTTGAAATTTATACCTAAGATTATTTGGTGACATATGGATTAATTCTTTTTATTTATTTATTTATTTATTTAGGGACAACAAACAGCAGTGTAATACTAAGTAAACATAGGTTAGAGCTTAATAATAGAGGTAACAAATACACTACTCACAACGTTATCCACATATTACTAAACAGATCTAGGTACTAGTTGTTAGAATGAACGATATCAAAATAAACAGAATAAAAGTAAACATTACTTAATTAGTAGGGTTCTGATCACTTAATATAGTAATAATTTCTTTTCTAAATATAGCCTTGCTGAGAAACATAATATCAGATGAGCCAAACTGCCTATTATAGGTGTCAACCAATCGACGCAGCGGTGAGCGTACGCCTGAGTTGGTTCTACAAAAAGTAGTAGCAAACAAGTGTCTCGAGCGAACTTCTCGACCATGTACGGTACGAGGGATCAGGTAGCACAAACTGTTCACTAGATCAATACAGTCGACTTTATTACGACATATATAAATATTGTTTTTTAAATCCATCATGAGGTCTATAAAATAAATAATTTGTGTTTATTATTGGATTTTTAAATGCAGAGTATTTTGTATTTTATTATATTAATTATATATATATATATGTCTATAGTATATAAAAGTTGAGTCTCTTTAGTATTTTGTTATAGCTGCCTAATATTACTTTTTTTTGTTTTAGAGGAATACTGTAAGTCTCTGGATCAAAAGATTTGAGGAAGAGGGTACCTAGCCTTGCTAGTCGACAGCGAAGTGGAAGGCCGTCGCTTATTAGCGAGGCGCAGCGACGTCATATGGTGGGCGAGTATGAATCAAATGGTTTCAAACCAACGAGACACTTTGCGGAATTATTCGATACCTCATTGCAAACTGTTCGCCGTGCTCTCCACGCTGAAGGCTTGCATCATAGAAGACCAGCTAAAAAGCCCTTCTTGACAGAAAGACATAAACAAGAACGATTACGTTTCGCACGGGATTATTTAGATTTTGACTGGAATACTACCATATTTTCAGATGAAAAGACATTTAAGTCTAGTCAAAAGGGTAGGCTTCATTTATGGCGCAAGGATAACACTCGCTGGTGTGATAAAAACGTAATTCCTAATACAGACTCAGGTCGAATTACGATTAATATGTGGGGATGGATGAGTGCAGCAGGGCCAGGAGAACTGGCTTTTATTCCTCCACGCGCCAACAGTTCTACTTATGTAGAAGTATTAGACGATGTCATGTTACCTACTGTGCGCAACATTTACCCAGCTGATGAGTTGACACATATAACATTTGTGCAGGACAATTGTCCTATTCACCGGGCGAGCAGTGTGCGTGAGTGGTTTCAAAATCACCCGGAGATAATTGTTGTTCCATGGCCAGCGCGATCACCCGATCTCAACCCCATAGAAAATCTATGGGGTTTGATGGTCCAAAGGTGGGGTGGGGGCCCAGTCACGGGATGAAAGGTGTATAGAACAATTAAAAATCCATTGCATGGAGGTATGGGAAAATTTAAGAGGAACCGAAATATGTGGTAATATTGTAGGGTCCATGCGCAAACGTCTACTTGACTGTATTGAAAATAATGGGGGTTATACAAAATATTAATACCTGGATGTTTTTTTTTTTTTAATTAGACGGTGTAGTTGAATATTTAGTAATATTGACATATCCGTAATTATTTAATGATCTTAAATTGAGGTTTAGTTTCAATCTTCTTTTCGTCAAGAAAATGAACACTTAAGCTATAACCTCGATACATTCATAGTGACGTTACATTAAAAAAACATGTTCATAACGTCTAAATCATAGACTAGTTTTGAATAAACTCTGCTGACCCAGATACCCATATCTTTGTATTGACAATTATATATGTGTTATTAGAATATCCTTTCTTTGTTATGTTATTATGAATTGACTAAGTGGGTATACAACAAAAAATCCTATGAACGGTTACAAAAAAACTTCTTTTATCTAGTAGGAATGTAACGTCACAATTCTCTTAAGTTTGTTAATTTTATAAATAAGTAAATAAAACGAATAAACATTTTTGTTACCATTCAGCACGACTTTTTTATTTCAACCTTCCAACACCGAAAAGATAAATTAAAAATCACATAAATAGTTAAATAATAATACAATAACTAATATTTAACTTCTTATAAAAATAAATAATAAATGAACATTTAAAACATCTAACAAGTTTTTGCTTAAAATAGTACTTAAAATAAACAAAAAACAGTCCCACATTGTGATTAAGATTCGAACTCAGACTTCATTGATCGTGAATCCATTGCTTAGCCCAAACAGCTACCAGCACATGTTATGTTTATGCGAATTTTAGCAATGCAATGGTAAGAACAGGTCGCCACTATGACGCGTATTCTAAACGCAACAGAAATATAATGTTATTTCGCGTAGTACGACGACATGCGACAATTCATTAGTGTGTGTTATCTGCGGAATGTTGAGTGAGACATCGCTCACACAGGCACACGCACAGTTCATAGCAATGTAATCCTTAGCACGCTTATGGACTTTTGAGCGTTTACTGTACCTACCTACCTAGGTAGGTCAGAGTTAGAGTCATTTTAATGTTCCTGCAATTCCAGCTGTGGTAAGCCTTCCAGACCTTCAGCTCGTCACGTTGCAGCAAAAAGCTAGTATAGAATTCGTGCACGTTTTTTGCCTAAAACAATGTCCACGTAGAATGTGTTTGTGTATGTGTAAGAAAAGCACTTACCAGCCATATCGTTTACTCCATTATCTACGACCCAGAGGCGGTTGCACTTGTCAATGTGAATCCTGAAGGTGGACACGACAGTTCTGTTGGACACCACTTTGCCCTCGTGGCTGAGACATCCCTCATTCCAGTTCGGGTACGGATACAGAGGTGCACCCTGAGTGTCATTCAGATAGACGAAGTTCAGGGAAGAAGGGACGCCTGGTAAGAGAAAAACTTCTCAGGTTAGATCTGTGCGGTAGGAAATCATGTGAAATGAAGAATAATATAGCGGGGCAATTTGACAGTTCAACAAAATTCATTGCTTTACTTACGTTGTCGAGCAGACAAATTTTTCGATCATATGAAGCAATGGATTAGCGATTTGCTTCAAAATGATTCAGATTTCGATTTATAGTGTGTTACCCAATTAGGGTGCTGTATTCCACGACGGATGGAAAGACGTATATAGTACGTACACCCAGATTACGTTTATTTATTTAAAATAGGTACGCCAACAGCATATACATTGTAGACACCAGCACATCAATCTATCAAATTTCTTTAATAGATTTTCAACTTTATCTCTAAAGCATTAGGTTCAAGGTTGATTGGGAAAATTTGACAGTTTTGGGTAGCTTGACCTGCTGGCATCTGTACATTAAATACTAAAAGTTAATAGGTATGGGTTATTACCTATTGTGCAATTACAGGTGTACACACAGGACATTCACATGAAACCAAACAACCTTCGTAAATTAAATCAAATTAAAATAAAAAATAAAAAAACTAAGTTTAGTCCTGCCCAATTAGTCAGTGCCTGACGTCAATTGACGTATTTTTAGTAGGTACCCAATTTTTAATCACGTCTAAACATGTCTATGGAGTATCTTAATTTGACAGGACAAAACTAATATTTATCTTCTGTCCTTTTCTTAATGAAATAGAAAGAAAAAGATGCACCGAACTTAAATTTAGTTTAGTTTGTGAACAAGGGAATCGGCGCCAATAGCCATATAAAGGTTTGTATGACTGCGCAAGAGGGTTTTGCATTGCGTCAGGGAACACATCCAAATCAGATAGTTTCCGTTGAATATTTGTTATAATATTTTATGTGCAATGTAGGTAATAGGCGGAGAGTCCTATTGCCATAAACGAGGACAAATCTGACACGAGATGCCACTGAGAATTGAATAATGAAAAACCCCCATAGCGAATCCCGGACCCAATGTTCAGCGATGCCGTGTCTTTACACCAGCGAGGAAATTCTTTTTTTTTAGACAGGTCTGCTCTTGACTCTAGTCTAGGTCAGAGGTGACAGAGACAAAGTCGACGATGGAGTGAACTTACCCAGAAGAAGCCTGTTCACTCTCACTTTGAAGAGATTAGGGTTGTATGCGCTCGGAAACACAGACGCAGGTAGTGAGTTCCACTCTTTTGTTGTGCGCATTATAAAAGACATTTGGAAACGCTTAGTGCGGATTGGTAGAATAGTAACTAGGTAGGGATGGTAACTGGCAGTACGTCTTGATGTCTCATGGTAGAAGGGGGCCGGTGGAATCAGGTCGTGCAGTTATGGGCACACTCACCGAAGTACAGACGCCAGCACATCAAGCTACTACAATCTGTCAGATTTCTTTAATAGATTTTTGACTTTATTGCTAAGGCATTAGGTTCAAGGTTGATTGGGAAAATCTGACAGTTTCGGGTAGGTTGACCTGCTGGCGTCTGTACAATCTGTAGAAGATCGACTAGCAGGCAACCTTGCGGCGATGAGCCAAGCTGTGAAGCTTGGCGTCCACCAGTTCTATGTCGCCAATGAGCCTCTAAGCTCTGCGTTCCACCGAGTCAAGCGCAGCTAGTGGGTATAAAACTTAGCTGATCCGTCCCAAAGGTGACTGCAATACTCCATGCAGGATCGGACTTGCGCTTTGTAAAGGGTTAAAATCTGTCCAGGCGTAAAGTATTGCTTCACCCTATTTAGGATGCCCAGCTTCTTGGCCGCGGTTTGGGCTTTGTACTCGATGGTGGCGCCGAAGTTGAGACCAGATGTCAACTCCATGCCTAGGAGCTCAAGCCGATCAGTTACAGAACAGATGTACCCCGAAAAGTAGAAGTTTGGGCCAAACGACTCCTTGTAGCGGTAAAAAGACACGCCTGTGTTTTGGTGGCGTTAAAAGAGACCAGATTATCATCACCCCACTGGGAGACAAGGCTTAAGGTCAAATCTGTCCACTCTACCATGGCCTCTCTCAAGGAACGAACTTCGGCCCCGCTGGTTTTTGCGCTGGACAAGTATCTCTCTGAAACTGTACTGTCATCTGCGTACCCAACAATACCAGGCTGAAGCAGGTCATTAATGTGCAGCAGGAAAAGAGTCAACGTACTCTGATCGACCGTTCACTAAGGAAATCTGTTATCCAGCTACAAAAATCAGCTAGTATGCCATAAGCAGGAAGCTTGCTGAGCAGAGCAGCGTGCCAGACCCTGCCAAAGGCCTTCGAGATGTCAAGTGATACAGCAAGTGCTTCGCCGTGTTTCACGATGGCTTCGCCACAGCAGTGCGTGGCATACACAAGAAGATCGCCAGTTGACCGTCCCTGGTGAAAGCCATACTGACGGTCACTGAGGAGTTCAGTACCCTTTCCATAACCTTGCACAGAATGGAGGTAATGGCAATCGGACGGTAATGGGCAGAGTCTGAACGGTCGCCCTTTTTGGGCGCTGTTTGTATATTTGCAAGCTTCCAGGATCTCAGCACCGTTCTTTTATCAAGAGATAGGCCGAACAAACAGGAGACAGTTCAGGCGCACACTGCCTCAACACTTGCTGGAATGGCGTCAGGCCCGCTGGCCTTATTCACGTATAGACTGCACAATACTCTTCGGACCTCTTTAATGTGAATTGCGATCTCCGGCATCGAGAAGTCAGAATGAGGTACAGTAGGTGGTTGCTTGGAGCCAGCGACCAGACGTGAATTGCTCGCAAAGAGCAATTCACGTCTGGCAAATAAATTTGCTTTCTCACTTGCATAGTGAGCCAGCGATCGATCAGGTTTCATCATTGGAGATAAAGAGGGACGACAGAAATTCGTTTCACAGCATAGTTCATAGCATAGCTATAGATAATTTTGGTTCAGGACTGCTTGGTTCAAGAAAAATATACACTAAAGTTACAAATACAAATCTTTCCAGCCGTTTTAGTGCGAAAGCGTAACAAACAAACTCACTTTCGCATTTATAATTATTAGTTAGGCCTCGTTCAGAGAGACGCGAGACATTGCGCGGCGTGTCTGGCGTCGCGTCTCGCGGTCTAGTCAAACATATGGTAATTTATGAGAGCGTTCATGTAGAAGCGTGATCACGCGCGTCTCAGTTTGTTTTTGCCATCGATGGCGAGCGAGCGTGTTGTATATTGCAAAATGGAGGAAGAAAAAATGGAGCAATTGATTGCCGCAGTTCAAAACAGACCTGAGCTATGGAAGGCACTACATAGTCATTCCCCAGGCGCCGCACAACACCCCCGTCTTCATAACCGGTACTACATATTACCATATGTTTGTGTTTGTCCGTGAAGCGCAGCGGCTTCAACCGCGTGCTTCGCCTGCCGCTTCTCTTTAAACGGAGAAAACGCGCAACGCGCCGCGTCTCCCTGAACTAGACCTTAGGATTAGGATTCAAGAGATTTAAACGTACGTAATTTTCGTTACAGCTGTTCAACCCTAAAGGCGAAGATGGATGGGAGTACACGACGCCCCTCAGGAAGCGCCTCACCTCAGTCAGCAACGTTAAGACAACGCCCAAACATAAAAACGGAGAAACCGCTGAAAACTCTAGATAATCTACTCAACAAACAACCTTGGATTATTGAAATGAGGTAGAAATTCCTTTGTCACAGCAAAACGGACCTTGTAGGGTAGAACATTGTTCACAGTGACGCACTGTTCTAACGGCACTTCACTTCGGCTATGTTCCAGAATTGAAAGAGACGACAGTATCTTGTTGTCCTTACTTTTAAATGGGTTTTGAATGATAGCCGAAGTGTGGTGTCGTATGTTTTAGATTTCGGGAAAGTTGAACCGTTATGTCACTTTTGCCATAATTTTACGGTTTTGGATGTCGCGCATGCAATCGGTTGTTTTTTTTTTTATTGATATATTTTTATAATAAATTTGTTTTCTTTGAATTGAAACCAAGAAAGGTTTCTTCACTGTGAAAGCCTTGTAGGGTCACGCAATGCAGTTTTGTAAAGTTGAAATGTTTGTGCAGAATACAAAAGCAATTTGAGAGTAATTAAAAGTTGTAATTGACTATGGGCACTGAATAACCCATCTATTTGAACTTATTGTTAAGTTTTATTTAATTAAATTATTTCTTATTTTGTTGTGTGAAATACAAAAGCATAAAATAAATATTAATCGACTTTTTATGGCCACAGGCCATAAGGTATCTCATGAAATGATACAAATCAACATCTTTAAAGAATTGCTAGAAGAACATTCACATTGCTATTCTCTGATTTGTGTATTGACTTAGCAACAATGGGGTTGTTTACCGGAAGCTTCGCCGCAAGAGAGTAGCGCTCTCTTATTTGTCTCTGGTCAAAGTCATCTTGACTCAAAGCGACCAATCGGCGACAAGAAAAAAACACTTAGCGCCATCTCGCGGCAAAATTTTCAGCAAGGAACTCCATTGGCAGCTGAATGAAAGTAACAAACACTTAGCGCCATCTACGCGGAACTAATTTGGCAGTTTTCTTCCCCATTGACGCACAACACGTAGCAACGTGATACAGCAACGTGCGACGTTGCCAGGTGTAACGAACATGTCGGCTTGCGTCTTGTTGTTGCACAGAAAATGTTGATAGTGGTGATGTGCGTCATTTTGCGCAACGTAGCGCTCAATGACGCGCAACAATGCGTAAAATTGTTGAGCAATAAATATACAATTTTGAAACTATTGATGACGAAAATTTAATGGCATATCGCACTAACGTTTGTCCTGCCATCTTTCCTTTTTATTTTTCATTATTTGTGAAAGAAGGTAGTTGATTTTGAACTAGATGCGAAAGGCTGTGTAGTTTTCTTACTCATCATCTGCCGTGCGTTTTTCCAACTATGTTGGGGTCGGATTCCAGTCTACTCGGATGCAGCTGAATACCAGTATTTTACATGGATCGATTGCCTATCTGACCTCCACAACGCGCGGGCTTCTAATGACCCGTAACGACTGTTGGAGATCCAAGAATGACAGCCGGGAAACTGAACGGCTTAACGTGATTTTCAAGGCACGGGGAGTCTCGGTATGTAAAGATGGTCACCCATCCACGGACCAACCGTGGCAAGCGTTACTCAATAGCGAAATTACTATGGCCAGCTCACTGGAATGCTGAGTTGATGGATTTACATCTATGATAATGCTGACGGCACCATATTAATCGGTGAAGGAAAACATCGTGAGGAAACGCCGTCCTAGAACCAAAAATTCGAAGACATGTGACATTTTCAACCCACACTGAGCCCGCGTGGTGGATTACGACCCACTCCCTCTCACTGAGAAGAGGCCTGTGTCCCGAAGTTCATAGTTAAACGAAAAGGATCCAACCCACATTTGTTGTTCATACAAAATTAAGACTTATTAGAACTGACGAAGGTTGTTATTATTTTACATATTTTCGTTCGGTTGGATCTTTTTCGTTTAACTATGGACATGCTAAGGCCTAAAATCGTGTCAAAGTAATGTGAATGTTTGAAATAATCAATTTGTCAATAAAATGCAGAATGAATGTGGTCGTATAGAGCGGGTTTTATGCCCAGCTAAATCCGAAAATGTATCGATTAAACGATAATCGATTAATTTGACAAAAAAAAAACTTATGAACGCATTATGGCGTTTTCATATTGTTTCTGCACAAGAACAAAAATAATGCACTAAGCAGTAGTCATTGTCAATTAAATATTGGTAAATAGTTGAGATATTTTTTTCGACTAAAATACCGATATTGAGCCGCCTACAAAACGAACTCATCAAGCTTTAGTGCAGATTTCACCAATGAAACTGAATGCGATCAGCATGTAAACCACGTTTAAGAGCTGTCAGTTTCATTATTTTCTTTGGAGTTTTGACACTAACAGCTCTTGGACTCGGTTTAGATGTGCTGATCGCATTCAGTTGCATTGGTGAAATTCGCACTTAGTGAAGTAGAGAATTCAAAAACATCGACTATCGATTTAGTCCATTTATTTTCAAAATATATCATCATGCGCATATTATACAGTATCAAATTAAATTAGCTAGCGAAACTCTGCAAACGTGTTGGGTATCGATATCTTACTCGATTAAATTAAAATAAAAAAGATTTAATGGATTTTTTATGGTTCAACCGCTGTTAGTGTTGTTACGAAGTTTGAGTATAAATAAATAAATAAATGACTTGCTAAAATCTATTTTCTTTTGTTTTATCGTATTTTGATATCGATACCCATCACGTTTGTGAAGTTTTCACATAAGAAAACTGAAATTTTAAGTGACTACGCAAAATATGGTCCATGACACCACAAAAAAAAAACATTAAATTCATTTCTTGTTTTATAATTTGTAGATATTTTATCATGTGTAGATATCGGTACCCATAACGCCAGCGGAGTTTCGCTAGCTAATTTAGTTTGACCCTTTATAGTATGAGCATGCGCGACACTATTTTATAAGTTTTATTTTGTAATTCATATTTTCTTGTAAATTCTCAATCTTATTATGGCCTATGATAGATGATTCAGCAATAATACTTGTAAATAATGTTATATTTCAAATTGCAACGCTTATGTAAATTCTGTTCGATTCGAACACGCGATGGGGCACCGTATGAGCCACGCATGGACTTAGAAATAAAATAAAAATAGATACGTTTTGGTCGAAGTACGGTAGTGTAAAAGTCGCGAATTTAATGAGTATTATGAAAGAAATGTTATTGTTAATAGTGAATAGTTGGGTTTAGTCGGCAGCTATAGAGCGTTGTGAGAATTAAGAGATGGTTTAACTAATTTGTGAAATGTTACAAGTTTCCAAATAAGAATTCTCTTCGGTCACCATTCAATTTTTGCGTAAACACAAGCAATACGTCATCTGTATTAATGTTTTATTGCAATGGATAAGTCGGTTTAAATCGCCGTAGAAATCATTTGTGTAACATTCTATGGAAAAGTTTTCGATATTTCATTTTCAAAAGTGGAAAATATTTTATGTGTAACAGAACAATAATGAAACATCTTTTGAAACCGATGATCAAATAAGTAAGTAGTATTTCATGCAAAACTTTTTCATACAATGACATTTTAAAGTCCTTTTAGGTTCTATACTTTTTGAATGCTACTGAAGTTCGTATGTAGTGCAGATAATTGTATTATTGTTAGTAATATCCCGATATTATATTTATACAGGATGTAGGTGTAAACAGTGTCAACCTTTTAAGGGGTGTACTCATCATTATTAACAACTTTTATCAAGGGACCAAACCTGAAATCACGAAAAAAAATCAGCTGTTCCCTGACAATTTATGCGAACTGAACAGCTGATTTTTTTTCGCGATTTCAGGTTTAGTCCCATAGTAAAAGTTGTTCATAATGATGAGTAAGAGTGAGTTGTTCGTAATGACACTGTTTACACTTATGCCCTTTATATGTATCGCCCCTAAAGTATGAAGTAAATGGAGTGCTTATTCGCTGCGGAACGAAACATCCTCATTGGTGATGAGCAAATGAAAGCAGGGTGTATTATGTCGCAGCCAACTAGTAAATTTGCCATTTAGTTAACAGCCTAGACTTTGGAAGTAGTGCCCGCCGCTTCGCTCGTTCGGCTCGCGCGCGGTTGGTCACAGTCTAACCTAACCTATAATTGAATATCATTCAGGCCGCTAGTTGAACGGCGCCGTTTAGTTAAAAGGCTAGGTTGTTAACTGTAAAATTAATAATTAATATATTTGGCTGCAACATATAAATAGTAAACTCGCTCACTCCATTTGCTTATAACTCCGTATCACACAGTAAACAATGTGTGATATAGAGTGCTACAAGGATCTTTTCGATTTTAGATTTTCCGCGCACGAATGACGTTAACAGAAGGGCGATTTTGATATACATTTATCACACATTTGTTCAAATTGTTTTGTGTAATGTATTTTAAAAACAAGATGGCTGCTTTAGTTCTGTTTCGGCCACCCGCCAGGGGTCTACTCTCTATGGCTCATTTTCACCACACATCACTAAACGCGTTTAACGCTAAAAACATTATTATGTCTCTGTCATCTTCAAACGATTGAACGAAACGGAGTGATGTTTTAATCTCGTTTAGCATTAAACGCGTTTGGTGATGTGTGGTGAAAATGAGCCGAAGCCCGTCAACGGATATACGGACCCGTCCGAAAGTAGTTCGAAACTTTGTAGTGAACCCTACACTCGATACATTAACTTTTGTGGACGGGTAGAAACATTTCGCAACTAGCAAAGTAGGGACAACTGTAACTCCTAGTGTCATTCATTCTTAGGTCGGGCCCTGAATAAATTTTATGTCAGTAGATAAGTGTCACGGAGTAGAAAACGCCCGTAACTTCGGCTGGAACTACGGATTTCATGCTTAGGGACTAGACCCCCAGATCCTTTTACACACGGCTACATATCAAGCTATAAATTTCCAGTATAAGCTGACCTCTCATTGTACGGAAATCCTATACAATGCGAGATTAAGCTTGTACTGGAAAAATAGAGCCTGATATGTAGCCGTGTTGATGATAATTAACACTAAAAGAAAAAGGAGGAAGTTCTATAGCCTGCCATATAAGTCCTCCTAAACTTGACTCCCTTCTGGGTAGGTTTCAACGACGCGGTGTTTCGGGATATTACTATACTTTTACTTGTCTTCAAGCATCCCTTTCCATCCGTTTCTGCGATGTCCACGGGACTAAACTTCACCTAACGTTAGTTAGTAGGTGCTCACATTTCTAAGTCCACTGTACGTCGGTTCAATTGTAAAAATTAGCGAAAAGACTGACAATGTGAACGAAATCAAACGGAATCGACGGTCACTTGCAAAATTATGATTAATTATGAATTATTCAATCACATAGACTTATTTAATTACATAGTTATAACTACCATGTTGTATATTTAAATAAAAAATTAAATTATTTTTTGTGTTTTGTTATTACTCAAATCATCTGCCTAGCGTTTTCCCGTGTTGGGGTCGGCTTCCAGTCTAACTGGATGCAGCTGAATATCAGTTTTTTACATGGAGCGACTGTCTATCTGACCTCCAGAACCCAGTTACTGAAAGTAACAGGATACCCCTTAGTATCATTTTGGCTGGTTGTCAGCCTTTCGGACTTCTGACGATCCGTAACGACTGTCAAAGATCTACGAATGACAAGCCGGGCCCAATGACTTAACGTGCTGTCCGAGGCACGGAGGGGTCTCGGTAAGTAATGGATGGTCACCCATCCACGAACCGATCGCGGCTAGCGTAGCTTAACCACGAGTCCCCGAGTATTTTATGTTTACTCTAGTTTTTATTTATCTACAATCGCACGTCCTTAGTAACAATTTGAGACAGCGCCTTTATCACGTTGCACTAAGGGTGGTTTTCGTAGACCTAGTGTTAGCCCAGGTTCGCACACGCGATTTCTTTTCGCGCATTGGATTTTCGACGCCCTGATGAATTTTCACAAAAACACACTGATGATTTTTCAACTATTGGCGCTAACCAATAGTTGAAAATTCATCAGTGTGTTTTTCGACGTGCTGGCACAGAGTACATTTTTATATGTATATCGCACTGGGATGCATTCTGTTGGATCCTCAACGCTCGGCTCAACACCGAGAGTTCAAAGTCCAGTGCGTGATGATAAAATTCCGCCGCAATATTTTTATGTCCGTGCGAATGCTTACCACAGAGTACATTTTTATATATCGCGCTGGGATGCACTCTGTTGGATCCTCAACGCTCGGTCAACATCGAGAGTTCAAAGTCCAGTGGACGATAAAATCCCGCCGCAATATTTTTATGTCCTTGCGAATGCTTACTTCTGACGCGGTAATATTTTCAATATTAGGCAAACGAGTACCCAAGGTACTCAGAATGGGAAATAAAAGAAAAAAAATCAGTTCCAAGTTGAATTTAATTCGTAGTGTAAAAAATTACGACCAATTAAAAAAAATATTGCACAAAACTATAAGTCAGGATTATGACTAGTTTCAAATTTCTAACGTATTTTGACAATTGATCCGCTGAGTCCATCTTGATATGGATACCTTCTTCCCAGATTTTATTTTCTCGACCCTGGAATAAATATAGGTGCCTATAGAATCTTAGTTATTTCAGGACTTTGCTGTCTTTTTTTACCGACTTCAAAAAGGAGGAGGTTATCAATTCGTCTGTATGTTTTTGTTTTAGGGTTCCGTACCAAAATGGTAAAAAGGAACCCTTATGGTGCGACTCTGTCTGTCTGTCACAGCTGGATATCTCAAGAACTAGGTACGAATGCTGGCAACTTGAATTTTGGAATAGTTTTACAGAGGTATTTCTTTCCGACTTGCTAGGTATTTATAAAGCATTTTTTCTTTTCATTTTTCCAAACAGTCATAACTTTCTTCTTTATGAACCGATTGAAATAAAACAAAAAGTTAATGTTAAATGAAGCTTACCACAATACAATAGTGCAACCGCACCCAAATCGGTTAAGCCGTTTCTGAGATTAGCGCGGTCAATCGCAGAGACAAACAGACAAACCGAAAAACATAAAAATTCTAAAAATCATTTTTTGGGTTCTATTGCGTTAGTAAAGACCCCCTTAATAGTTTTTCTCAAATATCTTCCATGTACAGACAGCGATCAGTTACACTTTTATTAGGTATTTGTATAGATATACGCACCAAAGAAAGACTTCTTCTCGCACGGCGTGCCCTTAACGAGGCTAGCAGTGGGCGCAGTCAGGACCCTGAAGTTGACCTCATCGAAGTTCATGGATCCGTACAGGAACCGCGACTGTCTGTCACTCAGGATCCAGAGGTTACCTTCTCGGTCTGCCTGGATTTGCAAGGAAATATCGGTAAGATTAAATGTTAATAATAATGTTAAATGTTGCAAAAAACTATACTAGATGGCTCTGTATTAAAAAACATTTTTTTTTGTCAAGCGTCTTTATTATTAAACCTATATCCTCCCATTGTTGAGCCAAAGCCCCCCCTTCCGCCCTTTTCCTGCCTATGGCCAGTTTTTACCGAGTCCAATTAGTACCGCCAAGTCCATATACAGGGTCAAATTAAATTAGTTAAACTGAACAGACCGTTTTTTTTTTGCTACGCTTTTGGCCCACGAGGCCACGACCCAAGCCTCTGACATCCAGAGCGACAGCACGGATGCAAAGACGACGCAATCGATGACACAGACAATCGACACGTACATTGCCTAACTTGAGGAGGTCTTGGCCCGAGCGGCAATAGCTGACGACGACCCCATGCCGCCCGCCAGCATCACCAGGTGAACTGCCTCATCGCCGGGCGACCTACTCGAAGACCAGAACAAAGTGGAGGTAGTGGAAAGATCATCCGATGGATCCATCTCTGACTAACTCCACCCCACCGCCGTCATCATCCCTCAACGAAATACAAAATAACCTCCATCATAGCCAGACTGCCACGGCTAGCTTACGCAGAGCACTGGAGGTAAAGACCCAAACCATCGAAATACAAGAGACTATATACAAGAGACGAAATACACTAGACTCCACATACAAAAAGCAGATTCGAGCTGCCAGGAGAACATCATGGCGGAAATTCTGTGAATCTATCGAGACAAACATAAGCCGATCAGGACCGAACTCTGGTCCTGTGTGCGCTAAGGCGCGCTGAAAAAGCCTGACAGCTGTTACACACTATCCGACCATGAAATCAGTAAGATCCTTTTCGAGACTAACTTCCCAGACTGCAAACTCTTATCTAAAGGCAGGACTTGGGAAGCTGAACCGGAATGGACCCCAACGGACCAAGACTTGTCCAGAGCCCACAGTATAGGAACAGAAGACCAGATAAATAGGCTACCACATTGGGGGTAGAACATCTGACACTGTGGCTCGTAGAGATCTATTGAGCCTGCATAGCACTAAAATACACTCCTTTGCAAAAAAAAAACGGGCACCTTACAATTATTGGCTTTTCTATGGATAATATTAATATTTTTCATACGATTATTAATAGTATGTCATTAGCATAAATGACTAGAAATTTCTTATCATCAATGAAAATATAGTTTTTAACACTTAAATCGGTGTTTTAGGCAATGTAAACAGAGAGCCGTGTTAAAATGAACATTTTTATGGGTATAATGGTATGAAAGACTACGAGTATTTTTATGGTATTTTAATTTTTTTAAACCGGTCAATAGCGAGTCGGAATCGTGCACCGAGGGTTCCGTACATCAAATATAAATATTTTGGATGTGTTACTTTACGTACAGTCCTTCAAAAGTAGGATAGACGGATAGGCGGAGAGGTGGATGGGCGGACAGGCGGACAGGTGAAAGGGCGAACAGGCGGACCGTACTTTACTATTATGTGTATATCTTTATTGTTATTTTACAAATCTGGTTGATGTGCTAGCGTCTGTACTTGGTGGATCCATCAGACTAGCGTCTGTACGTCAAGCTACCCGAAACTGTAAAATTTTCCCAATCAACCTTGAACCTAAAGCTTTAGCGATAAAGTTGATTATAGTATCTTGATGTGCTGGCGTCTGTACATACTTACAAGATTTTTTATTTTTAAATTATTACATACCTTGACGTCATTCGGGAATTCCATTATATTGCAGTCGCTGAGGATCACGGGAGTGTTATCACTGTTAAATTCTTTGTCCATGTTCCAACATCCTAAGCCATTTTTGCATACCTGTTGAATAAGTACGTAAGTAGCTTATACGACCCACAAGCACCCTAGTTATTCGTGATTCACGTTTATAGGATGCATTAGTTAGTTAGTGCAATTTAGTTATATTATATATTATTGTTATTATAGTGTTATTAGTCTGTAAGCCTTTCGAAAATAAAATAAATAAAATATTAATTTACCTGTGTATAAAACAAAACGTTAGTAGATGGATCTATGTCGCAGGCTGTGGCTTGTGACTTGGGCCCTCTGTCACCAATTATCTGGAAAAAAGAAGAAACCGTGAAACATTTCGGGGACTAATCTGAAAAGTGACTGTCATCTATACGAATGTAATAAAACTGAAGAGTTTGTTTTTTTGTTTGACCCTTAGGAGCCGAGCAAAAACAAAAACAAGCTAGAAGGAACGCTAAGCGAAAACAAAGCAGCCGTGAGGCACACACTACTGGTAATTAACGAACTGTGTCAAATAAATGTTATTCTTTCTTTCTTTCTTTCTTTCTAAGTAGGTAATGCGAAGCGACGCGTGAAATTTCTTGTTCCTAGACCAATCTAGGAACAAGAAATTTCACGCGGACGAAGTCGCGGGCATATATCAGGTGCAAACAGATGAGCACTGTTCAGCTAGGTATGGTTTCATAATATATAATATATATAATATAATATAATATAATATTCTGGGACATTTTTCACACACGGTCATCTGATCCCAAACTAAGCAGAGCTTGTACTATGGAAACCAGATAACTGATATACTACATACACTACTTTTTTTTTGTAAATACATACTTATATAGATAATTACACCCAGACTCAGGACAAACAGACATGTTCATGCACACAAATGTTTGTCCTGGATGGGAATCGAACCCACGACCAGCGGCATGATAGGCGGTATCTTAACCAACCACGCCAACTGGCCCGTCAACTTCAAAATATGAAAGTGATGACGTCAAAAATTATGGAAACCCAAAGGTTTGAAATTATTATGCCAGAAGAGCAAAGACAAAAGAGCAAACCCATCACAAATAAAAAAAGCTCTCTTTATGGACGATACATTTTGCGACACATAATAATACTTACTATATTATTATAATAGGTTGGGGAAAAAGTTTCTTCGCATTTTTAAAAAAAATTCAAAACATTTTTTAATATAGTTTATTTACATTTAACTAAAGTATGTAGATACTATTTTGTTCGAAAACTTTTTGCCATCTTGTAGGTAGGGACATGATCCCATTGCTATAGAAATTTTGGGACTTCTGGTCAAAATACCGCGACAAGTGGTTTTGGCAGTCCTCTCGTGATGTTAACCTGACACTGCCTAAAGAATTCTGAAGAGACCGAAACAGGTGGAAATCTGAAGGTGCAAGGTCAGGACTATACGGCGGATGCATTAACACCTCCCAGCCAAACTCTCTTAATTTTTGCTGAGTGGCTAAAGATGTGTGAGGTCTAGCGTTATCATGATGAAAAACCACACCCCTTCTGTTGATTAATTCCGGCCGCTTTCTCTCAACTTCTTGCTTTAATCTCATCAGTTGTTCGCAGTAGAGTTCAGAATCGATGGTCCTGCCTGGTGGTAACAGCTCATAATGAATAATGCCCTTCCAATCCCACCACACACACAGCATCACCTTGTTGCGAGTTAACCCGGGATTCGCCACAGTCTGTGAAGCCTGACCGGCCTTTGACCACGACCTTTTTCGCACGTTCTTGTCATACGTGATCCACTTTTCATCACCAGTTATCAGCTTCTTCAAAAATGGTTCGGTTTCATTACGTTGTAATAAAGAATCACAAATGAGTACACGGTTCATTAGGTTTCTTTCAGTGAGCTCGTGAGGTACCCAAATATCGAGCTTTTTTGTGTACCCAGTTTTTTTCAAATGCGCCAAAACTGTTTTGTCGTCAATTTCCAGTTCTTCGTCGTAACTACTGATATGCCGATCTTGCTCCACTTTTTCAAAAATGGCATCCATTTTATCCGTAATAGGGCGACCAGAGCGACGTGCATCTTTGACATCAAAATTTCCGGATTGAAAACGCTTAAACCAAAGTGCTACTCTCACAAACACTACACAGCCGCGAAAAAAATTTGCGATGTTTATGGACCTATCCATAAACATCGCAAATTTTTTTCGCGGCTTGCGTTGCATTTTTACCTTTTTTGTAGTAAAATTTTAAAATGTATCGAATATCTTCATTAGATTCACTCATCTTGACGGTACGAAAAACAAATGAAAATAACACATTTTCCTAATTTGAATTTGGAATTATGTTCTTTAAAATTTAAACTTTCAATGATACCAAAACCAGCCAGATACAAATAGTATAGCCAAAGAGATTTTATTACAAGTTCATACATACTATAATGCGAAAAGACTTCCCCAACCTAATATTAAAATAATAGTTAAAAAGTTACAAAAAAAATAGTTTACTCTCACAAATGTGAGCATTCACAAGAATTTGGTACATATATTCCTACATTTTTTATTATTTTTGCTTTAGGTAGGTGAAACTGATACCCAAACTAAGCCAGGTCTTGTATTTTGGGAATCAGTCCTCAAACGTAGAGCATTATAGGGAGAATGTCTCACAGCACTAGCTGACCTGTCAGACATTGTCCTGTCAAAATTTGAATTTCGATTTTTCGGCTGTTTCTTTGGGTTTTTTTCTAACAAAAAAAATAAAAATTACAAATCGGTCGAGCTGTTTTCTAGTTTTTACGAGATTAATGCAATTGTATAATAGTATAGATAGGTATTAATAATGACGCCACCCCATTGTTAGGAAACCCAAGCGTGCCCAAGCTTCCCTCTGTGACCCAGTCTGCTCACTGGGTACATGAATTGTCCTCATACGAACCTCGACTCCATTGAATATGTCTTCTTGCGGCGCATTCTTATCCCTTAACAGCTTCGTTGACATTTTGAACAGTTTTGTGCTGGACGTCGGATGAAGATACAAATCGGAGAAACTGAAAGTTGAATTTTATAAGATTGAAAGTCCATCATCAACTGCTTATCTATAGTATCTACCTAATATTTTGATGGACATAGGCATCTCCAATGGCACCGCTATTTAGCCTGAACTTCTTCACTACCAGCCGGCTTGCGAAGATTTTGCTCCACTTTAGCTTAGGGTGTCCTACTGTACATTTGGTAGTGAGTGATTCTGTGATGTCAAAGGTGGCTTTGATCTAGGTACCATCGCGGACATTGCAGTGAACCACTTTTCGACATTATTGCTAAGGTAATAAGAAAAAATGTCTGCGATGGCAGGTACATGGTGATGGTAGGTACAGTCACGAACCGGGATTGTTGAGCCACTAGCTTAAAATCTTAACTTGGTTGTGTTACACGAATGCCGCCCGTTTTTCGTTATTGAAATGTCACATGTCAATTTTCACGGGCGGCATTCGTGTAACACAACCAAGTTAAGATGATATGCTAGTGGCTCAACAATCCCGGTTCGTGACTGTAGGTACATGAAAATAAAGAGCCAAGAAAAGGTTTTAAAAAAATCCAGTAAATACAGAAACCAGCTCACCCATCCTTCTTTGGGTGTGATAAAGTCGAAGAAGATACTCCATCACGCCAATAGAAATCAATACCTCCAACTTTGTAGACCCCAGCGTGGGGGTCAAAGTGGAAGTAATGGTTCTCAACCCGCCACGCCTCGTCTTCATTCATGCTGTACACGATGAGAGCGTTTGACCCCATGTCCGTGATATATGCATAGCTGGCGCTGCATTCCTTGCCTAATGTTTCTACAGACTGAAAAAAAAAACAGCATTCTGAGCGGCTGCTGTTGCAAATCAGATTTGAGATTCATACTCATAGAGCAGTTCTTCTGTCACATACAATAGTAACCACATTATTGCACTGCGATAAGCCAACCTGCATAAATAAGTACCCTACTGCATACAAGAAAAAAACAAGTGAGATGTGTTTAGTAAATAAGATCCGAGGACGGAGCGTCGCAAGTTAACGTTTTCATTCACAAAAGGCTCATATAACTAAAAAAGTTCCTAGGTAATCAGGTAGTTAAGTCATTCCAGGTGGTCTGCTTTTGCATTGCAATGCATGCCAAGCAACATTGCACTTTGGATAGAGTTATTTTGGCAGGTGACATTAACTTTCTCGAACAGCATCGAAACTGTAGCCCGATTGCACTACCCGCCAACTGCAGGTGGAGTGCAAAAGCTTACCTACTAAACACTAATTACCTACACCTACTGGAGCTACTTACAATGCTAGTCAGCACAGATGAGTCCCTTAACACATCTCCTTTGAGGATGTACTTCTTTATCAGCTCGTCTGTAGTCAAGTCGAACACGAGCACGGCTGGATCTGATACTTGTATCACATCGCCTGTCGAATTCAAACAATACTTGAGGTCAATCTGCATAGGAATTTATCTAGTCGGCGGATTGGCTTTCCTATCTGTGAATCTGTTCAGTACCGTTCTGCGCTTGCCCGGCGACACTATCGTGTCCAAAGCTCCCAAATGTATAACAAAATCCACAAGAAACTATCAATTTATAAACTTACCTTGCATAAGGTCAAGCTGAGTCTTACGCCTTGGTTACTGTACCTCAATTACGACGAAACAGAGCAAATTCTAAAATCTCTTTCGTAATAATAGTCCTACCCTATTAGAGGCACTCTAATTCACCCCTTACTCGCCATCACAATCAACCTTTCCTGATCATTTAATTCAATTTTCACACACACTCGCACACACACACACACACTCACACAAACGCACATACTCACACACACATCACTACACGCATACTCTACACAATCACCATCACAGGCTTTTTCTAACCTCCCCCCCGGGGGTTCCCGCATTGTCGAGGCGGGGGGGCTCAGTAGCCGTGGCTTGGTCACCCACGGTGAAGCAAAGAGGAACCCAAGGAGGGGCCGCTCGTCAGGGCTTTTTCCAGGAAGTCGACGACGTAGCGGCCAACAGGTAGGTTGCGGTGCCGCTTGGGCGACATCGCAACTGAGGCGGGCCGCGATGTCGTATGGGAGGCATCGCGGCTGAGGGTTGGATGCCGCGGCGGGAGAGGAGTGCCGGTATTGCGGTGCGCCGCTCTCCCTACCTTCCGCGGCCTTGACGGGGTCGCCACCGTCTGATGGCGGACGCGGTGGGGCCGCAGGGGAGGAGGAGTGTCGGCATTTCGTTGGCCGCTCTCCCTATCCTCTGCGGCCGAAAAGTGGTAGGCGGCCGGGCCACTGACCTGACCGGTCGCAGGGGGACCAAGGGTGACTAGACACGGGGTCGTCTGGTCCCATGTGCTGGTTTGGTCCATGGGGTGGTCACGGTGCACAATGTGTTCTTGTGCGCCGGTGATGGGGGGTGCTCCCCAGAGGAGGGTCTGGTGACGGACAGTCGCGGCGGGTTCGCGGTGAGTGCTAACGCGTGCCCGTGTTCCCGCCACAAGCGGCAAAGGAGGACACCGTGGAGTTTTAGTGGGTTGGAGTCCCACATAACTGCACTATCTCCCCGTGGTAGTGCAGTATGCATGAGCATTTCTCAACGGAAAAAAAAAAAAAAAAAAGGCTTTTTCTAACCTAACTTTTTGTTGTTTTGTATTATTTTAGTATTTTTATTTCTAAATTGTTATTCTTGTTGCATAAGTTTTCAATAGTATTTCCTCCCGGGAGAGGGCACTGGCTCTTGTAACACAGGTTAACCACCTAGCACACTTCACACAAATTGTAATCATTCTTATGTAATAAAGATTACCTACTATTATATTACTATTATTATTGTAGCCTTCAGTCTAACCGGATGCAGCTGAATACCAGTATTTTACATGCAGCGACTGCCTATCGGACCTCCACAGTCCACAACCCAGTTACAGGTAAGACGATACCCCTTGGTAAGACTGGTTGTCAGACTTTCAGGCTTCTGACGAAGCGTAACGACTGTCAAAGAACCACGAATGACAGCCGGGACCAACGACTTAATGTGCTTTCCGAGGCACAGAGGAGTCTCGGTATGTAAAGATGGTCACCCAGCAACGGACCAACCCCGGCAAGCGTAGCGTAACGTGATGGATCGACCCGTGCGGCTGTTATTACATAGCCACGACTTGTAGGTAATAAGAATAAAAAAGAAAACAGTTACTAAGTACCCAGAAGTAAGAAGTCGTGGTTTAGTCTCACCTCGACACCTTCCCTTCTTGGATTTTTTTGTGAGTATGTTAAATAAATTCATGGGTGCCGAGACGGGACTAATACCGAAGTCGTGTACCCACTATAGTAAGTACTTTATATCACAGGACCCATGTTAAGTCAGGTAAACTGTATACAGGTGGTCCAAATAGTGACGTCGAAAACAAACATCAGAATTCCTCATATTTTTCCAATACCCAGGGGTATTGGAAAATACCCCATGTATGTTCCGCGATTTTTTGTACTTTTCGTGTTATTTTAGTTTTTAATTATTTTGAGTTTTCTGCCGGTGGAACTTCAAAAATTCATATCTTTTTTGTAGTGTGTATTTTTCAGACGATCATGTCATAAAAAAATCTGAAATACACACTACAAAAAAAAAAAGAATTTTTGAAGCTCCATCGGCAGAAAACTAAATAAAAACAAACTCGAAAACTACAAAAAATTCACAGATCTCGTGCTCTACCTACACGACCTTCGGGTACATTGAAAAAGCACTTAGGCAGGCTTTTCATTTTGTTCGATGCCTAATCTGATAGATAGATTTAGACCTAATAAATTTTGTATCGTCTTTGAAGTAGAGCTCAAATGCACGAAGTTTAAATCCGTAACCGTAAGGTAAAAATTACGCCATGCAATTTTGAACTTTAATGAAATATTCTTGAGACTATTTTTGAAAGAAAATCATTTTTTTTTTAACACAACAACAACGAAGCGATACAAAATAAATACGAGTAAGAACATCGAAATAATAATTTTAGTCTCAAATATAAAGTTCTCATTAGTAATTTGACGTATTTTCAAAGTATCGCAAAACTAAATTAATAAAAAAAAACCGGCCAAGTGCGTGTCGGACTACGCACAATGAAGGGTTCCGTAGTTGGGATGAATTTATCCTAAGAACAAACATAACATTATTATTATAGTTGAAAAACATCTTCTCCCATACATTTCAACTGCAAATGTAAGTATGTACGCACAATATTGAAAGATTCACCATGTTATTTTAAGACTATAGACTTCTTATAAGTTTTCCTGTAATCTATAGGTATAGAACTATTTTCTATATTTTTTTTTTTCAAAATTTTAGGCTCAGTAGTTTCGGAGATAAAGAAGGGGTAAAATGAAACTCTTAAACGCTCCCTTATCACAACTCAGCGACGCGACGCGCATCTAAGGAGCGCGCTCCCCGAAATTACGTCACACAAAGGGCACCCTTCTGCCTAGACTATTAGTGATTCAAATGTAGCCCAACTCAATACCCCGAGGGCTTTTTTTCATTTTTTCGATATCGCATTTAGTTTTTGAGATCTTAGTTGATTTTATGAGGAAAGACCATAAAAAATTGATCGAATTTTTCACATTTTTGCGATTTTCAAAAAAGTTTTTGATTTTTTTTATCATATTTTAGCCCTTGTGGATACGCGTTTTTTGAGACCTTAACCATTCATGTAGCTCTAAAACTCACGACACCAAGGCGATGTCATATTCTGAGCGAAAATGGGGGCTATATTGAAGCGATCGAAAAACATTTTCAATGTTAAAATGCCACATAGCTACATACATACATAAACTCTTAAACTCACGCCTTCTTCCCATGGCAGAAACTACAGAACGACACCTGCTGCGATCCTTCCGTACTTAGTCCGTTTGCTTCATTTACGGTCATACATCTGGTTTCTGGTCATACCTACACGCATAAATGTTACCTATAAATTTACCTACCTACCTAGGTAAGTCAGAGTTAAGAGTCATTTTTATGTTCCTGCAATTCCAGCTGTGGTAAGCCTTCCAGACCTTCAGCTCGTCACGTTGCAGCAAAAAGCTAGTATAGAATTCGTGCACGTTTTTTGCCTACAACAATGTCCACGTAGAATGTGTTTGTGTATGTGTAAGAAAAGCACTTACCAGCCATATCGTTTACTCCATTATCTACGACCCAGAGACGGTTGCACTTGTCAATGTGAATTCTGAAGGTGGACACGACAGTTCTGTTGGACACCACTTTGCCCTCGTGGCTGAGACATCCCTCATTCCAGTTCGGGTACGGATACAGAGGTGCACCCTGAGTGTCATTCAGATAGACGAAGTTCAGGGAAGAAGGGACGCCTGGTAAGAGAAAAACTTCTCAGGTTAGATCTATGCGGTAGGAAATCATGTGAAATGAAGAATAATATAGCGGGGCAATTTGACAGTTCAACAAAATTCATTGCTTTACTTACGTTGTCGAGCAGACAAATTTTTCGAACATATGACGCAATCGATTAGCGATTTGCTTCAAAGTGATTCAGATTTCGATTTATTGTGTGTTACACAATTAGGGTGCTGTATTCCACGAACGGAGGGAAAGACGTAGGTATATAGTACGTACACCCAGATTACGTTTATTTATTTAAAATAGGTACGCCAACAGCATATACATTGTAGACACCAGTTAATCTGTCTTTCTTTAATAGATTTACAACTTTATCTCTAAAGCATTAGGTTCAAGGTTGATTTGGAAAATTTGGCAGTTTTGGGTAGCTTGACCTGCTGGCGTCTGTACGTAAAAGTTAATAGGTATGGGTTCTTATCTATTGTGCAATTACAGGTGTACCTACAGGACATTCACATGAAACCAAACAACCTTTGTAAATTAAATCAAATTAAAATATTAAAAGTATTAATTAAAATGAAAAAAAAAACACTAAAATAAGCTTAAATAAGTATGACATTAGCGCCGATTCGCTTGTTCACAAAATCACAAACTAAACTAAATTTAAGTTCAGTGCACCTTTTTTTTCTATTTCATTATGAACAAGTCAGTCAGTGAACAGTCAGCGCCTGACGTCAATTGTCGTATTTTTAGTGGGTACCCAATTTTTTAATCACGTCTAAACTTGTCTATGGAGTATCTTAATTTGACAGGACTAAACTAATATTCATCTTCTGTCCTTTTCTTAATGAAATAGAAAGAAAAAGATGCACTGAACTTAAATTTAGTTTAGTTTGTGAACAAGGGAATCGGCGCCAATGGCTATTTAAATGTTTGTATGACTGCGCAAGAGGGTATTGCATTGCGTCAGGGATCCAAAGAACATCCAAATCAGGTAGTTTCCGTTGAATATTCGGGGGAGAGTCCTATTGCCATAAACGAGGACAAATCTGACACGAGCTGCCACTGAGAATTTAATCATGAAAAACCCCTAATGACCCGAATAGCGAATCCCAGACCTAATGTTCAGCGATGCCGTGTCTTTACACTAGCGAGGAAATTCTTTTTTTTTAGACAGGTCTGCTCGTAACTCTAGTCTAGGTCAGAGATGACAGAGACAAAGTCGACGATGGAGAGCGCTTACCCAGAAGAAGCCTGTTCACTCTCACTTTGAAAAGATTAGGGTTGTATGCGCTCGGAAACAGACGCAGGTTGTGAGTTCCACTCTTTTGTTGTGCGCATTATAAAAGACATTTGGAAACGCTTAGTGCGGATTGGTAGAATAGTAACTAGGTAGGGATGGTAACTGACAGTACGTCTTGATGTCTCATGGTAGAAGGGGGCCGGTGGAATCAGGTCGTGGAGTTATTGAGCACACTCACCGAAGTACAATCTGTAGAAGATCGACTAGCAGACGCAGAGCAGCGATGAGCCAAACTGTGAAGCTTGGCGTCCACCAGTTCTACGTCGCCAATGAGCCTCTTAGTTCTGCGTTCCACCGAGTCAAGCGCGGCTAGTTGGTATAATACTTAGCTGATCCATCCCAAAGGTGGCCGCAATACTCCAAGCAGGATCTGACTTGCGCTTTGTAAAGCGTTAAAAGCTGTCCAGGAGTAAAGTATCGCTTCACCCTATTTAGGATGCCCAGCTTCTTGGCCGCGGTGTGGGCTATGTACTCGATGGTGGCCCCTAAGTTGAGGCCAGATGTCAACTCCATGCCTAGGAGCTCAAGCCGATCAGTTACAGAAACAGATGTACCCCGAAAAGCAGAAGTTTGGAACGACTCCTTGTAGCGGTAAAAAGACACGCCTGTGTTTTGGTGGCGTTAAAAGAGACCAGCAGTACTATTCTGTACATATCTCACCGTGAAAACTTAGGTGAGGTGAGCGTGGAGTGGGCTGCCCTAGCATCAGGGGGAATGACAGCTCTCTTCAAGCTCACTTCACCTACGTTTTCACGGTGAGATTTTTACAGAATAGACAGGCAGATTATCATCACCCCACTGGGAGATAAGGCTTAAGGCAAATCTATCCACTCTACCATGGCTTCTCTCAAGGAACGAACTACGGCCCCGCTGGTTTTTGCGCTGGACAAGTATCTCTCTGAAACTGTACTGTCACCTTCGTACCCAACAATACCAGGCTGAAGCAGGACATTGATGTGCAGCAGGAAAAGAGTTGCAGAGAGAACAGACCCCTGAGGCACTCCGGCATCAATAGCCATAAGGTCAGAGGAGCAGCCGTCAACGACTACTCTGAACGACCGTTCACTAAGTAAATCTGTTATCCAGCTGCAAAAATCAGCTGGGATGCCATAAGCAGAAAGCTTGCTGAGCAGAGCAGCGTGCCAGACCCTGTCAAAGGCCTTCGAGTTGTCAAGTGATACAGCAAGTGCTTCGCCGTGTTTCACGATGGCTTCGCCACAGCAGTGCGTGACATACACAAGAAGATCGCCAGTTGACCGTCCCTGGCGAAAGCCATACTGACGGTCACTGAGGAGTTCAGTACCCTTTCCATAATCTTGCACAGAATGGAGGTAATGGCAATCGGACGGTAATGGGCAGAGTCTGCACGGTCGCCCTTTTTGGGCACTGTTTGTACATTTGCAAGCTTCCAGGATTTCAACACCGTTCTTTTATCAAGAGGGAGGCGGAACAAACGTGTCATCACAGGAGACAGTTCAGGCGCGCACTGCCTCAACACTTGCTGGAATGCCGTCAGGCCCCCTGGCCTTGTTCACGTCTAGCCTGCACAATACTCTTCGGACCTCTAATGTGAACTGCGATCTCCGGCATCGAGGAGTCAGAATGAGGTTACAGTAGGTGGTTGCTTGGAGCCAGCGACCAGACGTGAATTGCGCGCAAAGAGAGATGCAAATAAATTTGCTTTCTCACTTGCAGAGTGAGCCAGCGATCCATCAGGTTTCATCATTGGAGATAAAGTGGGACGACAGAAATTCGTTTCACAGCATAGTTCATAGCATAGCTATAGGTAATTTTGGTTCAGGACTGCTTGGTTCAAGAAAAAAATGCACTAAAGTTCTCGTAATCATTGCAAATGGTTGCATAGTCAACAACCACATCACGCCTGTATCCCCGAAGGATAAGCAGATGTGTATAATATCTACACCTAGATTTCAGTACGCGTTGGATCTGTAATTTCGGCATACGAAAAGTCCCGAGGGACTTTTCATTCAAGAATGATCCTGACGGGGGGGATATCGAGTCAACTATTGCGTTTTTCCTAAAAAAAAAGTAACCAAGATCTAACCTTTTTTCCATCGAGGTATGGTGACGAACAATTTGTCCTTCCACCTCGCTATACCAGTTGGCATGTTATTAGCCGGGATATACGTCCCATTAGCTAGAGAGGATTCTCTTTCTTTGCAGCAGTCATCGCAGGTCCATGCAAAGTCTATGAATTTCCATTGAAATTTCGGAGGTATCAGCGCTGCCGCCTGATATACGAATAAAAGAACTAGAATTACGGAAAACTTGGCCATGTTGTTGCTAACGGTTTTTTAGTATTTTTACAATTTTTAATAACTTTTCACATTTTATGCTTACTAACTAAAATTTTGCCATTGTCTTTACTGTGGTCTTTACTGACATTTTGACATTACATTTCTATGACTTGCGTTGATAGGCGATAGCTTAGAGTAGGTGATAGCCACGGAGGTAGTGATAGGCTATTATTGTGGGCTCATACGGACGAAAAAGGAATAGAACAAGTATTATGGTAAGCTGGATGGAAAGCGCGGTCTCCCTGCGAGTGTGGAAGGGATAAGTGATCCTCGGGGAATTGCCAATATGTTTAAAGAGTATTTTCAAGTTCTATCCCCTCTCGGTCCCTCAATCGTGAAGGAAGATTCTGAGCCCACTAGTCGTGGAGTGAAACCTCTGATACGTTTCTCAGCTAAGCAAGTAAGTGCAATCATAAACGGTATGAGCCGAGGCAAATCTCCGGGATATGATGGGCTTAGTATTGAGCACTTGAAGCACGCAGGTGTACATCTGCCGCGAGTCCTGTCGATGTTTTTGACAATGTGTATTAGTCATGCGTACTTACCTGCTAATCTGATGAAGACCATAGTAACTTCCATTGTGAAGAACAAGACGGGTGATATCTCGGACAAGGGTAATTACCGTCCCATTTCCCTTGCGACAGTAATAGCTAAGGTCTTGGACGATATGCTTGATACTTGTTTAAATGATTATATACATCTTCATGATGCGCAGTTCGGGTTTCGTACCGGACTTTCAACTGAAAGCGCTATTTTGAGTCTCAAGCATACAGTCCAATACTATATAGATCGCAGGACGCCGGTGTACGCCTGTTTCCTTGATCTTTCCAGGGCCTTTGATCTTGTCTCGTATGATGTGCTCTGGAGAAAGATGGTAAACAGGGGTATACCTGCGGAAATATGTGGACTGCTGCAGTATTGGTATGGTAATCAAACCAATCATGTGAAGTGGGACGGTAAGCTCTCTGAACCGTATGGGTTGGAGTGTGGGGTAAGACAAGGAGGTCTGACGTCTCCCAGGCTCTTCAACCTCTACGTAGATGACCTCATAGAGGGACTCAGCAGCATGCGTGTCGGATGCAGTGTTGATGGGGTTAGCATTAACAACATCAGCTATGCTGACGACATGGTGCTGCTGGGTCCGTCTGCGGGTGCGATCGGAGAGTTGCATAAGACTTGTGAAGCTTATGCTGCCGCACATGGTTTAATTTATAATGTAAATAAATGTGTGTCTTTGGGGTCGGCGGCAAATGCCGTGAAGTGGGACCCGACCTACTTATAAACGGGTCAGTAATTAAAAGGGTATCCACGTTTAAATACCTAGGTCACTTTCTGTCTGACGACCTTAAGGACCATGTAGATATAGAGAGGGAGCGCAGGGCACTCGCCGTTCGGTGCAACATGTTGGCCCGTAGATTTGCTCGGTGTACAGACCTAGTTAAAATCACTATTTTCAAGGCTTACTGCCAGAGTCTGTACACTAGTAATCTATGGGTCAGTTACACCAAAAAATCACTGGATGTCCTGCGCGTCCAGTATAATAATGGTTTCAGGATGCTGTTGGGACTTCCTCGCTACTGCAGCGCGTCGGAAATGTTCGCGCAAGCATGTACCGACGGGTTTCACGCGATTATTCGCAAAAAAACAGCATCACTACTGACGAGAGTAAGAGACAGCCGCAACAGCATTCTGAGAACTGTAGCGGAGAGCTTCAGCTCTCTGATTGTTAAGCAGTTTGTACAGAGGGTGATTGGTACTAACACTAGATAATACGTTGTTTTTAAAGTTATGTTACTAACACTCTATGGATTTAATTCCGAAATAAAATTATTATTTTTGTAGAGTGTTTTTTCTTCTCAGCTCTTTGGCTGGTTTTTGCAACATTTACGGACCAAGGTCTAGTAAATGCAGCGTGTGGTGTTTTATGTTGAAGATGTGTTATGATGAGGACCTATTTCATTTTCATCTACTTGCATGAACTTTCTGACAATGCGACATGTATTTAAAATGGCAGCTTTTTGTAGGGTGATATAGAGGGTTTCTTTTAGGTTTAATAATTTAAGGCTATGGAGAAGGTGATTCGGGATGACGCCTGTTGTGGAGAGGACTATAGGGACCACATAAACTTTTTGTTGGCGCCATATTCTAGTTATCTCATCTTTGAGTTCTGCGTATTTACTTATTTTTTCAGATATTGTCTTCTGAATGTTATGGGAACGGCAATATCTATTAGATAAGTAACTTTATTTAGTTTATCCTGCAGGGTTATATCCGGTCGATTGTAGTGAATTGTCCTGTCGGTGAGAATGGCGCGGTCGCAATAAAGTTTACATGTGTCATTTTCTAGGATAGTTTGTTGTGTGTAATTGTAGTAAGGAGTGTTAGTGTCTTGTGTGAGTGTGTATTTTACTGCCAATTTTTGATGAATTACATTTGCCACCTGATTGTGCCTGTGTGTGTAGTCGGTCTGCGTGAGAGTTGTGCAAGCTCCTGTTATGTGCTGAATTGTTTCTGGTTGAATGTAGCATTAATTGCGACATTTGTCATTTGTTACTGAAGGATCTTTAATAATAAATTTTCTATAGTTTTTAGTGTTAATAATCTGGTCCTGTATCGCAATTATAAATCCTTCTGTTTCTGGGAATAAATTGCCTACTTTAAGAAATTTATTAGAAGCTTCTTTGTTCACATAGGATTGCTCTAGGTCATAAGGATGTCGGCCATGAAGTATCTATTTCTTCCAGTCCTCAATTTTTTGTTTTTGCAGATCATCGCTAGTATTTTGTGGGGTATCTGGCTTTTCCTTTAAGTTAAGTGGGGTGTAGTTTAAATCATTTTGAGCTATGGCTTTATGAATGTTACTAGTGCGGGATTTTGAGTGAAAAAATGTTTTTAATTGACAGACTTGTTTCCGCCAAAGGTGCTGGATGTCTATTAGGCCTCTCCCTCCATTTTGTCTTTTGATAGTAAGTCTTTCTATTCTAGAGTGGTGCGTGTAGTTCGTTCTAATTGTTCTGTGTCCGTTTTTGTCCATTTAATAACTTCGAATGAGTATGTTAAAATGGGGACGGCAAATGTATTTAAGGCCTTGATGAGATTTTTACTAGAAAGTTGTGTTTTGCATATGGCGTTAAGCCTCCTTCTGTACTCTGCAGTAAGTGTTTCTTTAATCCTAACATGATCAAGTCCCTTTAATTGCGTGTACCCTAAATATTTATATAAGTCAGTTGATTTCATTGCTGTTATGGTGTCGGTCTGGATAAATGTAAAACACTTCATATCATTGCCACGAATGATATGAAGTGTTTTACATTTATCCAGACCAAATTGCATGTTTATATCTAGGCTAAACTCTGCTGTAGCTTCTAATAGTTTCTTCATATCATTTTCAGTTTGTGCATATAGTTTAATATCGTCCATGTACATGAGATGTGAGACTGTTGTTTGTTCTGTCGAGTGTTTGAGACAATATCCGGCCCGACAGCGCTGCAGCAGATGAGACAGAGGGCTTAGTGCGAGACAGAACTATAGAGGACTCAGTGAATCACCTTGGTAGATACCATTCTTGATAGCTATTTGTCGCGTTGTAACATTGTTTTGATTGCAATTTATTTGAAGTGTGGTTTTCCATAATGGCATAATTTTTCGTAGAAAATCTATTATTTTTGAGTTTATCCTATAAATTATTAACCAGGAATGTGGTACACTGTCGAAAGCTTTTTTATAATCGATATAGGTACAATGAAGATTTCTATTCTTTGTGTTCGCATGTTTATGGATAGTAGAATCAATAATTAACTGCTCTTTGCATCCCTTCTGCTCCTCCGCCATTATGTTGTGGTGTTCAATGTGTGAGTTAATTTTCGTTGTTATTGCTGATGTTAATATTTTATATATCGTGGGTAGGCACGTGATTGGTCTATATTGGGGAAGGTTATGGTGAATTTTTAGTTTTAGGCAGCATGTATGTTATACCTGTTGCAATAAAATCGGGTATATTTTGTTGTCCTAATATTATTTCGGTTAAGTTTTTTGCTATGGGTTTGTATAATGAAGTTAACTTTTTGTACCAAAAATTGTGGATTTTGTCTATTCCAGGAGATTTCCAGTTATGTAATCTACCTGTTAAGTATGTTACATCAGCCTCTGTAATCTCTACGAATTCCATTTCATGTATTGCCCTCCATTTTGTTTCTTCTTCTGTTATCCACGTTGCCTTGTCGTTATGTTTTTCTTGTTCTTCCCAAATGCTAGACCAATATGTTTCTAGTTGCTCTTTTGTAGGTTGGTCAGGTTTGTCTGTGTTATTTTCATCATTTGTGATGGTGACTGGTTTGTGTAGGTTTTTATAAAACATTTTTTCATTAGTAGCAAATATGGCATTATCGTTCTTGCGTTGTTGTGCTTTTTTGTATCTTCTGAGCCTATGAACTTTAAGTGCTAGTTTTTGTTTTAAGGTGTCTAAGAACTCTTCAGGTTTTCTGTTGTTATTTTCGTGTCTGGTGTGCGTGACGCAAGAATATTATTATCTCCTTTATTCATTTTTTTACATATAAGTTATATTTTTAAATATTAGAATTTAAAAAAAGAACATTTAAAAATATAAAAAATAGAAATCCACCGGCATGGGGAACAGGGTCCAAGCTACCGGTGGTTAGGGTCCCAGAGACAGGAACCTCCTCACAATACGCGCCGTATCAAGGAGTACTGCCTTCTGAATCAGGCCCTTCACCCAGCCACCCAACGAGAGCCTCTTGAGATGTTGGTCGAGGCTCTTAGCGATAAGGCCATTGACCGTAACGACTATCGGCACAATGATTGCCGAGTCCACATCCCACATAGCGACAACCTCGCGGGCTAAGTCGAGATACTTCAATTGTTTCTCCTTCTCAGCCCTCACGAGGTTCTCGTCATGCGGGATAGTGACATCGATTATCATTGTGCGGCGCACTGATCGATCTATTACCACTATATCAGGCTTATTGGCTACAATAGTCCTGTCAGTGATAATAGATCGATCCCAGTATAACGTGACATGGTCATTGTCGAGAACTGGGTCGGGCACATACCTGTAAAACGGTACCTCAGAGTCCACAAGGCCGTATTTCAGAGCAAGTTGCTGATGGATAATCCTGGCCACTTGATTATGCCTGTGCAAATACTCGCCGTTAGCTAAACGAGAACACCCAGAAGTAATATGTCTGATAGACTCACCGGGACAATGGCATGCCCGACATATGTCGATCGTCCCGTCTTTCATTATATACTTCCGGTAGTTATTCGTTAGCATAACTTCATCCATAATCGCACAGACTGAACCTTCGGTTTCCCCAAAGAGGTCACCGAAGCGTAGCCAGGCCACGGACGCTAAGAAATCTACGTCGGGCCCATGAAGGGCCCGGAAAAAGCGTCCGTGAAGTTCCTTGCTTTGCCATACTTCCTTGCGGTCGTTGGTACTAAGCACCACAGGTTTGCGCCAGTTCTCTTTAGCCAAGGACAACGGGGTGAGTCCCTTGTCCACTGCAACCACATCTCGGTGCATACCCACGTCAGCCTTGAGAAAATATTCTCTGAGACTGCACACCTCGCGGTTGTGGAGGGTCTTAGCATTTAAAAAACCTCGACCCCCGCACTTCCGCGGAATGTACAGCCTCATGACAGACGAACGTGGGTGATGCATCCGGTTTGCAGTCAGCAGTGACCGGACTCTCCTATCCAGGGCGTCTAGTTCCGTCTGGGTCCACTTTAGTATGCCAAAGGAGTACATCAGGACCGGCATGACCCAACCGTTAAAGGCGCGCACCTTGTTGCCGCAACAATTTGCAACTGCTGGAGTCACTTTGGCAAACAGTTTCAAATCATCCATATAAAGCAGGTGGGATATTACCTGACCCCCTCTCCGCAAAAGACAGCCCAGCCTTGTACCCTCCAGCAGAGTGCTAAGAGGGTTCAAGGCTAAACAAAACCACAGTGGACTCAGAGTGTCGCCCTGGAATATTCCCCGCTTAATCCTAATAGGTTCGTTGCTCCCCTGAATTTGTCGGCATCCTGGATAGCGAAGAACCGTCCTCCACTGCCCCATACACGTCGTTAGGAAGGTGCTCAGAGTTGTATCAATTTTGTACAACTCTAACACCCTCAAGAGCCATGTATGGGGCACCCAATCAAAGGCCTTCTTATAGTCTATCCAACATGTCAACAAATCCTTTCGGGATCGACGGACCTGTTGGCTTATGGCCATGTCAATGAGGAGTAGCTCCTTGGTGCCGCGGGACCTATTCCTACATCCATTTTGAGAGACAGACATATTTATTATTACTTTTTGATATTTCTCGGGACCCTGGGGTCCCGGACCTTTGGAAGGCGTACGAGGAGCCGAAGCCAACTCACAGAGGCCCCTTAGATAATTTTAAATGATGAGGAGGCACCAACCGACGATTATCCCTGTATGCACTATGCAAGTGCACCCAAGGACAACCCCCGGTTGGTACAGGACTATTGTTGTAGGTGAAAACAAAACATATTGGGCTATGGGTTTGGGTGGCTAAAGTGGATTGGGTAACTTGAACTATGGAAGAACTATGTCCCCTGCCTGACCAATGTTGTATATTATACACGGATAAAATGGCAGGGGGTGACTTGCACACTCAATAATGGGCCCCCGGAGACGGCCGCTAGCACATAGTGACGTAGCGACAAGGGGGCAACACTTCCTGAGGTGCTTGAGGAGTGGAGAGGTATTCCACGGCTATCAGGACAATCCCGGAAATACGGTCAAGATCCCTACCAGCACCTTACTGGAATACTTCCTTCCTCCGAGCACGTTTGCTCTTGCGAATCTCCACTCAAGCCGGCCAATAAAGGCAAGAAAGAGGTGGGAGCTCTGTTCCTCGTCAGTGTTCACTCCAGCCGGCCAATAAAGGCAAGCCAGAGATGAGGACAAGATTTCTCCCGGGAGATAGGGTCCATGGGGTCGCTACTGCCCAACAGCTCGCCACATGCTGCCCTGCCGGTTTCAATATCTCTCTTGGTCTGGCTCCTCATCCTAGACCCGTTCCGGCAAACTCTACCGGCACGGACCTAAAGTTTGGAGCACGCAAGCCCCACCACGACGTCAACGTAGAGATACAGCGGTGGGGTTATTATTATTATTATTATTATTGGTAAACAAGTTTTGTTTCTTAGCTCTTTGGCTAGTTTAAGCTACATTAACGGGCCCAAGCCAAGTCAATATAGCGTGTGTGGTGAATTTTATAATAAAGAATGAGGAGAGGTTTCGTTTTCTTCAATTTGCATAAACTTTCTCAATATTCTGCAGGTGTTTAAGATTGCGGCTTTTTGAAGTGTAATGTAAATCGCGTCTTTCAGGTCTATTAGTTTAAGGCTATGGTGGAGGTGATTGGGTATAACACCCGTCGTGGAGACAACAATGGGTACTATGTACACTTTTTCCTGTCTCCAAATTCTGGTAACTTCTTCCTTCAGTTCAGCGTATTTACTGATTTTTTCACCTATTGTTTTTTGTAAATTATGGGTATTAGGGACTGCAATATCTATAAGGTATGTGACTTTATTAACTTTATCTTTAAGTGTTATATCTGGTCTATTGTAGTGAACAGTCCTGTCAGTTAGTATGGCGCGATCGTAGCAGAGTTTGTGTGTGGTACTTTCTAGAACTGTTTGTGGTACATACTTATAGTAAGGAGTGTTTGTGTCTTGTGTGAGTTTATATTTGAGTGCTAGTTTTTGATGGATGACATTTGCTACCTGATTGTGCCTGTGTGTATAGTCTGTTTGTGTGAGTGTTGTGCATGCCCCTGTTATGTGTTGTATGGTCTCTGGTTGGCTGTGACATTTGCGGCATTTATCGTTCGTTATCGTGGGGTCTTTTATAATATATTTCCTGTAGTTTTTAGTATTTATAATCTGGTCCTGTATTGCTGTAATAAAACCCTCGGTTTCCGGAAATAAGTTACCTATTTTAAGCCATTTATTGGATGCTATTGTGTCTATATGAGATTGTTCGAGGTCGTGGGGGTGACGTCCATGTAACACTTTCTTTTATTATTATTATATATATTTTTTTTTTTTTTTACATTTCTCGGGACCCTGGGGTCCCGGACCTTTGGAAGGCGTACAAGGAGCCGAAGCCAACTCACAGAGGCCCCTTAAATAATTTTAAATGATAAGGAGGCACCAACCGACGATTATCCCTGTATGCACTATGCAAGTGCACCCAAGGACAACCCCCGGTTGGTGCAGGACTATTGTTGTGTGTGGAAACAAAACATATTGGGCTATGGGTCTGGGTAGCTAAAGTGGATTGGGTAACTTGAACTATGGAAGAACTATGTCCCCTGCCTGACCAATGTTATATATTATACACGGATAAAATGGCAGGGGGTGACTTGCACACTCAATAATGGGCCCCTGGAAACGGCCGCTAGCACATAGCGACAAGGGGGCAACACTTCCTGAGATGCTTGAGGAGTGGAGAGGTATTCCCCGGCTATCAGGACAATCCCGGAAGTACGGTCAAGATCCCTACCAGCACCTTACTGGAATACTTCCTTCCTCCGAGCACGTTTGCTCTTGCGAATCTCCACTCAATCCGGCCAATAAAGGCAAGAAAGAGGTGGGAGCTCTGTTCCTCGTCAGTGTTCACTCCAGCCGGCCAATAAAGGCAAGCTAGAAATGAGGACAATATTTCTCTCGGGAGATAGGGGGTCCGTGGGGTCGCTACTGCCCAACAGCTCGCCACATGCTGCCCTGCGGGTTTTTGTATCTCTCTTGGTCTGGCTCTTCATCCTAGACCCGTTCCGGCAAAGTAAACTACCGGCACAGACCTAAAGTTTGAAGCTTGATTATTATTATTATCAGATATAAATCAAAACTTAAAAGCAGCAGCCGAGTGGGAGTGCTCCAATGAACATCAGTGCGAATAGTGAGCTACTATGGTCCCTTAACGCAAACGCTGCCTCACTTCCTGGCTCTTTGTGCAATACCACTTGCGCCAGGCCACTGCTAATTCTGTCTTTGTAAGTAGCTGAATTCTTGTCGAAGCTAATTTGATTTATTGATTTTCTTTGTTTTGAAACCATCGATACAACAAAGAAGATTTCCATGGCGACTTAGTATTATACTCTTGTGATGGGCGCTCAGCGCGCACCTGCTCCACTTTAATTATTTTTACAGGTAGGTACTAGGAAGACGACTGTTCTCGAGATAAAATTCAAAACAACGTTTTTCTGGTTCAACTATAAAACAGCAACATATTTTATCTTTAATTAAAAGTTGCTTTGATAATAAATAAACATAAAAGTAAAAGTATTAATGAACCACAGGAATGTCTAAGCGGGGCGGCTGTTCTGCCGTCATAAGGAAAAGAGACGTACTTATCTGATATTTTTTCGAAATAGAGTTATTTACATATTCGGTATCAGCAAAAAAAAAAACGCATCTACCAGTATTTTTATATTGGCGTAAGCTTAACGAAAACCTAATAATTCTTAATAATAAAGACGCATCTGTACTACTTTGTATAGTTTTAAGGTGTATTTATTTTATGCTGTAATGCCAATTAAACGCATTTTTCTTTCTTTCTTTCTTTTTTTTACTACCTACCTATTTTGTATTTTAAACAGGACAAAATATTTTTGTTCTCCATTTCAATATTTCTGTAAAAACGTCCTTTTTACTTACGGCAGCAGTGTAGTAGCTTAAAACGTTTAGCCGCGCGATCGAAATTTCTCCGCGCAAGCCGTGCCAACTATCTAACTTATTTAGTACTCCTGCAGCAGAAATACACATTTTTATATTTAGCACGATAAAAATAATAGTAAGACCAAGAGAGATACAGAAATCCGCAGGGCAGCATGTGGCGAGCTGTTTGGCAATAGCGACCCACGGATCCCTGTTTCCCGGGAGAAGTCTTGTTCTTCACCCCTGGCTTGCCTTTAGTGGCCGCCTGGAGTGAACACTGACGAGGAACAGAGCTCCCACCTCTTTCTTGCCTTTATTGGCCCGCTTGAGTGGAGATTCGCAAGAGAAAACGTGCTCGGAAGAAGGAAGTATTCCAGTAAGGTGCTGGTGGGGATCTTGACCGTACTTCCGGGATTGTTCTGATAGCCGTGGGATACCTCTCCATTCCTTAAGCACCTCAGGAAGTGTTGCCCCTTCTCACTACGTCACTATGTGCTAGCGACCGTTTTCGGGGGCCCATTATTGAGTGTGCAAGTCACCCTCTGCCATTTTATCCATGTATTACATATAATATTGATCAGGCAGGGTACATAGTCCTTCCATAGGTCCATAGTTCTGGGTAACCAATCCACTATAGCCACCCAAACTCGTAGCCCAATATGTTTTGTTTCTATTTCCTGTAATAGTCCTGCACCAATAGAGGGTTCTTGGGTGCCCTTGCATAGTGCATACAGGGATAATCGTCGGTTGGTGCCTCCTCATTATTTAAAATTGTCTAAGTGGCCTCTGAGAGTTGGCATCAGCCCCTCGTACGCCTTCCAAAGGTCCGGGACCCCAGGGTCCCGAGAAATGTCAAAAATAATAGTGATAATATAATGGGATATTTCACACACGGTCATCAGATCCCAAACTAAGCAGAGCTTATATTATGGAAACCAGATAACTGGATGGAATAACTAAACGTGTAAAACGTCAAACTAAGTTTCATTTCGTAAAATTGAAGCTTTGGCATCAAGTTATTGTCTGTCTCTGTTTTACTCACGTCTATTTTGGTACACTATCTTCGTCACACTTGAACTATGCGTAATAACTTAATTTAGATCTATGGAAAATCACACACTTAGCCAGATGTCACGATTGTCACAGACAGTCACGCACGGTCACGCAAATAAATGTTTTTTAATAATCCAATTTATTAATTGAAATAATCTAATAGATGACGTCCTGAGACCTTGGTGTGTTGTTATCGGGAAGTGCATCGGTGTATAAGCCGAAAAAATGTCAACGGAAAACGAAGAAACTGTGATTAACAATGGTGCAGTGAACGCAGAGCCGAGTAAAGAAAAACGGATCGGCTGCGCTCATTACAAACGTCGCGCAAAGTTCGTGGTAAGAAATAAATCATAAACAGATGTTAATTAATCGTTATTAGTTGATTAATTTAGTTTGTGAGCAATAGCCGGGAACAAAACAGTCGTGGTCTATATATAAACACAACATCGTAGAAGTCTTGCGATAGTGACATGCGGATTTCAGAAACAAAGATAAAGTCAACGAACTGGAAGGCGCGCATCATGCCTTATTACTGCGGTGTAATAAAGGCAGGAATCCTTAACTTTCCCCAATATCTTCTTACAAGATGTGGCAAGATAGATAGCAGTTATTGGAAGTAATAAATTGACCTCTTTAATACTATCTAGAGTTCAGCTTCATTTATTGCAGTTTGGTACTTACATGATTTTATATTTAGAACATGAATGTAGCATGATGGAGTCCTTTGTTCGCTAAAGCATGTAAGTCGAAGAAGATCAATGATAATAGAAAATAGTAATGATGATTATGAGTCACAAATGTTTTGGTTTTTTTCTTTTTCTGTTTTGCCTAGAGATAGGCTCGCTTGTAAAGTTGATAAAGGAAAGATATGGTACCAGGTAATATAAGGGGTGCAAAGACTATGCCGAAAAGATTTATTTATCAGCATGCTTGATAAATACTAACTGAATGGATAGTGAAAGCGACTACATTTATAGTAGGTAAAACGGGCTGGTATCCGCAACTCCATATCAATTATGCGCATTGACATATACTAATAATAAAGCTGATGAGTTGTTTGTTTGTTTGAATGTGCTAATCTCTGGAACTACCAGTCAGATTTGAAAAGTTCTTTTTGCATTTGATAGCCCAATTCTAGAGGAAGGCTATTTAACATCACGCTAGTACTATCAACAAAACGGACGCCTTTACACCTTAAAGTTGATTTTTGTGTACACTGATTCATTGAAAAAACCCTGCCCCTGTGGTCTTTTGTTTTACATTCATAAGTACAGTTGCAGCTTGCAAGCAACATTGTTTAAAAATTGGAAAGGCGTAGCTTTTGTCTATCATACCCTTAGCAGCCAAGCTCAAAGAAAAAAGAAAGGACACTAAGTGAAAATGAAATTAGTGGGGGGGGGGGGGACAAGAAATTACATGAGGACGAAGATGCAGATATGTCTGCAACAAATTAACAAATTGAGACTTAAGAAACAATTTCAAAGTCATAGTGTAATTTAAACACATAATTGAAGTTTAAAAACTAACTTAATATAATTTTCAGACACCATGCTGCAATAAAGTTTATGTCTGCCGATACTGCCATGATGAAAACGAACAGCATTATTTCAACCGGAAGTCAGTCACGGAGCTCATATGTACGGAATGTGACAAGAGACAGAAAGTGCAAGAAGAGTGCGAAAACTGTGGAGTCCGATTTGGAAAGGTTTGTTTTGTATCTTCAACTTTTGATTTAATTGATTGGTCTGTTCTTCTTCTTAGCAATGGCAAAAAGTTCAAAGTGGTAATAATTTAAAAAAAATGGCCCAAAATTTAGCTATGCTTACTATGCACACTGATGCAGTTATAAGGTCCTTACAAGCACAGGTGGGTTTGTCTATCATCAGAATAGCAAGAGGGGCTCTTGATTTGTGGTTTTGTACACAAGTCTTTGTAGTAGTCATAGACCACCAAATATGTATAGGAGTTTGTTCAGTGTTTCTAAGTAATTTTATTGATAAATAGCAACTTTATCTTACATTTGTAGATCTGTTTTCATTATCAGTTCATTATCATTTTACCATAAATCTGTAAATACTTATATAAGCTCTCGTCACCACCGGATTTGAAAAAATCTTTCTGCATTTGACAGCCCAATTCTTGAGGAAAGTTACAAGTTGTTTAAAGCTCCACTGCAGTAAAAATCTCACGCGTCCGAAACTTCACAATTTTATAGCATATTGATGTTTTTGAGTAAAACACTTTCGAGACTAGTTTTGTGAGAAAAACATTGTAAAGTTTCAGAAAACTAAACTTATTTACACAATAAAATTGACATTTTACCTCCACATAACACTCAGGCGGACGCAGTCGCTGGCAGAAGCTACTAATACAAATAAATGAGTAAACTAGACACCATTCCAACACACGCTTTGAAAATCATTCAAATATTTAACTTTGAGTATGTTTTTATACACATTTACATTATTTAACTAGTAGTTCTGTGAAAATAGAGCTCGCGAGCACAAACTTTTTGCAACAATTAATATATCACTAAAGTTATTTACCATAATTTTTTTTATTTTTTCATCAGTTCTTTACCAAATTTTTATGAGACCAACTTAAGTTAACCAAGTTTCTTAAGTTAACCTTTCAAATAAAAAAAGAACCATCGAAATCGGATCTCATAAGGCGGAGATTAGGCCCCTTTTTGCCTCTTTCTGGAGGAAGTACAATCAAAAATCCCTGACGACAAAAAAATCTATAAAGTCGTAAAACCATGTTTCGGCAACAAACTGACAGAGGAAAGCAAATCTTGCCAGACTTGAAGCAGAGACGCTTCGGTCGCTCGATCATTTAATTAATAGGTAATCATGAGTTCGTGACAAATAATTAAGAATATTTACTTAGTTTTGCCAGTCGCAAAACTTGTAAAAACAGCAATGTAAATTGTAATATTTTATCTTTTCTGGCCACTGTTTTTAATGCCATTATCATAAAAGTATGACAAATATTAAACATACCTATACTTAAATGGCTTAAAAAACCTAAGATTATTGATATCAAACATTTATGCTTTGAAGCAAGTCTAGCTTGTTATCAGTCATTTATATACACTCACCAGCACGGAATCTTGGCCAAGCGCGTATTTCGCGATAACAAGAGCTTTAAGTGTTTCCTATGATTATTTATTATGAAGGTAGGTCTAAAAAATGTTTACCTTTAGTTCAAGAGGGTAATTTATCATGTTTGAGTGCAATATGACGTTATTTTTAAGTTTTAGTTGAACCCGGTCATCTGAGCGACTAAGTTGCTGTTTTAAATTTGTGTTTTGTGAAAGTTTATTGTTAGGTTATTCAATTATTGTGATATGGTACTGTTACTTCAATAACTAAAGGTGATTTAATTCCAATAAAAATGCCATTAACACCATCACAGGTTGCACAAGCTGTAGCATTGATCGAACAAGGGCTGACACAGCGAGAAGTTGCTGTTATACTGAATGTACCACGTTCATCGATGCAGTATGCGCTGAAACGATACCAGGAGACAGGCCGCTACTCCCGCAGACCAGGCAGCGGAGGCGTCAGATACACATCAGCCCGGGATGACCGCTTTATTGTCCTGGAAATTTTGAGAAACCGCTACCTCACCGCTGTTGAGATACGCCAGCGACTCCAGTTCACAAGAGGTGTCAATGTTAGTGAACGTACAGTGAGAAGACGAATGGAGGAAGTGAATTTACAAGCTCGTAGACCAGCACGCGGCCCAGAACTTCTCAGAAGTCACCGAGTAGCTCGACTTCGATTCGCACGAGAACACGTCAACTGGACCCATGAGCAGTGGGTTCGAGTACTGTTCACAGATGAGTGTCGAATCGCTTTACGAGCTCCAGATGGTCGGGAGCGAGTGTGGAGAAGAAGAGGAGAGCGGTTTTTACCCATTACCACCACACGAACTGTTAGTTTTCATGGAGGCTCTATAATGGTTTGGGGAGGAATAAGTTCCGATGCACGTACGGAGTTAGTTATCGTCGATAACCGATTAACGGCAACACGATACATCGAGGAGATTCTTCAGGAATACGTGTTACCATATTCAGGGTTTATTGGATTTGACGAATTCCTCCTAATGCACGATAACGCGCGCCCACACGTTGCACATTGCGTGGAGGAATACCTTACAGAGGTTGGTATTCAAAAATTGCAGTGGCCAGCTCGTAGTCCAGACTTAAATCCAATAGAGCATATCTAGGACAAGCTTAAAAGAAAAATAAAGTCCTCCTCCAACCCGCCTGAAACTCTGAATCAGCTTCGAAATGCAGCACTGACCGCTTGGGAAAGCATACCACAAGTTGAGATCAGAAACATCATCCAAAGTATGCCAGAACGAATGCAAGCTGTTATCGGGGCTAGGGGAGGAAACACCCGATATTAAAATGCAAACACAACGAAGACTTTTTGGTTATTTTTCATTTTGTGTTCTTTTTAAATTGACAGTGTTAAAACCAATATTTTTGTGAAACTGCTTATTTTTTTAAAGATTACTGCTGGTGCATCATTTTTTCAATAACTGAGTTACAAAACCATAAAAAAACCCTAATTTAGTGCATAAACCCATAATATAGTGAAAATTAAATATTTAAATAGAAATTATCGGCAAGTTATTGGTGGCCAAGTTTCCGTGCCGGTGAGTGTACATGAACTCACGCCTTCTTCCCATGGGGGTAGGCAGAAACTACAGAACGCCACCTGCTGCTGAATTTGTATTTTGTCTGCAGGTAAAAATTTGAGACTTACTGAGGTAAAACTTAAAAAATATAAAACTGTCACAACATTAGCGCCGTCTACACCTGTCTTCTGAATTATAAAGTCCGCTGACGAAGCAGAAAGAATTCCGTACAATGACCCCTCATACATTTAATGTGCGAGCGCGACGTCAAATACATTTCCAGTAAGTAGGGGTCATTGTACGAAATTCTTTCTGTTTCGCGACCGGACTTTAGTGGTGTTAAAGAGTAATTACTTAAGGAGTTTTTAATCAGGTTTTAGGGGCATTTGTAGGAAGCTGTGATCACAACAATCCCATGTCTCTATATTATCTTACTGTATCAATCTGCACTTCTGTATTTCTAGCCAGAATTTCTGCCAACTTAATTAATGAAAAAACGCGATCAGCATATTGGAACCGTTTTGATGTGCTCATCGCCTTCAGGTTTTTTGGTGAAATTGTAGTTAGTGTTTTCTGCCTATTTCTATAAAATGATCCTCTCTTAACACGTTCTGTGCGGCAGACACGCATGTGCGATTTTCGAACGTTCACCATGTGCTACCGGCGCATATGCGTGTCCATACAATTTATGTACTTCCTTCGAATGCGGCGCGCCGCACCTGTGGGTTTTTTGTGCATCTCTATTGTTCTTGGCGTAATTGTTTTATGACTTATAAAAAATGGGAAATTTTTCAAACACACCTAGGCGTCTCGCCGCACTTGGGATAAATTTGTAACGGCGCACATATGTGCCCAGCCGCACTGGGTAGAGTTTCTTCAATCGCGCCTGCGCGCTCATACCACCACACGAAGTATTTTTTGGGCGCGCATGACTGTTTGCCGCACAGGGTTTAGTGTATCATAAAGCAGCACTTGGAGCAAGTTCGCCAAATAATTCAGCAGTGAATGTGTTAATTTCCACAGTACACATGCCTGATCTGCAACTTGTTCGACGATGATGACAAACGGCAGTACCATTGCGACGGCTGTGGCATCTGCCGCGTCGGTGGCAGGGACCGATTCTTCCACTGCGAGCGTTGCAACATGTGCCTCCCCGTGCAATTGCAGCAAGTCGGCCACAGGGTGAGGATCCAGACATTTATTAGCTCGGTTATTTCAAAACGCAATCTCAAAATGAGCTGTGCTTGACGCGGTCTGTGAATGTATTTCTATTCGTCGATCTCTAGTTAGTCTAGTGATGGTCGCAACGCACTCTTTATGTGCACTGCTTAGTGCCTGGTCCATATTCCGTACGAGGACCATTCATCGATCCAGGTCGGGCAAACTATTATTGATAAATGATTTTTATTTCTGTAAGTAGGTTTGTACAAACACTTTTACAAGTCAATCATGTTTTTTTTTTTAAAACTAGACGAGGTCAGCGTTTCCTATCTGGATTTTCCTATTGGGATTCCTTTCCTATTGGGATTTTCTATTAGAAACTCAGCAGCAACCCAGTAGATGGCAATAGGCTCGCCCCCTATTAAATGGAACTTAAACATAACTGGTGACACGTGGCTGTACTAGATAACTCTGCGTACACTTTCAGGGAATACAAGAGTGATGCTATGAAATATTTTTATTTTCTATTCCACAGTGCGTAGAAAACGTATCCCGCTCGAACTGTCCCGTGTGCCTCGAAGACATCCACACGTCCCGCATCCCGTGCCACATCCCGGACTGCGGACACCTGCTGCACCGGCCCTGCTTCGAACAGCTGCTGCATTCCGGACACTACGCCTGTCCCACATGCCAGACTAGCATGATTGATATGGCTAACGTGAGTTCATACCTTTATATTTTAGGTTATTAAATTGCAAATAAAAATTGAAAAAACTCCGATCAACGCATGTATCTTGCAGCTTTTTACCATGAAACACAAAGATTTTATTATTTAAGATTATCATTGCTTATTCGTTCATTGGTCGTTGGCGCATCGGTCATAATCACTGCTCTCAAGACGGTGAAAGAAAACATCGTGAAGAAACGGTCTTAGAACCAAAAAATTCGAAGACTTCCACAAACCCACACTGGGCCCGCGTGGTGGATTACGACCCACTCCTCACATAGAGGAGGCCTGTGACCTAGCGGAACATTATAGGCTGATTGATATTGTTTATTATAATTTAATTATTGAATATAACATTTGGTTAAGTAATAATAGCCGCACGGGTCGATCACGGGCTTGCCGGGGTTGGTCCGTAGATGGGTGACCATCTTTACATAACGTGCTTTCCGAGGCACGGAGGAGTCTTCCTCCGTGCCTCGGAAAGCACGTTAAGCCGTTGGTCACGGCTGTCATTCATGGATCTTTGACAGTCGGTACGGGTCGTCAGAAGCCCGAAAGTCTGACAACCAGTCTTACCAAGGGGTATTATACCACCCAGTAACTGGGTTGTGAAGGTCAGATAGGCAGTCGCCCCATGTAAAATACTGGTATTCAGCTGCATACGGTTAGATTGGAAGCCGACCCCAACATTGTTGGGAAAAGGCTAGGCAGATTCAACCATAAGTTGCTAGCTTGGAACGAATAGAAGTGTGGGTGTACGATTCAAAAAGCTTGACCAACCACCTGATACACCATCAGTAAGAAGCCATTTTCATTCCCAGAAAAATATCAACGTCAATGCTGAATTAAAGTCGAAAATCAATAAGCTGAACCGTTTGCCTCTATTTGTTTTGGTGCAGTCGTGGGCTAGTGGTAAAGTTTATTTATTTTTATCTTTATTATTGTTCATCATCATTTCGGCCGAAAGACGTTCACCTTTGGACGTAGGCCTCCCCCAAGCCTCGCCACTTCGAGTGATTTTGTGCTTCCCGCATCCAGCGGGTTCCTGCGGCCTTTACAAGGTCATCGGTCCATCTTGTGGTCTTCCAACGCTACGTCCTTCAGTTCGCGGTCGCCACTCCAGAACCTTTCGGCCCCATCGGCCATCTGCTCTGCGAGCAATGTGCCCTGCTCACTGCCAGTTACGTTTGTCAATAGAGATGATGCCTGGGTAAATAAAATAAAAGAAATTCCATTTAGTCCGTCAGTCAGATAATAAAAAAAATATTAGATACGTATTTTTTGCTTGATCATATTAATAAAAAAAGATACTTAGATAACACGCATTAAAGTTCGGGAGTGGGGGGCTCGCTACGTCACTTCTACGCGTGACGTCATGCCACATTTTAACTCAATGTATCGCCGTAACCTTTTGATTACGTAGAAAAAGAAAAAAATACGTGTCTAATTTATTTTAATAATATACATGACGGACAAAAAAAATTTTTTTTTTTCATCATCCCTATTCTTCAGGCTATGTTGGTTACCTTGGTTCTCCTGCGGATCTGTTCATTTCTGACTCGATCACGTAGGGAAACTCAAAGCACAGCCCTCTCCATTGCTCTTTGGGTGACGTTTAGCCTTCTAATAAGGCCCATTCGAGGACGAAACTCGTACTGCAATTTGCTTTAAATTATGTTGTTTCTTTTTTCAGTTGTGGAGTTATCTGGATTCTGAGGTAGCTGCGACACCGATGCCGCCGGAATACGCAGATTACAAGGCAACTATACTCTGCAAGGATTGCCATAAGGTAAATTATTTTAAAACGTCTTTAAATGCTTTCATTATTTAATTTTATTTCTAACTTCTCACGTAACCTTATGTACAAAAATATTCTTTACCTAACCGATTTTCTATTTGTACTTTATTACAGCTGTCGACCGTGAAGTTCCACGTAGTAGGACTGAAGTGCCAACACTGCGGCGCCTACAACACGTGCCAGACCAACGGATTTCATAAGTTAGTACACTTTACTACACAAGGGTCGAAATAGTCACATAATGAGAATTTTTAAGTTATCGATAATAGCATTATAATCTTTCCAAGCATTTATTTTACTTGTGACATAAGCACGCCTATGGAGTTCCTTATTTATTGACAGGCAACCATAGACGAAAAAATGCAATACTTCATGGACGCTGTTTGTTCATTAAAATAAAATTTAAATGACGAATATATGGAATATTGTCCAATCCAAGATGACCATGTACATAATTTTGATATCGATTTAAAGTAACGACTACCTAATTATAATAATATTCATTCATATTGGACTTATTGTAAATCACAAATCTTACAAATCTTGTAATTGTATTTATTTAAGAGTGAAGATAGTGAGAAGTGAGTGGTGATATTTGAATATCTGTACACCATAATATGTTGTGGTAGAATGTGTAGCACATAAACTAATATTAACACCATATTGTATAAAACTACATTCTTACAAATAAATAAATTCTGATTCTGTGTTAAATAAAAAGAAGTTTTAATACTTCTTCATAAATAAAGTCGATAGTTATAAGAAATCGAATCGGTAACGTATTAGGACATCACTAATTGATACTCGAGCCGTCAAAAGTAAAATAAATGGCTGGAAATGTTATAGGCTTCACTACGGTCATAAGTATAACGCTGGAAATATTATAGGCTTCACTAAGTATAAAGGAGCGCTCTATATTATTTTCCGTTGTTGTTCACAAGATTGCGATCTAATGATCAATAGTGGCTCTGACCCCGAATTTTAGTATGCCAGCTTGGGATGTCTGGGTAGTGGCATACTGGTTTAAGGGTATTTTTGCAGTCGTCAGATAAGTTTTATTGATGGAATAAATATGGCGGTTTGACAGCTTTTGTATAGAAAATATGTCAAACTGTCATATTTATTCTTCAGATAAAAGTTTTCTAAAAACCAGCCCTTACTCTACTCCGCGTTTATTAATAACGGTGTCTAAGTTTTTTTTTGCTTTAGAAAAAAGAAAAATTGTTTATTCTGTACAAACAAGAAAAAGACAAAATACACACTAATAAAAAGTAGCCAAAAGCCTTGTATTCAACACATAAAAGTTACTACACATTAGGGATTTGAATGCATTTTTTTGCAAAACCTCTCTTCCTTAGCTATTAACCCATTTTTATTTTTCCGCTCCTCATTTCAGGGACTCAAACAGTCCACAAGCAGGTGACTCATCCACCGCTACATCAACCTCGACAAGTCGCAGCGGATCGTCCTCCACCACATTCCCGGAATCGCGCGAAGAATCGCAGAACGACGAGTTACCGCGAGCCAATCCACTCGACGAACCGCCACAGGCTTGACACATCGTGTAGGCACGCGCTTGCTACACGACCACGACTAATCGCAGGCATGACTAGTCGCACGATCAGTCGTACGGCATGTCGGGAGTACAAAGTCGTTGATGGTGATGTTAATGTTATGTTTATTTTGAATCTACAAGAATGAAATCGTCCAACCCGACCATTTTTATTTGTCGTAATATAAGTGTCGTTTTTGATTTGGTCTTTGATTCTAATTTTGGATAAAATTTACAATATTGATTGTGATTTTAATGCTAATTTTTATTTTTATTTTGGATTATGATTTTGAATCCTGATTTGAATAGAATTATTTTTCATTATTATTTTTACTGATTTTTTTCTATTTAACTGAACTGAATATATTGTTTCAAAATGTATCACATTTATGTAAATGTAACTGTAAACCGGAAGAGCGGAAGTACCTAACACAAGCAAATTTTTGCTTAAAAGGTACTTCCTATCTATATAATGTTTTTCTTACATAAGTGAATGAAATAAAAATCTTTTTTTTTTTAAGTCTGTAAAGTCGATCAGTCGATGACAAATTGACATAATCAAATCAAATCAAATCAAACTTTATTTGTATTTATTTCAAATTATAATTGTGAGTAATGTATAGAAGATATTTTTTTAATATACATCGGACAATGTTTATGTCTCGTTCAGTAAAGTTTCGTCTTTTATTCCTGTCTGAGATTTCTAAAATGAGATCAGATATGAAAACTTTGATATTTAAGGCCCCTTTTTCTTACCTTTCCATCTTCGTAACTTCAAAAATTAATGTCAAAAGAAAGGTACACAAATTGTGAACTTTTTGATTTTTTCAGCCCTTTAGATTTTCTGTATTGAAATAATCAAATAATGATTGTTAGGGTCAGTCCATACTTGACTTACAACAAACGTAGCAGAGGCTAATGTAAATTATTTAGGAACTTTTGATTATTTTATTATTTACGAAAGTATATTTAATGGCTATATTTCATCATACAAGGAAGTAGATGCAAAATTAGGCATATTTTACTGTAGTACATACAGTAAAACTGATAAATACTAAAGCCATGTATGTTTTGAAAGTGAAGTGTATCCTAGATTTTTTATCACTACAGGGTGAAAACAAAAACTTTGAAAACTTGCGATAAGGGGGTGTTCTACCCGTCAATATGAATAACTTTTACAATCGGACCAACTAAGAATTCGCAAAAAAATCGACCTTCCCATGTAAAAATACATACCCGATTAGACCATTTTGAAACCCACCACCATTTTTTCACCAGATCATTTTTTTTTATGTCGAAATTTTTTTTGTGAATTCTAATTTGATCTTATAGTAAAAGTCATTCATATTGACGGGTAGAACACCCCCTTAAATTTTGTCGCATGTTTTCAAAGTCACCTGTATAGTTATATTTTCGTAAATATTATCCAAAATGGCCGACTCTATGATATAAAATAAGATTCATGCACCGATTGATTCGATCTCGCTCGTTAGTTGTGTAAATTTAATCTGTCCAGTATAGTATATAAGTAAAAAAAACTCCTGTACATAATGGCATATGATATTATGCACACTTCAGATATTGCTTATTAATTTGTCTGTGACAAAATATCAAATGAAAGATGGCAACGTCGCAAATAGCTGTCAAAATACTTAGCCATCTTTCTGAATGCATTAAAAGTTAAGAGGCCCACGAAGGATGTTTAGTTCATACAAACGAAAAACCAAAATAATGTGTAAATCAAACATATTCTTAAGGTAGTGTGTTTTAATTCCTATTGGATTACAGCATATCTAGGTTTCCAAACATATATTTTAAAAGGACACTGATTTGAAGACGAGATATGAGGAATTTAAAATTTCTATAGAAAACTTGTTTTTCTCATATTTCCTGTTTAAATCAATGTTCTTATTTAATATATATTTGGGAACCTAGATATTCTGTAATCCAATCGGAATAAATACACACTACCTTTAGAATATGTTTGATTTACAAATTATTTTGGTATTTCGTTTGTATGAACTACACATGCATCGGGGGCGTCTTAAGAGAGCGAATCATTATGCCATTGTGTTCAAGAGTTAACGTTGACGTTGTTTCAATTATCTAAATCTAATATATAAAATTAGGAACTTTACAGGGTGGCGATTAGGTTATCACATTAATTGAAACCACGTATTCAGTACATGATTCTGGAACCCACTGCGTTGAAATTTTTCGTTGGTTATTATAAAAAAAAACTGTTGTTTCCTACGTGGTCAAAATGTATGGAATAGCATTTTTTTTTATATATAATAACCGGCAAAAAATTTCAACACAGGGGACCACAGTCATGTCCTGAATATGTAGTTTCAATTAATGTGATAACCTAATCGCCACTCTGTATATGCTCATAGTTTCAAAAAGGTCATGCTTGACAATGCTGCTACTTTTTCTTGTATAATAACATTCTCAAATTTTAATTTACACCGCCCCCCGTCACTTTTAATTCGTCGCGTTACTTTTGTGAGGCCTTTGTTTTTCGTTTTTTTTTTAATGCCGAAAAACCGTTATCCAATTATATTTATTTTATTCATATTAAAACAATTGAATTTATTTTTTACAGTGGAATAATTTATTTAGGCGTAAAAAATTACTTACCGAAAAGGCGGGTTACTTTGACCTAGGGCATAACTTTGACCCAAATCGAGAGAAATGTTTAAACTGTCCGAAGTGTTGCGACCACACTACCGAACGTCGTAAGTCCTTCGGTAACTAATAAAAGGCGATATAGACGCGTACTTGAGGACCTTGTGTGGATTTAATGACACTAAACATCTGTCTCGATTTGGGCCAAAGTAACAAGCCCTTACTGTATTGATGAAAAAGAGGCATTTGTTAATATTCTTCCCGACGTATATTACAGCATTGGGTGCAAGATAAAGTAGCATCATTAAGAATACAACTTGTCCTTTAATAAGCATACGGTGAGTTGCACGAAACCAAGATTAGTTTAACGGAGACTTTAAATTGATGCTGTCACTTTCTTTTTGATACACAATGTAAGGGATGGGATGAATTTAAGTCTCCGTTAAACTAATGTTGGTTTCGTGCAACTCAACGATAGTCATATAATAATTTCAAATCAATGTTTTGTATTTAATCACGTGTTCCAATATAGTGTGCGGCTTAGTATAATCTGTGTACAGTACTGTCTTGAAATTATAGCTTTTTTATGAAATTTAATGTTTTCTAACCACGAAATTATTGTAAGGACACATAATTATTCCATAATAATAACAATATATATATATTTTTAATGATAAGATGACAGAAAAATAGTTTTGACTAAATATTGTTAAAAACGTTTGAAATTCTGATAGGAATCCATATGTTAAAGAAAAGCCAGTAGTCTTAAAGATCTGGCCAAACTAGGCGAATGCACGCGGGTTGCAGGACGCAAATGTGCGCGTTGAGTGTTCTAAGGCGAAATGGTATCGTAACGGGATTTAGAGCATTGGTACGGAGCATATATAATTTAAAAAAAAAATTGTTCTCTATGTATGACTCAATAATGCAATATGTGTGACTTCGCGCCAGTTTTGAACGCCTCCATAAAAGTTAGTTGACGAAATCGAGCTAATTTCGTCCCGCAACCTGCGCGTGAGTCGCTTCAGCTCAAAGCCTATGATGACGCTCAATAATTGTTTCAAGTAAGTGCACCATAAAAGTTAGACACTTAGGAAGAATCAAGAAATTAAAATTGTATAAAATTCTTGTATATTTTGTTATGCAGTGTGTGTAAACACATCGCCATCCCAAGAGTCGGGCTATGTTTAAAAGTCATCATGAGACATTAAAATGTGGCTGTACTAATGGTAAACTGATAAGTATACAGGCATATTGTTCGTCTGGACGGGTCAACAGTAAACACTTCACTATAGTATACGCCAACTTTCGCGGCAGCCGCGGTCATAATTGGAGCGAGATGACACGTGACTCCGTATGTCAGTTTTATTATGTTCACTGTTTTGCTCGCATGTTTCATGACTGCGACTGTTACGTCTTGGCGTTTAGTAGTACATTTGCCTACATGCTTAACTATTTTGCCGTGTGTACTTTAAGGGCCGGTTTTTTTATCCGTAGTTAACCAATGGTTAAACAAAGTTACTAAGTACTAATGGTTGAATTTGGCTAAATGTAAAAGGCTAAACATGAATGAGTTATGCCATTAGTTACTATTTTTTAATATGAATGAGCTAACATGAATACATTCATGTTTAGCCTTTCACATTTAGCCAAAATTCAACCATTAGTTACTATGTTTAACAATTGGTTGAGTTAACTACTGATCAAAAAACCGGCCCTAAATTCTAGAACATTTTGACAATTTTGAGTTTTAAGATATTTAAAGTTCCATTTTTCATTAATATTCTGCCGCCCGCCGTAAGGAAAAAGGACGAATCTAAAGAAATATTGAAATGTAGTAAAAAATATATTTTGTCCTGTTTAAACTATAAGATACAAAGGCAGATGCGTTTTTTAATAGTAAGAATTATTAGGTTTTCATTAAGTTTACGCCAATTTAAAAATACTGGTAGACGCGTCATTTTTTGCTGATTCCGAATATGTAAATAACCCTTTTGAAAAAAAAAATGCCAGATACGTCTTTTTTCCTTGTGACGGCAGTATTAGTGACCTGTTTTGAAAAGCAATATTATATTAAATTAATATGTGATAGAGTTTATTAAAAAAAAAAACCTTTACGTACATGTAATTATTCACATAACCGTTTCCCAGTATAAATAGTTTTAGAATATTTGCTAGATGTTTCTCAGTTTGTCATTGATAAAGTTAAGAGATTCAAAAATCTGCCTAGCCTTTTCGGATGCAACTGAATACCAGTATTTTACATAGAGCAACTGCCTATCTGACTACAACCCCGTGGTAATACGATACCCCTTGGTAAGACTGGCTGTCAGACTTTCGGGCTTCTGACGACCTGTAACGACTGTCAAAGATCCACGAATCACAGCTGCGTGCTTTGCGAGGTTAATTGTAATACATTTATGTATAGTAATTATGCTTAGCTTGATTAATACAGAATTTAGAGAACGTATGTTAAAAATAGATTGCAACATTGTGATATTGAGAACCCGGTGTGCTCGCCAACGAGCGGCAGTGGATTTAGACAGGATTATTAGTTTGTTCAATGTTTGCTCCATAGAGAATAAAAGTCATTATCGTCATCGTTTCTTTGTGTGATCTAATCAGAAATGAGAAGATTCGCCAGAGAACTCAAGGTAACCACATAAGCATAGCCTATAGAAAGAACGAAAACGGAAAAGTTTTGTTTCTCTTGTTATTCTGAACATTAAACAATGTGTAAGCTACTGAACTATTGCACATTATGAAAGTAGTTTGTTCAGAATCGATTTCTGTTATTTTTAATATACTTGGGTTTTTTTTATCCCATAAATCATTATAACTACTTACGTAAATTGCAGTCATACTTCCGCTGTACCTACATTCAAAACAAACCAAAATTGACGAAGTTCTACGCTAGACCCTTGTACGTGTGCGTGTGTAATGTGACCACAATTTTCTCCCACAATCGGTATAACTAATTTAATAATAAAATATAAGTAAAAATCTTTTTAAAAACAAGCGTTTATAGAACTAAAAGTACTAAATGAAACATACTTAAACATAGAACTTTAATATTCTCTTAAAAGCTTGAGGCGTGAACGTCCTTCTTACACTTAAGGATAAGCCTCAAACTTTTAAGAAAATATTAAAGTTCTATGTTTACGTAAGTTTTATTTAGTAATTTTAGTTCAATAAAAAGCTTGCTTTTAAAAAGATTTTTACTTTTTTCATATTCTTCTCAGCAAACGCTTTCATTTGATGTCCAAAAAAAATAATTAGTCCGCCGCGCCGTCTTGGGCCGCGGCCGCCATATTGGATATAGAATGACGTCACATAGCTTACCATGCATTGTCATCCAAACTAAACATGTATGCAAAATTTCATCTCCATCGGTTGAGGATAACTGCTTTAAAATTTAGTTGCAAGACTTGAGGCGTATATACATACATACAAACATTGCAAGTTAAATGAAAGCTTGTAAAAATAAACAATGTTTTATATAGGGCGACTGGTAATTAGTGACCGATATTTAAATACCTGATTGCACTCATGATGACAAACAACTTTTACTATGGGACCAAACCTGAAATCGCGAAAAAAATCAGTTGTTCCCTACATTTTGACAAGAAATGCAAACAAACATAAATGTAGGGAAAGCTGACTTTTTTTTATCCGCGTAGTGTATCACGCGGGCCCAGTGCGGGTGTATTATGATTATAAAATAATATTCTAATTGGGGTGTTTGGTGATGTACGTTAACTCCGGGACATGTAAAAGACCTCCAGTTACACAAATTACTCAAAAAGGAAGGACTCTAACTCTAAATCCTGGCTAAATCCATAAGTCGGTCTATATCCGTTTGAATACCAGACCTTAGCACTAAGTAGACTAATGTTTTAAATATTTCTAGGGGTGTGCAACTTGCGGCTGACTATTTATTTAAATTAAGGTGATTTATACATATTAATTTAGTCGACCAAACCAGTTGGTAATTGCCGAAATTGTTTATTGTTATAGCTTTCATTGCGTTCCATGTTTATTTATTTTATTAAAACGATTTTTTTTTGTATAATTACTTTGTTTGCATTTTTTTATTTGTTAGCTTTAATTTGTTGTGAAGCTTTAAAAAAACTTGTAAAGCTCCGTGCAGATCGAGAAGAGCACAAAGTAGAATATTTTTCTGGTATTGATTGATTTTAAGACGAGTCTCGGTCTCATAGCAAACAAAATCGTATGAGCGGGCTCGTGGATACCCAGTGAAGCCGTTAGATATCTGATTTCCGAGTCTGTTCTTTATGAAACTCTTAACACAAAATTGTCTGCCTTGTACTATTTTCAGTCTGCGCTTAGCCTAATGCTATAACGTTGGTTATTTCAGCGCCTGTTATTGTTTCAACACATATAACACTGGTCCATTTAAAATACAGCATATTATTCTATTAGAGATTCTTATTAAAGTGAAGTGTGTAATTTCTTCGTTAATTTTAAGCCACTAATGTGCGCCTTTATAATTTCCAACGTCACGATATTATCGTCCATTATGAATACTCTTTTAAATATCCGTTTATGTTTTATTACTACCCTGTGTTACCGTGATGCCGTGAACGTCTACGATAATATCGTCACGTTAAAAATTATAAAAATGCCCATACGGAGTCGAAAAGTACCTCTATAGAGAGGTGTACGAAATGTGAATTGACAAGTTAATAAGTATAACAAGTAATGTTAGATTGTTTTACTCTACTTATTTTTGTTTTGCGTTGTATGAACAAAAGAGAGTGCAGCTAATAAAATGCGATATTTATAATAGCAATAGTGTTGTTTCTTTTATAATTACCTACACTGCTATGTTTAATGAAGCTGAGCGGCAGTGGGCTGGCCGTGTCACTGACTCTGGCAGGGCCACCATCAGGGATTTTAATTTTGAGAACGCAAAAAAATTGTCGCTAATTAGTCGAAATTAGTCGCCAAATATCAGAATTAGTCGGTCACTGGTTCAAAAGATATAAGGGTTTATAGGTGGCCCTGCTGGAGAGAGTCTCCCCAGCAGGGCCACATTTATATCTCAAAAACTAGGACACCTAGCGAAGATCTGTTTTCTCCCATATTTAGTCGCCAATTAGTCGCAATTAGTCGCCAAATATCAGAATTAGTCGGTCCCTGGTTCAAAAGATATAAGGGTTTATAGGTGGCCCTGCTGGAGAGAGTCTCCCCAGCAGGGCCACATTTATATCTCAAAAACTAGGACACCTAGCGAAGATCTGTTTTCTCCCATATTTAGTCGCCAATTAGTCGCAATTAGTCGCCAAATATCAGAATTAGTCGGTCCCTGGTTCAAAAGATATAAGGGTTTATAGGTGGCCCTGCTGGAGAGAGTCTCCCCAGCAGGGCCACATTTATATCTCAAAAACTAGGACACCTAGCGAAGATCTGTTTTCTCCCATATTTAGTCGCCAATTAGTCGGAATCAGTCGCCAAGTTACAGATTTAGTCGGGTCTTAGTTTAGGAGATATAATGAGTTCAATTAGTAAGGTATAGTCCAAGAGCTAGATCGAAGAGTTCACGAAAAATTACCAAGAAAAAATATTTCTATTAATATGTGTAATATACTTTTAGTTTTATCGGTCTAAAGTCTTTAGAAATGTCCGAGAGAGATAAATCCTCAATTAAATTCATGTTTTTAATTACTAGTTTAGAGTGGCTTAAACTTCTTTGAAAACATTAAACCTTGCTCTTGGTCTATTTGGTGTCAAGATGTACAGTCGCATGCAACTGTTTTACCAGTTTACAATGTGAACCTCTAATTAACGTTAGAATAATAAAAAAATATCGTACCTATAGTAAAATGTTTAAAATACTAAAACGTATTGTCAATTGTAATCAAATTTTATTTTATAAAAATGAATTTTCAAAAAGTTCGTTTGATGTGTGTTGTGTTTGTGTGTATTTTGAGGTGGTTGTGAGTGTTGTGTAATGGAAAGGTACTGATGGGTAATGGAAAAATTTCGGAAGGAAAAGAAAAGAAAAAAAATATTTTTCCGATATTTTTCCAATACTTTTCCGATATTTTTCCAAACAACTGTGATTAAAGAAAGAAAAAAATAAGACTATTATGTGTACTCTGACATCAAGCAATGAACAATTATAGACTGCTCGAATACGAAACTTTTTGCTGTAGTTATTATTCTAAGGTCTTTTGCCTGCTTTGCATGTGTGTTACCTACTTTAGGTCTTTTTTTTTTTTTTTGTAACGTGCGTTTTGTTTGTGCAGAATAAACATCTTGCTTTCTTTTTTCTTTACTGGAAAATTTTAAATATCTAATCTTTAACAATTTATAATTCTTGCCATAATGTTTTCTTATTGGAAATTATATACTTACATAAATCAGAAGAAATTACAATGTGCACTATAAGTATCAAGTAGTTCTTTTTGGCCGGGTAGACGTGACGTGAGCCGACGACGATGCGCAGAATGCACAATTGGGAAAATACCATGTGCAGATGGGCAAGATGGCGGTTGCGCTCATTTCAACCCGCGGAGCAAATTGCGTAATAGGTACATCATTGGAATCAGTTTCTTTTTGACAATTCAAAAACATTCACTGCGTTATTTACGTTGTCGAGCAGATAATATTTCGAACATGCGAAGCAATGGATTAGCAATTTGCTTCAAAATGATTCAGATTTGATTGATACCTAGGTTGTAACGGAATTAGGGTGCTGGCCAAAAAGATTGGCCAGCACCCTAATTGACTAATTGGACTACTACTGTACTTAATCACGTCCAGGCGGAGCATTATACTGAACTGTTAGGTACTTGGTCCACATTCACAGGTTTTCCTTTATAACCGTCTCATCATTCTCCTGCCCTTGTACCCAATTTATTTGGGGTCGGCGCAACATGTCTGTTTCTTCCATAGTTCTCTATTAGTCGTCATCTCGGTAGTCACTCCCTTTCTGGCCATATCATCTTTCACACAGTCCATCCATCGTTTCTTTGGTCTTCCCTTACTCGTATAGCCCTCCACGTTCATACTCAACACTTTCCTGACGACATTTTCCTCATTCCTCCGCATCACATGCCCATACCATGACAACCGATTTACACACAACTTTTCAGTCACCGGTGTCACTTTCAGACTTCCTCTTACATACTCATTTCTTATTCTATCTATTCGCGTAATACCACACATCCCTCTTAGCATTCTCATCTCGGCTGCATGCAATTGCCTTTCATTCATTCTTTTTATGGCCCAACATTCTGATCCGTACAAGACAGCAGGTCTAACCATTGTTTTATAAATCTTCCCCTTGAGTTTAAGGGGAATGCGGGATTCGCAGATTGTTCCCGTGACCTGCTGCCATTTCATCCATCCAGTGTTAATTCTGTGCTTAACAGTCCGGTCTACTTCGCCATCGCTTTGCACAAGTGAACCAAGATACCGGAAGTCGGAGCAGACCGGGAGAAGCGCGCCATCAAGCGCTATGGCTCCAGCACTGGGGAGACCGCCGAAATCGCAGAACATATACTCGGTCTTGGTTCTGCTGATTTTCAAGCCGACATTCTCCAGTTTCCGTTGCCATTTCTCCAATCTGCTCTGGATCTCAGGTCCATCTTCACCGACAAGAACGATGTCGTCGGCAAATAGCATGCACCAGGGTGCCTCTTCCTGTATGTCCGCTGTCAGAGCGTCCATAATCAACAGGAAGATGTAAGGACTTAAAGCCGACCCCTGGTGCAAGCCTACCGCCACACTGAACTCGTCGGTGTTGCCAGCAGCCGACCGGACGTAGGTACAAGATTGACTGTACATAGCACGAATTAACTCTACATACTTCCCGGGCAAACCTTTCTCTTTCAAGGCCCACCACAAGACATCCTGAGGTACCCTATCATACGCTTTTTCCAGATCAATGAACACCATGTGCAAGTTATTGTGTGCACGTCTGTACTTCTCGCACAATTGGCGGAGTGCAAAAGTGGCGTCCACTGTTCCTCGACCTGGCATAAACCCAAACTGGTTTGGGGTAATCTCACTCTCCTCTCGCAATCTTTTCTCTATTATTTTCTCCCATACCTTCATACTATGGGACATAAGCTTTATCCCTCGATAGTTGTTGCAGTCCTGTACGTCACCTTTATTCTTGAAGATGGGCACTAGCGAACTATTGCACCATTCTTGTGGGATCGCTTCTTCATGCAACAACTTATTGAAGAATAAAGTCAGCCACATACATCCATCTTCTTTTAAACACTTCCATACTTCTACTGGTATGTCGTCTGGGCCCATGGCCTTTCCATTTTTCATACTTTGATCTGCCTTCCTTACTTCATCCATGCTAATTTCCCTCACCATACCCATATTTGTTTGTACCTCTTTGAGCACACCATTCCATTTATTCTCTTCGTTCATTAGCTTTTCAAAATAAAACTTCCATCGTTCTTTTATCTCGTCATCTTGGGACAGAACCTTACCGGCTTCATCTTTCATACACTTAATATGAATTATATCTCTCGTTCTCCTTTCTCTTGCTTTTGTAATCCGGTATAGCTCCTTCTGGCCTCTTGGGCTGTCCAGTGAGTCATACAACTTCTCCTGCGCCTTAGCTCTGGAAACTGCTACCACCTTTTTTGCCTTCCTCTTCCATTCTTTATAAATTCTCTTCTTATCTTCTTTCAGACTATGATTCCCGTTTTCTACACCCTGCCATTCTTTAAACGCAACTTTCTTTTCTTTAAGCATCTTTTGCACTTCTTCATTCCACCACCATGTATCCTTTTCTATCATGCCTTTCCCTTTCGATTCTCCAAACACGTCTTTTGCTACTCTCCTTATACAATCCGCCATCTCTTTCCAACTTTCATTCACAGTTCTTCCTTCCATATCCTTCATTTCGATCATTTTGTCTACCACTTGACTCTTAAACATACTTGCACATCCTCTTTTTCTATCATACGCCACCTGGTTTTTGGTGGGGGCCGTTCTTTGTACTTACTGGACGAGACACTGACCTCACATCCTGACTGGGGTGCATACACACTTACTATATTTATCACTAAACTTTCCATAATTACTTTCACAGCTATCACTCTATCACTCACTCGTTTAACATCCACCACACATTCATTCAATTCCCTATCCAAAACTATACCCACACCATTTCGCTTGCCATCGCTTCCACAGTAAAAGAACTTATATCCTTCTCCTATCTCTCTAGCCTTCGCACCCTTCCATTTCGTCTCTTGCAGACTCCTTTATAACCGTCTACAAGTTTTAAAAGATAGTAAGTTTCTCATGTACGGTGGTAGTACATATTGCAATTCCTCTAACATTAAAAAGCAAAAATGATTTTCTTTTGTCAATATTTTCTTGTTTCTTGGCACAAAAATCAGGGCATTCATACTCATTCATTTTAGAGGTATGATTAAGTTCGCTTGTATTGCGCTGTTCTTCTACAGCTGACTTAATTTTGGTGGGTTCTTTTCCTGAGTTTAGTTGATTTTCGGGTTTGTATAACTGGATCGGTTTTTCTCTGAAACTTGTTGGTGACATAAAACCCACCAACTGAAGATTTATTGTTTGTGTAGATGCAGTAGAAAATATTGATCATGATACTTTTCGCCAGTGATGATTCGGATTCTTCAACAGAATACCTAGATGTGTTAATGTAATAAAACCCTTTGAATGTAAATAAAACCCCTTAAACTCTGTGTTATTTTACTTACTGAAGTCAAAATTTTACAGTAAACAATACTTTTAAAACCGAAAAATTTCCAACTTTTGAAAAAAATTCGAAAAGGCTTCAACCCCTTTGAAATGTTGTTTTCGAAAATTCATGTATACGATCTTTATCATTTAAGTATAAAAATAAGTATTCGGGCCATTTTTAAGTCTATAGAACCAAGGAATAAGATTTTTCAAATAAACTGTATCCCCACGTTTCACCCCCATAAGGGTCGAATTTTGAAAAATCGTTTAGGATGTTTCCAAAACTTGTATTAAAGATTATTTATACAAAAAACAATGGCAGCTTCCCATACATTGTTTTATTTGAAATTAAATCACTACGTCTTGAAATGAAAAATACCTTATTTAACTCGGCGTCATCTTCTGAGCTAGTTTGTGCAACATTTTTTGTTAGAGAAGGGTCAGATTAATAGATATTCAATGTTGCAATTTTGAACAACGGTTAAGAGTTGTAAACTGTCAACAGTTGTCAATGTCAACCACCAATAAATATTTTTTAAGACTTTGAATACTAATCTTTTTAGTTCAGAATTGCCGTAACATTTGATATTTTCCTACTTTGCTACAATACTTTTAGCTAAGGAAGAACACAATAAACTCAAATATACAACAAAATAAATGTATTATTTATTTGAAGTCTTTCGACTTTCATTTAATGTGTTCTCCATGTTCAGGTAGGCGTGAATTATCGGGTAGGAAGGCAGTTTGTCAATAAAATAACACATATCACAATCACTCCACTTCTAGTTCTCCACAATTCAATCAAACACTTAGCAAAATAATTATAGATCGCTTAGATTAAGAGGGATGCGATTAAAATAAAATGTCCACCGACCACGAATTCAATGCTCGTTTTATAAGATGGCCGCCTCACCAGTTCTCGATGTTCATTTTTTAGGTTGACTTGTACAACAAGTCAATTAAGTCTAGAAAAGCGGAGGCGCCAACCATGTTCAGGTAGGCGTGGATTATCGGGTAGAAAGGCAGTATTTCAAAAAATAACACCTATCACAATCACCCCACTTCTAATTCTCGATAATTCAATCAAACACTTCAAAAAATAATAATAGATCGCTTAGATTAAGAGGGATGCGATTAAAATATAACGTCCACCGACCACATGGTTGCGTGCGCACCTTACAAAATTCGAAGTTACCTGCTCATTTTACAAGATGGCCGCCTTACCAGAGTGCTCGGTGTTCATTTTTGACGTTGCCATTTCTACAACATGTCAATTGACAGTCTAGAAAAGCGGAGGCGCCGACATATTATTTACTCCATGTAAATAAAATAAACTAAAAATGATAACAACACCACGACAATTATGCTGTACCTACCTACTATTTAGGAAAATAAACATAAAATGGCAATTTTAGTATTGCCAATCCAACCAATTTCCAATTTCCTAACCTTTTAGAACGAAGTAGTCAAAAAACTTTTCATTGAACATATTTTTTTATTTGGCCTTAATTAGATAATATGATAGCATAAAAGAACATAATTAATTGAATTTATTTTGTATAAGTGTGACTTTTAGACGTTCAAATAAGAATTCGCCATTAATCTTTTCGAGTTAATCAAGCCACGCAGTAAAATCCTCCCCTGCAAAATTGACTGCCCATTTTCACCCCGGTAGGGGTATATTTTCGGAAAACTCTGAAGAAAGTATTCTTTATTTTTAGTCTTATGTATAAATAGTGAGTTTAGAGTTAATCGGTCAGCGCGTTAAAATTCTTCAATACAAACTTTGACACACCCAATTCTCCTTTAGGGGGGATAGTTTAGAAAAACAAAAATGAAAAAGTTCATAATTAACATATATGTATTCGTGGCAAGTTTCAAGTTTATTAACTCAGGGAATAAGATTTTTCATACAAACAAAAACCCCCCTTTTCACCCCCTATAAGATTGAATTTCCAATAACCCCTTCTTAGTGCTCCCCTAAATTATAAAAGGTAGTAGTTTCGGCTGTGCGTTGATTTGTCAGTCGGTCAGTCATTTTATTCAATCAATCAGTCAGTCATTCATTCAGTCAGTCAGTAAATATGTTCAGTATAAATAAAACCCTTTAATTCATATGTTATTTTAATTCCTGTAGTCAACATTTTACAGTAAACAATATTTTTCCATATTGTTATTTTTCGGAAAAATAAACGGAAAAATTTCCAAGCTTTGAAAAATTTCCGAAAATTACCCATCACTAGTTGTGGGTATGGACGGGTTGAGTTTTTATTTTATCTTAACTGCACATTGTGTTGGATAAATAATTACACATACACATACACACATTACACACACACACACATACACATTACATCGTACATTATTGTATAAAAGTAATAAATTATTAATAAGTAATTTGTTTATAAGTAACGGATACAGCTTTCCTATGGTGGGTTGAAATTATGGACTAAGTTTATATTTATTTAATTCGAAACAAACATTCCTCCATAAGACGTCATAGATACTATCTAGAAAATACATAAAGTATTTTGTACTCGCTTGTACCACTGTATGGGGAAATTGAATTCTTTAATTTTTTTTTTAATTACACACCGACTAAATCTGTAACTTGGCGACTGATTCCGATTAATTGGCGACTAAATATGGGAGAAAACAGATCTTCGCTAGGTGTCCTAGTTTTTGGGATATAAATGTGGCCCTGCTGGGGAGACTCTCTCCAGCAGGGCCACCTATAAACCCTTATATCTTTTGAACCAGTGACCGACTAATTCTGATATTTGGCGACTAATTCCGACTAATTGGCGACTAAATATGGGAGAAAACAGATCTTCGCTAGGTGCCCTAGTTTTTGAGATATAAATTTGGCCCTGCTGGGGAGAGTCTCTCCAGCAGGGCCACCTATAAACCCTTATATCTTTTGAACCAGTGACCGACTAATTGTGATATTTGGCGACTAATTTCGACTAATTAGCGACTAATTTTTTGCGTTTTAAAAATTAAAATCCCTGATGGTGGCCCTGCCAGAGTCAGTGACACGGCCCTGCTGGAGAGAGTCTCCCCAGCAGGACCAAATTTATATGTCAAAAACTAGGGCACCTAGCGAAGATCTATTTTCTCCCATATTTAGTCGCCAATTAGTCGGAATTAGTCGCCAAATATCAGAATTAGTCGGTCACTGGTTCAAAAGATATAAGGGTTTATAGGTGGCCCTGCTGGAGAGACTCTCCCCAGCAGGGCCAAATTTATATCTCAAAAACTAGGGCACCTAGCGAAGATCTGTTTTCTCCCATATTTAGTCGCCAAATATCAGAATTAGTCGGTCACTGGTTCAAAAGATATAAGGGTTTATAGGTGGCCCTGCTGGAGAGAGTCTCCCCAGCAGGGCCACATTTATATCTCAAAGACTAGGACACCTAGCGAAGATCTGTTTTCTCCCATATTTAGTCGCCAATTAGTCGGAATCAGTCGCCAAGTTACAGATTTAGTCGGGTCTTAGTTAAGGAGATATAATGTGTTCAATTAGTAAGGTATAGTCCAAGAGCTAGATCGAAGAGTTCACGAAAAATTACCAAGAAAAAATATTTCTATTAATATGTGTAATATACTTTTAGTTTTATCGGTCTAAAGTCTTTAGAAATGTCCGAGAGAGATAAATTCTCAATTAAATTCAGGTTTTTATGTTTTTAATTTAGTAATTAAAAACATAAAAACCTGAATTTAATTGAGAATTTATCTCTCTCGGACAATTGAACGTCCGAAAACGCGCATGCGCGTCTGCCGCGCCTAATGAATTAACTTACGTGACGGGCAACTCGTTCTAAGCAGCTCGTCTGTACACGCGCATCTATCTTTTTCTTACTTACCGTAAATGAAACGGAGCGCAGCGATCTATCTGCCAGCGACTAAGTGGTAAGTGCACATTGTGTTGGATAAATAATTACACATACACATACACACATTACACACACACACACACATACACATTACATCGTACATTATTGTAGATTTGTTTATAAGTAATGAATACAGCTTTCCTATGGTGGGTTGAAATTATAGACTAAGTTTATATTTATTTAATTCGAAACAAACATTCCTCCATAAGACGTCATAGATACTATCTAGAAAATACATAAAGTATTTTGTACTCGCTTGTACCACTGTATGGGGAAATTGAATTCTTTAATATCTTTTTAATTACACACCAACTAAATCTGTAACTTGGCGACTGATTCCGACTAATTGGCGACTAAATATGGGAGAAAACAGATCTTCGCTAGGTGTCCTAGTTTTTGAGATATAAATGTGGCCCTGCTGGGGAGACTCTCTCCAGCAGGGCCACCTATAAACCCTTATATCTTTTGAACCAGTGACCGACTAATTCTGATATTTGGCGACTAATTCCGACTAATTGGCGACTAAATATGGAGAAAACAGATCTTCGCTAGGTGCCCTAGTTTTTGAGATATAAATTTGGCCCTGCTGGGGAGAGTCTCTCCAGCAGGGCCACCTATAAACCCTTATATCTTTTGAACCAGTGACCAATTCTGATATTTGGCGACTAATTTCGACTAATTAGCGACTAATTTTTTGCGTTTTCAAAATTAAAATCCCTGATGGTGGCCCTGCCAGAGTCAGTGACACGGGCTGGCCATGTTTATCGAAGGACCCTTGGCCGGTGGAGCAGACGAGTCCTGGAGTGGAGACCGCGTATTGGCAAGCGTAGTGTGGGACGAGCCCCAGTAGGGATGCCCGATTTTTTTACTTTGAATCGATCTTCTGGATCGTAACCTCGTGAATCGATTCACGACGTAATCGTAATGTATTGGATCGATCTTGGAAGATCGTATCGTAATTTTATAATAATAATAATGAAAAGCACAGTACTTACCTATGCATGCAATTTTGTAAATTGGTAGTATTTCCTTTCAATTTAACAATCTGTTAGTGTGTCACAATAATAAAAAAATGTCCAAACGTTTGATTTTGTTGGCGGGGCCATATTAAAAAGTATTTAAAAATATAGTCACGCTCACAGAGCAGATAGAACTCTTCCTATTGCAGTAATACAATAGGGATGATGACTAAAAAATGTTTTTTTGTCCGTCATGTAGATTATTAAAATACGTATTTTTTTCTTTTTCTACGTAATCAAAAGATTACGGCGATACATTGAGTTAAAATGTGGCATGACGTCACGTCTTCGTAGATTTTATACGTAGAAGTGACGTAGCAAGCCCCCACTCCCGAACTTTAATGCGAGTTATCTTAGTCATTTTTTATTAATATGATAAAGCAAAAAATACGTGTCTAAAATTTTTTTATTATCTGACTGACGGACTAAATAGAATTTCTTTTTTTTACCCAGGCATCATCCCTATTACAAAGAATGAAAGAAAACAAAATCAGAGAATGCTAACATATCGGACAATAAAATAAACAAAATATTATCACGATATCACCTACCTTCATATTTCATAGAATACCGCTATTGAATGTAAGTCCAAACTGATCTCATTCAATGTTTATGTATATAGGTAATCTTACTTTGTAATAGTTCGTACGGTACGTTTCGGTTGACGTTTATGTTTTAGTTGATACGATTTTTTCATACGATCTTCTTGGCGCATACGATTCTATCTGGCGAAGATCGCATCCTGTTGAATCGATTCCGAAAATCGGTAGATCGTATGGCCATGAATCGATCATCTGGAAGATCGATTCAGATCGGGCATCCCTACTCCCCAGCTAGATGGACTGACGACCTTAATTAAAAAAGATGGTTGGGTCAGACTGCGAAAGGCAGTGGACAGGGTGTTGTCGCGCAGCCGGGAGAGACCTGTGTCCAGCGGTGCACTGCGATAGGCTGTTGATTGTTATTATTATTTATTTATTTTTTACATTTCTCGGGACCCTGGGGTCCCGGACCTTTGGAAGGCGTGCGAGGAGCCGAAGCCAACTCGCAGAGGCCCCTTAAATTAATTTTAAATGATAAGGAGGCACCAACCGACCATTATCCATGTATGCACTATGCAAGTGCACCCAAGGACAACCACCGGTTGGTGCAGGACTATTGTTGTACGTGGAAACAAAACATTTTGGGCTATGGATCTGGGTGGCTAATATGGATTGGGTAACTTGAACTATGGAAGAACTATGTCCCCTGCCTGACCAATGTTATATATTATACACGGATAAAATGGCAGTGGGGTGACTTGCACACTCAATAATGGGCCCCCGGAAACGGCCGCTAGCACATAGTGACGTAGCGACAAGGGGGCAACACTTCCTGAGATGCTTGAGGAGTGGAGAGGTATTCCACGGCTATCAGGATAATCCCGGAAGTACGGTCAAGATCCCTACCAGCACCTTACTGGAATACCTCCTTATTATTATTATTATTATGATGCTCTGTTTAGTGTCATCTTTATATGGCTATTGGCGCCGATTCCCTTCTTCACAAACTAAACTAAATTTAAGTTCAGTGCATCTTTTTCTTTCTATTTCATTAGCAAAAAGTCAGATGATAAACATTAGTTTAGTCCTGTCAAATTAGTCAGCGCCTGACGTAAATTGAAGTATTTAGTAGCCAATTTTTTAACCTTTTCACCGCCAACGTAGACACAACGCGATGCCTCGCCAGCGCCAAGCTATAAATGTATAACGAAATATATAGTAAACAGTAGGGGCTCACCCCTACTGTTTACTACACCACCACCAGAGTTTTTGTTTTGCAAATTTTAAGACAAATAAGGGCTTCTTTTCTGTGGAATAATAAAAACAGGGTATTAGACAGTGCTACATTAAATAATAAAATGAAAAAAACCTGTTAAATACAGTACATTTTATTTTTATAACATAGCTAAATGAAGAGCTTCTAATGAAGTCGTGGCGCTGGTGGCACGAAAATCCGGAACTTTTATTGAAGTCGGTGGCGGTGAAAAGGTTAATCACGTCTAAACTTGTTTAAGGAGTATCTTAAACTTGACAGGACTAAACTAATATTTATAGTCTGTCCTTTTCTTAATGAAATAGAAAGAAAAAGATGCACTGAACTTAAATTTAGTTTAGTTTGAGAACAAGGGAATCAGCGCCAATGACAATTTAAACGATTCTCTGGAACATATTATTTAGAATAGGGTATTTTATTTGGATCTTATTACAACATAACTTCCCACCTGTATTATATATTTTTTAGATAATAATTTATATGGGTAACTGCTACAGTAATTGGCCACGCTCTATACTAAATGCCCACTCATAAGAGGTAGAAACAAGGTACTTGATGCAAGCAAGCTCATGAATGAAAAGCACAACAAATACATATATTTGTGCTTTTCATTGATGAGCTTGTTTGTACCTTTTTTATGAACGGCCAGTTACTATAACGTTGCCAATTACTAGCCTATAAGGTGTTAAAATTAAGAGGTGGCTTAACTCTCGAACTGAATAACTGTTATTATACCCTGAGTCTCTAATTCAGATCAGCTGCTCTCGACATTTTGACGGGTTATGCGAACATAAATGTAGGGAGCAGCTGATTTTTTTCGCAATTTCGGGTTTGGTCCTATAATAAAAGTTGTTTGTTATCATGAGTACAATCATGTCTTTAAGTATCGATCACTAATTACCAGTCACCCTATATATGTTTGATAGTACCTAGTCAAATACTCTTCTATTGGCTAGTAGGTAAGTACTCACCTCAACTCAAGAAGCAAACACTTTTGCAATAAAAATACAAAATGCTTTGCAAAAACATTTTATTCATCAAAACGTTGTTACAAAAAACTATAAAACGCTTTCCTAAACTAGGAATGATTTGGGAATGTATGAAGCATACGGTACACTTGAGGTCAAAATTCTTTATTTTATATTAGAATATTTCGCTGCTTTGCATGAATACCCGCACAACCCAAAATTTTGAAATTAGTGGTTTATAACAGAGCCCAATGCAAAATAGTCCTTATTTCATGGTTAGTAGGACTCACATTCATAACGGCAAAACCACCGATTATGCCGTTATGAATGTGAGTCTTACTGACCATGAAATAAGGACTATTTTGCATTGGGCTGTGTTATAAACCACTAATTTCAAAATTTTGGTTTGTGCGGGTATTTATGCAAAGCAGCGATTTGTTAGAATATAATTCAGATTAATATTTTTTAAACAAACAATCGTTATAATATGTTACTTATATTCCTAACATAATGACGGGTTGTCTATGGCACGGGTCACAAAAGTCAAGGACTTGGGAGTAGGATTTAACACCGGTTTAAATTTTCATGAGCACATCATGCGTAGCTGCAAAATAGTTGAAAAGAGCGTATAGAAATTTAGGTTTCATGCTTAGCACGGTCAGAACCTTCACGAACGTGAAAGCTATTTTAACATTATATAGGGTGTAAGTGCAAACATTGGCTAAATTTTAAGGGGTCATTGTACCTACTCATCATTACGAACAACTATGAGACCAAAACTGAAATCGCGAAGAAAAAATCAGCTGTTCAGTACATTTATGTTCGCATAAATCGTCAAAATGTAGGGGAACAGCTGATTTTGTTGCGATTTCAGGTTTGGTCTCATAGTAAAAGTTGTTCATAATGATAAGTACAATGACCCCTTAAAAGGTTGACAATGTTTACAGTTACATTCCGTATAATGCATTGGTAAGGAGCCAGTTAGAACATAATGCATCATCATGCATTGATGTGTGTATAATCTGGGCTCCGCATGAAGCTAAATATAGGCTCATGCTGGAGAGGGTACAAATAAGTTTATAAGATATTTATATAAAAGTTATTACGGAGTCTATCCCTTTTACCCGTTCATGTATCCAACCTTATTTATTTTAGGTATGGGAGGAGACAATGAGCTTATTAGGTTAGGAGGGATCTTGCACTCACATTATCATTATATATAATAATAATAATATCCTAGGACATTGTTCACACGCGGTCATCTGATCCCAAACTAAGCAGAGCTTGTACTATGGAAACCAGATAACTGATATACTACATACACTACTTTTTTTTTGTAAATACATACTTATATAGATAATTACACCCAGACTCAGGACAAACAGACATGTTCATGCACACAAATGTTTGTCCTGGATGGGAATCGAACCCACGACCAGCGGCATGGCAGGTGGTATCTTAACCAACCACGCCAACTGGCCTGTCTAATACTGAGCGGGAAGGTGCATAATGCACTTATTTTAGAGCCTGTGTCTGTGCGTTCCGGACAGGTACGTGAGGCGATGTCGGCAGCCGCCACTGCTAGTGGAACCGCGCACTCGCAGTTCGGACCAACCTTTTAAGAGGTCGTATACGCAATTTTGCCGATTTACGTGATTTTACAGTTAAAATACTGTATGTCTATAAGTTTTAATGCATAGCATGCAAGAACATTTCCATTATGATCTAATGAATGAGTTAATTTTTGTTTTGCGTCGAGTAAAAAATGCGAGATTTAGGTTCTTTTAAAAGATTTTTCCTTACCAATTTTTTTAAAGTGTTTTGCTTTTTTGGTTTCAGGAAATGGATTTAGAACTGAAGTTTATTTCTGTTGTTTCAATTTTATGAACGACAGTTCTAAGTAGCCGAAGTCAAAAGCAATTCTTTACCCATTTTCTCTAAAAGACTAGGTTAAATATTTTTTACTCAAATTTTTTATATGAAAGTGGTAAAAAGTGATGCGTACATTGTACAGCTTGCACAGTTTTTCATACCCTTTAGATTTCAAAACGATTCATAAATCAAAAATTCACAAAATAGTCGTTTTAGGTAGATTAATCAAAATTTAATAATAAAAATAAAAAAGTAGCATTAGATTATAATTGAAATAAACTTTCTTACAATATTTTAATTATAAAATCACGTAAATCAGCGAAATCGGTAAAATTTCAAACCCTGATGCGTGCAGTGCACGCCCAATCTCATGGCGAGTGAGACGGACTTATTCTGTTGGTCTCTTGAGTGAATTCACTATGCATTGTTTGTTTGTATTATCGAGTAAATTAGGATACACGCATTTATCGCATTGGGTTACCATGTAATGGTAGATGTCTATAAATAAATAAATGTTTCTATAGTACCTAGCAGTATCTCACGGGAGCTTGTGCACATTGGCATAAGGTTCAAATTACAATGATTGACACGAACTCGTGACATGAAACAACTATCATATTTTTTCCCTTAAGTGTACCACAAATTTGAGTTATTTTACACATATAATATAACAGCATGAATAAGAAGATACAATTTCAGAATAAATTCTATCACTTAATTTTAATTTTATACCGAAAGCATAATTTATTCGGTGTCAATTTCACCAAAGCAACTAAACTACGTTCAAGAGTTGTCAATATCAATATTCCACAAAAATGTTGACACTGACAGCTCTTGAACGCGGTTTACATGTGCTGATAGCGGATCGCGTTCAGTTTCTTTGGTGAAGTTCACCCTAAATGAAAAATAAATTACTAAAAGGAACTTTGGGTGTGCTGTAAAACAATATTGCAGCGACAAGAATTACATGATTTTCCAATAGTTTTATTTTTAAAAGACAAGATGAAAACATGATTATTTAGTTTATTACTTACTTCTTATTGATTATAAAAATATAACTTTTATATGAGCTTAAAAAATAGTGATTTTATATATAAGTAATATTGTTAAAATAACTGCAATATAAGTATACCTACAGTTGGTAAACGAGAAGCATACTGGCTTCTGAGTGCGGAATTCACCAATGAAACTGAGCGCAATCAGTACGTAAACCAGGTTTAAGAGCCGTCAGTGTCATTATTTTCTTTGGAATATTGACACTGACAGCACTTGAACTCGGTTTAGATGTGCTGATCGCGTTCAGTTTTATTGGTGAAATTAGCACTAAATGCGATATCTTTATTTATTACACTGCACACGAAAAACATGATAATTATTTTAATCTTTTAAATTATTTCATTGCCGATTTTGCTTACGTCGAAATACATTTAATTCCATAGCAACGGTTATCAAAAGCTACAAATATTGTTGAATGAGCAATAGTTACAATTGAGCTCATTGCGCGCGTAAAAAAATAACAGCACGCGGCCGCGGACACATCGAGCTAAAAAGAGACAGGGCATTAGTGACAGAGACATAACACATAACGTCACCTCTGTATTCCCTGAAGGGTTAGGCTGAGATGCAACTATAGTACACCCACATTTCGCAAGCTATGTGTAAGTAATAGGGAAGTGAGCCTACTGCTCTCAAACGGGCACAAATCCAGACTTCAGGCTGCTACTGAGAAATTCCAGATGGAAAAACTCAATCACACTTTGACCTGGTAATCGGACCCAGGACCTCATGCTCAGAAGTAGCGCTTGCGACCACGAGACCAACGCGGCAGTCGCAGACAGAGACGACTCTTAAAAAGCCGATGTGTCATTTTCACGGCCGCTGTCTGTATATTATACAGTGTTCTGAAGCTGGGTGCAAAGCCTAAAGGGAGTGATAGTTGACACCATTTACAGCATCTGAGCCATACACAACTTTTAGTTTTTTAATTTTTTTTTTTTTTAATAACAGATGTTTGGAACTTGGTTTAATACATTAAGTAACACGTCAGAACCACCTCAAAAAAGAAAAAAAAAACAATATACCAACTTTCACTGGGTCATTGTTGACAAGTAACTGTCAGAAATTGGGTTATTAAAAAAAAACTAAAAATACAAGTTAAAAATAAAAACAAAACTACGTTATTTAAGGCATGTATAACTGAAAATGCTATAAAGGCTGTCAACTATCACCTTCCAAAGGCTTTGCATCCAACTTCCAAACATCCTGTATAACTTCACATATATAAACTCACGCCTTTTTTGCATTGGAGTACATAGGCAGTAACTACATAACGTATTAATTTATTTATTTTACTAGCAACCTGCCCCTGCTTCGCCTGGTTTTCACGACTTGACAAAACATCAAGATGTATTTATTATAAGTAATTTTAATATTAATACACACAAACCTTATATATTCTCTAAATGATGGTGAAAATCGCATCAAAATCCGTTGCGAAGTTTAGAAGAACAACGCGGTCACACAGACAGACACAAAAAGCGAACTTAATTTTCTAAAGCTCATTTTCACCACACATCCCTAAACGAGTTTAAAATATCATTCAGTCTCTGTCATCTTCAAACAATTGAAAGAAACGTAACGATGTTTTAAACTCGTTTAGCGATAAAAGCATAAGAAATTTCCAATGTCGTTTCAACAAATGGTGACTAAATAGATTTAATTACATTTTTTTTTTTTTAATATTGCACTACTTTCTACTTTATAAAAAAGTATAAACTAAAAATATTAAATTAAAAGGTGTTAAAAATAAATAATTATGATAATTTTAAAGCACGCCAATACATAGATATTTCGTTGCTAGCTTGTATGATAAATGGCATTATTTTCATACTTAAGCTACGTTTAAAACTAAATCACACCAAAAAAATATTTAAATATTTTACAGATTTTTTCGTCACTAGGTATATAACAAACCATTGAGTTTGATTGGATTCCTTTACATTTGTTTTAAATTACAATAAGTACGTTGATCTGTTTTTTATTTTCTACCTACTACTCATAAATACTGAAATAAATAACTTCTTCTTATAAGTCAAAATTACATTTGTTTACATTAATATCAGGGCCCAGCAAGAGCCATTACTAACTTATTTTAAAATTATATTAGGCACTATGTCAAACAGCACCTATTAAGGCCCCAATTCGAAAAATCCTATCCTAATATTTTTTCAATTATAGGTGTTAAAATATGTTTTTTTTTATACTTAAGTACAAGGGTTTACTTTTTTAATATTATTTTTGCTTTACTCCTTAAAAGTGAAAAAGTGGACTCAAGGATTTTTCGAATTGGAGCACCCATTTACACGATGGAGGTTTCTTTCATGTGGAATACAATACAATAAAACTGAAACAGCAAATGACATGCATCGCCCAAACACTGTTTAGAAGGTGCAATTTTTACTGTTGTTTCAGCTTATGGTAGTAGCAACAGTAAAAATTGCACCTACGTGCGAGTTGGTAGATGTCACATGTCTTCGAATTTTTGGTTCTAAGACATGCCGGTTTCCTCAAAACGGTGAACTGCCACATGGCAAAATGGTGCCTGTACTTAAATAATGCTTAATTATATAAGCACCAGGTATTAACACCGTAGCATTTAACTGGGGTTAGCTTCCTATGAACTTCTATTTAAATGCATTGCTTTAGTTAAAACCTGCATCTTGTTATTTACATTGCTTGTAATACATTGGCGCTGAATTTGTTGTCAACCAACTCATAGTGGCATCAGGATCTTTTGACGCGTGGCAATACTCGAAACTAGCTGCCACTTGTTTTTTCAACACACTAAAAAAAATATTGCTTACCAACAGGGCCCCCGACGTCATTCGAGCGCCAAAATATCCTAGCATAGTAGGCAGTGTAAAGCTTTGGATTCCCAGGAAATCGGTTCCGTCATATTAAAATGGCCGCCATGGAAATCTGTAATTTTCACCAGTATTTGATATTAAGGGGGGGGGGGTAAGACCAGGTCATCCCAAAAAATGACTATTTCATGAAATCTTGACATTTTAGGATTATACTAACTTAAGGAGTTGTATTACTGATTCTATTGTATATAATTCTGTAAAAACATTAGTTACTGCCGCAAATCATACTTTATTTAACATACAACTTAATACTGACTTGCAAATTGCAAAAAAAACGTAAGAAAATTTTAATTTCACGGGCTACCCTGACGCTTCCTCCTTAAGGCATTGACCGTGATTTTTGCGTAAATTGGACCACTTTGGCGTTCTTATTCTGAGAAACTGAAAGACTTCGCTTTCGACCTATTGAGTGGTGAAGAATAGTTATCAGTATAGTCCATAGCGGCCTCGCTTTTCGCAATTTTTTGTTATCTATATAAATGAAGCCAAAATTCCGAATCTTTTCATAAAATGCGCGACTGCCTTTTTTCAAGCTCGTGGTTTGACTATTGTACAAAAAATGAAATAAAAAATATATAATAATATCTCTTAAGTAGTGTTTTAGTTCATAGCCGCCTCAAAATTTTGAAATATGTATGGAATAATAATAATTACTGCGTAAAGTCAGAATATGTGTCTGAGGTTAGAATGTAAACCCCTTTTTGTGTTTACTTGGTGAACAAGAGAATCAGCCCCATATTTTACTAAATAAAACATATTTCGCGCGTTTTAGTAATTGTAATGTCTGAGATCATATTCTAACAGAACTATTGGTTAGTTAACAATATGGCGTTTGTGAGATAGGCATTTTATCATCACTTTATAATTAAATACAGTGTTTTTATAGCTAAGCACCTGTGATAGACTATGTCCTTTTGATGGTGATTTGCTTGACACAGTAAACCAACGATTTGCAGTACCCAGGCGTTAATATGACACTCCAAGCTTTAGAAAGGCGACCGTTTCCTTCTGAATCTGAATGATTTTGAAGCATACTGCCAGTCCATCGCTTCTTATGTTCGAAAAATTTGTCTGTTCAACAACGTAAATAACGCAATGAAAGTTGTTGAACTGTCAAAATGAAAGCCATTGCTACTGTGTGTTACGCAATAACCCCGCAGGTAGAGTGACAGAGCTGACGCTCTGCAAAGCCAAGCTTTTACTGAAACTCGGTGTACCAGGGCCGTCTTTTCCATTGGCTTCTCTGGATAAGTGGTCTCTGGTCCCGCGATTCATGGGGCCCCCTATTTTTTGCCAATGTCGTAGCTAGGGGCTATCAGAGGCAGGGTGCAAAAAATTTCGAGCTCGCTTCACTCGCTCTTGCATCCTTGATTCTTCATAGGGGCTTAGTTTCCTAAAGTACCCAGGTCCTCCAATAGGTTTAAAACGGCCCTGGGTCTGCAATGTTTACTGCCAGGCACTGCACACTTGTCCTGACACCGATAAATCAATCGAAAACTATCCATAATTTGTTTTGATGTCTTTCTGATAAGCAACCATGCATCTTGAAGCATTTAGATTACCTAATTGTGTCATGCAAATCATTACAAAATGAACTAAGAATACACATGCATACATACATAAACTCACACCTTTTTCCCATGGGCTTAGGCAGAAACTACAGAACGCCACCGAACTAAGAATAGTTGTTTAATTTTTGAACCATTATCAGAGGTCAATTTATAAATTAATTTCATGTGTGTCTGGACACATACCGGATTAATCCGGTATGCATAAAAATAATTTGGTATAATCTAAATCAAAACAGACTGATTAAAGCGTTTATTAATTACTGTTTTTTTTTCGAGTTGAAACTAAAAGCATAGGTTATTAATATTATTATATTAGTCGAAAAGGATTTGGAACCAGCATTTTAAATATTCCAAAGCCAAAAAAGCTTATTATCAAATACTCGATTCAATTTCGAGCAACAGCAGCGCGCTTAGAAGTTTACATCGCAAATAAGCATTCATGATTGAACCTGCTTAGGAGCCATGCATAAATTACGCCAGACGTTAAGAGGGAGGGAAGGGGTCAACAAAGTGTGACATCGTGTGAAAAGGAGGGCGACGAGCTTCGTGACGTCATAAATCTAAAGTATTAAAACTCTACTTAGGGCCGGTTTTTTGATCCATAGTTAACTCAAGCAATGGTTAAACATAGTAACTAATGGTTGAATTTTAGCTAAATGTGTTTGCCAAAATGCCATTAGTTACTATCCGTACTTTAACTATTACCAACTCTCAAATTTAAAATTGCAGAATATGTGACGTCACTCCCAGTCGCACGAATACGACGTATGTCAAAAATTAAAAAAATCGTGTGATGTAATTTATGTATGGCCCCTTAGTACGATCGCTTCTCTGAATGCCTTAAAAGCCGCATCACAAAGCTTTACCGTTTATAGAAAATTTATGAGCGCTGCGAGACTGACTCCGCCATCAAAGACAGCTGTAACAATTTTCTACTTAATTGAAAGCCTTACGTTACATTAAGGAAGTCCGTGGAAGTCGAAGTCGGTGTATAGCTGTTCAACACGCCTATATACTTCGTCACAGGATGATAACGTTTGTGGTAAGATGGCAAACGCAGCTGTTAGGCTTTCGTCTGAGCCAAAGATCTGTAACAGAAGGGAAATATATTATTTAGTAAGTTTATTGTAAAAAATGGAAAATTATACCCGTGAGTCCTGTGCTGGCGAAATGTGTTTAAATTAATTAAAATCTGCCGCGTTTTCGACGTTATCTTTTGAGGAAAAAATTTAATTGATTGCAAAGGTGTGTGGGTTGGACTTTTTTTTAAATCTGAAATCTCTGTGCACGCCACTGCAAATAGACCTTGTCGTTTTATGACGTGCAAGTGACATTCAACCAAAGGCCGTTTGTACACCGCCACGTCAATGGAACGAGAACGAGGTGACGACGCCGAAGTAGCGATACATACATTAATGGCTAGTTTACACAATGCGAGCTAGCGTGCGAGTCAGCCTACCGAGTAGCTGCAGTCCAGCAACTCGCACTTTGAGGACGTATCATACGAGTTAGTTGCACTTGCGAGTTGGACAGTAGCTCGCAGCCGAATAACTGAGTCGCATTTCTACAGGTTTTTCGTGATTATTTTATTACATTATAGAATATTCTCAATTTTTATGAGTAAATACAAAAATAACTGTAAAAAATAGCTTACGTACTTATAAATACCAACGATTTATTAAAAAATACGAGTATATTAAAAAAATAGTAATTTGATTTAAATGTATTAAAATAATCATGAAAAACCTGTAGAAATGCGACCTTGCCAGTCCGCGCGGAATAAACGCTCTTAACACATTTTTTGTTTTCGTGCGAGTTAGCGTGCGAGTCCGGCGTACCGAGTAGCTGCAGTGTAGCAACTCGCACTGTGTAAACAGCCAAGGCAAGCAGAGATAGTGACATGCAGGTACACAGTGCGAGCCGCTGTCCACTGTCTAGTCAGCAGCTGGCACTGTGTAAACCAGCCATTACTATGGCCGCTTGTCCTCCGCACACCGGCACCGGGACCTCACGTTCGTTTCTCGTTGACGCCCCGTTGACGTTGTGCGATGCACAAACAGTGTTAGGGTGATATAGCAAATACGAGGACGACTATATTTAACACGTTCACTGTCCAGCCAAAATGTCGAAATTAGCTCTCACGTCCAATTTACTTTTTCGTTCCTATGTACTGAGGTACTTGCCTTTACACCACTTCAGGTCCTTAGAGGCCATAAAAGTTGAAGGAACCCTTTTAAATTTATTTTTAAGTTCAATTTTCAAAGCTTTGTAAGTCCTAAATAAATAAAAAAAACCGATGGCTCATTGCTTTTTTTATTTTACCTACATAATTGCTCATACGTTCATGTATAATGTGTTTGTGTGTGTTTCCACGAAGTAAGAACCCATTATGTATGAAAAGTACAGTGACCCACATGTATAGCACGGACGTCTCGTTTCAATCCAAGTGTTAAGTATGACTTGCAGAACTAGATTTCGCCTTAAGCAGCTAAGAGAGATCTTTCAAATATCGTCCATAGAACGAGTGGGATATCGTTGTTTAGAGCTCGTTTAGTAGATAAATACTGTATTTTTGTTTTACAGAATTTTGTTCCAAAGAATTTTATAAATTCCCATTAACCTATGAACTTAAAATTTGGTGCTATGTCTAAATAATAGAACTGGCCTAGATTATTCTTCTTATAGCGTGTCGATGGCAATCTATACAGGATCAAATTAAATTAGCTAGCGAAGCTCCGCAGACGTGATAGGTAGGTATAGATATAGAAACACAATAAACCAAAAAAAAAAAACGCGCGGTAGCCACCACGTCTTCGGAGTTTCGCTAGTTAATTTAATTTGACCCTGTATAGAGTCATCTAAGAATTTGGCTGCGAGCTTGGTTTACTAACCTATTTAATTGTCTTACTTGGCTTACTAACTTATTTAATTGGTTGTTCACAATATCTTTACTCCTCTCCGCTTTGGTTGAAGACCAGCAATAAGTTCGTTTGCAATGATTCTCCGCAGTTAAAAGTATTTAAGCAATAAATGATAACAATGCATTGCCGTGCTATTATCATGGTTATTAAGCTAAATGTGATAACTCACATTACGGAACGCATTGGTGCGGTCGCGTGAGAACACGTTGCCTGCATAATGCATAGGTATGCATTATGCAGGCAATAGATACGCGTAGCTAGGCTAGCTACTCGTATCTATTTTAACCTTACCCTTAGAAGGTCATCATAAAATATCTAGTTTTATATTATAGATACCATACTAAGTTGTTTATTCAGTGTTTCGTTCTTATAAAATACATTTTTAAACAGTTAAAAATATAAAAAATAATGGTCCGCCAGTGTCGGGAGCAGGGTCCAGGGTGGTTAGGGCTGCAGAGACAGAGAGAGCCTCGAAAGATGTTGGTCGAGGCTTTCGGCTATCAGGCCGTTCGGCGTTACTACAATCGGCACAATGACAGCCGAGCTCACATTCCACATGAGAACAACCTCGTGAGTTAAGTCGAGATATTTTATTTGTTTCTCTTCCTCAGCTTCCACGAGGTTCTCGTCATGTGGAATAGTAACATCGACAATCATTGCGCAGCGCACTAATCGATCTATCACCACTATATCAGGCTTATTGGCGACAAAAGTCCTGTCAGTAATGATAAACCGAGCCCAGTACAACGTGACATGGTAACATTTTCGAGAACTGAAGAAAAGTTTATATTTCAAAGCAAGTTGCTGGTGAATAATCCTGGCCACTTGGTTATGCCTGTGCAAGGACTCGCCGTTAGCCAGACGAGAACAACCAGAGATATTATGTCTGGTGGCATGCCCGGCACACGTCAACCGTCCCATCCTTCATAATATGTCTCCGATAGTTATTCTTCAAGATAACTTCGTCCACAGAGAGAGTCACAGAGTGAGTATGTGTGTCTTGCACAGACGAAACCTTCAGTTTCCCCGAAAAGGTCACCGAAACGAAGCCAGGATACGGACGCTAAGAAATCTACACCGGGCTCGTGAAGAGCCCGATAGAAGCGCCCGTGAAGCTCCTTGGTTTGCCATACCTTCTTGCGATCATCGGTAGTTAGTATCATAGGTTTGCGCCAGTTTTCTTTAGCCAAGGAGAGCGGGGTGAGGCCATGTCCACTGCGACCACATCACGATGCATACCCACTTCGGCTTTTAAAAAAATATTCCCTGAGGCTGCATACCTCGCGGTAGTGGAGGGTCTTCGCATTTAAAAAGCCTCGACCTCCGCACTTCCGCGAGATGTACATCCCAGTGCGGGGTTCGAAACTGTACAGTCTCATCACCGACGATCGTGAGTGATGCATCCGGTTTGCGGTCAGCAGAGTACGGACCCTCCTATCCATGGCGTCGAGTTCGGTTTGAGTCCATTTGAGTATGCCGAAAGAGTACTTCAAGACCGGCATATCCCAACCGTTGAAGGCGCGCACCTTGTTTCAGCCAGAAAGAAGACTAATTGATACCTTCTTCAGGCGGCCAAAGAAGCGCTCCTTCAACGATTGCTTCATGTCAGCATCGTTGATCCCTAACGCTTCCGACATACCCAAATACTTATAGCTTTCAGATGAGGAGAGAGATCTAAGGCGTATAGAATCCAAGGGCTGAATTTCCTCAGATTCCATAATCTCCCCTCGCTATACGAGTACATGCATGACTGCACATTTGTCCACACCAAATTCCATCCTGATGGCGCTACAGTTTCAGTAAGTTTCAGTAACCTTCAGTAGCTCATCATCAGTCGCAATTTGTTGGGGGCAGAGTTTTAAACCATCCATGTAGAGTTGACGTATGACCTGACCATCTCTCTTCAGCGGATAGCCTAGCCCTGAATCCTCCAGCAGTGTGCTTAGAGGATTCAGGGCTAAGCAGAACCATAGTGGACTCAAACTGTCGCCCTGAAATATTCCGTTTAATCCATACAGCCTCATCATTCCCCTGCATCTGTCGTCACCCGGGATAGCGAAAGACCGTCTTCCATTGCCCCATACACGACTCAAGGAAGGTGCGTGGGTGAGCCATGTATGTGGCACCGAATAGTAGGCCTTCTTATAATCTATCCAGCATGTCGACAGATCCTTGCGGGATCGACGAACCTGTTGACTTATGGCCATGTCGATGAGGAGTAGCTCCTTATTACCACGGGACCCATTCCTACATCCATTTTGAGAGGCAGATATAATCGAGTTACGCTTCGAAATGGACGTCGGGCAAATAGCTGTGATGGTTTATCTTCAAATAAACCTCTCCGTGTCAAAAGACATCACGATGTAATTTGAACACTCCATAAAGAATAACACGTCTGCCCGCGGCGCCGTGGACACTGGCGCACGATCCTACAATTCTTCGAATCCCAGTGGTCGCGGCGGCCAGCGGGTCGCAGGTACGTCGCAATGATCTCATTGGCCACTTGCGGCTAAGTGCGCGCATTGATGAATGCATACATTTCGCTGGCCGCCATTCAGTTCAATTAGTCATCATCAGAAGATTTTATCATTTTTATTTTTTTATGTATACTATCAATGCACACTTGCTTTTCCAATTCACTTAGACATTGGCAGAATGGTCGTCATCGGATTTGCTTGCCATAAAAAAAATAGAGCAGAAGAAATTCGTTCCAACAATTAATCAAGTCTGTGTTATCGGGACAGATCAAAAGAAACGAATACAATAAACAAATGGCGGAAGAACCGAACGTCATCATAACACTCCAATCATGATAAGATACAAATCGAATTCGTACAGTTAAGTACATGCTATCAACATGACAATAAAAGCGACTGCAATCATCGCCATTTTGGAGTTACGGAATTCACTTTTTCGGTATCAATAACGTCTGCATTTAAATATGATAGACATTTAAATGCTCCTTTCAAAACTTATTGATCTTTTATAATTTTTAAATATTTTAGCCACTTTTTAATAACTTTCTGGCCTTTTTTTATTTATTTAACCTCTAAACTAAAGAATACAGGATTACTTATTACATAGCAACCAAAAACCACTAAGGTTTAAACTTGTGCTATCATGAGTCTATATCAAACTAAACAATCTTGCATTTTATAAGTATGCGTTATTGTCGATACAATTAATACCATCTTTAGGTAGGTATTTTTTAGGTATTTTCTCACAGATGGTCGCAGTAACTAAGCTAGGGCACCCCGACCAAATGGGAGAAAGCGTTACTTCCAAGTTGGTCCACAGTTGCTTGGCTAATTAGCATTTTTAGTACTCCAAAATTATTTGAGCTTCACAAAAAGAAGCGCAATCATTATATTAGAGGTGTTCAATATTTTTACGAAAGCAAAATGGGATTTATTTGAGGATCGATTAAATACATCATCCGCCTAGCCTTGAGTCGGCTTCCAGTCTCACCGGATGCAGCTGAACACCGGTATTTTGATGTGGAGCAACTGCCTATCTGATCTCTACAACCACTGGGTTGTAACTGTACTGGGTAATACGATACCCCTTGGCAAGATTGGTTGTCAGACTTTCGGGCTGGTGACAGCCCGTAGTGACTGTCAAATATTTACGAATGACACCCGGGACCAACAGCTTAAAACGTACATTTCGAGTCACGGAGGGGTCTTGGTATGTAAATAGAATCACCTATCCATGGACCAACCGCGGTAAGCGTAGCTTAACCTGGTCGATCCACCCGTGCGGCTGTTAATACTTAGCCACAAGCCCCAAGGATCGATTAAATTCATGCTGTCTTTAAATTGCTCCACAAGTAGCGATACTTCAATGTATGTTTGGCACACCCTGAGCAGTCAGACCTAATGCCACCTTGGCTGGTTAAGAATTTTTCCATGGATTGGCTAAGTTACAATTATGATGAGCTAAGTTACATAGTTCGTGCGTGCCAATACAAAAAGAAAACCGGTCAAGAGCGAGTCGGACTCGCGTACCGAGGGTTCCGTACCATCATATATAAAAAAAGTGTGATATGTAGAGACATCCGTTTTATTTTTCCTGTTATCTTTACATAAACTTTTATTACATAGAATAATTTCAGATTTTTCTCTATGCTAACGTTGGGGGGGATGATTTTGATGAAAAATGTAAAATAAATACCGTTCCTCCCCCCCCCCCCCTTATCTCCAAAATTGGCATAGAGATAAATCTGAAATTATTCTAATTATTCTATTATTCTGTGTGATAGAAGTTTATGTAAAGCTTACAGGAAAAATAAAACGATGTCTCTAAATAGAACACTTTTTTTGATAGTACGGAACCCTCGGTGCGCAAGTCCGACTCGCTCTTGGCCGATTATTTATTTTATATTGGCGTAAACTTAACAAAAACCTAATAATTATTAGTATTAAATAAGACGCATCTGCTATTATGTAATGTTATTTACCAAGTAGACAAGACATTTGAATTGAAATAAATTGTGGTTCAAAATAAAGCCTATATTTGTTGACATCTTATAAAACGAGAATCACTAACTAAAATCATTCAGTAAATCGCGGGCTTTCATTAGGGTTCCGTACCTCAAAAGGAAAAACGGAACCTTTATACGATCACTCGTGTCTGTCTGTCCGTCTGTCACAGCCAATTTGCTCCGGATCTAATGGGCCGATTAAGTTGTTTGGTACGCATATGAATTTCTGTGACCCAAAGACGGACCTGTAACATAAATAAATGAATTTTGAATATAGAGGTAAATTTTGGTGGACAAAAAATAAAATTAAAAAAAAAGAAAAGTTTTGCAAACTATACTGTGTGATATATCAAATGAAAAGGCTTACTGAGAGGGTCTCAAATATATTTTTTGTATAATTTTAAAATAAATTGTTTTAAAGTTAATAAAGAAAATAGTCGCAAATTGACCCCCCCCCCCCCACCCCCATCTCAAAACTATTAGCCTAAAATAAAGAAAATAGTTATATACCTACAGATTACAGGAAAACCTATAAGAAGTCTGTGGTCTTAAAATAACACGGTAAATCTCTCAATATTATGCGTACAAACTTACATTTGCAGTTGGAATATATGGGAGAACATGTTTTTCAACTACAATGTTAAGTTTGTTATCTTGGGATAAATTCATCCAACTACGGAACCCTTCATTGTGCGTACTCCGACACGCACTTGGCTGGTTTTTTTAGATAAAACTTCAATTATCTCGGAATCATCGTTGACGTTACGGCTTTCTTGCTTATGACGGCAGTATATATCTGCCTAGCCTTTTCCCAACTATGTTGGGGTCGGCTTCCTGTCTAACCGGATGCAGCTGAATACCAGTACTTTACATGGAGCGACTGCCTATCTGACCTCCACAACCCAGTTATTGGGTAATACGATACCCCTTGGTACTCGTAAGACTGGTTGTCAGACTTTCGGGCTTCTGACGACCCGTAACGACTGTCAAAGATCCACGAATGACAGCCGGGACCTACAGCTTAACGTGCTTTCCGAGGCACGGAGGAGTCTCGGTATGTAAAGATGGTCACCCATCTACGGACCAACCGCGGCAAGCGTAGCTTAACCTGATGGATCAACCCTTGCGGCTGTTATTACTTAGCCACGAGCTCCTCAGTATGCTTATGACGGCAGTACAGTACCTAATACTACCTGCATAATAAGCGCCCAGCAAAGAGTGGTATGCATTATTAACTAACAATTTATTATCACATCCATAATGCCGATTCCTAGTATTATAATGAGTAGTATTGATTCGCTTCACAAACAGGTCTAATTGTTATACTGTATTGATTGTCTAGGCTTCGACGACCTTGGTTGAAGTCAAGCAGAAATAAGACTTGTCTGGTTTTATAATGCACTAATAAAAACCCACATTGTATTATTTAACATTATAAAACCGCGATTTGACGGCGACCTTACAGTAAAATTTAAAATACTTGTTACTGGCATCCGTGCCAACTGAAACACCGCATTCTGCGATGCTGCTTGGTACTCTACCACGCATCTCTGTGTCCAAGCAGCATCGCAGACTGCGGTCTTGAGAGTAAGAAAGCATAACATTTATTTGAGAACAGTTCATGAAATACAAAATACTTACAAATAAAAAAACCGGCCAAGTGCGTGTCGGACTACGAAGGGTTCCGTAGTTGGGATGAATTTACCCCAAGAACAAACTTAACATTGTAGTTGAAAAACATGTTCTCCCATACATTCCAACTGCAAATGTAAGTTTGTAAGCACAATATTGAGAAATTTACCATGTTATTTTAAAACCATAGACTTCTTATAGATTTTGCTGTAATCGATAGGTATTGAACTATTTTCTGTATTTAAAAAAAAAAATTAGGCTCAGTAGTTTCGGAGATAAAGGGGGGAATGGTCAATTTTCGCCTATTTTCTTAAATAACTTAAAAACAATTTATTTTAAAATTATAAAAAATATATATTTGAGACCCTCATAGCAAGCCCGTTCATTTGTCACACGGTACAGTTTGCAAAACTTTTTTTTTTTTCTTATTTGCCCCCCAAATTTGACCCCCAATATTCAAAATTCATTTATTTACGATACACGTCCGTGTTTGGGTCTCAGAAATTCATGTGTACCAAATTTCAACTTAATTGGTCCATTAGATTCGGAGCAAATTGGCTGTGACAGACGGACCGACAGACACGACAGATAGACAGACAGACACACGAGTGATCCTATAAGGGTTCCGTTTATTCCTTTTGAGGTACGGAACCCTAAAAAGCGTAATGCTTTTGCACAGCTGCGCCAAAAAGGTCCATTTCAGTATAAATGCCAGATATTTCGCGAGATACATATGCTTTAGCAATAAAAACGTGTGCGGTCGAGGACCCCCGTTAGGAACAAACTTCCTTACATTTATGATTTAAACCAATAACAAAATTTTCGTAGCCGCCATATTGGATTTTCATTTTGACTTCACTATCGGCTGCAGCACCCTCGAAAACCATGAAAACGATATCCATGATGAAAAATGTGAAAATTTTCGCAGCCGCCATCTTGGATTTACATTCTCTTTCTATTATTTATAGTACCTGGTCGACCGAGCTCTGATCGGGTGAAAATAGAGAACACGAATTTTCACACATATGAGACCTAGTTATATCGATTTTTCGCCCCCGTAAACTCCTACCTATACTGCAACTTTCATCGAAATCGTGAAAGTTATCGAGAACGTGATTTCAAATATATATACAGTATGTTAACCAACAGAGGGCGTTCCCGTTAACCCGCAATAGTATAGCATCCATACATGCTAAAAAAAATATTACCATTCGAAAACAAAATGTTTTTTATTTTTTTAATATTAAAATATTCACTAAAAATGTTAAATTGATACGTAAAAGAAACACTCTGTACACGCGTACTTGAAGGACGGAAACATCGCAATTTAGTTTTTATTTTTAGTGAATATTTTTATATTTTTTTGAATATTTTTAGCATTTTTAGTGAATATTTTAATATTAAAAAAAAAATAAAAACCATTTTGTTTTCGAATGGTAATATTTTTTTTAGCATGTATGGATGCTATACTATTGCGGGTTAACGGGAACGCCCTCTGTTGGTTAACATACTGTATATAGGTACACATATGTGACTGTCCACGAGAAAAGGTACCTTATGGTCGTTGGCACTTACGATATTGTGCTTATTACAAGCTAAGTAAACTGTACGATTTGTATTTCTGAACGGCTTAAGCGCCGATGACCATAAGGTACTTTTTCATGCGGATTGTCACATATTGCTGCATTGCATAGGATCAAAAAGACAGAAAGAGAAAGTTGCATGGAGGGGGCATAACGCTTTCTTATTACGTCACAATTCCTGCCAGTTTACTCTGACTTAACTTCGTTCCAACAATTTGCCCGACCCGAGGATCGAACCTACCCCCTGCAGTCACACTTGCGACCTTCATTACTAGAAATTCGAGGCAGTCCGAAAAAAAATATCAAAATGTACCTTTTTCAATAGATCTGATCTCGACGGCAACGCATGCATGGCCAATGTTGCTGCTTTCCTAATATACCAGGGGTGGAAATTCGCCAGGGTCTCGTTGTAGGAGCCCTGGCAAGTGGTACAAGTGTTCATGGTATCTTCAGCCTCGCTCAGACGCTTCAGGAACAAACGTATGAAGTCTGAAATACAAATGCTTGCGTTAGCTACGAAGAGAGATGGTATGTGTGTGCAGATAGATGTTAAAGTCATCTGCACCCTTAGGGAGAGACCACACGATGCGGTGCGGCACCGCGCCGCACACTCACCGGACCAAGACGAGGGGGACGAGGGACGACACAACTGCGGCAGCAGCACCGCTCCGACGTCGCAGACCGCAGATGAACTCACTGCAGCGCCGCAAGGGCCGTTCCACGCGGTGCGGTGCGGCGCTGCACCGCATCGTGTGGTCTCTCTCTAATTGTGTAATACACTATCAATCGGAATATGAATCATTTTGGAGTAAATTGCTAATCCATTGCATCATATGTTCGAAAAATGTGTCTGCTCGCCAACGTAAATAACGCAATGAATGTTGTTGAACTAGCAAAATGAAACCGATTCCGATTGATAGTGTGTTACGCAATTAGGGTGCTGTATCGAAAGCCGGACGGAGTATTAAGAGCCTATACTACCTCAAATGGATTAGCATGAACCTCCGTTATGTCAATAGTACTGCAGCATTAATTTTGAAATAAATATATGGTAAAGTTGAAGATTAATGTTAAATACTATGTGTGACGAAAACACGATTCCAAAAAATTTTCTCGATAGAAAAAAAAAATCCCAAGTTACCTCGAATTCGACTGCGGTCGAAAATAAACCGCTGGTATTCAAAAAATACTTCAAATTAGATCATGAAACTTTGAAATAACTACAAAGCAGGTCTTATGTGTATTTTTTTTTATTAGCATTATTTTCACTGTAAAAAGAAATAACTTATAATATCGGCGTCTTGAAGTTTGTTCCCTGCCGCCCAAATAACCCCGCTCAGTCTCGCTTCGGCTTTTGATCGGGAGGGCTGTGGCGCTTCGCTCAGAACACACATTACGCAACAGGTAAAATAGGTAGGATAGTGACGTGGCGCGCGGAAGTGGGGGGCGAAATTAGAATTTGAGATGAGGTTGTATAGGCTCTTATAAGTTGTACTGAATGATTTGGTTATAATTGAGTTAATAAATAAAGATGATGTCTAAATCAGGAATTTCCTCTGCATTGTGGGTACGTTTACACACATTATAAGATCACGTAAACAGAATTATATATATATATAATCTACTCGATGAATTCTAGACATTGACAGCCCGCATGTGGCGGGTAAAAAAAAAATTCAAAACGAAAAGTTTATAGAATGGGGACTCCTCTTTAATTTTTAACTTTATTTGATTTTTATTATTTGTTGTTATAGCGGCAATAGATATACAAAACCTGTGAAAATTTCAACTGTCTACCTGTTACGGTTTATTAGATACAGCCCACTGTCAGACAGACGGACGGACGGACAACGGAGACTTAGTAATAAGGTTCCATTTGCCACCCTTCGGGTACGGAACCTTAAAAATTATGATCACTATGATTTGCATGCTATTTGACGGCAGAACATGGAGAACTAACTTTATGACAACCTCTATGTTGTAGGTACCAATATACACATGTTTGCAAAGAAATAATTGATTATGATTATTATGCCATTGCAACATTGTGGCCAATTGAAACAATTGAAAAACAAAATTTTTACTTAATTATATTGAAATAAACATCATTGATTCATCGTATTGATGCTAAATATCGTCAGCTTTATGGACTGAAGATAAAAGGCAGGAGTTAAGTTACAACGAACGCTAGAATAGCGAGTCTAAAGGTGGGTTCGTTTGGTTGGTCTAACCAAACGAACATAAAACCAGAGTAAGAGCATTATTTTCTTGATATTGTTGACATTTTAGTATGGATAGACCAGCAAAAGAATGCTCTGTCCCTGTTTACACAAAAATAATTTGATAAAGTGGGTGTAGAATGTAGATTAGCTCGTTTCTGGCCCATCTAGACCGACCTTAAAAGTGAACTTCGAGGCTTCAAATGAACATTTTGCATCAAAATCCCCAGCAATATCATGTGCGTGCCGTCTTCCAAAATGATACAATTTGCAAATTAATTTATTATGCCATTTAAGTCTAAGCCCGACCTTCCAATTAAAGATAATGAAACCACGAATTTTAGTCCACTTAAATTAATTAATTAAATGAATTATGTAGTTTCCTATTATACGAGGGCGGGTCAATAAGTCCGTGACTTTTGGAATAAAACACAGATTTTTTGATGAATAAATCATTTTATTTTTCAACGTAGTCTCCCTTGAGCTCTATACACTTTGTCCAACGCTTCTCCAATTTTTTTATCCCTTCCAAAAAATATGATTTGTCGAGGTCCTCAAAATAGGCCTTTTTTTGCGAGATGACTTCATCATTGGAGTCAAATCTTTTTCCACCAAGCCATTTCTTCAGGTTTGGGAACAAGAAGTAGTCACTCGGAGCCAAATCTGGAGAATAGGGCGGATGAGGGAGCAATTCATAGCCCAATTCATGGATTTTTGCCATAGCAACTGCACATGTGTGCACCCTTGCATTGTCTTGGTGGAAAAGAACTTTTTTCTTGGCCAAATGAGGTCGGTTATTTTTCAAATCGTCATTGAATCGGTCCAATAAGTTGGCATAATATTCCCCATTGATTGTTCTTCCCTTTTGAAGGTAATCAATGTGGATTATCCCGCGTGCATCCCAAAAAACAGTCGCCATAACTTTATTGGCTGACAAACCCACCTTGGCCTTCTTTGGCGCCGATTCACCCTTAGAAACCCACTGTTTTGACTGTTGTTTGGTCTCTGGTGTGTTGTGATGGATCCATGTTTCATCCACGGTTACAAAACGGCGCAAAAACTCCTCCATATTGCGCTTAAACAACGCCAAACCTTCCTGTGAAGTTGTTACACGATTGCGTTTGTGGTCGACTGTGAGCAAACGCGGCACCCATCTTGCGGAAAGCTTTCTCATGCCCAAGTGATCATTCAAAATTGAAACCACAGAGCCATGCGAGATCCCTACGGCTTCCACAATCTCTTGCACTTTCAATCTTCGGTCGGCCAACACCATATCGTGAATTTTTTCGATTGTTTCGGGTGAAGAGACCTCAACTGGGCGTCCAGGACGTTCGGCATCTTCAGTGCTTGTACGGCCACAACGAAATTCAGTAAACCACTTTTTTACCATTGAAATCGATGGTGCAGAGTCCCCATAGTATTTATCAAGCTTAGCCTTGGTCTCGGTAATGGTTTTTTTTCGCAAAAAATAATGCTTAATAAGCACACGAAATTCACTCTTTTCCATTTTTTCCTCAAATTACTGGGTAGTCTGATAAAGATAGCTGTCAAACACAAACTAACTGACGCAGCAAGTTCAAATTTTGACAGGAGTCAAATGACAGATGCCTGTTGACAGGAGTAATGTTGCTTTTTCAGTAAAGAGGTCAGAAATTCAAAAAGTCACGGACTTATTGACCCGCCCTCGTACACTCACCGGCACGGAATCTTGGCCAAGCGCGTATTTCGCGATAACAAGAGCTTTAAGTGTTTCCTATGATTATTTATTATGAAGGTAGGTCTAAAAAATGTTTACCTTTAGTTCAAGAGGGTAATTTATGATGTTTGAGTGCAATATGACGTTATTTTTAAGTTTTAGTTGAACCCGGTCATCTGAGCGACTAAGTTGCTGTTTTAAATTTGTGTTTTGTGAAAGTTTATTGTTAGGTTATTCAATTATTGTGATATCGTACTGTTACTTCAATAACTAAAGGTGATTTAATTCCAATAAAAATGCCATTAACACCATCACAGGTTGCACAAGCTGTAGCATTGATCGAACAAGGGCTGACACAGCGAGAAGTTGCTGTTGTACTGAATGTACCACGTTCATCGATGCAGTATGCGCTGAAACGATACCAGGAGACAGGCCGCTACTCCCGCAGACCAGGCAGCGGAGGCGTCAGATGCACATCAGCCCGGGATGACCGCTTTATTGTCCTGGAAATTTTGAGAAACCGCTACCTCACCGCTGTTGAGATACGCCAGCGACTCCAGTTCACAAGAGGTGTCAATGTTAGTGAACGTACAGTGAGAAGACGAATGGAGGAAGTGAATTTACAAGCTCGTAGACCAGCACGCGGCCCAGAACTTCTCAGAAGTCACCGAGTAGCTCGACTTCGATTCGCACGAGAACACGTCAACTGGACCCATGAGCAGTGGGCTCGAGTACTGTTCACAGATGAGTGTCGAATCGCTTTACGAGCTCCAGATGGTCGGGAGCGAGTGTGGAGAAGAAGAGGAGAGCGGTTTTTACCCATTACCACCACACAAACTGTTAGTTTTCATGGAGGCTCTATAATGGTTTGGGGAGGAATAAGTTCCGATGTACGTACGGAGTTAGTTATCGTCGATAACCGATTAACGGCAACACGATACATCGAGGAGATTCTTCAGGAACACGTGTTACCATATTCAGGGTTTATTGGATTTGACGAATTCCTCCTAATGCACGATAACGCGCGCCCACACGTTGCACATTGCGTGGAGGAATACCTTACAGAGGTTGGTATTCAAAAATTGCAGTGGCCAGCTCGTAGTCCAGACTTAAATCCAATAGAGCATATCTGGGACAAGCTTAAAAGAAAAATAAAGTCCTCCTCCAACCCGCCTGAAACTCTGAATCAGCTTCGAAATGCAGCACTGACCGCTTGGGAAAGCATACCACAAGTTGAGATCAGAAACATCATCCAAAGTATGCCAGAACGAATGCAAGCTGTTATCGGGGCTAGGGGAGGAAACACCCGATATTAAAATGCAAACACAACGAAGACTTTTTGGTTATTTTTCATTTTGTGTTCTTTTTAAATTGATAGTGTTAAAACCAATATTTTTGTGAAACTGCTTATTTTTTTTAAAGATTACTGCTGGTGCATCAATTTTTCAATAACTGAGTTACAAAACCATAAAAAAACCCTAATTTAGTGCATAAACCCATAATATAGTGAAAATTAAATATTTAAATAGAAATTATCGGCAAGTTATTGGTGGCCAAGTTTCCGTGCCGGTGAGTGTAGTTTATGCAAAACAGTAAAGCCTGAAACATGAACACAGAATAGTTGGTGCAAATATTGCGAAGGTATAATGTGAGTTTTATGGGCATTGACATAGGTTTAAATTACAATGACAGGGATGCAGTCATAAAATGCGAGTTCTATTATTACTTTAAAGAGGCTACTATGCATTAATAAACAAAACAAAATGGTTAATTTATGTCTCAGTTAAAGTAGCTTTAACCCGCGGCACGTACTACCGGTAAAAAAGTCTCCTATGTACTACTCCAGGTCATGGTCTGACACCCATGGGCCAATTTTCATTAAAATCCGTACAGCCTATTTTAGCGTGAAAGCGTAACAAACAAACCAACAAATAAACAAAAAAACTCACTTTCACATTTTTATTATTAGTTAGGATGTTAATAAATAACATTTAAAGTATATTTGAGTTTATTTAAATCGAAAAACAGAAAACCCTCTGCTGTATTTTCCAGTTTTAGTTGCGCCTACGTGATTGATATTAATAAATTATTACAAACAGCTGCTCAATTACAATTAATTGATGTGGAACTTAATATCTGGGTCATCAGCTGGCCGACTATCAAAAGTTAAGTAATATTAGACTTTTAGTATCATAACAATAACACAACCACATAACAAATCCTAACTTCCTAACTAATATTATAAATGTGAAAATAAGTTTCTTTGTTTGTTTGTTACTTTTTCACGCCTAAACCACTGAAGCGATCATCCTGAAATTTTGCATTTACGTTGTCACGTGTACAGAATCGGACATAGGATACCTTTTATCCCGAAAAAAAGTACTGATCCCGAGGAAAACAACAATAACGGTCTTATAGATAGGTCTTATAGATTGCGCCACGTGTGTTTCGAATCATGATTGAATTATAATATACAAACTTTAGGAATGTAATAAGTTTTTTTTTTTTTTTTTTATTTAAGTAGATACCTAATACATATTGTGAGTCTAGAGTGTCGATAGGCCGGTTTTTCATAATACTATAAATGCGAACGTGAGTTTGTTTGTTAAGCTTTCACGCTAAAACCTCTGAACGAATTTGGATAAAATTTGGCACATGGGTAGACTTGACCTGGATTAGGACATGGGTCACTTATGATCCCGGTAGTGCGTTCCTGTGGGATAATTTCCGACAACAACGCGGGCAAAAGCCAGTTAATAAACATTTTTTAATTAAAAGATATAAGGTCTAACGTTAAATACAGTTTTACTTAAATCTATGTCAAGTTCACTTATGATTTGTGCCTGAACTAGGTAATCCTGTGTTTGAGGCGATTTGAGGTAACATTAATTGATTAACTAATCACATATCATATCGCCTAGCATTCGCGATTTAAAAACTGTGTCTCTTTTCAAATATAGAGTAAAAGAGCATTACTTTTCCTCTCAACTGTGAGTATTTATATAAGTATAGTATATGTATGTTTATATATTTTAGCTTTATGTATTTATTTAAGTGTATGCTATACGTGTAGGTATAGTTAATATTTTAGTTTAAGTCTTCGCATATTCATATTTTTCTCTTCTTGTTATCACACACTATTGTCTACATTTCTATTTCATTTCTCGTTTCGCCGGTCTGCTGGAAGAAATTTCTTAAGAAATAAGCAGTACCTTTGTACTCCTAATTATATTTATGTATTTTTTTATGTATTTTTCTGTGTGTACATAAATGGTAAAATAAATAAATAAATTAATCTTATTGGTACCTACAATACATATGTAAAAAGGTGTATAAAATTATATAATACGAACAATATTTACTTTAGCACAAGTAATAACTTCTCTGTATCTTCATAGGCTATATTTTGAAGAGCTTCCATAACATTTTCTTGCAGTTACTATGATTTAAGGAGTAGATGTTTCCTATTTCATTTAGCCTGTTATAGATTAGCGGTTCGAAGTACATATAAAATTTGGCTGTGAAAGCATGTTTTGTACTTATTTCAGGGCAAACTATATCTTTACGCCTCCTTTTAGTAAATTCAGTACCTACTGTATGGAAGCGCTGCGTGTTGTCTTAGTACCGTGCTCATTATAAATAACTGTGGAACTGTAAGTACTTTAAAAGCTTTATACAGGATGCTAGTGGGGAAAAGAAAAGGGCAGCAAGTAGCCACCTTGCTCTTTGAACAAAATATACTTGCCTAATTATTTTTGGATCTGCAATGAATCGTAGCTTTTTGAATACGTATATCAGCTTACGAATTCTATTATTTAGAGCTTCCATATTTTGATTGAAGGAAAGGGTTTCACCCATAAACTTACACTGGCTATCTGCAGGGAATGAGCATGCAACGCTGCGCTGAGGGGATCTTCGATATTTGCTTGCGCATCGAAAACTTAATGTAATTTTTCTTCTCTGCATTTAGGGTTAGTGAGTAATTTTGAAGCCATTTATTTACAATATTGAATCCGTGTTGCGCAAGATTGTAGACTTCATTTTCTGAGTCAGCCGAAAAAAGTAGAGCAGTGTCGTCAGCGTAAGTTATGATCAGTGATCGGATATTCAGGCGCTTATACAGGGTCATTGGTAAAACACCACCAACCTCTTAAGGGGTCATTGTACTCATCATTATGAACAACTTTTACTATGGGACCAAACCTGAAATCGCGAAAGAAAAATCTGCTGTTCAGTACATTTATGTTCGCATAATTCGTCAAAATGTACTGAACAGCAGATTTTTTTGATTCTGAAAGGCATGTCCGTATTATTCTTTCGTGGGAATAAAAGTGAAGTTTATGTATATCATTTATGTATTTATTTAATAAAAAAAATTAAAATTAAAAAAAAAACTAACAAAACTTGTCTTGTCCTTTCAGCTAATAACTAACATTAACAATTAACAACTACCACAAAGTGAAAGTTCGACGGCTCATCTCGCTGTGCTGCCGTCACCACATGACGCTGGCAGAATATACGATACCGGCTCAGTTGCCAAAGATGAAAAAAAAAAAAAAAAATAGCGCCCGATTATCCGATCACTGGTTATGATAGTACCATGCTCTAGCTTTAGATCGCAAAGGTCATTTATGTAAATCAAAAACAGAGTGGGCCCTATAATACTTCCTTGAGGAACACCAAACAATGTGTAGAACAGAATATTGCCAATCTTTACGCACTGGGAACGATCTTCAAGTAACTTTTGAACATTTTCAGGTGGGTGCCTCTTACACCCATGATCTCAAGCATGCGCAACAGGATTAAAATGGAAACTATGTCAAAAACTTTGGCTTTGGTTACCCTTGTTCTTGCACTAGGTAGTCAGATGGTGTACCGCATCGGCAGTTGAAACTTTAGGCCTAAATCCAAACTGCCGTTCAGACAGAATTGATTTATCTTCCGAATAATTCAACAACGTTTCTTTTATAATTTTTTCCAATATTTTTGACATGGAAGGCGGTAAAGATATAGGTCTATAATTCGTCATTTGCAGTTTTTTGATAATTTTATTCGATATGTTATTCCAGCTAACTGCACAGTCTTCTTTCAAGGTCATAATTATACTATCTACCTCAGTCTCGACAGTATCTAGCAGCGCAAAGGATGATAAAGCAGTGATGCATGTTAAAGGAGTGCTCGTTGGGTTTTGGGATTGATCCAGATTTTTTTTCCGTCAGACAATCACCTAGGCGTGTATCAGATAAGAATATAACATTATGTAGATTATATAAGCAACCTTATCAAATAATAAGACGCTTATCTAATGTAAATTACGTTATTACAAAATTAAATAATAGGCAATTCAGGGATATTGTGCATGTAAATAGATTAAAAGCTTTTCATATTAGGATGTTATTTGTCACCATTTGACATGTAAATTTTTTCCTTTAAATATCATTCATTTTTTTACGTCAAGTTTGTCAATGGCGCCGATTCCCTTGTCCACAAAGTAAACTTAAATTAAAGTTCAGTGCATCTTTTTCTTTCTATTTCATTAAGAAAAGGACAGAAGATAAATATTATTTAAGTCCTAAATTCTATATAGTTTGGTGAATCTCGCATCTCTTCGTCTTCATTGTCTAGTTTACGTTGTTAGGCTGAGTTAGTATGATCTTGCGCTAGGTAGTCAGAAGAACTAGTAAAATATATTAGGAGTGACAAATAGTTTTGAGAAACTGTCGTAAGAAAAAAGGGCACAACTAACATTAAAAAAAAAATCTATAAAAAATTGAGCAGATGTGCCTTTTTTCTGATTCTAAATATGTATGTAACTCAATTTTTTTTTAAATGCTAGTTGTTCCCTTTTTTCTTACGACGGCAGTGTGGTCCCCCCAGAGGGGCACACTTGGTCTATGCAATTGCAAACTGCAACCAACTTTTCTAACATAACCTTAGCAAAGTATGTTAGGTTGACGCAATAGGGTCATGATCACCCAAAGTTTGGTCAATGTGGACCAATTGTAATGCTAGGGGTTCAATGTTGACATCATGTGATGTTTTTTTTTTTTTTTTAGATTTTCCATCTGGAGTAGATTATCGTGAGATAGATTCTTAGATGAACGTTTAATTTCGTGGCCTTTTCCCTCCCTCGAGGCTCAATCCCGTCCGATGAGGAAAAAGATTATGATGTTGAGTTTTTTAATTTATTAAACCCTTTCTGTGTTGATGTCAATTGTCACATCATATTGTTTGCTCATAGGAGGCTCGTAAATTTTTCCGCTAGGTTTTGGTTGACGAGGTTTAAACAGGACACCGTAGTATTCGTGAGTGCACATTGGCACAACTTGACTGACACTTTTTTTTTTGTGGATGGGAAATTATCAAATAACTTCTCCCGCTCTGGGTGGAGCGGGAGGGCGTGTCAGACTTCTACTGACTAAAACCCACCCGTGTTCCTTCAGTTGCCTGTGCCAGGGCCACGGTAACTCTTTCGAACAACCCGCAACCCTGGCGGGCATCGGCCCTAGCTGACCCCTTCAGCTAGTGCTGATCCCTTCAGCTAGTGCTGACATCTCTATGAGGCGCGCGTGGAACACAACGCGCCGTCGACCCGGGCCTGGTCCTTACCGGACGGCGAGCTACCCATTGCTCGCCATCCGCAAGCCCGCGCCTACGGTGGTCGGGAATCGGCTATCGATTCCCGACGTCCAGGGCGTCTCCTGCGGCGACTAGGGGCGTGAGGGCGCAAAGATTGCCTCTCCCTCACGCGTTCCGCCTCCTCCTTCGCGAGCATTACTGCTTCGCAGAAGGAGGTGGCGGCTTCCCATGCACTCTCGAACTTGACTGACACTTAGTGGAGTGTCAGGATTTCGCGTTTCGTTCGTCCTGAGTTAAGCCTGCTCTTGTAAAAGTATGACCTCCTATTATAAATTTGATTCCTAGCGTTAGGTAATTGTTCTTATAGGCTTAGGTAGGATTAGCCTGAGTGCTCGCATGTCATGTTGTGATTAAAAGACTTATCTGGAAATAGGACTGCATCAAAACCTTTTATTCAAAGGTGCATAGCTCATGTTAGTAAAGGTTTCATGCAATGGACAACCTTATACAGGGTGACTTTTTTTACAGTCTTGAAAAAAATAGAAACCCCTCGAGTTTGAGCTTATATGATTCGTTATAATGAGTCCAATAGATTGCTCTTGGTGTTGAGGGTCTGATGATGAAGCCAGGAAGTGGATTGTGGAATTCTTTAGTGCCTACTAGTAAAACCCTCGACTTTGGCCTCAAATGATTTGTTTAGATGAATCCAATATACAGTATGTTAACCAACAGAGGGCGTTCCCGTTAACCCGCAATAGTATAGCATCCATACATGCTAAAAAAAATATTACCATTCGAAAACAAAATGGTTTTTATTTTTTTTAATATTAAAATATTCACTAAAAATGCTAAAAATATTCACTAAAATATTCAAAAAAATATAAAAATATTCACTAAAAATAAAAACTAAATTGCGATGTTTCCGTCCTTCAAGTACGCGTGTACAGAGTGTTTCTTTTACGTATCAATTTAACATTTTTAGTGAATATTTTAATATTAAAAAAAATAAAAACCATTTTGTTTTCGAATGGTATTATTTTTTAAGCATGTATGGATGCTATACTATTGCGGGTTAACGGGAACGCCCTCTGTTGGTTAACATACTGTATATTGGATTAAACTTCACACAAGTTCAATGTTTCTAAGGAAAATCATTGACAATACATGTCCCCATTGTGTGCATGTGCATTGATTACCGTATATACAGTATGTTAACCAACAGAGGGCGTTCCCGTTAACCCGCAATAGTATAGCATCCATACATGCTAAAAAAAATATTACCATTCAAAAACAAAATGGTTTTTATTTTTTTTAATATTAAAATATTCACTAAAAATGTTAAATTGATACGTAAAAGAAACACTCTGTACACGCGTACTTGAAGGACGGAAACATCGCAATTTAGTTTTTATTTTTAGTAAATATTTTTATATTTTTTGGAATATTTTAGTGAATATTTTAATATTAAAAAAAATAAAAACCATTTTGTTTTCGAATGGTAATATTTTTTTTAGCATGTATGGATGCTATACTATTGCGGGTTAACGGGAACGCCCTCTGTTGGTTAACATACTGTATATTGTGAAAATTTGTGAATACTTATTGTTACTATATTTGTAAATATGTCTATTTGTAATATTAAACTCAACAAAACAAACATCATTAAAAACAATGAAGAAAAGAACATACCCAATCCTCGATGCAAACGTAGCATTGTTCTCGAGCCAGACACAAATCCAATTTTTTCAGATAAGCTCGTTTCTTTTTCATACTTCATCATTTTCTTAAAAGAATCATAATGTACAGCGTCTTCTCCTTCCCTGTGCTTCTCCATTATTTTTATTTTACTTCTAACATCGCTGCTTACAAATGAGAATACTGATCCTATTAAATTGAGGAATCTGAAAATTTTGAGTTTGGTTAGTTTCTAAATGTGAATCCGCCCCATCGGACTATGCAAGTAAAGGAACAGAGAGTGCCCGAGTGCACACACTCGTGCACTATAATATCTCCTGTGTACCTGGCTTATCTATGTACGAGATTGGCCACCATGACCGAAATTGGTCACAAGTATTTATTACAATGTGAATCTAATTACTACTTTAAAATTGTTTAATTTATTCTGATAAAAAGTTATGGAGAACAAACCACAAAAATACCAAAGAAAATGAATAAGTGTTGAGCTAATTGTCCGTCATTAGCACATGATAGTACAGTTGAGGAGTGTCCGAACAAAAGATAAGGTTTTTTTTTTGGAAATCACAAAAATGTGTTTGAAAATGTTCATTTTTATTCTAAAACTGAAATTTGGACTCGGATTTTTCTAAGCAAGTTGTTACTATTTGATATGCCAAATTCAACTAGAATGTGTAGTTCATAAATTTACATATCATTCTAAAAAAAAAGCAAAATGTGGAAATGTTACCTTTGGTTTGAACACTCCTCAGTTAGAAAAAATAAATATACTGAAAACTTGCAGATTAAAAAATTGTTGAAGTTAATATTTTATGTTAAAACATGTGCCAAAAATGTATGAATGTGTTGATTTTTTTTTTGTTCTTCTGAACGGGTGAAATTGGGTTTTATATTTTTAAACAGTTTTATTGTATTAACAAAATGGTCCTTTGAAACAAAATATCTTAAATCATAACTATAACTGCAAAACTCGGCAGACATATTGCTGATCACATTTTGTTATAATTAATACATTATTATAAGTACTCAATATTTAAGTTCATATTGTAAATTCTTTAGAAGTAATTAATTATAGAGAAGTTAAATACAAAACAATATTTCTCTCATTAGACATTTACATGTATTTTAATCATCATTCTCCTGCCCTAATCCCAATTTATTTGGGGTTGGCGCAACATGTCTTTTTCTTCCACACTTCTCTGTTAGTCACTCCTTTTCTAGCCATATCATCTTTCACACAGTCCATCCAACGTTTCTTTGGTGTTACCCTACTCTTATAGCCATCCACATTCATACTCAAATCATTCCTGACAAATTTTCCTCATTCCTCCACATCACATGCTCATATACAACTGATTTCCAGACAATTTTTCAGTAACCGGTGACACTTTCAAACTTCCTCTTATATACTCATTTCTTATTCTATCTAATTATATTTAATTATATTATTAATTCTATTATTATTCTATCTAATTATCTTACAAGTATTTTGGCATACTAACAACCACATTTCTTTTGACCAAATATATATCAAGCCTGTCAAAGAAGAAAGTGGACTACACAGTTACTCTCTCATCTACGGAAATTGTATTGTCTTATTCTTCAAAAATTATTTTTCACATTTGAATGCATCAATACAATGAAAAGCGAAATCTTACTCGACAATTTCTTGCCAAATTTACGCTACAGCTACATGACCTCGCAAACATATCAATTGTCCAATCTTATCTAAGCACTTAGAATTTTAAAATCCATATGGAAACAATGTAAATAGCTTACTTTACTAATTCGTTGTAACCGTCTATGTATGCTTCCATGACAACATCGTCTTCTTCTTTGAGACTTCTTTGAAAGCTTTGGTGGACATGATGTAAATCCAATATATTTTCATTCGACATTTCTCTCAAAATAATGAAAAATAATTTTGAATAAACACTGCAAAACGATACAACTCGCGACCTAAGTGAGAGACTGAGATAGTGACATTGACAAATTTGACATTGACAGTTTTTGTTTTTTTCTTACTTTTGTCTAGAGGTGAGACACACGATATTCACTGTATAATTCTGTTGTTGTGGAGAACCGTAATGTTCAAATCAAATGATATTAATAATACGGCAGATGATGATGATGATATATCATCATCATCTGCCTAGCCTTTTCCCAACTATGTTGGATCGGCTTCCAGTCAAACCAGATGCTGCTGAATACCAGTATTTTACATTTCAGATTTTTATCTGACCTCCACAACCCAGTTACTGGGTAATACGGTACCCTTTGGTAAGACTGGTTGTCATACTTCCATAACGACTGTCATAGATCCACGAATGACAGCCGGGACCAACGGCAATGCTTCCCGAGGTACGGAGGGGTCTCAGCGCTGTAAGCGTAGCTTAACCTGGTCGATTGACCCGTGTGACTTTATTACTTAGCCACAAGCCCCTGCCCAAGCTCTAGCCGGATAAAGATAAAGATTAATACAAATCAATTAGGGATTATTGGGATTAACAAAGATGCAGTCAAAATTAAAATCACAATAACAATAAAAATTCCAAAATTAGATAACCTGGTTTGTTTTTTCAATAACTTAATTATACAGGGTGTCCCAGAAATCAACGTCAAGCCGAAAAGTATCAAAAAATAGATTGGAAAAACTGACATCCTGTGATGATCTTTTAAGTCTTGTGACTATAAATATTAACTTTTCTTAATTTATTTTTCTGTAATATAACCACGAATAACCCTTCCTTTTATTAAAGTTTAAAATTAAAACATAACTAACTGTCCCAGATTTAAATAAAATGCTAGATTTTTGCCCAAAATAATTACATCATCCAAAAACCCACTGTTCTTTAAAAAAAAAAAAAATCTCCATTGACTTCAAAAGATGGCGCGTTTAGTCTGGATTACAAAATGGTATGACACTTGCTAGATTACTTCTTCATTGAGGAAAAAAAATGTTTTTTAATGAAATCGGATTTCGTGCCAGTTTTGTTTAAAATGTTGGTAATGCAGCCTAGGCTTCTATAAGCCCACAACTTAAAGGTACAGATGCCCGCAGGTCAAGCTACTCGAAACTGTGAAATTTTCCCAATCAACCTTGAACCTAATGCTTTAGTAATAAAGTTGAAAATTTATTAAAGAAATTTGACAGATCTTGATGTGCTGGCGTCTGTACAAGTACACGCCACTTCGACAATGTGAGTGAAACATATAGACACACCTTTGCCACCGTGGCCAAAGGGTACCACGGGTTATCAAGTAATTTGTTAAATAGGTGCAAGTTTAAAATAAAATTCTATTTATTGGATTTCTGCAGTTATGATTTTATTTTAATTCGATTTACAAGGTTATTTTACAACAAAATACAAATGCCTTCAACTGCAATACAAGCTCCACATCTTTTTAAAAATGATTGCGTAATAGGACGGACGCATCTCCTCGAGTTGATATCTTCAGTAGCTTTTGAAATTCTTTGGCGCAACTCGTGTAAAGGTTGGATGGGTCTAGAGTAGACTTTTTCTTTGTATTTCCCTAGTAAAAAAATCTAGAGGTTTAAGTCGGGTGAACGGGCAGGCCACGAAATTGTACCCACCTCACCGAATCCACCTATCGGGGTATTCTCGATCAAGAATATGTCGTATTGTGCGAGCATATTGCGCTGAACAGCCACCTTGTTGGTACCACATGCTGCCGTAAATCTTCGGTGGTACTTCTTTTAATTAATTTTGTAAGTGGTTCTGTAAGAAGTCCAAATAACATTTAAGTTCTGCGGCAACTCAAATGGACCAATAACTCTACCATTCAACATTTCCGTCCACATCTTTAAATGTGGATTTTCACGTGCCATTCGTGCAAATTGTGGAGGATCAATCGAACTTTTACCTTAAAGTAGTGGACTTAAAATTATCTAGGCTGCATTACCAAGATTTTAAATCATTAAACAGAACAGAACTGGCATGAAATCAGGTTTCATCAAAAAAAATGTTTCCGCAATTAAGGAGTAACCTAACAAGTGTCGTACCATTAAAAAGACTAAACGAGTCACTTGCCAAAATAGCGTATTACATTTTTTTACAGTGCAGTCGGTTTTTGGGTGATGTAATTATTTTGATTTCAATGTTGGTCACAAATGTAACATTTTATTTAAAACTGAGGCACTTATGTTTTAATTTTAAACTATAATTTATGGTTACATTACAGATTTTTTTTTTAAGATAAGTTAGTATTTGTAGTCACAGCACTTGAAAGATTATCACAGGGTCTCAGTTTTTTCCTTTATTTTTTGATACTTTCAATTTGAAATGTATGTACTGACCAAGATTTTTTAAATATTTTTCTGATAACTATCACGGCTTGGCCTATCACCCGTTTTCGCCTTGACGTTGATTTCTGGTACAGCCTGTATATTCAAATGCATTTAGCATTATATTATGTTTTTATTACCGTAAAATAACATTGTAATACAAACAATGACGAAGGTGAAAATAATATAGTACCTAATATTATGTTACAATACTACTAATACTATTGATACTACGGATAATACATAAGAAAATGAAAATAGATGTTTATTTGAGTGCGAGCACTTCTCTATTCGACTTTTCAAATGCAACTTTTTAATCGCATTCAAACGGTGATTTATTATTCTAAGGTGAAAATATTCCAATCTTATTGCTAGTTATTATGTTCATTCCGTTTGGGGTTGAAACACTAGGGCCATGGCGTCCGAGTGCTCACTTGGTTTTTCGAGACATATCGTCAAGAAATTTTGCACTTTTCCTATTGAAAGCGATGCGGATCCTTTTTTTATTATACACATATATATTATTATTTACAGTTACTCGTCATAATTATTAAAATATAAATATCATCTTCTTTGAAAATTATAATTTATATAACACGTTTTATTATTGCTATGGCAAATCATGTGATGAATGTCATCTTTCATCAAATTTGAACTGTCAGTGTCAAAATATCTCAAGGTCTTGTGAATGAATTCGTCTTCCTCCGCTATCAAAAAAAAATATTTACTTTCCGTCTCAGATAGCTAAAAGTGCCTACGATAACAAATAATTGGTGGTGCAATTTGCATATCATGTAATAAAACCTTGTGTATGACCATAACAACTGTATTTTATCATCGCTTCGAATTATCCGGTAAGTGTTATTTTTCTACCTACACGCGAAAATATGACAAGTTTCATAATTTATTTTTAGTTACGGCGTCAAGTGGCTTGGGTTCACAAGTATTCAGGCTAATCAGAGATTCGTGGTATTTTTATTAAGTGATATTTAATAGTCGCGTTTTCGGCTTATTTACTAAGTGCGTATCATCTTTCGTTGTATTGGGGATTTCCCGTGTAACAGAATAACTTGTTGTAAAGGTTATAACTTTTCTTTTTCTATCGCGAATTCACGACTTATCCCCCATTGACTTGCTAATTTAAAATGTAGGTGAAAAAGTGAGTAATTTCAATTGGCTATTGAGTAAATTGAGTTGTGATATCTCTTGAGTCATAACAAAGATACAAAGTGCTTTAAATTAAATTGTTTACATCCACAGAGAGGCTACTTGTAGAGCCAGAATAACAGTTAAACAGTTAAAAACTTACAACATTGAATTGCACAACTTAATATTTCAAACAACCATTATATTTGGGTCAGCACAGTGTGTCATTTTCATAAAACCATCTCTTAGTTTTTTCACATCCTTCCTAGCCATAATATCATCTTTTATATAATTCATCCATTGTTTCTTTGATTTTCTCCTGGGTTACGCTTAGAGTCTCTCATTGCTCTACATTCCTTGCCCTTGTACCAAAAAAAGACCTTTTTTTTGCCAAACCTACTGCAAGCAGTATGTAAGTCATGCAATGTGTTCCTTATCAATGACAGCAGGATGTTATTGATTCTTAAATTGTTTAACCATTCTTAAAAGAAGGAAAGAAAAAATCGTAAAAGTTAAGAACAATTATTAGAGCAATGTAAGCATTAACACATTCTCTGCTGAATTTATGCAAACGCTTCTTTATGCTACACCCTTACCAACCCTTTTTTTACGATGTTTTCGAAACAATAGAGATGCACAACGAACACACATGTGCGCCGCGCCGCACTCGAAGAAAGTTATGAAAACGCGCATGTGTGTCTGCCGCACCGAATGTGTTAAGGATTCCAATGACTTAAGTATTTATTTTATAATGATCATGTGACTGTCTGTCACAAACACCAATTTAATAGGAGATAATATTATACCTATTTAATTTAAAACTGGCACATGGTTCAGGCCACTTAGAAACTCATAAATTCTGTGTTTAACAAGAGTCCAAAAAAAAAAATTGAAAAAATCAACATATCTATAACTATAGTTTATGGCTAGCACAAAAGTATATGTTAATCTTGAACATATTTCTCAGAACTTGATTGTTAATGTTTTGAAAAAAAATTCTCTACAAATGAACAGTAAACTAACCTTTTACCTTTCAATCCAAAATATCTGTATTCAAATATCAATGTATGTTGGTGTTAGCGGAGCAGTGGTAACACAGTGTTAACGGGCTCAATTCAGGAGTTATAGGTTGTGGGTTCATACCCAGGCAGGTGCTGTACTTTGTGTCATTATCACTGTTCTCAAAACGGTGAAGGAAATAATTGTGAGGAAACCGGCATGTCCTAGTACCAAAAAATTTAAGACAATATGATGTGACATCTACCAACCCGTACTGGGCCCGTGACACCTTCTCACAGCGAGGAGGCCTGTGTCCCAGCAGTGGGAACATTATGGCTGATTATGTACGTTGGTATTTAATTAATAACAAGAACATCTTATTTGAATGCAGAATTTGATTGTTTTTAGGGTTCCATACTAAAATGGTAAAAAGGAGCCCTTATGGTGCAACTCAAGTCTGTCTGTCACAGCTGGATATCTCAAGAACCACTAATGCTATCAACTTGAAAGGAGATGTTCCAGAAATGTATGGAGCCTGGGTTAACACTATGTACACTAGTGGATGCAGTACCGGTTCCTTCTTAAGAACTGGGACTGGATTTTCGGTACTGGACTTGGAACCGGGATTACCCGGGAAATTCGGTACTTTCAGTACTTACGTACAAATGTCGCTATTAATTTATTGTATGAAGGGCACGTGTGCGTGCACTACATATAATTATCTAAATCTGTTGAAAAATGAACTTATTACAAATGTGGGTTGGTGTAGTTAATAAAACTATGTATTATTCGTAAATCTATAATTGACAATAATCATCAGAACACAATCACAACCGAATTTAAATGCTTTTTTGAGATCAAATTAGGAAAAATTATCAAATAGAACTTAAATTCGAGGTATATTTTAAATTAGAAATAAGCCTTTTTTCGTCACGTAATCACTTTGTTTTTTCCACTATTGAATAAGTCTTTTACATCACATAATCACTTTGTTCCTTCCCCTATATGTATAATTAAACAAACATTAGCAAAACAAAACTATAATGCTTTTTCGAGATCAAAATAACAAAAAAAAAAATAAAATTCAACAAAATTTGAGGGTAACAAACGTTATTCTCTTTAAAATAAAAGTAAAGTATCATTAAACAAACAAAGGAAAAACAAAAATAAAATGCTTTTTAGAGATTAAGATGACAAAAAATTATAAAATTAAACAAAATTTGAGCATGACAATAATGCTTATTTTGTATATGATGTATTAATAAATGTTAGTGTAATTAATGAAAGGCAAATACAATTGTATGGCGCGAAAATTCTCAGTATTTTCAATTAAAAATGTTTTATATTAACATTATTGTATAAAAAAAGTAGTTTATTGAATATGATTTGTTACTTTATATTGAAAAAAAGAAAGAAAATAATAAAGTACCGAAAGTATCGAAAGAACCGGGACTACGGGATGAAGACCCGGTACCGGATTGTTTAAAAAATCATGCCCTAATGTACACTAAATGTATACAGGGTGTGTCGTAAATAGTGGTCCAGAGTAAAGGAGTCGATACACTGTATTCTTATGTATCACATACCGAAATTTTAACCATATTCAGTTAAGGGTCTCCGAAAAAAAAAAAATGTTTTTTAAAATTTCTGTACCTTGCTTCACGAGATTGGCTGTAATTTCAACAAATATAAAAAAAAAAATAATTCTGTTTTTTATTATTACTCTTGAATATGGTGTACAAAGTACATGGTGGTAGCCCAAAATCAAACATCTCCTTTGGAAAAGTTTTAGATGACGTAACGGTGACGAGTTTGAGATAATATATTTTTTGCAACAGGGACTAAAAGGGGGTCTTAAAAATTCGAAGTGGGGCTACTAAGCCATGTGGGGTATCATATGAAAGAGCGCTGTATGCACATTCTAAAACATTTTTTCTTTTTTTTTTAAGCCGCATAGTTTTCGACCTTTGATGAAAAATGTAAAAAAAACCGTTCCCCGTTATCTCCGAAGTTTGCAGAGAAAAATCTGAAATTATTCTGTGTGATAGAAGCTTATGTAAAGATTACAGAAAAAATAAAACGATGTCTCTAAATAGCACACTTTTTTTATATATTAGGTTGGGGAAAAAGTCTTTTCGCATTATAGTATGTATGAACTTGTAATAAAATCTCTTTGGCTATACTATTTGTATCTGGCTGGTTTTGGTATCATTGAAAGTTTAAATTTTAAAGAACATAATTCCAAATTCAAATTAGGAAAATGTGTGATTTTCATTTGTTTTTCGTACCGTCAAGATGAGTGAATCTAATGAAGAAATTCGATACATTTTAAAATTTTACTACAAAAAAGGTAAAAATGCAACGCAAGCCGCGACAAAAATTTGCGATGTTTATGGACCTAGTGTAGTGTCTGTGAGAGTAGCACAAATTTGGTTTAAGCGTTTTCAATCCGGAAATTTTGATGTCAAAGATGCACGTCGCTCTGGTCGCCCTATTACGGATAAAATGGATGCCATTTTTGAAAAAGTGGAGCAAGATCGGCATATCAGTAGTTACGACGTAGCTGAAGAACTGGAAATTGACCACAAAACAGTTTTGGCGCATTTGAAAAAAACTGGGTACACAAAAAAGCTCGACATTTGGGTACCTCACGAGCTCACTGAAAGAAACCTAATGAACCGTGTACTCATTTGTGATTCTTTATTACGACGTAATGATACCGAACCATTTTTGAAGAAGCTGATAACTGGTGATGAAAAGTGGATCACGTATGACAAGAACGTGCGAAAAAGGTCGTGGTCAAAGGCCGGTCAGGCTTCACAGACTGTGGCGAAACCCGGGTTAACTCGCAACAAGGTGATGCTGTGTGTGTGGTGGGATTGGAAGGGCGTTATTCATTATGAGCTGTTACCACCAGGCAGGACCATCGATTCTTAACTCTACTGCGAACAACTGATGAGATTAAAGCAAGAAGTTGAGAGAAAGCGGCCGGAATTAATCAACAGAAGGGGTGTGGTTTTTCATCATGATAACGCTAGACCTCACACATCTTTAGCCACTCAGCAAAAATTAAGAGAGTTTGGCTGGGAGATGTTAATGCATCCGCCGTATAGTCCTGACCTTGCACCTTCAGATTTCCACCTGTTTCGGTCTCTTCAGAATTCTTTAGGCAGTGTCAGGTTAACATCACGAGAGGACTGCCAAAACCACTTGTCGCAGTATTTTGAACAGAAGTCCCAAAATTTCTATAGCAATGGGATCATGTCCCTACCTACAAGATGGCAAAAAGTTATCGAACAAAATGGTACCTACATACTTTAATTAAATGTAGATGAACTATATTAAAAAATGTTTTGAATTTTCTTAAAAAATGCGAAGAAACTTTTTCCCCAACCTATTATATATGATGGTACGGAGCCCTCGGTGCGCAAGTCCGACTCCCTCCTGACCGGTTTTACTTATTTTCGATTAGGTACTCAATTATGTATCATATTTGAGTAAATAGATAATTGCTTCATATTTTGCAATAAATTACAAGCGTTGTGTTACCGCAGCCGAGTTTTTTAGTTTTTTTAATTACTTTTTTTTATTTCCAGCTTTTTAGTTTACAAATGTGAAAGATTTCGCAGATGATTAGGTCTTGGAAGGTTGTAAGGAGTTTTGGTCGTGAGGGTTATTTAAAAGGTTTTTTTACGATTTGTCACTTCGAAGTACTTTAAACTATATAAGTTATATATATATTTGTAATCACCTTTTAAAACGCTTCATTTTGATACCCCACTCGAAAAAATTCAAACTCCACAAAATGGCACCCCAAATCCGCCATTTTACTTTTTTATTTTAAAGTAGCCAGTGACACTCGCGCTACCAAGACAAATCTAAAGACGTATAATTTATCCAAATCCGTTCATTCGTTTAGGAGTTACGAGGGAACAAAGAAACGGTCATACATACTACATACATACAGGACAAAAACATAACCCTCCTTTTGGGCTTCGCCGAAGTCGGGTAAAAATACAAACTGCAGCTCCACCATCATTATTTCCGACCGACAAAAACATGTAAGATTTCGACTGCTATTAACTACGAGACTTTTAATGCTAGAGTAATGGTTGAGCATATAAAAGATAGGACATATTTATAACAATTTTAAGGCAGCACATAATTTGCGTATGACGTCACTCTGCGAATGCATGCGCATGCGCGCGACCCTCTACTTTTCACTATGTGTTGTAATATCAATTCGTATAGCGCTAAAACGTGTTTGGCTAGATCAATTATTCTGATGTCTTTGTCAAGAGTTGACAAAGCACTAACAGGACTTAAAAAGAAACAACAAAAATATTGGCCAAAGTAGGGTTAAAAATTAATGTGAAGTTGATAATAGCAAAATAATATCAGATGTTGTCTCCTAAATCTGTTCAGAAATGAAAAAAAAACCACAATCGAAGAAAGCTTGCATCACAAAAAATGCAATGAGCCTAAAAAGTCTAGTGCCGAGCAAATAATAGCTACGGCAGTGTCAGAAATCGAAAGAAATTCGTTGTAAATAGCAAAAAAGTTTAAGAAGTCATCTCATATCGGCCGTAAATCTGCTCATATCTGAAATATATCATAATCGGTGAAAGCTTACTTTATAAGGAACACAATGAGCCTACTAAGTTTAGTGTCGAGCAAATTAAATGGCTATGGCAGTACCTATCAGAATCCATAGTAAAATTTTAATGTTTTCAAGAAAACAAACGGCGCGGACTTGAACTGCGCCTACCTACATTTTTTTCTCTTCTTTTACTTATATCTTTAAAACGGTGTGTCCTATCGCAAAGATAATGAAAATGTTGCCCCCTTTATATAACACATAACCCATTCAAACTCTACAAGTAGGTAAGAATTGTTCATATTTTTCATACAAAAAGTGAAAAATTCTATATAAAACACGTTGAAAATAATAGCATTTTCTCCGGCGCTACGGGCTCGCTTCCGCATTTGTATTTATAAAAATACGTGACATAATATTTGTAAAAATTGAGAATTAAACAACAATAAAAATCCAATGAAAAAACAAAGAATGCTGAGTCGAATTATGTAAAAAAGTGAATTTCGTAAAAGTGCAGTTGACTCTTTCTACTTTGTTGCCGTCGTACGGTCTACACGGTAACGTCATTTTTGACTACTCTTCTGTTGCAAGACGCTTCTCTAGTTCTTGTGCTAAGCCTGCTGGAGGTTTATGCTATTCATCAGAAAATTTGTTTTCAGTATGCTGAAAATCTAAAACTGTTATAAAACCTCATTTAAATGAAAAAGGAGTTCATTTTGTTAATAATCAATATATTGAAATATCGGATTTTAAAAACTTTTTTAAAATTCCAACACATTATTATAAAACGCAGCAGCATAGCATAGCACCCGCTTCTAATCATCGCGTAAATTTAATTAAAGCTATTATTGATAATTTATATACCAGTTCGTCTTCATTCTTACTAAATAATGAATAATTAAAAGTTTCACATAAAAGGTGGGTGACAAACTTTCAATGAGAATTCATTTAACACAAGAAACAACAAATAGATAATATATTATGATTTCCTGAATAAATGTAGGTGTTTTGACAGGAAACGCGTCTGTCGATGCCCTTTAGAATACTAATGATATAAAATAAATAAATAACATTATAATATGTATAATGTTGACTGTACTGTACTGTGTCTTAGCAATTTCTGGGCCAACACAATTTAGATAGCTTTGGTTGATTTCCATCAAAGTAAAGGAGATGACTCAAAAAAATTAGAAAAATCCGTAGAATTCGGGAAAATACAGAGAATTCATTTAAATGTATACTGTTGTGGTAGGGAATTGATATTTATCAATTATTTTTATTGACTTTCAACAAGGCGTTTCACCGATTTAGTTGTCAGCTGTCACAACAGTGTCACTTCAGCCCTCTTCTTGGGTATTAAACATGTCAAACGTTATTAATCAATCAAAATGACAGCTTACCGCCATGACGGGTTTTTGTTGCGTGTTGCAATTTCAGGTGTAATTAATTGTGGTTTACCAGCAAACAAAGCCATTTTATAGTAATTGGACAGTTGAGAACTGTTTTAAATGTTTTTCCCTATTTTTATGTATAGTGTACACGTACCTGGCCCAAGGTGCATACATTTTGAAACATCTCCGTTTTATTAAAAATATTAGCCAAAAGCAATCTAAATGGTGCGGGCCAGAGATTGCTAAGAGCAGGTAATGATGTATTGTTAGGAGCATCCATAATGTTTCATGAAGATTTCATGGCATGAGGAGCTCGTGGCTAAGTAACAAAAGCCGCACGGATCGATTCATCAAGTTAAGATACGCTTGCCGGGGTTGATCCGTGGATGGGTGACCATCTTTACATACCGAGACTTTACTCCTCCTTGCCTCGGAAAGCACGTCAATTCGTTGGTCCCGGCTGTCATTCGTTACGGGTCGACAGAAATCCAAAAGTCTGACAACCAGTCTTACCAAGGGGTATCATATTACCCAGTAACTGGGTTGTAGAGGTCAGATAGGCTCCATGTAAACTACTGGTATTCAGCTGCATCCGGTTAGACTGAAAGCCGACCCCAACATAGTTGGGAAAAGGCTAGGCGGATTTATTTTGAAGATATCAAGGCAGACAGGATACTATGTTAAGTGTCCCATTATTTGCGGAATATTTATTTTATTTGGTGGAACAGTTTACCAACATGAATGAAAGAAATGCACTCACCCCAGCGTGGTTTGAACAGACTCGCGTTACTCGAATGAACCCAAAGATTTGCACTTTCCATGGAGCCTCATGTTTCATGGGTCTACCTACATTCTTTCTCTGATAGTCTCTGACCATTGCATATCAAGGAGTCGACTGGGGGCGCGTTAATGATAGGGAAGTCGTGGCCTTAGGATATGGAAGGATTATTAGAGACGTACCGAATATGCATCCTAAAGTAGGCAACGGAATTGTGTAGAGACGGGTGATATTAGGTCTTTACGTATGAAATTGCCGATATACTTAAAAAAAAATGTTTCTATAGATATCCTGGGAACAGGAATCGATAAATTCTTTAAAGGCATTTTTTACCGCCTTATTGGATTTAAAATTTTTACGCGGGGCTCTTTGTTTAGATCAAAAATTCGAGAACGGAAGCGATCAAACCAAAAACGCACCGTGCGTTCACTTGTACCACGTCCTTAATATTGCGTGCTCTGTATGTGTTGCGTTGGTGCCACGACGGAACTAGTAGTCGAATATAGCGCGCAATTTCGATTTTTCCATGGTTACAGAAATATCGATATCAAAGAAAAATCGAACGGCGGGAAAATAAATGAACAACTGATTTCTATTTTTAAATGTCATGCTATAATGTAAAATTAGTTTGAATTTGGAATTCTAAATAGAATGAACGATATTGATCTTCACTAGCCGGTATCAAAAATCGGCAATTTCATGGGTAAAGACCTATTATCCGCCAGGTTGGATCAGGTTCAGCTTCACCGAATCTTGAATGGTAAACTATTAAAATTATTCAATTTCACAATTAAAATTACTGTATTTATCAATATCATTTTAATTTGTAAAGTTGTTTCCATATTTTTCATGTTTAATAATTTGGAATATAAATTACGTGTTTCTATTTATTTACGCTGTGGGTTTGTTTGTCCATATTTTGTTTTTAATAAATTGACATAACATTTGACTTTTGCTTGGTTTATCTACCTGTTAAAGATAAACGCAGAAATTAATAAGCGGGAGTCAAATAACAGTCAGTATTGTAATGTATGTAATTTATTTATTTTAACTAACATATCGTAAAATTCGAATAATAAACTTCAAAACTAGTTTATATTGACATACTTTATAAACACTATAAAGAAATTTAAAAATAGAATCCTATTTTAACACGTTTTCTCTAACAAAATAATGATATAAAACATTTTTTTTTACCATTATAATAATATGGGTAATGTTAGAATGGTTAAACTTAAGTGTAGGCTGAAGGGCACGCCACAATTGCGGCGATAAGTCCCCTCTTTGAGGAGTGGTTGGAGAGGCGCCACGGCATCCTCACCTTCCGCTGGTCCTCACTGGACACGGTTGCTTCGGGAGGTTCCTGTTCCGGATAAGGCGGGAGGAATCGCCCGGGTGTTACCATTGTGTGGATCGCCCAGAGGACACGGTGGAGCATAGGGTGGAGTTCTGCCCGGCATGGACGGAGCACCGCCGCGTCCTCTCGGAGGCGATAGGCGGCGGCGATCTCTCGCGTCCGCCCCTGTTCCAGGCCATGGTACGGAGCGAGAGTGCATGGAAAGCTGTAACCTCCTTCTGCGCGTCCAGTTCTTCTCGCCGTCCGGTAAGGACCTGCCGGTCTATTCTGTAAAAATCTCACCGTGAATATGTAGATGAAGTGAGCTGTCATTCCACCTGGTGCTAAGGGGTTGACACCTTTCACAGCGCACTCCACGCTCACTTCACCTATGTTTTCACGGTGAGATTTGTTCAGACTGCAGGCCCGGGTCGACGGCGCGTTGTGTTTCACGCGCGCCTCAAAGAAAATAAATATAATAAATCATTTATTTTGGACCAAACACTAGTATACATATTATAAACCTGCCAAACTGCATGACAGTTTGTCGGCAGGAATAGAGCTCGTCTTAAAACATTTGGTACTTAACAATCTAAATCAAAAATATATGTAGGTATATAGGTACAGATAATTTGAATAATATACTTACGAAGAATAAATAGTCGTTCCACCTTACACACACCCACTACACTAAAACGCCCAGCGCCCACACACACGGTCGGCACGCACCAACGGCGGAGGCAACGGCAGTGGCCGACGGCCGCCACCGCCGCCGCCGACACCGTGCCGCCCGTCTATCTGAGCCCCGTACCGCACTTAAACACCCGAACGACACGCAGCCGACGGCAGCCGCTGACGAACGCCGACGTCCGCAGTCGCTCCCGCCGCCGCCGACGCGCCTGAGTTCATTTTTTAACTTACTCTTTAGTGTTCTCTTGCTAATTTTACTATTTTCTTTCCTTAACCAGTGGATATTATTAAAAAGTGTAGGGGTCAAATACTTGTTGGTTCTTTTACCAAGAGATGTCAGCATTAGCTGAAAGGGGCCGCTAGGGCCGATGCCTGCCAGGGCTACGGGTTGTTCTAAAGAGTTCCCGCGGCCCTGCCACAGGCAACTGAAGGAACACGGGTGGGTTTTAGTCAGTAGAAGTCTGACACGCCCTCCCGCTCCACCCAGAGCGGCAGAAGTTATTTGATGAATTCCCATCCAAAAAAGAAAAGTGTAGGCTGAAAGGTAGATTAGGTTAGGTTAGAACTGTGACCACACACGAGCATACATTTGGGTCGAGTGGGTAAGTTTTGTAGAGGGGACGGCTGATTATTTTTCTCGATTACGATGTTGGCCCCACGGAGAAAGTTGTTCAGTTTGATGGTTTGTACCACACACTTAAATATAAATACACATATCTAATACACGCTGTATTATTATTACACAAGGTGTAATTTATTGAAATAAATCAAAACCCGAAAATGGATCATTGAACTCACATCAATAAGAATTGAACTTTTACAATGGGACGGTGGGCCCTACAACGACATGAAGAAAGTAGTTCATTTGGATGTTCTGTACCACACACTTAAATATAACCACATGTTTGTGATACCCGCTGTTTATTCAGACATTCATAAACGCTTACATTTGAAATGCTTAAGTTTTCCCTAACGAATCAGTGCACCCAATATTTTTAACCTGTATGACATTGCCAAAGAAAAAGATGCATTTGGGAGTTACTTTGGTGACTCTCTTAGTAACCATGTTACAAATTAAAACCGATAAATATAAATAAATATTCTTAAGTAATCCTGCATTAGCATTTAAATAATTCAATCTGCCTAGCCTTTTCCCATTTATGTTGGGGTCGGCCTCCAGTCAAACCGGATGCAGCCGAATACCAGTATTTTACATGGAGCGACTGCCTATCTGACCTCCACCACCCAGTTACTGGGTAATATGATACCTTGGTAAGACTGGTTGTCAGACTTTCGGGCTTCTGACGACCCGTAACGACTGTCAAAGATCCACGAATAACAGCCGGGACCAACGGCTTAACGTGCTTTCCGAGGCACGGAGGAGTCTCGGTATGTAAAGATGCTCACCCATCTACGGATCAACCCCGGCAAGCGTAGCTTAACCTGATGGATCGACCCGTGCGTCTGTTATTACTTAGCCACAAGCTCCTCTAATTCCTCGCATTTAAATAATTCTGTTAGTTTTATTAACAATTCAAGTATCTATGCTTCTAGGTCAATGAAACACTAATGATACATCATCGATATCATTCAGTATAATGTATTTTTTGTTATGTTAGGTTTGGAATGAAAACAATAACAATTTACTATTGTGATTTAAGTGTTACAAGTGTTAAATATGTAAACACGATAGGGTAAACAGAACAGACTTCCATGTAGTCAATTTAGGTTTTGGTGGCATGCAACACTTATGGGGTCAGTGATAAGGGTAATTAGGTAATATTAACTTATACATATGGTACTAGCGATTCGCCCCTGTTTCGCACAGTTTTTACGACTTGACAAAACGTCGACAACATCGACAATGTATTGTACAGTGTACACATAAAGCTTCCGGGAACAAATTATCTGGAGCACACCGCATCAAAGTTCGTTGTGTAGTTTAGAATACGACGCGGCCACACAAACGGACACCAAAAGCGACTTTAATGTAGATCAGGGGCCCGACAGCTTTAGTTCATGTTTCCGCCATTTTCAACTTTCGCGTTTAAAAATTATCTGTGGTATTTTTGACGCCATCTTTCTTGTTTTGACGGATAGATTTTTGTTAGGTTATCTTACAGATTATTACAGTATTACTAGCACTGTCTGTGTACCAAATTTTGTTAAGTATCCTTTTGTTAAAAATAGAAGGGACACTATGACTTTCCTTTCGTCGTCTTTCACTGTGTTTTTCTGTACGTCGTGTGATCGTGTCCCTAGAACTCGATATTGATAGGTAACTATTCACGTTAAAACTAGTACGCGCGACGGTAGCGACAGAACTCAGAACGGCAATTAAGTGAAACTAAGCTCATAAGTCATTGTCGTATCTGTAGCTTGCTGTGATGTAGATGGGTAAACAGTTTCGGTCAGTTAATCATGAAGACCGGTCGATGTGGCGACGCTTGGCCAGCTGTGGACATCTCTCAATTGAAATGGTGATGGTGACGATGACACATCGTTCGTTTGGATAAACAGGGTATTAACTCAAAATTTACGATTTTTATCCTCTAAAAATACAGTCCTACTAAAGCAACATTGAGAAGTCATGAAGTGAACAAAAACGTTACCAATAAAGTAAGTTTAAAAACTATAAGTGAGATTAACCAATTATTTATAAAAATGGAAATATACTGATTGAAAACTTCAAATTGCTCTCCTGAGAAATAGGCTTTTGTGAGTTAATACCCTGTTCATCTGGGACTGGACCTTTATGTACGACATGTAGATTGCTCTCAAAGTTATTAATACACAATCATTGAACTGCAAAATGTGTCACTTTCTAAAATAACAATCTATTAACAGGTTGTTACCCTATTGCTTGAAAGTGGTACACTCACCTATTTCTTCTAGTTGACTCATAAATTTAAAAACGCTTTAACACGTTAACTGCCATAGTAAAATTTTGATGACGTTTTTTTTTATTTTTGTTTTTTGGTTGTATATTCAAGTAAATCACATTATATGACTATTTTAATTTGTTTCCGGTGATTATAATGTAAAATAAAGCAAAAAAAATAAAATGTCTGGCATATGTGCCTGACGAGGCCCAAACGAAACAAAACATAGCTATTGGGCCATGTCAGGTATTTTGTCAGGCACCGTCCGCCGGCCGCCAATTTATTTGCGCGGGAAATCACTCGGTGCATCATCATCATCTAAATTATATACTGTGGCGTCAGTCACCCGGGACTGACATGGCCTTAACAGGTGCTATGTCTGTCAAGCACCGGTGCCTGACATGGCAGTTAACGTGTTAATACAAAAGACTTACATCCAATTGCACAAAGTCAAACATTAATGCCCCATTACGTAATGGATTATTAACGCTAATGATTTCATTAATTTAATGATGTTGCACAAAACAAAATAAGCATAAGTTAAGAGGCCGTATACTAAATTTTGCCGATTTCGGTGATTTACGTGATGTTACAGACGTTATTTTACAGTTCTGTAGGTGAAAGCTAAAGGACCTTAAGTCACATTTTATAAATTATTCAGTAGAGCTCATTAAAGATGTCTATACCCGAAATTAGATATTAAAATCGACCGTGTATCAAAAGTAAATAGTGTATCGTTGTAGAAAAAAATTATGATTATGAAGGTTTATTATTAACACGTTCTGTGCGGCCAACGCGCATGCGCGAGTTTCGAACGTTCACCATGTGCTGGCGGCGCTTATGCGCGTCCATACAATTTATATAACTTCCTTCGAATGCGGCGCGCCGCACCTGTGGGTTTTTTGTGCATCTCTATTGTTCTTGGCGTAATTGTTTTATGACTCATAAAACTGGAAAATTTTCAAACACACATAAGCGTCTCGCCGCACTTGGGACAAGTTTGCAACGCCGCACATATGCGCCCAGCCGCACTGGGTAGAGTTTCTTCAACCGCGCATGCGCGCTCATAGCACCACACGAAGTATTTTTGGGGCGCGCATGAGCGTTTGCCGCACAGGGTTTAGTGTATCATAAAGCAGCACTTGGAGCAAAGTCGCCAAATAATTCAGCAGTTAATGTGTTAAGCTATTATATTGTGATATTTTTTGACAAATATTGTTCCTTAAGGCTGTAAAAATAAAAATGGACTTAAGAACCTTTAGCTTTCACTTACAGAGTTAAAATTCTGTACTTCTATAAGTTTTAATGCACAACATGAAAGATCATTTGAATTATGATCTAATGAGGGAGCTACTTTTTTATTTTTATTATTTAATTTTTACTAATCTACCTAAAACTGACGACTGTTTTGTGAATTTTTGCTGTAAGAGGTTTAGAATATCACATATTTACGAATCGTTTTGACGTCTAAAGGGTATGAAAAAATTACAATGTATTTTTGTGAAAGTTGTTTGTACAATAAGTGCATCCCTTTTTACCACTTTCATATAAAATTCGCGTCCGGACGACGCAAGGCTACAAGTGAAAACTTAATTCTCCAGAAAATCACAACACGTTGTTTATTTGATAAGTATTTATTATTAACACTCCAATACTACAAGACCACGCGCAACGAACCGCGCGCGAGGCCGGAATGGAATCAAAAATAACCGTCAGTCAACACTTCAACTATTAATTATTGCAATTAATATTAATGGCAGTGTCGCGGGCACATTTCGGGCGATTTCTTATTTTTTTTTTCAATCTTGAATCCTGTCACTCTTCCCTCCCTTTTTTTTATTAACCCTTCATCTCAAGCCATGAACAAAACTGTCAACATTTTATATGCTTGAGTACGAGGCTTTTGACTACGTTGTATGTTACATTTTATGTCCTCCATTATTTGAAATGTGCGTTATAATAATTATGTTTTATATTACTAAAGATACTATATAGGTAATAATTTAACGTATTATTATTTACATTACATGTTATTTGCTTTCATTCGGCCTTTTCTGACAGTACGCGCGCCCTCGCGTGTTTCGATAGTAATTATTACAATAATTTTATAAAAGTAAGAAATAAACTTAAAAAAAAGTGAACAAAAAACTTTTTAGCAAAAAATAAAACCGACTTCCAAAACAAAACACTACATAGTGAAAAATAACTTTAATTTCGGTAGTCGGTGTCTTGGGTTTTGTATTTTCGTTTTTTGCCACCGACTTCCGAAATTAAAGTTATTTTTCACTATGTAGTGTTTTGTTTTGGAAGTCGGTTTTATTTTTTGCTAAAAAGTTTTTATTTTTCACTTTTTAGTTGTGGAACCTACCCCACACAAATTCGAATACATAATTGAGCACAATAATTGTAGATATAGCCATGTAAATAACAGTGATAGGAAGTTATTAAAACACCATCACATCATCCACATAAAATAAGTGGGAAATATACGCATTATTGAAGCTAACTCAAAAACTCCCTAAGCTAAGTTAATAAAATTTATATGGGACCACCTCGGAAGTATACCCTATCAAACAAAAAAAGAATTTTCTAAATCGGTCCATCCGTCTTTGAGTAATCGCGTAACAAACATACAAAAAAAAAAAAAAAAAACAAAAAAAAAATACAGACGAATTGAGAACCTCCTCCTTTTGGAAGTCGGTTAAAAATAAAATAGAAAAGGTAAACTAAGTGCTCTTAATATGATCTTAAAACATCTAGATAGGAACAAATACAATTATTTATCATATTACAATCATTAATGTAATTACTGAATATTAAACAACGCTAATTAAACGCCCTTGTACATATTGGTTGTTATTATTGAATCACATTCTTATGACTTATTTAAAAATTATTTGTAACATTTAATCAATCAATAGACTCGTCATGCAAAGCCAACAAAAATAGGGTAAAACCACATACTATCAATCGCATAGAACGCCACACAGTGCGCAGGGCTAGTAACGCCGTCTAGGGCTATTGACGCCATTTAGGGCTAGTAACGCCACACAGGGCTAGTAACGCCACACAGGGCTAGTAACGCCACACAGGGCTAGTAACGCCACACAGGGCTAGTAACGCAACACAGGGCTAGTAACGCCACACAGGGCTAGTAACGCCACATAGGGCTAGTAACGCCACTCAGGGCTAGTAACGCCACACAGGGCTAGTAACGCCACACAGGGCTAGTAACGCCACACAGGGCTAGTAACGCCCCACAGGGCTAGTAACGCCACACAGGGCTAGTAACGCCACACAGGGCTAGTAATTTAGTAAAGTTTAATCAACAATTTAGAGGCAACACATAAACAATATTTATTTAATTCTAGTCTGTACTACTATTATTCGAATCACTATCTATAGGATCATTAGAAAACACCAACCAGGGATGTATTTTATCAACCGCAAATATAGCTTTGTACATTGGTTTACCTGTCTTTTTGGTTATAGGGGTATCTTCGATCTCATACCTATCGTTTCCTAAAACCTTAACAACTCTATATGGCCCACTACACTTAGGTATTAATTTCTTTGATTGCCCCGGCACCGAAGATCCTATTTCACGCTCAACCCGAACAAGGTCTCCAATTTTGTAAGTATGAGCTGTCTTTCGCCTTTTATCAAAATTTGTTTTTTGTTTCATTTGCTGACTTTCAATGCGCTCTCTAACCTCAACTCTAATTTCATCACGATCTTCGCATCTATTGACTTCCGACACAACAGAGTTCATTGCACCGTCCGATGCTCCAGTAGGCGCAACGCCGAACAAAACTTCAGACGGACTTTTTCCGGTAGCCTTGTTTACAGTGTTGTTAAGGCCCCATTGAACACGGGGTATCATAATATCCCATTCATCATCAGGACGTTCATGATTGATTGCAGTGAGAGCGTCAATAATTGACCGATTGTAACGCTCGATCTGACCATTTGCCCTGGGTGTAGCGACCGCATTTATTATATGTTTAATGTCTTTCTCTTTTATGAAATTCCCAAATTCACGGCTAGTAAAACTAGTCCCCTTATCAGTAATTAATTTACGCGGCACCCCAAAGATAGAAAAGTATTCATTAAAGACACTAATGGTCGTTTTGCTTTTGCAGTTTTTTTACGGGTTTTATGTAAATAAATTTTGTGAATGAGTCGATAATTGCAAGAATATAAGAATTTCGCTTTTTGCTTTGAGGAAGTGGCCCGCAATGGTCAGCGTGCAACATTTCAAATGGCTTATCAGGTTTTGGTATTGGATGAAGCATACCTTCCTTTGGTCCACCAGGCAGTTTATTATGTGCGCAATTCAAACAAGCTTTACAATATTTTTTAATGAAGCGGCGCATATTTTTGAACCAATATACTTTTCGTACTCTTTCATAGGTCTTGTCATAGCTGAAATGACCAACGTCATCGTGATTACTCTTGACAATTTGCCACCTTACTGACTTCGGAACCACCCACAAAAGCCTGACAGTATCATCTTTTTTTACTACGCGGTACAATTTATTATTTTTAATTGTAAAATTAGTTTTGACTTCTACAACATTTGCACTTTCCGGGTCTTTTATAATTTCTACAATTCGCTGTAATTCGCTGTCAGATTGTTGCACGGTTTGAAGCCACCTTTCGTCAGCCACATCAATTTTGTTTACGTCCCATTGTATGCTAAAAACTTGATCATCGTCGTCGCGAGATGGAGGGTTTTCTACTTGAATAGGATTTCTGCTCAGGGCGTCCACGTGTGTCATTTTAGCCCCTGCACGATACTCTATTGTAAAATCAAATTCTTGCATTGCAATCCACCATCTCGCGACCCGAGGTATTAAATCTCTTTTAGTCATAGTACTTTTGATCGCATTACAGTCCGTAACTAGTTTAAAAGACGTGCCAAGTAAATATACCCTGAATCTATTCAAAGCTGTAACAGCGGCAAGGGTCTCCAACTCATACGAGTGAAACTTTTGTTCTTCAGGCGAAGTCTGTCGGCTGTAGTAAGCAATAGGTTGGAGACCCCTATCGCCATCTTGTAAAAGAATCGCACCTATGCCCAATTTACTGGCATCTGTATGTACTTGAAGGGTGGCCTTAGGGTCATATAAGGCAAGGACTGGACGACTTATTAATCTCTCCTTCAGAGTTTCGAAAGCGTTCATTTGTTCTTGACCAAAGTGCCACGGTTCATTCTTTTTAGTAAGAACCGTAAGCGGTCGTGCTATTGCCGAAAAATTTCTAACAAACCTACGAAAATAACTTGCCAGTCCTACAAACTGTCGAATTTCATGGACATTTTTAGGAGCAGGGAACGACTTTACTGCCTCAATTTTCAGTTTTCCTGGTCGAATTCCATTTTCAGAAATTTCATAACCTAAGTACTCGATATTTTTTTTGAAAGAATACACATTTTTTTGGATTTAAAGTTAATTTTGCGTTCCTCAATAATTGGAATACCTTTTCAAGTTTATCTAAACCTTCCTGTATTGTGCAAGAAGTAATCAGTAAGTCATCCATGTAGGCTAAGGCTAAATTTTGTTCAGCACCATTTAACATAGAATTTATTGCCCTCTGAAAAACACTTGGTGCATTTGCTAGTCCGAACGGCATACGATTATATTCATATAAGCCGTCCGGGGTAATAAATGCCGTAAGGTGTTTACTCGCCTCTGCTACAGGCACTTGATAGTAACCCGACGCGAGGTCCAAACTCGAAAAGAAACTATTCCCACCTAAACTATCTAATCTGTCTTCTATTCGAGGTAGCGGATATTTATCCTTCAGAGTTTTTCGGTTCAATGCGCGATAATCAATACATAAGCGCTTTTGCCCGTTCTTTTTATTTACTAGCTACACTGGGCTCGCATATGGGGAAGAACTTTCACGAATAATCCCATTCTGAAGAAGGTCGCCTATAATTTCAGATAACTTTTCTTTTTCTCTTAGTGACATACGATATGGGTTATATACGACGGGTATATCATCTTTAACTTTGATCACCATCTCTGTCAAGTTGGTCTTACCTAACTCTGACAAATTTAAAGCAAAGCAATCCCTGTATTTACCCAATAGTTCGTAAAACTTCTTTTCAATTTCAGTCGACAGTTTGGTACCGACCTGAATTTCTCCCAAAGGTAAAATATTTGTTTCTAAAGTTGTACTAGTCGTTACTCCGATGTAAGGTTCTAGAAGTTCTTCGTAACCTATACCCCTGGCTAATAACTGGTCTTTAGAAAATTTCAAAAGATTTTTATCTAGATTGGAAACCATGATATAACCTTTATTATTTTGAAAGTTATATAATCCTGGCAAAACCATATATTTCTTTGAGTCACTACAGCAGTAACTAGTTGGGACAAAAAGGGACCCCGAATGTTCTGGTGATGTTTTTACTTCAACGGGTGCGGTTGTACAAGGTGAAATAGTAAATGTATCTAACGAAACAAGCTTAATCTTAATAGAAGGTTCAAAACAGCTTGTATCAGGTGCTTCATAAAATATAAGATTATTAGATGTTTTGTACATTACTAAGTTAGGCAATTCCGTAAATGTTTGTCCTATAATTATGTCACAAGGCATGTACTGATCTGAAATTACTATCAAATCAACTTTCGCACAAACGTCATCAACCACTACTGTACCCTTGATAGAGCCTAAAGGCTTAACGGTCACATTGCCGAACCCTCTAAGATTTGGAAGCTCTCTGTCAATTTGATAATCGCCATAGATTTCTCTAGCCAAACTTTCTTTCAAAAGAGTGCAATTACTACCTAAATCCACGAAAGCTTGTTTTTCGAAACCATCTAATTTAATATTTTTGAAATATTTGTCACTAAAAGTACCATGAGAAGCGATTCGCATTACAGACTTGTCATTAGATGGAGCAGTAATTTGTAATAAATTATTGGAATCATTACTACTCTCCGACGGATTACCATAATTTAGACTTCTATTACTTCGACATTCCTTTGCTACATGACCCACTCTCCGACAGATGCTACACTTCTTCATCGGTTTTGTACATTTAGTTCGAATATGTCCAGGTTCCCCACAATTAAAACAGATTATTCCCGGTTTTAAAACATCAGCATTATTGGATGCTGAGTTTGCTTGCGAATGTTGCGATGCATTATCTTTAACCCATGGTGCTCTACGCTTTTGCATTGCATGACCGTCACTTTGTACTAGAGTTTTCAAATATGAAAACAGTTGCTCTGGATTCTCAAAACGACATGCATTTGCACTCATCCTTATAAATTTGTCATCTATGCCGTGTACCAGACACCCTACTGCTTTACGTCCACTAATTTCACATTTATTAATCAAAATCATTTTTTCAAAATAATAAACATCCAAAGGTTGACCTATTCTACAACGTACTTGCAACATTCGTTGAAGAAGGTCACCATAATTCTCAGTGGAAGGAAACGCAGATTTCAGTTTTTCTATCCATTGTTCCCAGCTGAAGAGAAGGGAAGGAAGTCCCTGATACCATCGCTTAGCAAGTCCCGTCAATTTAGCTAAAGCGTAATGACAAATCTGCGTCTCGTTCCAGGAGTATATAGTCGCGCATTCGTTTACTTTATGTATCCAAGATTCAACATTTTGAGAGCCATCACTAGGATCGAATTCGGGAATAACATTTATATGTGTAAATGATTGTGTGGAAATTGAAAAATTATTTGAAGAGGTACCGGCACTATTTGACTGTTGTGGCCTTTCCACTAAAGGAGGTGTTTTCGTATGTGATCTATTTGATCTGTAATAAGACCTAGATGATTTTGATTTTTTGCTTTTCTTTGAATGCTTATGATAACGTTTCTCATTATAATGCCTAGATCGTTCTTTAGATCGTTTACTTTGCTTATAACGTTTACTACTAGACGCTGATGAAGAAGTAACCGTACTTGTACTAGTCGAATAGCAACGACGACGATGTTTCGACAAATGACGCTTACGCGATCGTGAACGTCTTTCAGACCCCATAGTTAATGATTCGAATTAGCTTAAAATTATATTTTACAAATTGAAAATGCTTTAACCTTCAACAAAAACAATGAAATAACTATAATCTACCAGCGTAACGTAATAATACTTTAACAAAATTTGAATATCATAATATTATAATTAAAACAATTTCAGTCCAATTATTTTCAACTATGATAATATGATGAATTCAGATAACAGCTAATAACTAAAGCCTTAATACTAACCACACATATACGTATATCGTTATAAATCACCACTAATTATCCGTTATGTTAAGTCTATTTCAGTTGTATTATGCTATTATTCTTTTATGCTATATAATGTTGCAATTGTAAGACGTTTCACCTTAGTAGTACAAATAAAAATAGATGTTTAACGATACCAGTCACAGTTTGTAGTAGATAAATTCAAAAATTATCGGTTACGTCACTCTTTTGTTTTTCAAATTACACTCGCTACGCATGAGAATTATTCTCGTTTAAAAACACTTGTTTGAATATAGAAAATTGTTATCCCACATTTATCTCACACCTCTGCCATCTCAAGCTCAAGCTCAAGCAAAACCTCCACCGTACGACTTTTATGTAGATTTGGATAACTCACAGTTACGCCGTCAGGAACCAGCTTTTCAGGCTTCAGGGCAAGCTTCCACTTCCGATTGAAAACTTAATTCTCCAGAAAATCACAACACGTTGTTTATTTGATAAGTATTTATTATTAACACTCCAATACTACAAGACCACGCGCAACGAACCGCGCGCGAGGCCGGAATGGAATCAAAAATAACCGTCAGTCAACACTTCAACTATTAATTATTGCAATTAATATTAATGGCAGTGTCGCGGGCACATTTCGGGCGATTTCTTATTTTTTTTTTCAATCTTGAATCCTGTCACTCTTCCCTCCCTTTTTTTTATTAACCCTTCATCTCAAGCCATGAACAAAACTGTCAACATTTTATATGCTTGAGTACGAGGCTTTTGACTACGTTGTATGTTACATTTTATGTCCTCCATTATTTGAAATGTGCGTTATAATAATTATGTTTTATATTACTAAAGATACTATATAGGTAATAATTTAACGTATTATTATTTACATTACATGTTATTTGCTTTCACAAGGATCGGAAACGAATGGGGAAGGAAACTGTCGAATTAGTTCCGCGTTAATGGCGCTAGTGTTTGTTTCTCTTATTAAGCTGCCAATAAAGTTCCTTGTGAAAACTTTGCTGCAATATGGCGCTACGTATTTTATCGTGTCTAAGAAAGGACGCATTTCATTCAAGATCACTTTGACTTGGACAAACACGTCGCTCTCTCGCGGCGAAGCTTTCAGCAAGCAACCCCCACCGTACTGAATTTGCGATCACCGAAGTGAGCGAAGTGTGGTAATTCCGCGTCGATAAGTGTTTTCACTCCTTAATGCTACCTTCCATTTTTCACCTCAAAATTCATATCAAGTCCTTCTTTCCAGATTGATGTAAGAACATGACGACAAGCCTGCAGTTCGGGGACGACGACTCGTTCATTATCCTGGGAACTTCTCCTGGGACAAGTCTGGATATGAAGTGCAACGGAATAGAGAATGGGGGACACTTGTCTCTAGACAAGGAGCAGATGGAAGAGGCAATGAAGGACCTCTCCGTTGAAGCCAACATGGCTTTTAAGGCGCATTTTAAACTTGGAGATGGTGTAAGTTTATTTTTAACCAATTTCAAATAAAGAGGAGGTTATTCTATACTAGCTGTTGCTCGCGGTTCCAGTAGAATAGCAGTTCTCCTGGGATGCGAGTGGAACCGTTCCACTCGCATCCCAGGCATAAAAGTACCTTCGTTATAATTTCCTGGATTCTCCTGGATTAATTATCCAGGAGAATCCGTTTAGCGCTTTAAACGTGGTATTATTAGGAGGGTCTTAACTTGACCACAGATACACACATACAGATATGTTTACTGGGCCCCAAGTCTGCTATTTTTTATTAATTCGTCATTCCAACACGATCCCATTGTCATTTTGCTAAAAGTTCGTAATCTGCTAAATTCATAATGGTCGATCATTGGTAGGTCAGTGGTCTCGTAATAGAATCGTGGTACTGATCAAAGGAACTGTCAAAATTTTAACAGATTACCGCATACGTCAGTTAGTAACATTGTTTTTAATATTATGTAAGAGATTACCATTTTAAAGCCATTTCTTTCAATGGAGTGTCAGTGGTTGACCATTGGAAAGTCATAATGACGCCATTATATTAGTAGATTACAAAACTTGTCAAAATCAACAATTATGAAATCAATGACAGACCATTCTGACACTATTGTAATAGCAGACTTGAGGCCCAGATATGTTTTGCGCAGAACGTCCGAATAAAAGGTCAGGTTGAAAAAAAAAAGTCCGATTCGCAAATGGTTCAGTTTCGTTTTCTTGCTTGTCAATACCATTAAAAGGGGTAGGGTTCCATTCCCACTTCTAGAAATAGGCTGTATTTAGTCGCTTGTGTGACTTATCTGATGGCGTCGGGCATCTTGCTGCAGGTCTACATTTTATTTCCCTTGGCTTTTCCTCCATTCTGACAAGACTTCGCCCCTTATACGTCATATTATATATATTTATGTAGTACGATAGCCGATAAAGCCGTACGTCAGTGGTAATAAAACCTTAAGCTGGCTTCTTATTGTATTCTATTGAAACTCCGTACAAGGTTTTTTTACCTCTCACAGCTCTGACAGTAGCAATCCAATAGCAACTTTATTGCGATGTTATCGTTGCAATAAAGTTCACTGTGATTAAGACAGACTTGTCAATGATAGCATCCCAAAAGCAACTTTACTGCAACGAAAATAATGATCACTGTTATTATGACCAGTGATCGGATAATCGGGCGCTTATATACCTAAACTTCTTCCCACGAAAGAATAATATGGACATTCCTTTCTGAATAAATAAGTAATCCCAGGTTCCCGGGATTGAACAATTTTGTAAAAACAACTATAACAAACTGAATGAGATTATAGCATTGTTTATTTTGATTTAATATCTTTATTTTATGCAAAACAAATGGAATTTCAATAAAAAATGATAATGTGCACAATGTGGTCAAGTAGTGGAAATAGATATATCTATCTAACAGATTAGTGATCGAATCGACAAATTTATTGTATTTTATACGAACAGAAGGGATTCTGAAAGGCATGTCCGTATTATTCTTTCGTGGGAATAAAAGTGAAGTTTAGGCATATTAGCGCCTGATTATCCGATCACTGATTATGCCCAATTATACCCAAAAGCAACTTTATTGCATCGACAATAAAGATCACTGATTTTGACAATGATGCAAATTGAGAGGTAAAATAACTGTGAACGGTCTGTACGTCGGCGTCGCAGGCCAATTCGTAAGGGCCAATTTTTTGATCCGTAGTTAACTCCAGTGGTTTAACATAGTAACTAATGATTGAATTTTGGCTAAATGTGTTTGCCAAAATGCCATTCTTACTATTTTTTTGATATGACTGAGTTAACATGAATACATTCATGTTAATAAAATATGTTTAGCCTTTCACATTAAGCTAAAATTTAACCATTAGTTACTATTTTTAACCATTGGTTGAGTTAACTACGGATCAAAAAACTGGCCCTTAGGCAAAGTGTTACCATTGTTGCCATGGTTACCACAATTTGAATAATTTTAAAGGCTACCTGCTGCTTGCTTTTTCATAAAGGATTGTAGTACCTACCTTTGAGGGGTCTGTCGCTAAAGTAATAACAGCCGCACGGATCGATCGTCGCGCTAGTTCGTGGATGTGTGACCATGTTTACATACCAAGACCCATCCGTGCCTCGGAAACCATCAAGTTATTTCTTTTGAAGTCAGTTGTTTTTTTTTTTTTTTTGTAAAAAGTTTTTTATTTTTTAGTTATGGTACCTACCCCACACCAATTCGTATCCCACTACTTGCTATGTAAACAGTGACAGGAAGTATTATAACATCATCCAGATACACATCATCTCCAAATCATCATCATTAAAAAGTTGGGAGAGAATCAGGAAACGGAAGCCAATCTCAAATATAGAAGTATCATCAAGAAATTGTTCCATTTTGGGACACTTTAAAAACACGAAAAAGAAACTAGCCCGGAAATCATCGAGGTTCTTAGACTGAGGCAACAGTCGCCTGGTGCTGACCTTTTAATCCTAGGTTAGTATCAGGCGACTGTCAGAGCCAGTCTAAGAACCTCGATAATATTCCGGCGTTTTTATTTACTTATAAAAAAAATATATTTGCAATACTAAACCGTGTAAGCAGAGCGGATAGTTTGAGTTTGAGTTTACTGGTGTCTTCGATACGTGGCGTTTGTGAGAATAACGCAATTTTCTGCCGGCGGCGTTGTTGTTCCTGTTTTCCGCAGGAGAGTGACTTTCATGTGCATAAGTAGGAAGCGTCAGGGTAGCCCGCGAAATTCAAATTTTCTTACGTTTTTTGCAATTTGTAAGTCAGTATTAAGTTGTATGTTAAATAAAGTATGATTTGCGGCCGTAACAAATATGTTTTACAGAATTATATACAACAGAATCAGTAATACAACTCCTTAAGTTAGTATAATCCTAAAATGTCAAGATTTCATGAAATGGACATTTTTTGGGATTACCTGGTCTTAAAGAGTTATATTGATCACTTTAATTATGTAAATAGATACTTGTTACGACCGCAAATTATAATTTGATCAACGTACAATGTAATACCGACTTGTAAATTGCAAAAAACGTAAGAAAATTTGAATATCGCGGGCTACCCTGACGCTTTCCCCTTAATGTTACTACAATATACATCCAGCCCACTAAATCTAGACTAGCAAAAAATGGCAAAATCAAAAAGTTGTTTACAAACAATTTCAATACGTATGGATCCTTAAGGTTGATTGAAACTAAGTTAGATGTTATTCTATGAATTGACGTTATCAATTGACTCGTCGGCTTATCGATGCCCTCGGCCTTTTTACTGCTGTTTAACATCAATTCATACAATAACATCTCACATAAGTGAGATGTTATTCTGTGAATTGATATTATCAATTGACTCGTCGGCTTTTCGATGCCCTCGGCCTTTTTACTGCTGTTTAACATCAATTCATACAATAACATCTCACATAAGTGAGATGTTATTCTGTGATTTGATATTATCAATTGACTCGTCGGCTTATCGATGCCCTCGGCATTTTTACTGCTGTTTGACGTCCATTCGTACAATAACATCTCACATAAGTGAGATGTTATTCTGTGAATTGACGTTATCAATTCACTCTTCAGCTTATCGATGCGCTCGGCCTTTTTATTGTTGTTTGACGTCAATACATACAATAACACCTCACATAAGTGAGACAATATTCTATGTATTGATGATTTTTGTGGATGGAAATTTTCTATACGGTATTAATATCGATATTGCAAAAACCGGTATTTTAAACTCCGACACACCAGCCCGGACTACCTATCAGAGAAGGATCTCTCTCACTCGGTACTAATAGTTGTGATACATAATAATAATAATAGGCGCTTCAACCAGCCATCAACGTCTCGGCCCAACGACTTTCGGATCAGGTGCGGGTTATCCAACGGAATCACAGATTGGACGACGCCGCGCTTGATAGGCTGCGCTCAGAGGTACTGAGCAATCGTATCGTCCCTGTCCCGTCACAGACCGCGGTGCAACCTCTAGTCAGTGACATAACCCAACCGCGGTCTTATGTTAATGATGAGGAGGGGGGCGAGGAGATTGTTACGGTAAGTAGCCAGTGTAACGAACGATTGAGGAGCGCGCTGGAGGATGCGATTCGGGAGTTTAGAACTGCCCCTGTCCAACTTAGACCACATTTACCTCGCTTGCCTATGCACAGAACGAATAGGGCGATGGTGTGTGCCTTGGATTCGCTGCTTGGTTTTTATTTTGAAAGCAGCGAAGATCTCGTAGATACGCACTCGATCTTGTATTGCGCGGCGATTGCGGCGTGTCGTGTAGCCAATGTCAAATTTCCAAATTGTGACATAGCTACACGACCAAAACCCGCTGTTCCAGCCTGGCAGTGCAGGATCGAGCAGCGTATCGAGGGGACCAGGGTGCTCATCGGCAAACTATACTGCTTCAGGGAGGGCAATACTCGCCCTAGAGTGATGCGCTTTGTGAGGCGGGCGTTCTCGGGGACTGGAATCAGTCCTCAAGAATATATGTCCCGTGTCACAGAGCGCATTGACTTCCTGAAGCAGAAGGTCTGTGCATGGGCAAGCCGTATCCGTAGGTATAAGCGACGGGTTGAGCGGTATACCCAGAATCGCATATTCCAGCGTGATCAAAGGTGGGTGTATAGAGCATGGGAGCGACCTGAGCAAAATGTGGCAGACGTATGCCGCCCGGATGATGATGCCACTAGCATATTCTGGCGTAACATCTGGTCGGTGCCCGTTTGCCATACTGAGGCTGAATGGATGCGGGATGTTGAACGCGTGTGTGACGCCATACCGGAGATGGAGGAAGTAATAATTACTTCCTCCGATGTAGCCAGTGCAGCCCGCCCGATACCGAACTGGAAATCTCCGGGACCGGACGGACTGCACAATTTTTGGCTTAAATGGCTGCAAAGTTCACACGCGTGCTTAGCATCGCAATTCCAGTCGGCCTTAGAGTCTGGGTCGCTGCCACAGCTCTTTACAACAGGAGTTACCCACCTGCTCCATAAGTCAGGTGATGCCACGGAACCCAAAAATTATAGGCCGATCACTTGTTTGCCGACGGTCTATAAACTTCTTACATCCATTTTGAGAGAGAAAATTAATTCTCATTTAGAAAAGAATTCTATTATGTCTGTCTCTCAAAATGGATGTAGGAATGGGTCCCGCGGCACCAAGGAGCTACTCGTCATTGACAAGGCCATAAGCCAACAGGTCCGTCGATCCCGAAAGGATTTGTCGACATGTTGGATAGACTATAAGAAGGCCTTTGATTCGGTGCCGCATACATGGCTCTTGAGGGTGTTAGAGTTGTACAAAATTGATACAACTCTGAGCACCTTCCTAACGACGTGTATGGGGCAGTGGAGGACGGTTCTTCGCTATCCAGGATGCCGACAAATTCAGGGGAGCAACGAACCTATTAGGATTAAGCGGGGAATATTCCAGGGCGACAGTCTGAGTCCACTGTGGTTTTGTTTAGCCTTGAACCCTCTTAGCACTCTGCTGGAGGGTACAGGGCTGGGCTGTCCTTTGCGGAGAGGGGGTCAGGTAATATCCCACCTGCTTTATATGGATGATTTGAAACTGTTTGCCAGCAACAAATTGCAACTGCTGGAGTCACTAAAAGTAACTAAAACTTTTAGTGATTCCATCAGGATGGAATTTGGTGTAGATAAATGTGCAGTCATGCATGTAAAGCGGGGCGGGATTGTGGAATCTGAGGGACTACAACTCTCAGATTCTATAAACCTGAGATCACTCTCCGCAACTGATACCTACAAATACCTGGGTATGTCAGAGGGGTTAGGCATTAACGGACCTGACGTGAAACAATCGTTGCAGGAGCGCTTCTTCGGTCGCCTGAAAAAGGTACTTAATAGTTCTTTGTCAGGCGGCAACAAGGTGCGCGCCTTTAACGGTTGGGTCATGCCGGTCCTAATGTACTCCTTTGGCATACTAAAGTGGACCCAGACGGAACTAGACGCCCTGGATAGGAGAGTCCGGTCACTGTTGACCGCAAACCGGATGCATCACCCACGTTCGTCTATCATGAGGCTGTACATTCCGCGAAAGTGCGGGGGTCGAGGTTTTTTAAATGCTAAGACCCTCCACAACCGCGAGGTGTGCAGTCTCAGAGAATATTTTCTCAAGGCTGACGTGGATATGCACCGAGATGTGGTTGCAGTGGACAAGGGACTCACCCCGTTGTCCTTGGCTAAAGAGAACTGGCGCAAACCTGTGGTGCTTAGTACCAACGACCGCAAGGAAGTATGGCAAAGCAAGGAGCTTCACGGACGCTTTTTCCGGGCCCTTCATGGGCCCGACGTAGATTTCTTAGCGTCCGTGGCCTGGCTACGCTTCGGTGACCTCTTTGGGGAAACCGAAAGTTCAGTCTGTGCAATTATGGATGAAGTTATGCTAACGAATAACTACCGGAAGTATATAATGAAAGACGGGACGATCGACATATGTCGGGCATGCCATTGTCCCGGTGAGTCTATCAGACATATTACTTCTGGGTGTTCTCGTTTAGCTAACGGCGAGTATTTGCACAGGCATAATCAAGTAGCCAGGATTATCCATCAGCAACTTGCTCTGAAATACGGCCTTGTGGACTCTGAGGTACCGTATTACAGGTATGTGCCCGACCCAGTTCTCGAGAATGACCATGTCACGTTATACTGGGATCGATCTATTATCACTGACAGGACTATTGTAGCCAATAAGCCTGATATAGTGGTAATAGATCGATCAGTGCGCCGCACAATGATAATCGATGTCACTATCCCGCATGACGAGAACCTCGTGAAGGCTGAGAAGGAGAAACAATTGAAGTATCTCGACTTAGCCCACGAGGTTGTCGCTATGTGGAATGTGGACTCGGCAATCATTGTGCCGATAGTCGTTACGGTCAATGGCCTTATCGCTAAGAGCCTCGACCAACATCTCAAGAGGCTCTCGTTGGGTGGCTGGGTGAAGGGCCTGATTCAGAAGGCAGTCCTCCTTGATACGGCGCGTATTGTGAGGAGGTTCCTGTCTCTGGGGCCCTAACCACCGGTAGCTTGGACCCTGCACCCGCTACCGGCGGATCACTATTTTTTATATTTTTAAATGTTTTTTTTTATGTTTTTATAAAAATATTTAAAAATGTAATAAAATAAGTTTAAAAAATAAATAAAGGAGAATAATAATAATAATCTTTATTATCAAAAGCCACATACAATTTGTCCATCTCAACCATAACATAAAAACGCTATTATATGGATTACAACGCTATGCATTATTGAGACCGAGTGAACGTGTGTCTGTGCTAGTATAAACTGTGTTACAGACACAGGCGCCTTCCTCTTACATTTCAGTGTTAATTTGCTGCACTTAGTAGAAGTGTTTGTAGTCATAAAACTTAGAACTTATTTTACATAGAACTTTTTAAAATTTATGTATGTACGCAAGGAATGGGTGTGTGGTATGTGTGGGTGTGTGTGGTGTGGGTGTATGCTTGGATATGAATGTGTGTTTATTTTGTGTCACAGTATAAAAATAGATAGTAAAGGAGTAATTTTAATCTGTTTTTAGACGTTCAGTAAGATTTCTTTGCAAATAGTTGTTCAGTCTCATCGTACGTCAAATTTTGAAGAAAACTACTAACTACAGTTTTACATTTAAATTTAGGTAAAGAACATGGATTGCAAGTGCACGAATGCTTACGAAGCTTTAATTCTACCGAAAAATAACGGGTTTTTCAAAGTGCTTACTTTTAACATCGATGTTTCATCATGATGTCAATCACTTTGAAAGTTCAGACGCCAGCAGGTCAACCTACCCGAAACTGTCAGGTTTTCCCAATCAACCTTGAACCTAATGCCTTAGCAATAAAGTCGAAAATCTATTAAAGAAATCTGACAGATTGTAGTAGCTTGATGTGCTGGCGACTGTACATACTTACTTACCTACTGAAGTTTTAAAAAGTTGCATAACTGTGTGTGTGTGTTGTGACCTAGTCGCAAGTTAAATTGTATAACTAACTACGGGTTTTGAGTTCCCTACTAAAGTATCGAAAACACGATTCATGGAAGCCACTGAGAGATCACTTGACATGACATAACAGACAATAGGCTAAATTGAAGAGGCTTTTATAAATTGAGTTTTCGACTTACCTAAAAAGCACGGGAAACTCGCACTCGACCTGATTTTGAATAAAATAAAGGGTAGTGGAGTGTTCATCCGGTGCAGGCGAGATGAAGTGGTCGTAAAATTCAACTAAGGCCCTTCGCACACGGATCGTAAGCGTAGTCGTCTCGTAAGCGTATCGTCATGCCGCATTGACGCGAAAAATCTCATACAATTCGCTGCAGCACCGCTTCGTATGCAATTTTGAACATGTACGTGCTCGTATGGCTTCATCCTACGCGCGTATTACGATACGACTACGCTCACGATCCGTGTGCGGAGGGCCTTAGGGATGATTTTATGCTAGAGCGCCACTGGCGCGAGCCGCGTCCGTGTCTGCTCAATTTGTGGGGACCAAGACTCTGACGGGACGCGAATGCTGCACGGTGTAGCATGAACTGCTCTATATAAAATATTTGGGACCGTTGTTATTTTTAATCATGGTTAATGATCTTACCCAAGTTCTCCGTCACGCAAGATGTCTATTTATGCCGATAACTTGATTATCTTCAACAGTAAACACCTACTTGCCGATATGGGTTACTGTAATAATGTTCAAATCATAATAATGTCCAAAGAATAAAAATGATCAAAAATAAAAATTACGATAAATAAAATCCCCAAAATAAAAATGTCAAAAACACATAAACGGACGATGTTATTTAAACCTGCGTCTGTAGCATATTATGTAGATTAAACTTATTACTATTGGTATACAGGCAGTCCCAGAAATACTGTAGACCGACCGACATACTGTAGGTTACAAATTCAAATAGCAAAACATATCAATCTGCCTAGCTTTTCCCAACTATGTTGGGGTCGGCTTCCAGTCTAACCGGATGCAGCTGAATACCAGTATTTTACATAGAGCGACTGCCTATCTAACCTCCACAACCCAGTTACTGGGTAATCGATACCCCTTGGTAAGACTTGTTTTCAGACTTTCGGGCTTCTGACGACCCGTAACGACTGTCAAAGATCCACGAATGACAGCCGGGACCACCGGCTTAACGTGCTTTCCGAGGCACGGAGGAGTCTCGGTATGAAAAGATGGTCACCCATCCACAGACCAACCCCGGCAAGCGTAGCTTAACCTGATGAAAGAATTAAGCAGAGAATGTGTTAACACATTATCTGCTTAATTCTTTATGCAAACGAAGAGAATGTGTTAACACATTATCTGCTTAATTCTTTATGCAAACGCTTCTTTATGCTACACCCTTACCGACCCTTATTTTACGATGTTTTCGAAACAATAGAGATGCACAACGAACGCACAGGTGCGGCGCGCCGCACTCGACGAAAGTTATGTAAACGCGCATGTGCGTCTGCCGCGCCTAATGTATTCAACTACAGTTTATTATGAGTACCGGGAAAATACTTTGTAAACATTCTTCGTATAATGTAAAAGACTCGATGCCTGTAGGTGACGGATTACATTCAATCTCTTTTAATTTTATTGGTAAGTACCTACGTAGTTTACTAGAATTATTTCTTTTTTTTTTGACGTGAAAACGTCTTTTCGCTCGGTGTACTGCTGGTGGTAAGTTCAATATTTCTGACCGACAAAAACATGTACTTAAGATTTCAACCGCTAATAACTACGAGACTTTGAATGCTAGAGTAATGGTTGACCATTCAAAAGATAGGTCTTTATAACAATTTATTTTAAGGCCGGATATAATTTGCGTGTGACGTCACACTGCGAGTGCACGCGCATGCGCGCGACCCACTACTTTTCACTATGTGTCGAAAAGTGAACTCCTATAGCGCAAAAATGTGTTTAGTCAGTTATTCAGTTATTCTAGTTAGGGTTGACAAAGCACTACCAGGACCTACAGAGAAACAACACAAATATTTGCCAAAATAGGGTTAAAAATTAATATGAAATTGACAGTAGCAAAATAATGTCAGATGTCATCTCATATCGACCGTAAATCTGCTCAGAAATTATAAAAAAAAACTCCAATCAAAGAAAGCTTGCATCAAAAGAAATGCAATGAGTCTAAAATGTCTAGTGCCGAGCAAATACAATAGTTACGGCAGTGTCAGAAACCGAAAGAAAATCTGTTGCAAATAGGAAAAAGGCTGAACTGAAAAAGATCATAAAATGAAAGCTGTCTAGTGTCGAGCAAATAAAATGGCTACGGCAGTTGTAGTAAAATTTCAATCGGTTTTCACGAAAACAAACGGCGGCGCGGACTCGAACTGCGTCAACATTTTTTTTTCAGTCTACGGGTATTCAGAAGCTTGAAAGTCTGATAACCAGCGACAACCAACCAAGGGGTATCGTATTACCCGGTAAATGGGTTGTAGAGATCAGTTAGGTAGTCGCTCCATGTAAAATAATTGTATTCAGCTGTAGGCTTAGTATGACCAGTTTCAATCTCTATGAAGAATAGACATTACTTTCTATACAAAGTGACATTTCGTTTCTTCGTTTTTGACATCGCCCTGTAGAAATCCTTCTACAATTTGTCATTTTGTCTTTCGTTTCTAGCGGTCTTTATCTACATTTTATTTTTTAATCTCGGACACTAAATTGACAAGTGCAAATGTCAAACTGGCTTACATTACATTATCGTAAAGGTCATTTTTAACATTTTCACATGTCAATTTAGTCTCCGAGATTAAAAAACAGTCCATAGGTCTTTTTTATGTAGACTATTTCGGAAGAAAGTTTTCTATCAACTGTTAAAATTACACTGACCACTGGTATAGTCTAGGGTAGTAAAGACAATTTGATTTTGTAATCGCCATGCTAAAGTCAGTAGAAAACTTTCTACTCTACGGCCGCAAAGTATATACGGTTATCTACAAAATCATATTTTTTCTCTTCTTTTGCTTATATCTCGAAAACGGTGTGTCCTATCGCAAAAATAATGAAAAAAATTTCCCCCTTTACACACCCCCCACCCCCTAAAACTCTAGTATGTAGGTAATATTTTTTTCATATTTTCCATAAAAAAAGTGAAACATTCCTTATAAAACACAAACACCTTGAGAATTGCATCTTCGCCGGCGCTACGGGCGCGACTCTGCAGTTGTATTTATATGCGTGACTTAAAAAAAAAAAAACACAGATGAAAATAAATGTTTGATTGTGATTAATATTTGTAAAAATTGCGAATTAAACAGAAAAAAAATCCTAATTATGTTAAAAAGTGAATTTGGTAAAAGTGCAGTTGACTCTTTCTACTTTGTTATCCTCGTGCTGTTTACACGGTAACGTCATTTTTGTCTACTCTTCCATCGACAAAACGCTTCTCTACGGTTCTCGTGCTAAGCCTGCTGCATCCGGTTAGACTGGAATCCGACCCCAACATAGTTGGGTTCGGTAAGAGGCTAGGCAGATGATCAGATTACTAAAATTTCTTTTTAAACTCAAACCCAAAGCAAATACAGGCACTTTTGAAATGTCAAGGCGTCGTCGTGCGTCGGTAAGTCAGAAAGATGAATCTTTAGGTTCCTATGGAGAAGAACAGGCAAAAAACTCTAGGGACACTATTTTCAATCAAAATACTGTTAAAAAACTTAGTTTCAGAATATGCAAGGTGCAAGGTCAAATTTAATTAGGCGGGATGTGTTTTTTTTATGTAATAGAAATAAGTAACACAATGTAATTATCACTGTGTTTTTGTAATGTAACAGAAATAAGTAACACAATGTAATTATCATTGTGTTCTTGTAATGTAACAGAAATAAGTAACACAATGTAACTGTCACTGTGTTTTTCTCATCATTCAAAACCGCATCTCCATCATGTACCTAATTAGTTTAGAAGCTCCTATGCGAGTACACAGACAAACAACTTTGTTTGATACTATTTACTTTGTTTGATAGTATTTAAAGATTAGAGAAGAGAGAAAGATATATACCTAGGTAGATTATTAGTGTACAGTCACAAGGTCATATATAAGTCATGTCAAAGGTCGTATTTCTATCATAAACAAACTTCAGAAAATCGAATTAATCGATTTGTATTGAAGTTACGAAGTATGGAAAAAAATTAACCTTTGAACAGGAAAATAAATAGAAGATGCTTATGTTCTGTTTAAAAATCTAAGAAAACATTGATGCAGCAATAAAATTCCTACATGTGGTTTGATTAGAATCCAAATTGGATTTTATTATATGGAAAAGACGCTCCTTTAGAACAAGTGTTTAGGCTCATTCGACGAACTATTTTGTAAGGGGTTAAAAAAAAAAAGTTTGAAAGTGAAATACGACCTTTTGAACAGATGCTCCTCAAATATACTAGTAGTTTGCGAACAGTAGACCTCGCGAGCACTAACTTTTTTGCAACAATTAATATACCACAAAATTTATTCAAATAACTTTAGTAGTGAAAATAACCATGTCAGTTTAAAATCCTATATTAAACACGAGACTTTACTTTTCACGCTACTTTACACCTAACAAAACTCAGTCACACAAAATGTTCAACGGGACCTCACCGGGACCTTATGGTAAAACTAACATTAATATTAGTTTTAAAAACCTCATTTTAGAGAATTAATTATTTTCAGAATTCTTTAGTTTTGTGATGAGAAAGTCAAACGTGCTTCACCTACTAGTTAAAGGGTCGAGGAATACCAAGACACTGATAAAGGAAAGCAAATTTGGCTGACTTGAAGCAGAAACGCTTCGCTCGTCCTGTCAATTACGATGACAGCTCGGCATTTATTTATTTATTTATTAAAGAACACCAACAGCATATACATTCAACATTAGTTTAGCGTATTTAGGAGAGGTATTACTGCTAATGTATACACAAATTATAGGTGTACATAACATTAATATCTGATTTCGTAATTCACTCAATAATTCGTCAAGATGACGCCAAATATAATGTGATCATTTGTGGAAGGCATAATACAAGTGGCAGCATATATATGTGACATATACAAGGAACACCAAAACTAACTGACGAGACACTCGACGCCAGAATAATGCATTCTGCATTGGCTTCAAAAAGATATGTCACCTCTTAGAATGCAATAATATTAGTAATTTCTTGCCTTTCAAATATCTACCTACTCAATCAGTTAAATTCAGAAGAATGTTATGATCAAAAATATCTGACACCGTCACCTTGACGACGGATATTAAAATATTAATTCATTGGGTGCGGCCGACGCGCATGCGCGTTTTCGGACGTTCACCATGTGCTTGACGGCGCGTATGCGCGTCCATACAATTTACATAACTTACTTCGAGTGCGGCGCGCCGCACCTGTGCGTTCGTTGTGCATCTCTATTGTTTCGAAAACATCGTAAAATAAGGGACGGTAAGGGTGTCTACACCCAATATATTTTTTGCACGCACCTGAGCGTTTTTCACACAGGATTAGTGTAGCATAAAGAAGCGTTTGCATACATTTCACTAATAATTAAGCAGTTAATGTGTTAATGGATTAATCATGAAATCACATATTATTGCCGAGCTGTCCATCCTAACTAATATTATAAATGCGAACGTGAGTTTGTTTTCAAGCTAAAATGGCTGAACGGATTTGGATGAAATTTCGCACATGGGTAGACCATGACCTGGAGAAGGACATAGGTAGGATACTTTTCATCCTGGATCGCAGACGAAGTCTCGGGCAACAACTAGTATGTAGTAATATATTTATGGTCGTGATTTATATACCTCTAATATCACTCGCTCAAACGATACCTATGCTACTGATAACTGGCTGATGCAATCGTATATCATATGATGCAGTAGTTTTTAGAGTTTAGGTTCTTTTCGGTTTAGGGAATAAGTCTAGACTTCCGTAACTCTTTTGGGCTGTGAAACTTATCTGATTAGTTTTAGTTAAGCTTAGCATAGCAACTGCCGTAACATCTGACCTTGGTTTCCCATTAAAATACGAGGAAGTCTGTGAAACAGAAATATCAGAAGCATTAGTTTTTGTATGACATCTAACATCCTTCGAATTTATCGGAGATTTTCGCTTTAAATATGGCCACAATTTCAACTTTTTGCCGCAACAATGTAATTCCCTAAATTAATTATAGTGACACTTTACCTATGGGTTGACAAATGACATTTTTCTAATTTATTTTCCTGTATTGACCTACTTATTAAAAAGTTAAAACTGACTAGCTATTCGAATGCGAGGCAAGCGCTGTTTGAGTCATGCTGTATAAGGTAATAATATCAAACCTTGCACTAATGTAACAAACCATTAGCAGGGACTTTACTTTGTAATACCTACACACACACTCACTTAAAAGTGTATTTAACCACTTGAAATATGTAATTAACATGCTTTGAAAAAAGGTACCTTATCTCTGTTACACAAAGTCCAGTTTCCATTGCAGCCAAAATTGTTTAATAATGTTTTGTTACAGTCAAATCAGTAAAGCAATCATCCTAATCAATTTTATTTAACACGTGTTTAAAGTTCATTTCCGTGTATTCTTTTTTCTTTTTGCACACGTGCTATAATTTTCGATTTTGACGACATTTTTCCGTCGCATTTTGTCATCTCTCTCACTCACACGGGACCAACTTTTTAAGATTATGCAAAGATGCTTTTTGTAAAATGTAACCAATTGGCGAACTAGTAAATAATATTAATTTAATAGGTAATTATTAAAAACATTTCTTTTGTGTTATCTAATGAACTCAGTTCAAAAAGTATTACGATCTGTTTTTGAGATAAGTTAATTAAATAAATTCTCAATAAAAATGTGTTTTTAATGATTAGGTACCTATTAAATTATTATTATTTACTAGTTCTTTATTTCAGTGCATTTTTAAAAAAAAAACCTTTTCATTTAACATTCTTCTAAAATTTGGTCACGTGTGAGTGAGAGAGATGTTAAAATGCGACAGCTCTTTTTAATAAAGTTTCGGGAAAGAATGTTGTCAAAAACAGTCGTCTCTTAAGTCAGCACCCTAATTGCGTAACACACTATCTATCGGAATCTGAATTATTTTGAAGCAAATTGCTAATCCATTGCTTCATATGTTCGAAATATTTGTCTTCTCAACACCGAAATAACGCAATGAATGTTGGTGAACTGTCAAAATGAAACCGATTCTGATTGATTTTGATTGTGTTACGCAATTAGTGTGAAGATTCCTTAGCCACTGCTCCTACCACGTTGCCGTGCCACAGTCAAATATTGAATTTTAGTCAATAAAACAACTGTCACTTTTTATCTCATAGTTTTGGGTAGAGAAATACCTGTATAATACCAGCCATTTATTGTCCCACTGCAGGGCCAAGGCCTCTTCTCATACAGAGAAGGCACGAGCATTGATCACTACACCACGCTTGCTCAAGACGGGCTGGCGATTTCACACTTAGCTTTTGCCAGCGGCTATGCCCGCGTGGAAGTCGGAAATTGACTCACGGAAACGTATTACCGGGATAAAAAGTATTCTATGTGTTAATCCATGTTAAAAACTCTCTGTGTGCTAAATTTCATCTAAATCCTATTAGAAGCATAATACTAATGATTCGAATATTATCGTTAATTCATGCAAGCCTAGTACTTTTTGTTAGGTTACAGAGATGTTTCTTTCCGACTTGCTAGGTATTTTTATAGCATTTTTTAACATTTTTCCCGCATCGACTCCGGGGTTTGACATTTTTTTATATTATAGGTCTTGGGGTCCCCCACCCGCAGATTTTCCATAAATTACGCTACAACCTGTATATACAAACATTGCTCATTTAATAGTATAGGATATATATTATTCTATGCCTAGCTGTGCCCCATTATTTCGTTTTCGCTTAGCGTTCTTTCTGACTTATTTTTCTTTTTGCTCGGCTCCTCAAGAATTGGAATATCAAATGCAAATAATAAAACATTTTTTCTAATCCAACTGGTAGTTCTAGAGATTAGCGCGTACAAAAAAAAAAATCAAACTCTTCAGCTTTATTATATCAGCATAGAATGTATGGATTATACCGCATTCAATCTAATGGTTTAACTTTAGTGACGTCACTAAACCATTTATTAATTTTATTAGTAATGAATACTAAAAAAATCCCATTATCTTATTAGATAAGTATAGGTTTTTATTTTAACCTTATCATCAGTGGTCGGAGTAGGTAGAGCTGTTTTTGCTATTTGCTACATGCGGACATAACATGGATATGCCAAATATTTCCCGGAATCCCGGGAATTCTCGGAATTAAAAAACCTTTGTTTAAGTAGTTTTTATAGGAGTAGGTAGAGTTTTACTTAATTAATTCATATTTCACGAAGCTACCCCTAACAACATTCCAGGATCCCTGTGTGTGTATATAAGTAAGTATATACTGTTTGGGTGCTCACCTACTGCCTGCTCATAAGTGCCCACTTACCCATATTAACTCACTTAAATCAATCGACAATTTCAAAATCCCGGGATTTCAGAGGCATATCCATGTTAACATCAATGTTTGCGGTCATTCACCCCAAACAGCTCTACCTACTCCGACCACTGCTTATCATTTAATAGGTAATTGTATTTATCCCCTTATCAATCAATCAAATCAGGTACCTAATGTCAATGCTAGTGATAGAATGTTTACGATGAACCTCGTGAGTACGTACGTACTTACTTACGCTTCCAAAATAGGTTTTATTTTGGATTATTTCTGATGCTTCTCATAAGATTGTATACTGTGTAGAGAGGCACTAAGCGCTTCCAAATATCTTTCATAATGCGCACGGCAAAAGAGTGGAACTCACTACCTGCGTCTGTGTTCCCCAACCTCTTCAAAGTTACTCGTAGAGTGAACAGGCTTCTTTTGGGTACGCTCACTCCATCGTAGACTTTGTCTCTGTCACCTCTGACCTAGATTATAGTCAAGAGCCAACCCTTCTTAAATAAAAAAAGGTCCATATCTGATATGATCTTTCAAACCCCACTTTAGATATTGCCCTTTATAATAAGTTTTTACGAGCGGAGCGTATTAGGTATTAAGTTCGGCGACCGAATATATTGATAATCTCCAAAACTGTAATCACAGATGTGGGCAACAAGTCTGCTAGGCTGAAGTGGGATTGGGCGGGTCATGTATGTAGGATGCATTGGGACAGATGGGTCAGAGTCGTCACGCAGTGGGTCCCAGAAGGCGGACGGACGTCGTCACCGAGAGAGGCCGAGGAAACGCTGGCGTGATGACTTACAGGCGTTTATGGGAGATTGGCCGGAGCAGGCAACACACAGGGAAGAGTGGAAAGCTCTGGGGGAGACCTTGACAATACCGGTTGATTAAAAAAATGTATTGAATATGATTGTGTGATTTATTGATTAATAATAATGACGTTGCGCCTGGGTACTAAATTTTATTGGACGCTCTGACAGCTGCTGTCACCCGGACATGAAGGTGGTTATGTACGACAGTGAAATGTGTGCACACCTTTAAGTTAAGCACGTGTCTTTTTCTACAGGGGAGTTACCTTAGATAATATTGTTATAGAGGGTTAATCATTGTTGTAGATCGTAGTTGAGTGCTTTGATAGTCGTTTCCGTGTTAACATCATTCATACAGTGTTCGACATTGTCGGCGGTCGGTTGAAAAAAAAAAAGCTTTTTGTGTTTCCCTGAAAACATCTAACTTAGACGTACGGTTTTTAAATTTGGGTTTTGTAAAATTGTGGGTTTTTCATTATTGTTGTTTTTATTTTCTCAATTGACTTAAAATAATTATTATTAATAGAACTTATTTTCCTAAATATTTTGTATGATTTTATAAAATCAACAAATTTAATTTCAACAAGAAAATTAGGATATTATATTTAGTATCAAATTCAACCGAATTTATGTAATGTAGTAACTATTTTTCTTAAAAAAAAAAAATCTTCTTTTTCCAGCCATCCCCAGGTAGCATGATGGTAGCCAGTACCATAATTACCGATGACAGAAGCACAGAGGAACTCCAAAAACGTTTCGGTGAACTCCTAGATGAGAACGTCATCCTCAAGGAATCCTTGAAACATAACAATGAGTCCATGAAGGAACAGTTCTTGCTGATAGCGTCCTGTCAGGAGGATATGATGAGAACACATGTTCTGCATAAGGAGAAGTTTGATGAAACCAAGGGGTTGGTTGAAAAGGTATGTATGTTAACTTGTGTTTTTATCTAAATACTAGCTGTTCGTGCTCGGGTGATATTTCATGTCTCTATCTCTAATGGTATGTTGTCTGTTTTCATACAAAAATACCATCCAAATTTCCGACTTTTTCGGTGAATTTTCAAAAAAAAAAAACATACAAACCTTGTCCTGACAGTTACAAACACAATAATAAAAGAATTAGCCAAATAGGTGCAACCGTTCTGAAGTGATGCGCTTACATACATTCGGCAATTCATTTTTAGTTATATAGAATTCTCAGAAATATATTTCCTAAAGAGAAGAATTATACACCGTGTAATTGACAGGTTGGCAAAAACTTAAACAGTAGCTTCAGACCATGATTTATGACTGAAAAACGTTGGAATTTTCTTCAGGAAAATTGTCGAATTTTCCGACCGTTTTTCAACTAGATTTGTGTTCTATTCATTTGTTACAACATAATCCAGCCCTAAAAACATAATTTTAGTGAAAAAAAGCAAAAAACTTAAACTCGGCAATGTAAATAATAATGATTTAAAAAAAAAAAAATCATACATACCGCGCGGAATCAGCTGTTAGCTCTAAAAGTTTACTGGCCTCCGACAGTACCTACGACAGACAGAGAAAGCATACCGCTCGCTCGCTCGCTCCCTTTGTGTGCTGCGCGCTGGCGCCTTTGCTTTCCATACGCGGTACAACCCTAGCAGTGTCGGCGCGTAAGCAAAGGCGCCGGCGCGCAGCACAAAAAGGGAGCGAGCGAGCGAGCGGTATGCTTTCTCTGTCTGTCGTAGGTACTGTCGGAGGCCAGTAAACTTTTAGAGCTAACAGCTGATTCCGCGCGGTATGTATGAATTTTCTTTTTAAATCATTATTATTTACATTGCCGAGTTTAAGTTTTTTGCTTTTTTTCACTAAAATTATGTTTTTAGGGCTGGATTATGTTGTAACAAATGAATAGAACACAAATCTAGTTGAAAAACGGTCGGAAAATTCGACAATTTTCCTGAAGAAAATTCCAACGTTTTTCAGTCATAAATCATGGTCTGAAGCTACTGTTTAAGTTTTTGCCAACCTGTCAATTACACGGTGTATGTAACAACCTATTGTTAAAGTACAAATCTATGTTCTCTAAGTTTGGCTGCGAAGCTATATGCATGCATGTAAAACGCTGGTAACCGACGCTGATATGCCAGCATTGCCAGCACTTCTCGGTGCTGACAAGCGCTGGTTGTCAACGCTGGTTGGCGCTGGCAGTTTTCATACTTTTAGCCAAATCAACGCGAATCGGCGCCGACTAATACGATAGGAACTTGTCGGCGCTTATCGGCGACGGTTTGCGCTGATTTGGCAAAAAGTATGACCAGCGTTGACAACCATCGCTTGTCGGCACCGAGAAGTGCTGGCATATCTGCACCGGTTACTAGCTTTCTACATGAATAGGTACACCTCTTAACCCGTATTTTGGGTTATATAGATTACAGAGTGTATGCCTAGCGCAATGCCGAGCTGCGAGTAGTGTTAGGTTTATCGAAGGATTTGCTTTCCTCTCTACTATAAGGAACTTAGAACATAACTGGTAAAATGAGGGTATAATCACCTCTGCCTATCCTGTAGGGAAAACAAGCGTGACGTTACATTTATAATGTAAAATACTTAAATAATTTCCTCCATTCCTCAGCTACGTCAAGAAAACAAAAAACTAAAGACAGACATAGCTCGACTCGCCGACTCCGACGCACATTCACACGTTAGCAGCGAGATGGGCGAGTCGGTGCGGTCAAACAAGTCGGCACAGTCGGCACAGTTGGCACAGTCGGTACATTCGGCACAGTCGTCGGGCCCTTCGTCTGCGCTGGAGTTCGTGACGTCACCTGATGATGACACTATTAATAAGCTGACGGCACAGTTGGAGTTAGTTGAGAAGCAGAGGAGACAGGTGAACATGATACAACACTTTTTCTTCTTCAAAATCAATACTGTGTGTAAAAAACACATCACAAAGTTGTCAATTATGCACACTGTACATCTAGCTAAGTAGCTTTGCGCAAAAATTATTGCTGGGAAACGACTTTATTTGTAGGTATAAAAAAAACAGCTATTTTTTATTGCGCTCAATGTGACGCGAACCCAGGCAAACGGCCTCGTGTACGCCTACGCGTAAGTACTTGTGGTAGTGAGAGTTTGATATTCATTGCGTTTTTGTAACTTCAAATGCATAATCTGTTAAGAAAAAAAAAATTAGGTAATGTTTGTTTGGAAAAAAGTTTAGTAATTACAATTGGAATTAGTACCAATAGTAAAAAAAAAAAAAATTGTGAATTTGACCTTCAATATCTCTAGAACCAGTGGATTCCCAGGTATGGTCTGGTGGAAAAAAATGATCCAAATAATGGGTAGAATATTATTTGGCTTTCGGCTTCGGAAAATGTCTTTTTACATCCGATATTTTACTTACAATTGGCATGTTTCACTACGTCACGGAAAGTTACGGTTAACTTGTCTGGAAGGTATTTTATTATTTTTATCCGATAGATAGTACCTATTTGGATATTGTTAAAAAGGTCTGATGGCATGAGAATGAAAATTTTAGAATATACGCATATTTTATGAGTGTAAAACAGTGAATAAAGTACAATCATATTAAAGTTACTTAATATTGTTTTTTAAATTAATTTTTGTTATACTAACATCAACCGTACCTATACAGTAAAAGGGACTAAGGTTGAGTTTTATTTGTTTCGCTACAGGTGATAGTAGATAACGAGAACCTGACATGGCAGAAGGAATCGTTGGAGCATATCGTTGACGCTACGTCCAAAGAGAGGGATGACCTCAAAGAGAAACTCAAGAATGCTGAAGTAAGTCATCCATCTGCCTAGCCTTTTCCCAACTATTTTTGGGTCGGCCTCCAGTAAAACCGGATGCAGCCGAATACCAGTATTTTACATGGAGCGACTGCCTATCTGACCTCCACGACCCAGTTACTGGATTATATGATACCTTGGTAAGACTGGTTGTCAGACTTTCGGGCTTCTGACGACCCGTAACGACTGTCAAAGATCCAAGAATGACAGCCGGGGCCAACTATTTTAGTTAGTACACACCATAGCCAAAGGCTTAACGTGCTTGCCGAGGCACGGAGGGGTCTCGGTATGTAAAGATGGTCACCCATCCACGGAAGCGTAGCTTAACCTGATCGATCCACCCGTGTGGCTGTTGTTCCTATCCACGAGCCCCCAGAAGAATGCTGAAGTAACTGTTATTCAAATATTTATGAATCGCAGCTCAAAAATGCTGAATCGAAGTATTTTGCAGGTCAACAGTGACCCTGGCCATCACAAGTCTTAGTCTTCTCTTATTTTACTTTTGCTATAAGCACGCCTCTGAAGTTCCTTATTTATTGACAGGCAACCATAGTCGAAAAATGCAATACTTCATGGACGCTATGAAGTTCCTTATTATTGACAGGCAAACCTAAACGAAAAAAATGCAATACTTCATGGACGCTATGAAGTTCCTTATTAATTGACAGGCAATCCTAAACGAAAAAAATGCAATACTTCATGGACGCTATGAAGTTCCTTAATTATTGAAAGACAACTATAGAGGAAAAACAATGTTTCATGGACGCTATGAAGTTCCTTATTTATTGACAGGCAACCATAGTCGAAAAATGCAATACTTTATGGACGCTATAAAGTTCCTTATTTATTGACAGGCAATCCTAAACGAAAAAAATGCAATACTTCATGGACGCTATGAAGTTCCTTATTTATTGACAGGCAACCATAGTCGAAAAATGCAATACTTCATGGACGCTATAAAAGTCCTTATTTATTGACAGGCAATCCTAAACGAAAAAAATGCAATACTTCATGGACGCTATGAAGTTCCTTATTTATTGACAGGCAATCATAGTCGAAAAATGCAATACTTCATGGACGCTATAAAGTTCCTTATTTATTGACAGGCAATCCTAAACGAAAAAAATGCAATACTTCATGGACGCTATAAAGTTCCTTATTTATTGACAGGCAATCCGAAACGAAAAAAATGCAATACTTCATGGACTTTATGAACTTCCTTATTTATTGACAGGCAACCATAGTCGAAAAATGCAATACTTCATGGACGCTATAAAGTTCCTTATTTATTGACAGGCAATCCTAAACGAAAAAAATGCAATACTTCATGGACGCTATGAAGTTCCTTATTTATTGACAGGCAACCATAGTCGAAAAATGCAATACTTCATGGACGCTATAAAGTTCCTTATTTATTGACAGGCAATCCTAAACGAAAAAAATGCAATACTTCATGGACGCTATAAAGTTCCTTATTTATTGACAGGCAATCCGAAACGAAAAAAATGCAATACTTCATGGACTTTATGAACTTCCTTATTTATTGACAGGCAACCATAGTCGAAAAATGCAATACTTCATGGACGCTATAAAGTTCCTTATTTATTGACAGGCAATCCTAAACGAAAAAAATGCAATACTTCATGGACGCTATGAAGTTCCTTATTTATTGACAGGCAACCATAGTCGAAAAATGCAATACTTCATGGACGCTATAAAGTTCCTTATTTATTGACAGGCAATCCTAAACGAAAAAAATGCAATACTTCATGGACGCTATGAAGTTCGTTATTTATTGACAGGCAACCATAGTCGAAAAATGCAATACTTCATGGACGCTATAAAGTTCCTTATTTATTGACAGGCAATCCTAAACGAAAAAAATGCAATACTTCATGGACGCTTTAAAGTTCCTTATTTATTGACAGGCAATCCTAAACGAAAAAAATGCAATACTTCATGGACGCTATAAAGTTCCTTATTTATTGACAGGCAATCCTAAACGAAAAAAATGCAATACTTCATGGACGCTATAAAGTTCCTTATTTATTGACAGGCAATCCTAAACGAAAAAAATGCAATACTTCATGGACGCTATGAAGTCCCTTATTTATTGACAGGCAACCATAGTCGAAAAATGCAATACTTCATGGACGCTATAAAGTTCATTATTTATTGACAGGCAATCCTAAACGAAAAAAATGCAATACTTCATGGACGCTAAAGTAAAATAAATGGTTAGAAAGATTATAACAAACAAATAAGTTGTCAATATCCCACCACAAGGATGACACAGGTCTTGAACGTTGTTTAGTTGTGTTGATCGCGTTCAGTATCATTGGTGAAATTTGCCCTAAGTATTCATTCGCACAACTTTATTTAATTCTCTACCAGCCATTTTTTGGATAAACTAGTTTGACCCCCAGTCCCCAAGCCCCAAGCTTATATTATAATATTGTTGGTCCGTGTAATTCATAGTTAGTTTACGCGTTAGGGCGAAATACAGATGCCTGTAGCTGGTACAAAACTGCAAGTAGCTGGCATGCCACTGTGACATTGACCAATCAGAAGTTGTTATGGCACAAGCATGCCAGCCCTTAAGGTTACGCTAGTCGGTCATTTTTCCATACAAACGTAGTATGGTGATTACTCATCTGTTTGAGGGTTTACTTTCAAATCTAAAAATTATATCAATTTGTCTCGTCATTGTCTAGTCCTGTATGGAAGCAAAATCGGAAAAAGATATTGGTTTGGAAGTTATGAGCGTCGAAACTTCCATATTTCAACACTAATTCTAACGCATCTTTGGGTGTAAATAAGCTCCTGGAGAATGAAAATAGCAAAATTATTACCGCACAGGCATAGATAATTTATTCAAGAATTCAAATAACTTTTAATTATAATAACTTTTTAATTCAAATATTTTGAATAAACACGTCCAGTAGTTTTTCATAATATTTGTACGCCCAAAAGTATGTTCATGAAATTTTACGCGCTCGTTTTCGTTATACATAAACGTCTATTTCATTAAATAATAAATACTATAAAAATAAAACTATAGATGAAAAACTAAATAGTATGCATATTAGCCACGCCACCAACGAGTTCGAGCCGCCGACTAGTGCATCCTTAAGCTCTCGCAGGACAAAGTTTATAATTTTGACTACAAATTCAGAATCTCAGATAATTATCATAATGATTTGTTAATACAAACACAATGACATATATGCCAAAGTTCAAATTCCACTGCAACTAACATTTTAGGACCGTTTATTTTTATTTGCACCTGTATTCCCAAAAGGGTTAAGCCGACAACGCCAGGGTAGTCCGCAAAATTCAATTTGCTGGTAGTATGTTGATTTGCGGGGCAATTGCGTAACACACTGTCAATCAGAATCGGTTTCATTTTGACAGTTCAACAACATTAATTGCGTTATTTACGTTGTCGAGCAGACAAATGTTTCGAACACAATGAAGCAATGGATTAGTTGCTTCAAAATGATTTAGATTCCTTGTGTTACGCAATTAGGGTGCTGAATATGATTCTCGACCGTAGCAAATCTGTATTTATAGAATTATAAACATTAAAATCATCAATACAATTCTCTAATTTCATATTACCCTGTTTATTGAATGACTATTTCTTGAAATCGTGACATTGAAGATTATTCTAAGTTAAGGAGTTGTATTACTGATTCTAATTTACACAGTTATACTTTAATCAACATACATCGAGACACTGAGCTTCAAATTGCAAAAAACGTAAGAAAATTTGAATTTCGCGGGCTACCTTAGGGCTTCCCGGCTGCCCCATTTCAAAACCTAGTAAGGGACACTTTTTATAAAACTCGTTTTATTGCATAATGTTGCTAACCTAGTAAGTCCCTACCAAATACAAAAACACAGCGTTAAAACTCACAAATAAGCAGATATACTGGATGATTTTTTTACTGTCTTGGAAAAAAACTGGGTACAATAGGAGAATGGAGTAGAAGCCTATGGCATACCTAGTTTTTTTTTTTTTGTTTTTTCAATAGCTGAGACCAAATTGCTCTATCAATAAACACGACATTTGAAGTAAACTAGAACAATAATACAAGAAAATTTGAAAAAACTTTATAGATCGTTATAAAATATCGAAAAAAAGATGTTTTTTTTTAAAAAAAAAAACTAAGTATGCCATAGGTTTGTACTCCGTTCACCTATTATGTCATATTTTTTTCAAGACGGTAAAAAAAATCACCCAGTATTTAAGCATCAAAACCTAAGAGCCCCATTCACTGCCCCGTGAGCACTTTACGTTTTTGCGCCCTCCTGTAAAATTTCGTTTTAAGTCCTTACTAGGTTTTGAAATGGGTCAGCCGTTCCGCCTTAAACAGAGTTGCGGTTTATTTGTTATTTCATATAAATGATGTATTTTTTTTTGTTATTTACAGCTTCTACTATCGACTAAGGACACTGAGCACGCGACAGAATTAAACAACCTGAGGTTTACTGTCCAGGACTTGCAAGCACAGTTACAGTCTGCCAATAATTTTGTAAGTTGTTTACTATTTAATTGGTTTATTTCGTTTTTAGGGTTCCGTAGCTCAAAAGGAAAAACGGAACCGTTATAAGATCACTCGTGTGTCTGTCTGTCTGTCCGTCTGTCACAGCCAATTTGCTCTGAATCTAATGTAACGTAAATGGGGTCAACTTTGGAGCGCAAATAAGAAAAAAAAAAGTTTTGCAAACTGTACCGTGTGACATATCAAATGAAAGGGCTTTCTGTAAGTCTTAAATGTGTTTTGTTTATAATTTTAAAATAAACCATTTTAAAGTTATTTAAGAAAATTGATGAAAATTGACCATTCCCCCCTTATCTCCGAAAGTACTAAACCTAAAATTTTGAAAAAAGTATAGAAAACAGTTCAATACCTATAGATTACAGGAAAACCTATAAGAAGTCGATGGTCTTAAAACAACATGGTAAATCTCAATATTGTGCGTACAGACTTACATTTGTCTATAGTTAAACAAAAAGGATTCAACCCACATTAGGTGTAATGTGGGTTGGATCCTTTTCGTTTAACTATGTACAATTGTAGTTGGAATGTATGGGACACAATGGAATGTATGGGAACATGTTTTTCAACTACAATGTTAAGTTTGTTCTTGGGATAAATTCATCCCAACTACGGAACCCTTCATCGAGCGTGATCTGACACGCTCTTGACCGGTTTTTTTGAGGTTAGAGATTCTTTATTTATTCTATTAATTCTATTAAGTAATAGAACCACCCTAGTCCCTTCAAAGTGAGAGTGAACAGGCTTCTTCTGGGTAAGCTCACTCCATCGTCGACTTTGTCTCTGTTGTCTCCGACCTAGACTAGGGTCAAGAGCAAACCCATCTGGAAAAAAAAAGTAGCCTACAAAACATTATAGAAGGGTTTCAGAGAGTTGGACATTACTGTTTTATTCTTATTTGTAGTGCAATGTAATGCATGTATAATTATAGATAACTAATATATTTTCAGAAAGTACTCTTTAATACCTTTCATTTGATACCAAACACGATATATTAATCTTAAAAACATTTTTTCGGTATCAGCCGCCATGTTGAAAAACCGAGCTTTTAAATTTGTTTGAAACAATATCGCCCTCTTCATAGAGCATATTTCTGACTTATACAGACAAGTATATCATCCGAAGAGGTAGCTAAACGTGACCAGCTGCTACGTCAGCTAGAAGGCAGGGTGTCTACGCTACAGGCTGAACTCAAGACCGCACAGCTCAAAATACTGGAGCTCGAGAGTGTTAAGGTATGCCTATTTATTTATACTACCCAAAATGAATACTTCATATGCCAAGTGAACTTTATTGATTAGAGTGGTCGCAAGTCGAACATGCCCCCTGTCCTTAGAAATAGAAAGAAAAGAAAGAAAGAAAAAAATGTTGATTCTGCACAAACAAACACACATTACAAAAAAAAAGACATAAAGTACACACATGCAAAGCAGGCAAAAGCCTCGTATTCAAGCTGTCTATAAGTTGTCAGTTTTGTCCATTGCTTGATGTCAGGGCCAGGGACCAAAGACAATTTACATTGCCTCTGTGTTGCGCCACTGGCAAATGATAACAATCAAAACAAAAACAAAAAGCCGAATTGCAGAGTCGAGAACTAACTGTTTTTATAACAAATAAAGAACAAGAACAAATCGCATTTGTGCTAGAACGGGTCGTTATTCAGCAAAATGCCGTGACGTCGGACGAACCTATCGTCAACGGCGCTGATTTTTAGCAACTACCTCGAATAGCGTAATGACGTCACCCCTGTGTGTCCTAATTAAAAATTAGTGAAATGAAATTAGTCTAAAAATAACCGAAACCGTTACAAAACATATAATCAAATCAAAACTTATAATCACGCCTGATTTCCTCGAAGGGTTAGGCAGAGGTGTTGCTATAGTACACCAACAATTCACCAGTTATATTTAAGTCCTATGTAATAGGGGGCGAGCCTATTGCTATCAACCGGGCACAAATCCAGACTCCAGGCTGCTACAGAGAAATTCCAGATCGAAACCCCAATAACACTTTGCCTGACCCGGGAATCGAACCCAGGACCTCATGCTCAGCAGTAGCGTTTGCAACCACTTCACCAACGAGCAGTTGCGTAGAAGTAAAACAATAATAGGCACAAATGTGTTTTACGAAATCATTTTATAGTAGTGGTTCACTTTATATTAGTTTAATCTGCCTAGCCTTTTCCCAATTATGTTGGGGTCGGCTTCTAGTCTAACCGGATGCAGCTGAATATCAGTATTTTACATGGAGCGACTGCCTATCCTTACTATGAACTATTAACGCCATCATGATTCCGTTGTGAAAAAGGGATGGTGCTATAGGTCATGTATAGCTCCGTCTCTCTCTGGCGCTGGAAAAATGATGGCATTATTTGTTCATAGTAGCGTTGCTGACCTCCACAACCCAGTTATTGGGTAATACGATACCCCTTGGTAAGACTGGTTGTCAGACTTTCGGGCTTCTAACGACCCGTAACGACTGCCAAAGATTCACGAATGAAAGCCGGGACCAACATCTTAACGTGCTTTCCGAGGCACGGAGAAGTCTCGGTATGTAAAGATGGTCACCCATCTACGGACCAACCCCGGCAAGCGTAGCTTAACCTGATGGATCGACCCTTGCGGCTGTTATTACTTAGCCACGAGCTCCTATTTATATTAGTTATACTTTATATTAGTTGTACCTGGTAAAGTAAACCGCGTGAAGTTTTCTACTCTGTCAACACTTTGACGTCAGAAACAGCACCAATCTTTCTCTCTTAACGCGAAAGCGCCAGGGTAGCCCGCGAAAATAAAATCAGTCAGTATTAGGTTGTATGTTGATCGAGATATGATTCGCGACCGTAACAAGTATCAAGTTGGCACAAAAGTAATGAGACACTTGGTTTTATATTTTTTATTATTATTACAATGAAAAAGCTTAGTCAATGATGTCATCTAACACTTCTTGCTAACGTTCTGGCAAAGTTTGGATGCCTTTCGCCCAGAACTCTGATGGCTGTGCCTCGAATAAGTTGTTGCAACTCCATCAGAGAAATCATTAAATTGTTTACCCCGCAAATGTTGTTTCAGGGTTCTAAACAAATGATAATCTGATGGGGCGAGGTCTGGGGACTAAGGTGGGTGGGGTATCGTCTCCCAGCCCAAGTTCTTCAACTGTTGGCGAACGGCAGATGCGACATGTAGGTCGAGCGTTATCGTGTAGTAAAACTACATTGACTCGTGTTCGTCGTTTTTTTGATAGCAGCAGATAGTTTGGTGAGCTGAGTTGAATATTTGTCAGCGTTTATAGTTTCACTGTGTAATAGTTCATAAAACAGCTTGCCTTGCGCATCCCAGAAACAGCAAAGCAGAACTTTTAAGCGGTTCTTTTGACTCAGCTTCGGTTGAGTTGATGGCGTTACTTCTGGAGGCAGCCAAAAAGCACGACGTGTATCGTTCTCGTAATGAATCCATGATTCATCTCCAGTAACCAGATCAGACAAAAACTCTTTACGTCGGGGTCGCAGCAAAAGTGATTGACAGATAGCGACACGGACTGCACGACTGGCGTCTGTAAGGATGTGCGGTACCCACCGAGCTAAAACTTTTCGATACCCAAGCTCATGCAGATGGTTTTCCACCTTGTGCTTTGGTAGCATCCGGATTCGACTGCAGTTCGCGGTGTAAATCGACATCGTTCACTGCGGGTGGTCGTCCAGAGCGTGGCTGACTTTCAAGGCTCCTATCTCCTGATTTAAAACAGTCAAACCATCGGGACACCGTCGCATGGCTTGTATTTTCCAGCGCCCAATGCAGTATTCATATTGTCAGTCGCAGCCCGCGCACTGTGGCCTAACAAGTACTCGTATAAGTATAGTGTTCGAACTTGTTGCTCGTCCATTTTTATTCAAACTGACTAAACCGATCGCGAGGGCGACCCCCAATATATCCCCACATCACAAGTACCTAGAATATTCTACAACATTCTAGAATATTATCGAAAACAATTAACTTGAAAAAGGAATTGTATAGAGTTTTGTAGAGTGTCTCATTACTTTTGTTCCAACCCAATACATATGTATTTACAGAATTATAATCATTAAAGGCGTCAATACAGCTCTTTAAGTTCATATAATCCTAATGAACGACTATTTCATGAAATCTAGACGTTTGAGGATTATACTAACTTATGGAGTTGTATTACTGATTCAAATGATTATAATTCTGTAAATATGTATTTGTTACGGTCGCGAATCATAATTCGTTTTCAAATCATCAATAAGTCCGATTTGCTCCGGATTCGTTTGATTCCCGGAACAAATCTGACTTAGAGAGATGTATTGATGATTTTTATGGTTAAAATTATGTAAATACATATTTCTTACTGTCGTGAATCATATTTTGATCAAAATACAACCTTACACTGACCTGCAAATGTGTATAAACACAGTGGATCAACCTTATAGGAGCTAGATTACCACATCTTAAAGCAGTATTATTTTAATCTTATTTTAGTGTGGGAAAGAGATAGTGCTAGACGTCCTGTATAGCTCAATCTCTTTCTCACGCTGAAGTAACATTAAAATAATACTGCTTTAAGACATCGTGGTGGCACCCTCTGTACTGTATGATTTTTTTTCTTTTCTTCCAGCTGGAATTTAGTAAACACAAGTCTGGCGTATCGGAGGCTGTCAAGATATACAAGGACCAAATACAGGATCTGCACATCAGGCTAAAGGAGGCGTCCACTACCGTAAGTATTTGACTTTATCTATGGGGTTATTAAACATGGCGGGTTTGATAATCCCATAGATAAAGACGAAAGCGTAATAATAAGGAGAAGATAGACAGAAACATTTTAGTGCACAGTGGCTTGAGAATTCAAAAATATTCATTCAAATTAAGCTAAGAATAAATACTTTTTAGAGTTCCGTACCCGAAGGGTGCTAAACGGTTAGTCTGTCTGTCCGCAGGTTGTATCTCATGAACCGTAAATAAGTAGACAGTTGAAATTTTCACAAATTGTGTATTTCTATTGCCGCTATAACAAAAAACAATAAAGTTAATAATTAAAGGGGTCCACTGCGTTACACGATTTTGGTACCCTCTTAACTGATAGCTGGAATGAATAGGTAATGAGTCGCAGATGAAATGTTCCAAACATATGTGGTATCCATCACGTCTAGTTTTCGAGGTACAGTCAATTATATCGTAGGAATACCTTTACTTTGGAAAAGTTGTTTGTTTTTATCTCCTTTATTAAAATATGATGTAAAAAAAAATTATAACTACCCTGTTACCGCTTTCGATGTATTGTACTTTTTAAATATTTTGTTTTGTTTAGTAATCGTTTCCATTCGATAACGTCGACATCTTTGTGCATATTTTACTTGAAAATACAAAATGAATACTGGACTAAGTGGTCGTCGCAACTGCTCAAATGCACCAAATAAGTTTTGTTACGTTTGCGGACAGTATATTGTGAAATCACAAACGAAAAATGTTTCCGAAAAAGTGAGAAGTGCATATTTACTATATTTTGGACGTGCTATTAATCAAGATAAACCATGGATACCAAAGTTTTTTTGTGTTTCGTGCTATGCTACTCTCATATCTTGGTTCAATGGGAACAAGACATCAATGCCATTTGCCATACCAGCTTTATGGCGGGAACCTAGTAATCATTTTAATGATTGCTACTTTTGCATGACTGACATACGTGGTTTTACAAAGAAAATCAAGCACAACATCAAGTATCCTGACGTTCCTTCAATGTCGAAACCAGTACCTCACAGTGAAGAAATGCCTCCTCCTTTACCTCCCTCCAAAAATGAAATTGAGGTTCCAGAAGAACCAGATTTGCCAAATGTTGTAGAATACAGTGAAGAAAGCAGCGAAGACCCCGAGTTTTTACCTTCAACAAGTTCTCTTGGCCGTCCACATCTGATAAATCAAAATGAATTGAATGATTTGATACGAGACTTAGATTTATCAATTAGGCAAGCTGAATTACTAGGATCTAGATTAAAAGAGTGGAATTTGTTGGCTCCTAACACAAATGTATCTGTGCAACGAAAACGTAATAAGAAACTGGCTTCATTTTATTCAAATTTTGAAAACATATGTTACTGTAACGATATCGAAACTTTGATGAGTGAGTTGAACATTCCTTACCAAACACAAGACTGGCGTTTATTTATTGATGGTTCAAAAACAAGTCTGAAAGCGGTATTGCTTCACAATGGCAACAAGTATGCATCAGTACCAATAGCATATTCAACTGTTTTAAAAGAAACATATGAAAATATGAAATCAATATTAAATTTAATAAAATACAAAGATTACGGCTGGAAAATATGCGCTGATCTCAAAGTTATAGCTATTTTGCTCGGATTACAGGGTGGATTTACTAAATACTGTTGTTTTCTTTGTATGTGGGACAGCAGAGCCACAGAAAAGCACTATACTACAAAAGTATGGCCAGAAAGGTCAGAGTTTGTTTGCGGAAAATCTAATGTGAAACATATACCATTGATAGATCCTAAAAATGTCATTTTACCTCCCCTCCACATAAAACTTGGTTTGATGAAAAATTTTGTGAAGGCTATGAATAAAGAGGGAGATGGATTTTTATATTTAAAGACAGTATTTTCAAAATTAAGTGATGCAAAACTCAAGGAAGGGATATTTGTGGGACCGCAAATACGCACATTGATGAAAGACCCAAATTTCGACAAAAAGCTTACTAATAAGGAACTTGACGCCTGGTTATCACTTAAAGCAGTTATAAAAGGGTTTTTAGGGAACCACAGAGCCGAAAATGCGGAACAGCTGGTTAACGACATGTTAAAGGCATACGAAAAGTTGGGTTGCAGAATGTCATTAAAAATTCACTTTCTTCATTCTCATTTTTCTTTCTTTCCATCTAATCTTGGTGCGGTCAGTGATGAGCAGGGTGAGAGGTTCCACCAGGATGTAAAGAAGCTTGAGGAACGATTTCAAGGTCGTTGGGACACAACCATGCTAGGTGATTACTGTTGGCATTTAAAACGAGAAGATCATTCAGAGCACAAAAGAAAAAGTTAAATTTTCATGATATTTTGTATTAAAATTTTATAAAATGGCTTTTTTTGAGTTTTTTTTACCTAAATGATAAAATTAAACTTGATGAATGTAAAAAATTCTGGTTGATTTTATTAGATTTCTTTAAAATATGTTTTTGCCTTTTAATTTTTAATATAAATTGGCACATTCTTACAGAAGAAAAATGAGACGTGATGAAAAGAAAATTTGTATGTATGTTTAATAAGCGATAGGTATAAATAAGAAAACATGACATTTCAAAGCGGGTACTCAAAATTTTTTTTAATTTGTAACGCAGTGGGTCCCATACAAGAAAAGAGTTTTTTTTAAAACAGAACTTTTTTTTTTTAAATTATGTTGTGTTAAATATTGTACGTTGGTACGAAACCCTTCGTGTGCCAGTCCAACTCTCACTTGGCTGGTTTTTAAAGTTACAGAAGACTGTGCCCGTTTCACCCACCTTAAAGCGTTAGTAGTTTGTAGTGTATGTAGTATATGAGTTATCTGGTTTCCATAGTACAAGCTCTACTTAGTTTGGGATCAGATATCCGTGTGTGAATAATGTACCTGGATATACCACTTCCTTGTGTTTTACCTAGAACGACGAAGGAGGTGCAAGCAAACTCCTAGCAAAAAGCGGAAATTCTTGAAAATAAAACTAAACGGTCAAAGACTGATTCGTTTTATTTTTAAGAATTTCGTTGGTATTTTTTGAATAAGAATTCCGATACTCCAAAAGTGCTGTTTTACAGCCTTATAAGCAGTGATCGCATAATCGGACGCTACCTAAACTTCACTTTTACTCCAACGAGAGAATAATGCGGACATGCCTTTCAGAATCCCTTCTGTTCGTATAAAATACAATAAATTTGTCGATTCGATCACTAATCTGTTAGATAGATATATCTATTTCCACTACTTGACCACATTGACCATCATTTTTTATTGAAATTCCATTTGTTTTGCATAAAATGAAGATATTAAATCAAAATAACCACTGCTATAATTTCACTAAGTTTGTTATAGTTGTTTTTACAAAATTGTTCAATCCCGGGAACCCGGGATTACTTATTTATTCAGAAAGGAATGTCCATATTTTTCTTTCGTGGGAAGAAGTTTAGGTATATAAGCGCCCGATTATCCGATCACTGCTTATAAGTTTAAATGAGTTTTTAATAATATTTATAGATGATCTTCAACTACTTTTCCTGCCCACTATAGAGGAATTTATTATTTATTTATTAGCTTTAGAAGACTTACAGCTAAACAAAACAGACGAAGAGATTGAAAACGCGACTGACATCCAGTTACAAGTCTTCACTTATAATTATAAGAATAATATTAGTAGAAATCTGTGAACAACAAGTACTGCCAATGATAACAATAAACCGCCAAAGCCAAAATTATACATATCAATCTTATACAACGTGTTTTTTTTTATATACCATAACTCTACTCTAACAACTTTTACTATGGGACCATACCTGAAATCGTGAAAAATAATAATCAGTTGTCCCATACATGTTCGCAAAACTCGTCAAAATGTAGGAAACTGCAATTTTTTTTTTTCGCGATTTGATGTTGGGTCCCATAGTAAAAGTTGTTCAAAATGATGGTCTCATTATTACCCTACAGTTATGGTATATCAAAAAAAAAGTATGCATACAACAATACAATATAGGTGGTTAACAAGCTACTCAGGCTAATATAATTTGAGTAATATCAAGTATCAGGGGGAAAAGTTGAGGCTCGAACACTTTCTGGCGGCGGGAGAAAAGATTGAAAATACGTTTATTTGCAATAAACATGATGCCAAGAAAGTTGACAAACACAAAAAAGAACAAGCTGGGGGAAAATATGCGTCACATCCACGCAAAACGGTCATCGCCGACTCGACTTGTATATGTTTTAATACATTAGGCGCGGCAGACGCACATGCGCGTTTACATAACTTTCTTCGAGTGCGGCGCGCCGCACCTGTGCGTTCGTTGTGCATCTCTATTGTTTCGAAAACATCGTAAAATAAGGGTCGGTAAGGGTGTAGCATAAATAAGCGTTTGCATAAAGAATTAAGCAGAGAATGTGTTAAAGGAAACTTCAAAAACATCCTATTTCTTTTTGCCAGGTGTTCCAACCAGTTCGTTTCTCGATCAGTTCGGAGCCGGAGTCGTCTTCGTCGGAGTTCGCCAGCCTCACGGCAAACGTCAAGCTATACGACAAAACGCTCAAGCATTTGGCGGAGCTTCTCAATATATTGACACATGGGTGAGTTCCTGTGATGGAGGGGCTCGTCGCTAAGTAATAACAGCTGCACGGATCGATCTTCAAGGTTAAGGAACGCTTGCCGAGGTCGTTCCGTGGATTGGTGATCATCCATAACATACTAAGACCTCTCTGTGCCTCGGTAAGCACATTAAGCAGTTGGTCCCGGCTGTCATTCGTAGGTCTTTGACACTCTGCCTAGGCTTTTCCCAACTATGTTGGGGTCGGCTTCCAGTCTAACCGGATGCAGCTGAATACCAGTATTTTACATGGAGCGACTGCCTATCTAACCTTCACAACCCAGTCACTGGGTAATACGATACCCCTTGGTTAGACTGGTTGTCAGACTTTAGGGCTTCTGACGACCGGGACCAACGGCTTTACGTACTTTCCGAGGCACAGAGGAGTCTTGGTATGTAAAGATGATCACCCATCCACGAACCAACCGCGGCAACGGTAGCTTAACCAGATCGATCGACCCGTGCGGCTGTTATTACTTATATATCCCTCTAACTCTGAAATCACCAACTCGCTGTAATAAAGCGTGGTGATCATTACTTGGTCTTCTTTGTATGAGAAGATGACTAGAAGAGGCCTTTGCTCTGCACTGTTACTATTCTCTCTTATTATTATTTTCTGCACTACAATCAGAAATCTGAGGGCGAACCACCACCTCTTAAGGGGGGAAGCGTCAGGGTAGCCCGCGAAATTCATACTTTCTTACGTTTTTTGCAATTTACAAGTCGGCATTATATTGTACGTTGATCAAATTATAATTTGCGGTCGTAACAAGTATCTATTTGCATAATTAGAATCATTGAAGTGATCAATACAATCAAGACCAGGTAATCCCAAAAAATGACTATTTCATGAAATCTTGACATTTTAGGATTATACTAACTTAAGGAGTTGTTTTACTGATTCTATTATACTATATTGTTACAGCCGCAAATCATACTTTATTTAATACATTAGGCGCGGCAGACGCACATTCGCGTTTTCGGACGTTCACCAGGTGCTTGACGGGGCGTATGCGCGTCCATACAATTTACATAACTTTCTTCGAGTGCGGCGCGCCGCACCTGTGCGTTCGTTGTGCATCTCTATTGTTTCGAAAACATCGTAAAATAAGGGTCGGTAAGGGTGTAGGCGTTTGCATAAAGAATTAAGCAGATAATACAACTTAATACTGACTTGCAAATTGCAAGAAACGTAAGAAAGTTTGAATTTCGCGGGCTACCCTGACGCTTCCTCCTTAAGGTGAAAGCGCCATTTGTTAAGGTCGTGATCATACTTTAATCAACATACAACCTAATATTGACTTGAAAATTGCAATAAAACTTAAGAAAAATTGAATTTCGCGGGCTACTCTGGCACTTCCCCCTTAAAGCAATATTTGTTTAATATTACTTCAATATGAGAAAGAGATGGAGCTATACAGGACACCTAGCTCCATCTCTTTCCAACACTTAAGTAAGATTAAAATAATATTGCTTGGTGGTCTAGCTCCTGACGTTCAATTTATTGTTTTCCAGAATGTCAGACAGTCTAGTCGAAACCTTCGGTCTTATCACGAGCCTTCACGACTACAAGCTTGAAAAGATGACAGCAGATCAGTTCAAGACGGGGCTGGCAGAGGTCAAGCAACAGATGGAGAAACAACATAGTACGGCGCTTAATAACATGTAAGCCATCTGCCTAGCCTTTTCCCAACTATGTTGGGGTCGGCTTCCAGTCTAACCGGGTGCAGCTGAATACCCATATTTTACATGGAGCGACTGCCTATCTGATCTCCACAACCCAGTAACTGGGTAATACGATACCCTTTGGTGGGACTGGTTGTCAGACTTTCGGGCTTTTGACGACCTGTAATGACTGTCAAAGATCCACAAATGACAGCCGAGACCAACGGCTTGGTATGTAAAGATGGTCACCCATCCACGGACCAACCGCGGCAAGCGTAGTGTAACCTGTTCGATCGACCAGCGTGTCTGTTATTAGTTAGCCACAGGCCCCTCCCAAGTTTAATGAACAATTTAGAACTTTAAAGTTTATTGCCGGCTAGCAAACCGTGAAGACAACTTCATTATCATGGTTTGGTAAGTTGGTTCAAACTGAAACTCATAGCAAGTAAACCAATTACGCAGCTGTACCATCGCTGGTGAGGAAGCGACTAACTATCGACTATTTTCTCGCTCAGGAAACGTACACTAGATATAAATTCGGTGTAAACAAAAGAGATGCATGTATTAATCAATTCGCACCGCGCGCGAGCACTCGTTTGTCGCAGAGAGTACTCTCTCAACGATGCTCGCTTACAGGTACAGCACTTGCTGAGAGACTCACGCTTGGTATACGCATACCAGCGAGTAGTCGTTTGTCGCCGTTGTTCATTCGCTGCTCGTTGCTCGGCCAACTCGTTTCTAGTTTCTAGCTCTACTCGCTTTTCGCTCGTCGTCGATGGTGGGGCAAATGCCTTACAGGCACTTTTGAATTGTCAAGGAGTCGGTCAGTTAGAAAGATGAAGCTAGTTGCCCATTGCAAAGTGTAGTAGGTACCTATAGAGAAGAACGGGTAAGAAACTCCATGGATACTTTTTTAAATCAAAATATTGTTACAAAATATACATGTGAGAACAATGTAGAAAGACGTGCACTTTAAAAGCGTCTGTAATCTTATAAAGGGTGACTAGTAATTAGTGACCGATACTTAAACACATGATTGTACAGTACGATTCAAACTTAATGGCGGCTCGTAACATCGTACGTTTCGATGCGCAGAACGCAATATTAGGTATCAGCGGGACGTAGAGGGACGTGGCGGCGGGACACATCCCCGCGCGCCCTCTCTCTCACCCGCACTCGCCCTACGCGTCTTACCCTTTATGTGTGTGTATACAGCACACGCGCGCGCATTCCTGCACACGTACACGTACTCCACACGTACAGTCGAGCTCATAATAGTTTGTTGTTTTTGTTAATTGTTTTGTTAAGTTTTTTTTGTTAGTGACTGTTTCGTTTTCATCTTTTCGTTATTTACGATAAGTTTTAGATTGGTGTTGGTTTTTCGGAAAATACTTTGTTTAAAAATGCCTCGAATTTATTATCCATGTCACTGACGATGAATCCGATACTGACTGAGGAGGAATCAGATTCAAGTGAAGACGAAGGAAATAATATTTCCATGGTAGTTTCTTCCATAAGTAAATATGTTTTTATGGAGGGGATACATTAAATAATTCATAAAAACCTATTTTATTTTTCCTTGAACCCTCCCCGTACTTGACAAACTGACAAATAAGTACTATACAGCACTTAAAACATTCACATAACAATAATTAAATGGAGCCTAAATGATTGTCCACTTGACTGTACCTGCGCGCACCTGCACTCGCAGCTAACTTCCGAGCTGCCATTAAGTTTGAATCGAACTGTAACAAATGATTTTTACTATGGGACCAAACCTGAAATCGCGAGAAAACTTCAGCTGTTCCCTACATTTTGATGAATTATGCGACCATAAATGTAGCTAAAAGCTAGATTGTAGATTAAGAAAAAATGTTGTAGGCGCAGTTCGAGTCCGCGCCGTTTGTTTTCGTGAAAACTGATTGTAATTTTACTACGGTTTCCGATACTGCCGTAGCTATTGTACTCGTATTTGCTCGACACTAGACTTAATAGGCTCACTGCATTACTTATAAAGTAAGCTTTCACTGGGTTATGATATTTTTCAGTTCTGAGCAGATTTATGGCCGATATGTGACGACATCTAACTTTTTGCTATTTGCAACAGATTTTATTACGGTTTCTGATACTGTCGTAGCTTTTGTATTTGCTCGGCACTAGACATTTTAGGCTCATTGCATTTCTTTTGATGCAAGCTTTCTTAGATTGGGTTTTTTTTCATTTCTGAGCAGATTTACGGTCGATATGAGACGACATCTGACATTATTTTGCTACAGTCAACTTCATATTCATTTTTAACCCTTTACTGGCCAATATTTCTGTTGTTTCTCTTTGGGTCCTGGTAATCTTTGTCAACTCTTGACAAAGCCACTAAAATAACTAATCTAGCTAAACAAGTTTTTCGCGTTATACTAACTGATATTTCGACGCATAGTGAATAGTAGAGGGTCGCGCGCATGCGTGAGCACTTGCAGTGTTACGTCATAGGTAAATTATATCCTGCCTTAAAATTGTTCCAAATATGACCTATCTTTTGAATGCTCAACCATTACTCTAGCATTAAAAGTCTCGTAGTTATTAGCGGTTAAAATCTTACCATATTTTTACCGATCAGAAATATTGAACTCAATCAGTACACCGAGCGAAAAGACGTTTTCACGTCAAAGTGTAAAGAACACAACGTACCAATTTCGTAAAATGAAAAGAAAAATCTAATGTGTACTTTTTACCATAGCCATCCTAAACTCACCAATAATTTCTTTCCAGCGGCCAAGTCCGAGGCACCCTCTCAATATTCGAAGGCATCTTCAAGGACTACAGCGAAGTCCTAAAGAAGTCTGTGGCGAAGCCCCGAGTGGAGCGCTCGGGCAACGTAGAAGCCCTGACCGCAGCCCTAGTCGCAAGGGGACAGGAACTTACTTTGTTACAAGCTGAATTAAACAAGTTGAAGGGGCAAAAGGATGATACTGAACTGCTGAAGGCGCAAATGGATTTGTATAAGTAAGTTTGAGCTGCTTTATAGTCTAACTAGCTTTTGCTCGAGGCTTCGCATGGATGTCAGAAATTATCCCACGGGAACGTTCTACCGGGATACATAGTATCCTGTCCTAACGCAGGTCATGGTCTACATATTTGCCAAATTTCATTGAAATCCGTGTAGCTGTCATGGCGTGAAAAGATTACAGACAGAGTTACTATTGTATTATTTATAATATTAGGTTGGGGAAAAAGTCTTTTCGCATTATAGTATGTATGAACTTGTAATAAAATCTCTTTGGCTATACTATTTGTATCTGGCTGGTTTTGGTATCATTGAAAGTTTAAATTTTAAAGAACATAATTCCAAATTCAAATTAGGAAAATGTGTGATATTCATTTGTTTTTCGTACCGTCAAGATGAGTGAATCTAATGAAGAAATTCGATACATTTGAAAATTTTACTACAAAAAAGGTAAAAATGCAACGCAAGCCGCGAAAAAAATTTGCGATGTTTATGGACCTAGTGTAGTGTCTGTGAGAGTAGCACAAATTTGGTTTAAGCGTTTTCAATCCGGAAATCTTGATGTCAAAGATGCACGTCGCTCTGGTCGCCCTATTACGGATAAAATGGATGCCATTTTTGAAAAAGGAGCAAGTTCGGCATATCAGTAGTTACGACGTAGCTGAAGAACTGGAAATTGACCACAAAACAGTTTTGGCGCATTTGAAAAAAACTGGGTACACAAAAAAGCTCGACATTTGGGTACCTCACGAGTTCACTGAAAGAAACCTAATGAACCGTGTACTCATTTGTGATTCTTTATTAGGACGTAATGAAACCGAACCATTTTTGAAGAAGCTGATAACTGGTGATGAAAAGTGGATCACGTATGACAAGAACGTGCGAAAAAGGTCGTGGTCAAAGGCCGGTCAGGCTTCTCAGACTGTGGCGAAACCCGGGTTAACTCGCAACAAGGTGATGCTGTGTGTGTGGTGGGATTGGAAGGGCATTATTCATTATGAGCTGTTACCACCAGGCAGGATCATCGATTCTGAACTCTACTGCGAACAACTGATGAGATTAAAGCAAGAAGTTGAGAGAAAGCGGCCGGAACTAATCAACAGAAGGGGTGTGGTTTTTCATCATGATAACGCTAGACCTCACACATCTTTAGCCACTCAGCAAAAATTAAGAGAGTTTGGCTGGGAGGTGTTAATGCATCCGCCGTATAGTCCTGACCTTGCACCTTCAGATTTCCACCTGTGTCGGTCTCTTCAGAATTCTTTAGGCAGTGTCAGATCACGAGAGGACTGCCAAAACCACTTGTCGCGGTATTTTGACCAGAAGTCCCAAAATTTCTATAGCAATGGGATCATGTCCCTACCTACAAGATGGCAAAAAGTTATCGAACAAAATGGTACCTACATACTTTAGTTAAATGTAAATAAACTATATTAAAAAATGTTTTGAATTTTCTTAAAAAATGCGAAGAAACTTTTTCCCCAACCTATTATTAGTGCGGATTATTTAAACAACTTTTTATTGTTCAATGACAGTTCGGAAACAATAAGGTGTTCATAAATGTGTAGGTAATATTTATTTATTTCGTATAGGATCTCCAACAAAAGATATCCTAATTGTTCACCCTCTTTTCTAGATCTTATGATTGTTTCCTCTCCTAAGAATGTTTCTTACCATGGTCAACTCACGGCTAATTTTTCTTACCACGATCTCATTTATCTTTCCTATGGGTATCCGTGTTCCCAAGCGTAAGTCCCAGCTTTTATATCTCCGTAACTACAAGGGCCGCCGATAGCGACTGGACCCCTCTGGTCGAGTACGATGACATCAATGATAAGGTGAATTGTTTTAACGCAACCGTTCTCGATTTATATGATCATCATGCCTCTATCCGACGTGTCAAAGTCCGACACAACCCCGCACCATGGATAACGCTACAAATTAAAGAGATTACGGCTCGCAGGGATCAAGCTAAGAGCATATATAAGCGCAGACCTTCAGAGCTGAATCTCTCTTACTACAAATCCCTACGTAATCGCTGCTGTCGTCTGTTTCAAGATGCTAAGAGACGCTATTTCCACGATCAACTCGATAACTGCAGTTCCATTTCATTACTGCTTTCGCAAGTCTGCTGGAAAAAAATTCTTAAGAAATAAGCAGTACCTTTGTACTCCTAATTATAATGATGTATTTTATTATGTATTTTTCTGTGTGTACGTAAATGATAAATAAATATCTTACATTGCATATAGTTAGTGGACGACAAATTATTTGGTAGGTGTACTCCTTCACTTAAGGAGATCACAGCGTGCACAGTAAAATGAACAACTAAGCTAACAAATTAAATATCTAATATATGTACAGAGGCCAGCAGGTCAAGCTACCCGAAACTGTCAAATTTTCCCAATCAACCTTGAACCTAATGCTTTAGCGATAAAGTCTGAAATCTATTAAAGAAATCTGACAGATTGTAGTAGCTTGATGTGCTGGCGTCTGTACATAATAAAAGAAAAAAAAATGACAGTGGAACATGACAACACAGCAAATATGAATAAAAGAGCTGGATTATCAGATATTCAAGGATGCCTAAGGCTCGAGCACACGTTCCACAACCACACCACAACGAGAACACGTGGACGGGCGCTAATTTGTATGATAAAAGCTTTTTAGCACAAAATAAAACCGACTTCCAAAACAAAACACTACAAAGTGAAAAATAACTTTAATTTCGGTAGTCGGTGTCTTGGGTTTTGTATTTTCGTTTTTGCCACCGACTTCCGAAATTAAAGTTATTTTTCACTTTGTAGTGTTTTGTTTTGGAAGTCGGTTTTATTTTTTGCTAAAAAGCTTTTATTTTTCACTTTTTAGTTGTGGAACCTACCCCACACAAATTCGAATACATAATTGAGCACAATAATTGTAGATATAGCCATGTAAATAACAGTGATAGGAAGTTATTAAAACACCATCACATCATCCACATAAAATAAGTGGGAAATATACGCATTATTGAAGCTAACTCAAAAACTCCCCAAGCAAAGTTAATAAAATTTATATGGGACCACCTCGGAAGGATACCCTATCAAACAAAAAAAGAATTTTCTAAATCGGTCCATCCGTCTTTGAGTAATCGCGTAACAAACATACAAAAAAAAAACATACAGACGAATTGAGAACCTCCTCCTTTTGGAAGTCGGTTAAATACTATTCCCACGTTACCACCGCTTGCCCATATTTTGTCGCTGAGATGTGGTATGGCTGTGATACGTCATACATGTGATTGGGTCCTAAAAAGACCATTGCTTTGTCAGTTCTGACGATAGCACCAGGGTAGCCCCCGAAATGCAAATTGTCTTACGTTTTTTGCAATTTGCAAGTCAGTATTAAGTCGTAAGTTAATCAAAATAGGATTCGCGACCGTAACAAGTATGTATTTATAGAATTTTAATCATTAAAGTCATCAATACAACTCTATAAGACCAGGGGCGGCATTCTCGACATTCGTAACGATAGCTTTACAGTTTTTTTATTTAATCATGTTCTCCAATTTTCCTAGTTATTCAAGGTTAATTTGAAGTGGCCAATAATTGTCTTTGAAAAAACTATTACCATTTTGCCCGTCTAGGTACCCCATTAGGACTTAGCGAGCGATTTCAGTCGTAAAGCTATCGTTACGAGTGTCGAGACTGCCGCCCCTGGTACTTAATCCTATTGAATGAGTGTTTCATGAAATCTTGACATTTAGGATTATACTAACTTATAGAGTTGTATTACTGATTGTAATGACTATAATTCTGTAAATACGTATTTGTTACGGTCCCGAGACATATTTTAATTAACATACACCCGGACACTGAGCTGCTAATTGCAAAAATCTTAAGAAAATTACAATTTCGCGGGCTGCCGTGGCACTTTTCCTTAACTTGCTAATAGAAAATATGGTGTATAGGCGGGTATCACGGCCTTAGCACACCTCCGCCGTGAAACGATAGCACCGCAACCGCACTAGTTCAATTCAACTGACTCGCATAGGAACGTCATGTACACCAACGATAGACCTTGATATTGACCAATGATAGAAGATTTTTCGTTTTTCTTACAAAATACCAAATGGCACAATATTTTCATTGATGTCTCTTCGGTGGCGCGAGTTTAAACCCTATGACGGTGTAAGAAGCCATACTTTGCATTAATGTGAGCTATAAGGTCAAAAAGTGTTACGACTTTTAAACTATTACTTGCTCCATGCCAGGTCACTAAACAGTTCTTATATTTGTAGGAGTGACTTCGAAGCGGAGAGGGAGGCTCGCGAGAAGATGGCGAGTGAGAAAGAGAACATACTCACAGATCTCAGGACCACGAAGAAACGTAACCAGGAACTTACGCAACAGGTGTGTTATCAACAGGCGGTTTCACCCGCATAAGTCTCGATCTCGTGGGAATATCGGTATGAAAAGTATCCTATGTCCTAATCCAGATCATGGTCTACCCAAGTGCCAAATTTCATTCAAATCCGTTCAGCCGTTTTAGCGTGAAAGCGTAACAAACAAACTCACTTTAATAATAATATTAGTTGGGATGGTTTTTGTCCAGATTACCTGATTTTAATCATCCCGTTTCAAAGGTCTGGTTTCCACTGACCTGTGCAAGGGCTTTTTACTGCTGTTGTAGCGGTACAATTAGCCGTCTCGCGATTTTTTTTTTTTTTTATAAAAGACAGAAGCGACAGTCATCTTCTTACTCGGCTCACATTGCTGAAACCTGGGACATCACTGATGCAGTAAAAAAAAAAAGTTATTTTCTTGAATATTGGGTCGATCATAAAATGCTGTTTTGCTAGAATGATTTTCCTTAAACAAATTCAAATCTCTGAAGTAATCCAATAGGCTACAGGGTGAATATTTGACCTTTTAACCGCCCGTCATTACATTCCGCCAAAAGTTGATGAAGGAGAATATATTTAATGAAATATTTCAGCAATTCCTGATTCTGGTCCTTAAGCAGATTCTGGGAATTGATGAAATATTTCATTAACGATATTCTCCTTCATCAACTTTTGGCGGAAGGTAATGACGGCGGTTAAAAGGTCAAATATTCACCCTACATGTTTAAATCCACGGAACTAAGGTTCCAAGTTTACTACTAATAGTAGCATACTGTCTTGGAAGTGGTTTGGAAACTAGGTTATAAATATTATTTCCTTTCCAGTTGGAGGAAGTGCGCAAGATAAACCCGGCAGTATACCGCAGTGCCACTAGTACGCCACGCAGTAGTGCCAGCTCTCGCACGACACCTGCATCTCCCGCCCGCACCGCACCCACCCGTGCTGCGCCCGCGCAACCTGCCACTACTACTGGGAACATGGTGAGTACAATAATTATTATAACATAAACAAAACTTCTTCAAGATGATTATTTCCAACTACAAAAGAAGGATCGAAAAAGTGACGTCACTTTTTAAGATCTGTCTCGGATAACATAAAGGTACAATTCTGAAGGCGACAGCGGAACGCAGACGGCAGTGCCGTTGCGGTTCACAATAACTGCAAGCGAAAGTGCCGCTGCGGTTTTAATTCGTGGATGTGACAACTTCGATGGCACTACAATGGCAGGCTAAAGAGTTAGTATCTGGCCACGGGACATTCCCTGCAGCGAAAATTCGCGTAGCGGCAACCGGCGGCGCGTCCGGCGAAGTTTGCTGAGCGAATCGCACGGGCGACTGGCGGTGCGGCGAGCGATGAAAACAAATGTATGAAACAGTACAGCGCATGCCACGGACTCGCGCGGCAGACGCGGCGAACAGTGCAGGAGCTAAACAAGTTTATTTACTACTCTAGGGAATTTTTATATCAATGTTAGACATAGTTACACTACAACGTGTTAATGAAATAACCCAAAACCTGAAACTAGTTTGTTTGGAATCGGCAGCTAAATCGAATACAATAATTTTTAATATATGTTACTTTTTTCAAAAAAAATATTATTTGTCATGCCGTATCTAATATTTTTTAACGACGCTGTACACTACTGTCCAACGCGATGTAAACAAACAGCGCGGGCGAGGGTGAGGAGAGGGGGTGCTAGAGCTGGCGGTGCCAAGACCAGTAGACGCGCCGGCGCTCGCGCCACCCCGGCCACCCTCCGCCCGTAGCGTAGGTAGTCTCCCTAGCGCAGCGGCGCGTGCGCTACGTGTCAACACAGGTTAGGACGAGCGCGTGCGATCTACGTCTCCCGGCGGCAAAATGGCGTTTCGCTTCACAAATGTACAATATTGTGAAATGGTACGAATGTTTATGACGATGGAAATGGACCAACAAACATTAGTGGCCTAAGAAATAAAATAGTTTCGGCATTTGAAGTAGTGAGAAGTGACACTACAGTGCTAAGTTCTTTGAAAAGTAATTTACGAAAACGTGCTTTAAAGTGTATTCAACAAGGTGGTAGACATTTCGAGGCATTGCTGTGACAAACAATGAACGAACTTTCAGTAAGTGCTTTACTGTACCTATTATTGTTGTAAATAGGTACGTTCATTTATTTGAAATAATTATTGTAAATATGGTGATTCAAATCTTTTAAACACGCCAAGGTTTGTTCAAAGCCTGGAAAAAGTGTGATGGAAAAATTTGAGTCACTTTTCTATTCCAAATCAAAACATACGCATTATTTAATAACAGGAGGGGATTAACCTCAAACGATAGTGCTCCCGTGTCAACGAACGTTTGACAGCGGCGCGGCGATAGAGCTACGAATCTGTAAGAAGTAGTGCGACAACAACATTTACAAATATCTTTTACTATAATTTATGAAAATAAATAATTATACGTCATATCAATTTATTAATATAAAAATCAGTTGGGGTGTCCGAAGTTTTGGGTTATTTCATAAACACGTTGTATATGTCGCTGCTTTGCATGAATACCCGCACAAACCAAAATGTCGAAATTACTGGTTTATAACACAGCCAAATGCAAATTAGCACGTTCTGTGCGGCCAACGCGCATGCGCGATTTTCGAACGTTCACCATGTGCTGGCGGCGCTTATGCGCGTCCATACAATTTATATAACTTCCTTCAAATGCGGCGCGCCGCACCTGTGGGTTTTTTGTGCATCTCTATTGTTCTTGGCGTAATTGTTTTATGACTCATAAAACTGGAAAATTTTCAAACACACATAAGCGTCTCGCCGCATTTTGGGACAAGTTTGTAACGCCGCACATATGCGCCCAGCTGCACTGGGTAGAGTTTCTTCAACCGCGCATGCGCGCTCATAGCACCACACGAAGTATTTTTTGGGCGCGCATGAGCGTTTGCCGCACAGGGTTTAGTGTATCATAAAGCAGCACTTGGAGCAAATTCGCCAAATAATTCAGCAGTTAATGTGTTAATCCTTATTTCATGGTCAGTAAGACTCACATTCATAACAGCAAAACCGACAAAACCGGCGGTTTTGCCGTTATGAATGTGAGTCTTACTGACCATGAAATAAGGACTAATTTGCATTTGGCTGTGTTATAAACCAGTAATTTCAAAATTTTGGTTTGTGCGGGTATTCATGCAAAGCAGCGAAGTGTCACCTTAACGTCAAAAATAGTTTTTCTGCAGCGCTTAAAATCCTATCTACGTTTACCGGTTTCTCCAGTTCTTGTTGGATTTTCATGAGAATACCTATAATCAAAGGTTCGACACTCATTCGGGTATAATAGAAAAAAAAAATACACATTCTATATTTCTCGTACTTCTATACTCCGATCTTTCCGTCTTCGGAATTCTTAGTCTATACCCCGATTCTTCAAGTCATGTACTCCACAATCTATTCCAAATATTGTCTTGAACAAAAACGCTACTAATCTCCGAGCCATATCGAGATAATTTTGATAGAGGCATTTCGCTCTCAGTATATTGGTCCCGGCGGCGAATGCTACAGCCTGTGGCCGTGCAAACTGCGCAGCGGAAATTCCCGCACCGCCGCTCGCTTCGCCCTGTCCCGTGGCCAGGCTGTTAAGCTGCTGGCTGCTGTTAGTCGTATTCAATGGACTGGGTCGATGCTTCAGTGAACTGTAAAAACTTCAATAGACAAGTGGGACCGTTGCTCATTCAAATTTAACAGTTTTCTGGGACCTCAAATGTCCAGATTTAACATACCAACTTTAACTAGGGCACTGTTGGCAAATAACTCAGAAATTAGGGCACTGTTGGCAAATAACTCAGAAATTAGGGCACTGTTGGCAAATAACTCAGAAATTAGGGCACTGTTGGCAAATAACTCAGAAATTAGGGCACTGTTGGCAAATAACTCAGAAATTAGGGCACTGTTGGCAAATAACTCAGAAATTAGGGCACTGTTGGCAAATAACTCAGAAATTAGGTTATACAGGATGAAATTGAATTCATGGGCAATATTTTAAGGGGTCATTGTACTCATCATTGTGATCAACTTTTACTATGGGACCAAACCTGTAATCGTGAAAAATACCGGCCAAGTTCGTGTCGGACTACGCACAATGAAGGGTTCTGTAGTTGGGATGAATCCCAAGAACAAACTTAACAATGTAGTTGACAAACATGTTCTCCCATACATTCCAACTGCAAATGTAAGTTTGTACGCAAAATGTTGAGAGATTCACCATATTGTTTTAAGACCATTGACTTCTTATAAGTTTTCCTGTAATCTATAGGTATTGAACTATTTTCTTTATTTTTGTTCCAAATTTTAGGCTCAATACTTTCGGAGATAAAGGGGCGGAATGGTCAATTTTCGCCTATTTTCTTTAATAACTTTAAAATGATAATATATATATATATATATTTACCGACCCGATATATATTTAGATACCCTCACAGTAAGCCCTTTCATTTGATATAACACACGGTACAGTTTGCAAAACTTTTTTTAAAATTTTCTTATTTGCCCTCAAAATTGAGCTCCATATTCAAAATTAATTTATTTACGTTACACGTCCGTGTTTGGGTCACAGAAATAAATACGTGTACCAAATTTCAACTTAATCGGTTCATTAGATTCGGAGCAAATTGGCTGTGACAGACGAACAGACAGACAGACAGGTTTGGCCCCATAGTGAAATTTGTTCATAATGATGAGTACAATGACCCCTTAAGATGCCCATGAATTCAATTTCACCCTGTATAAAAATAAAAACATAGTTCGTCTAAGACTGCTCAAAATTCTCTAATTGGTGTCAACTATCACCCCCTTAAAACTTTGCACCCAAGCTTCCAAACACCCTGTATAACTGCGTCATATCATGATACGTGCGATATAAGGGTCGACACACATAAAAGCGTTGCGATGTCGCATCTATAAAATCGGCAACGACCTTAGAAGAGTTTCTTAAATGCCCGAAGCTTCCGAACTCAACAGTGCACCAGTTTTATGTGAGTTTTATTACTAAATAAATCGTTGAGTTCCTTAAGTTCTGAGTTGAGCTGCGCGGTTACTGACAAATGCGTGCACTGACTGGACAGGTCATCTCAACCTGTGTGGTTCTTTCCTCAAAAGACCATTTCAGACACCAATCTACATGGTCTTCACATGAAGTGACCAAGATTATGTCTGGACTTTATAAGAGACTGTGACCTCTGAGTATGTTTCGGTCTTTCTTCTCAGAGTAGTCAGATAGGAAACGCCGACCTCATCTGGTTTAAAAAAAAAAAACATGATTGACTTGTAAAAGTGTTTGTACAAACCTACTTACAGAAATAAAATCATTTAAAACGTCATTCTGCGCAACAATTCTTACGCATACTATGATTTATTTTTAGTACAACTTTAATTTTCACCAAATATTTTCGATTAAACTTCCTCATTCTAAACAATTCATCGTACAAAAAGGTTCACAAAAAGAAAAAACTATCAGCGAAGTCGGAGGAAGGCGCGAGCGCACCGAAGGAGAACACCCCGCCACCGCTGCGGTTCGACTGTCCCGTGTGTGACCAGCCTTACAAAACGCTCATACTGTTGCAACAACATGTGGAACACTGTCTTGGTTGATTATAGGCTTGTTTAAGTGATAGATGGACATTGTATTTATTTAACAAGATAGATGGGAAAGTGAAGTGGAGTTTTGTGCGTGAATTGACTCAGTTGTTAGCATTTAGAGCGCATCACACACGGCAGCTATAATGTAAAGATGTAGCACGATATATTAGATTCAATACATCTGTCCATAGACATCGAATCGTCATATAGAATCGTCAGGAAACCACACATGGGGTGGTTTTGGGATCTACCTCCTAGTGGTCCACCCCGGGCAACGGCACCACAGGCTCGCCTGTGGTACGGCTGAACGATCCCACTTAGCGGTGGTAGGCTCCGCAAGGGGCCGCCTGGCTCGCGACCACCATCCCACCGGAGTCTGGCGCCAAGCAGCTTGCTGTGTTCCGTCGGTGTGTGGGAGTGCCAGTGCCTTTGGGGGAGAAGGAGATTGTCAGTTGCGCTGTTTGGCACCGGTTGTGGTCTCTGAGTCAGCTAGCCGGGTAACTCATTTTGGAGGGTAGCGGGATCCGAAGCACGGTGCCAGCCGTTGGCCGACCGCAGTCAGTAGGGGGCCCAAGTAGCACGCCAGCCACGTGCCAAAGGCTGCCCCGCCCACTCGCGAAAAATCCCGGTATGCTCCACCGTGCCAGCCGGCGACTGGATGGGAGGACCCGGTGGCCATATCCGGGGGGGTTCGGGCGTCCCCGCAGTCTCCAGATGAGTTCCCCGTAGGTTTGGTTGGCTCTAGTGTTCCACTTGGATCACTGAGCGGCGCCTCGACAAGTCGACTTTTTCCCCCAACAACTCCACTCAATATGACACACAAAGCGAAGAAAAATAGGGTAAAACAACGGCTGCACTTCCTCCCACTAAAAGTGCACCTCACTAATATCAGGGGGTTGCACTCCAATCTCGATTCGGTCCATCACCACCTTGAGACCGAGAAGCCGCACCTGTTTTTCCTAACGGAGACGAAGATAACAACCCCGTCGGACGTGGCGTACCTCAACTACCCGGGGTACTCTCTTGAACACAAGTTCAAGAAGCAAGCTGGGGTCTGTGTGTACGTCCGCGATGACATTTGTTGTCGTCGTCTCCGTTGCTTTGAGAAATCGGGTTTCTCTGCCATATGGCTACTTGTGGATACTGGCGTGGAGAAATCTCTCTACATCGGCATCTACCGATCGCATAGCGGTGACCAGGAGACAACAGCGCTCTTTAATTTTCTCGTGGAGTCGACTGACGTAGCCCAGCAACGGTACCCAACGGCGAAGCTCATTTTTCTGGGGGACTTCAACGCCCATCATAAAGAATGGTTGTTCCCATACCAGAAAACTGACCATGCTGGGTTGGAGGCGCGCAATTTTGCTTTAACGCTAGATCTAACCCAGATGGTGAATGTGGCAACGCGGGTACCGGATGTTGACGGCCATACACCCAATTGCTTGGACCTTCTGCTGGCATCTGATCCGGATAGTCATTCAGTATCGGTCTCAGCCCCGCTGGGAACGTCTGACCACTGTCTGGTGAAATCCATATCAACCTGCTCTCCTCCAGATGAGAGCCCTAGAGGCACGAGGCGAGTATGGCGATACGGGTCAGCAGACTGGGATGAGATGCGGCACTTTTTTGCGTCTTATCCATGGCGGCAAGTGTGCTTTTCCTCGGGTGACCCCTCGCGCTGTGCTGACGCGGTTGCGGACGTGATTCGGCAGGGGATGGAATATTTTATTCCATTCTCCGACATCCCGCTCGGTCACAAATCCCGGCCTTGGTATAATGCAGAATGTGCCCACGCTGAGGCCCGAAAAGAGACTGCCTACCAAGCCTGGGTCAAGGCCCGCGACCGCAAAGTTAGAGCGCGCAGGGTTCGCGCGAAGAAGAGAGCCTTTAATTCTGCCGCCAAGTTCTGCAAGCGGGTTTTGCGTAGGGCACGTTTTGACCATGTCGGACATATCGGGGCCAGGCTGGCTTCGCACCCTCCGGGTAGTAAACAGTTCTGGTCCCTGTCTAAAGCGGTTGAAACGAATTTCTGTCGTCCCACTTTACCTCCTATGATGAAACCTGATGGGTCGCTGGCTCACTCTGCAACTGAGAAGGCAAATTTATTTGCATCTCTCTTCGCAAGCAATTCACGTCTGGACGCTGGCTCAAAGCAACCACCTACTGTACCTCATTGTGACTCCTCGATGCCGGAGATCGCAGTACACATTAAAGAGGTCCGAAGAGTATTGTGCAGTCTAGACGTGAACAAGGCCAGCGGGCCTGACGGCATTCCAGCGAGAGTGTTGAGGCAGTGTGCGCCTGAACTGTCTCCTGTATTGACACGTTTGTTCCGCCTCTCTCTTGAAAAAAGAACGGTGCCGAAATCCTGGAAGCTTGCAAATGTACAACCAGTGCCCAAAAAAGGCGACCGTGCAGACCCTGCCCATTACCGTCCGATCGCCATTACCTCCATTCTGTGCAAAGTTTTGGAAAGGGTACTGAACAATAAGTTGCTGAACTACCTTGAAGACAATGATCTCCTCAGTGACCGTCAATATGGCTTTCGCCGGGGACGGTCAACTGGCGATCTTCTTGTGTATGTCACGCACTGCTTTGGCGAAGCCATCGAGAAACACGGCGAAGCACTGGCTGTATCGCTTGACATCTCGAAGGCCTTTGACAGGGTCTGGCACGCTGCTCTGCTCAGCAAGCTTCCTGCTTATGGAATCCCAGCTGATTTTTGTAGCTGGATATCAGATTTCCTTAGTGAACGGTCGATTAGAGTAGTTGTTGATGGCTGCTCTTCTGACCTTATGGCTATTGATGCCGGAGTTCCTCAGGGGTCTGTTCTCTCTGCAACTCTTTTCCTGCTGCACATCAATGACCTGCTTCGGCCTGGTATTGTTGGGTACGCAGATGACAGTACAGTTTCAGAGAGATACTTGTCCAGCGCAAAAACCAGCGGGGCTGAAGTTCGTTCCTTGAGAGAGGCCATGGTAGAGCGGACAGATTTGACCTTAAGCTTTGTCTCCCAGTGGGGTGATGATAATCTGGTCTCTTTTAACGCCACCAAAACGCAGGCGTGTCTTTTTACCGCTAAAAAGAGTCGTTTCGCCCAAACTCCTACTTTTCGGGGTACATCTGTTCCTGTAACTGATCGACTTGAGCTCCTAGGCATGGAGTTGACATCTGGTCTCAACTTCGGCGCCACCATCGAGTACAAGGCCCAAACTGCGGCCAAGAAACTGGGCATCCTAAATAGGGTGAAGCGATACTTTACGCCTGGACAGCTTTTAACCCTTTACAAAGCGCAAGTCCGATCCTGCATGGAGTATTGCAGTCACCTTTGGGATGGATCAGCTAAGTACCAACTAGCCGCGCTTGACTCGGTGGAACGCAGAGCTAAGAGGCTCATTGGCGACGTAAAACTGGTGGATGCCAAGCTTCATTGCTTGGCTCATCGCCGCAAGGTTGCCTGCTTGTCGGTCTTCTACAGATTGTACTTCGGAGAGTGTGCCCGAGAACTCCACGACCTCATTCCACCGGCCCCCTTCTACCACCGGACATCTAGACGCACTGCCAGTTACCATCCCTACCTGGTTGCTATTCCACCAATTCGCACTAAGCGCTTCCAAATGTCTTTTATAATGCGCACAGCAAAAGAGTGGAACTCACTACCTGCGTCTGTGTTTCCGAACGTATACAACCCTAATCTCTTCAAAGTAAGAGTGAACAGGCTTCTTCTGGGTAAGCTCACTCCATCGTCGACTTTGTCTCTGTCACCTCTGACCTAGACTAGAGTCAAGAGCAAACCCATCACAAATAAAAAAAAAAAAAAAAAAAAAAAAAAAACACATGACATTTATAATGTATCTTTATGTCTTTGTATCTTATGATACAGAGCGATACGAAAATATACATCTAAAAAGTATACATCTCGGATCAATCGAGATTTAAGGGCGCTAGACACGGCTAAGATACTATAATATTTTATCTTAAGGGGGAAGCGTCAGCAGGGTAGCCCGCGAAATTCAATTTTTTTTACGTTTTTTGCAATTTACAAGTCGGTATTATATGGTACGTTGATCAAATTATAATTTGCGGTCGTAACAAGTATCTATTTACATAATTAGAATAATTAAAGTGATCAATACAACTCTTTAAGACCAGGTAATCCTAAAAAAATACTATTTCATGAAATCTTGACATTTTAGGATTATACTGGAGTTGTATTACTGATTCTATTGTATATAATTCTGTAAAAACATATTTGTTACGGCCGCAAATCATACTTTATTTAACATACAACTTAATACTGACTAGCAAATTGCAAAAAACGTAAGAAAATATAAATTTCGCGGGCTACCCTGACGCTTCCTCCTTAAGATACAATATCGCTCGCCATACAATAGGGATGATGACTAAAAAAATATTTTTTGTCCGTCATGTAGATTATTAATATACATACGAAAACAGATTTTGTTTGATTTTGATTTTGATTAAAATATATTGGACACGTATTTTTTCTTTTTCTACGTAATCAAAAGATTACGGCGATACATTGAGTTAAAATGTGGCATGACGTCACGTCTTTGTAGATTTTATACATAGAAGTGACGTAGTAAGCCCCCACTCCCGAACTTTAATGCGAGTTATCTAAGTCGTTTTTTATTAATATGATAAAGCAAAAAATACGTATCTAATATTTTTTTATTATCTGACTGACGGACTAAATAGAATTTCTTTTTTTTTACCCAGGCATCATCCCTATTCAATGGACCATTACACACGACGAAGACACACCAGTGGAATAAAGGGAAACATACATTACATTACCTGCTATGTGTGTGATACTTTAAAATAACTTAAGGCTATACATCCCGGAATGTAATGTACATTAATATACATTATAGCTGCCGTGTGTGATGCGCTTATGCATTTATTGGGAAACTTAGGCAAAAAGATCCGTATTATTTGGTCTTTTATGTCCAAGTTATTTGCGTTTATGAGTAAATAAGGGTTTGTGAATTCATTCGTACAGCCCTTTAAAAGCCGGTTTGTTGATCCTTAGTTAACTCAAACCAATGGTTAAACATGGCTAATGGCTGAATTTCGGCTAAATGTGAATGAGTTAAAATTAATGTATTCATGTTAAAAAATAACTAATGGTATTTTGGCAAACACATTCAACCATTACTTACTTTGTTTAACCATTGTTTGACTTAACTACGGATCAAAAACCGGCCCTTAAACTGAAGTCTTTCAAAACTCCTTACCAATTTTATACTAGTTGACCCGCCAGACGTTGTACTGTCTAAACAATAATTCATACAAAATTACCATACAAAATGCTCCTTCAGTTTTCCACAATTTTCCAATTTTCCCGGCAACTTAAAATTTTTCTTTCCGTACGAACCTGGTGTACGTGACGTACGGAAAGAAAAATCCAACATACAGCAAGTGCGCAAGGTCGCGGGACTCACCAACATTGAGCTTGAGGAGGTTTCCTGCACTTTTAAGACCTGTGGAGAGTCCGTGGACGCAGTTAGCGCGGCGCGGTCACTGCTAGAGGACGCGGAAGAGACCATCATGGTGCCGCGCGCGCTCGTCGGCAACGTCATCGGCCAAAACCGCAAGGTCATACAGGAGATCGTCGACAAGAGTGGCATTGAGCGCCTGAATGTGGAGGCCGGCATGGTGCCCTTCGTGTTATTGGGCACGCGCGAGAACATCGCCAACGCCAAGTTGCTTGTGGAGTACCACGTCAGGCACCTTGAGGAGATGAAGCGGTTGCGCGCGGAAAAGCGGGAGATCGACGAGCAGCTGCACGTGCTGATGGGAGGTGGCACTACAAACCGCCGCCGCGCGGACAGCTAGCTAGCTTCACCGCGCCTGCCGCACCATCAGGTACGTGCTCCTACACCACAGAACATAATATACCCTAACAGGAAGAACGTCAACTTCATATTTTAAAAATGCTTACATAGAAGCACACTAGCGCTCCAGTTTATTATGCCATCAGAAACCCGTGAGGCGCGGGAAATATGAACAGACGACGAGCGCAACGACAGCGCCGGCTACCGCGCCCCGCACTAACATATCCTGTGAGCGCACGAAGCGAGGGCGCGGCTGCGAGGAGTGGCCCGAGAACCGCGTGGTGGAAAACTGGCGCGTACCTCCCCCAGTGACGCGCGCGTGCCCAGTGATAGACGAAGGCAAACTAATGACGAGAGCAGTGTGCGAGACAGCCAGGACACAGATTAGAACAGATAATTCACTTCATAGGAAAACATACATACTTATCGCTATAATTACCTACAAACATAAAACAGGCGTTCGAGCGCGCTAAAAGGTACGTTACGCGGACGCCCGAGAGTATCTACCACGTCGTCTGCCGTGGTGTCGGGCGATCGCTTGCGTCATTGAACGTAACTCTAGGGCTGTGTATGCTAACATCAGTATCGAGTGGAACCGAGATATTTGCAGAAGTTCAGAGAAATATTATGCGGTAGTTAGTTGAAATTTATAAAATATTATGCTTACTTTTTTTAACATAAAATGCTTTGTATTCTCTAGAATGTTTTTTCTACGAACTGTAGGTAGATGTGCAAGGTACGATTCTGAACTACAAATATTTCTTTACATATTTTCGGGTTAGTGAACTTAGTGGAAATTTTTACTTCAGTTCATTTATTGAGAAACTGGACCTATATAAAATTATATTTATTGTTCAGAATTAGCGTTGAAAAAAGCAGGAAAAAATCCCGTTTTTTTTTTCATTCGAATGTTGTTTCATTGACTGTTTCATTCGAATGTTTCAAGAAAATTTGGCAGTATATATTTCATGTTTTCTTCCAATAAAACCGAAAAATATGAAAGAAACGGGAAATATTTCATGTTGTTTTTTGCAAGTACGTACTTAGAATATTTAACGTAGGATATCAATGCTTTAGACAGTAGAAAACTTTCTACTCAACGGCCGCAAAGTATATACGGTTATCTACAAAATATTTTTTTTCTCTTCTTTTGCTTAGGTATATCTTGAAAACGGTGTGTCCTATCGCAAAAATTCATTATTTTTGTGATAGGACACGCCTATCGCAAAAATAATGAAAATTTTGCCCGCTTTATATAACATACAACCCACTAAAACTACGTGTAGCTAATATTTTTTTTTTATATGTTCCATTTTGGCCGTCGAGAAGTAAGCCTAGTTTTCTACTATCTTTAGCATGGCAATTACAATGTTTTCCAATAAAATTACCTATCATTGGTCAGTGTGATTTTGACAGTTTGGCATAGAAAACTTTCTTTCGAAATAGTCTACATACGAAAAAAAAAACAATATTTTTTCGTGAAAAAAAAAAATCAAATTATTTTTAGTCAAATGTTTTTTTTTTTCCACGAGACCGCCGCGTCACTAAACTTACTGGATTTTTTATTATTATTTTTAAAAATCTCTTTGACTTATCTCGGGTTTCTCGTTTTAGATCAAGAATAAAAACTTGTTTACAAAAATAAAACCAACCGTCTTAAAAAAAAAATCTACAAAGTGAAAAATAACTTTTAACCTCGCAACCTCGGAAAGATTTTCGAAATCTGAGTGCAAAAGTGCATTGTATCCGCTAGCGTGGATAGATTTTTTGAAATTCCACCCGATTTTTTTCTATTCGACTTTTTTTTCTATTCAATAATTTTCTATACCGCCAGTCCAAAATAAAATGCTTATATCATGTCAGTGCGCCAACCTCACTTTAGAATAATCGCACTGGCCAGCGCGGCGCCACGAGCGAAAGCATGAAAAAAAAAACACTAATTTAATATATTATTTAAGCTCTTTTTCTTGCACCTAGCATTTTCAATAGAAATAATCGCGCCAAAAAACAACTTTGCAGCCTTGCATAACAAATAAAATTAATAACTATTATCTATCACTCAAATAACTATTATCACCTCTTTTTGTCTTCTTATTTAAAACTTCTGCGAATTCTACTTGTACCTACCTAGTTACTACATATATATATAGGTATATTTTTTAATTTTATATTTTGTATTTATTTTGTTTTTTTTTTTTTAATGTTAATTTTGTTAGTTTCCTATGCTCTTTTTTTTACTGTTTGTATTTCCTGTGCGTATCCCAAATAAAATATTTTTCTTTCTTTCTTTCTTTATTATTATTATTATTTATTTAATGACATCGATTATACGTATGAGCGATGTAGCGTAAGGAAAGAAAAACTTGAAAAGTAGCCGGGAAACTTGGAAAATTTGAGAAAACTGAAAGTGTATTTTCTATGGGAATGTGGTATAGATTATTGAAATATGGACAGACCAACCTCTGTCGGGTCAGCTAGTACGAGTATTATATAAAGCTCTTTTACTTCACCTTGAAATGTTGGTGTTAGCAATACTTCGCAGCCAACCTGTCGGCTATCCGTCGTAATTGTTTCCATAATATTTATTTTTACTACTAACCTAGAGCATTTATTTTTATTATCACATAGTTTTTGTAAAAGTTATTATACATATTTAATTAAATTATACATATTTACAACTATTGTTTAATTTGTATTCTATCTACGAAGAATTGTTAAGGTTCTACATTTAGGTGAGCCTGTGTTCCGTTGAGTGTCGTGTGCATTATGTTAGGTGTTAAATTTCCTCTTTGTGACCTTTCTTTTGATAATGAATTATCTAGATTTTTTAAGTGTCACTTAACTCCTTGATGTTTTTGTGTGATGATGAGTGGTTTAAATTGCTTTGATCGCAACTAATTCATCTTCAAATTCTCGACTAACTTTAGTACAACTAAACACCAAGACGCGCAGCTGACGCGGTCATGCGAGTAGGACTGTGAATACTTATTACCAAACTAAACACTACCGAGTCCCGTGTTGTCTCGTTCCCACTTTTTTATGATACGCCTGCCAATTGTCCATTAGCTTAAAATCAAATAACTTTCATAATTTTGGATTTTTAATGCATGGATGCATTCTCAAACTAAAAGCGCATGGATGTGTCCGAATAAAAATTACGCGAATGATTTTTAATACTGGTTTTTTTTTTTCTATATTCCAGGTCTTCACATGCCCGAAATGCATGAGGTTTTCATGCGACCAGTATAAAGTGATGGAAGACCACTTCGATTTCTGCCTGGATGACTTTTAATGGTAGTATCATATGTAGGTTAATCTCACTGTAGGTGAAACGGATAGTTGTCGACTTAGCACAACATAAATAACATGATTTTTGATGATTATAAATGTTTATATTAGGGATGTGCCGAATGTGGTTTGAACCGAATACGAATTTCGGTCGAATATTAGGTGAAAATAAAAACTTTGGCCGAATATTCAACGCGCTTTCTCGTGGCTCTTACCGTCTCCTGGAATCTCCGTATATTATGAGTGACATTTCTCAGACTCCTGCCATATATCGCAGTATCCTTGGTGTTTTTACGCCATAACGTGCCTTTGGTAAATGATAAATAAGATCTCATAAAAAAACTTAGTGATTTTTGGCGATGATTAATTGTCGAAATTCTGATAATGTTTAGAATACATTTAATAAAATTGTTAAATAAGTAACAACTAACAAATATTGAAATAAATGCTTATGATTTCATTTTACTGATTTTGTTTTTTTTTTCTTGTATCAACTGTTCGGCATTTGAACCGAATTACGGCCGATTGCCGAAGTTCGGTTAAACCGAATGTGAAACGAATTTCGGCCCATCCCTAGTTTATGTTGAAATGGATTATATTATTTTGCAGCAATAGTCTTTAAATTCATTTTGATTTTATTTTTCTTTGTAAAGAATTACAAGTTACCAGTTCCCTTATTTAATTGAATATTACAATTATTGCTTAAGAAAATGTCGATAACTAGATGTTTCACCTTGTAATTTAAATATTATCATTTCTGTGGCTATTCCTTACTGTAATATTAGCTCGTTATTATGAAATTATAAATATTATAGCGTAAACTGACTACTATTAGAAATATATATAGATGATATATTTTTATAATTTCCTTACAACTATTTGGTTCTTAGCCTTTGTTTGGAGCACAATGAAATATGAATTAGACATTCCGCCAATTAGTTTAATATGACCCAACTGTGGCGTAGTCCAAAAAGGAGAGTAATGTTTTGGCCCTTGTGTCCGCAGAAATTTGTCTTTTAGTACACTCAAAAGCAATCTAACATACAAAGAATTAGGGTTCAATTTTGACCTACCCAATAAGTGTATATATTTATCTGTGACCAAATAACATAGTATAGTACTTATAAACATATTTTTGCACAAACCATTCCAAACTACGTAAATGTTTTGATATACCTTCCGTCAGATAACCGTGCTATAAAAGTCGTTGACGCCCTCTACTAATGTATTCCGATATTTCAAAACGATACGAAAAATATGTTAGAGCAGTGTCGCCTCCACGATCATTACAAACGTATCGCGGTAAGAAGCGTCCTTGACGTTTTATATTTGCATATAAGTTTGGAAACCTATTTTTACAAGTGGCAATGACTTTTATATTGGAGAAGCTCGTGGCTAAGTAATAACAGCCGCGCGGGTCGATCCATCAGGTTAACACGTTATGTGCGGCCAACGCGCATGCGCGATTTTCGAACGTTCACCATGTGCTGGCGGCGCTTATGCGCGTCCATACAATTTATATAACTTCCTTCGAGTGCGGCGCGCCGCACCTGTGGGTTTTTTGTGCATCTCTATTGTTATTGGCGTAATTGTTTTATGACTCATAAAACTCGAAAATTTTCAAACACACATAAGCGTCTCGCCGCACTTGGGACAAGTTTGTAACGCCGCACTGATGCGCCCAGCCGCACTGGGTAGACTTTCTTCAACCGCGAATGCGCGATCATAGCACCACACGAAATATTTTTTGGGCGCGCATGAGCGTTTGCCGCACAGGGTTTAGTGTATCATAAAGCAGCATTTGGAACAAATTCGCAAATAATTCAGCAGTTAATGTGTTAAACTACGCTTGCCAAGGTTAGTCAGTGGATGGGTGAGTCTTTACATACCGAGACTCCTCCGTGCCTCGGAAAGCACGTTAAGTGGTTGGTGCCGCTCTCATTCGTAGATCTTTGACAGTCGTTACGGGTCGTCAGAAGCCCGAAAGGCTGACAACCAGTCTTACAGTCAGAGAGGCAGTCGCTCCATGTTAAATGCGGGTATTCAGCTGTATCCCGTTAGACTGGAAGCCGACCCCAACATAGTTCGTAAAAGGCAGGCTAATTGATTGATTAATAACTTATTCCACGGTTATCATGCGACAGTTATAGATAAATTGTTTAAATGTTGTCATTTTGTATTACTAATGTCCTGTTCTATATGCCTAGTATAAAAAATTATAAAACTCTTTACTTTATTGAAAGGATCGCGCGTGCCGTCGCAAGCGCTACTAGGTGCTGAGCATGAGGTCCTGAGGCTGCAGTCTCGACATAGATAGCGATCGCTATACGACCGAATTCCGTTGCAAAGTCCTAGTGGCGTCTCTAGACGGTCAAAATTTGTATGACAAACACGAAAAAGTCACGTGCTTGTCAAGCACTTTCGACTGTCTAGGCACCCCACTAGGACTTAGCGACCGAATTCGGTCGTAAAGCGATCGCTATCTATGTCGAGACTGCAGGCCCTGGGCTGGATTCCCGGGTCTGGTATAGTATTATTGGGTTTACCGTCTGGAATTTCTCAATAGCAGGCCGGAGTTTAGAGTTGTGTGTTGTATTCTAGTCCTAAGCGATAATGTTGCGTAATGTCGCGATTTCATTATGGGGAAAAGCTCTTGTGAAAAGTATGATTTTAAATCAATTAATTCAGAACCTGATAGAAGTTGGAATGAATAATGACGCAGAAGATAATAATTACATATCTCACGAGGGAAAAGAGTCAATCAATCTGCCTAGCCTTTTCCCAACTATGTTGGGGTCGGCTTCCAGTCTAACCGGATGCAGCTGAATACCAGTATTTTACATGGAGCGACTGCCCATCTGACCTCCACAACCCAGTTACTGGGTAATACGATACCCCTTGGTAAGACTGGTTGTCAGACTTTCAGGCTTCTGACGACCCGTAACGACTGCCAAAGATCCACGAATGACAGCCGGGACCAACGGCTTAACGTGCTTTCCGAGGCACGGAGGAGTCTCGGTCTGCATACCGAGACTCCCACTCCATGGTCACCCATCTACAGACCAACCCCGGCAAGCGTTGCTTAACCTGATGGATCGACCCTTGCAGCTGTTATTATTTAGCCACGAGCTCACGAGGGAAAAGAGTCAACGTCCAAAAATACCTACGACTGAAAAATGAAAGTTCCTGATGCTTCTGCTTGAAACAATATTGGACAGGCCAATAATACTGCCGCCTTAAGGAAAAGTACGTAAGTACCTACAGAAATATTGAAATGGAGAAAAGAAATATTTTGTCCTGTTTAAACTATAAGATACAAAGTCAGAATGATGCGTCTTTTAATAGTAAGAATTATTAGGTTTTCGTTAAGTTTACGCCAATTTAAAAATACTGGTAGATGCGTCTTTTTTTTTGCTGATTCTGAATATGAATAACTCTATTTCGAAAAAAATGTCAGATACGTATTTTTATGACGGCAGAATAGGCTCGTCCCTTATTACATGGAACTTAAACATAACTGGCGAAATGTAGGAGTAACAGGTGAACCTGTCCCAAACCCTTCGGGGAATACGGTTATGTTATTCGAAAGGATTTTCTTTGAGAGTGAGAAAAAGCTATATGCTAGAATGAGCATTACTGAATAAGCTATAATAATACGACATAAATTTCATGATTTGGAATTTAAAACTTTAACTTAATTGCGTATGGTTCAGATTTCATTGCAACAAAAATTATTTTATGACGTTTATCTATAGTTTTGTTTATTCAAAAATCAACTTAGGTGGCTTGTGTTTAAAGTTGACATTTGTATAAGTTGCAATTTCATGTATTTATCTCGGTATATTATATTTACATTTTTTGTATGTCTTATATACTTAGTAGTATGTTTATGTTTCTACAGCTGCAGGGGCCAACGTTCACTCAGGTTAAGCTATGCTTGCCGTGCTTGGTCCGTGGATTGGTGACCATCTTTACGTACTGGGACCCCTCCGTGCCTTGGAAAGCACGTTAAACCGTTAGTCTTGGCTGTCATTCGTGAATCTTTGACAGACGTTACAGATCGTCAGAAGCCCGAAAGTCTGACAACCAGTCTACAGTTAGTTCAGTCAGTTACTGGGTAATGCGAAACCCCTTGGTAAGCCAAGGGGTTTCGCATTACCCAGTAACTGGGTTGTAGGGGTCAGATAGGCAGTAGCTCCATGTAAAATACTGGTATTCAGATGCATCCGATTAGACTATATATATATTTATAATTTAGCACCAATGACAACCCCATTTTTTATGTCCTCGCGATTACTGTCCATCCCAAGGTTGCCTGGAAGTGATCGCAGAAAGCGACAAGGCCGCCCACTGTACACGCACGCTGGTTGCGAGTACTACGCGCCTGACGTTTCTGAAGGACATCACCAATAGGGTCACTCACTATATGTCTTCCTAGGGCGTCCACTCCAGGCGCTTTCACGCATGTCTGCCTTGTAATTAATACCTTTTGTTAGTCACCTTTCATTCATCCTCTCAACATGACCAAACCATACCTAAGCATACTCTTTTCAATGTTTGTCACTGTCGAGGTTATATGTTCGACTTCATAATTTTTGTATACACTGATTCATTGAAGAAACCCTGCCCCTGTGGTCATTTGCTCTCGTCTTATAATAGAAAGTCGGAACGGCAGAATACATCTGCAAGCAAAATTGTTTAAAAATTGGAAAGGCCTCGCTTTATTCGATGTTACCAGCATTGCCATTTGAATAACCTCTAAAGATGGAACTACATATATTTTGGATAAGTGATTGTTATGAGACTGGAATGCTTTTTTTTTTTTTTTTAGAAAATTCTAAGTATAGTTTTAGTTGTTGTTTCTTTTGGCCGCCTGTTGATTTGATGACTGATTTTCGCAAATATTCATACTTATTACTTTAAAATGAATACATTGCTTAATATTGCGACATTTCTTTGTGCATAGAAAATGTTATTTTGTTTAAGTAAATATTGATTTGATTAATTTTGTGTAAGACCCGTTGGAGACGATGTACAGTCAACCCCACCTCCTTGTAACAATTTGACTGAGACAGCGCTTTTATTACGTAGCCGTAAGGGTGATTTTCGTTGTTCAAGTGTTGACCGTACAGACTTAGTGGATCACGATAAGTATCCACAAGTTACTATATTATCGTCTACAACGGTTATAATTTTTGTTACTGATTCATACATTATTTTGAATTTGTCTTATTTTAGGTTTTTATTTCTTTGTATAATTAAATGGGGCTAAATAAGAATAAGTATTAAGTTCAATTTACCTAGTCAACGTGCGAAATAAAAATACCCCAAGCTCATTAAATAATTCCTTTTGTTTTTATTACTGATCAAGCGAGCGAAGCGTCTCTGCTTGTCAGTTTGTTGGTACTCCTCTACAGGTCGTATTTTACAACCAGTCTAGACAAAACATGATACAGATCGACGAACTACTTTATATAATTTTTATGCCGGTGGGGTACTTCCTCCAAAATGGAGCTACTGGATATATCCGCCTTATGTGATCCGATTTCGATGTTCTTTTTTTATTTGAAAGGTAGTAACTTTAAGTTGGTCTCATAACAATTTGGGGAAGATCTGATGAAAAAAAAAAAAAAACATGGTGAATACTAAATATCCCGTTTCGCAGAACTACTGGTTCTAATATAGTCCCATTTAAATATATATATCTCGCGTGCTGAAGATGCCACTTACATGAAATTTCATGTTAAATAGTTAGCTGTAAAATTAAATAATGTAAGGAATTGAATAATGTAATTATGTATACTTATGTACTGTGATCCCACGAACTACGTTGTCATATCTAATGTCAAAGATTTAATACGTTAAAATATAAAAATAAAATAAGAAATATTGATGTATTTTTAGTACTGGTTCCCTTATGTATGCAAAATTGTGTCGTATTTTGTGTGTCGTCGAGTTAAAAATCGAGTATAGTTCGCGTCATGTAAGTTTGCCGCTCTGAAGTAGACTACAAATGACTGCGCAGTAGTTAATATCTATACTAAAATAGTAATGCGCCATGCCATGCGCATCGGAAAGCCTGCGGGGCAATTGCGTAATACACTATCAATCGGAATCGGTTTTATTTTGACAGTTCAACAACATTCATTGCGTTATTTACGTTGTCGAGCAGACAAATTTTTCGAACATATGAAGCAATGGATCAGCAATTTGCTTTAAAATGATTCATTTTCCAATTGATAGTGTGTTACGCAATTGAGGAGTTTTCGAACAGAGGGTAACAATTCCTCCATTGTTTTGTTATTTCAGGAATCAGTAAAATGTGAATGTTTCTTTTTGTTCTATATACCTGAAATTTGGACTCGATTTTTCTAAGAGAATCGTTACTATGTGATACGCCAAATTCAATTAATGTGTAGTTCATAGATTTACGTATTATTATTATTATTTTGATAACAAGAGCAAAAGTGCAAATGTCACCTTTTGTTCAAACCCTCCTCAATTAGGATGCTGTTTTCAGAGCGGCAAACTTACATGACGCGAACTATAGCAGGATTGCTTATATGGTTTCGTCTGATGTTTTTGTTGAAAAGAGCCCTTTAAGCAGCAGTTTTCAAATCAAAACTGTTAGCTTGCAAGATTAACTAACATAATAGGTTGGGGAAAAAGTTTCTTCGCATTTTTTAAGAAAATTCAAAACATTTTTAATATAGTTTATTTACATTTAACTAAAGTATGTAGGTACCATTTTGTTCGATAACTTTTTGCCATCTTGTAGGTAGGTCATCATGATCCCATTGCTATAGAAGATTGATATGCCGATCTAGCTCCACTTTTTCAAAAATGGCATCCATTTTATCCGTAATAGGGCGACCAGAGCGACGTGCATCGTTGACATCAAAATTTCCGGATTGAAAACGCTTAAACCAAATTTGTGCTACTCTCACAGACACTACACTAGGTCCATAAACATCGCAAATTTTTACCTTTTTTGTAGTAAAATTTTAAAATGTATCGAATTTCTTCATTAGATTCACTCATCTTGCCGGTACGAAAAACAAATGAAAATCACACATTTTCCTAATTTGAATTTGGAATTATGTTCTTTAAAATTTAAACTTTCAATGATACCAAAACCAGCCAGATACAAATAGTATAGCCAAAGAGATTTTATTACAAGTTCATACGTACTATAATGCGAAAATACTTTTTCCCCAACCTAATATAAGTACAGTAGCCACCAAACAAGTAACATGATTGGTCGCCTCAGGTATGCGACCAATCACGGTACGGTATTTTGCGTGCACGGTAACTTACGAGGCGAAAACTGTAGATTTCTTTACTGTATTATAATATTATACGGAACCTTAGGCAAAAACACAAGGGAATAAAAAAAAAATGCTGGTGTGATTTTCAAATCAAATATATTTCATGGAACCCGTAGCGTTTCTTAGCTGTTTTTATAAAATTTATACAATTATTTATAATAATTTACTAATTCATTTTTACAAACGCGTCCTATAAATTGTTTATATACCATTAGCTAATTTTTTTAACCTAGTGTCTTGCTGACAATAATTGGCACCATTTTATCTACGTCACAGGACAGACTCTTGTGTCGAAACTATTACGTCACTCCCTGTGTCATTCATTACAAGTTTTGTCATTGAAACATAAGAAACGCTATTAAAATATACAAAGATGAGATTCGGACACAGACAAGAGTTACAGCGGAATTTACAAAAGAAAACTTTTAAATAAGTATAAACCGCAACTTAAAGATAATAAAAAAATCAGGAATATAATATGAGTACAGTTAAATATTTTTTTTCACACTGGTACACTATCGCTGCACGAAAAAGTTTCTATTCATAGGTATTTATTATTTAAAAAAAAATATAAATAAAAAGTAACAATAGGTAATAAATAGGTCGGAAGTATATAAAAATAAATCTTTTTTTAAATACTTACTAACTAATGAAATTAACTAATAAAAATAATCATTAAAACTCGCTTGGCAATCGAAATCTGATTCAAGCGAAGTGAGCACAATTTCGGTAATCCTGTGGTAAGGTTCGGGTATCATTTGTACAAACGGACTTACAACTTTACATTATTTTGTACAAAATGAGAACCTACCTTTATTAAGGGCTAGTTTCACTAACTAAGGTAACCTGGGATATGAACTTGTAGTTTTTTTATGTATTATTTTATAATTGGAAAGTTTTGTTTTAATCAATTAGTGAAACTAGCCCTTTTGTATGAACATGATAATAAATAAATAAACGCGAATGAAGTTAAAACAATAAACTCCCTGAGTTTTGTAGTGATTAATCTAAGTGATGTATAAGCCACATACGTGATTTACATATTTATAAACTAACTAGCAACAAATTGTGAATACTAAATTTCAATAAAACTAAAATCAAAGTTGTTTCATGGTAATTAAGTTGAAATTCGTATAGCAAAGCTGTAATATTGGTTCAAAACCTATCTATCATATAAAATCAAATACTATCTTGTAAGAAACTTATAGTTAGGCCCTTGAAAACATGATTCAAAACATAATACAAAAATGTGATAAATTGAATTGTAGATTGAAAAAAAAAGCGTAAGTATTCTTTTTAAATACTGTGATTGGAATGCGTCGCAAATCGGTAGTCGTTTTGAGACATTCGAGGGAGGACGAGATGAGTATCTGGCGAAGCTATCGGCTGGTAGGAAGCGGTGTAAGCAACCAGATGACATCTCGACTCTCCGTCGCCATCTCAAAACGACACCTAGACAATAAAATCGTAAATCTCAGTCGGATCTCACGAGACAGAACAGATGACCAGCATCGACACCAAAGGCTGCCTCAGTTTTTGAATTTCAATACTAGGAGGTGATTCAATGTACTTACTTAACACTTCCTTACATAAGAAGCTTACAACATTTAATAACATATAAACCATAAAATAGATAATAATAAATGTTCTTAGTATTACTTAATACAAATTACAATAACATTATATTTAGTTGCGAACATAAAACTATTTACGTCGCTTAGGACTAGAATATGTTGAGGAAGAAAGCAGATTCACCAGGATCATTGTCTATGGTCTGCTTATGGCAAAGCGGTCGTTGTGTAACCGTTGCGATGGAAGTTGGTACAAAACTGCGTAGTTTATTTTACACGGTAAGATGCGCATGCGTCGGAACGATTTGGTCGCGATTGTTGTAATTAGCGTCTACCGACGAAGTCGATCATCTGATCAATTTGTTCCTTTTCGTCGTATAGGTACAAAGACTCCATGCATCCCTTGAAATAGGGCGATGTGAAGCATTTCTCCCTGGAAAGTAAAAAAATGGGATTAGTTTCTTGTGTAAGGGTTTTTTTAAAGGTAGGCAATAGCAGGTAGCAGTTTTTTTTTTAACAAGAGACTATTTTTTTTTTCGTTTATTAATATAAAAAAAAAATAATTATAAATAAACTAAAACGTTGCCATCTACTTTTTTTTTTTAAATAAAATAAATTAATATTCAAATGGGCGTGTCCAAAAGTGGACTGCAAAAGGCTGAGTTAATTTGTTGGCTTATAAAAATCTGCATTATTAGTAGGAAAATAAATAAATATGTCAATAAATATAATATATTTATGTTCTCCCTTTAGAGCGAAATATAAGGCAGATAAGCCATTTGAGATTAGTTCAGGCTTCTGAATTTTACATGATTATCAAATCAATCAATCAAATCATATACGTTTATATCGATGCCTTAGTTCACAATTGCACTAACTACAGAATTGACAATGTTGAGGAGAGAGGTTTAAAGTTTTACATGGACAGTACTAAAACTAAGTAAAATAATCTGTAAACTATGTTTTTAGTAGAAAGAGACGTATCAACGGTATTTCAATACGCGCAAACGAAAGAGCGTGATATTTAGTGTATTTGGCAAAAAAAAGTGAAAATTTTAAATTTTGTAGTTAGTACAATTGTGAACTAAGGCATCGATATGTGCACACAGGTACACAATGTGATGTCTAAATCATGTTTTAAAAATAAACGTGGACTAAGTTCATCTAGTGTGTTATATGCTTTAATTATTTTAATAGTGCTCAAATAAAGTTATAGGTAGGTAAATCATTATAATAGTGCACATATAAAGTTAGAAAATATTATGATAGTGCTAAAAAGAAGGCGAGGTAGCATGCTGTTTAGTCAACTTCTAAAATGCTAGAAGATATTAAAAAATGCTGTGAAAATAAGAAGATTAGACCTTTTTACCTGAAGTTTATACTTACGATCCTTGGTTTATGTTTTTTTTTAATTATTATTGTTATGTTTGCTTTGGCATAGCAGTGTTAAAATATAATACAAGAGTGCAATATAGCGTGCTGTTAATACCCCAAAGCTGAAGGAATGCTTGACGCATTAGAAAGAGATAGATATAGGAAATATAAAGTTGTGAGAAGGAGATGCAAAATAAATTCGGTTGGTACCTAATTCCCAGCCGGGGGGACGGCCCCGTGTAATATTCTGATATATTCCTTGAACAGTTCTAACTGGTCAGTTTCTTGAAGCACCTCCACGCAGCCTTTGAAGTAATCTGTCGTGAAACAGTCTTTCCTGTGCCCCAACAAGGAATAATGCACTTTAATAAATGTTCTTTAAGGTTGGAATTGAGTATGTTGGTTTTGAATCGTGAATTCGTAGTGTCATCGTTATTATGCTAAATATCTTTACAACGTAACAATGACTATCATAGCTTATCCAATCTGGCAACACGAGTCAAAATCACAATGTCGTCTAAACTAATTCAAAATTCCAAACCAACCATTCTCAACTCGAAATTCCCGCCATAAACTGGCACAGCATCAACAAAAAAAAAACTGTAAAACGTCACATTTGAAAAAGGAATCGGACAAAACGCAACGAACCTGCATAGGGTAAAGAGCTGTGGTTCTCGGAAGAGGTTGTAGCAGTCGTCGCAGATCCTGTCGAGGCGGGCAAAGATGGACGCGTCATAGACTCCTTTGCACTCGAGGGTGAAGAAGGAGCGCCGCGCGACGTGGTGCGACGACGAGGGCGGCGCCGCTGCGCCCAGGGCCACCGCCACCACTGCCGCGCACGTCAACTGAATCGAACTTAGATGCATCTGGAAACAAGCAAAGGTAATACGTTAATAAAGTTAGAGAAAACAGCCGCCCAATGAGGGTTTTCTGAAATGACGTTCACTAGGTGGCAGCACTGAGAGGTCAGGTCCGGGCACCTGTCAAACGCGTCAAAGCGCATATATATATATATATATTTAGTCGTGACTGAATGAATGAAACGAATGATGAACGTCATCATCAATTTTTTGTTCATTGTCGAAGTGGAAGACTTGTCAAAGTCATCTGGTGGCGTGAATTTTCATGAAAATTCTCATTGCATAACGGGTTCAGGACGAAAATCAACACAAATAAGCGCGCGTAGACTGTTGTGATTGATTTTGCTTGAATTCCATTTAATTATGACGCATCGACCATTTCCCTCCAAAAAATTCTTCAGATTGTGAATGTAGGTGTGCGTTACAATCGCAATCTGAAGAATTTTGAAGGAAATTATAATCTATTGCTGCATAATATTTGAAAAATTCGTCTGCCCGGCAACGTACCTAAATAGCGCATTGAATATTGTTGAATTGTAAGAATGAAAGGCATTGCCATTGCAAGTGTTTTAAGGAGGATAAGAAGATCTAGATGTGGTTAACAGTGGACTTCAGGTGCTGTAGTCTCGACATAATAGCGAGTTATAATTGTGTGCACAAGCACGTGATTTATTATTGCTTTGCAATTTGACCGTCTAGGGACACTATTAGGACTTAGCGAAAGAATTCGGTCATAAAGTCCTAATTGCTTGACAAGCACGTGATTTTTTCGTGCTTTTTGAGCAATTTGACCGTCTAGGTACACCATTAAGACTAGCGACCGAATTCGGTCGTAAAGCGATCGCTATCTATGCTACTGCAGCCCCTTGATTGATTGCGCCGACGTTTATGGAAAAAAGGGTTTCCCTCATAAATAAGGTCTAGGTCTATAAAATTATTCATACTTATACCGACCTAGTCATGATATTACTTTACGTCAAACACCTTTAATTGGGTTAAAAGTTGCCACAAAAGCGTATAAATAGACGGTTACCGTTGCAGTTAAAATTATTCACACCAGGAAGACGGTATTATAATTAAACGAGCCTTCGTATAAACATGTATAAGTTTTACAGTTATTATAATAAGTACTTTAACATTATCAATACGTAAAAGGCCGTTATTTAGTAACGGCCAGGAGGATCAAAGGAGTGCGCGACCATGGCGCAATATTACGCTGCGTCTGCGCCTGAGCAGCGAGTGTTGTCACGTGGTTAAGGGAAATACGCGTATTTTATTAAACCATAATATATAAACGTAGGTATGTGATGAGCTGTAATTTCCATTACTTGATAACATTGTTAAGACACACATCTGCTACTAATAATTAAGCAGAAGCGTTGTTTTTTTTTATTTGTTTGTTTGTATGTATGAACGCGCTAATCTCTGGAACCACCAGTTGGATTCGAAAAATTCCTTTTGAATTTGATAGCCCAATTCTTGAGGAAGGCTATAGGCTGTTTGTCATCACGCTGGGAGCGTTAGGAGCCGAGCAAAAAGAAAAAGAAAAGGGCTAAGCAAAAACGAAGTAGGTAATAGAGTGGACAGACAATGCGTTGCGACGGGTTGGGTTGGAGGAACAAGAGATTTCACGCGGACAGAAGCTATAAAATACAGGTCTAGGTATAAAATACAGCTTGGCTATGATTAGGTAGGTACCTATTGTCTGGTTCTGATTCCAGTCTTACTAAGGGGTTTCGTGTTACCACTGGGTAAGACGAAACGCTCCATGTAAAATAATGGTATTCAGCTGCTTCTGGTTAGACTGGAAGCCGACCCCAACATAGTTGGGATAGGCTAGGCGGTCTTCCAATAACAATTTGAAAAACTATTATCAATCAATTTCTGTTGAGTGTGTTCTGTGTTATATAATAATGAAGTTCAGTTGGTTTTTCAAAGTTATGTGATGCAGGGCACCTAAGGGTCACAAAACCTGGGCTTTCAGCCACAGAAAAGTTTTCCTGTGTTTAAGTAGTTACTTAATCTTCTATTTTAAACGCCGTCTTAAGACAAAGATATATGCCAATGACCTTGAGTGGTTAGCTTGCGTGTTCTGTGCTGAGTTCACGCAACGCGTCGTACGTCCAGCCAGTAATAGGACTCGCCTATCAAGGAGCGCTGTCTCAAATTACACGCATTATTAATTTAGGTACTCGTATTATACATAAAACAATAGGTACTGTTATTAAAACACGTGGTTAAACTAAAAGATAAATAATTAAATTATCTTTAAATTGGTGAAGGCTTCATAAAAATACGCTTGATAGTTTTTGCGTGATTCTCAGTTTATTATCCGCCTTAGAATAACTTTACAAATTAATTTAATTACACTATGTAATCCTAACTAATATTATAAATGAGAAAGTAAGTTTATTTGTTACCATTTCACGCCTAAACCACTGAACCGATCATCCTGAAATTTTGCATATACGTTGTCACGTGTACAGAAACGGACATAGAGTACCTTTTTTCCCGAAAAAAGTACTGTTCTCGAGGAAAACAACAATAACCTTCTGAAGATAATAGATGGCGCCACGTGTCTTTCGGATCATGATTGAATTATATTATTACAAACTTAGTAGTGTGTTATGATTTTTTTTTTATTTTTTTTTTATTTAAGTACCTAATACATTTTGTGAGTCTAGATTGTCGATAGACCGGTTTTTCATAATACTATAAACGCGAAAGTGAGCACGTTCGTTACGCTTTCACGGTAAAACCGCTGAACGGATTTGGATGAAATTTGACACATGGGTAGACTATGACTTGGATTAGGACATAGGATACTTTCGATCCCGATAGTGCGTTCCCGTGGGATAATTTCCGACAACCACGCGGGTGAAGCCGCGGGCAAAAGCTAGTATAAACATAACCTAAAATACATTGATTTATTGAGAAAATACTCTTAATTTAACATATATTTTTCCAAATCATTAACACTAGGTACTCGTTTAGGCGTGATCTTCTGTTTAAAACCATTAAAAGTCGGTCTGTTATCGTCGCCTTAACTGATACAGCGCAAAGTGAACGGGCGATTATCTTAAAGTGGACTCTGTATTATACGTACTCGGTACTAAGGTACTCGGTGGTCCAGTATTAGCGGGTAGGTATAAAGGGTAAGCAGAGAAATATGAAACTAAAAACTTTCGGTTCTTTTACATATTCGCCTGCTGATCCTTCGACCTTTTCAATTTCACATGCATTTTCTTAGTAACTAGGTAGGTACTTAAATCCAGCACCTTACTGAGAGTGAAGGCAAACATCTTTAGCAAACTGTTCTGAAATAACTAATCGTATGAAAAGAGGCATTGTTGTGCAGTAAGTAGATTAGTTACAAGCAGATGTGTGCCTGTAGGTATTTGAGGCCAGCACGCTTACAATCATAGAAATACAATACAAATGAAGAGGTTATTGTACTCATCATTATGAACAACTTTTACTATGGGACCGTACCTGAAATCGCGAAAAAAAATTCAGCTGCTCTCTACATTTTGACGAGTTATGTGAATATGTGGGATAGCAGAATTTTTTTTCCCGATTTCGGGTTTGGTCCCATACTAAAAGTTGTTCATAATGATAAGTACAATAACACTTTTTAGAGGATAACGGTGATTAAAATTACACCCTGTATAAAACTTATATCTATGCTTACAATAGTGTACATAAGGCACCATATATATGTTCGTATAGATTGCCTATTATAGAGCACCGCAATCTCCTTGTAACTTTAGACCGCTTAATCGATAGTTTTTTGCCTTCTAAATCGGGTTACGTAAAGTTGGTCGATAAATGGTTATGTTTCAATTAGCGAAGCCAAGGGGGCTATTCGAGTTTATAATTTGCTAGTAGAACATAAATGGCAATAGACTGGCAATTACAGCTAAAATTAAGGCCCCAGGGGGTTAATCATGTCTTGTTAAATTATATCTAGTGTTTTTTAGGGTTCCGTACCTCAAAAGGAAAAACGGAACCCTTATAGGATCACTAGTGCGTCTGCCTGGCTGTCTGTCCGTCTGTCACAGCCAATTTCCTCCGAATCTAATGGATCGATAGTACACATATGAGTTTCTGTGACCGGAACACGGCCGTGTAACGTAAATAAATACATTTTGAATTGGGGGTCATTTTTGGGGAGCAAATAAGAAAATTAAAAAAAAAAGTTTTGCAAACTGTAGGTACCGTGTGACATATCAAATGAAAGGGTTTACTGTGAGGGTCTCAAATATCTTTTTAATAATTTTAAAAGAAATCGGTTTAAAGTTATTTAAGAAAATAGACGTTAAGTTTGTTCTTGGGATAAATTCATCCCAAATACGGAAGCCTTTATTGTGCGTGGTCCTACACGCACTTGGCAGGTTTTTTTTATTTACCTATAGCTGCACAGTTGATGAAATACCGTACGAGATCTTTACCGTCTATTGTGTGATGAATCTACGTTAAAGAAAAATAAAGGATATACCTAGGTACGTTTCTGTACCACCAAACACCATTGTAGACCCATTGTAGACCAACTATTACTAATACATGAAACAGGAAACTACCACAACTTACAACATATTCCACGCCTTTCCCTAGCTTTCCAATCAACACGGATATTAAGAACTTGTGCAATTTCTATAGGTATTGAACATTAACGATATCTCATGTTTATTGATAAACTATATGGCGGACTTGGAGTTAGTCAACTTGATTCATAAATCGATTAGGTACATGCAGATCCTTCTCTAAAGTCTCAAGTAATTTATTTTTCACCTCACAACTTCGGAAAGATTCTGTATATCATTCGAAATCTGAATGCAAAAGAGCAATTTAATCCGCTAGCGTGGAAAGATTTTTTAAAATTCGAACCTTTCTATTATATAATTGTCTATACCCCAGTCCACTGAAAATGCATTTCATGTCAGTGCGCCAAGTTGGCGGCCAACCTCATTTTAGAATAAACGCACTGGCCAGAATGACTGCATGAAAAAGAAAACACTAATTTAATATATTATTTAAGCTCTTTTTTTATAAACTTGACCTTGGCTAAATGCACAAACCGTGCAAAGCCAAAAGGAAGAAAAAAAAAAGCTCTTTTTCTTGCACCTAGCATTTTCCTCGCTGCAGTTAGCTTGCAACTAATATAACTAATATCTGTGGCTGTGTAGGTGAAAAGTTGTGTTTCGCTCGGCAGCAAAGTTATTCTGCGTCTCGTACCTTTGAAACCCTCGCTACGCTCAGGTTTCAATACAAATACCTACCTACTCGCGCCAAAAAACAACTTTGCAGCTTTGCATTACGAATACCTATTACCTACGTATTCATCTCATTAAAAATTTAAATACGATTACTAATCACTTTTCTTCTTATTTAAAACTTCTGGGAATTCTTCTTGTACAGTCACGAACCGGGATTGTTGAGCCACTAGCTTCTTGGTTGTGTTACACGAATGCCGCCCGTGAAATTTGAGATATGACATTTCAATGAAGCTAGTGGCTCAACAATCCCGGTTCGTGACTGTACCTACCTGGTTACTATTATTATCTATTTAATGACATCGATTATATGAGCGATGTAACGTAATCGTTCTAGAAAAACCGCAGGTGTCAATTAAATAATCACACCATATCACCTCATGCAAGGCGAAAGGTACATTTTTGCGAATGGAGACTCAAAACAATAATTTATTTCGCGTTCTTTCATCTCAAGCCTGCTTTAGATGTCGCACGTGAGGTGATTGTCGTATCCTAAACTATGCAAATTGGTGGTTTTGACCTTATTTTTTGCAATTTTATGTGCGAAAGTACAGACTTTAATGATTGTAGATCATTTTTGTGAATGAAAAGTGAAAATAATTTCACTTTTCAAAGTCATTGGGTACCTTATACTATAATGACAAGACATTAAGGTTATTTACACAGGTTGGTTCAAATAGTGACATCCAAAAGAAAAATCTGAATTCCTTATACGAGTACACGCATTTTTTGGAGTTGTTTGTGTAATTATTTAGGGTTTTCCGCCGGTGGAGCCTCAAAAATTCGTATCTTTTTTGTAATAAGTATTTTTCAGATTTTTTTTTGTGACATGAAAGTAACATGCAAGACGTCACAAAAAATATCTAAAAAATACCAACTACAAAAAAAGATATAATAGGCACTGCAAAAAATCTCATCTCCGAATCTAAAGACCAAACCTTAAAACAATTTCCCCATTGTTTCATATCAATAAAACCCAAAACTTCTTACTACTTAACCCTCTGCCGCGAAGGCACTTAAATAAAGTGTTATCCGTCTCAATAAACAAACATAATAATATATAGGTACGTAACGTTTCCTGATTGGGCCAAGCGGACCGGTTCTGACTTCGGTATCGGTATAAAGAGAGCCGACAGTCTCACCGAAAATTTGGAACCAGAAGTTTTACCTACACATTAAAACGGGGCATACCTACGAATTTCCGAACCAAAGGACGCGCTATCGATTTCGTCAAATAAAAAAGTTTGTACAATTCAAAAAAATGAGGGAATCAACGTGAAAAGGTTACTTTTCTTCTGTTTATGGTCTCTCTATACATTTTACAAACAACCGAGCCTTCTTCAACAGATTTTTCGTGTCGATACGTCGGCAGTCGGCATCGCTTTAACCCTTTGACCGCCACGCTCAATCTTAAAAACCTGACCACCAGCGCCACGCCTATTTTTGCTATAATTTCTCGCATGATACTGTAGTGATGTGCCCCCTTCTTACGATAAAATTATTGCAAAACGTGATATATTGAGTTTATTTATGATTAAACTATACATAACGTTAAAATTATGCATTAAAAACGTATTAGAATATAACAGACAGCTAATTACGCCATAAAATTAAGACTGGACACAATACAATATCAATTTTTGCTTCCCAAATACAATATACAATTCAGAAATTTGACGCAACTAGTCGACGCCCTAAGACGTCAACGGCGACACCAAATTGTAGTTTCAACACATTTTCATCAAATTAATAGTGTTGTTCGTAACTGTTATCGATATTATAATTTAATAATAATGTTTTATGTTGTAGGAATAAAATTAAATAAAATAACTTTCAATGTTGTTAATGAATTTATTGAATTATTACTTACCCTTAATGTACATACATAATTGGATTATACATAATCACCATATTGATACAGGTTATAGGTACATGACGTTAAATTGTAAGGTTACTTCAAAAATATCAAAAACTGACTTAAAAACTTGTATTATTTTTTATTTTCATGATAAGGGCGGAAGCAGGTTACGCAAAGTGGTATGTTGCACTCTTCACACCAAAATCGCGAGTCACGCCTTTTACGATACACATGAGCGCATAATTTGCAGCGTAGTTTTTTTTGCTGTGGAAGATACGCTGGCATATGTTTAGCAGTATTGTCACCTAATATACGAGCCGGATTGTCAAATGCACGGGTAGTCATGGGAAGTGACCTGTCACCCGCGTATTTGACAACGATCTGATTAATTACTGATAACTGAAAATTGTGGTAGTGCAATTTACTGTCATTTTTTAACACCTTGCAATAGTAGAAGGAATTGAGCAAATGCATGTCGATTATGTGAAAGAAAAGCTTTTTATACCACTTCACTGTTTTTCTCATGCAGTGAATTGAACTTAGCATCATATCGTTCGTGTCGACTATACCCATATTTTTGTTATAGTCTAAAATACATTCAGGTTTCATTACTGGCAGACCGGTTGACCTGTCGATTTTTTCACTTGGCCCTAATTTATCCTCATGGAATGTACTCAACATATGCACATCTTTTTTATCATGCCATTTTAAAGCCATTATATTGGAAGTATATTTTGCGTCTCTTTCTCCTTTCTTCAATTTTTTAAACACTGGCATTGCTTTTCTATTTTTTCTCACTGTTCCACAAGCACCTATACCGTGACACTTCAAATAATTAAATAATTTAGGACAGCTATACCAGTTATCCATATATATTTTTCTGTTAGTAAAGTAGTATTGTTGTATTAAAGTAGTAACAACAGATCCACTTATGCCTAAATCAGTATTTCGCACTATTTCAGTCTCAGTACCCGTGTACATTATAAAATCTAAAATAATTTTAGTACTGACATCACATAAAACAAAAAGCTTTATTCCGAAACGATTTATTTTATTTGGAAGGTAGGTACTGTTTAATTAATAACCTTCCTTTGAACGGAACCATGCTTTCGTCAATACATAACTTTTGGTACGGTATAAAGTAATCTTGAAATTTACGTCGCGCATCATCAACTATGCCTTTTATTTTATGTAAGATGCTATCCCTCGTCTGCTTCGGCCCTCGTTCAGAAAAATTTAGCATGCCCAACAAAGTAGTATATCGATTTCTACTCATAAGAGTTGTGAAAATAGGTGAGTTTAATAATGGATTAGTCGACCAATGTTCTTCGATACTTAAACGGCTATTCCTAGACATTAACATTGTAACAGCCAGAAATATATAAATATCTGGTATCGTAACATCTTGCCACGCCTGTAACCTTGAGTGATTTCTTAAATCAGTATTTAAAACAAAGTGTCGATGATATCGATTTGTATCATAAACAATTTTAGAAACTAATGATTCATCCACGAATTTCTCAAAATATTCAAGTTCGCTTGATGATGGTGATAATTGTAACGATGGTAAAATACCACTACTAAAGTCGTTAAATGCCTGAATATCCATCGAGTTCGGAAGTCCCGTCCATTGGAACTGAGTTTCAGAGCTCGAACTACCCTGACTTTCTTCTATTAATTGCTCCTAAAATACAAAAAAAGTAATAACTGTCACGGTGCTTATGTCTACCATTATTTCAGCCTTTACACATTTTTTTATTAAATAGGAAATAAATATTTTACCTCTATCTCACTTTCTATTTCGCTGTCAGATGAATTTAAGTACACGACCTCGTTGTCGTCTACGCCTTCCAAAATGCGAATAAGTTCTTCACTGTCCATTTTCTTTTTCAAAATAGTAAAACAAATCGTGTGGATGCCAATTAGCAATTGGTACGTCGAAACGAAACTTGTGTTGGAAAGCGGACATGTCGGTAGACTTAAATAAAATTTACCTTTAAATAATAATAAATAAATATTATAATTTCCTTTGAAGGTAGATTTCATTTCACACTACCGACATGTCCCCACATTAATAAGAACGAGGCAAGCGTTTATGACGTCACTAGCGGACAACTTAAAGCGTCTTTGGCGTCCGCGATATGGATAAATGTGCATGAAATAGTGTGGTACGGTAGATATATCGATGTTTATTTTTACTTACCCACATTCTAGTAATATGACATTTCAATTATCTACTATAACACTTGTTAAATATGACAAGTATATATATTCAGAGTTATTTGTTAAGTAATTCTTAAAAGTAAATAAAATACAAATTTGACTCGTTTTTATTTTATACCATGACAATCAAATACACAAAATCTATTATTGTTGTGTATTTATAATATCTATTTCATGACAGTGATTATGTTTAGCTTCATCTAAAAATTTTAAAATTTTAATAAAAAAACTGGTACTTATGCAAGGTTGTATATACCTAAATTCTTCACATAATAATTGAGAAAAATGCTCATTTCGGTTGTCGCTTGAATTGTATTTTTCACAATCTTTACATTTAGAATTATTTGTTGCCGCCTGCTTAGTTGCAATTGATGCTTCATAAAGATCTTGAGTATCGGCCTCAAGAATATTTGGCGAGGCCGTCCATCCCCTCGATCTTTTTAAATCTGAAAAAAAAGTAAGCGAGAAAGATAAAATTAGAGAAGATAAAATTACATCTATTTGGTTCCCACAGTATAAAATAAAGAATCGCTGAATGACCTTGATACGTCTTTAAAAGAATGGCCCATTCTAACACAAGACAGAAAGAAGTACAAAGGGATAAAATACTACACTTGGACGATACATGCTCCATAAGTAAAAACAATGTTCATAGTCTATTACCTATGAATCCATTAGACAATTACGTACTTAGGTATATCTAAAATATGATTAAAACAACTTACCTCTATTTTTTTCCATATTTAAAAATGCACACACGCACCAATTCAATTAAGAAGTTAACAGTTGCTTGTGGAAACATTCAAGAAATGAGGTGGAGATAAAAATCTCCACCTGTTAAGTGGGGATTTTTATTTTACATCTACCTCCTATATTTGTATTTTTGTGCGAATGGCCACGTCACTACGTGACGATTTAAGTCGTCAATGGCGATCAGTGTAATGCTTTAAAACTCAAATTGTAGTCTTTGGTTTTTCATATCATTTTTTGCTTAAAATATGGATTTTTGTAGATTTTTATGCATTAAGAATAAAGGCCTAGTCTATGCTTAAGCGTGATCTGTTGCTAAAACTACGTAAAATAGTGTTTATTACTGTGTATTTTAATGTCAAACATAAGGCTAAAAATTGACGCTTTAAAGAGTCGTCGGCGTCTGGAGTGAAATCGTAATTAACGCTTTAAAGCGTCATTGGCGGTCAAAGGGTTAACGATTCAGTAACGAGGGACGCCCCCAGGCAATGGTGATTCATGGACGATTTTATGAAGTTATTATGCCATGCATGGTGGGCTCGTTCAATGGTGGTCCGGAGGTTGGGAGTTGTCAACGTGTATCTTTGTGGTAAGGTACGGACTGGAGTACCTACCCATATTATAGTTTATATTGTAGGTATGTTACTTGCACTTGTTCAGTCGATTTTAAGTTATGACTGTTATGAGTCATTGTTAGGACTCATGAGTTCATGACAGTCGAATCATTGGGTGTGAAAAAAGTGTGAGCGGTAACTATTTTATTTATTTATGTTCTTAGGATTAATTTTCAGGAAACTGCACAGTTCTATTTTTAAATATTGCAGGAAATGTCAGCGTTTTGCCTCAAAGGACCATATTTTTGGAACTTTATCGTATGTACAACACTTTGTATAGCCTTTTCGACTTACAAATCCCAATAGACATTAATTAAATGTCTAAATAAATAGCAAAGTCCAATATAACCTTGAACTTTTAGATTCATCCCTTTCACTGTTACAATACAATGCAGTTCTAAAAATCCTTCAGAACAGACGTGCATTGTGCAAGGCATTCAGCTTTCTCAAGGAAACAAGCAATGCAGCAACTGTGTTAAAAGTGAAAAGAAGTGCATAGGCGAAGATAGTGTCTGTCATAATAATACAGGTTGAAAAGAATTTTACATCCTTCGAAATAACTTTGAGGCAATACTTTGTGTCCCTTTCGTTGTGAAATTTACTAGGTATTATTTTTAGGGTAATTTGTTAATTGAATATTAATTAATCTAACTTACGTAACTTTAGGGTAAACCACAATAATTAAAAAAATAATTCTGCTAAGTGCATCCTACGAATAGACATCGGGTATATGCTAAGTTCATATGTCTGTGCGAATTTCACTATCACTTGCAGGGTTAAAATCGTTTCATTCAATGATTCTACAAATAAGTATGCAAACTTTCCTCAATCTGGGTGCCAATTGGCAGCTGGTATTTCACTGCAGACTTTAAACTGCCAGTGCAGGCCAGGTCTTCTTCTTTCTTTTTATAAAATGATTAGAAAGAAATATAGGTAGTGACAGTAGATAGGATAGGATAGAAAAAGATATCGTTCAGTAAAACGAGGCTACTAACTAGCGGTTAGTGTATCTAGGCTGTACAGACATAGAATAATACATGAGAACATCATCGAACTAGTTATAACCAGTACTTACTGCATTTTAGAACTACAATGTTAGTTAGATTAGAGACGTAAGCGCAAATGGCGAATTTTAATTGGCGAGTTCATTTTTCAGTAGTTACATCTACCTAAGAATGGTTTTACTGGTAGCCCGGAATTCATTTGGGATTGGTTCTCCGAGTGTATGCTACAATCACTCTCAATTACTTCATGATCTTTATAATTACTTAGTAATAAATTCTATGTTATATGCAAAGAAGGATAATTCAGCGAATGATCCAGACCATAGGTTCCCAACGGGGGCGGTACACCCTCTAGGGGCCCTGAGCTTTTCGTGGGGGCGGTAGTGGGTCCAAAGGTAAAATCACATGACCACGAGTAGCACGATTACAGAGAGGGAGAATTAAATTTTAATTTGTGATTATTTATGTAAATGATGAATGTTGGGAACCTATGATCCAGACTTCTCTCCAAATGTACTGAAAATTACAGTGAAAGCAATTTCAATCGCCAAAGCGCCCCCCCCCCCTCATTAATAAAATTGCAAAACGGATTCCATTCAAAAGAAATTTTACCTGCACTACTATGAACAGAGCATCCAATCCATTGAAAACTTAACTTTCTTCTGGCATGGGATTAGCTACGTTTCACACATATATATTAACGAGAACATAAATAATGTAACAGCGGGCACAAACTGTCGCTTATTACGCAAGTGTGCGGCTGAAGTAGTGTGTTCATTGGCCGATAGTTGTTGGGCAAATGTTGCCCCACAATTGAGCAACTTTTTCCCGGATCGCTAAACTATGAAGTTATTGGTCGATTTACACAACAGGTTCTACCTAGCCTTGGACGTGATAAGCCTAGAACTTATCATATAAATATTTACCTATCTCCTTTGATAATTTGGTAAACTCGCCACAAAAGATTAGGTCCGTTTTGACATGAGGGTGTCCCTCTTTGTCCCGCTATGTTTGTCTCTCTTTGGCATATGAAACGAAATGGGCTGGCAAAACGGACCTATCATTTTGTGGCGAGTTTAGCAAAGTTTACCAATTGCCATTTCACTAGCATAGGTTTGGGTAATTAACACATTATCTGCTTAATTCTTTATGCAAACGCTTCTTTATGCTACACCACCCTTACCGACCCTTATTTTACGATGTTTTCGAAACAATAGAGATGCACAACGAACGCACAGGTGTGGCGCGCCGCACTCGAAGAAAGTTATGTAAATTGTATGGACGCGTATACGCGCCGTCAAGCACCTGGTGAACGTCCGAAAACGCGAATGTGCGTCTGCCGCGCCTAATGTATTAACTAAATGTGACTCATGCACTGAGTATAGCTTCAGCTTGTTGACATCACAAGTTCACAATCAGTAACTACCAACTTCACTAATCTGCAGCCAACAACTAAGTGCGACAGTAGTTCGAATCAACAGCTGCCCGCAAGTGTGTACGCAACTTTACAGGCCACGCACTCACGCGCAGGGTGCATAGCAATTATAGATAGCAGACTGCTCGGCTACCGCCCATCGAGACTGGCTCGGCTGGTGTAGGACGCATGACTGCACAGCTTTAATTAATCTGAAATGGTGTGCCTAATTAGTCTAAATTAAAAGATTTTTAAGAGTAGCCATCACATCACCTTGATTAGTGAAGCGATTAGGTAAGATATTTGGGTATTGCTATAGAATTAGCCTTCTTACTTGTTGCATCAGACAATAGGAAAAAGTGAGAGGGTAAACCTTTATCTAGACACGAGATTTAAGGTATGTTTTGGCTAACAATAAGAGACAGGTTGTTCGATCTGTTTTGGACGCCATTTAGGTGTCAGGCAAAAACGTAAAGTATCAAGTGTCATTTTGCTCCCCGACCAACTAAAACTAATTCATCAGCTTCAAGTATGTGTCGAATATGGACATAAATAAGTCCTCAGAACTTGGAGCAAGTCTGGAGTGAGATACACAGATACCGTGACGTTACGCAAAACTTGTGAGAGTGTGTGTCGATTCGGCGCACACGCACCGCTCGGTACGCCCTCTGCATGGCAATTATGGCGACAACTCGACTAGCTAGACTGCCCGGCAGCCACCCAATGCGCTTGCAATCCTGCTTGCTATGCGCGGCGGCGTAAGCAACTTTGTGTTCGAGAAAAACTGCAATGTAGATTGGCTTCGTGTGCGTAAACAAGGTGGGCGAGAAACTGCTTTGGATACTAAAATAGTGTAACGAGTTTATAACTGCGAAGTCGGATTAGTTTTACGGACTAGTTTAGTTTAGATTGATGCAAAAAGAATGACGTAAAAGGACGGAAGGACGGAGGCTTGTCCTGCACTAGGAAGAGTCGAAACGAAAAACGCTTGTGAATGACGACGAGGATAAGTTTAGCCAAGAAGGCAAAACAGTCCTGAAGGCTGTTTATTACTGAAATAATCTTGATATTTACACCAATAAAGGAAGTATTGAAACATAGGGCAGGACTAGAGTTAGCCGTACATAGTTACGACAGAATGATATATTCCAATTCCTATTTACAAACAGAATAACTGCATATTTAGACATGTCCTCAAACCGTACATATAAACTCTACAATTTTATATTGTTTACAAAATTAATTCATTCATTTAACCATCAAACTAGAACTCTTTCGCACTAAGTTTATTATGGCCAAAGAGTTCTTATTCGACTGGATTGTCTATAGACGGTATGGCACCGCTGGATTTTACGAGTATTTTGATCACAGACGCCCACAGACGACTTGAACGAGAACTGGGTAATATTTATTATTTTTCATCTTACGTGGTGGTAATGTAAACAAAGGTATATACGTTTGTTGACATAAGAAACGATGGGCAGTCTACCTGGGGACTGTGACGTCATTCACACTGCAATTTTGCTTAGCGAGGTGTTTATGACAATATTATGGTCCACTGTAAACTGTAGCGTTTTATATGGTTGGTATGGCTGGATATGCCCATGTATAACTACGGAGGTTTATTAGTAGAGAAATAAATGACCAACTTCTTCTCATCAAACAAAGTGATAAAAACTTCTCTAGCCCTTTGACCGCCACGCTCAATCTTAAAAACCTGACCACCAGCGCCACGCCTATTTTTGCTATAATTTCTCGCATGATACTGTAGTGATGTGCCCCCTTCTTACGATAAAATTATTGCAAAACGTGATATATTGAGTTTATTTATGATTAAACTATACATAACGTTAAAATTATGCATTAAAAACGTATTAGAATATAACAGACAGCTAATTACGCCATAAAATTAAGACTGGACACAATACAATATCAATTTTTGCTTCCCAAATACAATATACAATTCAGAAATTTGACGCAACTAGTCGACGCCCTAAGACGTCAACGGCGACACCAAATTGTAGTTTCAACACATTTTCATCAAATTAATAGTGTTGTTCGTAACTGTTATCGATATTATAATTTAATAATAATGTTTTATGTTGTAGGAATAAAATTAAATAAAATAACTTTCAATGTTGTTAATGAATTTATTGAATTATTACTTACCCTTAATGTACATACATAATTGGATTATACATAATCACCATATTGATACAGGTTATAGGTACATGACGTTAAATTGTAAGGTTACTTCAAAAATATCAAAAACTGACTTAAAAACTTGTATTATTTTTTATTTTCATGATAAGGGCGGAAGCAGGTTACGCAAAGTGGTATGTTGCACTCTTCACACCAAAATCGCGAGTCACGCCTTTTACGATACACATGAGCGCATAATTTGCAGCGTAGTTTTTTTTGCTGTGGAAGATACGCTGGCATATGTTTAGCAGTATTGTCACCTAATATACGAGCCGGATTGTCAAATGCACGGGTAGTCATGGGAAGTGACCTGTCACCCGCGTATTTGACAACGATCTGATTAATTACTGATAACTGAAAATTGTGGTAGTGCAATTTACTGTCATTTTTTAACACCTTGCAATAGTAGAAGGAATTGAGCAAATGCATGTCGATTATGTGAAAGAAAAGCTTTTTATACCACTTCACTGTTTTTCTCATGCAGTGAATTGAACTTAGCATCATATCGTTCGTGTCGACTATACCCATATTTTTGTTATAGTCTAAAATACATTCAGGTTTCATTACTGGCAGACCGGTTGACCTGTCGATTTTTTCACTTGGCCCTAATTTATCCTCATGGAATGTACTCAACATATGCACATCTTTTTTATCATGCCATTTTAAAGCCATTATATTGGAAGTATATTTTGCGTCTCTTTCTCCTTTCTTCAATTTTTTAAACACTGGCATTGCTTTTCTATTTTTTCTCACTGTTCCACAAGCACCTATACCGTGACACTTCAAATAATTAAATAATTTAGGACAGCTATACCAGTTATCCATATATATTTTTCTGTTAGTAAAGTAGTATTGTTGTATTAAAGTAGTAACAACAGATCCACTTATGCCTAAATCAGTATTTCGCACTATTTCAGTCTCAGTACCCGTGTACATTATAAAATCTAAAATAATTTTAGTACTGACATCACATAAAACAAAAAGCTTTATTCCGAAACGATTTATTTTATTTGGAAGGTAGGTACTGTTTAATTAATAACCTTCCTTTGAACGGAACCATGCTTTCGTCAATACATAACTTTTGGTACGGTATAAAGTAATCTTGAAATTTACGTCGCGCATCATCAACTATGCCTTTTATTTTATGTAAGATGCTATCCCTCGTCTGCTTCGGCCCTCGTTCAGAAAAATTTAGCATGCCCAACAAAGTAGTATATCGATTTCTACTCATAAGAGTTGTGAAAATAGGTGAGTTTAATAATGGATTAGTCGACCAATGTTCTTCGATACTTAAACGGCTATTCCTAGACATTAACATTGTAACAGCCAGAAATATATAAATATCTGGTATCGTAACATCTTGCCACGCCTGTAACCTTGAGTGATTTCTTAAATCAGTATTTAAAACAAAGTGTCGATGATATCGATTTGTATCATAAACAATTTTAGAAACTAATGATTCATCCACGAATTTCTCAAAATATTCAAGTTCGCTTGATGATGGTGATAATTGTAACGATGGTAAAATACCACTACTAAAGTCGTTAAATGCCTGAATATCCATCGAGTTCGGAAGTCCCGTCCATTGGAACTGAGTTTCAGAGCTCGAACTACCCTGACTTTCTTCTATTAATTGCTCCTAAAATACAAAAAAAGTAATAACTGTCACGGTGCTTATGTCTACCATTATTTCAGCCTTTACACATTTTTTTATTAAATAGGAAATAAATATTTTACCTCTATCTCACTTTCTATTTCGCTGTCAGATGAATTTAAGTACACGACCTCGTTGTCGTCTACGCCTTCCAAAATGCGAATAAGTTCTTCACTGTCCATTTTCTTTTTCAAAATAGTAAAACAAATCGTGTGGATGCCAATTAGCAATTGGTACGTCGAAACGAAACTTGTGTTGGAAAGCGGACATGTCGGTAGACTTAAATAAAATTTACCTTTAAATAATAATAAATAAATATTATAATTTCCTTTGAAGGTAGATTTCATTTCACACTACCGACATGTCCCCACATTAATAAGAACGAGGCAAGCGTTTATGACGTCACTAGCGGACAACTTAAAGCGTCTTTGGCGTCCGCGATATGGATAAATGTGCATGAAATAGTGTGGTACGGTAGATATATCGATGTTTATTTTTACTTACCCACATTCTAGTAATATGACATTTCAATTATCTACTATAACACTTGTTAAATATGACAAGTATATATATTCAGAGTTATTTGTTAAGTAATTCTTAAAAGTAAATAAAATACAAATTTGACTCGTTTTTATTTTATACCATGACAATCAAATACACAAAATCTATTATTGTTGTGTATTTATAATATCTATTTCATGACAGTGATTATGTTTAGCTTCATCTAAAAATTTTAAAATTTTAATAAAAAAACTGGTACTTATGCAAGGTTGTATATACCTAAATTCTTCACATAATAATTGAGAAAAATGCTCATTTCGGTTGTCGCTTGAATTGTATTTTTCACAATCTTTACATTTAGAATTATTTGTTGCCGCCTGCTTAGTTGCAATTGATGCTTCATAAAGATCTTGAGTATCGGCCTCAAGAATATTTGGCGAGGCCGTCCATCCCCTCGATCTTTTTAAATCTGAAAAAAAAGTAAGCGAGAAAGATAAAATTAGAGAAGATAAAATTACATCTATTTGGTTCCCACAGTATAAAATAAAGAATCGCTGAATGACCTTGATACGTCTTTAAAAGAATGGCCCATTCTAACACAAGACAGAAAGAAGTACAAAGGGATAAAATACTACACTTGGACGATACATGCTCCATAAGTAAAAACAATGTTCATAGTCTATTACCTATGAATCCATTAGACAATTACGTACTTAGGTATATCTAAAATATGATTAAAACAACTTACCTCTATTTTTTTCCATATTTAAAAATGCACACACGCACCAATTCAATTAAGAAGTTAACAGTTGCTTGTGGAAACATTCAAGAAATGAGGTGGAGATAAAAATCTCCACCTGTTAAGTGGGGATTTTTATTTTACATCTACCTCCTATATTTGTATTTTTGTGCGAATGGCCACGTCACTACGTGACGATTTAAGTCGTCAATGGCGATCAGTGTAATGCTTTAAAACTCAAATTGTAGTCTTTGGTTTTTCATATCATTTTTTGCTTAAAATATGGATTTTTGTAGATTTTTATGCATTAAGAATAAAGGCCTAGTCTATGCTTAAGCGTGATCTGTTGCTAAAACTACGTAAAATAGTGTTTATTACTGTGTATTTTAATGTCAAACATAAGGCTAAAAATTGACGCTTTAAAGAGTCGTCGGCGTCTGGAGTGAAATCGTAATTAACGCTTTAAAGCGTCATTGGCGGTCAAAGGGTTAAAGACTATTATGAAGACAACTTTGTAATGTCAGGTAGAGCCCTACGTTTTCATACCAATTATTGTACAGTAGGTGTAAATGGCAACTTTTGTCATAGTTAACCCACCATTATCACACAAAAATCAGGACAGCGATCCGTTAAATTAATTCACGAGTTCAGACAATAGCGTGTATGGCGCGCATCGTCCGCCATTGTGTCTGCGCGGGCGCAACCTTCGGGCCGGCCTCACTGCGGCCTTAGCGGACCAATTCAGACGCTCTCACTTCCTAGATTCACTGGAAGGAGAGGATTGACTTTATCCTAGATTAGATTGAGGCTCGAACGCAAGGGAGAAGGAAGCCTCTTCAAAAATATCGACGCAAGAGTCTCTTAATCCTAATCTGCTCCAGGGATTTCGTATCGGGATGCAGACTGTATAATTCATAATTTAAATGAAGGTCTTTGATTCCAAACATAGATTGTGACGGTGTTTTCTGACGGTTCAATAGAAATACAATAGTATTTAAATAATTGCAAGGATCTGTAGCGAAAGCCAATACAAAAAATAACCTCTCATTACTACTTACTTACCTACATGATTTTTAAGGCTATTTGCCCCCAAGTATAAGCAAGTACTCATTTCTATGTATAAGCGAAGAAGTATAAGTAAATCGGACGGTTAAGCACAGAATCAACACTGGATGGATGGATGGATGAAATGGCACGATCAAAGAATGGTCACGGGAACAATCTGCATGCGACTCCCGCATTACCCTTAAACCTGCTAGACCTGCTGTCGCAGACTTGCTATCAGAATGTTGGGCCACAAAAGGGATGAATGAAAGGCAATTGCATGCAGCTGAGATGAGAATGCTAAGACGGCTGTGTGGTGTTCCTCGAATGGATAGAGTAAGAAATTAGTACTTAAGAGGAAGTCTGAAAGATGCACCGGTGACTGAAAAGTTGTGCGGAAATCGGTTGTCATGGTATGGGCATGTGATGCGGAGGAATGAGGAAAATGTCGTGAGGAAAGATTTGAGTATGAATGTCGATGGCTACAAGAGTAGGGGAAGACCAAAGAAACGATGGATGGACTATGTAAAAGATGATATGGCTAGAAAGGGGGTGATTACCGAGATGACTAATAGAGAATTATGGAAAAAAGGGACATTTTGCGCCGACCCCAAATAAATTGGGTAGGAGAATGATGAAGCGAAGAAGGATAGGTCACCGAACGATCCAGGCAGTAAGATGTTTGACTCCGAAGAAATCAACACACCCAGAGGAAGTCAACAATCCCTGCTCCCCAGTTTCAAGGATTCAAAACATAGTATTAAAACTAAGTCCACATCTACCTATTCGCTTTATTCATTGACTCTTCGTCCTTTTAGTGACACTTTAATATGGGAAGACCCAATTTTGCACTGGTACCTCCTAGACTGTTATGAATCGGAAGAAGTTTAGCGTTCACTATACAAGGTCGAGTAATTAATATCTTTGTAAATAAGTGACGTGATCGTCACTTGTTTTGAAATAGAAAATGAATAGCGGAGTTCTATGAAGAATAATAATACTATAATAGTATCCAGTTCTCTGCCTGAACTACGTGAAGTTTTTGACAAAAAAGCGACGAAAATTCGCTGTTCCCTGCATCAAGGGAGAGCCCTTCTTGGATATTCTAAAAGTGTCTTCAAACTGTGAAACCGCATGATGTTCCGCTGATGTCCTCATGAGACTCAGTTTAATTGAATTACTGCGGTTTCGCAGCTAAGGTTTCGCGGCGGAGGTGTGCTAAGGCCCTCAGAAGGTCCAAGATTCGAAGTTTGTAGTGGCAGACGTGAGAACCAGAGGACTAGCTACCTGATTGGCTGAGTAAAGATGCAGCTGAACTTTCCACTAACGATACTAGCAAGCTTTCTATCAAAAGCATGCAAAAACACGTGTACACATCAAACAACTGGCAAACATCGTAGTTTCTTTATGTAAGCTCGCTAAACGATTGTGTATCTCGTAGGACAATTAGCAGGCTAGGTCGACGTCGCGTGATGCCTCACTCCCACCAATGAGCGACAATTAGCCGCGTGCGCTGCTATGTAGGTCAACGAGGAATTAGAGAATATGGTGCCGGCGTGATTATGTGTCCCTGGTAATCCGGATTGTAAAGATATGGTCGTAGTGTGGTGTAATGTTGCGGAATGTCGCAATTTCATTATGGGGAAAAGCTCTTGTGAAAAGTAAGATTTTAAATCCATTAAGGCAGAACCTGGTAGAAGTTGGAATTAATAATGACGCAGAAGAAAATAATTACGCATCTCATGAGGGAAAAGAGTCAACGTCCGAAAATACCTACGACTGAAAAATTAATGTTCCTGCTTCTGCTTGAATCAATTTTTGACAGGCCAATAATACTGCCGCCTTAAGGAAAAGGACGTAAGTACTCTACTTGTCCTGTTTAAACTATAAGATACAAAGGCAGATGCGTCTCTTAATAGTAAGAATTATTAGGTTCTCGTTAAGTTTCTGTCAATATAAAAATATTGGTAGATGCGTCTTTTTTTGGTGATTCCCAATATGTAAAGAACTCTATTTTGAAAAATGTCAGATACGTCTTTTTTCCTTATGACGGCAGAATAGCTGTCAGAAAAAAAAAACGCTGCTGTGTACAAGCTATGTAAAGCTTTGCCCACCCAACGGTTCATTGCTTGCTGGCCAAGGATTTTGATGGATTGCTGTTGTGCAAAACCAGCTGGGTTCACAAAAGTAGGCTGTAGAATGTACACTAGGTACTATTTCCGCCATATCTCTATCTAAATCCATGTACTCAAGATTATCCGAAACTAACACATGTAACTTTGTTTTACGATGACATAAAACTTGAAAAGTGATAAAGAAGTACGTCTTAGCCGCATCCAGTCAGTTTTAAGTCTGTGCTAGTGTCATTGTAGGAATCTGTCGTCATCTATTGTCTGATGCCAATTTATTAAGTGACGCTATTTCTGTACCAAGTATGTATTTCGGTACGAGTATTTATGATCGGTACCCTATTGCTAAGGGTCCGCTGTCCGTCCGTCCATTTTTCACAGGGCTGAATCTTTTGAACCTGAATAGGTTGACACTACAAATTTTCACAGTGTGGTAATGGCCGCTATATCACAAATTATTAAAAGTAAAATCAATTTAAGAATTAAAGGAGTTCCGTCCTCATATAAGAAACGTGTTTATGTCGGCGTTTTTTTACTAAAGAATTTGATAAAAATATGTAGTGTTAGGTACCTAAATATTATTCGGTGGTATGGGCATGAAGGGTCATGTGCGAGTCTGACTTGCACTTGGCCGCTTTTTTTTTAAAGTGAACTATTTAAATGTCTACCGTTAGGATAGGTACCATTTGTCTTAGCGCGGTATGACATGAGAAGACAAGTATAGTCTGTAAGTAAAGAGGTTAAAATGAAGCATCATTTGCTTTTGTTTTTTCGTTTTTCAGTAAATAAATAACAAATATGATCTTTGAATCTTCAGTGAAAGGAATTAAAGTTCCTGCTGGATATACAAGTGTGTTCCTTTTTATATATCAATGTGACCATAATTTTGAACAACTTTTACTATAGGACCAAACCAGAAATCGCGAAAAAAAAAAAAACATCTGTTCCCTACATTTATGTTTGCAAAACTCGACAGAGAGTAGGGAACTGCCGATTGTTTTCGCGATTTCAGGTTTGGTCCTATAGTAATATCCTAGAGTTGTGGTATATCAAAAGGAACACGTTGTATAGATCTGTCAGATTAGAAGTAATTTATTTAACACCTCGTTAAAATATTCATTAAAATGTTTACACGGTAAATTTATATGCCATGTTTATGAGTTTGCAACATTGTATGTATCTACAAATAGACACAGAAATAGTGAAAACTGAAATTGCATTTTAATTTTAGTGTCCTTTCTTTTAAATTAGATACGAGTCAATGGCTGATAGAGTTCAAGAAATAGATTAGTAAGTAACCTTAACAAAATAATGGCAGTCAAAATTGACCAAATCCTTTCTTCCAATCAAATACTTTGACCTGTCCTAAATAAATTGATTCCACATTCATTCTTCGTAACATCTCTAGAGTCACCGAACTCGATACAAGTTGACTTCTGTCTAGTTAATGCATGGGAGTTGGTTGGCACTAGTTGGCAATGTTGAATGTATTCATCGCGAGTACATCGTGCGCCTGCGTTTGCGATCGCGCCTCGCTGTCTGCAGCGAGAATCAGCGGCCGGTTATAATACGCACACACAGGCATTGCGTACGCATGCGTACCATAGATAGGGCTGACAAATTGACGACTTTTTAAATAGTGTGAAAATGCCTTGGCTATTTAATAGTGCCTGTCATTGGTTTAATTGTAATAAATGCCTTTGTGAGTTTGTTAAAATGGAAAATATTTTTGAGGTTAAGATCGACCAAGCTTCAATGTTTTTTAATATGAAGTTGGAGGGGGTTTTAGGAAGAAAACAGCTAATCAAAAGCTCCGTTAATGTAATTTAAAAAACCGGCCAAGTGCGTGTCAGTCCTCGTACTATGAAGGGTTCCATGGTTGAAATGAATTTATCCCAACAACAAAGTTAACATTGTAATTGTAGAACATATTCTCTCATACATTGGATATACGTCACGGTCAATTCTCCAACTGCAAATTTAAGTTTGTGTTCCCTAAATATATTTTTTTATGTAAAAAAAAATAGGAATTAGAGATTTTCGGACGTTTCCTTTTACTTGTGCTGTGAGACCTTGCTTCTTGCCAAATTCCATGATTCTAGGTCAACCGCAAGTACCCTATAGGATTTGATTCCCTTGTGATATCGCAAAATATGCGAAAATATGCTACATAAACGGTCATATCTTTTGATCGCGTTAACTTACAAGTTTGATTTTCACAGCTCAAAGAGATCCTAATACTCAGGGTATTTGATATCAATTTCAACTTGATATCTCTACGCGTTCCTTAGAAAAAGGGTCTTGACAGACAGACAGACAGACGGACAACAAAGTGATCCTATAAGGTTTCCTTTTTCGTTTTGAGGTACGGAATCCTACAAGTGTAAGAATAGCGGTTTTAGTTAAGATGATGTGTGGCAGCACATTAATAGCCAAAAGTTGCTCAAAATATGTATTTTAGAAATACGAATTATAAATATATAACACAGCCAACCCTACACTTCGTAGTGGAAATTACATGAATTTTCCTTTTTCGCAATAGTTTGCCACTTAATAGGCGCACGTTCTCCAGCAAATAGGATGTAAGTAATCATTTGCTGATTATGATTGACTTTTAGTTAAACGTGTAAATATATCATGTGCCGCACTTACGAGCAATTTCATCAGAATTAATTTAGCTAAATTATTGGCTGGAGTTTAACGTTAGTTTAATGTTTTATTAGCTTGAAGTATTAAATACTTGCGAAACCGGAGCTTAGCGAAATAGGTGACTAGGCAATGGTAAAGGTAGACTTTTCGTCTAGAGATTTCTTGGTATAATATTTATACCAAAGTATGTAATTTTAATACGTAGGTAGTAAAAGTAATGAGCCAAGTGAAATCAGTAATTTCAAGAATATGGTAAATAAGAAAATGGTAAATATAGTTAGTTAGTAGAAGAAAATAGCATTTGGATTTAGATGAAGGAGTCAATGATTAAGATCATTAAGATGAGTAAGATCTTATCTAAATAAAGAACAAAACGTCGCGAGATTAAAATTCAGAAGATAAATGATCCACGTTGCACTAAGGGATATCGTTTTCATTTTAACAAGACTCTTGACATGGTACTTCACGCGAAGGCCTACGCAAATACTACGCCCGACAAATGGGCATCAACATACATTGACGAGGATTCAAATACATATAGTGTGTCAGTTCAACAATGCACAGCGCGTGAGTCGCATAGGCGAGCTCAATATCAGTAGGCATACATCTGACATGCGTGAACATTATAAATATTGCAATCATGTGACTAATGCGTTAAATATGCGTTTCTCTTTGAGGAAATTGTTGAATTTCATCCAGAACTTATTAGTCGATATTTCAATGAAAATCGACTCAGAACAATCTGCCTAGCCTTTTCCCAACTATGTTGGGGTCGGCTTTCCAGTCAAACCGGGTGCAGATGAATACCAGTATTTTACATGGAGCGACTGCCTATCCGACCTCCACAACCCAGTTACTGGGTAATACGATACCCCTTGTTAAGACTGGTTGTCAGACTTTTAGGCTTCTGACGATCCGTAACGACTGTCAAAGATCGACGAATGACAGCCGGAACCAATTGCTTAACGTGCTTTCCGAGGCACGGAGCGGAGGGATCTTGTTATGTAATAGATGGTCACCCAACCACAGAACAACCGCGGCAAGCGTAGCTTAACCTGATCGATCGACCCGTGCGGCTGTTATACTTGCCACAAGACTGAAAAATAGTGTCGAGGATTTAAGATCTGTCTTTGACAAGATTGGCGGTGGTTAAAAAAAATATTGTTCTCATCAGGCAATTAAACACCGGTTCCCGATTGCGAATTCAAAAATATGTCGTTATTTTTGTTTGTGCGTGTGCGGTATTCTCGAAAAGGGTCGCCTATAACGACTTTACCATGAGAATATCGTCTACATAATTCATCCGACAATCAAGACCGAGGCAAAGCTACTAATTATCTCTCCGCTCCCTGTAGTCCTACCATTATGCTACATAACTAGACTAGATCAAGTTTATTTATGTAAAACTAGATCCCTAGTCACGCAACTAAAAAAAAACACGTATTGGAAAATTGTCGCGCAAAACGGCTTGGGCAGGAAAGTCGGAACATTCGAGAAGCTAGCCTGTTTGAACGTAACAAGCCAAGCGCACGACTTCGGCCAATCACATGTTATATCGCTCGGTTTTTATTTACGAGGTAATTAGAACTTTAAGTGTCCTGTTTAAATTATATGGAGTGTATTGGAAGGGAGTGGATACTTTTCAAATAAGTAGTAAGTAGGCGTTTATGGTCTTCAATGTTTCATTATGCAATGAGTTTGCTGCTAGATTAGGTAGCCATTTTTTGTCACAGTAGGTATGTAATAAATCGTGGATTCTGTTCGCGTTTGAAGTTACAATTGTATTATTGTGCTATCTAAGTAAAGTAGTTAAAATTACTCGGCTTTATTCAAAGTGTAAATTCTTGAAATTCGAGTAGCACCACCCTATTAGTCGCGTTCGTCCTATTTCCAATTACTCACAAGAAGAATGCAACCCACGCAAGTTTCCTTTGCCAATTAGCGTAAGAAAAGAAAGTGGCTGGCTCCAGGATGACGTCATCATACAGCTGATTACTGTACAGATAATAACGCATGCGAAAATTTATTGCAGACGTCTCGTGTTTTTTTTTTTCAAACGGGTACAAGATACCGGTTTTTGGTCAGAGACGGTTTTTTTGACAACGACACGTCATGGGCGGAGGCTGCGGATTTTGAAACGGTAATTAACTTCAAGTCCATCGTGAACTGAGTGTTAAGGGGGAAGCGTCAGGGTAGCCCGCAAAATTCAAATTTTCTTACATTTTTTGCAATTTAGAAGTCGGTATTAGGTTGTATGTTGATTTGAATATGATTCGCGACCGTAACAACTCTGTATTTATAGAATTATAACCATTAAAATCATCAATACAGTTCTCTAAGTTCATATAACTCTATTGAATGACTATCACATGAAATCTTGACATTTGAGGTCTTTTCTAACTTATGAAGTTGTATTCTAATGATTATTATTCTGTAAATATATGATTGTTACGGTCGTGATTTATATTTGAATCATCATTAAACTTAATACTGACCTACAAATTGCAAAAAAAACGTAAGAATATTTGAATTTCGCAGGCTACCTTAGCGCTTCCCTCTTAATTAAATAAAGGTGTCATAAATCAGTAGAAACTATGTTTGTATAATAAGAATTAATAATGAATTTCCGTGTCATTTCAATTATAAGCACACCTAAATAGGGATGTACACCTAAATAGGGATTAGAAAAGTAATGAGGTGAGTTAAGAATTATTAAAGAGCCAGAAAATATTAAGTAAGTACAACTCAAACTGTTCAAACCATCAATTTTAGATTATCAATCATTAAATGATTATTTGGCCGACCACCGTGGAAGATTAAAAAAAAGAAGCACAATTCGCGGGCACAAGCATTAATCGCGAGCGTCCAGACCAAGATACAGATTAAAAAAAGAATAAATAAATATATACACAAACGGCGCTTTGGCGGCAATACTTGTTTCAGATCGTTCATCCAGTTTGCCGGTTTTATACATGTAATAAAGTTGAATATCGTTTAAAATAACATTTGACAGGTGTAAATGACGCGGCTGTGTTAACCAGACTGACTGGTTCGGTCTAGTGCCGATGAACTGCACAGGTGGTCCTTGAATTACTCGAGATAAATTTAATACAGCATAATAATAGAGAGGCGATTGACGTGGGACGTCCTGACAGAAACCGAGAGTCGGGTGGCGAGGGAAACATGCGATAGTTACGGTTTTTTAACTGTACAACACTATTAGTGGGAAAAGTTTTGTGTTCTTCGGAAAGCTTGCAGAAACATTTTTATACATTAAATAATTAAAGTGTCAGCCTGAAATAAAAAAGATAAGTAAATGGAAAATAAAATAACTTGCAGATAATTTAACAAATTGCGGTAGGTAGGTACGGGTACAGTTTTCCTCGATAAGTATCAAATACATCGCTATTATCATCAAGGCATTCATATTATGTTAATTGCTGATCGTCATGCGTTTATTCTGCGTAGCAAAACTGTGTAGGTAACCTCTTTTTCCATGAGTTTTTTTCCAATCAGAATAAGTACCCACTTTGTCTCATGATTTTTATTTCTATGCTTTACTGGTAGTGAAAGAATACAAGGCGTAGTTCTAGGACTTTTTTGCCTAATACTACTACTACGCAATCCTACTGACATACTCGTACACTTTTCTTACGTCAAAAACTCCACTGCAATCAACAATATTGCGCGCAAAATTATTAAGAAAAATGAGTCAGAATGTCAGATTTATATAAGAATTTAGCTCATCCGTACGACCGTTTTACCACTGGATTAGCAGGACTTTATTTAAAAAAAAAACTAGCTAATCTTATCGACACCACATTATAAAGCATGGAAAAGTTTACCTGTCAAAGAAAAAAAAAAATAAAATAATTATCTCTAGATGTCATAGACGATTACCAAGTCTAGTGTGATCTATGTTTATGTCCGCTTCCTGAAACGTGTTCCGCTTGTGTCATGTAATTGCTAATTACCTATACATATTACGTGCTATTGCAGTATAAATAAAACCGCATAAATCATAATTCGTAAGAATATACATGTTAATAGACATAGATACTACTCATGTTTTCCCCGAAAAAGGATAAAAGTTTCTTCTTGATAATTTTTGTTTTTCAAATTTCTTTAATTGATTTTCAACTTTATCCCTAAAGCATGATGTGTTGGCGTCTGTACCTGTTCTTTCTTCAAAATATCAACGTAAAAACTTAGCTGTCACTATTGTCAATGGACTTTGGATTGCCATCGTGGATCTCCCACCTGGATATGAGTTGCGGGTAACCGAACTGATAGACGCCAGTGATGGCGCCAAACACGTAGCCGATTTCTGGGCTGAGACCATTTAGATAGATCTACACGCTAAAAAGAAGAAGAAGAATAGTATCGTACCAACACTATTCTGCTTCCTCTTCTCTCTTTTGCATCAGGTGGAATGACACTTCAAGCTCACTTCACCTAAGCTTACACGGTGATATTTTTACGGAATAGACCGGCTTTTGGCAGTGTTTGTGACTTACAATCAGGGGAATTTACTCTTAAGGTAATTGACAACCTACTTAAAATTGCTAACTGTTTGTGAAAATTTGTGATTTCGATTTCCCAGACTTGCCCTAGAAAACTGTTTTTGTAAAAACGCTATCGTACTTCACTCAAATTAATATTTGTATTTTAAGAAACTAAGTTAACCGACTATGTTTTAAAGTATGTAGGTACCTTTAAACATGATCTAATAAACACTACCTAACGCTCGTTAAGTAAAAAGATGTAAACAAGTGGACCGAATTTGTTAATGAAAATGGAATCATTGCGGTTACAATATAATTCTTTTTGGTCTGTATCTATCTAAATATTTTATTAGTAGGTAAGTGGTAGGTACCTACTGTTAGTTATTTACAGGACAATTCTTCTCGCTCTAATAGAGGGGAATAAACGTTGACAAAACGTCTGGTTTTAGATACTGTAAGCACAGATTAAAACAGATGGGACACTCCGCAAAATCATTTAAATAAAAAGCGACTCCTGAAACGACACAATAAAGTGCAATTCAGGTCGCACAACGCTTATTACCTACAGTTATATTCACCTACAAGTTGCCTCTCTTTCTAACGCGTAACTTTTATACCTTCTGACCGCGGCAGTCCTACTGAATTGGGCCAGTGAGATAGGCCCGCCGCGTACTTGTAGCTTCATATCTAAACTGCGGAGTGTCCCATCTGTATTAATCTGTGCTGTAAGCAAGCAATATTTCAATATATCAAAATAATCTTGTAATTGTAGAGTCTACAAAGGCATCATAATCTGCCTAGCCTTTCTCCAACGATGTTGGGGTCGTCCTTCAGTCTAACCCGGATGCAGCTGAATACCAGTATTTTACATGGAGCGACTGCCTATCAGACCTCCACAACCCAATTACTGGGTAATACGATACCCCTTAGTAAGACTGGTTGTCAAACGACTGTCAAGATCCACGAATGACAGCCGGGACCAACGGCTTACGTGCTTTCCAGAGGCACGGAGGGGTCTTGCTATGTAAAGATAGACACCCATTCACGGACAAACCGCGGCAAGCATGGCTTACCCAGTTCGTTCGACCCGTTAGGCTGTTTATACTCAGCCAGAACCCCTCCTAGTAGAGTCGAAGAGTCTACAAAGTACATGCAAAAAAAAAAATATCTTGTAAATTCACAGACACGTGACATAATTGACCTTATAAGGGCAATTCTATCACTAGCTATGTAGTATATACCTTGTTAAAGAAAATAAAATATTTGTATTTGTATTTAACCTATAATGTTCTCACTGCTGGGACATAGGCTTCCTCTCTGTGAGAGGGAGTGGGTCGTAATCCACCATGAGGGCTCAGTGCGGGTTGGTGGATGTCACATGTCTTCGAATTTTTGATTCTAGGTCATGTCGGTTTCCTGACGATGTTTTTCTTCACCGTTTGAGAGCTGTGGTGATGAAATTAAATATACAAGTGTTCTGCTGCACAGACACGAAACGAATTTCGTGACGATTATTAGATATGCTGTATTTATCTAACAGCGCAAGAGACTATACATTTAATAAAATAGCAACCACATCAAAGGAAGTCTGCCAACTCCAAAACATTTAAAACATAAATAAAATAAAATGTAACATAGCCATCGATGAAAAAAGCAAAATAAACAAAGTTTAGAGGACACCCGTCTGGCGCATATAAACAAGTCATGTCAGCGTGCGTCTGCGGCCAAAATTAACCAATCATACATTAGCAACAGAACGGCCAGTCGACGCGCGCACAGCTACGGTATCCCCGAAACTAGGTACCTACGAGTACATGAATAATTTTGGAAATTTTCATCGAGAAAATGCTGGCGAAAATACCACAATTTCTTGGCTTAATTATATAGAACCTGAGCTTGGCTGAACCATTGTTATAGATACTAACGGTGAATTTCTCCGTGATCTACTATCTAAACCGCGTTCAAGACATGTCAGTGTCAATATTTCACAATAATGATGACACTGACAGCTCTTGAACGAAGTTTAGATGTGCTGATCGCCGAAAAAAACCTATATTTTTCATTAGGGAATTTTTCTTCTGATAGCCTACTTTGTTTACAAGATTCCAGAGAAACGCTTCACTATTACGACATTGTATAAATTACTTAATATAACACGCGTTACTATCATAACACGACTTGCGGTTTCTTTTTAAATGCACTTATAACACGGAGATACTATTTTAAAATTATTCTACTTCGTAAGATAAACTATATTAAAATGACTCACTGCTCACTGCGTCTGTAGGTTTTGCACCATACGGTGTGAACAATTCTATCGCAACCGCTAGAATGTGGGACCTTTTACCTAAAGATCAGGCAACTACTACTTACAATTTTAGCTAGGTATTAAGAAGTTCACACACCCATTTAAATAATTACGTAATTTGATAATTAATTTATATAATCATGTTTATGAGGACTGGTTTATAAACGGTGTCATATATTTTGGTCTATTTTGAGCAAACATTTGAATATAAAAGCATTTTTTTCGCACATTAGTGTAATTTGGATAAGATAAAAGTCGTGTCATGATACATTTAATTAAATAAACAATGGCTCTCATCAGATGATCAGCAAAAGCGTGAGAATTGGTGTAATTACTTATTTCAGAGTTTGTGGCTAAGTAATAACCGCCGCACGAGTCGAACGATCAGGTTAAGCTACGCTTGCCGCGCTTGGTCCATGAATGGGTGACCATCTTTACATACCCAGTCCCCTCCGTGCCCCGGAAAGCACGTTAAGCCGTTGGTCCTGGCTGTCATTCGTGGATCTTTGACAGTCGTTACGGGTCGTCAGAAGCCCGAAAGTCTGACAAGCAGTCTTACCAAGGGGAATATCGTATTACCCAGTAACTGGGTTGTGGAGGTCAGATAGGCAGGTCGGACTTCTAACGACCCGTTACGACTGTCAAAGATCCACGAATAACAGCCGGGACCGTGGGAGCGAGCGACTGCCCAGTCGCTCCATATAAAATACTGGTATTCAGATTCTTCCCGTTTGACTGGAAGCTGACCCCAACATAGTTGGGAAAAGGTTAGGCAGATGATGATGATGATCATCTTCAACATTCTCCTGCCCTTGTTCCAATCTATTTGGTGTCGGCAACATGTCCCTTTTTCTATACTTCTCTATTAGTCGTCATCTCGTTCTTTCCCTTTCTAGCCATATCATCTTTCACACAATATAATATTTATAATTAAATTAAAATGGGTAACTTTATGCTAGTAATGTGCTTGATTGAGTTAATGCGAACCCAATACCATTTCTCGAAGCAACTGCAATTCTATTTTCTGAACTAGGAATACTAATATCCTAACTAATATCCTCACCTAATATTATAAATGCGAAAGTAAGTTTGTTTGTTACCTTTTCACGCCTAAACCACTGAACCGATCGTCCTGAAATTTTTCATATACGTTGTCGCGTGTACAGAAACGGACATAGGGTAACTTTCATACCGAAAAAAAGTACTGTTCCCGAGAAAAACAACAATAACGTTCTTATGATAATAGATGGCGCCACGTGTCCTTCGAATCATGATTGAATAATATTATTAAAGAAACAGTAGTAGTGTGTTAAGAGTTTTTTTTATTTATTACATTTTGTGAGTCTAGAGTGTCAATAGACCGGTTTTTCGTCCACCTCTATAATATTATAGACAAGCAGAGTACAACCCGAATTGATGGTCAAATTCTAAATTAACGCAAGCGAAGCCGCGGGCAAAATCTAGTACCTAAATACAGCCTTTATTAATATTTTCTATTTTTCAACTTACTACGTCTTAGAATGAAAATCTGTTTAATTTAATAACAGAATACATAATTTAAGTCCATTAACCTTTCACACAGACCATAAATCTTTTAATACTACAGATAGACACCACAGAACACAAAATGTCAAACAGTTTCAACTTTTCAAGCTTAAAAAAACATAATCTTAGTTGTTTTATTTTACTCTTTTTATCAAACGTGTTTAGTAAAAGTGTCACCGATGTCTGGACAGTAGACATTAAGTATATTTATTGAGTCTTCCCAAATATAATGTCGTCTTTAAACTTGGCCATCTTCCAACTCCGCTTATCATTTTGAGGATGTTATAATTCAGCTCCATTCACGCTTCGGAAGCGTGGGTCGCCATTCACAGCGGTTCCAATTAATTATATAATAAATAATCTAACATCTTAATCGTTTAATTATTTGGCCATGTTTAATTTTCTTGGTGTATTATTATGGAACAGAAGCGGTCGTAGTGGCATTGCTTGGGGAAGCCTATGACCCGCAGTGAATTTTGTTTTTTTCAAAAAAAATTTCCTTCGAATTTTAGAATAAAACGGAATTATGAATAATTAATTTGAAATTGTAAAAAGGCTCTATAGTTGTTTTGTTAGTTGTATACATACTTACAAAGTATTGTTATTGCTTTGTTTATGGTCGATACCTCATAAACAGCAGTTATAGCCCAGTGGTACGATCGTCGGGCTGCCAAGTCATAGGTCTTGAGTTCGAACCCAAAGCACGCACCTCTTTGCTTAAAAAACGGTGAAGGAAAACATCGTGAGGAAACCGGCCATATCTGAGAGATATTTCTCGACGGCATGTGAAGCCAAGTCGGAGGCCCGTGGGCGGCATACAAACTCTGACACCAGGATAGTCACTAACCACACGAAAACGAAGAACCTCATATAGGTGTCCGGTTATTTGCTATTTTCAGTATTGCCTTTCAATGTTCTGGTTTGATAGTTTCAGATAGATTGACAAAAATAAAAATAAAATAAAATAAAATAAAAATAAAATAAATATATTAGTTTTAAATTTACATTTTAACATAACCTACATAAACTAACTGCTTCTATCCAATGGAGGTAGGCAGAAACCACAGATCGCCACCTGCTACGATCCTTACATACTCCATTTACTTTATTTACGTTCACACAGATGTGTATTTGTTAATTATATAAAGAATTTATGTCGATTAAAGACCAAGACCATCTGGTCATGGTCTTTAATCGAAATAAATTCTTTGTGACATCTGAAGTTTGCTCAACATTTTTCAAGCGCGATTTTATATCTCCAATAAATTACTTTTGCCGATCAAAAGATAGTGTTAGACAGAAAACATTTTTATTAGTTCGTTTTTTCTGCGGGAGAAAGACCACCCAGTTTTAATGAATATAGTGTTTGTAAATTGCATGATATGGATCTGGCTCTCGGGATGGCGCGGGTTCGAAGACGTTCATCTTTTACAGGGACGGATCCAGGAAGCGTGGGGTTGTAGTTTTCGAAATACGGAGACATTTTTTAAAATACGAATAAAAGTAGAGCATGTAATATTACGCGGAAAAGAAAAAAAAACCTGTAATATATCTTTTGGGAGCTAGCAATTTTTTTTTTATTAATCTGAAGTTATCTATTCTGTAACGTTGCTACGAAAGAATTACAAAATGACCAAAGCGCTCTCCAATTAATGAAGATCCAATGATTTGCATCCAAGCACCCGCCCCGAGTGCATCCCTGCATGTACTAAGCGCGTGTATTTCGTGTCGGCGCGACCGCAGGCATGACGACCAGCCGGGAGGAAGGTGAACCGTGCGGCTTCCGATTGATATAAAACTGTCAAAGATATCGTGTGTGCTTGCCGTGGCAAAATACGCTTTCATCTTCAATGACATCTTCAAAAAAAGTAATTGAGAGAGACTTGGCAGACTCCGACATTATAAATATTAAAATACGCAATGATGTTAAATGCAGTATAAGAGGGAAGGTAGAAAGACAGGAAATGACGTACCTATTTGGAAAGGGTGAGCGAGTTTAAAAGCGGATTGCTTTGACTTTTAGTTTATATAGGTTGAGTGCAATGTTCAGAGAAAATCAAGGACAGACAGAAGAAGTTATGACTCCAGTAAAAGCTGAAAGAAATATTGTTGAATTGTTCAATTGAATTATTGGGAGAGACACTGCAAAGACAGTTGAAGAGGTTGATGATAGATTTGATGCTGAATTAGGTTCAGACAGAATTGTTTGACCAATTTTTTCCAATAAATCCTAAGAGATAGAATCAGAACTTCTTAAAGAATAAGGTGAACGTGACCGTCTACAGTGAGATAGACAAAACGCAATCCTAAGCCGACCGACAATTGGCAAGAGACAAAAGCTAACTTTAGCTCCCGAGCGGGCTTGTTTAATTTTATTTATTTCATTAAAGCGTTGTAAATATGTCTTATTGGTGTCCAGACGGCGGCTTTAACTGTAAATTCGGTTTATTTTGAGGATAAACTCGATGTTACTCTCTTTGAGTTTCATTTGGGCTTTTTCTTGGTGGTTTTTAATATTAATATTTTGTATTTAATAAGTTGTCTGCTGCCATATCAGACGTTTTTTCGGGTTTATAAAGAGTCGGTCTAATAAATGAATCTATAAAACAGACTTATCTATAAAAAAAACAACAATGGTCTTACTTATGAGGGCTTTAGAGGGTAGATCAAATATGCACTCAATTTTAAAAGTGCTTAATAAGATTGAAAATATATAACTTTTAGCAAAAATCAATGTTAATTTAATACTATATTAACTACTAATATCAATCTCCTGAAACAGCTTTCCCTCTACCAAACGATACATGTAAGTACTTCAATGAATCGACACCAAATATCGATACGACCGTAATCGATGCGAATGTGCTACTATATTTAGCTGCCAGTGTCAAGTTACCAGCTACAACCACCAAGGGAATTCATTTGTAACCTACAAATCAACTGCTATATATAATGTTAGCTGAGTTTCATAGAGAACTATTAGATGTTGGTGAGGTTAAAAGTAGGAGCCAAGTTTTGGGATTTTACATTCATAATTGGTATGTGCTAAACCACCATTTAGACTAGATCTTCACATTTACTGCCTACAAGATTTTTGCCTACACACATATATGTCTACGAGTACTTTCACTACGAATCGTTTCGTGGTTTTCTACCGAGTTGGATTTCCATTTGCTTTAATGGCAATTTTGAATCAACGCTAATAACTGCATATTATATTAGTATATTAATATTTTCCTTCTTTCTGATTTTAACTTTGTATGAATGCTTGACGATAGAAATATTTGTAGCTTTAGTATCATGTAGTTAGCGTTTATTGAGTTCTGCTACGTCAAGATCATTGATGCTTGTTGAATTTTTTTATGGCATTACTTTAGAAATGAATGTTTTAAACAAAAGATTGTCGAATGCTCTTCATATTCCTCCTATTGTTCTACGTCTTATTGAAAATCTTTCAACTTTAAAATATCACACAGACACAATATTCTCTCGACATACATACATTTAAAGTTTCTGGTAGACGAGCGTTCGCAGACGCATCGTCGCCGCGTAACGTGATCTCCTTATTTGGGTCATCTTAAGTATATGACACAAGATATTTCATAAATACCGCATTAAATTTTATATTATGTACATTTAGAGGTCACAGGGCGCTGTGCAAGTTTTTATAGTCAATTCTTTGATAATTAAAATATATTATTTTTATGCTTGTGTTCATCGTCACGTGTTTTGTCGTGTGGCTCTCGGACATGTGACCTCTTGTGTCTAGCAGATTAATTAAGAACATGAGATAATCATTTGACCTGACTAATGATAATCATTATTTTGGAAATGCTAATAGAGAAGTATGGAAAAAAGACGTTGCGACGACTCCAAATAAATGAGGATAAGGGCAAAAGAATGATGATTGTTGGAAATGCTAAAGCAACCACTGGTTATTTGAACCACCTTCTGATAACAAGCCAAGTCCAGACTTTCTAAGCATTGAAAATCCTGGTACGAGTAACAGTCCGGAAAACTATAAGGATAAATATACTAGAGCACTTTGAATAAGTACGTATATAAAAGGAAAATCAAATGACCGGCGATTGGGGTCATGGTGATAAATATTAAAATAATTAACATTACAGCGGTAACTAACGTAGTAATTTATGTATAAATAGGTACATTATATCAATAATGAGTAAGTTACGTCAAAAATAATAGGCAATATGAATTAGTTGACTATGTTTGTATACATTGAATGACCAATTACAGCTTTAATGGAGTATTTTAAAGAAATGCAGCCATGAAGATTGAAATGCGATTTGAATTTAATGACTACTGCGTAAAGTTAGTTTAGTAAAGTTATGAATTGAAACAAAATTAGCAACGCCATGATGAACGTGACTAATAGGAACATTGTATTGGGTATTTTTAACACCAAGTGTGAGCGTGGTTGAGGAAAACTAAGTGCAGATTTTCTCTACAGGTAGGAAAGGATAAATATTATGTGAAATTGTTGCTTGGTTCTTTCTTAAATAGTCTATAGATCCTTTTGAGGATAAAAGCCAATATAGGCCAGCTTGCAATATAGGCAATAAAATAACTTAACCTGACGTAGTTTCCAAGGCTTATAAATATGCAAAAAAGGGAAATGACTTTTCGTTTCTACTAAAACTGCATCCATCATTTTTCCTTATACAATAAAATCTATTTCAAGAAACAACCACAACAACACTGATAAATAGTGTGAATTATATAAACCCACGCTTATTTTCATTGAGAATATTAATAATAAAACTGAGAATCATTTTATAGGTGCGTTAGCTCCAAGTAACACGTGGTGCATTACGTGTTGACTTAACGACCACGGTTGTGAATAAGTATTGACAGGTTGAAATATATTACGTCATAAAGACGTATAGAGTTATGAGGGTTAAGGGGACTACACGACCTAAACACAAGTTTTATAATGCCCGGAAGCATTTGATCCACTGCAGTAAACAAAATCAGAAAAATTTATGATATTCTTCAGGATATATGCTAGTTAGATAGTGTGTTAAAAACATAATACAAATACGAAAAAAGTAATTTGATACGATAGAAAAAAATCACAAAGATACCTCTAAAATTCTAATTTAAACGATTGAACGCCATACTAATTTATATGCAATCATTCTGATTTTTTGTCAAAGTATTATAAAAGCTGTTGTTTATTTATTAACGTCATAGTGTTTTAATTTTTTTAAAACTAATCAATAGATTTTTTGTAAATAGATAATTGCTTCATATTTTGCATTAAATTACCAGCGTTGTGTTATCGCGCTTCTCTTTCTTTTATATGCAGTCCGACAGTGACCGCGCTTTAGATCCGGTCCCCTTAAGTGCTACTGAATAGATCAATTGATTTATTTGAATATGCATAGCATGTGGGTGGTGCTAGTAAGCTTTGTAAAAGACCGCTACTTTTGCTGAATTTATTTGTTTTGGCTTCTAACAGTCTGCCTAGCCTTTTCCCAACTATGTTGGGGTCGGCTTCCAGTCCAACCGGATGAAGCTGAATGTATTTTACATGGAGTAACTGCCTATCTGACCTTCACAGTACAGTAACTGGGTAATACGATACCCCTTGATAAGACTGATGTCAGACTTTCGGGCTTCTGACGACCCGTAACGACTGTCAAGGATCCACGAATGACAGCCGGGACCAACGGCTCGGTATGTAAAGATGGTCACCCACCCACGGATGAACCCCGGCAAGCGTAGCTTAACCGGATGGATCGACCCGTGCGGCTGTCATTACTCGAGCTCCACCTTGTTTTGGCTTCAATGTGGGGTCTAAAATGTTTATGAGTGATAAAGTAATTGCAACTATTACTAGTATTTGGGATAAAAGTTTTGATCGGAAGGTTTAACTAAAAATCGTATGAAATTAGTTATTTTTATGAACAGGAGGAGCTGAAAATGGATATTACTTACTGGGATCCATATTTTTCATAAAATATTCTTTTACCCAAATAAAAAAAAAATAGGTAGGTAAAGTAATGATACATACCTGATAGCTTACCTATAGGCACAATTATAATTATGGAAATTATGGCAGAAAAACCCCACCCCATTCAAAGAATTTCGAAGAAAAACGCACAAAAATGGCAAAATCAATCCATTGTCGTCACATCATGTGGTTATAAAAGTTCGTAATAGAGGAAGTACAATAAAAACTACTCCTATCAGTGACTAACATAGTACGTCAATAAATGGTAAAATTATTATAAATAGTTGTAATATTTCATTCATGCCTCCATACCGCGTTGGAAAACTCGTGACTTGTAAGAAATTATTTATGCTTTGCTTGAATCTGCATACCTACTTGTTGATTTGTTATTAAAATATATCAAAGCTGTTTCTAAGTATAAAACATAATGAAAAAACATGTCAAATGCAGAAATTTGGACTTGTAATATCATAGAAACATTTCCTGAAACATTGTGACGTAACTATTAGAAACAAAAATTGTGTCAAAAAGACGTGCGACAGAAAAACACTCGTGTGCGCGGCCCTAACATCATTTCATTACTATATTTTGATGTATAATTAAATAATTGATAATTAATTAATTAAATAATTAGTTAATTATCAATTAATTATAATAATCCACAGGTAATTTTCTATCTTGCGAAGATGTGTTTTAGGGAAAACCAAAATAAATGGACGTTGGTTTTAAATATATACATACTGTGTTTGTGTCAGATTGACGTCCAGCGGGACAATCTCGTTATTACGAAACAATGGATTAGCAATTTGTTTCAAAATGATTCAGTGTTACGCAATTAGGACGCTGGATGAGAGTTGCACAGACCAGGGAAGCATGGCACAATAGGAAGGACACCAGTACTCAGCAGTGGGTGGAACAAGGTGCCAATGATGATAATGCTGATGATTGTATCAGATAAAATAAAGTAACAAGTACTAAGCACTGAACTAATTAACCTGGGGGTGCCACGGGTCTGAATCTAAGTTCCCATGGCACCAGGGATATCCTCCACGGGTGCCTTGGGTACGGAATGTAATAAATTAATAAAAAGAAAAATCATGCAAATAATTGAAAATTATCCATCCTTCGATGACTTTCTGTGGCAGAGATTGTAAAACGAACTTTAATAAAAACTAGTAACGGCTTAATCAAAAGCCACCGACCTTAAAATACCTGCTGTTTACAAAATAGGAGGAAAACCTTTAAATAATAATAATTGAAACAGACACCACATTATTTAACTTGGGCGTAATGCAGTGTTCAACTTGAGGAAATAATGTTAAATCCGAATAGTGAATACTTGTGTTGCGCAGGACAGACGATAAAATATTTGCACAGAATGCTACTAGCATTACATATGCACTAAGCGCATCCAAATATCTTTTATAATGCGCACAGCAAAAGAGTGGAACTCACTACCTGCGTCTGTGTTTCCGAACGTATACAACCCTAATCTCTTCAAAGTGAGAGTGAACAGGCTTCTTCTGGGTAAGCTCACTCCATCGTCGACTTTGTCTCTGTCACCTCTGACCTAGACTAGAGTCAAGAGCAAACCCATCACAGATAAAAAAAAAAAAAAAAAAACATATTGTTTGAATATTTCAAATATACAGTGTCCAGGTGTAACGGCCCTGACTTTCGAGTTCTAGGTCATGGGTTCCAACCCAGACTACTGCTTACTTTTGTGCAAATCATTTCATCACCACTGCTCTCAAAACGGTGAAGGAAAACATCGTGAGGCAACGGGCATGTCCTAGAACCAACAATAGGGATGATGCCTGGGTAAAAAAAAAAAGAAATTCTATTTAGTCCGTCAGTCAGATAATAAAAAAAATATTAGATACGTATTTTTTGCTTTATCATATTAATAAAAAATGACTTAGATAACTCGCATTAAAGTTCGGGAGTGGGGGCTCGCTACGTCACTTCTACGTATAAAATCTACGAAGACGTGACGTCATGCCACATTTTAACTCAATGTATCGCCGTAATCTTTTGATTACGTAGAAAAAGAAAAAATACGTGTCCAATATATTTTAATAATCTACATGACGGACAAAAAATCATTTTTTAATCATCAACACTATTCTACCTACCGGCACTGGGCCGGCGTGGCAGATTACAGCCTACACCCTCTCACAGAGAGGAGGCCTGTATCGCAGCAACATTTCAGGGCGGTTTTCACCAACGAAACTGAACTGTCATTATTTTTTCTGAAATATTGACACTGACAACTCTTGAACGTGGTTTAGATGTGCTGATTGTATTCAATTTCTTTGGTGAAATTCGCAGTTAATCTACCTAGCCTTTTCCCAACTATTCTGGGCCTGGCTTCCAGTCTAACCGGATGCCGCTGAATACCAGTATTTTATATGGAGTGACTGCCTATCTGACCTCTACAACTCAGTTACTGAAAACGATACGATACGATAGACCTTGATAACTTGACTGTCGGGCTTCTGACGACCCGTTATGACTATCAAAGATCTACGAATCAGCCGGGACTCATGGCTTAACGTGCTTTCCGAGGCACGGAAGAGTCTCGGTATGTAATGGTCACCCATGCACGAACCGAGCGCGGCAAGTTGACCCGTGCAGTTGTTATCATTGAAGTAGCATTAGGTATCTACCAGATTAATTTAGTAAAATGAAACTGCTAGAACTCTAATGGAATTTGCATGAAATTATTCTGTATGTGTTGGTGAAACGGGCTATTAGCATCGAATGCTAATTAATTAAACTTATTTAATAGCCAATTTATACAGATAATACCCCTTTAAAACGCACTCTTATACGGATTGGTAATCACAGATTGATGACCCAATTGTAATCGTTAACCTCAAACAAGTTAGACTGAAACCAGACCAAAAGTAAAGAAAACGTTATAAAATCTGATGATAATTATATAAGTGAAGGCAAGGTATAACATTTTGTAAAGCAAGTTAGTTCAGAGCTGTGTTCTGTGCAGTTAGTTGATTTTCCCTGCGTGTCTGTCTGCGTGTATGTGTGTGGTTTTCTGTGTGTGTGTGTGTATCGAGTTTCACACGCGAGTTCGTGCGCCTGAGTGGATGACTGCGGCAGACTCGATGGCAACGCGCGCTTGCGCAGCTAAGGGCTCGGCCAGACTGGCGAAGTAACTGGCCCTAATTAAAAGCATTGAAAAATGTACTTAACAAACATGCACTTTGTAATTTGGGTATATAATCTAAGGCATTTTCTATAAATAGACACCGTCGTCGTGAGCTTCATCAATTTCTTTGGGTAAATAACTAAAAAGCACTATGCCAGGCTCTGAAAATTAATGCAGAGATCGTATTAAGTCAATATCAATGATTAAGAAATATATACCAAAAACCTAAAAAAAAAATGTTAATTACGCAAACTACCTAAGTTTAAACAAACAAATTATTGTGACCTATTAACGATTACGAATTACAAACAATTGTAAGCTAAAGCAAAGCTCGTAAAATCTAAGGCACACAGTCTGGTCACACAATAAGATCCGTTTGCCATCATTTGCTCAGACATAACTGAAGTTGACATTATGCAAACTGTTATATTGTAACGATTTGCAAACATTCAGATGTATGATGGAAATAGACTCTGATCACATATTTAGTGCAGGATTTGGACTTTGGACCTGTTTTTGACAATAATGCAGAAGAACTCTGTGTGTTTGAGTAAGTAAGTGGTTAAAGTCGCTGAACGCTGCTAGATTTGCTCAAAAGTAAGCGAGAATTGTTTAAGTTTTATAGTATTACGGCCATTTTCTTCAGTGACAAAAAAAAACTATTTTCTCTTGGTAGTACTAAAAAAGGCAGAGGCTTCTAACATGACGCAGTGCACAATAATTGTAGATCACTTGGTTGCACTTAGCTGCTTATTGTAGCTTTGATTGACCACAACATTTAGATTCGTACGAGTACTAGTAAGGTCCTTTTTATTTCGCGACCACAATCATTTTGAGGTCCATATTTACTCGTATTATTTTAAAGCCAATTCTGTTAAATTTCAGAATATTCTTATGGTCCAGCATATCACGTCCCTACACATCACGTCCCTGCACTTGCCCAAGTGTGCGTTGACAACACTAAGCCGAGGACACACGGAGACAACTTGACGCCATCTACGGCACATGCGCGCAATCCAATCTACATCGTAACTGCGTCGGAGCGACTTGCTGCAACTAAACACCTACTGCATGTTGTGGCTTCCAAAATTGACCCTGATCTTGTGGGAGCTGATAAAGAAGAAGGATGTGCTTTGAAGTGTGGGAAAGTTGATTGTGGGGAATTGTCTGATTGGGAAACAAAAATTAAATATAAACTTAGTTATAGTAGTAGCATCTGGGAATCAAATGAAGCATCAAACATTATAGATAAATTCCAAATATCTATAGCAAACTGGCAACCTGGCTAGCCTTAGACTGTTTTAGTTGTTGTTAACTGTCCATCGCTAGTTATGATGAGTGTAGGTAAAATTGTTGATTTGATTAGCCAAAAAGAATTTACTTTTGATATTCCTACAGAGATATAAACTTCGAAAAGTAAAGATACGTATATAGTTCAGTGTAAGTATTGGTTAAAGTTAAAAAGTTGGATCGGCAGAAGTTATTAATCCGAAGCTATATTTCAATCCTGAACTATATAAATATAACAATATTTACTATATAAATAAAATTGCTAACACAAATCTAACCCACTGCCAATATATTTCTAATCAAAATAAGACTCGCAAGTAAGACATTGGGTTTACCAGTATTAATAGCACAGCGTTCACATGAATATACAAATGTAGCCACATCTAATAATAGTATGTGAAAACAGTCATACAGTTAGGAGACAATTGACTAACAAATCTTGGTTAGTCACACTTTAACGAAAGCTTGATAAAGTACAGTACAAAGATCTACCTGTTAAGTTTATTCCTAAATTGCTTATTTAACTTTATGGTTGGCATCAGCTATATATCTCTTTACTATATAATAGTAACTATTAGTTAGTAAAGGGATGATGAAAATGCGAATTAGATATTGTTTATAGGCTATGAATGAGATATAATATATATGGTGACTGGTAATTAGTGAGCGATACTTAAACACATGTTTGTACGCATCACAGACAACTTTTACTATGGGACCAAACCTGAAATCGCGAAAAAAAAATCATCTGCTCCCTACATTTTGACGAATTATGCGAACATGTATGTTCGGGACAGCAGATTTTTTTTTCGCGAATTCAGGTTTGCTCCCTTAGTAAAAATTGTTTGTTATCATGAGTACAAACATTATCGGTCACTAATTACCAGTCACCCTATATAGTTGACTTTGCTTTCAGTTTCCATAAAGTACAGAATAATGATGGCGAAATGAACTGAACGCATTTTGAGACCTCTTAAAATCCAGTTCGAAAGGAGGTGGATTGTAAACTCAAACGAAAATTTGGTACTATGAGTATCGCCAGTTGTAAATAATCATTTAAATAGAGCAACAGATAGTCTAAACGGAGCTTCATAAGTTAATTTCCCAGTAGAACTCCTTCGGCAGGCAACAAGCAACTTTTGAATCAGCCTAGTTTGAGAATATTTCTCCTTGTACCTGGACATGAGCAACCTGCTGGGCAAGAGGCTCGGCTAAATTGAGGTCTAGCACATAAAAATACTTGAAATGACAATAAGGTTGAGAAATAACAACATATTTTAGCGTTGCTCTCGAAATAAACGGCTTTACTTTCAAGTTGTTTGTAAGTAAGACATGTTGTTCGACAACGTAACTTGCGGAGTATCGTGGATAAGTAAGTAATGTTACTGCTACTTATGGCTTTACGACACTTTGTTGTGTGTGTCTTGGACCACAACTCCACAAGTGAGATTGAATACCGCAATGTCCTGCTTATTTGAACGGTGTTAGTGATTGGTGGGTATGCTACTTCTATATTACTTTCTTCTTTACTCGAATTTCACTGGACTTCTCCAGTTCTTTTTTAAAAAATGATTCTTAATTATATTTGAGAATGCGTGGGATCCACTGGTAATCTTTCATGACTATATTATAATATTCTCCTTTACATCTAGCCAAAGCTCATCTATTGTGTCAACGTTTCCATTTCCCTTGCTCCAAACACTCCTAATAATTTAATTTCACGTACTTCATCAACGTTATCACCTATCACTTATTATTTTTATTTATTCTTACAGCTAACTTATACAGGGTTCTTAAAGAATATGAAATTGAATTCATTTACAAGTTTCCGCTGATAAACACCAAAAACAATTTAAACGAAAAAAAAAGGTCAGTACAAAATGCCTATAATATAAATTGGGAAATAAGTTCACTATCGACAATTACAAACTAAAAATCATTTAGATGGAAACAACTACTTTCCGTAAATAAGCTTTTCTCCAAAACACATTATCCAAATCATGTTCACTGAACAGTTTCAAGTGTTAAAACTTCTGCTCGCATGGATTAGAAACGAAAACTCCTCTACCCATATCCCAGTCTACGTGAAAATATTCATAACTCACTGAGATCAGATTGCCTTTTGACGGCACATTAATCGGTCTCAAGTTCTCAAGGAAAACAACATTGGAGATCTAATTACAGATATGTACCACCTTTCACTAAGCCTTCGTGATAATTACTGGCAATCAATGAGATTCTTTATCTGCCTAGTCCTCGTAAGATTATGCGTGAATATATGGGTAACTATTTGTGTAATGTTCTAGTATGGAGTTGGTACTTCCGTAGTGGCTTTATGTTTAATTGATATTAATAATTTACGAGCTTAATGCAGGTTAGTCTTGTCTAGTAGCTTTCAGACATTTATTTATGACTCTTCTAAATCTATCTTGAGAATCGCTGTCAAAAGAAGCACATATGTAGGCTTTTAATATTATAACTGCAAACCAACAGATGATGTTGGCGCGACTATAGGCACAGCTTACCATATTCGTCATAACAGTATTGAGCTTGTACCTATATTTTTTGATCGAGCAGTTTTTACAGGTGCAGTTGCTTTGTTTATTACTAATGCTACTCAGAGATTATTCGTTATAATGTCAGTAACCGTGCCTACACTACAGGACTGAACTACAAATTTAGCAGTTCTCTTTTCAGTTCTGAGAAGAACATTTCACATTTCAAACTAACATTGTAAGTCATAATCATTCATAAGCAAATTAGTAGTCATTCTATTATTCTCTACACTATTCAGAAAATTAGCTTCAGCAGTCTCATAGTCAACATTTTAACTGTTTCTTTCACCGTAAGGTGGTTAATTGCCAGTGTTGAATATATCATTTTGATCTCAGAATAAATCAACTTATAAATTAAATCAGCTTACACATGATTGTACTTTTCTTTTGAACTAATATTATATGTAAAGTAACCTCGTTTATAAGTGCATTCGTTTGGAGTCGTTGCAACATTGAAATCAGTAAAATATCACATGAAAGTTGGCAATGAACGCGATGAGAAAGTTATTACGTCAACTCACTTTGATAATTCTATTTTCATGGATTATAATTCTTGGGACATTAACAGGCTTGGTGATTTTTGGAGATGAGACACGTAAGTTTATGTTTTGAAGAAGATAAGAGTAGATGTTACCTCTAGTTTGATAGATATGAGAAAATACACATTTGGGAAGATTCTATTAAATTATTCAAAGTGTCTACATCAAGACTTGTGTCCGCCAAGGTATTCATGAGCTTTTTTAGATCATTCAAATCCATAAATAAACAAGTACGTAGGTACAAAAATAGACCAAACGGAAAAAAACACATTACCATATGGTCATAAAAGAAATATCATACTAAAAGAAAATAACATTACAAAATAAAATGTAACTTAACAAGATCTGGTTTGTAACATAAGTAGCGAGTTGAACGAGACTGGACGGCGACTCTTGCGCTGGTTCCGAATACGCCCGAGTGTCCCCGAGCACGCCCGAGCCGGTCCGAGGATGAAGATGATGAAAATCGCGGTTATCAACGGGTTTTTGATTTAAATTTACGTCTGGATGAGGAGCTTGAGAAAGTCAGTTAGTTAAAAGATGGCGGTTAGTTATATGCAAATGCTTTTAAGTTGTTCTGAATATATTAAGTGAAGAATTAGTCAATGAACCGAAAGAATAAGTTAACAATGACAAAAACAGTAACGTAGAGCCTTATCATAAAGTAGTCCAAGCTATAATTATCGACAAACATCCCACAAGACAAACAAGAGCAAGACACAAAATTAAAAGAGCTCAAAATTTAGATCAACTAAATTAATCTAGCATAAAAGGTATATGAGATAACCCCACAATTCCCATTGATTAATGATAGAAAAACGCTCGCTGGATAGGTCAAGTGTCAATGTTAACGTCTGCCGACATACCAGACGCTTCCGCGTAATCATATAGCCGTGGTGTTAGCTTACTGCTAGCGTGTGTAGCATAATACTGACTATGCCCGAGTACTTTTAGTTTATTGAATGGGCCGGTACTATAAAGTACATTTTGAGGTGTTTATAATAGTCTGTACTGGTTATTGAATCTGGTGGGCCTTACACGAACGGGTTTAAATTAAGAACTTTCAAAGTTTAGGTGTAAAAGCAGACATGAGTATGATAAACAAAATGTAAGCCACTCAAAAATAATCCCAAGAATATGTTAATCGAAATTCAAAATCATAAGCTACAATTAACTTGAAATTATGAGAAGATTTAAGGCTTGATTCCAATCAATCCAAATGAATCATCAATGAAACCTTCTTCGAACTCTACCTGAAGAACCAACCCAAAAGATATTCGATATTCGAAAAAAACATAATGTTTATGGTCATATTAATGGTCAATTTATGGTCAGTCGGCGCCGACGGCCATATCGAGTTGCGCACAGGTGTTCAGCCGTATTCAAATATTGGAACAATAAAATAAATATTGTTTAACATCAAATTAATTTAAATTAATTATCGAATCGTTTATTTTAATTTGAATGGGTGCTTTTGGGTTCCGTTGATTTTTAAACGAGTTTGGTACGATATGCTCTCAAGTTCTATGGAGTTTGGTTTTGGATGTTCACTGGATCAGAAAATAACTCTACGGGTGACAGAAGAGGTAGCTGTGTGGTGAGGTGCTTAGCCAAATGTGTTTTATCTTTTGGATCGAATTTACCACATTATCGATTGGACTCTTGCTGATCACCAGTCAAAGCTAAATACCATTATGATTATATTCTCCAAAATTAACTCGAGCTATGCTCATAACAATATATTATAATAGACATAATAATATGAGAATCATTGAGTTCAGCAACCCGACATCACTATGGGGTCAAAATTCATTAGACTTTGTACCCATTGTCACGTCATTAGTCCTTATATTGTGTACTCTTAAATAAGAGCTTTGTGGAGAACGACGACAAATGAAAACTCTGAAAGTAATAATAGTTAGGAGTATTTTGAAACTATCAAATAATTAAATCGACTAGCTATTGTGAGTAAATCATTGGTTATATTTGATTAAATTATTGTATGCACCCTGGGAACGTCATTTAATTTATTATTAATGTCTTCTCCATCTTGTACTGTTGACTAATGATTGAAATATTGTTATAACCACCACTCTTGAAAAGGAATGGTGACTACACTATATGGGATGCAAGCACTGGTTTCATCCTCATAGAACAATATTTCTATAATACCATCATTATTTTCCAGACCTTGTCCCATGTTATTTGGGATCGGTGCAACACGTTTTTAGGGTTCCGTACCTCGAAAGGAAAAACGGAACCCTTATAGGATCACTCGGGTGTCTGTCTGTCCGATTTTCTGTTTTCAATCAAATGACCGACCGAAGTTGAAATTAAGTACACGTATAAATTTCAGAGACCCAAAGACGCACGTGTAACGTAAATAAATGATTTTTGAATATATGTGTAGAGGTCAATTTTGGGGGATAATAAGAAAATAAAAAGTAAAGTTTTGCAAACTGTATCGTGTGATATATCAAATGAAAGGGCTTACTGTGAGGGTCTCAAGTATATTTATTGTATAATTTTGAATTATATTATTTTTAAGTTATTTAAGAAAATAGACGAAAATTGACCATTCCATCTCCGAAACTACTGAGCCTAAAATTTTGAAAAAAAAAAAAAACAGAAAGTAGTTCTATACCTATTGATTACAGGAAAAGCTATAAGAAGTATGTGGTCTTAAAATAACCTGGTAAATCTCTCAATATTGTGCGTACAAACTGTCATTTACAGTTGGGATGTATGGGAGAACATGTTTTTCAACTACAATGTTAAGTTTGTTGTTTGGGTTAAATTCATCTGAACTGTGGAACCCTTCATTGTGCGTGGTCCAACACGCACTTGGCCGGTTCTTTTTCAACTCTCCCCTGTAAACCGCCACTCTATCATTCACCAGGGTTCTCTTTTATATCATATTTTCTATAATATTAATTTTGTTAGTCAATAGCTCGTAAGATTACTTATGGGAACTAGTCTAACCAAGTTATCCTCATTTGACTTATCCATATTTCGTTCTTGTTCACAAGAAAGGAATTATTTTCTTATGCAATATTATTTCTTTCTAAATCGTCTCTCCGTGAAACATGAGATTCCAGGGGCTAGTATAAATCTTTGGGTTCATTCGATTAATTGAGTCTGGTCAAACTACGCTGGGGTCGGTGTATTTGATATGCAATATTGTTTTTTTATAAGTTTATCTTAGACATTTCATATGCAATATTGTTTTTTTATAAGTTTATCTTAGACATTTCTGACATCAGTGAAACATCGTGAGGAAACTTGGACTTATAGTTAATGGAAGTCTGAAATCGGCAACCCATCTTGAGCAAGCATGGTGCTTCTCTGTATGAGAAGAGGCCTTTGCCCTGATTTAGGACAATAATAGGCTTCTTTATTATTATAATGTAACACTGGGTTCAGTTTGAGTACGGTTTACATGAAGAAGTTCCTAGGATATGTTCAGCGGGCACCAGCTCTTTAAATAATAAATGTAATTTGGTACTTAATTTCCTTTGTACGTGGCGTGATGAATAAAATCTTGAACCCAGCTTAGCACAAGTGAACTACTTGACTTTTGCAAGAGAACACTTACATTGTAAGTGAGTTTGTAACCAGAGCAACGAATAACATGGTTGCATAATATATGGGTATGCAAATAATATATTCGCGACTAGCGTTTGTATTTTGTTTCAGTGAGAAGCTCGTGGCTAAGTAATAACGGCCGCACGGGTCGATCCATCGGGTTAAGCTACGCTTGTCGGAGTTGGTCCGTAGATGGGTGACCATCTTTACATACCGAGACTTCTCCGTGCCTCGGAAAGCACGTTAAGCCGTTTTTCCCGGCTGATTCGTGGATCTTTGACAGTCGTTACGGGTCGTCAGAAGCCCGAAAGTCTGACAACCAGTCTTACCAAGGGGTATTGTATTACCCAGTAACTGGGTTGTGGAGGTCAGATAGGCAGTCGCTCCATGTAAAATACTGGTATTCAGCTGCATTTAGTTAGACTGGAAGCCGACCCCAACATAGTTGGGAAAAGGCTAGGCAGATTGGTTGATTGATTTCAGTACCAAGTATTCTATTTTCAAATATTATGTAGATTTTAGGAGTACGAGTATTTTTCCGAAAAGGTTTTATTCTATGCAGTCCCTAGTAAATTTATCTGTCTTTTATTTTGAATACAATTCATTTAACATATTAATTATTGACTTATTATGTAAATTGTTTAATATTATTAATTTTGACTACACCTGTGCATAAACTATATCAGTTTTTTTTTTCTATATAAGTCATTAAAAAGTAGTTAAGTAGGTTTAAAAGCTTTGATTATTAGTTGAAATATGATATTGTGAAATTGGTTAAGATTTTCGTAATGCCAATATTTAATAGATAAGTTAATGTCTTGGTACTAGTTAAAAAAACCGCACAGTTTGACATCAATTAAAAACATATTAGTAATACATTGAGACTGATGACTGTCACGAGCAAAAAACCACACATTAAAATAAATAGATTAACGATCACATAATGCTCGTTTAGGTACAATAAGCGTTAAAGGGAAAATAAAATGTATTTTAAAACATAATTATCATTTAGAGAAATAATAATAATCTCAGGAAGTTAGGATGAATTTAGGAGAGCTAACCCATCTCAAATAAAAAAAAAATAGATAAACTAAATGAAAATAATTAAGTAGGTATACTTTAGAAAAGTGTTTTGTGTTAAAATGGCACTGTTGCACAAAAGTTGTAAATTTACGAGTTAAGTTTGCTAATTTTACGGACGCAACACATGAAGTTGAATTAAATTTAAATATGTGATATGGGTATCACATCGTAAAATTAATGTATTTAATATACTAAAAGTTAATGAAACGCTTCCCTTCACTTATTAACGGTATCTACCGAGTTGCCGATCAAACTGAACCATTTTGTAAAGTTTACATATTAAATATAACTGTGCTTGACTTACTAACGGTTTTGCAAGAAATCAACTAAAATAAAATTAAAATAATGCTGGCTTATTAAAACACTAACATAAAAAAAAACCAAGCTGTCATGTTCAAACTTAGAATGATTTTTAACGACAGCTTATAGGAGTACTTGATTTGACAGCTCTAAAATAAACATGTTTTATCTCTGTCTTACTTTACTACAAAGAAAAACATAGCAATTTAGCTTGCGTCTTACAGAAAGAGGTACACATTGCATAAAATCCAGGTACAGCCAGGTAGATAATCTAAGGTAGTATGTTCGGTTACACGTGCGGGCTGGCTAGGGGTCACCATCGTTCGATAAGTGAAGTTATTCCTGGAAGGACTGAGACCAAGGAGCGGGCGAACGTGTGGGGTCCGAGTGCGTTGATGTCTTTTATAAGAACGCTAAATATAAATCTATTTGCACTGATTTTTTGAGATGAATAAATTGCTTTTTGTTGGGTGATGGGTATGTTTGTTAATTTTAGTATTTATGGATGAAATTATTATGTTGTTTTTTTACAGGGCTAAATAATTGAGCTTTATTGTATGATGAAAATCGCGATTTCTTGCTATATATTGCAGTGACCACATCTAAAATTAAATTGAAAAGGCTGTAATCAACCGGGGGCTTGCTTCAAACTCACGACCCTCGGCAGTCCTTACTTGAAACCATTGCGCTGTTGCCGTTTATAAACTCCAGCATATTAGTCACACAAACATTTGGTTTGACGGGCTATAAATCTTTGACTTCTTAGCCCCGTACGGCTCAGTCGTAATGTACGCACAACGATATACCCCGCTAAACTTGCCCAGTATAATCTGACCACTCTTTGTACGCCACCCTATTCGATATGAGGTCAGATTACACTGGAAATGTATTACTTGATGTGTCGTTGAATTTACCAATATTTATGGACGCTGAAGTATGTGCTGAACATTTGAACCTCGTTCATTTTATTGTTCTTACAGCAACTTGATTATTTGTTTATAAGCTTTACGATTTATAGCCAAACGGTTTTTAGAAGAATACCGTCATGGGTCTAAAACATAGCTATTCCCAACAGAGAGGGAACTAGAGAGCAATCTTCAGGCATCGCCAAACTTTAAAGAAGGCCTCTAAAATTGTATTTGTTAAAACCTGTGGATTACGAAATAAATAAACTTAAAAAATTAATAAACTTATTAAATTACTTTAAAGTATTCGAGACGATTCCGTGCCGAATGGTACATCAATCAATGTTATTGAAGGATATCTCTAAACGCTGTTCACCAATCTAAACCCAAATAGTCAGTTAAAACCAAATAGACGGGTTACTTTTATTCCCCCCGTTTTTGTTTCTCCCCAAAACTTATAATAAATAATAATATCGTTTAATTATATTTTCGAGTCCTCCCGAAATTTAAAAATTAAGTTCCTACTAAGCGAGAAAGTGCAACCACCGTAATGTTATTTTATAAATTTACATCTGTTGGTTGTTGATATAAATAATTTAGAATTATTTTTTAACGTGTTTTATATTTTTAAAGGTAAAAATGTTAGTATATATTCAAGAAATCTGTGATTATAGTAATTGTGAAGAAATTAATATTGTAAAACTGACGAAAGCTTCACAGCTTTTTGTTTGTGATAATGTACAATAATTTGATCTGAAATAAACAAATTTAAGTATTAATAATCGCTTAGTACTTTTTTCTTTGACTGTACCATGTCGACTTTCAGTCGACTTTCAGTCGACGCAGGTCTCCTAAGGAAGGTTGTTGTAGGAGTCATGATAAGAAGACCTCATGCAGGTAGGTTAGTTATTTACCGGGTAGTAAAGGGGCAGGGGTTAAAAATAATTTTTAACCCCTGTAACTGTCTTACTACTAGAGGCCTCTTCACGATAAGACGATCATTTGAACGTTTCCCACTTGTTAGCAAATTTCAGAATATATTCAGTTTTCTTAATTTACCTTTATCTTAAGTAAGGTTAACCAAAATTTGATTTACTATTGTCATTACTATCCCACTAAGACAAAGCCAAAGGCTCTTGTTCAGTCTCCTAATTTTTCTAGTAAATTATGGATAGAATTTTATTATGGTTAGAACTCTTTACTATCCCTGCCCATAGATATGAACTCCATTCTCTCATGTTAGAACGCCAAGCCCAGGCAAAATATTTTTGTCGCAGTTAAAGCATCTTTTATGTAGGTACAGGGATATAACGTTTGTTTGTTTTATTCGTTATTTTACTATTTACTTTTGAGGTAAGTAGTTCTAGACGCGGAATCAAACGTGTGTGAGTAAATTCTTCATGTCATATGTCTGGAGGCTTTACAGCGCTAGGCTAGGTATATGTGCTATTATATTTATCATTTTTTTTATTTATAAAACACTCATTAATACATTAAATCTGTTTACAGTATCAATTGTTAGTTTACTACTTGGATAGGCAGTAAGTAAATAGAAACAGATTATTTGCACTAAAAATTGTGTCGTAGAGGTAAAAGTAGTGACATTATAAAATGTACGATTAGTCAGTTTTGACCTGCACTTAAAACTTCTACCAAAATTGGCATAGCGCATACAATGGATGAAAATAAGACAAAAAAAGATAACAATTTCGAAGAAATTACAAAAGCATTAGAAAGGACAGGTATGTATCTTAGCTAAACAGTAACAGTTATTGCGTCATCCGATGACGTCACACAGAGAAAGGTGTCAACACACGATCATGATCATGACAAAACAGATCCCTCTAGTGCACTCCATAATCGTACAGATATTAACTAATTATACAAATATATCAAAGAATTGAATATATACAAATACATGTAGTAGCTGATAATGCAAATAACTATATCCAGGAAGGATGAAAACACTATTGTTCTATAGGTACATCTCTGCCTAACCTTTCGGGGATAAGAAGCATGTTGTTATGTATATTTTGTTATGGAAACAGTATCCATGGCTGTGATAACATTGGGATACCGAGAGGAAAAAAATTGGATGGGTAATGTGATTTCTGATGCAATAAACGTTGAAGTAAATTGAGACAATGCCTAGGATATATCTGTAGGTAATAGTGTTATGAAGAATCTCTCAACATTGTAAGATGTGTTTTTGTAAAGTTTATTCAATAATCTTTCATCCTATAGGATTAATATTTGTGCTAAGCCTCAATGCTGATGGATTGGATTAGAATATTCTTCATGCAATGTTGGTTGACAGCTTACATTGTCTTTAGGTAGTTTTTATTTCATTTCCGTTTCTTATCATGTTTCCTATTGATATTTTCTAATGGGAGTATGAAGATCTAAAATTGTATCTAGGATCAGAAATATACCAAAGGAATCTCACATGTCACATCTGAAATTCATAGCATTCCCTACTTCACCAATTCTAAGCATATTGGTTGTTTAATGATTTAAGATAACTAAACATCGACTTTCGTTTTTTATTTACTCAAGTTTGGTATGTTTTCACGTGAGCTCAGCCTCTTGCATGACTAAACCATACGTATATCTGCTTATCCCATAAGTGGTATCAAGAATGATATTTACTTTTTGCACGTAACAGATAACGCGATAAAAATGACACAATTTTATCAATGGCAACAATATGTTTGAGATTAATTATCTGCGGGTCGTCTATGTGTAAGGAGTCCTTGAAAGATTCTGTATACATTTTGTATTTAGAAAGAATTTGGAAAGATATTAAAGAAATTCAAAAGTGCTTGTTCAAAATATGTATTGTTGATCCGTTTCTAGCATTTTCAAGTAAAATTAAACAGCCAATAAGATTATTAGGTTCATAATCCGATAAAGTTATATCTTCCGATAATGTTTATGTAAGAGATCAAGATAAGCCATTTCATCAACGATGTGATGACTGATCGTATGATACATATTTCGTAAGTAGGAGCAATCAATGATTCTCAAGCATGGATTATATTATATCAACTTAAATTTCAATCTTAACTTTATGCTCAGGAGCATTTTCTCAAATTAGGATAGGTACAAATGCGGAGAAGCAATCAATGAAACTTTATAAAATAACAAATCTAATGTTGAGAAACACTGCAAACGCACCTCCAGCACTCACTAAACTTTAAAGCAAACATTATCAAAAAAGATACATCCACATATTGCCACTATCACCATCCCTGAATGTCCACTTGGAACCATATTGAGAATTTTGTTTGCAAACAACTTATAAATTGTTAAATAAGAACTGTCGGCTTACTTGGAACTAAGTTAATATCACATGAACCAATCCAGCATCCAATTACACACCGGTTCCGACTGGACATCCACAAAGGACAAAACGAAAAAAATTGCAGAATTTTTTTTTCTTTTTTACTCACTTTTTTATTCCGAAATGCGAACAACACTACACTGACCGTAAGCAAGCGTAAATTTTATTGAGCGAACGAATGTAGCGCGTCCCGTTTGATACCGGCGTGCGTTCTGCCTCACGTACGTTTCGCGTTTGGCCTTTCCGCTTCACGCTTGACGTTTTTATGGATCAGTCAACGCTGTGATTGGTTGAGACGACGAGCCCGTCGCTACGTCACACGAAAGCCTTTAGGGCTCACGCAACCGATAGATTTTTACTACAGTTTGGCAATTTGACTAGAGTCGTAGCACAGTGCGGATTGGTTTGGTAGAGAAGTGAGCTTCACGTTTGAGCTTTCGACCGATATTTTTATTTTATTGCAAATCATATTAAAATTATTAGGTACCTATATTTAATTTCTGATTATCTAAAATTAAAAAAAAAAACAGCGCACGGATTTGTAACTTGAAAAAGTTTGCATGTCCTACTTATAGATAGATTTCTATAACTTTGCACACTTTTTTCCGACGCTTAATTTACTCTACAGTAAGTAGAGAACTAGAAGTCTAAACTAATTCTAATTAACACGTCTGGTTTATATCATTTGGATGATAAACACGCCCCAAATCAACACTACAAAAGTAGAAGTCCAACATCTTTAATTTAGAATTAAAATCCTCACAATGCACGACAAAAAAATCCAATCTGAAATTAGACCGTCATACTTTATACCAGTGTCGGGCACAAAAAAAAAACCATAGACAAACTAATTTTATGAAAAAAACTTTTAAAAGGACTTACCCAAGTGTTATAACAAAACTTTTATTCGGCAAATCCACACAGTAGCACGATCACTAACGTCTTTCTGATGCTCCCCGCACTAAGCGACTAACGTTCAAACTGTGTGCGTTGTCTTGCGTGTCTCTGAAATACGCGAGTACATACATCGCGTCCTATTGTTTGTCGAATATACGTGTATTGTGAGCTGCACTTGTGTGTGTTTGTGTTAATTAATTTGTTTTTATTTTTTGTCTTGGCATTTTAAATTTTAATAATAACGATCCGTGAGATGCATGCAAATCATTTTGTGTTTTAACGAGTAGGAATTAAAATTTAAAACGATCTACTTATTTTGATAGTTGACCAAGTATAAAACTGTGATCATTTAAATCTAAAAATAAAATTCCAGGCTTTAAAAATTATTTTTGTCGTCTTTTTCCAAGTGCATTTTTAAAATTGTGCTATTAAAATTTTGAGTCTATACACTAAAGCAGTCGAAATAACCAATAAATTCGGTCCTTACGTCCACATTTACAAGCGCGAGCGGAGGCACGAACAAAAGCTAGTCATTGTTCATAATTAAGTAAGATGAGATGATGCACTAAGCGTCTGCATTCTCAGGCAATTAAACGAAACTACCCACTGTGGCGTCAGTAGATATGTCTGAATAAAATCGAGCGTCGGCGGTCGCCGTCGGACTTGAGAGCGTTGGGCAGTGGTTTCGGAAAACTTAGGTAGACCTAACCGGAGAACCACATCACTTTTTAACGCTAAATGACGTTGGGTTTGTATAAACCCAATTTCTACTACCAAGTAAACTGGTCAAGTCGGACTCGCGCACCGAGGGTTCCGTACCATCATATAGGGTGTCTCAATAAGAGTGCACTTTTTAAATTTATTGTAATTTATTTTTCGTACAAGTGGCTACTCTGAAATTTTACAGCTGTCACTTATGATTGTTCCCATTATTAAAAATGGAGCGCTACACAAAAGACGAACGCGTTATTATTGTGAAAACTCATTTCAAAATTATTACTTTACAAAGTAGATATGTTCCGATTAAGAATGAAATAAAATATCCGGCAAATGACCCCCGTTTTCGATGACTTTCTGAATGAAAGAAATCGCACGGCGTTAAATCGCATGATCTTGGTGGCCAGTTGACATCAGAATTTCGTGAGATGATTTGGTCTGGAAATCGTTGCTGCAATAAATGGATGGTTTCATTCGTGGCGCGGCAGGCGGCGCCGTCTTGCTGATACCACATCTCATCTTGATCCATGCCGTCCAGTTGATGCCACAAGAACTCCGTTATCATGTTCCTGTAACGATTGCGAGCGGTCTCAGCTTCCCCATTTTTGAAATGGGTTTTCGCAATGATAATGCATTCTTCTTTGTGTAGCGCTCCATTTTTAATAATCGGAACAATCATAGGTGACTGTAAAATTTCAGAGTTGCCACTTGCACGAAAAAAAAAATACACGAAATTTAAATAGTGCACTCTTATTGAGACACCCTTTATATAAAAAAAGTGTGCTATTTAGAGACATCGTTTTATTTTTCCTGTAATCTTTACATAAACTTCTTAAACATTTTTTATCAAAAGCAACGGCCTAAAAAAATAAAATATGTTTGAGAATGTGTAGTTCTGTTTCATATGATACCTCACATGCCCTAGTAGCCCTACTTCGAACTTTTAAGACCCCTTTCAGTCCCTGTTGCAAAAAACAAATACACATTTTTATTACTAAAAGCAGAGGTTTTACATCCACCTATTGTCATCCCTGGATCAATCTATCAAAGAAAAGAGAGGAATCTCTAATCTTTCTTGAAATAGCCAAATTTTTGCAGGAGTGCAAATATAAAGGCAATGATTAGATTCAGAGAATTTTCTCGGAACCGATAACGCAGCCTTCGGTGTATCGCACCATAATCTTCTTTGTACAGTCATGCACGGAGGTTACACAGTGTCAAAGCAATTTTGTAATTATGTTGTGTATTTGTGCTTAAGTTTTTTTCCAGGGTGATTGAAAGATTAGCCCACTGGCACTATGTGTTGAAGCGGGAGGGCACAACAGTACCATAAGAAAAAATAAACTTTTAGATATGGCACCCAAAATTTACAATAAACTACCTAAACACATCATGGAGATTAAAGATATAGATCTATTTAAAACCAAAATACACGAATTTTTAGTTGCGAAATGTTACTATCATATTAATGAGTATTTAAATGAAAGATGCGAGGCCTGCTACATCCGATTTACTATGTTAAGATGCATTTTTTGTCATTTCATTATAATATTATGAACTTGATTAATATAGTTATTTGATTTATTAAGATTATGTAATTGTGATTTATTAAATTTAGACATTATTGATAGTTATAAATTGTACTACAATATTTGCAAACCCATGTGATGGTAAAACATGGAGAACTTTATTATAAGGAAAAATATCTATGTATCTCTGACCCATGTTTGCAAATAAATAAATGATTTATTTGTTATATTTTCTACCTAAGCGTACCGCTTATTTATCGTTGCTTGGTAAATATCAAGGCGGTCTTTTAAGAGTCACCAGCCAAAATATGGTTTCAGTATTTTTAAATCACATGTTCATTTTTTTTTCGGCATTATTAAACTTTAAGTTACTAAATATAACAAAAAAAAAAAAAAAAACTTATGGTAACACCCACAGCTTAGAAAAAAAAAGCTTATACCGAGTAATAACATCATGGGAAATTAATGGTGTTAGTTTATGATGTCTCATCCTGTTAAAACCATATAATATTGAAATGTAGGTGTGTTTCGGGCAAATATAAGAAAAGCCAACCTTTCCTTTTAGGTCATGATAAGAAAGAAAATGAAAATTATCAGTAGTGATCACTCAAAGTATCAGTATTAGTTATCAGGCAAATGGAGAACCGATTACATAGGCGCCTGTAGTTCAAGATGCAGATAGATAAGTAGCGATAAAAGAAAATACAGACACTCTAAGAGTGTCTTTAAAGATATTGCTTAGTGGCGCCACTGAAACATGACGTGACTCTATGAGACTCGCCCTCTTTTAGAAAACCGAACTTTATCACTTTCAATTAGTAAACTATTTTAACTTTAGGTCAAGTCAACGTAGTAAGCGTCATCATCGTATTTTTTAATTGCCTACATCCACCCTAATTACCACATTTAATAGCCCACTAACACGTATGGCAAGGCAATATAACGAAAGGTCCAACTCGGCGGATTACCCTATTGATATTTTCTCCATGAGTTTTGCTTCATACAGGCGTTCACTATGTAAACAGAGCGAAGAGTGCACGTCAATATAGCTCTAATTGGTACGTTTTGTAGTGTTCCAGATTTAGGTTCGCTAGACACACTTTTTATTGTTCTCCGTTGTCTCTAATATTTCATAGATTAAAGTCATGCATACCTGTTATTTGCATGGTTACTAAAATGCCTTCATTTTTATGTTATTTAATTTGAATTGTAAGTGACTGTGCTGTTGGTGTGCTTATTTTTAAATAAATAAATAAATAAATATAAAAGGACCGGTAAGAAGTCAGTAAGAAGTGCATTATACTCTAATCCCCTTATTAATAAACTCGGAATAAACTTCCACCAAACTCAAACCTATTGAATTTATGGTTAAACTTTTATTAATATGTGACTGTCCACGAGAAAAGGTACCTTATGGTCGTTGGCACTTACGACATTGTGCTTATTACAAGCTAAGTAAACTGTACGATTTGTATTTCTGAACGGCTTAAGCGCCGATGACCATAAGGTACTTTTTCATGCGGATTGTCACATATTGCTGTAACTTAAACCCGCACCCTAATTGCGTAATACACTATCAATCAGAATCTGAATCATTTTGAAGCAAATAGCTAATTCATTGCTTCATATGTTCGAAAACTTTTTTTGCTCTCCAACATAAATAACGCAATCAATGTTGCTGAACTGTCAAAATGAAACCGATTCCGATTGGATTGGTGTTACGCAATTAATAGTGTGCCGGGTGTATTTTCAAGGGGTAAAAGCATTATTCTGTAAACCAAACTCGCACTTAGGTCACTTCACTTGACACTAATGTTAAGACACACAACTAGTGTAATTACATTAGCAGCAGCCCTTACCTACTTCACCTAAGTTTCGTCACAGACTTTACAGAATACAGCACCATACTCAGAGAGAACACGGGTACGTACCTATATTAAGAAGTGACTCGCATGAAAATCATGCGTTATATGCACATATATCAACAAAAAAACCCAAATATTGTGAAGTCGCCGAATTACTTGCGATAAGGGAAACTTTAGCTATAGTAAATTCCTTTTCAAGTACTTCATGATTATATTTTATACTGTGTCTATAATGATATGTGTACGTATATACGTATATTTAATTATCTATCATTTTTACCAATCGCAGTCTCATCAATGTCAGCAAGATACATAAAAATATTACCTAACACTATAAACACACATACATGCAAATACATACAACTCAATCATACACACACCCTTATGTACATTAACATCCCCACTTACACTCCTCCACATTCACACACTCTACTACACGTGCACACTCACAGTTCAACTCCGTTTAATAAATTCCTTTACTCTTAGTTTAATCTTTTGAAATTATTTGATTGTACTTTCAAACAGGTTTTGTGCCATGATTTTGTATACTATATAACACACTTCTTAGTAAAAGGTTTTCGGTAGCACAGTGACAGCAGAACACTGACTCCTGAGTCACAGGATCTCCTAGTTTGGGAGTCAGGGTACTCTATCTGTATGACCTTTATTCACAGAAATTCATGCGACCTAGTATTTAAGCATTGTTTAAGGTTTTTGTATAAATAAAGATTTTTATTTTTTTTATTTTATTTATTTATTATCAATTGATAGAATTCTGTGATCCTTTAGATCATTGCTCATTTCTTCAAGAGAGTCCATTATTGGAATGTATGATCCTGGACCTACCAAGGAAGGGGAAACTCAGATACCTACGCCATTTTCATCTTGTTTAAAAGATTGTGGTCACTATTCTTAATTCACAACTACATGCGGAATCAGAACACAAGCAGCCAAAATATTTATGTTTAATAAACAAGATTAGGACACTTATCAGATAAGAGTATCGTTACGTAGGTTATGTATGTGTTGATATGTGACGTAAACACATGTGACTAATTTGTTCAAGTAAATAAAGGGGAAGGTACATCCATTGGAGGTAAAGAAATCATTAAACAAGAAGAATGAGCTATATATGTTAGACGAAATGTTTGCCAAGAAGAAATTGGCATTACATAACATAATATTATATAGATAGTATCTACAATGGTAATAAAACAATTAAAATAAGATTAGGAAGGAATGCTAAAGTTGCTGCTCAACAGTTGAATAAAATTTTCGAATGGACAAATCATTTGTATAATGCCGATGACGATGATGATGAACCAGTTTTAAAAAACGAAACCGAATCGGAAATACCGAAAAACATAAAAAACGGATTTAACACAAATAGGATATCCAATACCGAATTAGTCAGAAGCACTTACAACCATTAAACTAATTTTTGAACATAAAAAAACTCGTTAGAAAATATCTACTCACCGAAAACCGCAAATTTTAATAATTTTGGCTTGTTTGGGTGGTGAATCATAAAGAAGCGTCGACCGTGACTTTGAACGACGAACAAACCTGACCGTGACGGTACCACGGAAGCTAACAGGGTCATCAACACGTTATTTCATGTCTACGGGAGTAATTAGTTTAACTTTTACTTAATTAACGTCTGTAGACCTGAATACGATACCGTATCTTGATGTTTCAATATAGCTTCTGGTCACATTATCCTTTACTTTTGAAAGATTAACAACTAAAACATTTATGCCGCAGCAATAGTTTCATATTACTAAAGTAAGGTAGAGGGATCAAATAATATTTCACCAAATCAATGCAATGCTGCTATTTATGTATTCAGCTCAACCAACATTCACCGAATCTGAGAAATGATGCTTTATTATAAACACATTTCCATTTCAACTGTTCAAAGCGAACGTGCACTATTTTAAACCTACATTTCACAGACTGCTTTTATGATTTTCTGACATTAGTATGTTTCGAGTTGTTCCAATGAGTCGTGAGAACTTTGTATCGTAGGGATTGTCAGTTCACTGGGCCGAGTGATCACAGAAAACTATATGAAAAATGACAATCGCACTGTAAAATTGTCGCAGATTTTACCGTGCAATGGCATATATGAATTGCGTGGCACGCTATTAAACAGTTCAACAACATTCATTTCGTTATTTACGTTGTAGACCAGATCTTACTGTGGTTGTAGAGCAAGCAAATTTTTCGAACATATGAAGCAATAATAATATAATAATAATAATAATATCCTGGGATATTTTCACACACGGTCATCTGGTCCCAAACTAAGCAGAGCTTGTACTATGGAAACCAGATAACTGATATACTACATATACTACTTTTTTTTGTAAATACATACTTATATAGCTAATTACACCCAGACTCGGGACAAACAGACATATTCATGTACACAAATGTTTGTCCTGGATGGGAATCGAACCCACGACCTGCGGCGTGATAGGTGGTATCTTAACTAACCACGCCAACTGGCCTGTCAATAGATTAGCAATTTGCTTCAAAATGATTCAGAATCCGTTTGATGTGTTACGCAATTGGGGTGCTTCATTTAGCAAGCCACTGAAGCCAGTTTGAACAGGGGACTTAACTTGCACTCTTATAGCAGGCCAATAGACAAAAGCAAGGTGTTATGTGAAATGTTAGGCGATTCTGAGCCTTGTACCGTGTGTGAGTTGTCAACTATGACTGTGACCTGACCCGTATTACAGAGCCTCACTCAAGACTCAAGCATTATAAAACTAGCTTCAACCAGTTTTAAGTAAAGCTTGAGTCCTAAAACTGCCCTTAAAACAGTTATGGTATGGGCTTCGGACGATTATATCTATCGATAAAACACAATCAGAACAATCGCCAATAAAAATGTATTAGAATAGAAATAGAACCTTTGACCGATAATATGCAACCGCCGCGCCGCTAAACTTCACAGTCTCACGTATCAATCATTGTTAGGCGACGCTGATATTAATCTAGAATCTAGATTATAGCAGATATATCAGTGAATCATATCGCTGTATTTTGGAGATCATGTTTGAGTATATTTTCTTGATAATCCATGAGGAAAAGATGGATTTTATCTACATCATGCGTTTTGGCACTCCCCTGATCATGGCGGGGAAGATATTAAAATGTTGAATTGAATTATTTTAGCTTTTGAAAAAGCTTGACCACATTTTCGTTCTGTATTTGTCTTCGTCATTTTATCTCGTTATTTAAACAGTTTTATGAATAGGCCTCAGATAAGCATTTGGTGTAGATTTATCAAAAAGTGCTTGAAAATGTTTATTAATAGTCACTAAGTAATTTTAGTTTAGTCAGTAAAAAGAAAAATCAATTTAATTCGCCGTTTAATAAAAGATTAAAGACAGTTAAATATAGGTGATTCGGGTAATTCCAGAGAACACCACAGGGAACTATCCTAGGTCTCTCAGTGTTGACCACTACAATCTTGTTGTTCTATACAAACTAATCTGTATCATAATCCAGTTTGTTGTTAAATAATCCTTGATCCTATGATAAAAGAGATAAATGTTATTCTGTTGAGTGATATTAGCATTATCAAAAATTTACTTAAAAGAGGTAAATCGATAAAAACCGTCATTATTTACCATAGTGTCATACCTAAATGAATAATTTCCTCATTCCAACTTGAAATAAAACAAGGAAACACGGACCAGGTTATTTTTATCTGATAAGAATGTGTAACACATTAATTTTGTAACACAATATAATAGTTGTAGATTTCCGGAAAAAGTCTTTGAACTACCTATGGAATTTTTTAGGATTTTATTTAATAACTGTATCTATGTAGGATATTTGGAAGATCTTTGTTTTTGTTAAGACTGTCTGTAGGAAGCAGCAATAGTTACACATATTTATGAACACGAGTATCTAGAAGTGTAAAGATTTAGCTAGGAAAGGAATGGCCCTGAATGAAGATACTATATATATACGTAGATACGAACGTGGCTAAGTAATAACAGCCGCATGGGTCGATCCATCAGGTGAAGCTACGCTTGCCGGGGTTGGTCCGTAGATAGATGACCATCTTTACTAACCGAGACTCCACATGCCTCGGAATGCACGTTAAGCCGTTGGTCCCGGCGGTCATTCGTGGATCTTTGACAGTCGTTACGGGTCGTCAGAAGCTTGAAAGTCTGACAACCAGTCTTACCAAGGGGTATCGTTTTACCCAGTAACTGGGTTGTGGAGGTCAGATAGGCAGTCGCTTCATGTAAAATCAGTGTTCAGCTGCATCCAGTTAGACTGGAAACCGACCCCAACTTAATTGGGAAAAGGCTAGGCAGATTGATTGACGAGCGCTAAGTAAAGAATACATGAAACTACTAAAATTAGTAATGAAAATAAAGAAAAGGATGACAAGAGGTTAGCTAACTTGTTAACTTGAGAGTACAATATAACAATATGTATAGGGTGTCTCACAAAGAGTGCACTATTTAAATTTCGTGTAATTTTTTTTTCGTGCTGGTGGCAACTCTGAAATTTGACAGCTGTCACCTATAATTGTTTCGATTAAGTATGGAATAAAATATCCGACAAATGGCGCCGTTTTCGATGACTTTTTGACAAAGATGTGGCTTATGTCACCGATAACGCGTTGGATCTCGGCCTTGAACTCAGGAATTGTTTCTGGTTTATTCGGATAAACTCGAGATTTCACAAAACCCCAAAGAAAGAAATCGCACGGCGTTAAATTGCATGATCTTGGTGACCCGTTGACATAAGAATTTCGTGAGATGATTTGGTCTGGAAATCGTTGCTGCAATAAATCGATGGTTTAATTCGTAGGTGGCGCCGTCCTGCTGATACCACATCGCACCTTGAAAACAAAAGTGGCGTTATACAAAAATTAAAATTTTTCAGTATGTCCATTTAAAGCGTTTTTTACGCAGCATTTTGGTCAATGTCTTAGCAAATAAGTGAAATAAAAGACTGCAGTTTGACGATCTTACTTTAAATCATGTAAGTAGGTACTGAAAATGCCAGAAAATTATGGAGTTATTTAGAAAACATAATTTTGATAATGCCACTTTTGTTATCAAGGTGCGACATGTCGTCCAGATCCATGCCGTCCACAAGAACTCCGTTAACATGTTCCTGTAACGAGTGCGAGCGGTCTCAGGTTCCCTATTTTGAAATGGGTTTTTACAATGATAACGCGTTCTTCTTTTCTGTAGCGCTCCATTTTTAATAATCGGAACAATCATAGGTGACAGCTGTAAAATTACAGAGTTGCCACTTGCACGAAAAAAAAATTGCACTCTTATTGAGACACCGCACACACACTCTTTATATACAACGTCACATATTTACTTTGACATCACACAACTATACAAGTATAATTTATTTCATTCTAACCAACGACTTATATAGAAGGTAAATAATGGTAACCATGCTGACGACTCATCGTTCTAACGTCTAAAACAATTTCATTGCGGCGCGATTCACGGTGCCAATATCATCATTCATATACACATATATAGAGAATATTTTACGAATCATCCCATGAATCACGATGGCGTTTCAAAAGGCATTTCTATGACCAGCATCTTTTTAAAAATATTTATTGGTTCATCGCCCTTCTTATTTGCAGCTAAATGGTTTATTGATTAAGGGCTGATTTTTCAATAGTCAGATAACTTTTATCTGAAGAATAAATATGACAGTTTGATGACATATTTTCTACACAAAAGCTGTCAAACAGCCATATTTATTCTATAAATAAAAGTATTAGATATTATTATAAGTTTTTCAATTATTGAAAAACGAACAAATTAATGATGTAATGTTTAGAACCAAGCTTGATAATATTTGATAGTCGCTTTTGCTTCACGCGTTTAGCCAGTTCCAACTCGATAAAATATAAAAATGACAAAGTATGTTTGAATTTGTCATTACTATTATTTGCTGCTATATTCTAATAAATGCATGATTTATCAATATTTTTATTGATAATACAAATCATTCCAAAATGTGCTAACTTTTGTGGTGCCTACCTAAGGTAATATAAGTTTGGGTGCTAATTTTATTGTATCTGATCTCCAATAGTATTATTTTGACTATAATATAGTTTAAAAATGGCGTTTCAAACGTATATATTATATTCATTTGAAACGCCATCTTTTAACCAATCTTATAATATTATTCGCGGATTCATTCAGAAAACCGCAGCTGGAGAGGAACGTCATTCACTGAGTGTTGCAAAACATGGTGCATCACTGTTTTGTTTAAGACGCCTGCTATCCAACCCCTGTATAAGGAAGCTAGTCTAATTTCCTTGATTTATCATCTAGATGACACGTGGTCCTCGTCCTTTACACCAGCAAAGACTTAAAGAAATCAGCATTACTCCAGCAACGTCATAGTGACGTGTCATTATATGTATATCTAGGTTTCACTATAACTGTACTAGAAAACAAACGTGGCATGTTGTATACCGGAGAAAATGACGTCAAATATAGGTACCCCTAGACTTCCGTATTGATTTACGTACGAACGAATGACCTTTCCTTTCCGAATAACCGAACGATTTGCCAAGTCATCACGCGGTGGGCAGATTAGTGATCGGAGTTTCCTGTTGAGGTGAAGTCAATAATGAAGTTGACGATTGCTGATTTTTGGTTTGCGAACAACTCTGCCTTATCAATCTTAACTCGGAGGCCTAGACAAAGTGATATTCTATCATTAAATTATTTCAAAACAAATCTTAAGAAATGGCTCTAAAATAGTGTGTTCAACACTATACCTTTTATGTACCATATTTTATGCAAAATATAAAAATAATGAGTTTATGCACAAGAAATGCCATATTTATAAACAGAAATAGCATATTTGATACCGAAGCACATTTTTCGAAATCTAGTGAAAATGGTAATTTTTACTTATCTTACATTTATGCAAAATAAACTTCATATTCTTAAATTTATATAACATTGATTTAAGCAATATAAAATTGTCTTTATTACCGTCTTTATTTAATAAAGCTAGCTCGTATATTTCAGAAGTTATTGAAGTTTTTGTTATCGCCCCGTTTTCTTTGCGGCCCAGTGTTTATTCAAGTAAGTGTGCAATTCAGTGTATATTCTATTCTATTATATTCTATCAGAGACAACGATGATGGGAAAGTAAAAATGTATGGGACTGACATAGATTTAGTTTATACTACGCATATTATGTCTATGGGACTGACATATGTATGCTACCGAAAAGTTGTATGTCAATCCCGACAATCGTCATTATAGAAAAACGAAATGCTTTGAAAGCGATTGCCTCGGGTCCTAGGCCGTCAGGTGTCGCCGTTGCCTCGTGTCCTAGGCCCTCAGGTGCTGTTGTCTCAACATTGTTTGACGTGTTGACTAAAATATTGATGTCTCTAGTTATTCCTGTTATTTTAGTTAAATAGTTGATATAACTACTTTAACTTTAAGTTCTATTATAACTATTTTTTTTTTGCTTTAATATTATAAATGTTGGAACGCCTCCCTTCTCGGGGTGGGTAGGGCTGCAACACAGTATTTTAAGCTAAAGTAGATGTTAACGAACACTAAAAATTTATAACCTGTTTTTTGTTCTAATAAATATTTGATTTGATTCATTGGGTGGGTTAGACAGAAGTATATTGTTAAAAAGGTCCTGCTATTATTGTGGCTCATCTCTGTGTAAGTATCAGGAGTCGTGAACTTATGCGTGACCACAAACAAGAGACTCACGCCAAAGAGTCTATCCTCTGGCACCACATTCTATGAAGTCTATAATAATAAAACAATTTCTTCCCGTTTACCATCTAGCGTTGGTAAACAATTATTGTCATTGTCAAATGTTACATAACTCTGACGTCAGTTACGGGAATTCTGTGACGAGTAGGAAATTATGAGTCTACTGGTGCATTTGGTATTTATCTCTCTAGTATTTAATTGCTCTGTGTTCTATACTCGTTTTTCATTTGTTTGCGTACGGGTTCTTATTTAAATTTCGTGTAAATGAATGCTGATAACATGTAATCCACAGCCAACTATTGAGGGATTGTCGTCGTTATCAACATGATCCTTTTCATAGAAATTTGGTTGTGCTTTCCTTGTTTGGTTGGACAGGCCACCATAGACCAAAAAATTCAATACTTCATGAACGCGATTAAAATTTATTCATAAATAAATTCGATTGTTATAAGAAATCGAATCGGTAACGAATTAGGACGTCACTAATTAATTATCTAGTACTCGAGCTGTCCAAAGTAAAATAAATAGTTGGAAAGATTATAACCGTAATCACAACGTTTGAAAAACGAATGGGATATATAATCCGGCCACCGAAAAAAAAGCATTTCTGACACCTGTCAGTTAGATTAGGAACTAATAAAGTTTAATTTCGTATAACACGTACCTATTCCTTTGCACTCAGCGTTTGCAGTCCTTTCAGAGTAATTTAATTTTTGATTTTGCATAACAGCGATCTTTACTGTCGTTGCTATAAGGTTACTGTCAAACGTGAAACAACTGTGAAAGGACTGTATGTAATTGACAGGTGTCAGGGTTCGGTTCACATATTACTCGAGCACAGATTGACATGACATAATGTTTTTTAATTGTAAACTCACATGCCTCAACACTAGAATCGTGATTTTCCTTTATAACGTCACACAGACACATTTTTCCTCAATCCAAGATAAATATGGAAATATAATTTAAATTTTTATTTATAGTCGTTTGCTCCAATAGCCTTAGAAACGCTACAACCGCGTATAAATCCTATCTAGAATATAGAAAAACTTACGAGACATTATATTGAATGGATCATTAGGGTATTGTAGCCGATGGAAGTTTTAAGCCAAACTTTTCCGTAATACTAGGAAGTGGGATATATAATTTCCGTTTCTTTGGTATTAAAGTCGTAAAGTGGGCGAAATTAAACAGGTGTAGGTATTGCACTGCACTGTAATTCTAGGTACAGTGAATGGAGGGCTGCCCTTGAGTTTCTGTTCATTTTATCGTTGAATGTACTTCCGCTAGTGTACGCCGTGAAAAGCCTATAGTTTTACGCGGGTGAAAATTCGCTGAGTTTTCATACATTTTCTGAGTCTGAATTTGTACCCGGTCGATGGCAATAATCTCGCTCCCTTTTACCTACATGGGGCTTAAACATAACTGGTGAAATGTAGGATACTCGTCTGCCTAGCCCTTCGAGGATTACAGACGCGATGTTATGTTTATGTATAAATACATTTAAAAAAATATTCTTAACACATGCAATGACTCTAAATTTTAAAAAAATCTGTTTTTAACCAACTTCAAAAAATGAGGTTCTTTATTCGACCCGTATGTATGTAGGTATGTAGGTATGTATGTAAGTTTGTATGTCCGCGATTTTCTCAAAAACGAATGAACCAATTTTGATGATGCTCTCTCTAGCGTGATCTACTTACATACTTTCAGGAAGGTTTTAGTATATAATACATTAGGTAATTAAATTTATGTACGAAATTATATACATAAATGTACTGTATCTCCGGCATTTCTAAGCGGATTTTGATGATTCTTCTTTTCGTTCGTCTTGGGCTTATCAAATTGTATATTCAACTAAAAATGGAAAAAAATACTTTAAAAAGTAAAAACCGACGTCAAAAACCTAAAACAAATAAAATAACTTCCATAAAAAACTTAACAGCTTCTGAAGTACTGACTTCAGAAGCTGTTAAGTTTTTTTATGAAAGTTATTTTATTCGTTTTAGGTTTATTGAAGTCGGCTTTTACTTTTTTAAAGTAAAATTATTTTTATAGATAGGCAGTCGCTCCGTTTAAAATACTGGTATTCAAGTGCATCCGGTTAGACTGGAAGCGAACCCAACAAGGTTGGGAAAAGGCTAGGCAGATGATGAGTGTTTTTATAAATAGCAAGATGTAAAAAAAAAACTGTCGCCTATTTTTATTTAATTCTACTAAATTGACACGTCAGTTACGTAGTTGTTTTCCTAGACTTATTTACCTGTAATACAACATACAACAAATTAATTAAACACATATTTTTGACGTTTACTCACATTATGCATCTATTTGTAATAAAGAGTTACCGTTGCGTCACCTTTCATAAATTGTAGGTAGCTTTTTCGAAGAATCCTAAAAATAAACAATGTCACAATGCCAATATTTTACAAAGACTTGCATTAAGGGTCAATTCCCACTGAAAGAGCAGCGGTCGGCAGCGGCTTTAATATTAAGAACCTTATCTACGTGATTAAAAAGTTCATAGTCATTTGAAGGCAAAGGAGGGACCGCGCTGCCCCTCGCGGCGCCGCGCTGCTTCTCGCGGCGCCGCCCCTCCATTGCCTTCAAATGACTATGAACTTTTTAATCACGTAGATAAGGTTCTTAATATTAAAGCCGCTGCCGGCCGCTGCCGACCGCTGCTCTTTCAATGGAAATTGACCCTAAGTGACCGCAATAGTATTTCCTGAGAAATACTACACGTTTGTACAGTCACGAGCATAAATATCAGATATTTTTTTTAGAGGGGAGAACTTTAAATTGCAATAAAATACAGAAAAATGTTTTTAATATCCACGAAATTGACTTTATTTGATAGATAATTTTATGGCATTAATGTTTCAATATAATTTCGGGCATATGGCGTCGCCGCTGTCGCGTACATGGCGTAATCTGGAGGTCAAAGTTTCACACACTCTTCGCAGTAAATCAGGCTGTAATCCGCAATAATGCGTCGAATGTTGGCGACCAATTGCTCAATTGATACTGGATTATCGAAGTAGACATGCGAATTTACATATCCTACACTTTACATATCTTTACACAGCCTGCACTACGCTGGCATGACTCACGTTTACTTGAGAAATTAATCACTGCTTACAGTTTGTATTGAGTAGCTATACAAGTGAGCTTTTGAACAAAGAAATATTAGAACAGCCGGTCTATTGTCTACAAATCTCAACGTGAAAAATTAGGTGAAGTGAGCTTGAACAGCTCACTTCACCAAATTTTTTTTTCTTGATGCTGTCTTTCCACTTGATGCTAAAGATTGACACTACTGACAGCTCACTTCAACTAAGTTTTCACCGTGACATTCTTACAGAATATAGATCATCTGATGCTAAGATTTATTCCGAACCTGACCCGAAATCCTAACCCGGTGACGGGTTAGGTTAGGAACTTGAAAAAATGATAATATTTGTACCAAACATAACCCTCTTCCTAACCTGACCCGACGCGAGCGATTCGTGTTTTTATAAAAACCCTATCTTTTTCCAGTAAGACTGAACAATGTTTTCACCATTGTCTAATTATCCGTGTTTTCGCAATATCCCTAGGGTTTACGCGAAAATTCGAATTATCAAATCATCCTACGACATAAGTATACATAATACGCAAGTTAAAATATTAGGTATCCTGTATACTATGTAAATATAACTGTTGGCTGACGCAATATAAAACCCCAGTTACCGGGCCTCTAGGAAAATTTAAAAATAAACTAGAACTTGCCTTAACGAATGCATGATAATATCAGTGTAGTTAGGTACCCATTGAAATCAATGTGGCCAATATTCCCGCTACATAAAAAAAAATACGTTGCAGTGACCAGCAGGCTTAGCACGAGAGCCGTAGAGAAGCGTCTTATCGACGGAAAATAGACAAATGACGTTTCCGTGTAGACAGTACGACGGCAACAAAGTAGAAAAAGTCAACTGCAATTTTACGAAATTCACTTTTTTACATAAATCGACTCAGAATTCTTTGTTTTTCATGGGATTTTTCTCAATTTTTACAATTATTAAGTCGCACATAAAAATACAACTGCGGAGGCGAGCCCGTAGCGCCGGAGAAGATGCGATACTCAACGTGTTTTATATGGAATTTTTCACTTTTTGTATGGAAAATATGAAAAATTATTACCTACATGTACAGTTTTATGGGGTAATGAGTTTTATAAAGGGGGGCAAAATTTTCATAATTTTTGCGATAGGACACACCGTTTTCGAGATATAAGCAAAAGAAGAGAAAAAAATGATTTTGTAAATAACCGTATATACTTTGCGACCGTCGAGTAGAAAGTTTTCTACTGTCTTTACCATGACGCAAATTGTCTTCACTACCCTAGACAATTATCAGTGGTCAGTGCGATTTTGACAGTTGGAAAAGAAAACTTTCTTCCGAAATAAGTAGTCTAAGAAAGACAAAATGACAAGTTGTAGAATGATTTTTACGGTGCGATGTCAAAAACGAAGAAACGAAATGTCACTTTGAATATAAAAAGTTGTCTACTCTTCGTAGACATAGACAAGTGGTCATGCTAAGCCCACAGGCTTTCGACCTTCTTTCACACTTCACTCAAAGCAAACTGCTTCAGTTATGATGCTTTTATTATCCTTTGTTATTTTGCCATTAAATTATGTAATATCATTATTAGTATTATGTAATATTAGTTTATTGAAAAAAAAAACGCAAATTAACTGTCGTTACATCAAGTGTGAGGAGCTTGTGGCTAAGTAATAACAGCCGCACGGGTCGATCCATCCGGTTAAGCTTCGCTTGCCGAGGTCGGTCTGTGGATGGGTGACGACCTTTTCATACCGAGACTCATCCGTGCTTCGGAAAGCATGTTAAGCCGTTGGTCCCGGCTGTCATTCGTGGATCTTTGACAGTCGTTGCGGGTCGTCAGAAGCCCGAAAGTCTGACAACCAGTCTTACCAAGAGGTATCGTATTACCCAGTAACTGGGTTGTGGAGGTCAGATAGGCAGTCGCTCCATGTAAAATACTGGTATTCAGCTGCATCCGGTTAGACTGGAAGCCGACCCCAACATAGTTGGGAAAAGGCTAGGCAGATTGATTGATTGACATAACGTGTGACGCCAGATAATTTGCGGTGACATTGCTGACATAGCGGGAGTACCTAAGTGCACGCGCTTGGATTTTATCAGCTTTTGCGGTAACACTTTAATTTTCCTTCTTCCCATTTAGGGTCCTATCAAGAGATTAATCACTGATTTATTGCATCATATTTTATTTTTCCTGGATTGTTACATATGTACCGGGAAGGCTTAGCGGAAACGTAGAGGCACGATCTATCTTCGTCAAGATTTCGTTTTTCCGTTGTTTTTTTATAGTACAGACGCCAGCATGTCAAGCTACCCGAAACTGTCAAATTTTCTCAATCAACCTTGAACCTAATGCTTTAGCGATAAAGTTGAAAATCTAAAAAATTTGACAGATTGTAGTAGCTTGATGTGCTGGCGTCTGTACCTATTCGGCTAAACTGGCAACCCCAAGAATAATTTTAACCTAAAAAAGAACAAAGAAATTTCGCCGGAAAGTTGCCAGTTCTGAGTCATTAGTTAGCAGGAAACTCATTATAGTTAAGGTATAATTTAAAATTATGACCTTCCTTCTCGATTTTTTGTGAGAAATGATTCAGTGATTATTTCCTGACTGATCTGAACTATATTTTGGTGAAAAAAGTCTGTACCTGTGTGTACTTACCTACAGTTCAATTCCGTCTCAACTATTATGTTTTCTACCACACAATTGAGTTGTACTATTAAGCTGTGGTACTAAAATGTCTGGTGGTATTATCTACTAGACATCTTGCACGCCTCACAACGCTTCAATGTGAGAGAGTGCTCGCCCTACTCTCGATATGTCGCCTTGTCAAAATTTTCCAACATAAAATCGTTTCTATACTCTTAATTATACATGGAATTCATATTAGCAGAAAAGTTTTAAAATCTAGAGACTTGAAATGATAAGATTAATTATATCTATACAAGGTGTAACATAAATAACGTACAACCTCTTAAGGGGTCATTGTAATCATCATCATTATGAACAACTTTTACTATGAGACCAAACTTGAAATCGCGAAAAAAAAATCAGCGGTCCAGTACATTTTGACGAATTATGCGAACGTAAATGAACTGAACAGATGATTTTTTTTTCGCGATTTCAGGTTTGGTCCCATAGTAAAAGTTGTTCATAATGATGAGTACAATGACCCTTTAAGAGGTTGTTGGTGTTTTACCAATAACCCTGTATAAATAAAAATCAATCGCCGAATGTATGTACGCGCATAACTTCAGAACGGTTGCACCTATTTGGCTAATCCTTTTTTTGTTGTGTTTGTAATTGTCTGGACAAGGTTTGTATGAAAGAATATGTTTGAAAAATTTCCGGGAAAATTTGCGAAATTCGGAAAACTGAAAGTGAAATTTCTATAGGAATTTTGTATGAATTATTGAAATTTTGACAGGACAACGTTTGTCAAACGGTTTTAGCTAGTTTTAGATAGATATATCTTGATACATGTAAAGAAAATGTAATTTAAAAAACTTTCTTAGCAAAAAATAAAACCGACTTCTAAAACAAAACACTACAAAGTGAAAAATAACTTTAATTTCGGAAGTCGGTGTCTTTCGTTTTGTATTTTCGTTTTTTGCCACCGACTTCCGAAATTAAAGTTATTTTTCACTTTGTAGTGTTTTGTTTTAGAAGTCGGTTTTATATTTTGCTAAAAAGTTTTTATTTTTCACTTATTAGTTGTGGAACCTACCCCACACAAATTTGAATACATAATTGAGCAGAATAATTGTAGATATAGCCATGTAAATAACAGTGATATGAAGTTATTAAAACATCATCACATCATCCATATAAAATAAGTGGGAAATATACGCATTATTGAAGCTAACTCAAAAACTCCCCAAGCAAAGTTAATAAAATTTATATGGGACCACCTCGGAGGTATACCCTTTCAAACAAAAAAAGAATTTTCCAAATCGGTCCGTCCGTCTTTGAGTAATCGCGTAACAAACATACAAAAAAAAAAAAAAACAAAAAAAAAATACAGACGAATTGAGAACCTTCTCCTTTTGGAAGTCGGTTAAAAATTACGTGTAGTGCTTTCCGTTGGGAATTGTGTCTGTTTGTCGTCACGATTCACGTCGTCACACACAATGGATTAATCTAAATCTTCTTCTATGTATAAATTTTCTTTCATCCTTCGGATGAGCCCAATTTTCGTTATCAAACGCATAACCATTTAAAAGATATTAACAGAAATCGTTGAACTTTCTTAGATTTTTTTCCGTAAAATTTATCCTCAATATGTGTTTGCGAAGCGTGCACTTTTGGATTTTCCATATTTTTAATTTTCTAGGAGGTATGCTTTGAAAACCATCCGTGTATGATATACTAGCGAACCGCGCCTCCTTCACACGGGTGAAAAACTCGAGATTTCGTGCTGTAACTAATTAAACATTATAGACAATATTGTCAATTTGTATGATTAAATACCGAAATAACTGTAAAAAAAATAGCTAAGATACTTATAAATACATAGATCTACATAGATAGTATATTAAAAAAAAGTAATTTGATTTAAATGTATTAAAATAATCATCAAACACCTGTAGAAATGTGACGTTGCAAGCCCGCGCGGGATAAATGCTCTTAAGCCGAAGTTTTCTAAAATTGGCATCATATTCCGAGGTATTTAGAAAAGGTGCGTTTACGTGCGATTTATAAGAGCTTTTTCCTACCATTTTCCTTTGCAATTTGTACTCTCGGAATTAGGAACCAAATACATCGGAGTAAGGATTTTTACATCGGAATAAGGTGCCTCCGACTTCTTTTCATATTTATTTAATTTACAATTTAATAATTTAGAATACAAAAGATCTAATAGCCAAACATACTGTCTATTTCAAGGGTAGAAACAATAATGGTTCTGATTAAAATAGCCAAACATTCAAAAGGGATAAATATTAATTTTCGATCTCCTTTCGAGTTTTAGTAAAAATACCGCGGAAATAGGTGCCCTTAATATACAGAATGTAGCGTAATTAAAGATAATCCTGTGTGAAAGAAGAAGTGAAGAAGAGACGTGAAAATTCATTTGTGAACACGGTGGCCGAGGAAGTGACCAAAGGCAGCAATTATTCAAAATATAATTTAAAAAAAAAATTACGCATATCCATCGACTCCGGGATTTGACATTTTTTTTTAATATTATGACAGGCCAGTTGGCGTGGTTGGTCAAGATACCACCTATCATGCCGCAGGTCGTGGGTTCGATTCCCATCCAGGACAAACATTTGTGTGCATGAACATGTCTGTTTGTCCTGAGTCTGGGTGTAATTATCTATATACGTAAGTATGTATTTTTTTTTAAAGTAGTGTATGTAGTATATCAGTTATCTGGTTTCCATAATACAAGCTATGCTTAGTTTGGGATCAGATGACCGTGTGTGAATAATGTCCCAAGATATATTATTATTTTTATATCGCTACATCCTGTATGTATAAAATCTCCTGACTCATTATACTTGAGGTGAATATTCTACCGAAATGCCTTTGAACTAGTAAACCGATAAATAGAATCACACTAATACTCACCACTAGGAATACATTCATTGAAGAGCTATAGATTTACGATATTTAGATTCAAAACTTTGATTGCAGCAGGTATTCTGTATTGCTCTCACACTGACACGCAAATATAAAACTTAAGGGTATAAAAATAAACTTTATAATTTAATTAAAATCTGTGCTATCAAAGGTATACGTGCGCACAGTCACATCAGATACAGTTGCGTGCATAGATCACTTATATTGCGTAATAATTATTATAACTATTGCTGATGGACCTATTAAGTTCCAGGAAATCACTTTTATGTACTGTACGTATACCTTACGCCTACAACCGTACTAAGGTACCTAGACTGGAAATTCAGATATGTTTAATAAAATTCAATAATCACTGAAAAGACAAATGAAACGCAAGTGAGGGCTATGCACGATTAGGAAAATTGTTTATCAAATTCACACACTACATCAATTTGAAATTTCATACAAAGTATAACCGTTATGATTTGGCTGTGCACTGCTACAAGAATCCTTTGACGTTCGAATTACGTTCACACTGGGGCGCTGCACGCTGTCAAGGCGAAAGCTCCAGGTAGCCCGCAAAATTAAAATTTTCTTACGTTTTTTGAAATTTGCAAGCTAGTATTAGGTTGTATGTTATTTAAAGTATGATTCGTGACCGTAACATATGTGCATTTACAAAATTGTAATCATTAAAATCATCAATACTACTCTCCAAGTTCATATAATCCTGATGAATGACTGTCTAATGAATGACATGTTATCTTGACATTTAAGATTATACTATCTTAAAGAGTTTTATTACTGATTCGAATGATAATAACTTTGTAAATACAAGTATGTTGCGGTCGCGAATCATACTTTAATCAACATACAACCTAATACTGACTTACAAATTGCAAAAAAATATGTAAGAAAATTTGAATTTCGCGGGCGGATTGTAAAATGCAAGGCGGCGAAGTTCCGATTTACGGACAATTTAAGTTGACAGATAGTCAATTTAATAAACGACTGACTTTACAATAAGTATTCAGTGTCTTTGAATGAAATAGAGCGAGAGATAGCTCTGAATATACAGGGTCATTTTAAATTGTCTAGCTAAACTCCGCAGACGCGATGGGTATCGATATCTCAACACAATAAAATAAAAATATTTGATGTTGTTTTTTGGGAGGTCAACGACCGCTGTTTGTTACTTGAAGTATGAGTTGAGAAAAACTGTTTTCATGGTTTATTGTTTTTAAATATCGATATCGATGCAATGTGTTTAAAGCTAAAGTAAAATCTAACCTTTGTTCAAGGGCATACTATTCTATCAACGACTACTTAAACGATAAGAATAGTTGGTCGCTGTAATTAACTCAAGACAATGTTTATGTTCTTTCTCCAGAATTAGCTTATGTACTGACATATGAGTTCATATAATTATTTATTTGCATGGAAAAGTCAATTTATTTTAATTTTATTTTAATTTATCATTGACATAATCTGCGCATTACAATGTGTTTTATGAGTGGTATTGTAATATGTGGTTAGCTAGCGACCTCAACAATTGATCATATTATTCTTGCCTGAGCAACCGGCAGCAAGTTCGTCATGCTCCCTTAAATGTCATTGCTTGCGGTAGCGTCGGGGGTCGGGTTGCCATTTTTTTGTTTTATCACGTTTAGATATCGATACCCATCGAGTCTGCAGAGTTTAGCTAGTCAATTGAAAATAACCCTGTAGATTAAAGACCACTGTAAGTAATTCGAATTTACAGTCATTATTTGTAGTGTAGTTTATTTTAATTGCATTTTGAATAAATGTGCGGATGCATGATGTTCATAAATTGTAAATTTCCCATGAAGATATGCCCTGTAGTTAGTGTATATAAAGTGACTGGTAATTAGTGACCGATACCACAGATTAATACAGATGGGACACTCCTCAAAATTATTTAAAAAGCGACTCTTGCTACGGCACAATAAAGTGCAATTCAGGTCGCACAACGCTTATTACCTACAATTATATTCAGCTTCAAGTTGCCTCTCTATCTAACGCGTAACTCTTAAATTTTCTGACTGCGGCAGTCCTACTGAATTGGCCCAGTGAGGTAGGCCTGCCGCGTACTTGTATCTTCATACCAAAACTGCGGAGTGTCCCATCTGTATTAATCTGTACCGATAATTAAACACAATGAACTCATGATAATAAACTACTTTTCCTATGGGACCAAACAAAATCGCAAAAAAAAAATCAACTGCTCCAAAATCATCTTTACGAGTTATGCGAACATGAATGTATGGGGCAGCTGTTTTTTTTTTCGCGATTTCAGGTTGTTCCCATAGTAAAAGATGTTTGTTATCATGAGTACAGTCATGTGTTTAAGTATCGGTTACTAATTACCAGTCACGCTATATAATACCGTAACGTTTTTAGTTTGTCGTCACAATGTTTTCGTCAGCGGAAAGTGATCCAAATCATATGACTGCTATTGTTTCAGGGATCAGAACGATATTTAATATATTTCACATGTTTTTTTATCAAATATTGATATAGAGACAAACTAACAAATTAGTTAACCGCTGTCCGCGGATTTGTTCGCGTTTGAAGAAAACCGTCTTTGGACAAAAAAAAAAAAAAAACGAAAATTTGTGGTGGCTCAATAGGTATAACGAAACAACACACGGAAACATCTTTACTAGATTAGCCAGTATCTTACAATTACTAAGCTATAACTATAAAAAAAGAAAAGTCACGAAAATCGAAACTCATAAAACAGACAGACAGACATTAATTTTCAAACATGTGTAGAAAACGGTTTACCGCAACCCGCAACGAACACGTGCTTTTGTGCAAACATTCGCAGTAGCACGTGTACGAGCCGTGATGCTTTGCAGGTATATAGGTAAGCGCCGGCGCAGCGCTATTACTCACGTTAGCTGGGAGGTACTGACATGAGAGGGTGAGATGAAACAGGTGGAGTTTATTATTGGTAATAATAGGTATCGGATTGATATCTGTGGTATTAGATGTAAGATTTGCTGAGTCAATGTTAGTGTGCTATTTTAATGGAATGGTGATATGGAAGCTGAAGTGACGAGTTTGGCTCATGTATTAGAAATCATGAGTTCGTGGCTAAGTAATAACAGCCGCACGGGTCGATCCATCAGGTTAAGCTACACTTGCCGGGATTGATCTGTAGATGGGTGACCAACTTTACATACCGAGTCTCCTCCGTGCCTCGGAAAGCACGTTAAGCCGTTGGTCCCGGCTGTCACTTGAGGATCTTTGACAGTCGTTACGGGTCGTCAGAAGCCCGAAAGTCTGACAACCGGTCTTACCAAGGGGTATCGTATTACCCAGTTACTGGGTTGTCGAGGTCAGATAGGCAGTCGCTCTATGTAAAATACTGGTTATATTCAATTGCATCCGGTTAGACTGGAAGCCGACACCAACATAGTTGGGAAAAGGCTAGGCAGATTGATATATATTTTATGGACTTTGAAAGTTTTTTCTTAAGATCCAATGGTGTTCGTCCGACGTTCCAGAGGTTATGGTGAATGCGCAAAGGCAGATTCTTATGGTTTTACTTAATTATGTAAATACATATTTGTTGTAGTCGCGAATCATCATACCTGCAAATGCAAAAAACGCAAAGAAAATTTGAACCTTTGCGTATCCACTTTAAAATAAAAGAATGGCGAATTTCGTGTCCCATCTCTTTCTGTATCTCCTATGAAATGGATTTTACCACATATTTCCCATTGACTAACTTTACAAAAATGACAAAAAAAAAACTCTACAGTATTTGGATTCCGAAATTGACTACAATAATTTATATCCGAAATTCCTAATATTACAAATCTAAGTGTACGAACCGAGTGAAACAGCGTCCAGCGGGGCGTTCAGCGTTGCGTGCAAGCGGCGAAGATCGTTCACCGAGCGCCGCTCGGCCTTACTCAGGACACTCGCGAGTGTTTGCATGTGTGTGCAACGTCGCACGCCACGCCCCGCCGGACGCTCGAGTCGGCGTGCACTCAGGCCGTACACTAAGAAACTTACAGTAAAAACCCAAACAATTCACATCAGTTATTTTTAGCATAAAGCAAAATAAAAATTTTGTAACAACACTAAACATTAAAGGTCAGGTGATACAGATATCTAATTAAATCTATATTTAAAGTCGGGCTTCCCCAGATCTCTAAACCAAAGATAATTAAAAGACCACCGACATTATTTTCGACTGTTAAACCTGTGCTCACATTGGTGTTCATTGACAGGACAATCATTTTGAGTTTTATCAACGAACATAACACATATCATCACGCCTTAGATCTCCGTAGGCTTAGGCAGAGGTGTAGCCATAGTACACCCACATTTCGTCAGTTCCCCTCAAACGTCACACGCACACCAAGGTTCTAATTAATACCAATTAGTGTACAGCCTGAGTGCACGCTCACTCAAGCGTCCGGCGGGGCGGGGCGTGTGACACGTGCAAACACTCGCGTGTGTCCTGAGGGACGGCCGAGCTGCGCTCGGTGAACGCCCTTCGCCGCTTGCACGCAACGCTGAACGGCCCGCTGGACGCTTTTTCACTCGGGTCGTACACTAAGATTTTTTTTTTTTGCAATCTTTACATAATATCATATGTATAGAAACGTATGTCATATATATACATAAACGCTACCTACATTTTGGTCAGGTATAGTGCGTTTTAAACGACATTATTTTTAGTCCATTTTTTATTTATTTTCTAGAATGAAAATTTTTTCTACAAAAAGTGTTCCATGTGCATAATACCTAAGTTCACGACAACCACAAATGATTGCGTGTTGCGGTCGCGTTTACATCTATAGGGCTGTACCTCGCATGCCTTGCCCCTCATGCCTAACTTGTACGAAAAATATTAAACACTATGATGAGTCAGTCTATATAATTTCAATCTACATAAGATATATTTTTTTAAAGATGAGTTCTTGTTCTTGACCAAAAAAGTCAACAAGCAAAAACGTAAAAACGGCTCTTACAATCTTCATTTGATTCGGTCACCATTCTACGATTTGAAAAAAAAAAACAAATCTGTCTGAGTCATGATGAAACTTCACAAATTCCTAATAGATATTTCCTAAATATTCCGAAAAACCAGGAAGGTATCAAATTATAAATCACTAAATGAAGTGGGCATGAGTTGAAGACCAAAACGATGAATGGAGAGAAATATGGACGAAAAAGACAATTTGTATTACTGACCCCAAATAAATTGAGATAAGGACAGGAGAATAATGAAACTTATGAAGTAGTCAGGCATCTGACACCAAACTTTACGCAGCTTCATTTCAACAACACTTTTGCCTGCATGTTGCAAACGCGATGTTGCAAATAAAGGCAACCCTATTGTGTTTATCGACAAGAGGCGCCACCAACCCTTTAAAAATATTGCGGTGAACTCATGGGAATACCCCTCGAATACCAACAATTAACATCGTGGACATATCGCCTTATACTGATTCATTTCGACGTTAAAATAAGTTTTAGCAGTTTCCATTTTTCTTCTGAATTTTGTATCTCGATCTTCCTCTTCAAAACTGTGTGACTAAAGGATTTTACTTTGAAGGGAAATAGGTATTACGGGTTGATACCAGTAACTGTCTCCCTGAAGTGTAAAGGCACCTTAGCAAGCTAAAAAGTGAAAAAGGAACGATAATTGATCATCACTTACTCACTGCGTCTTTTTAACCTCACGGTTCTCAGGGTCCCTTACAATGTTTTCCTTCACTATAATACAGAGTATCCCGTAAATAATGGATCAAACGTAACGGTTAGGTAGCTCACCTGATTTCCAACAAGTAATTTGAATACTTACAATTAGTTAAGGCGATACCAAAATAAGTTCGGGGCTTTTTCGTAACCATTTATTTCATTATTACAGAATGTATGGATTTAATTTTTGGATATGTTTATTGACTTTTTGATTAATACTCTCACTGAAGGAAAACACGATAGGGTCAAATTTCCTCGATAGAATTTAATTCCGAAGATACCTCTACTTTTTTATATTTTTTTTTATAATTCTAAATCGTAAGTAATTTCATTGCAAAATTGCATTCAAAATGTGCGTATTAGGTAATTAAAAACTCTGGCTCAACATATTTTTGATAGATAGCTTAATTTATTTTTAAACAATTTTTATTTGGTTTGGCGCTTTTATTTTGGTTTCAGCGCATTGTTGCGCTCTCTTTTTTTCGCATGTCAATCTTATTACCGCTCAGTTAGCTTTTTACATATCACCTTAACAGCAAAATTGAACGGTATACCGAGACCCTCCGTGCCTCAGAAAGTCAGAAAGCACGCTAAGCCGTTGGTCCCGGCTGGCACTCTTGGACAGTCGTTACGGATCGCCAGAAGCTCGAGTCTTGCAACCAGTCTTACCAAGGGGTATCGTTTTACCCAGTAATTGGGCTGTGGAGGTCAGTTAGGCAGTCGCTACATGTAGTCAGCTGCATCCGGTTAGACTGGAAGCCGACCTTAGGGCATATACTTGGCCGCTGGGGTCGCGGGTTGTTTGAAAAAGATACCGTGGCCCTGGCATAGGCAACTGAAGGAACACGGGTGGGTTTTAGTCAGTAAAAGTCTGACACGCCCTTCCGCTCCACCCAGAGCGGGAGAAGTTATTTGATGATTTCCCATCCACAAAAAAAAAAAAAAAAAAAGGGCATATACTTGGGTATAGTTGGGAAAAGGCTAGACAGATGACAACCTCCTAGGTTGACCTGCGAGATACAATTCACAAAAAAAGTGTAGCTCAGAGACCGTGATTGATGAAAATCAAGATAAAATGTGATGTTTCACTCGCTTTTCGTACGCACCTACATTTTTCTCCGCGTAATTAGTTCTAGTAGGTACAGTACACATCAAGGTACTATAATTTGTCAAATTTCTTTAATAGATTTTTAACTTTATCGCTACAGCATTAGGTTCAAGGTTGATAGGGAAAATTTAACAGTTTCGGGTAGCTTGATGTGCTGGCGGTACAGACCTAAGTCATAACGTAAACATGCGTAATATGTTTGCGTGTGACACGTCGCCATCTTTTTCGAGATTGCGTATTTGTTTAGTGAGTAGACGATAATGAAAATGTTAACAAAAAAAAGTAGTTGGCCTTTTTAACCGACTTCAAAAAAGGAGGTTGCATGTTCGTCTGTATGTATTTTTTAAATGTATTTTCATAGATATTTTCGTTAATTCGAACCCGATTTTGAACTTCAATTTTTATTTCGTAGAGGAAGCTTGCACGGTGGTCCCAAATATAAATTTTAGTAACTTTGCTTGGGTTTTTGACTTAGCTTCGATAATACGTATAGAATTTAATCAACTTTGTGTATCTTGATGATGTTTTAAAACTTCCTATCACTGTTTTTTTACATAGCAAGTAGTAGGTGGTACCTATACAAATTGGTGTGGGATAGATACCATAACAAAAAAAAAAAATTGGAAGTCGATGGCAAAAACTAAAATAGATCCAAAGACCAACTTCCGAAATTACAGTTATTTTTCACTTTAAGTAGTTTTTTTTAGGGAGTCAATTATTTTTTTTTTAATGTTTTTCCATGTGTTTTTTGTCACACATTAACAAATAGAGCGTTACGTCCCCACTGAGCTAGAAAACTTGGAGCTGCATACAAATATTTTACATGGAGCGCCTGACTAAGCGGTACCTTATAATTGAACTCTAATAAAGCTTTATCAATTGCTTTACGAAGTAGTAAAATAAAATGAAACGTCGTCTTTCTCCAGACATACCCTTCACAACAAAGTTTTATTTTAATTTGAGAAGATGTGTGAAAAAATGTCGAATTCTGAGTGTACAATTCAACATTTTATTCACTCATCCTCTCAAATTGGTCATTCAAGTTCTTCATTCACGACATACTGCGCGTACGCAGGATGATGCAATGTATTCCGAAGTCAAGTCATTCGGTGCAGCCGCCAAATTCGTATGTTTCGTAACGTAAGTCTTGTGTATTAAGGTTACTATCACGATTTTGTCTGTCTGATGTAAGGTGGAGTGGCGGTTACACAGATGAAGAGGGGAGGGGAGGTTATTCATGAATTGGTGTGACGGTAGACAATAAGTCGTTGAAAAGAGTCGATTATGAATTTTTCTGAATTGGGAGAACGTGGAATGTCATTTTATCATTATTTTGAATTAAACCGTCGTTATCGGAAAAGACAAAAATTACGTCTTGGCACACCTCCGCCGCGAAACCCTAGCAACGAAACCGCAGTAGTTCATTTCAACTGACTCGCATGATATTTCGCTACTCGAGTAGCGGATCATCAGCGGAACACCATGCGGTTTCGTGGTTTCACGGAGCAGGTATGTTAGGGCCCTTAATTAGGTTATTAATTTTAGAGCCACTCGCTTATGTTTGAGTTAGGTTCGGCACAAACGAGCCACCGGCCACAGGCACCGCTAGCCCAGCCACAAGCACGTCACATGCTTTTTCATACGTTTTGTATGGATTCATCGCATACCTGTGGCCCGGTGGCGGCCACCCACTACAGCAGTAGGTACTCAACACCGCAGCAAGAGGCGACAGCCACCGGTGGCTGTGGTCGGTGGTTCGTTTGCGCCGAGCCTTATCTTACTAGCAGCACGTCGACATGTCAAAACTTCGAGATTGAAATCCATGCTATTATAACTAGTAGTTCTGCGAACAGTAGACCTCGCGAGCTCAAACTTTTTTGCAACAATAAATATACCACTATCTTCACCAAATTTTTATGAGACCAAGTTAAATTTACTACCTTTCAAATAAAAACAGTACCATCGAAGTCGGATCTCATAAGGTGGAGATATCTAGTAGTTCCCCTTTTGCCCCTTTTTGGAAGAAGTAGCCCTCCAATCAAAAATCCCCGACGACAAAAAAAATCTATAAGTCGTAAAACCTGTATATAGTACGCAAACTATACCAAGTTTCGTCCATCGGTTGTAAAATACGACCTGTATGGAGTAGCAAAAAACTGACAGATGAAAGAGCAACTATGGAAGAACAACTGAAACAACAAAAGAACAACTATGGGATGTGAAGGTTAGGTAGGCAGGTCGCTCCAAGAAAATACTGGTATTCAGCAGCATCCGAATAGACTGGAAATCGACCTCAACATAGTCGGGAAAAGGCTGGGCTGGCATAATGAGTGAGTTAACCTATCAACTGTCGATCAGCCATATAAATGCCGGTAACAATAAAAAAAAATGGGTCTCAAACATGACGAAGGCTTAAAGAACCACCTTTGCGTTTGCGTCTTGATCAAAGTTAGAACATCGTAGCAGAGGACACTGCCCCACTCTATCTAAACAAACATTCCATTTACTTAAACAGTAATTAGTAACAACATGGATGTCAAAAACAGCTGACGAAAACTATTTGACAATTAACTCAGCAGTTATTCTGCATATACAGGGTGAATTTTTCAAGTGGGTGTGGATGGCCAAATTCGAAACAATGAGGAATAGCGAAAAGTACTCAAAGGAGTCTCCGGCTTGATTTTTATGAAAACCTAAACAGCATCATTGGATTTTTGAAAAATAAATATTTCTAGCCAGGAATCAAAACCGTTGACTTTGAAAAAAAAAAAAAAAAATAACACACTATATTACTACACCATTCGATAGTGTCCCTAATAAGGATCGAATTCTGGGAAGTAATGACATACGGAAAACTAAAGGTATGAGCTCATTTTTAATAAAATACTTTTTTATTTTTCTTATGTTACCTACCTACCTATTAAACCTTGACATTGATTTTTCAAAAATCCTATGATGCAGTTTTAGTTTTCGTCAAAATCGAGCGCGAGACTCCTTTGAGTACTTTTCGCTATTCCTCATAGTTTCGGATTTGGCCATGCCCGCCCACTTGAAAAAATCACCCTGTATATCGACTGTTAAAAATACGGTGCAACATTTACAAATGTATACAAATAAGCAGTTAACCTTGCATTGCAACTTATAGATTGTGCTGTGATTTAGATATTGTTGATTGAAGGTTTTATCATTATTGACCAGTCACACGACAATTTGCAATTGGAATTCGTTATAACAGTTTTTTATTATGTAACATCTTTCCTCTTGCTATCCTGCAATATGTGGGTGTGATTTCGTGAAAAGGGACGGAAGTGTGTAACCAAAAGCCAGCCGGGGAACCAATGAGCGCGCGCGGAGCTAGAGTTGGCCGTCAGATGGTACCAACCCATCTCACAGATAAGAAAAGTATATTTTTTTTAATGTTTGCTCTTTGGATTGAAATGTTGGCGTACCTTAAAAATATAGTACTTTTGCCATAGAGAAATAACTATTCGAATATCTAGATCATTGTTTTCAAGATATAATGTTAATGTTGGCTATTACCAAGGTGAGATGTCAGATGTTACACATCATTTATGCGACTATTGTAAGGCTCGCTCGTATTTTCTGGAATAATATATCAACTTGCCGCCTTTAAAATTGACAATAGACATGATTCTTACAAAAAAACAATGAAGGAGGATCATTCTATTCCTTTTTTGAGAGATCATCTAGGGCAGACGCATATACCAGGTGTAACTTAAATAACGCACAACCTCTTATGGGGTCATTGTTCAAAAATCAGCTGTTCCCTACATTTTGACAAGTAAAGTAGAGAACAGCAGATTTTTTTTCGCGGTTTCAGGTTTGTTCCCATAGTAAAAGTTGTTCATAATGATGAGTACAATGACCCATTAAGAGTTTGTGCGTTATTTAAGTTACACCTTGTAGAGGAACTCGGAGAAACTGATGTAAAGAAAAGCATTTGAGTATATTGCACTGTCACAAGGGATCCAAACAATTGTTTGGTGAAAGGACATTGAAAGAATTGTGTTGACGAAAGAAATCGCTTGACGAATTCGAGGATCAAAAGACAAAACTGGCAATATAGGTGGTTTGCTACGAACTTGTTCTTTCTCCTAGAGCCGTTAACCGTAGCAAACGAACTTAAGGGGAAAGCGCTAGGGTAGCCCACGAAATTCAAATTTTCTTACGTTTTTTTTTGCAATTTGCAAGTCAGTATTAGGTTGTATGTTGATTGAAATATGATTTGCGACCGTAACAAATATGTATTTACAGAATTATAATCATCAGAATAAGTAACACAACTCCTTAAGTTAGTATAATCCTCAAATGTAAAGATTTCATGAAATAGTCATTCAATTGGATTACCTGGTCTTAAAGAGTTGTATTGATTATTTTAATTATTATAATTCTGTAAATACGTACTTGTTACGTTCGCGAATCATACTTTGATCAACATAAAACCTAAAACTGACTTACAAATTGCAAAAGACGTAAGAAAATTTGAATTTAGCGGGCTACTCTGGCGCTTTCGCCTTAACGCTTAATAACAATATATTTACTACATTATTCGATTATATTATCGATTAATTACAATCAGAATCAATGTATAAGCATAGTTTATCGATCCTGTAGCAATATTCCACTACAGTCTGATTAGCCTACGTGTCGGGGCGCGGTGCCAAACTGATTGATGTCAAAATAACTACAGGTGTTTAACCTCTAGTTAATTTAATTGCTTGAGTTAATTATAGGAACGATGACGAAGCTGAATGTAAGGTGTAATAACAAAAAAAAAAGTGTGGGATGTTTATTTATTTATTTATTTGGGACAAACAAACAGTAACACATTATATCTGCGCAAGTAATATAAACAAAGATATTATATAAATGTGAAACTCACAACGTTATCCACAGCATATACAATTCATATAACCTTACTAATGAACAATCTATGCGAGTAAGACTACAAGACTGTTCAAATAACTATACATCGGAATCCTTAAGTTTCTTTATCAAAGCAGATTGAAATCTATTTGCTGACACTGAGAATAAATCTAATTCTGTTATAAAGGGATCCGCCATTTTCCATTTTCATTTTGACGATACTTTTTTCTGGACCGTTATTGATAGAGAAAGCAATAAACATAATTCTGGATTTTTTAAAAGAGGACTGATTGCAGGTAGTGGTAGCGAATTTTGGTACAACGGCGGATGAGCAAAGGTAGACAAAATTTTCTTACGTTTTATGAAATTTGCAGGCCAATTTCAGGTTGTAAAGGATGTTTCTTTTAGAGGGGAGAACTTTAAATTGAAATAAAACACACAAAAAAAAAATGTTTTTAATATACATGAAGTTGGCTTTATTCGATAGATAATTTTATGGCATTAATGTTTGTAAGATATATTTTTTTTTTTATTTGTGATGGGTTTGCTCTTGACTCTAGTCTAGGTCAGAGGTGACAGAGACAAAGTCGACGATGGAGTGAGCTTACCCAGAAGAAGCCTGTTCACTCTCACTTTGAAGAGATTAGGGTTGTATACGTTCGGAAACACAGACGCAGGTAGTGAGTTCCACTCTTTTGCTGTGCGCATTATAAAAGACATTTGGAAGCGCTTAGTGCGAATTGGTGGAATAGCAACCAGGTAGGGATGGTAACTGGCAGTGCGTCTAGATGTCCGGTGGTAGAAGGGGGCCGGTGGAATGAGGTCGTGGAGTTCTCGGGCACACTCTCCGAAGTACAATCTGTAGAAGACCGACAAGCAGGCAACCTTGCGGCGATGAGCCAAGCTATGAAGCTTGGCATCCACCAGTTTTACGTCGCCAATGAGCCTCTTAGCTCTGCGTTCCACCGAGTCAAGCGCGGCGAGTTGGTACTTAGCTGATCCATCCCAAAGGTGACTGCAATACTCCATGCAGGATCGGACTTGCGCTTTATAAAGGGTTAAAAGCTGTCCAGGCGTAAAGTATCGCTTCACCCTATTTAGGATGCCCAGTTTCTTGGCCGCAGTTTGGGCCTTGTACTCGATGGTGGCGCCGAAGTTGAGACCAGATGTCAACTCCATGCCTAGGAGCTCAAGTCGATCAGTTACAGGAACAGATGTACCCCGAAAAGTAGGAGTTTGGGCGAAACGACTCTTTTTAGCGGTAAAAAGACACGCCTGCGTTTTGGTGGCGTTAAAAGAGACCAGATTATCATCACTCCACTGGGAGACAAAGCTTAAGGTCAAATCTGTCCGCTCTACCATGGCCTCTCTCAAGGAACGATAGGACGAGGATATGATTCCGGTCATGTGGCCGCCGCGGCTGAAACCAACACCTAGTTTACTGAAAACTTACTTTTTTATTGGCTTAATTTAACTACTAAAGGAAACATTTGACGAACGACTAATTTCACGAAATCTGGCCACCTCGTTCGTGCGATTTGAAGGCATTACTTTATATTCTCTGGGGATATGTAAAGTCGCATGTCTACTCCGATAAACCAGTGACAATTGAGCACTTGGATGCTAACATTCGATGCACTATTGCCGAAATACTGCGAAGAGTGTGTGAAAATTCGAGCTCCAGATTACGTCATGTGCGCGTCGGCGGCGGCGGCCACATGCCCGAAATCATATTCAAACACTAATGCCATAAAATTATCTGTCAAATAAAGCCAGTTTCATGGATATTGAAAACATTTTTCTGTGTTTTATTTCAATTTAAAGTTCTCCCCTCTAAACAAAACACCTGATATGTTAGCCAAAATATGAGACGCGACTATAAGAAGTATTTTATATAAATATAACCATAAGAATCATCAATCCTATATAAGATCCTATAATCTAAGTAAGATTTGTTCTAAAATGTCGATTTCCGAAATCAACAAACGTAAGAAAATTTGAATTTCGTGATTAGGTAGAGTCGGTCGGACTAAGGTTGAAGAAAGAAGGTAGGTATGTGTTAGAAGAAGTCAGTCAGGTCAAGTCAGCTATGTTCAGGGCACTGTGGAGAAAAAATGTGAATTTTACTAACAAATATAGCTATTTCTAAAATATAAATAGAAGTAAGCATTGAAACCTGACTGACTTCTTTTAACACTAAGCATAGCTCAACAACTTTGTACCTATCATATCCGACGAATAAACTTTGTCTTTGTCATAGAACTCATAGAATTTCCGCCACCTTTAGAACAGTACTGGCCGTCATAAGGAAAAAACGCGCATCTGACATTTTTTCTATTCGGAATCAGCAAAAAAAAGACGCATCTGTCAGTATTTTTATATTGGTGTAAACTTAACGAAAACCTAATAAATCTTACTATTAATTATGACGCATCTAATTTTGTATTTTAAAAAGGACAAAATATTTTTGTCTCCATTTCAATATTTATGTAGAAACGTCCTTACGGCGGCGGCAGAGTAAGTGCGGATTTCACCAATGAAACTGAACGCGATCAGCACATCTAAACCGAGTTCAAGAGCTGTCAGTGTCAATATTCCTAAGAAAATAATGACACTGACACTTCTTAAACGTAGTTTATTTGCTGATCGCATTCAGTTTCATTGGTGAAATCCGCACTAAGTAACACACGTTAACAAGATCAAAATAAGAAACCCACAAGAAAAACCCGCTACAATTAAGAGGATTGTGAAGCTGTAAACGTTCATACAAAAAGCGATAACGTTTTTCTCCGCGTAAACATAGTCTAATTTTCATAATTTTCAGAAATGTTGTAGGTAGGTGTAGGTTTATAATAAAAAAATATTGCATACGATATAAGTTATTAGCATCTAAATATCTACATTTTTGACATAAAAACTTCCTCGAGCGTTTTCATTTTTTTTAAATTAAATCAAATTAAATTATTAAAAAAGAAAAACAAACAGACCTAGATTAATATGTACTGAATATAATAAGACCAAAATTGTTTCATTTCATAAAGGTTTAGGGGGGTGAAAACGTTATCGCCCGAAACAATAATTATGTAAAAAAATGTATGAAATGTAGGTAATTGCCTCCAAGACTCGCGCCGCGCATCGGAACTTCACAATCCTCTTAAAATGAATAGAACGAATTAGTTAATTATTTATCTGTCAGATATCGCGACAATTTCTTGCTATTCGACATACCTACACATCCCGCTGTAGTAAGGGGAACCGAACCAATTCACCTTAAGCCCACGTACGCACGGGCGATTTTTTAACGCGACGATTTTTTATAGCGCCCTGGATTTTCTACTCTCTGTATTGAGCCGAGCATTGAAAAACAAACAGAGAGAATCACTGTTGGATTTTCAACTCTCGGCGCTAAGCAGAGCGTTGAACCCCAGTGCGGGAAAAAAATCGCCCGTGCGTACCTCGGCTTAGACTGAATTCCTGAAAATTAAAACTGGTTTCGTTTATGACTTCATTACTCAAGCCTTCCAATCATTCCTGTCAGCACGCAGAGTTACGACGCTAACTTATTTCTACAACCTCACTTAAAGCTATAGACTCTTTTGTTTGAGGAATAAAGTCGGGATTCGAACGTTAATTAGTTTGGTACCCGCAAAAAAATGGTCTTTCAATGATGATCATTCAAAGGAGACTGTTAATATTGGTCTTTTTGCGTATTTTTTGGCTAAAACACTGCAAGGGTTTTGCGTCATCGTCTGTGAACGCTAACAATGCGAAATTATACGTGCGGTTAGTTTGAATGTGAATAAGAAGATGTGAGTACGATATATGGGGATTAGTTAATTTTTTATGTAACTTTATATTGAATGGGTTTTTACAAATTAATTATGTCCACAATGCGTAGTTTATTATGTTTACCTCAAACTACTCGTAAACTTTGCTGGTTTTGAATGCGGTTCCGCGAGATAAGGTAGAAATTGGTTACATTTTTTTTTTGGCAGTAACGAATATTATAATAATAATAATAACCCCACCGCTGTATCTCTACGTTGACGTCGTGGTGGGGCTTGCGCGATCCGAACTTTAGGTCTGTGCCGGTAGAGTTTACTTTGCCGGAACGGATATAGGATGAGGAGCCAGACCAAGAGAGATAGAGATACCCGCAGGGCAGCATGTGGCGAGCTGTTGGGCAGTAGCGATCCCACGGACCCTATCTCCCGGGAGAAATCTTGTCCTCATCTCTGGCTTGCCTTTATTGGCCGGCTGGAGTGAACACTGACGAGGAACAGAACTCCCACCTCTTTCTTGCCTTTATTGGCCGGCTTGAGTGGAAATTCGCAAGAGCAAACGTGCTCGGAGGAAGGAAGTATTCTAGTAAGGTGCTGGTAGGGATCTTGACCGTACTTCCGGGATAGTCCTGATAGCCTTGAAATACCTCTCCACTGCTCAAGCACCTCAGGAAGTGTTGGGCAACACTTCCTGAGGTGCTTGAGGCCTTGAGGCCTTGTCGCTACGTCACTAAGTGCTAGCAGCCGTTTCCGGGGGCCCATTATTGAGTGTGCAAGTCACCCCCTGCCATTTTATCCGTGTATTACATAACATTGGTCCGGCAGGGGACATAGTTCTTCCATAGTTCTGGGTAACCAATCCACTATAGCCACCCAAACCCATAGTCTAATATGTTTTGTTCTATGTTCCGCAATAATCCTGCACCAACCGGGGGTTGTCCTTGGGTACACTTGCATAGTGCATACAGGGATAATCGTCGGTTGGTGTCTCCTCATTATTTAAAATTGTCTAAGGGGTCTCTGCGAGTTGGCTTCGGCAACTCGTACGCCTTCCACGATTATAATGTTGGTCCACGAGAAAAAGTTGTTCAGTTTACCACCACACCCTTATGTTGGCGACACCCTTTCTCAGACAAGTACAAAATAGGCACGCTTTTCCAAAAGAAAGCATACGGATCTATCGAAGCTCAAGCAGCAGAAGTTTTTACAAATATTCAGTTCATTCAGACTACGATGTTAAAAGTTCAAATAGAAAAGTTACTGGTACCTGTGTTGCTCTCCTTATGTCAGTACCTTTTCGGTTATAAGCGTTATTATGAATAGAACTCATAAATGGAATGCCATGTATTCCAAAAGCAAATACAAACTATACAGAGTAAACAATGTGACATATTGGTGGCCCAGATAGCTTACAAATGATTTTAACACTTACGCGCAATAAAGATAAGGATGAAATTTAATTGTTGGATAGGCGCGTCGTCAAGCTGTCTGGTACGTGACAAATATTTTTCGTTGATTGGTGGTAATTATGGCTTTGAAGTGGTTTTAGTAAAATGAAAACTTTAGCCAGTATGTATTATTTGGCATTTTTATCGACCGTAAACTGCAAATCTTTATTTTATTTGTGATTAAACCATAGATTAAACTAAGTAAACTTACCTACCTACTTAACTTGATTTTCACGGGTTTTTGCACATGCATTATTTTAAGTGCGTCAAACTATGACACAAAAACTGGATACAATGGTTTCGATTGTCACAAAATTATCTAAACTAGACTAAAAATCACCAAAATTCCAAGTTATTCAATTTAGTGTAAAAGGCAATGTTGTAAAATTTTGTTATTCTGAATTTGACGTTTTTCACCTAAAATTTTGATTGTCAAACTAAATCAGACTATTTATAGTCGCGATTAAACAGGTGTGGGATAAAATTATTGTTATGAACTAAAATTTACAAAGCACATTTCTCTTCTAGTTCTTCAAAGTTTGGATGCTTGTGACTTTATTATGGAAGCTTATGTGATTGCAACTGTTGTTGATTCGGCAGAAAGGTATTTATAATAAAATCGTTGTTATTAGAAATTAGAATACAATACGAAATGCATTTATGAAAACTTAAAGAGATTTTTGTATTGAACACTTAATGTACAGACGCCAGCAGGTCAACCTACCCGAAACTGTCAGATTTTCCCAATCAACTTTGAACCTAATGCTTTAGCAATAAAGTCGAAAATCTATTAAAGAAATCTGACAGATTGTAGTAGCTTGATGTGCTGGCGTCTGTACATACAAGTACATTATTATTTGGAAAAGATATTTGAGATTATCTGGAAAAGTACATTATTAGGTTTAAAAGAAAGACAAAAACAAATTTTAATTTTGACAGGACAACGTCTGGCGGGTACAGCTAGTATTAAACAATTATAATAATATAGAACTGGCGCCTAGGAGACGCTAAATGAACAAATTTTCTCGACATATACCGACAAAGAACCAGTTTTTTTTATATTCTAACAACACAGTTAATATGTGTTTGCTAATAGCCATTCACCTTTGAAAAACTCCGACAGATCATGTTTTAATAAGTACCTAAGCGAGTGTACATAATAAATTACTATATAAAACTAACAAATCGATTACCAATATGGCATCAATAAACTAACGTAGGTACATTTTATGTTAAAAAGTTGGCGCCACTCGGCGACTACAAACGGAAGTGGTCGGCCTTCAACCTTAGAATAAACTGCTGTAGTCTGCGAGCTAAGGAAAATAAAAAATATATGTCTATGTTTTTTTATCTGTGGCTATAGTGACGTTTCAGGTTGCGCGGGAAGTCGGGATGGGGAAAATACCGTGACTTTACCACGTACGTATGTAAAAGCTCCCCGTTAGGAGCTTTAACTCATTTACCAGAAACACAAGCGGTGACTTTATTTAAATTTATCTCTTTTCATGTCATTTGAGTTCCAAATAAAAAATAAAATTACCGATGCATATTAAACTGACCACGTAGTATGGTACTCCAAGTTCGACAACTTGACCAGCAAAAAAAGTAAAACCAACTCAATTAGCACATCTGCGCGAAATGTTAACACAAATTCACACCCAATAACTTTTTAAGTTCTCAAAGAAGTCCCGTATGTAATCCCGTAATGTTGGTAACATTACATTTTAGTAGAAATCGACACAGACAGTCTATGTCGATTGATTTTGCAACAAAAAATCGCGACATACGAGTTATATGACCTGACATTGAAATATTGTGAAGACGCAGATAAAAAAAAAGTAGGTATTGAAGACATTGGAGTAATGAACTAGCGTCTATGGTCTGAGTTATGAATTTTTTTTTTCTAATTATTAGTTTGGACTCAAACGAGGTGAAGGAGTTAAACCGGTTGCTTTTTTTCAATTAAAAGTCAAATATTCACTAAATAGGTCGGTAACAACTTAGATGTACTTACCTAAGTACTTACTTATAATTTACGTGAACATCACTGGCAACAATAACTTTAAATTATTCATCATTTGCCTAGCCTTTTCCCAACTATGTTGGAATCAGCTTACAGTCTAACCGGATGCAGTTGAATAGCAGTATTTTTACATGGAGCGACTGCCTATCTGACCTCACAACCCAGTTACTGGGTAATACGATACCCCTTGGTAAGACTGGTTGTCAGACTTTCGGGTTTCCGATGACCCGTAACGACTGTCAAAAATCCGCGAATGACAATCGGGACGAACGGCTTACCGTGCTTTCCGGGGCCGAAGGGGTCTTGCTGTGTAAAGATGGTCACCCATCCACGGACCAACCGCGGCAAGCGAAGCTTAACATCTATATCGTGCTGAATATCGTCGTATCGTGTGTCATAGCTGTTTTTCAGAAAAACCAAGAAAAGATTAGAAAAAGAGGTAATAATGAAGTATTTAATAGAAGAAATGGTTTTTTATTTAATTAATGTTTTAATATCCTACCCACTTGATTCTCCCATATATTTTTACCCTAAATATTTAATCTAAAACCGACTAGTTAAGTACGTGTCAGCCCACGTACAATGAGAGGTTCCATAGTTGGGATGAATTTATCCCAAGCACGAACTTAACATTGTAGTTGAAAAACATGTTCTCCCATACATTCCAACTACAAATGTAAGTTTGTACGCTCAATATTGAGAGATTTACCATGTTATTTTAAGACAATAGCTACTTCTATTACTTATTACTATTCTATTACTATTACTTATATCTTCTACTTATTTACAAAAAAAAGTAGTATTATGTAGTATATCAGTTATCTGGTTTCCATAGTACAAGCTCTGCTTAGTTTGGGACCAAATGACCGTGTGTGAAAGTGTCCCAGGATATTATTATTATTTGATATTTCTCGGGACACTGGGGTCCCGGACCTTTCGAAGGCGTACGAGGAGCCGAAGCCAACTCGCAGAGGCCTCTTAGATAATTTTAAATGATGAGGAGGCACCAACCGAGGGTTGATTATCCCTGTATGCACTATGCAAGTGCACCCAACCCCCGGTTGGTACAGGACTATTGTTGTACGTGGAAACAAAACATATTGGGCTATGGGTTTGGGTGGCTAAAGTGGATTGGGTAACTTGAACTATGGAAGAACTATGTCCCCTGCCTGACCAATGTTATATACTCGTATTATACACGGATAAAATGGCAGGGGGTGACTTGCACACTCAATAATGGGCCCCCGGAGACGGCCGCTAGCACATAGTGACGTAGCGACAAGGGGGGCAACACTTCCTGAGGTGCTTGAGGAGTGGAGAGGTATTCCACGGCTATCAGGACAATCCCGGAAGTACGGTCAAGATCCCCACCAGCATCTTACTGGAATACTTCCTTCCTCCGAGCACGTTTGCTCTTGCGAATCTCCACTCAAGCCGGCCAATAAAGGCAAGAAAGAGGTGGGAGCTCTGTTCCTCGTCAGTGTTCACTCCAGCCGGCCAATAAAGGCAAGCCAGAGATGAGGACAAGATTTCTCCCGGGAGATAGGGTCCATGGGGTCGCTACTGCCCATCAGCTCGCCACATGCTGCCCTTCGGGTTTTTGTATCTCTCTTGGTCTGGCTCCTCATCCTAGACCCGTTCCGGCAAACTCTACCTGCACAGACCTAAAGTTTGGAGCACGCAAGCCCCACCACGACGTCAACGTAGAGATACAGCGGTTTATTATTATTATTATTATTCTTATAGGTTTTTCTGTAATCTATAGGTATAGAACTATTTTCTGAATTTTTTCCAAAATTTTGGCTAAGTAGTTTCGGAGATGGTCAATTTTGGCTATTTTCTTAAATAAGTTTAAAACAATTTATTTTAAAATTACAAAATAATATATTTGAGGCCCTCACATAAAGACCTTTCATTTAACATGTCACACGGTACAGTTTGCAGAACTTTATTTTTAATTTTTCCCTCATAATCATAACTGACCCTCATAATCGAAATTCATTCATACAGGGTTATTGGTAAAACACCAACAACCTCTTAAGGGGTCATTGTACTCATAATTATGAACAACTTTTACTATGGGATCAAACCTGCAATCGCGAAAAAAAAATCAGCCCTACATTTATGTTGGCATAATTCGTCAAAATGTAGATACTGAACAGCTGATTTTTTTTCGCGATTTCAAGTTTGGTCCCATAGTAAAAGTTGTTCATAATGATGAGTACAATGACCCCTTAAGAGGTTGTTTGTGTTTTACCAATAACCCTGCATATATAGTTCAGACACAGATGATCAATATTTGTTCATAGAATAAAGGGTATCACTTTTATTATTTAAATGTTTGTATACTTTTGAAAAATAGAATTATTCTTATTTTTAAATCTACCTAAAAAAAATATATACATGATGTTGTAAACTGTACCTAGAGTACTGTCAGGCTAACAGTACCTACCCATGAGTATGAAATCAATCAGCTAGCCTAGCTTTCCCCCCAACTAAGTTGGGGTCGGCTTCCGTTTTAACATGGAGTGACTGCCTATCTGACCTTCATAACCCAGTTACTGGGTAACACGACCCCTTGGTAAGACTAGTTGTCAGACTTTCGGGCTTCTAACGACACGTAAAGACTGTCAAAGATCCACGAATGACAGCCGGGAGTTCCGAGGCACGGAGGGGTCTTGCTATGTAAAGATGGTCACCCATCCACGGACCAACCGCAGCAAGCGTAGCTTAACCTGATCGATTGACCCGTGCGTCTGTTATTACTATTATATTTCATTATTAACTACCTAAGATTTTAATTATTATTAGAGCAACGATAGAGCTTTTCCACTCTGAAATGACGCGCCCCCCACCTCATGTACCCTTGTGTACGTTGGGGCGCGACATTTCAGAGTGAACAAGTTGCCCTTGGGTAAGACTGGTTGTAATACTTTTATTTTTGGGTTTGACTACCCGGAACGACTTTCAAAGATCTACGAATGACAGCTGGGACCAACGGCTGAACGTGCTTTCCGAGGCACGGTTGGTCTCGATAAGTAATGGACGGTCACCCATCCACGAGCCGACCCGTGCGGCTGTTATAATTTAGCCATGAGCTCCAGTTAGAACCTATGAGGATATCAAGAATAGGTAATGCTTTACTGAACTCGACAATCTGATGATTTTTTTTTAGGTCGAACGAAACGGGATTAGGATTTAAGACGCAGATATGCCTATGGCCTTGAGTGAGTGGTTAGCTTGCGTATTCTGTGCTGAGTTCACGCAATGCGTCGTACGTCCAGCCAAATTAGACGCATTTTTAATGTATTATATTAAACACTTATACTAAAAGATAAATAATTCAATTATCTTGAAAATGGTGAAGGTTTCACATAGTTTTTGCGTGATTCTCAGTTTTTTATCCGCGTTAGACATAACTTTATAAATTAATTACACTATAATAGTGTAATATGTCTAATTATATTACATGTAATATAAACATAATCTAAAACATTCACATATTAGGTTATTAAGAAAATGCTCTTATTTAACATATATTTTTTCCAAGTCAGTGACACTACTCTTTTAGACAAGATCTTTAGTTTACACATAAAATCATTAAAAGTTGGTTATCGTCGCATTAATAGACTGTCTTGTCTTGTCTTGGAGTTAAACACCCCACTAACAAAACGTATTAATAATTTCTTAGCTACTTGTTTTATTCCCATTTTATTTAATGAGTACGTACAGTAAACGCTCAAAAGCCCATAAGCATGCTAAAGATTACATTGCTATGAACTGTGCGAGCACGAACCAGTACGTGTGCGTGTATGAGCCAACATTCCGCAGATAACGCACACTAATGAATTGTCGCATGTCGTCGTACTACGCGAAATAACATTATATTTCTGTTGAATTTAGAATAACTCGTCATAGTGGCGACCTGTTCTTACCATTGCATTGCTAAAATTCGCATAAACATAACATGTGCTGGTAGCTGTTTGGGCTAAGCAATGGTTTCACGATCAATGAAGTCTGAGTTCGAATCTTAATCACAATGTTGGACTGTTTTTTGTTTCTTTGGAACCATAATAATATATTTCTATTTTAAGCAAAAACTTGTAAGATGTTTATGTTCATTTATTATTTATTTTTATAAGAAATTAAATATTAGTTATTGTATTATTATTTAACTATTTTTGTGATTTTTAATTTATCTTTTCGGTGTTGGAAGGTTTAAATAAAAAAGTCGTGCTGAATGGTAACAAAAATGTTAATTCGTTTTATTTACTTATTTATAAAATTAACAAACTTAAGAGAATTGTGACGTTACATTCCTACTAGATAAAAGAAGTTTTTTTGTAACCGTTCATAGGATTTTTTGTTGTATACCCACTTAGTCAATTCATAATAACATAACAAAGAAAGGATATTCTAATAACACATATATAATAGTCAATACCTATTTAGTTTTCTATGATCTACCTTTCTAACTTTACGAAATGAGTGACCAAGCGAACAAGATAAAGAATATTATATTTCTGTCCCATTACTTCCAATCAAGTAAAAACTTACAAAAAGTCAAGTACTGCGTGAGATTTGAACTCACGGCTCACTGATTCACGCATCTATATGCACGCGCTTAACCGCTAGGTCATCTTTACACATGTTATAATTTTGAAATAATGAACTACAATCAGTTGTTGACGACGCATGTTTATGTTCTTGGAAATAGAAGGTCTTAAGTCAAACTAAACGCCATGCTATTGCTTTGTGAGTTTGCTTATCGACTTTTGGTCGCGACTGTACCTCTAAAAAAACCGGGAAAATAGCTACGTCAAACATTGCACAACATTTTTTACTTATGACCCATATATTACCAAGAATTTTAGTCTGTAATCATTATATAATCCGTGGGAGATAATTATTATCCGCCCTAAGTTCTGATTGACGTGACAGATTGTACATGGTACCAAGAACTGCGCAAGCTACAGTTTAAATACAATGATGAATAGATCTTCCGCGAAAATGTACGTATGTCAAGAAAATGAAAATCCGCCGATGTTGACATAATAAATCAATGTCCATGTATGTAGACCATGAGTTCACCGTTTGTAGACACAACTTAAGCCTCTTGTCTACTGAATTCAGTAACATTTTGATCAGGTACTACCTATCTGCCTCATAGTTTTTGTGTGCATAAAATATTGTAAAATTGAATGAGTTATCTATACAGGAATTTGATTTATAATAAGACTAATATTGTGTTTGCGTAGGTCAATCAATCAGTCAATTCAGGCTGAGTTCACTGCTGGACACAGGCCTCTCCCAGGCTGCGCCACAACACCCTGTCCTCCACCTTCTGCATCCAGTCCGTCTCAGCCACTCTCTTATGGTCGTCGGTCCGTCCATCTAGCTGGTGAGCGTCCCACACTACGCTTGCCGATACACGGTCTCCACTCCAGGACTCGTCGGCTTTGTGTTCCACGCGCGCCTCAAAGAGATGTCAGCGCTAGCTGAAGGGATCCGCTAGGGCCGATGCCTGCCAGGGTTGCGGGTTGTTCGAAAGAGTTACCGTGGCCCTGGCACAGGCAACTGAAGGAACACGGGTGGGTTTTAGTCAGTAGAAGTATGACACGCCCTCCCGCTCCACCCAGAGCGGGAGATGTTATTTGATGATTTCCCATCCACAAAAAAAGAACTCGTCGGCTCCACTGGCCAACGGACCTTCGACAAACATGGCCAGCCCACTGCCACTTCAGCTTGCTTTACTACAAGACCCCCCGCTGACGCGAACGAAGTCCCAAAGTTGCCAGCTCCCCACCGCTCCAGCGCACGGGTGTCCCGCCCGACCCCCGCCGGCGCCGTGCCGAACTCTAACATATGTGCCGGCCGCGCGGTTATTGCTGGTAACGTTGGGACTTCGTTCGCTTATGTGGAGGTCGGGTCAGGTCGTATCGAAACCCGGTCGCGTCAGTGATGTCGGTACTCCCCGGATAATTTCATTTCTGATTTTATATATCAAAGAAATATCGAGCATAGCCCGCTCGATAGCGCGTTGAGCAACCTTGAGTTTGCCTTGACCAAATGAAAATATACATTTTTTCTTTCTAAATTTTAAACTATAATACGAGTATACTGCCATGCAATAAACCTAATTAGCTAAGCTTAGAAATACCTCCACCAAGGAATCTTCACGGTCTACGAGATTTCTTGTAGACCGTTTACGAGTAGATTACCTAGCACGTTCCTAGATAATTCAATTATCTGTTTTAGTTTTCATTATACGCCATTACTGCTGCACATCTGACTGTTTCTCTACCTATAATAATTATATCAAAATTAAATCTCAGTTCCGTTGCTACGCCACAGAGTGCCCTACTTTAAATTCGCCGGTATGTACCGGATCGGACAGCATTACTTCTCTATTACCATATCAATTAAATTCATGTTATCAATCATTATATTGTTGCATGATTAGAATATGAGGTCCTCATATTCTAATCATGAGGTGTATACCCACTTTTTGTTTGCTGTTTTTGTGTGCTACCTACGTCGTGAAGTCATGTGTTATAAAAACGCAGGTTTATTGGGTTTCGATATAACTGGAATTATCGTGGTAGAAATAACTAAATAATAAGTTTCTCAATGCTTTTTTAATAATCTAGATAATTTTGATTAATAAAATGTATATTATACGAGACGCGATTACTTAAATAACCGGCCAAGTGCGTGTCGGACTTTGCACATTTAGGATTCCGTACCAAACGTAGAATAACCGCAATATCAAGTTGGTTATAATAGGAAAAATGAGGGAATTTCAAAGAAAAAATCTGATTTATTAATATATTTTGGTATTTGTTAGTAAAAGATACGTAATAAACATTATTACCAAATTTCAAGTTCATATGTCAATGAGAAGTTAAAAAATTCTTTGAATGAAAATTTTGTAAACAAAGCTAACTTCGATGGCTTCTCATTTCTTTGTTTTCCAATATTTTTTAAAGCCAAAATAAAGTTTTTATCTACATAACGAGTTCTAAACAACGATACCCCACTCGATGGGGTAGGTCAATTTCCCCCCTTAGCTGTAGGGAGTTCACCTTAAAAAACATTTAAAAAAATTTGACAATTTGTGGCTTTGGGTCAACACGATGGTTATACTGTGAAAATTTAAAGACTGTAGTTCTAACCGTTTGGCTGTAAAACCTGTTTGAGAGACGACGAACGGACGGACGGACACGTGAGTGACAGCAATTCGGGTACGGCCCTAAAAAGCGATGTCGAAAATATGAAGTTCTGGTTTTCCTTTAAGATACATATTTTCATTTAATATACTCATCAGTTCATTTCAGTTTACAGGCAACTCATCTTTATTTGATCTTTTAGTAACATCTTCTTTGTTTCGACGAGCATTAAAATGCTGAAGCAAAAATGTCTACACGCACTGAATATTTCGCTTTTCACAATCTTTTGCAGAAAAAAGGCTTAACAGCTCCTAAAAGCAAACAAATTCTACGTCACCCCATCGTTTTTCCCATAGCAGAACTAAGTAATTAACATAATATGTACCTATTTCACGTGGTTTTCCGATTCCCTCTATCATGTTGTACTCAGTGATTAATGGCCAGCGGCAGTATTTAGTATTGAAGCTATTATGAGTACTGACTCAAGCATTTGCAGTTTCCATTGTGCAGTTTTTGCTTTAATAGCTTTACTGGAACTAGGGTCAATTAGACCTTGAGTCATTGTTTAGATGGAAAAGTGTATTTGTATTGAAACGTCATGGTTGTATGGTGACTTCGCACTTTGTCGGAACTTTCCTTAATTGTCTCATGGCATAGGAAAATGTTCAGATGTAAAAATGTGCTGAACTGTCTATGGTTTTATTTTGGGGAAATTTTAAGGCATATGATTCCCGTTTTGATTTCCAGTAATAGTAATTGTAGTAACTGCGACAAACTAGAAAAGAGGCTCACTTATTAAAAAAAAAAGTGTGCATCATTAGAACCCCAAAAAGTTTTTTGAAGGTTTTTTTTTTTTTTAATTTAAATAAAAACTTTTTTCCAAAAAAAGAAATCGACTTCCAAAAAAACAATCAGTTTTTAATGGTGACCCACTTTTGTAATTTATCTAAGTTACTTACAGCCCGCGGCACGTAAGTTGGCAAGAGTCGTTAGATGCGCAGAAGTCATTTTTTAGATCTCTTTGGTCGCGAGCGGGACGCGGGGAACGAGGTAGCATCGTTCCGAGCGCGCGATTGGTTGGTCAGTCGACCCTTGTCTCTCGCGTCGCGTCCACGTTCCATTCGCTCTCGAGTACACTTGCGTGCACTAAAATTGTAACATTTGTTTTTGTTGAACTTTTGTTACAAGTTCTTGTTATTGTTTTGTTTGAATTTTTAAATTTAGATAATGCCACAAACAAATACGTATTTTACGTAGACATGCCAGAAAAATGGTTTATGATGTTTACTGTTACATATTTTGACGAATTATGCGAACATAAATGTACTGAACTGCTGATTTTTTTTTCGCGATTTCAGGTTTGGTCCCATAGTAAAAGTTGTTCATAATAATGAGTACAATGACCTCTTAAGAGGTTGTTGGTGTTTTACAAATAACCCTGTATATTTTATTTATTACTCCTAATATACTTCACGAATTCTTCTCCTTTCTTTAACTTTCTTCTAAATAGTTATGTTTAAAAATAAATTATGGTAATAACCACAGAATAATGACAAGCAATAAAAGTGACCATTTTTTTGTTGCAATAAGTGTAGCATGCGCGAACTTACCCCCACTACGCCAAAACCTTGCCAACTTACGTGCCGCGGGCTGTACCTAATTAGTTGCCCAGTTTGTAAAGTATCTAGGTGCCTAATGTCAACTGCTCATCACCTTTTACAAAATATTGCTTTTCCCGATGCAGAAACGTTAATAGGGATGATGACTAAAAAATGATTTTTTGTCCATCATGTAGATTATTAAAATATATTGGACACGTATTTTTTCTTTTTCTACGTAATCAAAAGATTACTCAATGTATTTGAGTTAAAATGTGGCATGACGTCACGTCTTCGTAGATTTTATACGTAGAAGTGACGTAGCGAGCCCCCACTCCCGAACTTTAATGCGAGTTATCTAAGTCATTTTTTATTAATATGATAAAGCAAAAAATACGTATCTAAGATTTTTTTATTATCTGACTGACGGACTAAATAGAATTTCTTTTTTTTTACCCAGGCATCATCCCTATTGTTGAGGAGTTCAGAACTGGAACTGATGGTGATTTCACCATCAACTCCACGAACGAGCACAAATTGCTTAGCAACCGTTATTAAAGTACCTAATCGAATCGCAACCCGTGAAATAATTATTATTGAGTAGTTCCGGTGGCCATCTATGATCTTCATCATCAGTTCCACTTCACCAAATGGTCCTTTCCGAGAGCAAATGCACGAGTTACTATAAAAAATACCCAAATCTCTATAAGTGTGCCTATCATATTTGAAGAATTCCGTCGATTTCTCCAGGATCCCATCATCAAACCCTGATCTGATGACAACGGGACCAACTAGAAAGTATACCCTTTCAAACACAGAAAGAGTTTTCCAAAGCGGCTTAGCCGTCTTTGAGTAATCGGGGAACTTACATAAAAAAAAAACCTCCTCCTTTTTTTTTGAAGTCGGTTAAAAAGTGTTCATCGTCAGAAAGTCAATAAGTTTTTAGAGGATCAGTTATATATTTCCCGAAAAAATAGGAGCTCGTGGCTAAGTAATACCAGCCGCACGGGTCGATCCATCAGGTTAAGCTACGCTTGCCAGGGTTGATCTGTGGATGGGTGGCCATCTTTTCATACCGAGACTCCTCTGTGCCTCGGAAAGCACGTTAAGCCGTTGGTCCCGGCTGTCATTCGGTGATCTTTGACAGTCGTTACGGATCGTCAGAAGCCCGAAAGAAGTCTGACAACCAGTCATACCAAGGTGGTATCGTATTACCCAGTAACTGGGTTGTGGAGGTCAGATAGGCAGTCGCTACATGTAAAATACTGGTATTCAGCTGCATCCGGTTAGACTGGAAGCCAACCCCAACATAGTTGGGAAAAGGCTAGGCAGATTGATTGAGTTATATATTTCCCGACTTGTAATTTCTCGATTCATTAAAGTTTCAAAGCAAACAGCTGTGAAATGCCTTAAACAAACAATGCTATATTTTTTTGGAAACCAGTTTTCCCTGTGAATTGCATTAATCCACTTTTCTTTAAGTTCCGGAATATTTAAAAATCTAAAATGTTACTTTTTTATTATTAGGAAACATCGATAATTTTATCGTCAATATGGACTTTAGTTGTCACAACACTACAGCATTAGTACAGATAGAAAGGGACAGACGTATTGACAATATCCTAGTGAGAGAAAGAGACTTTTCAAAAAGACATCAACGTAGTATACCTTTTTACGTAAGCAACCAGTTTAGCTTGAGCCCTGCAATTATTCATAATATTATTAAATTATAAATATATTTTACTGATCGATGAAAAGTTATGTCATCTTTTTATAACTGGATGTTCTAGACGATTTCCCATGCCATTTAATTGAACAGGAACTCATCATTATTTTTGTTTAAGGGCCCCTTTTTCGAAATTTACGTTTCTAGATCGAGTTGTTTTCAGAGAAATCATCATATTTAAATCCGTAAAAAAATATATAGTACAGATGCATCTTTGATCTAGTGACTTTTTTGGTTAAAAACACATTATTTAACATTTCGCTTGATAAAAAAAAATCTGAAGTAAAGTCGATTTTGAAAATATTTTAAGTTTTATGAGACTTGGGAGAACGCAACTTTTATGAAAATTTAACATTTCATTTACTAATCGGGTTTGACAGGGATATTTTTGGATAAATTTAAAATACGGCACTTTTTTTTTTTAAATTAAATAAATACGTGAAAAACGGCTCGCGCGCACCGCGCCAGTGTCCTGCCGGACGTCATCGAGGGAGGACCTATGCAATTTTTGCTCGCGACCACATTATCGTCGCCGCAAGAAAAAAAGTATATCTGTAATGACTAATCTACACAGAGTAGCCAAGTCAGTATGACTGAAATTCTACATAGTCATACTGACTTTAATGGAAACATTCACCTTTACAAGGTGCATTCAAGGAGGTGTACCTATTAAAATTTGTGTTTTGTTTTTATTATTACATTTTATTATATAATATTTTAGAGGAGACTCGCGCCCAGGATTGAGGAATATATCGGTCGATGAAAATGAACCTGCATCTAGCACACGACCACTTTTTATTGAATTTAAATTTTTATGCTAGTGCTAGTATATTTTATTTTTTAACCGACTCCAAAAAGGTGGAGGTTCTCAATTCGTCTGTATTTTTTAACGACTTCAAAAAAAGGAGTTACTCGTATCAATTCGATACGTACGTATGTAATATTACTGGATCTGCGATCACATATGATGATCTATTAGGGCTTCCAAGCAAATATACAAAATTTTATAGATGTATGTTTGTATGTATGTACTACATGATTCTACTACATGATTCTTTCTAAAGGTCTGATGATGACCAGGTAAGTGCTTATTGGTCCTCAGTAATGGAAATAGTTAGGATAGCCTAGCTTTCAACATTTGTCTAATTGAACACGGGTGCTACTACATGATACTTTCTGAAGGTCTGATGATGACCAGGTAAGTGCTTATTGGTCCTCAGTAATGGAAATAGTTAGGATAGCCTAGCTTTCAACATTTGTCTAATTGAACACGGGTGCTACTACATGATACTTTCTGAAGGTCTGATGATGACCAGGTAAGTACTTATCGGTTCTCCATAACGAAAGTAGTTAGGATGACCCAGCTTTCAACATTTATCTAATTGAGTACGGATGCTACTACTAGATACTTTCTGAAGGTCTGATGATGACCAGGTAAGTACTTATCGGTTCTCAGGAACGGAAATAGTTAGGATGACCGAGCTTTCAACATTTATCTAATTGAGCACGGGTGCTACTACATGATACTTTCTGAAGGTCTGATGATGACCAGGTAAGTGCTTATTGGTCCTCAGTAATGGAAATAGTTATGATGGCCTAGCTTTCAACATTTGTCTAATTGAGCACGGGTGCTACTACATGATACTTTCTGAAGGTCTGATGATGACCAGGTAAGTGCTTATTGGTCCTCAGTAATGGAAATAGTTAGGATAGCCTAGCTTTCAACATTTGTCTAATTGAACACGGGTGCTACTACATGATACTTTCTGAAGGTCTGATGATGACCAGGTAAGTACTTATCGGTTCTCCATAACGAAAGTAGTTAGGATGACCCAGCTTTCAACATTTATCTAATTGAGTACGGATGCTACTACTAGATACTTTCTGAAGGTCTGATGATGACCAGGTAAGTACTTATCGGTTCTCAGGAACGGAAATAGTTAGGATGACCGAGCTTTCAACATTTATCTAATTGAGCACGGGTGCTACTACATGATACTTTCTGAAGGTCTGATGATGACCAGGTGAGTGCTTTTTGGTCCTCGTTAATGGAAATAGTTATGATGGCCTAGCTTTCAACATTTGTCTAATTGAGCACGGGTGCTACTACAAGATACTTTCTAAAGGTTTGATGATGACCAGGTAAGTGCTTATTCGTCCTCAGTAATGGAAATAGTTAGGATGACCTAGCTTTCAAAATTTATCTAATTGAGTACGGACGCTACTACATGATACTTTATGAAGGTCTGATGATGAACAGGTATTTAAGTGCTTATCGGTACTCAATAACGGAAATAGTTAGGATAACCCAGCTTTCAACGTTTATCTCATTGAGGACGGATGCTACTACATGATACTTTCTGAAGGTCTTATAATAACCAGGTAAGTGCTTATTGGTCCTTAGTAATGGAAATAGTTAGGATGGCCTAGCTTTCAACATTTGTCTGATTGAGCACAGGTGCTACTACAAGATATTTTCTAAAGGTCAGATGATGACCAGGTAAGTGCTTATTGGTCCTCAGTAATGGAAATAGTTAGGATGGCCTAGCTTTCAACATTTGTCTAATTAAGCACGGGTGCTACTACAAGATATTTTCTAAAGGTCTGATGATGACCAGGTCAGTGCTTATTGGTCCTCAGTAATGGAAATAGTTAGGATAGCCTAGCTTTCAACATTTGTCTAATTGAATACGGGTGCTACTACATGATACTTTCTGAAGGTCTGATGATGACCAGGTAAGTACTTATCGGTTCTCAATAACGAAAGTAGTTAGGATGACCCAGCTTTCAACATTTATCTAATATCTACCTGGTCATCATCAGACCTTCAGAAAGTATCATGTAGTAGCACCCATGCTCAATTAGACACATTTTGAAAGCTAGGTCATCCAAACTATTTCCATTACTGAGGACTAATAAGCACTTACCTGGTCATCTTCCATTATCTTGAATACTATGAAACTTACACTGTGCCCTAAGTTGGAGTAAATGTAAGCCAACAAAAAAAGAATGGTCACGATCCGATTAATAGTTTCGGAGATATGCGTGGACAAACATACATACATACAAACATACATCTATAAAATTTTGTATATTTGCTTGGAAGCCCTATTAGATCATCATATGTGAATATCTCGCAAATCCAATAATATTACATACATACGTATCGAATTGATAACTCCTTTTTTTGATGTCGTTAAAAATAACTTTAATTTCGGAAGTCGGTGGCATAACACGAAAATACAAAACCAAAGACACCGAGTTCCGAAATTAAAGTTATTTTTCACTTTGTAGTGTTTTGTTTTGGAAGTCGGTTTTAATTTTGCTAAAAAAAATATTATTTTATTATATTATAATAAATCATATTTGTTTTTCATTATAGTAGATAATCACCTACTCACCAAATCTTCTAAAACCATTCTTTAAATTCTATAGAATGACCATCGCCTGCCAGTCATGCATTCATAACAATATAAGTGTATTAGTGTTTACAGTCAATAGTGCAGTGGACAGTACATCAAGCTATACGTTTTTGTTGCAAACTAGCTCTTATCACCAGCACGCCAATAATATTTGAATTACTGATTTATTTATACTGTGGCGTGCTTGCCCGCCGCCATAGGTCACCGGAGTTCATATCGCGACGGCTCCTGTGCAACGCGGACGCAAGCCGTCTCGGTGCGTAAAATGCCTAAACTTTCGGAATAAGGGGCCCTTAAGTATACAGAAATGTTTTAAAAGGTAAGTATCAAAACAACCGCGTGTGCAGAGATCCAATAACTGGTCAAAACTAAAATGGTCACTCATATTGTCATCTAATATAAGTGCAATTTCATTTATGTGTCGTGAGCCTGAGTCGCCCGTATGAACAGTCAAGAGGCTATAAAGTCATTGGGCATACAACATAATTGAATGCAAGTTTCGCCATTCAATAAAATCACATGGGAGTTAATTGTACGTGTGGTTTAGACGAGGTCAGTTAATTGGCCTTAAATTTTATGACATGGCACAGGTAATAAACTTGAACCATGTAAATGGAGCTTTATTGGCGACATCCGATAAGTGAAGTGGTTTGCCAAATAAAAGTGATTTCATTCTAAGAAACATAACTTGGTGACTAATTGTAAGAGTGCAAATCAATTATTTGCACTCTTAGTCACCAAGTTATGAAGACACAGCATAGCATTGTTACTACTATGCGTTGTCAACGTGTACCTACTTGATTTGTTTCTAAACACTTATTTAGATTTTTGTCCCGTTTGATTTTTGGTAAAATATTTATCAACAAGGTTCATCATCTGCCTAGCCTTTTCCCAACTATGTAGGGGTCGGCTTCCAGTCCAGCCGGATGCAGCTGAATACCAGTATTTTACATTAAGACGAAAGCTCCAGGTCGCCCGCGAAATTCCAATTTTCTTACGTTTTTTTTGCAATTAGCAGGTCAGCATCAGGTTGTATGTTGATCTGAATATGATTCGCGACCATAACAAATTTGTATTTATTGAATTATTATCATTAAAATCATTGTATTTGCATTTATTAGTTGTGTGTATGTTTTTGTATTAATTATTTAGTCGAAGAAGTTTTAATTAAAATGTTTTAGAATTAGCATAGATATAAGCGATTTAGTGTAAACTTCTAAACCAAATGTTAAGGTGTGGCCTTAACTCTCAGGGGTTCTTCAGGTTTCAGGGAGTGGCAACCAAAATGAGTGATTTATTCTCTGGATTACACAAATTTATTGTCTTTAAAATACAATGCTTATTATGGATGGGACTATGTCAGAGCAGGGTCGTGACAGTAAAGTTAGGAGCTTAACAGCTTGTATTTCATGAATAAATGAATATGAATCAATTCAAATCTTATATAATCCTAATGAATAACTATTTCATGAAATCCTGACATTTGAGGATTATACTAACTAAAGGAGTAGTGTTACTGACTCTAATGATAATAATTTAAATACATATTGTAAATACACGTAAGGAAATGTGAATTTCGCGGGCTACCTGGCGCTTCCCCCTTCTCTGAAACCCAGTTCTGGGTAACACTCCTTTGGTAAGACTGGCTGGCAAACTTTCGGGCATACGTACGTATCTACTGTCAAAAATCTACAAATGACAGCCGCGACCGTGCTTTGCGCTCAAACATTGTCAAACATCCACGGACAACCTCGGTAAGCGTAGCTACGAGTATACGGCTGCTTTTATTCAGCCACGAGGCCTACGAGCCTTATCAATGAGATTGTGTTTCTAAAACAAATAAGTTTCTACAAGTAACACCTCCCTCTCTTGCTCAAACTCTCATTCAGTCCATTATTGACTACGCAGATGCCTGTTATTTGGATGCCACCGAGGAGGTTTTGAAAAAACTTGAGTGTTTGCAAAATACGAGGGCGGGTCAATAAGTCCGTGACTTTTTGAATTTCTGACCTCTTTACTGAAAAAGCAACATTACTCCTGTCAACAGGCATCTGTCATTTGACTCCTGTCAAAATTTGAACTTGCTGCGTCAGTTAGTTTGTGTTTGACAGCTATCTTTATCAGACTACCCAGTAATGTGAGGAAAAAATGGAAAAGAGTGAATTTCGTGTGCTTATTAAGCATTATTTTTTGCGAAAAAAAACCATTACCGAGACCAAGGCTAAGCTTGATAAATACTATGGGGACTCTGCACCATCGATTTCAATGGTAAAAAAGTGGTTTACTGAATTTCGTTGTGGCCGTACAAGCACTGAAGATGCCGAACGTCCTGGACGCCCAGTTGAGGTCTCTTCACCCGAAACAATCGAAAAAATTCACGATATGGTGTTGGCCGACCGAAGATTGAAAGTGCAAGAGATTGTGGAAGCCGTAGGGATCTCGCATGGCTCAGTGGTTTCAATTTTGAATGATCACTTGGGCATGAGAAAGCTTTCCGCAAGATGGGTGCCGCGTTTGCTCACAGTCGACCACAAACGCAATCGTGTAACAACTTCACAGGAAGGTTTGGCGTTGTTTAATCGCAATATGGAGGAGTTTTTGCGCCGTTTTGTAACCGTGGATGAAACATGGATCCATCACAACACACCAGAGACCAAACAACAGTCAAAACAGTGGGTTTCTAAGGGTGAATCGGCGCCAAAGAAGGCCAAGGTGGGTTTGTCAGCCAATAAAGTTATGGCGACTGTTTTTTGGGATGCACGCGGGATAATCCACATTGACTACCTTCAAAAGGGAAGAACAATCAATGGGGAATATTATGCCAACTTATTGGACCGATTCAATGACGATTTGAAAAAAAACCGACCTCATTTGGCCAAGAAAAAAGTTCTTTTCCACCAAGACAATGCAAGGGTGCACACATGTGCAGTTGCCATGGCAAAAATCCATGAATTGGGCTATGAATTGCTCCCTCATCCGCCCTATTCTCCAGATTTGGCTCCGAGTGACTACTTCTTGTTCCCAAACCTGAAGAAATGGCTTGGTGGAAAAAGATTTGACTCCATGATGAAGTCATCTCGCAAACAAAGGCCTATTTTGAGGACCTCGACAAATCATATTTTTTGGAAGGGATAAAAAAATTGGAGAAGCGTTGGACAAAGTGTATAGAGCTCAAGGGAGACTACGTTGAAAAATAAAATGATTTATTTATCAAAAAATCTGTGTTTTATTCCAAAAGTCACGGACTTATTGACCCGCCCTCGTATCTGTATTCGTTTTGTTTTTAACCTTAAAAGTATGATCACGTTTGTAACTTTCGCAAGACTCTCAAGTGGCTTACTATTCGACTTCGCAGGAACTCTCGCATATTGTGTCTGCTATTTAACATCCTTCACAACCCTAAAACACCTTCCTATTTGCGGGAACGCTTTTCCTACGCCCGACCTTTTGATGTGCTTTGCAGGTCGCATCTTAGAAATCCCCTTAAATTTCCTTCCCATTCCACCGACTTCTACTCCTTCACTGTGCATGCACGTCTGTGAATTCACTTCCGCCTGATATTAGGGACTGCCAAACTGTTGCAGTATTTAAAAGAATAGTGAAAGAACACTATCTTTCCATGTCGTCGTAGTTGTTAGTTATTTTAGTGATATTTATTCTAGAAGTATGTATGTATTATATGTTTATGTATTTATTATACTACATATATGTTTTGTTTGCTAAGTGAATTGTTTTTTTTTAGATTTTATGTATTTTTATTTCTCTTCTACTCTCACACACGGTGTCTACATCTCTTTTTATCCTCTGTCCTATCGCAGGTATGCTGGAAGAGATTTCTTTAGAAATAAGCATCACCTTTGTACGTATTTTTCTATTGCTTTATTCTTGTCTATTTATTTGTGTGTATTCTACCCCAAGACGCAATATCAGTTTGAAACTTATTAAAAGTCTATTAGAAGTTTGATAAGGTCACATGATGTGGTCTTGCAGAAATCGAATATTAACTTCCAAGTAGCGGGCTTAAACCTATTAAACTAAGTTCGGAAGAACTGCAATTACTTATGCAGTAGAAACATACTCGTTTGGTGTATTTCCTGTTAAAAATCCCTATGTCACAGTTAGTCTCTCTAAATAGTTAAATTTTATCACCATGAACAGTAAGGTGATCATTCTCTTTACGGTCATTCGTGACGTCAAGAGGGGTACTATCGACTAAACTGACGCCTTACACCCTTTTTTTTTTTGTGGATGGGAAATCATCAAATAACGTCTCCCGCTCTGGGTGAAGCGGAAGGACGTGTCAGACTTTTACTGACTAAAACCCACCCGTGTTCCTTCAGTTGCCTATGCCAGGGCCACGGTATCTTTTTCAAACAACCCGCGACCCCAGCGGCATCGGCCCTATTGGACCCCATCTTTTGCTGACATCTCTTTGAGGCGCGCGTGGAACACAACGCGCCGTCGACCCGGGCCTGGTCTCACCGGAAGGCGAGCTACCCACTACTCACCGTCCGCAAGCCCGCGCCTACGGTGGCTGGGAATCGGCTATCGATTCCCGCCGCCCAGGGCGTCTCCTGCGGCGACTGAGGGCGTGAGGCTGCCTCTCCCTCACGCGTTCCGCCTCCTCCTTTGCGAGCATTACCGCTTCGCAGAAGGAGGTGACGGCCTCCCATGCACTCTCGCTCCGCACCATGGCCTGGACCAGGCTCGGACGCGAGAGATCGCCGCCGCCGATCGCCTCCGTGAGAACACGGCGGTGCTCTGCCCAAGCCGGGCAGACCTCCACTGTATGCTCCACCGTGTCCTCTGACGCCTTTACACCCTGAAGTTGCTTTTTGTGTCCACTAATTCATTGAAAAAACCCTGCTCCTATGGTCCTTTGTTTTACTTTGTCATAAGTACAAATGCAGCTTGCAAGCAAAATTGTTTCAAAATTGGAAAAGCCTAACTTTTGTCGACTTAGTCCAGAAAAACCTCTATTGGTTAGCGACCCCAACATCGAATCTGCCTTTCCCCAACAATGTTGAGGTCAGCTTCCAGTCTAACCGGATGCAGCTAAATACTACTGCCTATCTCACCTCTACAACTCAGTTCTGGGTAACACGATATTCCTAGGTAAGACTGGTTGTCAGAATTTCGGGCTTCTGACGAACCCTATCTACTGTCAAAGATCTATCTGCTAATGACAGCTGGGACCAACGGCTTAGCGTGCTTTCCGAGGCACGGAGGAGTCCCGATATCTAATACATAGTCACCCATCCACGAACTGACCGTGCCAGATCGAGACATGCGGCAGTTATCATTTAGCCACGAGCATTTAGTCGACCCCAACATAGTTGTGGAAAAGCTATAGAAGGACTACTAGGTATGGTCACAGATTAATACATATGGGACACTCCGCTGTTCAGGTATGAAGCTTTTTTTTTTTTTTTGTGGATGGGAAATTATCAAATAACTTCTCCCGCTCTGGGTGGAGCGGAAGGGCGTGTCAGACTTTTACTGACTAAAACCCACCCGTGCTCCTTCAGTTGCCTATGCCAGGGCCACGATATCTTTTTCAAACAACCCGCGACCCCAGCGGCATCGGCCCTATTGGACCCCATCTCTTGCTGACATCTCTTTGAGGCGCGCGTGGAACACAACGCGCCGTCGACCCGGGCCTGGTCCTCACCGGACGGCGAGCTACCCACTACTCACCGTCCGCAAGCCCGCGCCTACGGTGGCCGGGAATCGGCTATCGATTCCCGCCGCCCAGGGCGTCTCCTGCGGCGACTGAGGGCGTGAGGTTGCCTCTCCCTCACGCGTTCCGCCTCCTCCTTCGCGAGCATTACCGCTTCGCAGAAGGAGGTGACGGTCTCCCATGCACTCTCGCTCCGCACCATGGCCTGGACCAAGCTCGGACGCGAGAGATCGCCGCCGCCGATCGCCTCAGGTATGAAGCTACAAGTACGCATTGGGCCTATCTCACTGGGCCAATTCAGTAGGACTGCCAGTGCCGCGGTCAAAAGGTATAAGAGTTACGCGTTAGAGAGGCAACTTGTAGGTAAATAACTGTAGGTAAGCGTTGTGCGACCTGAATTACACTTTATTGTGTCGTAGCAAGAGTCGCTTTTTATGATTTTGCGGAGTGTCCCATCTGTATTAATCTGTGGTATGGTATAAAACTAATGCACGTTAACCTCTATACTCAATGAGTAATAGGAATAGGTATTAATTTTCTGAAGACTATTATATCCCTAAGATTACTCCTAATTTGAATTTTATTATAAGAGGCATTCGTGGAATGTTATACAGACGTGTGGAGTTTCCAAGACAACATTCCATGTAACGTGAACATAATGAATCAGTATCAAGTTGCCGAACCCCGCATGCATATGTCACTTTTTGTTCGGTGAACCTGAACGCGTGGTCGCGTCGACAGAGGGCGCTTTCCGGTTTCTCGAACAAAAAGTTACATAGTACGATAGGACGCGGCCTTACAATAAACCTTAATTAAAGTACGAGTATAAGAATAATACAGTGTATCGAGCATTTTTTTTTTGACGTGAAAACGTGTTTTTTCATCGATATTTCTGACCCACAAAAACATGTAAGATTTCAACCACTAATAACTACGAGACTTTTAATGCTAGAGTCATGGTTGAGCATTCAAAAGATAGGTCATATTTATAACACTTTTAAAGCCGAATATAATTTGCGTGTGACGTCACACTGCGAGTGCATGCGCGTGCGCACGGCCCTTTACTTTTCACTGTGTCGAAATATAAATTCGTATAGCGCAAAAACGTGTTTAGCTAGATCAGTTATTCTGGTGTATTTGTCAAGAGTTAACAAACTGCTACCAGGACCTAAAGAGACACAACAAAAATATGGGAAAAAATAGGGTTAAAAATGAATATGAAGTTGACAATAGCAAATTAATTGCAGATGTCGTCTCATATCGGCCGTAAATCTGCTCAGAAATGAAAAAAGCCGCAACCAAAGAAAGCTTGCATCAAAAGGAATGCATTCAGCCTAAAAAGTCTAATGCCGAGCAAATACAATACCTACGTCAGTGTCAGAGACCGTCAGAATATCTGTTGCAAATAGCAAAAAAAATTAAGATGTCGTCTCATATCGGCCGTAAATCTGCTCAATACTGAAAAATATCATAACTGGTCAAAGCTTACTTTATAAGTAATGCAGTGAGCCTACTAAGTCTAGTGTCGAGCAAATACAACAGCTACGGCAGTATCGGAAACCGTAGTAAAACAATCTGTTTTCACAAAAACAAACGACGCGGATTCGTACTGCGCCTACAAATGTTTTTTTTTCGTTATGTGGAGTAAAGAAAGAAAAACAACCAAATATTTATTTTATATTTTATTTGTTTGGTTTATAATTTTAATGAATTTCTTAATTTTAATTGACATTAATTAATGAATTTAAAGATGATTGTGATTTAACTTTTAATTTATTTTACAATTTGATTGTATGCACTTCAATTAATTATTTATTTTTGTTTTATTAGTATTATTATGACTTATATTTTCATATTTGGTTACTAACATAATTTTTAAGTATACCTACTAACATAAATATGGATGGAGATAAATATGTCTGATTTAAATAAAATAAATTAAAATTAAATTAAATAGGTAAAACCTACTAATCACAATAATTTTTAATATTTTTATTATTTATTTAATTATGCCCCAAATAAATCGGGACAAAGGCAGGAGAATCAATCAGCCTAGCCTTTTCCTAACTATGTCGGCTTCCAGTCTATCCGGATGCAGCTGAATACCAGTATTTTACATGGAGCGACTGCCTATCTGACCTCTACAACCAAGTTATTGGGTAATACGATACCCCTTGGTAAGACTGGTTGTCAGACTTTCGGACTTCTGACGTCCCGTAATGACTGTAAGTAACCTTTTTAACTGACATCCAAAAGGAGGAGGTTCTCAATTCGTCTGTATTTTGGACCGATTTGGAAAATTCTTTTTTTGTTTGAAAGGGTATACATCCGAGGTGGTCCCATTTAAATTTTATTAACTTTGCTTGGAGAGTTTTTGAGTTAGCTTCAATAATGTGTATATTTCCCACTTATTTTATGTGGATGATGTGATGATGTTTTAATAACTTCCTATCACTGTTATTTACATGGCTATATCTACAATTATTGTGGTCAATTATGTATTCGAATTTGTGTGGGGTAGGTTCCACAAATAAAAAGTGAAAAATAAAAACTTTTTAGCAAAAATAAATCCGACTTCCAAAACAAAACACTACAAAGTGAAAAATAACTTTAATTTCGGAAGTCGGTGGCAAAAAACGAAAATACAAAACCAAAGACACCGACTACCGAAATTAAAGTTATTTTTCACTTTGTAGTGTTTTGTTTTGGAAGTCGGTTTTATTTTTTGCTAAAAAGTTTTTTATTTAGTGCCCGCGCCCTCTTCCATGAGACTTACTAGGTATCTAGCGTTCGCGTCATATCAGTTTGTACTTGGCCAGGAGCCTGTATCGTGAGTGTAAGTGTGTGTGTAGGTGTATGTGTGAGTAAATTGCAATTAGTGGGATTTATAGGTGTTAGATAAGTAATAAGGCCTTCAGTTGTTTGATAATCAAGTTGTTGAAGCCATTCAGTAACTTTCACTTTTGTCTTTGTGTGTACTTAATGAAACTATATTAAGTTTCTTATTTAAATCGTTGTATATTTTAGCGCTTGTACTTACGCGTTTGCCTTTTTGCGAAAGAGGTAGAACCTCTTTCAAGCCACATGAAGGCAGTGTTCTTAAGATGCAGATAAATGTCAATGGCTTTGAGTGGCTAGGTTGCGTGTTCTGTGCTGAGCTCACGCAACGTGTCGTACGTCCAGCCAGTAATAGGACTCGCCTATCAAGGAGCGCTGTCCCAAATTAAACGCATTATTGATTTATTATAAAACAGTTCTTGCATCATTCTCAGTTTATAAATTAATTACCTACACTATGTAATATAAACATAATCTAAAATATTCACATATTGAGTTATTAAGAAAATGCTCTAATCAATATAAATAAAAATCAATTGCCGAATGTATGTACGCGCATCACTTCAGAAAAGTCAGAATGGGGTACCTAGACAGTCAAAAATGCTTGACAAGCATGTGATTTTTTCGTGTTTGTCATGCAATTTTGACCGTCTAGGGACCCCACTAGGACTTTGCGACCGAATTCGATCGTAAAGCGATCGCTATGTATGTCGAGACTGCAGCCCCAGCAGTGGACTGCTGTACGCTAATGATGATGAGAGAGAGTTCACAAATAAAAGTAATCTTTTTAAACTTGTACAGCTACGCATTTCCAGTATAAACTGACCACTCATTGTACGGAAATCCTGAACAATGCGAGATCAGCTTATGCTGTAATGTAAATTTATAGCTTTATATCGAGTGCCGTGTGTAATTTTAACCTACCTACCATTACTACCCACCTGCTAACTATTCCGCCTTCTGTTCTATTCTGTACCTACCTATATACAGGGTTATTGGTAAAACACCAACAACCTCTTAAGGGGTCATTGTACTCATCATTATGAACAACTTTTACTATGGGACCAAAAGTGAAATCGCAAAAAAAAAATCAGCTGTTCAGTACATTTTGACGAATTATGCCAACATAAATGTACTGAACAGCTAATTCTTTTTTCGCGATTTCAGGGGTTGCTATTCCACCAATTCGCACTAAGCGCTTCCAAATGTCTTGCGCACAGCAAAGAAGTGGAACTCCCTACCTGCGTCTGTGTTTCCGAACGCATACAACCATAATCTCTTCAAAGTGAGAGTGAACAGGCTTCTTCTGGGTAAGCTCACTCCATCGCCGACCTTGTCTCTGTCACCTCTGACCTAGACTAGAGTCAAGAGCAAACCCATCACAAATAAAATGAAAAGAAATGAATTATTTATGTTATTTAATATATGTATTCATCTATAATTTGTTTTTATTTATATAGTTATGTTTGGTTGTAGCTTTGTAAGTAATAATTGCGTTATAATATTCTAAGTAGGTACTTACTGTTGGTTTCTTTTATTTTATTTATTTAGCAGAGGAAAGTAACCAAATATGGAATAGTATCCCTAAAATGGAATACCACCATTTCTCGGAAATGAATACTCTAGTTACAAAGACAGTGATCTTCTGACGCTTTCCATCATTATACTCGCGTACAGCCGATCTATTCTGTAAAAATCTCACCGTGGAAACTTAGGTGAAGTGAGCTTGACGTGAGCTGTCAATAGTGTCAATCCCTAGCATCTTGGGTGGAATGACAGCTCACTTCACCTAAGTTTTCACGGTGAGATTTTTACAGAATAGACCGTCAGCTTTCGACGTGACAGTCGGGCGACCGTTGTGGCCGCGGTGAGTTTTGTTTCGGCGCTGTGAGAAATGTTTTTAAGGCAAGTAAAAACTAAATATTTTCCAAAACGTGATTGGAAATAATATCGTTTATTATGACTATGCGTTGATTACATGTTTGTTTGATTGTTTTAGAGATGTATTCTTGTCTGACTGAGTTTAGTTCCTGTAGTTTCTCATAAAACTAAAAGCTTATTATTCTTAGTTTTATAGTAGTCCATATTTGGGTAGGTACCTATTCCATAATTAGGTGCCTTTATGTAGAGAATATGTACAAGCTAAAAATAAATATATATATTATGTACAAGTGTATAAAAAATCATAAAAATAAAAAGGGGAAGAGCTCATAGGGCATCAAAAAATTCGTCCCCATCGCTGTCAATGGAAAAAGTGCCCAAAAGGCTGGCAGCAAGTGCCTTTATGTTGATTTTGTTTTTGAGAAAATTTTAATATTTTAAATTAATATATGTAAAACAAGACTGTCACTAAGTTAAGCGCAACTGTACCTATGACTGATAATAAATGAGAATAAAAGTTTTTGATTTACAGTATCTTTTTTTTTTATAACACAAAGAAAATGGTATTCCATATTTAGTTACTTTTCCCCTAATTCATGTACATACTAATTATTTAACCTGACTTGGTTTCCGTATCTACGTCTTTTTCTGGTGATCACTGAAAATCAGCGCTGTGCTGTGGGCCCCCCTCAGCATCATGCTGAGTGGAAGCCTTCTTATCACAGTCATGGCGTGCTAGCAGCTGCCGACTTTTGTTTTGTGCTCATGATAAATGATAAATGATTTTTATTTCTGCAAGTAGGTTTGTACAAACACTTTACAAGTCAATCATGTTTTTTTTTTTAACTAGATGAGGTCGGCGTTTCCTATCTGAATACTCTGAGAAGAAAGGCCGAAACAAACTCAGAGGTCACAGTCTCTTATAAAGTTCAGACATAATCTTGGTCACTTCATGTGAAGACCATGTAGATTGGTGTCTGAAATGCTCTTTTGAGGAAAGAACCACACAGATTGAGAGGACCTATCCAGTCAGTGCACGCATTTGTCAGTAATCGCGCAGCTCAAGTCAGAGCTTAAGGAGATTTATATGCAGACCTGTTATAAGTATTTTTCTTTTTGTAAAATTCGAGTTAATTATCTTTTTATGCACGTCTTTCTATGACAAATAAACTTATTTTTCTTTCTTTCTTTAAAAGATCGGATGCATTGTGGGCTGAGACCACCACAACATGGGTTCCTGAAAACGTCCAACGGCATCGCGGAAGACCCAGGCGTAGATGGCGGGAGGAAGGATTGGTCTATGTTGGCTCAGGATCGAACGTCATTTCTAAGCGAGAAAAAAAAAGGATCGAGTTGAGTGAAAAAAGGAAAGGGAAACCTTTGCCTTGCAGTGGGATAACACAGGCTGAATATTATTATATTAAAGAGGAAGCGTCAGGGTAGTCCGCGAAATTCAAATTTTCTTACGTTTTTTGCAATATGCAAGTCAGTATTAAGTTGTATGTTAATTAAAGTATGATTAGCGGTCGTAACAAATATGTATTTACAGAATTATAGGTAATCATTAGAAACAGTAATACAACTCCTTAACTTAGTACCTAGTATCATCCTCAAATGTCAAGATTTCATGAAATAGTCAATCAATAGGATTATCTGGTCTTAAAAGAGTTGTATTGATCACATTAATGATTATAATTATGTAAATACATACTTGTTTCGGCGGCAAATTACATTTTAATCAACGTACAACCTAATACTGACTTGTAAATTGCAAAAAAAACGTAAGAAAATTTGAATTTGGCGGGCTATCCTAACGCTTTAAAAGACCTATACTAAACGTAGAAGAAACCTATGATATAATTTTAGATGCATTAAGAAATATGACTTGATTGTATGCACGATTATCATACTATGAGCAGAGGTACCTACATATTTTGTGATCTTGGTTTGCATTCATGTCAATATAAGAAGTATTTTTATCCGACTGCGACAGAGCCCAAAAGGAGGATAATGTTTTTAGGAAAGTCTTCTACATCTAAAATGATTGAGGTAGGTCTAGCGCTCTAATGTTCACATTTTCTATATAACTGAAATATATTCTTATTAATTTTCGCCATGGAAAAACTAATGAAAGGTCCACGCGACCACTTTAGAAGGCTTCGGCGACAAAAGAATTTTGATTAATTGGAACTTCCAATTAAGATTTTCAGTTTTCTATACATTTTACCCGAAACTTCTACATAGAATTTAAAAGGCAATTTGGTCGTAGAATAGCCCCTTATTTTCTGACTTAATTGCGAAAAAAATTTCCAGAAAAATTCATAACATGTAGCATTACAAATTTACGAAGTATTTGGTTATATAACTTTACAAGTTATTGCCTTTGCGTAAAAATCATTTTCGCATATAGCAGCAATAAAGATTGATGATTTTGAAGGCGCACTCAGTTCAGATGGTGGTCGGTTTTACAACTAAGTTCTGCCGTATTGTGAGGTCTTTGTAGTGGGTCCCCGCAGTTTCACCCGCGTAAGTCTCGAACCCGTCGGAATACAGGGTTATTAGTAAAACACCAGCAACCTCTCAAGGGGTCATTGTACTCATCATTATGAACAACTTTTACTATGGGACTCGCGATTTCAGTTTTGGTCCCATAGTAAAAGTTGATCATAATGATGAGTACAGTGATCCCTTAAGAGGTTGCTGGTGTTTTACCAATAACCCTGTATATGGACAAAAAGTATCCTATAAGTTAATCCAGGTTATAAACTATCTTTGCGCCAAACAGTTTTTGCGTGAAAGAGTAATAAACATACAAACACTGTGTGTGTTCACAAACGTCTTTATAATAGTGTGATATCCGAGGTCCTACCTTTACTTAAAGCTTTTTAACAAACGGAGTTGTAGAGATAGTTTAAGTCTTGTAGTAGATAAGTGCGTTATGCTTTTATTTAACTTGCAATTTTCGGAAGTTGTCCTTTAAAAAGTTGCAAGTTAATTTTGACCCACTTCCCGGTGTTCGATTGAGTTGAAATTTGGCATACGTATGTAAAATCGGTGGCAATGCCAATTTTGGTACCATCGAGCTGATTTGATGATGGAGGAAGGTGGCCACAGGAACTCAGTAATAAAACGACGCTCGTTTGATTCGTCTTGTCAAGGATTCTAGTCCAAGATTATATGCAGACTAACAAAAGTTTGTTTAAAAAAAAATAATACACGTGTTTTTTTAATAGAAGAAAGCGGTTGGAACGTTTTGTACCTACTACCATGGCCATGGGTCAAACCTGGGACCGACACGATCGACGTCAAGATCTCCACCATTACATCACTGCAGTTTTTATTTAATAATTATAATTAACAAAAATACAACCTAAGTAACAATATTTTGAGACAATTGTTTTTAAATAATTTTTTATATGAGTCGTTCAGTTTTTTATTCTAACGCCATCTCGCGCTATCACTAAGAACCACGATGTGGACACGTAGATTATGAATGGATGTAGTAATGAATGAATCCGCGAGATATCGTTACACTACAACCAATAAGAATGCGTATGAGATAATCAATTGCAACAAATAAATTAAATACAAAACAGTCAGCTCAGCTCAGCTCATCAGCTGATAAGTAGTAGAGTAATAGTATTTAATGTAGACTAAATAAGAGAAAACAATTATTATTCAAGAAGATAGTAATGGATACAGTGCGTTTTGTGTGACTGTGACGTGATAAGAAAAAATTAACTTTGAAAATAGAATCTAAAGATTGTTTGGTGGCCAATGCTAAACATAACCACGAAAAAGTAAACAACCGCACTAAGGTCAAAGGTAGGAAATATTCTGTTTCTTTGTTTTGACGATATTTAAATTACATTTTAATGGTTGGTAATCTTTCAGTGAGTTGGGATTTGGTTAAAATTTGTAGTTATTTGTCCAATATTTTTCCTAATAGAAAAGTCTATGTAGATAGTTATTTAATATTGTTATCTTTATAATTAGTGCTGGTGATTTATCAACTATGTTATTGTGCGAATAAACTGTAATTCCAAACCAAGTGTTAATATTTACCAAGGTTAGTAGGTATTTGCTTTGCAAACCTGTTTTCACTAAGTAAGAGTGTTCTGTGGTTTTCAAGATAATTGGTAGGATTTTTTTTTTGTCATCTGTCAAGTCAACTGTCATATATTATCACCTCATATAAACCTATGCAAAAGGAATCATGCATGGAGCCTACTACTATAATGTTTTAGTTAGAAATATAAATAAGTAACCCATGATACTTACAATATTTTTAAATTGTATTTTTCGGCGTTAAGATGAACGGAAAAATCTAAAACCCACCTTGTAACAAACACTGATAACTAAAAATGGTAAAAATAGTGAACATTTTAAGGACAACGATAATGCCTTTAAAGCACACACCTGTCCGCGATAGCAAAGTGGCCATTAATGTAAGTAAGGGATACACCACTTTACACTAATGACAGACTCACCTAAAACGTTATCGCATCAAGTAAATAGAACTGTTTGAGTGACTCAACCGCTGAGTCGGCGAAAGTGGCTTCTTTTTTTTCACACTGGCTGCCAGGCGTCGAAACTCAGGCATGTCCGTCACTATACACTGCACAGGTAAAATTCTGTCATAAAATGCACTTTCCCATCCTCAACACTGCATCCATAACACAATAAAGATAAACAGATAACTGTTACTTAAAGTTGACGAAATTCGTTATCGTTTTCGAGATCGCAGCAGGCACATCGTCCGTCGTCGCCGACGTCCGTCGATTGGCGCAACGATGTCTCACCAGAGCTGCGACACTTGAAACCCACACGAGGATGTCTACAATGACATGAAACGTGATCACACACACGATTAGGGAAACATGAACAATGAAATTTAGTTTCTGGAAACGAACAAGTGCCCTGGAGGAGCGAACTGTTAGCATTGACTGGACTGCGCTTGGGCCGTGCAGGATGCGACCCATTAGGCAAAAGAGCGTCCATTATTGTATTGTCGTGGGCTTATCGTAGTGCTAACCCGGACCGTCTGAACGTGAGTGTTACTCAGAAATTTGGGACCGTTGCCATTAGCTATTTGAGAATGTAAATGCACTTTTTGACTCTGAAGATGTTAATGATTATACAGAAGGTAGACAAGAACACTTTTTACTAATAATTCGCTAATAGCAGCTGTACAGGTACGGCCTAGATAGCATATCAGATATGCTAGAAACATAATTTCTTGATCCTATCGTGACGTAAATCAGTCATCATCAGTAATGACTGCATTTAGGTACATTAAGAGGCCACAACGAATCAAGTCACGGGACCGGATCCAGAGTTATCACGCTCGTTTGTTCAATTGGTCGCTTAAGTACCGGCGAAGCTCTGAAGCCGGCCGTTTCCGCTGATATTTCACACAGGAACCTGCGAAGGGAAACGTGAACGTGGCGTAACTTGACGACCCTTCCATAGAGATAAGTAGGTCGTGTACTCGCAGATCTCGTCTTACTAACAGCACCACAGGAACATCTTGTAATTACACCAGACCCATGGTATGCAGCCATAACATAGGATGAGTAACAGGGATGTTACTCATCCTACAGATCAGCAATTAATGCGAAGACACGTCTCAAACTGTTCCCAGTTCAAGCAGGTTAAAAAGCCACGCCACAATGACTAATCCACGAATATCCTTAGCTTGTAGCAAAATATATTACTGTAGTTCTAAGTATATATTATCCTGTTCCTCGTAACACCTTTAAGTATCTATCTTCTAAACTCCGGTTCAAACTAAGCCCTGGCTGCCATGAGAATATAGATAGAAGGCGAAAATGAGAACTCATATAAAATGTACTGGATTTGACAGCTTTCCGACATCTTCCCTATACAAGCAGAGCTGCTATTACGTGCACAAGGATGTTTGTCGGTCTATATATTGTTTTTATATCGGTGTCGTTGGCACTTGGACGTGTCTGTGCGGGCAAGCCGCTCCCGGCTCCGACGAATACGATCAAGGATGTGCACAATGAGTTTATAAGGTCGAACGACTGAACTGTTATTTGTGGTTTATTGTAAACATATTCGATGCTGATTTTTCAATTCAAACGGACAGCTATTAGGTCAGCAGGATTTCTAAGTGTGTCATAGAACCTTTGTGGAACAGAGCTCTAAGAGAAGTTAGAGAGTTATAGCAGTTGGGTAGGAGAATCAACTCAAAATTATTGTTCTAATAGCTATATTCTCAGTTTCATAAAAACTTTACCATTATGGCCGGTCTCACAATCTTCTGATTGGAGGAACCAATCGGTACACTTTTCTTTAAAATTATGTTCTGTGGTTAAATTTGTCTGGGAGACACGGCAGATCCGGACATTTCGAATGTCTTTAGGCGATATAGATTTTAGCTACTTCTGCTATAATAACGTTTATTTATTTACATAGAGGTACTTATAAAACGGGTATCCGCACAATTACATTAGTTAAGGAAAAAAAAACTTTTTAGCAAAAAATAAAACCGACTTCCAAAACAAAACACTACAAAGTGAAAAATAACTTTAATTTCGGTAGTCGGTGTCTTGGGTTTTGTATTTTCGTTTTTTGCCACCGACTTCCGAAATTAAAGTTATTTTTCACTTTGTAGTGTTTTGTTTTGGAAGTCGGTTTTATTTTTTGCTAAAAAGTTTTTATTTTTCACTTTTTAGTTGTGGAACCTACCCCACACAAATTCGAATACATAATTGAGCACAATAATTGTAGATATAGCCATGTAAATAACAGTGATAGGAAGTTATTAAAACACCATCACATCATCCACATAAAATAAGTGGGAAATATACGCATCATTGAAGCTAACTCAAAAACTCCCCAAGCAAAGTTAATAAAATTTATATGGGACCACCTCGGAAGTATACCTCATCAAACAAAAAAAGAATTTTCTAAATCGGTCCATCCGTCTGTGAGTAATCGCGTAACAAACATACAAAAAAAAAAAAAAAAACATACAGACGAATTGAGAACCTCCTCCTTTTGGAAGTCGGTTAATTAGACAAAATTCATACACTCATCATCTCACAGAACTCCATCGGAATAAGTACTCGTACTAATTGTTGTTACTTTAGTTCACCATGCTATAATTATGTAGGGAACTTAACGATTCTGTTGTATCTTCAGGAAGTCACACATACCGTAGGCAAAGAGTTTCTTCCTAACACGAAAGAAAGAAATAAAACATGTTTATTCGGCACATGCCAAAGATGTTTGCAAGGATGTCATTAATTTTGTGAATAAAATGCATGACGTCGTCTTTTGTCCTTGAGGTAAATAATAAAGACTGGTTGGTTAGAAATATAGGTGGGGTGGGGTCCACAGCAGCAGCACGGTTGATCGAAGGGTTTAAGCTAAACTTGTCGCGGTCGATATCGATTAGGTATCGAGACCCCTCCGTGCCTCCAACATGCCTTCAACTGTCATGTTATATATAAATACACAATTCAATTTCTACAAAAAGAAAGAAAGTATTTATTCAGACTCGCACAGGCAGATCTCAAAAAACAGTTGAGAGAGGATAAGCCGCGGTCTCGGCTTTCATTCGTAGAAGTTTCACAGTTTTTACGGGTCGTCAGAACTCAGAAGCCCAAAAGTCTGACAACCCGTCTTACCAAGGGGTATCATGTACCTACCCAGTAACTGAGTTGTGGAGGTCAGATAAAATACTGGTATTCAGTTGCATCAGGTTAGATTGGAAGCCGACCCCAACATAGTTAGGAAAATAGAAAGATTGATATTGGTTAGAAATCGAACTACAAGACTTATCATCTCACACTAAACGTCTTCTGTTGCCCACACGTTTAGGATGGCTACCGAGATTTGTGTGTTAACGCCGTATTAAATTGTCGTTATAAATATTCCCAATGATTATTACTAAAGCATTTCGAAAGGAAATAGGTATCGATTGTATTTATGCATGGGTTTCCTTTTCTTTTTTTTTGTATGGCATCTCGTAGTTGGCCTAGAGTGGCGGTGACTATTTAACCGGTCAATCCTGTGCCTTAAGCGAACTAATAGCCTCCAGCCAGGGCATAAAACTTGCAGACTAAGCGACTACACGCTAAGGGGTCCCCTGTGGGGAACGAACCTAGGCTTAGGGCATCGCTGGGGGGAGGACAGCAAGATGAGACAGGCTGGATCAAATCAGAGTAATTATTATTATCATGGGAGTTTAAAGCTACTGGCTCAGCTCGCCACCAGCTGGCACTTCATTCCCGAGCAAGGGACGGGGGGGAGGACGATTACTTCGGGGTCGTCGCGAGGGACCTCGGCGGCAAACATGGGTTTCCTATTTTGAATGTGCACTTGTACAGGTGTTAAACGGGTAACGGTCATGCGAGGTGTGCCAGTCACACCACCGCTTTCAACCAATGGTGGATCAGCAGTTGTAGGCACTGGTATAGGATTTCTAATAAATACCTTTGCGATTATTTTCTTTGTTGGACTTTTGGAGTGACTCGTGTATTGACCTACTGCAAAATATAGAGTGACTGGTAATTAGTAACCGATACATTGTACTCATGATAACAAAAACTTTTACTATGAGACCAAACCTGAATTCGCGAAAAAAAAATCAGCTGTCCCATACATTTATGTTGGCATAACTCGTCAAAATGTAGGAGCAGCTGATTTTTTTTTTAAATCTACTAATAAAAGATTTTTATACCTAGCATGATTTAACTACTGTTTTGCATATAAGGACATATTAAGAGCAATGAGTTTAAACAAACTAATAGTATTGCAATACAACTATTGATAAAAGTTCAAATTGTATTATTTTACAAAGTGCTTTTGCGTCATTGCAAAAAAAAAACTTTAATAAAAAAATGTTTATGTAGGTAACACTGTTATCAGCTTCTAACGTAGCGTGTCTCTGCCCTATATATTAAAAATATAGATAAAATTGTAATCTTCTATTTATATGTATATTAAGTACCTAACTAGCTGTTGTCCGCGACTTCGTCTGCGATCCAGTATGAATAGTAGCCCATGTCCTTCTCCAGGTCATGGTCTACCCATGATCCAAATTACATCCAAATCTGTTCAGCCGTTTTAGCGTGAAAGCGTAATCAACAACTTTCGCATTTATAATATTAGTTAGGATAGTTAGGAGGATGAAAAACCGGTCTGTCGACATACAAAATGTATTAGGTAAATACTAAAATTAAAAAAAAAACTTAACGCACTACTAAAGTTTCTATAATAATGTAATTCTATCATGATTCGAAAGACACGTGGCGCCATCTATTATCTATACAGCCAATTTGCTCCGAATATAATGGACCGATTAAGTTTTTCTGTGACCTAAACATGGACGTGTAACGGTAATCAATAAATTTTGAATATGGGGGTCAACTTTGGGGACAAATAAGAAAATCTTGAAAAAAATGTTTTGCAAACTGTACCATGTGACATATCAAATGAAAGGGCTTACTGTGATGGTGTTTTTATTATTTTAAAATACACCATTTTAAAGTTATTTAAGAAAATAGACGAAAATTGACCATACCCCCTTATCTCCGAAAGTACTGAGCCTAAAATTTTGAAAAAATACAGAAAATAGTTCAATACCTATAGATTACAGGAAAACCTATCAAAAGTCAATGGTCTTAAAACATCATGGACAAACAACATAATTATCTCTCAATATTGTGAGTACAAACTTACATTTGTCAATAGCTAAACAAAAAGGATCCAACCCACATTAGGTGTAATATGGGTTGGATCCTTTTCGTTTAACTATGGATAATTGTAGTCGAAATGTATGGGAGAACATGTTTTTCAACTACAATGATAAGTTAGTTCTTGGGATAAATTCATCCCAACTACGGAATACGAAACGCTTCAATGTGCGTGGTCCGACACGCACTTGACCGGTTTTTTTTTTTTAATTAGTCTGAGCATCTGCCTTTTCCTATGTCGAGGTCCACTTCCCGTATAACCCGATGCAGCTGAATACCTGTATTTTATATGGACACTTTATGAAAAAGAAATTGCAGTTCGCCTATTTATTAGTCCTTCGTGGAAATTCAACTAATTATAACTACACCATTCGAAATGCTACCAGTTACATTTCTCCAAATAAATTAAAACAAAACTAGGGAAATTTTATCACGTAACCTTTACGAGGGAAAATAATTGTGAAGGGGTATTTGAAGCCGTAGGAAGGCGTGTGCCTCACCGCCTCATGTTACGTTGAGAACTAACAGGTAATTAATGAAACTAAAGGAACCCTGACTTGTTTAGACATTCGTTTCTCGCGTAAATGTTGTTTGGAAGTTGTTAACTTACATAAAACTTCTAGGTCACCCAAGGACATTACTGTAGCGTACCTATTCGAATAGCAACGGAACAAATTTTTCTTTGACTGATCTGGAAAAGAAAAACTTTTCAGCAAAAAATAAAACCGACTTCCAAAACAAAACACTACAAAGTGAAAAATAACTTTAATTTCGGAATTCGGTGGCATAACACGAAAATACAAAACCAAAGACACTTTTTTTTTCCTTTTTAGTTGTGGTATAGGTTTTTTATCTGTTTTGTGGTATAGGCCCCACACAAATTCGAATACCACTACCTGCTATGTAAATAACAGAGATAGGAAGTTATTAAAACATCATCCAGATAAACTAAGTAGGAATAATACGCATTATTGAAGCTAACTCAAAAACTACCCAAGCAAAGTTAATAAAAATATGGGACCACCTTGGAAGTATACCCTTTCAAACAAAAAAAAAAAAGAATTTTATAAATCGATCCATCCGTCTTTGAGTAATTGCGTAACAAACATAAAAAAAAACATACATACGAATTGAGAACCTCGTCCTTTTTGAAGTCGGTTAAAATGTACAAGAATTAGAATTGTTATTCTAAGACTTACTGAATGAATAAATAAAATGCACCGCCCTCTGGTATCATTAGACTCGATTACTCGAACCCAAAGATTCACACTAGCCTCTGTAGCCTCATGCTTCATGGTGCAACAGACACCATTGCAAATGAAGGAGTAGACCTGCAGCCTAATTGCGTAACGCACTATCAATCGGAATCTGAATCATTTTGATGCAAATTGCTAATCCATTGCTTCATATGTTCGAAAAATGTGTCTGCTCGACAACGTAAATAACGCAATGAATGTTGTTGAACTGCCAAAATGAATCCGATTCCGAATGATAGTGTGTTACGTACCTATTAAGGTGCGGGGGCGCGATATATGAAAATTCATCTGTCCTCTCATTATGAAACAATAAGTACCTACCGACCTACAATATTGCCTTTCTTGATCGCTGTTAAAGGTTAGATACGGTGTCTTTAACCAATCTAAATAGGAAACTGGTGTAAGTTAGATTATACTAGTTTCGAACTTCGATTAGGTCACTGATAGAGATGGTCTAAGTTTAATCGATTTTGATTCCCGACAAATCTGACTTGGCTTAGCGCATGTCTGTCAAACTGAATAATACACTTTATATAGCATTTACTGTACGTACTTTAATTATTTCAAAGATTAGATTAGTGAACTAAAATGGAAACCGAATTAAAACTTCCGTACCTATTTCATTTTAAATACGCAATGCGCTTGATTTAATTTCAAAAGGGGTAAAACTGTTAACTTATTACTTGATTTCCATTTCGTTCTAAGGGTCCCCAAAACGATCAATGGCAATTGTACCTAATTACCATCAGTTGCAAGCAATTTTAGTAATATTCTCAATCGCTTCATGTATTTTTAGACGATCTTTTTGCGCACCAATGTGTGTCACTTGTAATTTATTGACCGTTTCTGTGACCCTCTATGTTAGTACTCTACATACCGACCTATATATAAAAAGTACTCTGTGATGGGTATCATATTATATTCTGTGTGTATCACACACATATATAATAGTACTAAAATACTACCGACTGCAGGCAGATAGGTACTTAGTGGATACTCCGATTATCTCAATTTACAAAGTTGAACCAACAGTCATTGCAAATATCGAGGAAAGAAGAAAATGATCTATTGTTAAGTTTGTTTCACATTTTCCTGACATTATTTCCAGTTATTTCTGGTTATTCTTAACAGCACGAGTTTACTCTGTCATTGGTGCCGATTCTCTTGTTCAATAACTAAACTAAAATTAGAGAACCGCTATCTTTTACTAACTGGCAGTGCGAGAAAAGTACGACTAAGTATAGCTATGAACTAAGTTAGAGATGTCAAACTAGGTAGTTTACCTTACCTACGCCTTGCACTTCACCGTGTTTTTAGTCGACATGTTTTTACGTGTAGTCTGAATTTGTTTGGAAGTATTAGTTCGAACTAAATTTGACAGCTCTAATTTACGTCTGTCTCTTTCTTGTTTTATTAGAGATAAAAAGTTAGCAATAGCCTAAATTAAGTTTAGTTTGTGTACAATACAACAGAATCGGCACAATTGTGTCAGCTCCTCGCAAAAAGCTTGCGCGATTGATAAAACCAAGTTCATTACAACTGGGTCACAAGATACTTAGGCTAATCTAATCTGATAAACGGGACAATTCTGCGTAACACAAAACCGGGTTGATGACAGCTGTCGGCCGCCATCAAAAGATGGCGGCCACTTTTCCCGCTAAATAATATAAAGCCGTTTTGACATGACAAACCAGCGGAAGGGATATTTTTTTTAAAGTTAGTGTTGGGGCGTTCTTAATTAAGATTACTATAACACAGGGTTTATGATTAGCTATTATACTCCATTTGAAATAGGATTTAAAAACCTTTTTTACAGTCATTTCAACCGATTTTGACTTCTATGGCGTTGATGGCATGACAAATGGCAACTGCAGTAAACAGTTGGTATTTTCACCACTTTTTGCTTTTAATGCCATCCTTATGCTTACGGGATAGAAGTCAAAATCGGTTGAACGGACTCCAAAAAAAAGTTTATTTAAATGTCTAGTCATAATTCAAATGGAGTATAGTTACTTTACTACTTTAATTTACTTATACCGAGTAGTTGAGTGAGTAAACTAGAGGTCTATTTATTGTATTTACAAGAATTCGATATTTGAAGTTGATAAAGGGTGACGAAATACTGGACACTGTTTCGTAATGACCGACTTTAGATTTAGTTACTATAGGACTATCGGTGGACATTGGCACTTGTAGATGGAAAATATACTTATATGTACTTTTACTTAGACGTATAAACTGATAAAGATTATGATTTATTTCGAAAAGAGAACGTTTGTAACAGGCTTATAATTTCGCCAGTGATTCTCAACCTTCGATAGCTCAGTTGGTAGAGCGGTGGACTGTAGATGTATCATAATGAAATTGTTATCCATAGGTCGCTGGTTCAAATCCGGCTCGAAGGAATCTTTTTTAGCAATTTGAGGGTTAGCATTTTTTCTATTAAATATGTACAAGCCGCGATTTTAGAAAGAAAAATAGCTTATTGTGATGTTCTTTACAGCAAAAAAAGGTATCATTTGCAATGATTTCTGGCGATGTCAAATTATTTTAATTGATTGGTTCGTTTTAAAACAAAATGTGGGCTTTTTTCTGCTTGCTTTACAACTTAAAAAAAGAAAATATATTCTATTTAATGCAAAAGAATTTGTTTCCGCCCGGGATCGAACCGGGGGCCTTGTGCGTGTGAAGCACACGTGATAACCGCTACACTACGGAAACGATGTAAAGGATCTCGAAATTGCAGTTTAATTTAAGTAGAGAGTAATTCAATTCACTCTTTTAAAATATTGTCAAATTTTAGCTATATTATTTTTCCTCATTGATCCAGAAACACTGAACTTGACCTCAAGGCTATTTATAAAATTATTTAATTCACTTTCAACATTATTTTATGTTTCTGGCCTGTGGCGATGTTGCCTAGGCTAAAATTTTTGGTAAAAATAAATTATCACTCACTGTAAACAATCGATTACAAACAACCTACATAATAAAATTACTTTTTAGAAAAAAATAAAATAAACGTAAACTTACCTTTGAGAATGCACTTGACAAATAACAATGGTTGCACAGAAAAATAAACAGAATTCGAAATTCGAACACAAGTCACAAGCGCCCTCTGGAAGACGCTTCGACACAAGTTAGCGGGAAATGGCTGGCGTATCGTTTTTATACCATCGCAAATTGCATGGCTATATTGACCACCCGCTTGAATATGGTTCATTACTTCCATTCCATGGGTGTGTTTATGTCTAATTTGTAATTGTGTTCGCACCCTGTCTTCAGCTCATCTTTTACTTGTACCACCGTATTATTATAGTCTCCAATGGCTGCAATACTATCGCTTGTTTATTATACATCGACATGTTAGTAGGAATATTTGATCTTGGCATAATGCGTGAGCAAGCAATGTATTGTATAACGTTGTTGTGTTTTTGGATCGTGCTATTTGCACGGGACCTCCCACGTCACGCTATGATTATTCCCGTTGCTAAAAGAAAATGTGAGTAAATTACTTTTTCATCTATTTTTATTCACAATCTGACGTGTGATGGTGATGGAGTTAATGAAATTGAAAGTTTTAGTACTTTATTAACATGGATAGTAGATATACTTAAGTACTATCACATACTAGTAAGTTAAACAATTAACGTGACTTACTTTATAGGTACTTAGACTAGCTTCTGTGGATGTCGGAAATTATCACATGGGAACCGTACATTTTTCCGAGGTAAAAAGTAGCCTATGTGCTATTCCAGACTATAATCTCTGTGCCAAAAGAGCCGGGCGAGCGAAAGTTTATAGAAAGTTGGGCCTGATGTTACAGTAACGATTACTGCATTAATTTATTTATATACTAATACCATTAAAAAAACTAAAATGTTTACGACTGCTCCATGGTAGAAAAAAATATAGGATGTTATTGGTTAATACAAAAACAACGTTGTTGCTTCTAAGTTATGTTTACACCGAGCTCTCACCAAGAAAATAATAATCAGACTTTATTGTACACTAGAATGTACCAGAATCTATTGTAGGACATTCACACATTGAGGATTCAAACGCTGAATAAGAATTATTACGGAGCCACAGACTACGTAGCTCGGAGCCAAATAGAACGAAGCAAATGATTTGATTGACATTTGAGTTTTTGACCTGACATGAGTTCCACTTTGTTGCCTGTATATTAAAACATGATAATCGATTGCGTGAATAAATTAATTAAATTGATTTATTTATCAATTCCATTAATTTATTTTTACCACTTTTTTAGAATCGTTTAAGTGTCACTGGGAAACCATTAATTAAAATAAATAAGATTTTTAAACCTTATCTAAAAAATGAAACACTGAATTATTTTTTTTTCTATTTGTGTTAATATCGATTAACTTACCTATTTCACCTGGCAACATTGTTTACAAGTTAAAATAAGGGAAGTCAGTATTTTTTTGATTAAATATTTAATTTCTTGTGCCATGATAAAACTGCCTGAAAAAAAAATTATAAATATTTCATTTGTGTAACGTTAGGCCCAGATTCGCCCGTCTCCTTTCATCCATATTCATCCAGCCGTCCATCCAAACTTTCGGATATATTATTATAGTATTTATGTTTCATACATAAGTACCTACCTATTATATTCGGGGATTGTATCTCATAGCTCAATACCGTACCTACTTCTGTTCCAATATTTCTATTTAATTTGTTTTAATCATGACATTAAACATTGATAATGTTTAAGTACCTATATACATAATACAGGTTAATATCTAATCAATAAATTAGCATTAGGAATAGATACTACCTAACTATTAATTTAACTTGTAGCGCCCTCTAGCATACCTTTCATTTGTAAACTGTTTGTAATGCCGTCATAAGGAAAAAAGACGTATCTGACATTTTTTTCGAAATAGAGTTATATTTGGAATCAGCAAAAAAGACGCATCTACCAATATTTTTAAATTGGCGTAAACTTAACGAAAACTTAATAATTCTTACTATTAAAAGACACCACCTGCCTTTGTATCTTATAGTTTAAACAGGAACAAATATATTTTGTTTCTCCATTTCAATATTTCTGTAGATACGAGTACGTCCCTTTTTCCTTACGGCGGCAGTATAACATAACAAAGTATTTAAAACAATACATAATGTCACCGTATAATTATGAACTTTGTTAGTTTATAATCTAACTCGTGATATTGTAAACTATCGATAAATAGTGACTGTACCATTACTGCTAATTAATATTATGTTATCATCAAGTATCGTAAGCAGTAGTGTCCCGAGTGACGGCCGAGCGGCACTCGGTGAACTTGCACGCAACGCTGAACGCCCCGCTGGACGCTTTTTCACTCGGGCCGTACACTAACGATTTCGATGAAAGTTGCAATATAAAACTGGTCGATAATTATTATCGACCAGTAGAAACCCTGCCTGGGTTTCGACTGGTGAAAATAGAGAAAATAGAGATTTTTTTCCCCAGAAATGAGAACTAGCTAGATCGATTTTTCGCGTAAACCCTATATTGCAACTTTCATCGAAATCGTTAGTGTATGGCCCGAGTGAAAAAGCGTTCAGCGGGGCGTTCAGCGTTGCGTGCAAGTTCAACGAGCGCCGCTCGGCCGTCACTCGGGACACTCGCGAGTGTTTGCATGTGTCGCCGACCCGCCGCGCCGGACGCTCGAGTCGAGCGTGCACTCAGGCCGTACACTAAGAGTCGTTTTCGAGAACGTGATTACAAAAATACAGGGTGTCCGGTAAAGAATGGAGAACCTTGAATAGACCTTATGGCCGTTCTATAAAAAAAATACAAAAGAATATCCCGAGTAAGATAAGATTTTTTTGAAACAAGTACCTATACTGTGCAATTTCTATTCACACTATTTACTACATCCTGTCAACGTACAATATTATTAGTACAACTGAAATAACCGATGGAATTCATTCATTTGTGGTCGTGGTGAAGAAGAATGTAAAAAAGTTACAATTTTTTCTAAAAAATCTTTAATACTTCTTGGGATATAATATATGTATATTTTTTTAGAAAGGCCATAATGTCTATTGGAGTATTCCCGTTTGAGCACATATTTTTAGAGCACCTATGCATTTAGCACCAAAGGTATTCTCAAATGGGAATACCTTTGGTGCTCAATGCATAGGTGCTCTCCCTAAAGGTTCATTAGAAAACCAGCGTCAGACAGCATCTGTCTGGCATTAATGCTGAAATGAACCTTTTTGACGCAGCCGTGAGGCACACACTACTGATGATTAAACATTTTTTTATTTTATTTCTTATTTGTATTTTGTGTTTCACGAACTGTGTCAAATAAATGTTATTCTTCCTTTCTCTAAAAATTGGTGCTCTAACGGGAATACTACGGTCTATTATTTATGCTATTTCAAAGTTATCCATTCTTTACCGGACATCCTGTATTTTTGTAATCCCGCTACTCGACGATAATTTTTCTCGATTTCACCTGTAAGGAGGAACATATATTATGTTGTCGAGCTCTTATTAAGATAGAGAACAGTGAGTCCTGTATATTCAGCCCAACCATGAGCATGTCAATGGCAGACTGACTCGACGAAGTAGAAGCCATGTCTTCGAATACGTCTCATATTTTCGTGTACTCACTACTGTCTTTGAAGACAGCGTGATGGCAGAGAAAGTAAGATGTAGAAGGTGTAGGTACAGCGGATTGTAAAAGGTGACCTAAGTCTGCGTACTCACACATAAATTCTACGTATTGCAATTTCACATGTGGTTGTTTGCGAAATATATCATTATGTACATATTAGTATACAGGGCAATTTTTTATCAGTAGCCATATTTTAGAACACCCTGTAAAAATAGGATACAATAGGTGAACGGAGTAGAAGCCTATGCTTACCTAGTTTCTTTTTTTTTGAAAAAAAAATTACAATATCGAAATTCGAATCATACGCACTACGCTCGTGGCTAAGTAATAACAGCTGCACGGGTCGATCCATCAGGTTAAGCTACGCTTGCCGGGGGTGACCATCTTTACATACCGAGACTCCTCCATGCCTCGGAAAGCACGTTAAGCCGTTGGTCCCGGCTGTCATTCGTGGACCTTTGGCAGTCGTTACGGGTCGTGAGAAGCCCGAAAGTCTGACAACCAGTATTACCAAATATCTGGGTTGTGGAGGTCAGATAGCCAGTCGCTCCATGTAAAATACTGATATTCAGCTACATCCGGTTAGACTGGAAGGCGACCCCAACATAGTTGGAAAAGGCTAGGCAGATTGATTGACGCACTACGCTGGCCCGCTGGGTGCGTAGGATGAATTATTCAAGTGGGCGTGGATGGCCAATTCTAAATGGAATCAATAATATTGTAATGCTGAATGCAGTACAATCCTTGATACATTGAATCCAGCTATGTATTGAAAACATAAGACATAATTTTGAACAATTAATCAGTTAAGGTTTAATGGGTAGGTAGGGAAAAATTAAAAATAAAGTATTTTGTTAAAAATGAGCTCTTTCCTTTTGTTTGCCTATGTCGTTATTACCCAGAATTCGATTTTTATTAGCGGCACTATCGAATGGTGTAATAAATTTAATATAGTATGTTTTTTTTCTTCAAAATCAACGGGCTCGAATCCTGGCTAGAAATATTTATTTAAAAAAAAAATCCTATGATGCAGTTTTAGTTTTCATCAAAATCGAGCTAGAGACTCCTTTGAGTACTTTTCGCTATTCCATATAGTTTCAGATTTGGCCATACAAGCCCACTTGAAAAATTCACCTGTATATACAAATATTGCTCATTTAAAAGTATAGGATGTAAATAAACTATAAAAAAATTACTTGAATTTGTATATAAAATACGAAAAACTTTTTCCCCGCCCTAATATGTACTTATTTTGGCATTATTTACATCGACAAATATTTACTGCGATCGACGATTCAATTGGTTCCACAGCTAATTTCAGTAAACTTATGATCGTGTTAGGCATAGTTAAAAGAAAGAAGTTTTTTTATATATTACTATGGTGCTAGGGGTTAGAAGCACGATTAAGTCTCAAGTTATTCAGGTAGTTATCTTTCCAGAGTTTATTATGGTCCTCCTGTAGCATGCTTTACTTCATCATCGTCCATTATATAAGTTTTAACCCTAAAAAGAATTACGCGCACGTTTACACAGCCGTCGTCCTATCATTACCGACATACAAACTATTCCAGTTTCCTCCAGATTGTTCTATTTATAGTGCATTGCGATCTTCATTTTAGATAGCTTTATATTACACTATGATTGTAGGTGTGAACGTCGATAAAATTTATAAATAGACTTGACTGACAATGCGGTAGGAACTAAATCATTTACGAGTATAAAACTCGACTGCATAAAATAAACTGTAAAGCAAAGACATTTACATAATCAAAGCTGTAAAGCAGCGGCTCTCAAACTTTTTTGGCGACGGAACCCTTTTGCAAAACTTAATATTTGACGGAGCCCTAATGGATTCCACTTTACCCCGCCAATCTATCCCACCAGTGGGACAAAGTGGATAGTTGGTTCACAGTTTTGTCGTCCACTGTGTCTCACTAATTGGTGTTGGTGTAGCAAATAACACTTGCATAAACTCTGAGTTCACTTTTGCCACTCGGGCTCTGGGCACCGTTGGATTTTATGACGCAAATAATAGAAACTATTTGTATTAGATTAGTATGATTGGACGTAGGCCACAGGCTAACATTAATGTATGAAATATCATCATACGATGATGAGTTGAAGACGTCTAGCGTCGGTCATGTTCATGTTGAAACATGAACCTAGTTGAAGACGAACCCAATAGAAAGTAATGTTGGCTGTCGGTATAAGAGAACGAATTTTAACAATAAGTTATAGCTCAGCAGGCAAGGTGCTAAATAGCAAGATTATGTCTGGATTTTATAAGAGAGTGTGACCTCTGAGTTTGTTTCGGCCTTTCTTCTCAGAGTAGTCAGATAGGAAACGCCGACCTCATCTAGTTTTAAAAAAAAACATGATTGACTTGTAAAAGTGTTTTTACAAACCTACTTATAGAAATAAAATCATTTATCATTTAGCATATTAACATAATCAATCAGCCTATAATGTTCCGCTAGGACACAGGCCTCCTCTCTGTGAGAGGGAGTGGGCTGTAATCCACCACGCGGGCCCAGTGCGGGTTGGTTGATGTCACATGTCTTAAAATGTTTGGTTCTAGGACATGCCGATTTTCTCATGATGCTTTTCTTCACCGTTTTGAGAGAAGTGGTGATGAAATAATTTACACAAAGTAAAGTGCCTGGGTTCGACTCGTAAGTCGCGGCCGGTTCGAAATTCCAATGGGCCATCACGGCTCTTACACACAAAGAAAATATACAACACTAGTCGCGTGGATGTTGGAAATAATCCCACTGGAACCGTACATTTTTCCGGGATAAAAGTATCCTATGTGCTATTCCAGACTATAATCTATGTGTATGCTAAATTTAATCCACATTTATCCAGCCGTTTTGGCGTGATTGAGTATCAAACATCTTCACAAACTTTCACATTTATAATGTTATAGTAGGATATCAGTAAATCAATCATATCAAGATTCCACACGTTTAACTTTTTTCTAGCAGCTACACTTAATTCCAAGTCCTCATCTCCTAATATGACTTTTTTCAGAACCATGGCAGTCGAAGGCGTAATGGTAACCTACAATTATTCAGAAGACGGTGAATACGCGAACATCCTGACAGTATCAGCGTCAGGCATCAGATTCTCCAAACGATGGGTCCTCACACACGGTTCTATACTATCTCCTTTAAAGGAAGCCAAGATAATAAAGAAAGCTAGAGGAAAACCTATTCTTAGTGATGAATTCTACGCTAATTTACCTGAAATTCATGTCACGTGTGAAAAGAGACAGTCAAAGAATCCGAATCTATATGAGAGTGTTGAGAAATTGAGCAGGGAACGGAATTTACATCAGGGAGATTTGGATCATAGCAGTTATTTAATAAGGGTGCTTACTGGAAAGTATGTCTATTTTATACTTCTGCTGAAACTGAACGGAAGTGATGTCATGTTTAGTATAACGTAGATACTAAGCCCTATTATTATACTGGTACATCACGGTGGCGCAAGCATGGTTCCGTTACCAAAAAAATTTGTAAGCGCAGTTCGAATCCGCGCCGTTTATTTTCGTGAAAACAAATTGAAATTTTACTACGGTTTCCGATACTACCGTAGCCATTGTATTTGCTTGACACTAGACTTAGTAGGCTCATTGCATTCCTTATACTCGTAAAGAGAGCTTTCATCGTTTATAATATTTTTCATTTCTGGACAGATTTACGGCTGATATGAGACGACATCTGACATTATTTTGCTATTGTAACTTCATATTATTTTTTAACCCTTTTTTGGCCAATATTTCTATTGTTTCTCTTTAGGTCCTGCAGTGCTATTCTGTACAAATTTCACCGTGAGAACTTAGGTGAGGTAACCGTGGAGTGAGCTGTCAATAGTGTCAATCCCGAGCATCAGGTGGAATGACCGCTCACTTCAGGCTCACTTCACCTAAGTTTTCACGGTGAGATTTTTACAGAATAGACCGGCTGGTAGTACTTTGTCAACTCTTGACAAAGACACCAGAATAACTGATCTAGCTAAACAGGTATTTGCGCTGTACGAATTAATATTTCAACACATAGTGAAAAGTAGAGTCGCGCGCATGCGCGTGCACTCGCAGTGTGACGTCATAAGCAAAATAATAATAATAATAAAATATTTTATTGACATAAAAATAGATGTAACATCTTCAATTGAAGCCCTAACTCCTGAGCTAGGTGGTACCTATGTTACAGGAGTCAGTGTCTTCACCCGATTTTAGAACATTAACAATTATGCAATAAAATTATATCTGGCCTTAAAATTGTTATTAATATGACTTATCTTTTGAATGCTCAACTATTGCTCTAACATTAAAAGTCTCGTAGTTATTAGCGGTTGAAATCTTACATGTTTTTGTCATTCAGAAATATTGAACTTACTAACAGTACACCGAGCGAAAAGACGTTTTCACGTCAAAAATATATATTTTTGGTTGCCCAACCAATCGAATGCCTGGTGAGATTCTCACAACAAGGAAGATTCCGTTCACGCCCTTGTGCAACGCGATTTGTAAGAAGCGATGCGCGCGCGTCACTTGTTTCCTCCGTGCCTCGTGGCATGTTGTAAACAACTTCTTTCGTTTTTTTCTCTGCAGTCTCTTCGCTGTCACAAGGCGCGTGTGGCTTGAGCTGCTTGTAGCTTGTGACTACGGGGTAAAGCTAGCGGGTATACAGTTTGCTGGCAGCGTGACCATGGTTGTACCACCAGGGTGTTCCAGTGTAACATAGCTCTAAAATCCTGCTCCTCTTGAGAAGTTCCATTTTATTTTAATGGCACATACGTTATATTCCGTTTTTGTACTTTTTTTTTTTGTGGATGTGCCTATCCAGAGATGGTCAAACAGGCCCTAACCTGCAAGATTTTACGTATGAAAACGCCGATGATGTATTCAATATAGGGTGACTGGTAATTAGTGACCGATACTTTAAACACATGATTGTATACGTACTAATGGTAACAAACAATTTTTACTATGGGACCAAACGTGAAATCGCGAAAAAAAATCAGCTGTTGCCTACATTTTGACGAGTGATGCGAACATTGTAGGGAACAGCTGATTTTTTTTCGCGAATTCAGGTTTGGTCCCATAGTAAAAGTTGTTTGTTATCATGAGTACAATCATGTGTTTAAGCATCGGTCACTAATTACCACTAGTCACCCTTTGAATTTCTCAGTGGCAGTCCAGAGTCTGTTTTTGGTCCGATTGATGGCAATAGGTTCGCCCCCTATTACTTGGGTCTTAATAACTGGCGAAATGTGGGTGTACTATAGGTCACCTCTGCCTAACCCTTCCGGGAAAACAAACGCTTATGTGAGATGGGCCGATGGGCTGTCTGTGTCTTATGGGCTGGAGTGCGGGGTGAGACAGGGGGGGATAACATCACCAAAGCTGTTTAACCTCTATATAAACGATCAAAGCGAACGAGCACAGCAGCAAAAAAATTGGATGTCACATTGATGACGTCAGTGTCAACAATATCAGCTACGCTAACGATATGGTGCTGCTGAGCCCAACGGTTAGGGCGCTTAGAGAGCTGCTTACTAATTTATAATGTTAATAAAAGCGAGTTCTTGGTATTTAAGGCTGGCGGTGGTAAATGTCCTGAGTATGTGCCCCCGATTAAACTAAATGGGAATAACCTATTGCGAGTGTACAAGTTCAAGTATTTGGGGCATTATGTAACCGACGACCTTAATGACCAAGTGGATATTGAAAGGGAACGTAGGGCGCTGGCAGTCCGATGTAACATGTTGGCTCGTAGATTTGCACGCTGTAGCAGGGCAGTCAATATGACGCTTTTTAAAGCTTATTGCCAAGTGTTTTACACGTGCAGTCTGTGGACCAACTATACTCAGCGGGCTATCAGCGCCCTACGGGTCCAATATAATAACGGGTTTAGGATGTTGATGGGGCTGCCCCGTTTCTGCAGTGCATCAGGTATGTTTGCACAAGCACACGTCGATGGCTTCCACGCCATCTTCAGACAGAAATCTGCCTCTTTGCTCTGCAGATTGCGGGACAGCTCCAACTCCATCCTGAAGACCATAGCGGGGAGGTGCAAGTCTCCCTTATTAGGTGACCTTGTTCGAAGATGTATTTCGAACAACAGCCTTGTTTCCAAATAGATAATAAGTTTATTAACATAGTTTTAAGTTATCTTTTTTGCTCTTTTTGTTTACTAACCCATATGGATGTTGCTTATCCCAATTAAAGATTATTTTATTTTATTTATTTATGTTAAGCCACTGATGGAACTTGTAGACTAGAGCAGCCCGGAGCGGGCCACGCCGCAACGCAAAGCATTGCAAAAATCCTCCTTCATCACTTTAGTAAATCTATAAACCAATGCATACTAATGGCGGGCCTTATCGTACTTTTTTGTATGAAAATACGCCCATTGCGGCTGTAATGCGCTTGGCTTCACATTTCATTCTTCAATGAACTGTATGTGTTTCCAGGATATGCCACGTCTGGCAGTGTCCGATCCTGGACCGATGTGCAAATGACATCCTCTACAGCTGGACCATCGGCCACAAGGACGGGGACATAGACAGCCAGATGAAGCTCGGCAACGCTCTGTTTTCCGTCTTCGTACTCATCGACTTGGAGAGTGAAAAAAGAGGTTAGTATCCATACTATTTCCCTACTACCCTTTCACACCTAAACCACTGAATTGATCGTTACAAAATTTGAAAGATAGGTAGCAAGCGTAGTGATCGATGATTATGCCTACAGTATGAAGGCCTTTGTCATACAGTGGGAGAATAATCAGCTGATATTATTTATTAGTAGCTTCCGCCCAAGGTTTCGCCCGCGTGTTGTGTCGATAAAAAGTTGTCTGTGTCCTTGTCACGGTCTACCTGTTTGCCAAATTTCATCCAAATCCGTTCAGTTTTTTAGCGTGAAAGCGTAACCAACAAAGAAATAAACTCACTTTCGCATTTATAATATTAGCTAGGATTAGAGGGCTTACTGTGAGAGTCTCAAATATATTTTGTTTATAATTTTAAAATAAATTGTTTTTTTAAGTTATTTATGAAAATAGACAAAAATTGACCTTATCTCCAAAACTAACTAAATTTTGAAAAAAAAAATACAGAAAATATTTCTATACCTACAGATTACAGAAAAACCTATAGGAAGCCTGTGGTCTTAAACTAACATGGTAAATCTCTCAATATTGTACGTACAAACTTACATTTGCAGTTGGAATGTATTGTGTATGTACATGTTTTTCAACTACAATGTTAAGTTTGTCTTAGGGTAAATTCATCGCAAGTACGGAACCCTTCATTGTGCGTGGTCCAACACGCACTTGGCCGGTTTTTTCATCCTGGGTTTGCAACACCTAGTCTTGTTGCTAATAAGCAGGCGCGTCCTCAACATGGGGCTTAAACATTACTGGGGAAATTAATGTGAGTGTACTGGTTACCTCACCTCTTCGGGGCCATGATCGGGGTGATGATGATCAGCAAAAAGACGTCCTCTACTGAACATAGCCATCCCCAAGCGTTGCCATATTAAACGATCCTGTGCTTCTCGCATCCAGCGGAATTTGAATAGGTTATTATTTTCTTTTCCTTTTCCACTCCCCGCCGATCATGAACCAGTGTAGATCAACTCCGTCAAAAGCCGTCAAGTCCTAGTCTTCGCCTAAGCCTTCCACTATCCAGTTGGGGGGCACATTACACAAATACCATAGATCTATGATCAGTACGATATCTTACTGTATAATTTTTATGATCACACAAGCCGTGCCGATGGGATTTCCCATTGATAAAATGTCGCTTTTGAAGCATTCCCGTTTGAGCACCTATTTTTGGGGCACCATTGCACTGCGCATCAAAGGAATTCCCATTTGAGCACCAATTAATATTTGAACGTGGTGCTATAAAAAAGGGGAACAAAAAAAATATTGAACTTTATTCCCTTTTGAGCACCTACGGTGCGGTAGCTTCTAGTGATGGGGTGTATAATAAAACATATCGATAAAAATTGGCAGTACTTTTATTATCATATTAATTTTAGGAAACTAAGTAATTATAGTTAATATCATAATCAGCCTTATGTTATTTTCTAGGTACCTCACTGTTAAGACAAATAAAAGAAACCGCACTCCTCGTAACGACAGTATAGTATTTATGCTCATTGGTTTTTAAACGCGGAATAATCGAAATATGAGTTCTAGGACTATTATTATATTATTATTATATAGGTATTGCATCCGTGTTCCTAGCTAGTTTTAAATACTTTAAATTGTAATATGTGGAGAACGCAGTAGATAGTGTAATTTAAAAATTGTAATATTTAAGATATTATGAGTATTTGTTATTGTGCTACCGTTTGTTTTTCCTTAAATAAATAAACGACTTCCAAAAAGAAGGAGGTTCTCAATTCGGATGTTTATATATATATTTTATGTAATTGCAAAATTCTTTGTTTCTTTGAAAAGGTATGTTCTCGAGTTAAAAGGTATGCTAACTCATACTATATATACACTAGTGCATTTGATGATGGAGACCATAGATGGCCATCGGAACTACTCAATCTACTCAATTATACCTAAGTATTTCACGGGTTGCGATTCGATTACTTTAATATGGTTGCTAAGCAATTTATGCTCGTCACAATGCATAATATGGTGATGGTGAATCCACCATCAGTTCCGGTTCTCCTGGTTCTTACTTGGAGAACTCGTCAACAATTAACGTCCCTGCATTGAGAAAAGCAATATTTTGTAAAAGGTTAGATAAATTACAAACTGACCCACTAAAAAGTGAAAAATAAAAAGTTTTTTACAAAAACAAAAACAACTGACTTCCCAAAAAAAAAACACTACAAAGTGAAAAATGGCTTTAATTTCGGAAATCGGTGTCTTTGGATCTGTATTTTACTTTTTTGCCATCGCTATAGGTCACTTTAGGTGTGATAAAATTTGAGGGTTTCTCTCGATTCCCATGGGATCCTCTCATCAGATTCTGACTTGGTGGCAATGGGACCATACCCTTTGGACTTTGAGAGCATACCCTTTCAAACAAAAAAAATAATTTTGGATATTTTTATCAATATGTTTTATTATACACCCCATCACTAGAACCGTAGGTGCTCAAAACTAGGGACTAAAAACACTTATTAAAAAAGAAGTTTTGTTTGGTACGATGCGGAAAGCTGAACGCATCCGTTCAGCCTTCCGAGCTGAGAATCTAGGACCCAGCGGCTTAGGCTGTGCGATGTCTGTCAGTTAATGATTCATTCATTCTTTTTTATTTATTTATTATTTGAGATGGGTTTGCTCTTGACTCTAGTCTAGTTCGGAGGTGACAGAGACAAAGGCGACGATGGAGTGAGCTTACCCAGCTTTTCACTCTCACTTTGAAAAGATTAGGGTTGTATGCGTTCGGAAACACAGACGCAGATAGAGAGTTCCGCTCTTTTGCTGTGCGCATTATAAAAGACATTTGGAAACGCTTAGTGCGAATTGGTGGAATAGCTAATAGGTGGAAAGTAGAAGATGGCAGTTTCATACTGTATTTATTTATTTTAAACCGTATGAACAGTGGGACGTTGACTTGTAATTCCAACGTTAAAAAAAAATCGTACAGGGGCCGTATTATAAAGTATCCGAACCATCATTTTTCCATTGTCAAAAAGACATGGTGTTATCGGCCTTCTATAGCTCCATCTCAGTCTCACACTGGAAAAATGATGACATTAATACGTCATAATACGGCACCTGATCATTGCCGGGCGCTTTCCTTCAGTGACGGCTGTCATGAAAATGATGGCAGTGGCAAAGATTTAAATCGTTAAGGTGGAGATTGACTGGCAACGTTTGTTTGTAAAGTATTGAGTTTTTGTAATGCGTTACAAAAACTCATACTACTGTACTGCTACTGACTATCACTACTGTGAGGGCAGCAAGCCGAGCCGCTCGATGCGAGCATTGCGAGCGCATATTTACCACCAATCTGAATAAAAATGGAGCTCGAAACGAGCGTTCGCCACGATTAGTGTATCGCCGTTTTGTAACAGGAGAAGCGCGCTTGAGCCATGGTCTCGAACCGAGCGTTCGCCGTGTCTTGTGTATCGCCGTTTCGTCCAAGCTCGCTTCTAATGATACATTAGAAACAAATAGTCGCATGATTTGATGAAAGAGAATATATTTATTGAAATATTTCATCAATTCCCAGAATCTGCTTAAGAACCAGAATCAGGAATTGCTAAAATATTTAATTAAATATATTCTCTTTCATCAACTTTTGGCAAATCGTAATGACGGCGATTAAAACGCTCGAATATTCACCCTTACCAAGCTCGCCTCTAATGATACATTAGAAACAAATGTTACAATTCAGTCTCCACTTTTAGCCCTACCGCGTCAAAAGATAGTCGCATAATTCTGTTTCGTTTTGACACTTCTGACATACAATGACGTAGTGATTGTCATGGAAACGCTATTTAATCATGTGTGAGCTCACTCTTCTCAGTATGGACACTTTTCTTTTGACTAAGTAAGTAAGGTGAGGTTCTAATAAGTTAAACAATAAATGATCAAAAAATCTTTATTCTAACAGAGGTAATTATAGTACCAATGGAAGCTGCCTGTACTGTCAACAGCACGTCAGTAACCACAGAACATATTTATACAGGATGTTGGTAATAAACGGATAACCTTGAAAATGGCTGACATAAAAACGAACGGCTGTTAAAAAAAAAGTGAAAGTAATAACTAGTCTTACAGTCTTTCCATAACGTACAAAATATAACAAAAAACCGATGAAATCCTAGATTTCTTTGTTGGCCGTGGCGTATCTATATTTTTTTTTTAAATAACGTTACCTCTGCCTAATCCTTCGGGGAATATAGGCTACTATTATATAATTGTCCAACTATAAAAATATCACTTATGAGGAGCTCGTGGCTAAGTAATAACAGCCGCACGGGTCGATCCATCAGGTTAAGCTACGCTTGCCGGGGTTGGTCCGTGTATGGGTGACCATCTGTTCATACCGAGACTCCTCCGTGACTCGGAAAGCACGTTAAGCCGTTGGTCTCGGCTGTCATTCGTGAATCTTTGACAGTCGTTACGGGTCGTCAGAAGTACGAGTCTGACAACCAGTCTTACCAAGGGGTATCGTATTACCCAGTAACTGGGTTGTGGAGGTCAGATAGGCAGTCGCTCCATGTAAAATACTGGTACCTATTCAGCTGCATCCGGTTCGACTGGAAGCCGACCCTAACATAGTTGGGAAAAGGCGAGGCAGAATGAAAAAATATCACTTATTAGCTTTTGCTCGTGGTTTCGCCCGCGTGCAGGTCGGAAGTTATCCCACGGGAACATACAACGGGGACAAAAGTATCATGTTCTAATCCTTTTTGAGACAAAAAGAAATAACGGCTATTTTAGCTTGTTCTTCAATCCATTTCAAGGTTATCCACTAATACTACCGGAAACCCTCGACGAGTCCCAAGAACAAAGACGTATCTTCACAATTATCTAGTTGCAGTTCGAAGCGTTAAAGTTACGCGAAATTACTCGTCGGGCCCGTAGAACAAACACTTATGGCAATATAAAATATAAGACTCGATTTTTAGTTTATTAATCAAATGAATTAAGTATACTAATGGCTGCTATTAGTATACTTAATTCAATTGATTAATAAACTAAAAATCGTCTTATATTTCCATAAGAGTTTGTTCTACGGGCCCGTTGCCCTGTATAGTTTTGCCGCTCTGAAACCAGGCTTTCTGATTCACATGGCATGGCGCGCTGCTGATTTAGAATATAATCTACGTAAATATAATATAACTATCCGCATATACCCGTCTCCAACTGCTTCTTCCGTTTGGCTATTCTCTTTTGCTTTTGCTTCGCCTCATCGTCGAAGTCTTCGTCGCAAGTGTGAATCATTGCTGCGAAATAAAAAGGTTTTGAGTTATTTTCATGTTTTATAATTTATTAAATATCAGTGCATCATCATAAGGGACATCGCACACTACGCGACTATACACACACACATGCGCTACAGTGTCCAAGTAAAGTACCGTATTTCAACGCAAACTGGTCGCACGACTAGTTGCGGCCAAGCGAAATATAGCGAAAAAACGTGACTGACTATCGACCAATAGAAATTAATTTATATTTCCACCTAAATTATTATAGATTGACGCATTAATTCCGTCACTCCCTTATTGGACCAGTACATTTAATTCGGCAAAGTTCGGTTTTTCCGAGAATGAACTACGTAAGCTTTGAACGTTGTCAAACTGAACCCTAATTGCATAAAACACCATCAATCGGAATCTGAATCATTTTGAAGCAAATTGCTAATCCATTGCTTCGAAAAACTGTTGAACTGTCAAAATTAAACCGATTCTGACTGTTAGTGTGTTAGGGCTGGCGCACATCTGGCGAAGCCCAGCACAGCGCATTCGAGACTGCCCAACAAATATCGACCTTGCATCAGTTGAAATAAAGTTGAAAATAAATAAACTTCCATTAGCCCGTGAACGCGTCGCAGCGGAAAGAGGCGCGCATGTCAGGTTATTTATTGTAAACTTTAGTTTTAGGCACGCAGAGTTGATATTTGTTTGGTAGTGACAACCGCGCCGCGCTGCGCCTCGCCAGATGTGCGCCAGCCCTTACGCAATTAGGGTGCGGTACTCCATTCTATAAAATATCGCTAGATATTTGCCCTCTCCTGCTTTGCACGGTTTTTAAGACTTGAGAAAACGTCAAGGTTCCTTTATTATAATATATTAGTTTAATATTAAGGTATTATGACTTATATCTTCCGGAATAAATGCACTAACTGTTGGTGAAACCGCATCAAAATCCGTTGCGTAGTTTAAAAGAACAAAACGGTCACACAGACGGACACGTAAAGCGACTTTAATTTATATTAAGTTTAGGGTATAGATAAATATATTACCATCGCGAGGGTCAGCAATTAATGTAAAATCATATTTCGGGGTGATCGTATTCATGTGGTCAGGATACTTCTGAAGGATTTCGTAGCCTCTTTCGATCGATTCCTTCTTTAATACTCCTATGAGACCGAGGAAAACCCCACCAGCCACGACCCCGTGCCCGGAGCGAAGGTACAGCGCAACCAGCGGGCCACAAGCTAAACCACCTGGCCAATAAAACCATTATAACTTTAACATTCCCAGCATCCTAAACAACGGTACAAGGATCTTTTGGCGTGTGGTCAAAATCTGACGTAACGCCGACATCTTGTTTTTTAAAACAATGGGGAAGAAAACTGCCAAATTAATTCCGTGTAGATGGCGCTTAGTGTTTGTTACTTTCATTCAGCTGCCAATGGAGTTCCTTGTTGAAAGTCTTTTTTTCTTGTCGCCGATTGGTAGTTTTGTTTTCAAGATGACTCTGACAAGTGACAAACACAAAGCGCTCTCTCGAGGCGAAGCTTCCGGTAGACAACGCCCTTTCTGTGACAATTTCACAAATGTTTACCGAAAACGAGGAGCTCGTGGCTAAGTAATAACAGCCGCACGGGTCGATCCATCAGGTTAAGCTACGCTTGCCGGGGTTGGTCTGTGGATAGGTGACCATCTTTACATACCGAGACTCTTCCGTGCCTCGGAAAGCACGTTAAGCCGTTGGTCCTGGCTGTCATTCGTGGATCTTTGACAGTCGTTACGGGTCGTCAGAAGCCCGAAAGTTTGACAACCAGTCTTACCACGGGGTATCGTATTACCCAGTAACTGGGTTGTGGAGGTCAGATAGGCAGTCGCGCCATGTAAAATACTGGTATTCAGCTGCATCCGGTTAGACTGGAAGCCGACTCCAACATAGTTGGGAAAAGGCTAGGCAGATTGATTTTTTTACCGAAAACGCCACCCTTTTTTTGGATGGGAAATCATCAAATAACTTCTCCCGCTCTGGGCGGATCGGGAGAGCGTGTCAGTTTTTTACTGACTAAAACGCACCCATGTTCCTTCAGTTACCCGTACCAGGGCCATGGTATCTCTTTCAAACAACCCGCAACCCTGGCAGGTATCGGCCCTATCAGATCCCTTCAGCTAGCTGCCATCTCTGCTGACATCTCTTTGAGGCGCGCGTAGAACGCAACGCGCCGTCGACCCGGCCCTGGTCTTTACCGGACGGCGAGCTACCCATTGCCCGCCATCCGCAAGCCCGCGCCTACGGTGGCCAGGAATCGGCTATTCATTCCCGGCGCTCAGGGCGTCTCCTGCGGCGACTAGGAGCGTGGGGCGCAAAGATTGCCTCTCCCTCACGCGTTCTGCCTCCTCCTTCGCGAGCATTACTGCTTCGCAGAAGGAGGTGACGGCTTCCCATGCACTCTCGCTTCGTACCATGGCCTGGACCAGGGCCGGACGCGAGAGATCGCCGCCACCGATCGCCTCCGCGAGGACACGGTGGTGCTCCGCCCAAGCCGGGCAGACCTCCACCGTATGCTCCACCGTGTCCTCCAGGCGATCCACACAATGGCAACCCGGCTTATCCGGAACAGGAAACTCCGAGCAAACAGGATTAGGAACGAATTATGCGAACATAAATATAGAGGACTGCTAATTATTTTTCGCGATTTCAGGTTTGGTCAGTGAGTTCGTCTGCTTGAAATTTTTTGTTTCCCCGACCCACAACATCGCATCGCATCGCAACGCCCGCCCGGGCTATTACTTCATGTTTTTTTTCTTTTTGCTCGGCTAATAATGGTCGTAGATTGACATTAAATAATCTTTCTCTAGAACTGGGCTATCAAATGCAAAAATATTTTTTTGAATCTGTCTGGCAGTTCTAGAGATTAGCGCGTTCGAACAAATAAAAAAAAAAAACAAACTTCAGCTTGAATATTGGTAGATGGTAGATAGATATAACATCAAGCCTTGTATCCACGAAGGGTTGGGCAGAGGTGTACCTATGTCGACAGTTATGTTTAAGTCTCATGTAATAAGGGGCGAGCCTGTTGCCATCAACCGGGCACAAATCCAGGAGTATTCCCATTTGAGCACCTGTGCATTTTGCACCAAAAGTATTCTCAAATGGGCATACCTTTGGAGCAAAATGCTTAGATGCTCTAAAAATGGGTACTCAAATGGGAATACTCCCAAATCCAGACTCCGGGCTGTTGATGGGAAATTCCAGATAGAAAAACCCAATAACACTTGGCCCGACCTGGGAATCGAACCCAGGACGTCATGCTCAGTAGTAACGCTTGCGACCACTACACCAGCGAGGCACTCAAAAAATAATAACAGTAAATGCTGAAATAAAACTTCAGTCATTGGGCATCATGTTATACCATCTTAGAAGGCCTTTAACGTCCACAGCTTCCCATAGGCTTCCTAACGATCAGACATTGGGGTTGTTTGTTGGAAGCTTCACCGCGAGAGAGTGCTGAATGGTTGTCACTTGTCAAAGTGATCTTGAATGAATGGACCAGTCAGTGACAAGACAAAACACTTAGCGCCATCTCGCGGCAAAGTTTTCAGCAAGGAACTCCATTGGCAGCTGAATGAAATTAACAAACACTTAGCGCCATCTACGTGGAACTTATAATTTGGCAGTTTTTCCCCCGTTGTCTGACAATCGATATCGCTAGAAAGGAGATCGAAAACTGAGATGAAGAGATATATGGACGAAAAAGCTATAAGTACTGCACCGACACTAAAAATTGAGTAAAAGCAAAAAGATGATGATGATGTGCAATCAACAAAGTCCGAAAGGCAGAAGATTCTTACCAAGAAAATAATTCAGTTTGTCATCTATATTTCTATAACGTAGGCTTAAGGTAGAGACCGCAGCGAATGTCGCTCCCATCAGACCAAGAGGCAAAGCATGGCGGGCGTACCTGGAAAATATTATATAAATAAAATAGTAATATATCTAAAAAATTATAAGGCATCTGCCTAGACTTTTTCCAACTATGTTGGGGTCGGCTTCCGGTCTAACCGGATGCAACGGAATACCAGAACTTTACATGGAGCGACTGCCTATCTGACCTCCACAACCCAGTAACTGGGTAACACGATACCCCTTGGTAAGATTGGTTGTCAAACGACTGTCAAAGACAGCTGGGACCAACGGCTTAACGTGCTTTCCAAGGCACGGAGGAGTTTCGGTGTGTAAAGATGGTCACACACCCACAGACCAACCCCGGCAAGCGTAGCTTAACCTGATGGATCGACTCATGCGACTGTTATTACTTAGCCACGAGCTCCTCTAATAAATATAATTATATAGTAATAAAATACTTGCAAAATGCAAACATAATTGAAGCGTATTTCCCTTAAGGACCCATTGCGCACGGATGCATGGTGGTGACTCTTCTACGTTAGAAAATGTCTTTAAGAGGATTGTGAAGCTGTAAATTTTCATACAAAAAGAGATAACGTTTTTGTCCCCGTAAACATAATCTAATTTTCATAATTTTTGGAAATGTTGTAGGTATGATGAAAAACTAGGTCCGTACGTTTTTATTATAAAGAAATATTGTATACAATATAAGTTATTAGCATCTAAATATCTATATTTTTGACATCAAAACATCCTCGAGTATTTTTATTTTTTTAAATTAAATTAAATTGAATTAATAAAAACGAAAAACCTACAGACCTAGATTAAAGTATACTGAATGTAATGAGATCAAAGTTGTCTCATTTCGTAAAGGTTTAGGGGAGTAAAAACGTTATCGCCCGAAACAATATTTATGTAAATAATTGTATGAAATGTAGGTAATTGCCTCCAAAAATCGCGCCGCGTATCGGCACTTCACAATCCTCTTAACAAAAGTTATTGTCTGGTTTGAAGGTACTTCGCTACAAACTTTTGAATTCTTCGCATGAAATCATACATAACGTTGGCATCGCTTACTTTACCGTATATGTGCAGTACACCACATACATTAAAAACTTAAATTGTAACAAGCTGCCATACTTTGATCTGAGGGGTCAAATTTGCAAAGAAATTAAATATGATACAACAATACAGACAGTAATTCTTCAATAAATTTAAACCGTGTGTTTGTATTGCAAATAGACGCGAAAAATAAACTAGCTGTCCCGTTTGAAAATGAAAAATGTTTTATTCGGTAACAAAAGTAGGTTTAACAATATTGAGGTTGACATCTCCTTTTAAGTGTGAATACACTTGTGCCAGGAGAGGCCGCACTCCTTGGGAGAGGAGCTTGATTACATTTATGTAGCTTATATTATATATGACGGCGTAAGCGATGGCTGAGCGATATCGCTGTTGTTATTAGGGTTCGGTGGTACCGAGTTCATGGTAAAATAATAGTTTCGGTTTTGGTACACAAAAATCACAGTTTATTTTTAACACAAATTCACATTAAATATCACTTACAAATAATTACTCAAAACAAAATGGGCAAACCGACAGTTTCGTTTTGGAGAAGTGACTTGGTCCGCGACTTGATGCGAAGTCCCCGTTCGACCATCCCCACTTTCCAAAACGACTCCGTCCACGTGCCGTCATTACTCAATCACGTCACGGCGTTTGCCCCATTGCTACATTAATCAATTGAGCAACTTTTATTAAGACAATATCGTTATCCACGACAAATCAATTGAGCAACTTTTATTAAGACAATATCGTTATCCACGACAAATCAATTGAGCAACTTTTATTAAGACAATATCGTTATCCACGACAAATCAATTGAGCAACTTTTATTAAGACAATATCGTTATCCACGACACGGCCAGCCTGACCAGTTACACGTCCTCGTGAGTACCTGTAACCAAACGGTCAAATTTGGAGCAACAATAGAGGCTCGGTCAACCTGACCACATCTTTAAAGAAGCGCATAACTCGAAAATAACAGTTGTCAAACAAAAGGTTCCTCTAAGTCTCCATCATATTTACTCAGCAACTAAATCAACTTCGATCACATACAACGCTCATGGCCCAGCTGCCGCAGCAGCTAGTGACACTTATGCCACCCATATCGTCATCACCTCATGTGATACGACCACACACATCACATAGAGTCTGCGACTCCCAGGTCAGTACAAGACCAAAACAACAATAGTCTCCATTGAGACCCAGGTCCCCGCCGTACCACCAGCTGCCCATCGCCCCCTGAACAGCTCACAAGTGAGCTGCAGTTACGACTACAGACTAGTGCGTACGGTGCGACCAAATAGCCATGGTATGTGTCTACTACTCGGTGGAGGTACTTTCATCACCGTCCTCTACGTTTAACTCATTAGGAACATTACTTAGAGGCATCTTTCGTATACGATCGTGAGCGTACTTGTAGGTTCTATTACCATTCAAAGATTTTAAAAGATAACGATCACCGTCAAGTACTTCTACAACTTTAAACGGTCCCTATTTTGCATATCGGTATCGACATCATTAAAACAAAGTAACCGATTATTTTCATAACTACAAACTGCTACACTTTTTTGTTTAGAAATAATTAAGGAAGATCTGGTCATGTTAATTGTAAAACCTAATTTTAAAATTTCGCGTCCGATCATTACATTATATTTCAAATAATTATCGGGTAGAACATGAAATAAAATCGGTAAACAATGACTATTAATAAAAACGTCGCAAAGAATTTGTTCCGTACAATCTACATTAGCACAACCGATACCTTTTATACGAACTATCGAATAAACATGTTGACCTTTGAAGTAACGGCTAATAGATTGTTTGACAAGAGAGCATTCGGCACAGGAATCAAAATAAAAATAGTACGACTCACCGGATTGTTCCAATTGCCCGCAAACACCTGCTATTTCGCAGCTATCGCGACGACGCGTCGCTCCGCCGTTGCATTGGCAGCGCTGCCCGCAGACAATGACGCACCACCCGCACTGCCGCGTTGGCAGTTCGTAGAGATGTGTCCGGCTTCTCCACAACGGAAACACGTTACTCTCTTGCTGGAACCCGATGAAGTCGCCGCCGGTGTAGTTTTCTGGACGTTAACTCCAGCAGGCTGCGTAAACTTCGAACGACAGTTCACCGCTTTGTGTCCCGGTTTTCCGCACTTATGGCACGTGAACATAGTGGAAGTTTGTGGCTTAAAACGCTTTGCATCAGTGGCGCCATCACCGGTACTGCGATCGAACTTCCGCTTCAGACTTGCACTCGCCTTAATCTCCTGCAGTAACTTGTTGCGTGACGTTATTTCGCTAGTAAAGGCCAAGCGATTAAGCCGAGAGTCGAACTGCGAGACATGAGCCAGCACATACGACGTGGCTATTTCTTCATGGCTTCGATTCTTCCATCGAGCCAACAGGGTAGTCATTAGGCGGCTGGCGTACGCTGCGAGACATTCGCCCTCCTTCGGCCGGCCGTTGTGGATGTTAACAAGCGATGCAGCAAGAGTTTCAGTGGATGCATAACGCGCAAGGAATAAGTCGCGGAAATGCTGCCACGTCATACCTGCATGCGAAATCTGCGACAGCCACGATGACGCATTACCTTTCAGGGCTTTGCTCAGAGCTATAATAAGCGATGCACCCTCCAGTGGACGTTCATCGAGGCAAATATCGATGGTATCGCACCAAGCACGTGGATCGGTATCTGGTAGCTCCGGATTAATTTCTGGCAGCGTGATCTGAGGTGCCACTGCTGGTGTCCTGATGGCTTCGATCAGCTGCATCATGTTCTTCTGTTGCATCTCGAACATAGCACGCCAGTGGGAATCGAGTCCAGATCCCACTTCTGATGACGGCGTAAGCGATGGCTGAGCGATATCGCTGTTGTTATTAGGGTTCGGTGGTACCGAGTTCATGGTAAAATAATAGTTTCGGTTTTGGTACACAAAAATCACAGTTTATTTTTAACACAAATTCACATTAAATATCACTTACAAATAATTACTCAAAACAAAATGGGCAAACCGACAGTTTCGTTTTGGAGAAGTGACTTGGTCCGCGACTTGATGCGAAGTCCCCGTTCGACCATCCCCACTTTCCAAAACGACTCCGTCCACGTGCCGTCATTACTCAATCACGTCACGGCGTTTGCCCCATTGCTACATTAATCAATTGAGCAACTTTTATTAAGACAATATCGTTATCCACGACAAATCAATTGAGCAACTTTTATTAAGACAATATCGTTCAACAAAATTAAGACAATCCACGACATATATATTTCATTAAATTAATTACACGATTTAACCAAAAGAATGTATGCGCGCCCGCATGCGTGCGCCAGTGTGTGTATTTGTGTGTGCTTGTGTGTATGTGTTGTGTGCTTGTGTGTTTCTGTGTGTGTGTGTGTGTGCATGTGTTCCTGTGTGTTCCCGTTTAAAACTTACAATACCTACTCGACTCAAATGTATGGGACAGCTGATTAGTATTTCGCGATTAAGATGTTGGTCCCATGCAGAGGGTCGCTCCGTTTTATGGTTTGTACCATACCATTAAATATGACCACACCTTTCTGATACACGCTGTATAAGTACAAGGTCAAATTAAATTAGCTAGCGAAACTTCAAAGACGTGATGGTATCGTTATTGTAACTAGATTTAAAAAAAAACCGCGGCCGTTAACCCCGTAATCAGATATAGTCACTACGAAGTATGAGTTTAGGATTTTATTTTTTCACCACGTCTTTGAAGTTTAGCCAGCTTATTTAATTTGACCCTGTATGGTACCTTAAAACTTACCGCCTCATTATAGGCCCCATTCCCACGACATGGGAGTACATTAGAACATCGTATGTGCCCGCGATAAGACCAGCGACAACGCCATAGCGGCTGGCGACCTGGATCTGATGGGAAATCATAGAGAATCATTAAACGAACATCAGGCTCTTTTACCTTCTCTCCTTACTAGAATATACTTACACACATACATAAACTCACGCTTTCTTCCCATGGGGATAGGCAGAAACTACAGAACGCCACCTGCTACGATCCTTATACACTCATTTTGCTTTGTTTACGTTCATACATCAGGAGGCCTACTCCGAAGCGAAAATCCGAAGTATCGGCCGAAAGTTCGCACGTTTTATAATACACTATTTTCTATTTCGTTCGGTCAGTTCGGATCCGATCGAACGTCAATGAAGTTCGGTCGGATCCGAACCGACCGATCGAAATAGAATGTAGTGTGCGGCCGATACTTCGGATTCCTGCTTCAGAGTAGGCCTCCAGGTAGCTCTCATACACGCCAGGTGGCGATTGCGAGTTGTACGCACCTAATCTTTCTGAAGAACACTACCAATAAGGTCACTATATAGGGTCAAATTAAATTAGCTAGCAAAACTCCAATGTACGACCATAAAACAAAAAAAAGACTATGAAATAAATAAATATAAAAGAATTATAAAATTTATCGATTCGTATTCTAAAACATCTCAACCATTCATGCAGTAGCTGCAGCAGTAATTGCTATAACTGACTGTACCTACTCAAAATATCAATTTCAAAATCAGTTTTTTTTTCTGTGTAAACTTCACAGACGTGATGGGCATCGATTTTTAAACAAGACAAATAAAAAAGAAAACTGTTTTTTTCAACTACTTCAAATAACTGCACTACTAGAGAAGTCAATTCTTATTACAAGCTTTTATTTACTCTCACCTGTCCCGATGTTTGTAATCGAATCTTGCAAATTAAATTTTACCCACTTCCCGGTTTCCCATTGAGTTGAAATTTTACATGCTTATGTAAATCAGATGACAATGCAATATTATTATGACATGGAGCTGATCTGATGATGGAGCCGGAAGGTGGCCATGGGAACTCGGTAAAACGATGCAACCCTATCTAGTTTGAGCTCATTTGATTTGTCTTGACAAAACTTCGGTCCTAATAAAAGCTTGTATTTAAAAACATTTTTTTTAAATAATACACTTGTTTCCTTTGTATTATCGTGTTTAGATCGATATCTACACGATGATACAAAGGAAACCGATGTACCCATCACGTGTGCGGAGTTTCGCTAGCTAATTTAATTTGATCCTGTATGTCCTAGAAACTACTACTTGTACTGTGTTACTAGAAATGCAATGCACTAAGCTTACACTTCTATTTTCATTACTAGGACACAATCTCAGGACATAAAAATATTGATATTAGCTTCTATAATACAAAATAGAGTTCAAAGTTAAGGCTTATTGCTGTTCTCTATTCGGACAGTTTTATCTCATTTTTCTTTGGGAGTCGTGTTCTCTTTAAAGCCCGATTACACACTCAATCTGATTTGCAATTATACCAATTTGCACAAGCAACCATGTAACGTTAAGACGGCAAGACAGTATCGTCCAGTACATCGTGGTTATCGTGTAAACTTAGGCACAAACTATTTGGGCATGTAAGTCACCGAGGTATTACTACTATGACGTTTTGGTCGCGAGAAAACTATTCCCTGTAAGTGATCTAGCGCTGCATGTTTTGATAGTTTGGTTAGATGACATAACTATTGTTTTAGCGCTGCAGCGAACTTTAGTTCTAACTCATACCAAAATGAAGAAAATTTTTGGTTCGGGGTGTCTTTTCTATACGTTAATAATTATAGTTCAATGATGTAAGTCGCTGTGTGTAGCCAGGCCCTAATTGACTGGGCGAGCGAAGCGTCTCTGTTTCAAGTCTGGCAAAATTTGCTTTCCTTCTAGAGTTCGTTGGTACTCCTCTACAGGTCGTATTTTACAACCGATCTGGACGAAACTTGGTATACAGGCAACTTTATATAATTTTTTTGTCGTCGGGGATTTTTGTTTGGAGAGGTACTTACTCCAAAAAGGGGCAAAAAAGGGTCTACTGGATATCTCCGCCTTAAGAGATCCGATTTCGATAGTTCTTTTTTATTTGTAAGAGTAACTTTATGTTGTTGGTCTCATAAAAAAATGGCGACGATAACATGAAAAAAAAATATGTAAATATCCCGTTTTAAATAACTTTAGTGGTGCCTATTATTGATTCATGCTAAAAAGTTTGTCACGAGGTCTACTGTTCGCAGAGCTAGGTACTAGTGTTTATAGCAAAGCATCGCAGTGGACTGCGAATTATATTTCGTTGTAGAACAAAATGCTTGGCAGAATATATCGCGGGTTGCAGCGAATTTATAGCAAAGATTCTCATTTTTATAGAGAGGCGTTGCATTTACCTTCGTGCTTAGGTCGCACCCATCGGGACTATCGTAATATCTGGCATAATTCCGAGTATCACAATCTTTTTTCTTTGATATATTTGGATTCTCTGGTGTCTTGCCTTTCTTCTCTTCCTTGTCTGACATTGTTTGTTGGCTTGACTCAAAGAGTATAATAATATAATAAAAAAGCCAAAGCCAAACTGTCGAATGCGGTCGAATGTTTGACACAAAAACCGTCATATCGTGTTGTCATAGATTGTCATATTTTGTTAACCATCTATCGTCAAAAAGTTTGCATAAGCAAAAAAAAAAAAACATAGAGAGATTAGGATTTTCAGTAGTAGAGAAAATATATGTCCTTGTGAAGAAACTTGATTCGCCAGTTATAAGTCCCGTTAAATAAGAGGCGAGCCAAACGCCTAGCACAAATCTAAAGTCAATTAGAACAGATTAATACAAATGAGACACTCTGCAGTCCTACACTGCTACAAGTACAATCCGTGCGCATTAACATGGCACCTAGCTCGAAAACCCCCTCCTCACGCTTCCCCGCGCGGGGGCTCTCGTCGTGAGACAAGTAGCGTTAGCATCACTGTTACCGTTGCACGTATCCTTCCGTTTGAGTGTCGGAGTAATTTGTTTGCTGTTATTTGTTATCTGTTTTTTTGTGGAGTTTATGTTATTGTTACGTTTGGACGTTTTATTTGTTATTGGTTTTTGTTATAATAGTTACGTTTGGACGATATTCAAAAAACTAAAATCAAATTCAAAATGTTTTTGCACTCAGTACTTTAAACGAGCCAGGTGCCATGTTAATGCGCACGAGTTATAGTACGTGGCGGGCCTATCTCACTGGGTCAATTCAGTAGGACTGCCGCGGTCAGAAGGTATAAGTCACGCGTTAAAAAGAGAGGGAACTTGTAGGTTAATATAACTGTAGGTAATAAGCGTTCTGCGACCTGAATTGCACTTTATTGTGTCGTAGCAAGAGTCGCTTTTTATTTAAATGATTTTGCGGAGTGTCTTATCTGTTTTAATCTGTGTCTCCGGTTAGTACCTACTGACTGAGAATCTTCCGTTGTAAACACCTAATTGCCTGACCTGGAGATCACACCCAGTGGGACCCCATCCTAGGCTCAGATTCAATGACGCAGTCAGTAAACAACACTCTCATAACGTAGCATCACACCTTGTTTCAGTTTGAATACCTGGGCCCCAAGTCTGCTATTTTTTATTAATTCGTCATTCCAACACGATCCCATTGTCATTTTGCTAAAAGTTCGTAATCTGCTAAATTCATAATGGTCGATCATTGGTAGGTCAGTGGTCTCGTAATAGAATCGTGGTACTGATACTGATCAAAGGAACTGTCAAAATTTTAACAGATTACCGCATACTTCAGTCTTTCATTTGTCATTATAGAATAGAATAGAATAAACTTTATTTTTTTTAACATTATGTAAGAGATTACCATTTTAAGTCATTTCTTTCAATGGAGTGTCAGTGGTTGACCATTGGAAAGTCATAATGACGCCATTATATTAGTAGATTAAAAGACACAAAGAAACAAATATGTAGTCCCTAAAGTGAATAATTATTTTGGTCAAAGGACGCAGCGATGGGTAATTCCAAAATTACTAAATGAATTACCTACGCAAATTACAACTGAAGCAGTTTCTAAAAATGTCTTAAAAAATGTCCTGCGTAAGCACTTGTGTCCTTAGCGTAAGAACCTAGTTATGTAACAACTTTATGAGGCAGGCGCAGGCGCAGGCGCCGCCGCGCCGGCCGGCCAGTCTGACATGCGCGCGCGCCGTGTTGTTGTTGTCGCTTCAGCGGCCATCGCGGCGTCTCGCTTGTGCTGGGTTTGTTGCGTGCATGCGTTCAGCGTTGCTTATGCCAGCCTGGTGGGCAAGCAAGATGACCTGAGCCCATCCGTAGATATTTAGTGTGTGTACCCTTTTATTTGTTTATTTTCTTTCTTTCTTTTTGCTTCGACTTATAAGTAGTCAATAAGTACTTGTATGTCACAAAACTGTATCCACGGGAACACTGCTGACAAACTGTACAGCAGTTTGGCAGAAAATATGTGATTTTTTTTGTTTAGAATTTTCTTGAATGAATAAATAAATAAAAAAAAAAAAAGATTACAAAACTTGTCAAAATCAACAATTATGAAATCAATGACAGACCATTCTGACACTATTGTAATAGCAGACTTGAGGCCCTGTATTGCCATTAAGACAATCGTCACTTACATGAGAAAAATATAAACCACTAGCTGTTACCCGTGACTTCGTCTGCGATCCAGGATGAATAGTAGCCTATATCCTTCTCCAGGTCATGGTCTACCCAAGTGCTAAATTTCATCCTAATCCGTTCAGCCGTTTTAGCGTGATAGCGTAATCAACAAACACTTTCGCATTTATAATATTAGTTAGGATAGTTAGGAAGATGAAAAGCCTGTCTATCGACACTCTAGACTCACTAAATGTATTAATTACTTAAATTAAAAAAAGAAACTAAACTCTAACACACTACTAAAGTTTGTATAATAATATAATTCAATCATGATTCTAAAGACACGTGGCGCCATCTATTATCATAAAGAACGTTATTGTTGTTTTCCTCGGGAACAGTACTTTTTGTCGGGATGAAAGTTACCCTATGTCCGTGTCTGTACACCTGACAACGTATATCAGAACACACACACACAACACCAATTGAACGTAAGTTCACACTCTGAACTTACAAAATATATTAATAATAATAATAATAATATTCCACAACTATCACACAACGCTGTCTAGCCTCAAGCTAAGCAGAGCTTGTGTTATGAGTACTAGACAACTGATAAACATACTTATATATTTCTAAATACATACATATATAGATAAATTACACCCAGACACAGAACAAATGATCATGCTCATCACACAAACATTTGTCCTGGGTGGGAATCGAACCCACGACCTCCGGCATAGCAGTCAGGGCCACTAACCACTAGACCAACAGGCCAGTCGAACATTAATAGGTAGATACTTAAATTAAAAAAAAAAAAACACGCAATTCGACGACTTGGTTTTCCCGCGCGCCAAAGACCTTTTCAACGGATAAAATATAATTCAATCATGATTGGAAAGACATGTGGCGCCATCTATTATCTTAACAGTACTTTTTTTCGGAATGAAATGTACCCTATGTTCGTGTGTGTACACTGGAAACGTATATGCTTTCAGGATGATCGGTTCAGTGGTTTAGGCGTGAAAAGGTAACAAACAATGTTACTTTTGCATTTATAATATTAGTTAGGATTAGTAATACAAGAAAAATATTTTTAAAATAGTTAGTTGTGACCAAGTAAAAGCGAATCAAAGCGAATCCTGCATTCTTGAAAAAGTTGCTGTCGCTTTATGAAAAAAGTGTTTAGTTATTGTAAATATGAGTGATTTTATTGTACTTTTAAAAATGTTTCGTGAAGTCGCTTCTCTTACATTTTTTCATATACCCGTAGTGGAATACACAAGCAGCGTCCCCGCGGTTTCACCCGCGTAAGTCTCGAACCCATAGGAATATGGGGATAAAAAGTACCTGTGTTAATCCAAGGTATAAACTATCTGTGAGCCAAATTTCATCAAAATCTGTTCTGTAGTTTTTGCGTGAAAGAGTAACAAACATTCATCCATCCTCACAAACTTTCACATTTATAATATTAGTAGGATTTGGCCAGTTATGTCAATCAGTAAATTAGGTAAATACCTATTTGGAAACAAAATTACACGTATCTTTTAATAACTGAAAATACAAGAAAAACAACATAAAGCTTTGTTTCTCCATGGGTTGGGCCGAGGTGGAGGTACCTATAACACACCTACATTTCGCCATTTATGTTTAAGTCCCATATAATGCTATCGCCACAAGGAAAATAATACCAACTCTTTAAAATTTCAGGAGTTGAAAGCTTACGACCGCTGTCTTATTTGCTAGACGTTGTTCGACCAGCGACAGGAAGAGGGTCCACTCTCGAAGTCCACTCGACGCCTTTCGGCTGTGAGGTATGTAACGAATATGTTTACTCATTGTCATCATCTCATTCTTCTGTCCTTGTCCTAATTTATTTAGGGTCGGCGCAACATGTCTTGTTCTTCCATACTTCTCTATTAGTCGTCATCTCGATAGTCACTTCATTTTTAGCCATATCATCTTTCGCACATTCCATCCATCGTTTCTTTGGTCTTCTCCTACTCGTATAGCCATCCACATTCATACACAAAAAAGCTAAAAACTTTTCTGACGAAACAAAACCTTTTTACTCATTGCATAATTCAGAAATCCGAGAAATTGAAGATACTCCAAACAGTACTAAGAAGTATGGGGCTCAAGTGCCTATCACATTGAAAATATAATATTTTGGGATACGCATATTTTGAGAAATATGGTCAAGAACATCGAGAGTCTTGGGGCACCCATCAGAAGAGGTATATCCTACTCCTACAATATTATAAATGCGAAAGTTGGGATGGATGAATGTTTGTTACTCAATCACGCCAGAACAGCTGGAGCAGAACGGATCTGGATGAATGATGATGATACTTTTTATTCCGGAAAAATGTACGGGTCCCGTGGGATAATTTCCAACATCCACGCTGACGAAGCCGCTGGCTGGCAAAAGCTAGTAGGGCCATATTTTGAAAAAAAATTAATGGTTCCGTTGGATGATGACGCTAGTCCTGTATGTATAGCTCTATCACTCAGATGCATTGGCCCAATTTTGGCACTACCACACCATAAGACGACCCCTGGTTTTTTTACTAAGAAGTCGTATACAGTTTGAATTTTGCAAGGGCGTGGATGGCCAAATCCGAAACTATGAGGAATAGCGTAAAGTACTCAGAGGAGTCGCGGGCTCGATTTTGATGAAAACTAAAAGAGCATCATTGGATTTTTGAAAAATCAATATTTCTAGCCAGGAATCGATCTCATTTATTTTGAAAAAAAAAAAAACACACTGTATTATTACACCATTCGATAGTGTTGCTAATAAGGATCGAATTCTGGGATGTAATGACATACGGCAAACTAAAGGAAGGAGCTCTTTTTTAACAAAATACTTTTGTTTTACCATGATATTGATTTTTCTAAAATCCAATGATGCAGTTTTAGTTTTCATCAAAATCGAGCCAGACTCCTTTGAGTACTTTTCGCTATTCCTCATAGTAAGACGGCCCTTGATCTGCTTCTTCTTAGCTTGTCGAATGCAATCTAAAAGGTCTCGGCCCAGAATCGGCTACGTGCTACGGCGCCATCACTATACCATGAGTCTCTAATTCAGATCATTTTTTGTAAACAAAGGTGATTGATAACAGACCAAAAAAAAAATCTTCATAATGGTCATTCTCAAAAAATGACGGAAAAAAAGGTTAGATTTTCTTTTAAGTACTGATTTTAGAAATAATAATTTAAAAATTATTATACCGTAATTATTTTTAGAAATTTTCGGTTTTAAACAAAGTTATTATAAGTGGAGATTTTCTGGTATGAAATATTTTATGATACTGGTAACACTGCAGGAGTTCCTAACATTTTCAAATTTCGTTTGACAGTACGTCTAAGTTGCGTCTTTTCTCGTGGTATTGTCAATTCATTCCTTTTCTTTTCTCCGATCAAGTTTTTCGATGCGTGTTTGTTAATTTTGTTGTGTTGTTGTGTTATTATCATCGTGTTACTTGTTCATCTTGTTATTTCCTTGTTTTTGTTGTGTTAAAACTTATGGTAAAATGTTTTGTACCATTGTCCTGTCATTTTGACAGTGACATTTCATGACGTTTCTTTGTTTACAAAAATTATCTGAATTAGAGACTCAAGGCATAGCGTCCATCAGTTCCTATAACGTGGACACGCGGGACTTGATATTAAGTGTCCCATCGTTGGCGGGACAGCACCACACACGCCAAGACGGAGTCGTCTATGAATCTCCATTTGGACAGTTTTTCCTTGCTCCAGCCAGCCTGTGTCCGGAGTCTGTTACCCAAGGCAACCCATGTTCAGGTGAGATCTTCAGCAGGTGGAACAAATGGTTTGCACAGCTTCAGTCTTTCTTTTGATCGTTCGCCAGTGAGTGGGACGACACACTTCATATTTTTATTATTGGCCTTTGATATCTTGATATTTTTAGGGTTCCGTACCTCAAAAGGAAAAAACCGAACCCTTATAGGATCACTCATGTGTTTGTCTGTCCGTCTGTCACAACCAAATTGCTCCGAATCTAATGGAACGATTAAGTTGAAATTTGGTACACGTATCAAAATCAAAAGTAATTTATTCAAACTAGGCTGAGAATCAGCACTTTTTGAACGTCAAAATTACATAAGACAGTCCCCCAAAACGCCCGCCCTTCACCACTTCCTAGTGCTTTAGCTGGGGAGAAAAAGTGGCGCAACAAACTCCCCAGCAGCACAGCTGTCTGTTCAGTTAAAAAAATTGAATCTATATACTCGTAACACTGCGCATAATAATTTAGGTACATTACGCAACACAAAACATTAAATTAAATTATTGGCTATAAGTAAGCTAGCACATGCCAATATACCAAAAAAAAAAAAATCGAAAACTATACTCAAGCAGAAACAAAATACAAAACTAAAAACGTAAGCAGAACTTTATACATAAATAAAATCCTCCAGTAATAGAGGGCGTGCCCACTTACATATAGCCGTACATGTAGTCGTAACTCGAAGTCACAGATGACAAACTAGGACCATCGACGTAAAATAAACAACGAGTTAAATTACTAATAACAAAACAAAACCAAGGTCAGCAAGACGACCAGTCAGTCACCACAAGCAGCACCCGTTCACGAGCATAACGCAAAGATCAGCCATTACCCCCCTCGCCATATTTGAGGGAAGGAGACCACCCGACCCCCGACGCTACCGCAAGCAGTGACATCAAAGGGAGCATGACGAACTTGCTGCCGGTTGCTCAGGCAAGAAAACTGTGATCAATTGACGAGGTCACTAGCTAACCACATATTGCAATACCACTCTTAAAAAAAAACATTGAAATGAGTAGATTATGTCAATAATAAATAAAAATTAAATTAAAATAAATTGACCTTGACAGTCAAAGAAAATAAATAATTATATGAACTCATATAACCTGTCAGTACGTATGCTAATTCTGGAGAAAGAACATAAACATTGTCTTAAGTTAAACACAGCGACCAACTATTATTATCGTTTAAGTAATCGTTGATAGAATAGTATGCCTTTGAATATAGGTTAGATTTAACTTTAGCTTTAAACGCATTTAAGGGCAAATCTAGCAAAGAAGAGGGTAGCTTGTTATAAAAGGATATACCAAGCCCAACAAATGGGTTACGAACCTTATGAAGCCGGTGAAATGGAGCTCGTAATTTGTCCTTATTTCTGGTGTTAACATTGTGAATATCACTGTTTTTAGTGTATAAATGTATATTTTGTCTAATATATAAGATGTTGGCGAAGATGAATTGTGATGCCACCGTGAGAATACCAATATGTTTAAAAAAATCTCTCAGAGAAACTCTGGCACCGAGCTGGTAAATTGCTCGAACAGCTCGTTTCTGAAGAACAAATATATTATATTATTTTGAATGACAGTGGCTTTGCCTCAGAGCAGAATACCGTATGACATAACGCTATGAAAATAACTAAAATAGACTAACCGAACTGTATCAACGTCAGTGTATTGTCTTACTTTCCTGACGGCGTAGGCGGCTGAACTGAGCCTTTCCGCTAGGCTTGATATATGTGGGCCCCACTGAAGTTTGGCATCTACTGTTATACCCAGAAAAACTGCCGAGTCTACAGTTTGAAGCACCTCTTTATCTAAAACGATGTTGGGTCCTAGATTTCTATCATTCGGTAAGGCAAACTTTATACATTTCGTTTTCTTAGCATTGAGAACTAAGTTATTTATCGTAAACCAATCTGTAACCATTGAGAGTGCACTGTTTACGTCGTCAAAATCTTGTCTATTCCTGTCTACTTTAAAAATAAGAGAGGTGTCATCTGCAAACAGTACAACGTCATAGATACCCTTTAAATAGAATGGTAAGTCATTGATATACACTAAGAACAAGAATGGGCCCAGTACTGAACCTTGAGGTACACCTAACTGAACTGGTAGCCCGGAAGATTTCACACCATTTACATCTACACATTGAAACCTATTATGTAAATATGAATTTATTACTTTAAGAGCTTCGTTTTGTACACAGTAATGATGTAGTTTATGTAAAAGCGTGTCAAGGTGCACGCAATCAAAGGCTTTGGAAAGGTCACAGAAAATTCCAATAGCATTTTGCGAGTTTTCCCATGCGTTAAATATATGTTTCAGCAGAGCAACACCCGCATCTGTAGTCGAACGACCTTTAGTAAAGCCATATTGTTAATCATGAAGGACGGTATGTATTTCTGTGACCCAAACACGGATATGTAATGTAAATTAATGAATTTTGAATATGGGGGTCAATTTTGGGGGCAAATAAGAAAATAAAATAAAAAGTTTTGCAAACTGTACCGTGCGATATATCAAATGAATGGGCTTACTGTGAGGGTCTCAAATATATTTTTTAATAATTTTAAAATAACTGTTTTAAAGTTATTTAAGAAAATAGACAAAAATGTATCATTCCCCGCTTTATTTCGGAAACTACTGAGCTTAAAATTTTGAAAAAAAATCAGAAAATACTTGTATACGTATAGATTACAGGAAAACCTATAAGAAGTCTATGGTCTTAAAATAACATGGTAAATCTCTCAATACTGTGCGTACAAACTTACATATGCAGTTGGAATGTATGGGAGAACATGTTTTTCAACTACAATGTCAAGTTTGTTCTTGAGATAAATTCATCCCAACTACGGAACCCTTCATTTTGCGTGGTCCGACACACACTTGACCGGTTTTTATTATTGGGGACCATGGCTTTACTTATGTAGTGTTAACTTATTGCAGGTATTCCTGAATGCAGTGACGCGGGGTTCAATATGCGGTGTAGTGGGAAAGAGGCCATCCTTACTGCTGACTGACGCGGCCACGGCTTTAGGGTCTGAAGGTGGACCAGTCTTCACTGAAGGACCTACGTGAGTATCTTGCGAAAGATCTCTAACGTAAGTTCGTTTTTAAGGTTCCGTATCTCAGAAGGAAAAAACGGAACCCTTATAGGATCACTCGTGTGTCTGTCTCTCTTTCTGTCCGTCAGCCAATTTTCTTCGAACCTAATGGACCGATTAGGTTGGCATTTGGTACAAAATTTTAGGCACAGTAGTTTCGGAGATAAGGGGGAATGGTCAATTTTCGTCTATTTTCTTAAATAACTTTAAATCATTTTATTTTAAAATTATAAAAAATATTGTTGAGACCCTCACAGTAAGTCCTTTCATTTGATATGTCACACGGTACGGTTTGAAAACGTTTTTTTTTAATTTTCTTATTTGCCCCCAAAATTGACCCTCATATACATAATTAATTTATATACGTTACACGTCCGTGTTTGGGTCACAGAAATTCATACGTGTACCAAATTTCAACTTAATCGGTCTAATAGATTCGGAGCAAATTGGCTGTGACAGACGGACAGACAGACACACGAGTTATCATATAAGGGTTCTGTTTTTTTTTCCTTTTGAGGTATGGAACCCTAAAAAACGAACTTTACTTTTTTAAATTATTTTTAGTATCGAGGTGGCTGGTATTTTAATAGGTCGAAGTGGCACTAGGTATCTATTTTTGAAATGAAAATTTCTTTAGGCGCACATTGCGCTCGTTATGAAGGGTATTAGTGTTCAGTGTTATGATAAATGGACGAACCGTCATGCATGCTCATGTCGATGACGCTGAATCGGGTATGGTACTCGGCTCCAGTCGTAAGTTTTTACTTCTTTCGTGTGGCCAAAAACACACACCCTCTTTTTTATTTATCTTATTGTAAACTTCTTAAACTTAGGAGTGGGTCTTAAAATGAACAAGGACAAGACAAAGGTCGTGTCAAATGCCCATGTAGGACCCACTCTCATGAAGATCGGAGACGCTACACTCGAAGTTGTGGACGAGTATGCTTACCTAGGACAAAATGTCCAGTTAGGTAGGTCCAACGTCGCGAAAGAGGTCAATCGTCGAATCCGACTCGGCTGGGCACCGTTCGGGAAGCTACGTAATATCTTCTCATCTCACATACCGCAGTGTCTCAAGACGAAAGTCTATGACTAGTGCGTGTTGCCAGTGATGACCTACGGCACTGAAACGTGGTCGCTCACAATGGGCCTTATTAGAAGGTTAGAAGTCACTCAAAGGGCAATGGAGAGGGCTATGCTTGGAGTTTCCCTACATGATCGAATCAGAAATGAAGAGATCCGCAGGAGAACCAAGGTAACCGACATAGCCCGAAGATTTGCCAACTTAAGTGGCAGTGGACAGGGCACATTGCTCGCAGAACAGATGGCCGATGGCGACGAAAGGTTCTGGAGTGTCGATCGCGTATCGGATGACGTAACAGTCCAGAAGTGGACGTCTTACGGCTGAAATGATGATGAAACTTCTTAACGTTCAGTTTAATTTTAATACAGTGCTTCATTTAATTGTCTCATAGGTATGTGAGCTACACATAATATGTAATCTGTTTTTAGGGTTCCTACCTAATGGACGAATTTTTTTTTTTTTCTCAATACCTGTTCTTTAAGATATTTGTGTAGCTGTTTGCTTTCCCGAATTAAACAAATACATATTGCTTGCAAGCGTGAATGCTAAGCGTGGGGTTCACATACATACACCCGTTTATTAATAAACGCGCGTTACATCTTAACTTTTCGACGTTCAAAGGCAAGCTACTCCGCCATTACCAAAACACTGTTACAACGATATTTTGGCGCTCGAATGACGTTCACAGGGTGCGCTGTTGGTAAACATTTGTGCAATTATTTTGTGAAATGTATACCAAAAACAAGATGGCGGCATTAGTTCCGATTTTGGCCGCGCGCCACAATAACCTTGTAGCGCCATAAGGAGGTCATTGTGTTTTCAGCAAGGAGCTGATCGGGTGCGTGGTGTGCGCGGTGTCGTGGTGCCGCGGCGAGTGGGTGGGCCTGACGCTAGTGGCGCCGCTCACGTCCGTGCTGGCCGCCAAGCTGCACGTGCAGCCGCAGCAGCCCATCAGGCCCATACACAAGCATCCGCTGCACGACGTGCTCAGTGAGTCGAATCTACCACACTCAACTGCTAGACATAGGCCGCTTTTGCCTTATAATCTTTCCAACCATTTATTTTAATTTAGCGCCCATGAAGACTCATGAAGTAATGCATTTTTATGTCTATGGCTAAGTAGTAACAGCCGCACGGGTCGATCGATTAGGTTAAGCTATGCTTGCCGCGGTTGGTCCTTGGATGAGTGACCATCTTTACATACCGGGACCCCTCAGTGCCTCGGAAAGCACGTTAAGCCGTTGGTCCCGGCTGTCATTCGTGGATCTTTGACAGTTGTTACGGGTCGTCAGAAGTTCGAAAGTCTGACTACCAGTCTTACCATGGGGTAACGTATTACCCAGTAACTGGGTTTTAGAGGTCAAATAGGCAGTCGCTCCATGTAAATTATTGCATTCAGCTGCATCCGGTTAGACTGGAAGCCGACCCCAACGTAGTTGGGAAAAGGCTAGGCAGATAATGTTGCCTGTCAACAAATAAGAAACTTCGTAGACGTGCTTACAAAAGTAAAATAAATGATTGTAAAGAGTATAAGTTCATCACTGACTTGTAAACCTATGGACTTGCCCTAACTACAAAATTAGCGTACTTTCCTACAAAAATCGGGCACTCAACATGGCCGTCTTTCGTAGGTTTGTAACTGCGAGTGCAAGAGAGAGAGCAAGCAACCGTTTGACAGCACATCTACCAATCATTTACCAGAAAACTCAGCACTCAATATGGCGACCGTTCACGCATAGACACGATTTTAACGTCACACAAGAGTGTTTTTAAATTTAGTCCTTGACAAACATTTAGATGTCTCTCTTTTCTTACGCAGCTCTTGATTAGTTAAAAAGAAACAAAACGCTTTTTGACATGTCTGTGTGGATATGACAGATATTTGTATACCTTTCTTCCTTTAATAGAAATTATGCCATCTTCATGTTATTCTATCTCAGTGAAGTTCACGGATGCTGACGTATCGTACGTAACCTACAGATCAGATAGACGAGTGCACGGTGCTAGTGCGCTGCGGGCACGCGTGGGGTGCGGGCGTGCACCTGGGCGGCGGGTACGTGGTCACGTGCGCACACGTCGTCAAAACTGTGAGTATGTTCAGTGGTGGATGGTCTCGTTAGCGGAATTTCCCTTTTTACTACAGGTTTATTGGTAAAACACCAACAACCTCTTAAGGGGTGATTATACTCATCATTATGAACAACTTTTACTAGGGGACCAAACCTGAAATCGCGAAAAAAAATCAGCTGTTCAGTAAATTTTGACGAGTTATGCGAACATAAATGACCCCTTAAAAGGTTGTTGGTGTTTTACCAATAACCCTGTATTGGCTATGGCTATAATCATCTGCAATCTTAAGTTAATTATGGCCATAACAGTATCTTATGTAAAAATATATAGATATATAAAATATCCGAGTGGTGTCGAGCGTAGATTTGGGTTGCATTACCGCATCTTCTGCTTGTGCATATTTTTGGGGGCGGGGCAATTCTTTATTTTATCAGGTTGGCGGAAAAATATTGCACAAGAAATTGTAAATTACTAGAATTTTCCGGAATATTTAGTATTGATCTGGGATACGTAAGAATATTGTAGAAGGTTCTCGAAGCTATTACATCAAGGGTGTATAAAGGCGCGCTAGTGAGGATTTGGTTAGTTTGTGAAAATGATTAGTGAACATCAACTTCGAACGATCATCTTTTACGAGTGGCGTCATGGACACAACGTGATTGTGGCTACCGCTAACATCAGCAAAGCGTTCGGTGAAGGTGTTGTATCGCGATGGAAGATAAGCCGCTGGTTTGCTCGCTTTGCATCGGGAGATATAACTCTTGAAGATCACGAGCGATCTGGGTGACCATTCACTTTCGACGACGAGGAATTACTCCGCTGTCTCCGTTGTTTGCTCTTGGCTGTCATCATTCAACCGTCGAGGCTCATTTACACAAACTCGGCTATCGTAAAGTAATGACACGATGGATTCCACATCAACTAACTGACAGTCATCGTCAAGTCAGAGTTAGGATTTGTGAATCGCTTCTTTTTCAGCCACATCGGAAAGAGTTTCTTGAAGATCTGGTAACCGGCGATGAGAGCTGGATTCTCTATGATAAAAACACACGGCACGCCGTCTTAATTATTGTAAATAACAAAGTTATCAATAAATTCTATATATATTAAGTCTTATATCTTGGTGCAAGACTTTTCCGCCAACCTGATAGTTTCGTAGATGGGGTGTGTCAGCCAACCAAGAGGGTCGTATAATTTTCAGGCTCCTTTTAATTGGTTTTGAGGTTGTTTGGGAAAACTCGCAATTAAAAGTAAATTGATCTCCTTTTGGGTTCCAGCACAAACCTAAGTGTACGGCCTGAGTGCACGCTCGACCTGAGCGTCCGGCGGGGCGGAGCGTGCGACGTTCGTGTTAAACACATGCAAACACTCGCGAGTGTCCCGAGCGGCGCTCGGTGAATTCGCACGCAATGCTGAACGCCCCGCTGGACGCTTTTTCTCTCGGGCCGTACACTAAGGTTTTCAACATGTCATCTTTTTTGAAGCTCAAATTCCTCTTGACTTGTTGGTATGCTGTTCGAAAGATTAAAGCCTCCTGAGTTCAAGATCTGAATGAAATCATTTATCGTTTGTTCACCCTCTTCTATGTTGTAGCAGCCGTGTAACAGGTCATCCATATAAAAACTGTTTTCCAAGACAGCAGCTGCTTTTGCTGCATATAACCAAGCTTGAAAAACCGTAACTGAAACTAAATATTTTTACATAACGTTATACTAAAATTTGGAATCTTCCTAGTCCTAATATTAAACTACGACGTAGTCGAATCCACAGCCCGAAAAAATGCGACATTACAAAAAAAAAAAAAATTGCAAAGCGAGACGTTCTGTGCCGTTTTAAGGCTCCCGCAGAAAGGCGCAACGCGACTAGTAGAACCATCTCTATGAAAACTTCATGGAATTTTTTCTAACAATATTACGTCGCACCGTCGATTCGAGCCTGTCTGCTCGAGCCTTTAAGTGGATTTTTCGGGTGCATGTACAGGGTCAAATTAAATTAGCTAGCGAAATTCCGCAGGCGTGATGGCTATCGATAACTAAACATGATAAAACAGATTTTATCAACTCACTTTGAGTAACAACACTTCCAGCGGTCATTGACCCCAAACATAAGCATCAAATCTTTATTATTTTTATTTTTTCGTATTTACTTATCGACTCCCACATCTGCGGAGTTTCGCTAGCTAACTTACCCTGTATTTAAACCGAGCCTAAGAATTGCGTAAGCAAAAAATTTTTAAATACCTTATTAATCTTTAATCTAGGTTATATTTATGTACCTACTTAAGTGCAGATTCCACCAATGAAATTGAACTCGATCAGCACTTCTAAACCGCGTTCAGAGCTGTCAGTGTCAATATTCCAATACAATGTGGACACTGACAGCTCTTGTCCGCGGTGTAGATGAGCTGAACGCATTCAGTTTCATTGTTGAAATCGCCATTATATGCGTGCGGATTTCACCAATAAAACTGAGCGCGATCAGCACATAAGCCAAGTTTGAGAGCTGTCAGTGTCATTATTTTCTTTGGAATATTGACACTGACATCTCATGAGCGCGGTTTAGACGTGCTGATCGCGCTCGGTTCATTGGTGAAATCCGCACAATTATATTCAGTAACTTTACAGTTGGAGGGATACCAGTTTCTGACACCAAATAGGTAGTGATGTATTTGGTGTCAACTGGTATCCCATAGTGGACTTATTATTTATAACTAAACATAAACTTGAAAAGTCAATTAACTAAAAATAATGTCAAGTTACTGCATACGATTGAGCTCTTTTTCACCACATATCACTAAACACATTTAACGCTAAACGAGTTTAAAACATCATTCTGTCTCCGTCATCTTCACACGATTGAAAGAAACGGTGTAATGTTATAAACTCGTTTAGCGTTAAACGCGTTTAGTGGTGAGTGGTGAAAATGTGCCTATTTAACGCTAAACGACTTTAAAACATTATTCTGTTTTTGTCATCTTCAAACGATTGAAAGAAACGGAGCGATGTGGCTCATTTTCACCACACATCACTAAACGCGTTTAACGCTAAACGAGTTTAAAACATCATTCTGTCTCTGTCATCTCCGAACGATTGAAAGAAACCGCGTTTAGTGATGAGTGGTGAAAATGAGTATTAAAGTCCAAGTATAATAATTATAAAATTAGCAATACCTACACCCTTTTTCCAGTACCAAACACACAAGCTATCGGTGTACTGCCGAGGAGTGAACGAGACAGCAATAGTGCGATACAAGACGCCAGACAGGAAGGCATATGACTTAGCTCTATTATTCACCAACCCTGAAAGACTGAGTCATATGAAATCTGCTGTACTGTCTGATATACCGGCTGAAAAAGGTATGTTCTTTGGCAATGTTTTAATCCGTCAATTTCTTTTAAAAGAACTTCCGTATTCAATTTCAATTTTATCATGGAATTAGTACTTATGAACTATACAGCATGTAACAGACAGTTGCACTCACATTTAAGGGGGAATCTCCAAGTAGCCCGCGAAATTAAAATTTTCTTATGTTTTTTGCAATTTGCAAGTCAGTATTAGGTTGTATGTTGATTAAAGTACGATTCGCGACCGTAACATATATCTATTTACAAAATTATAATCATTAGAATCAGTAATACAGTATAACCCTCAAGTGTCAAGATTTCATGTGTGTTGTATTGATGATTTTAATGATTATAGTTCTATAAATACAGATTGGTTACGGCCGCGAATCATATTTAGATCAACATACAACGTGATACTGACCTGGAAATTGCAAAAAACGTAAGAAAAATTGAATATCGCGGGCTACCTGGAGCATTCGCCTTAAGGGTGTGGTACAAAACATCAAAATGAACAATTTTCTCCATGGGACCAACATTGTAATCGTGAAAGAATTATCAACTGTCCCATGCAAAACTTCAATACTGTAGAGTTTTTAATGAGGGAGGCTAAGCTACATCATCATCTGCTTAGCCTTTTCCCAACTATGTTGGGGTCGACTTCCAATCTAACATAGCAGCAACTAGTATTTTTCATAGAGCGACTGCCTCTCTGACCTCCACAACCCAGTAACTGGGTAATACGATACCCGTTGGCAAGATTGTTTGTCAGACTTCCGGGCTTCGGACGACCTGTAACGACTGTCAAAGATCCACGGAGGAGTATCGGTATGTAAAGATCACAGATGGATCGACCTGTGCGGCTAATTACTTAGCCACGAGCGGAACAGAGCTTGTCTATATAAATAAAAATGTAATGCTGTTCGTTGGTAAGCGCATCACTTGAGAACGGCTGGACCGATTTCCTCACTATTCCCCGAATAAGGTTTATAGGGAAAGAAAAATTGGAAAAGTTGCCCGAAAAATTCGGAAAATCTGAAAGTGCTTTTTTCTATGGGATTTTTGTATGAATTATTGACATTTGGATAGGATTTTTCATTTTGGGTTTCTTTCGATCCAGCTAGTTTTTAATAAAAGTTAAACCAATGTGCAATGTTTTGTTCTAGGCGAATCAGTACTCGCAGCTGGTTTCCCTTACTACAACGAGTATGACTTAACTAACTTAATACCAACAATAACATCGGGCCACGTCAACACAGTGTCGCCATCTATGATACAGACGTCTTGCTGCGTACAGTCGGGCTTTAGTGGGGGACCAATATTCAGGGTTACCAGGTACAATATAATATAACTACTATGACATCGGGCTATGCCAACACAGTGTCACCGTCTTATGATGCAAACTTCTAGCTGCATACAATCGAGCTTCAGTGGGGGACCAATATTCAGGGTTACCAGGTACAATATAATATAACTACTATGACATCGGGCTATGCCAACACAGTGTCACCGTCTATGATGCAAACTTCTAGCTGCATACAATCGAGCTTCAGTAGGGGACCAATATTCAGGGTTACCAGGTACAATATAATATAACTACTATGACATCGGGCTATGCCAACACAGTGTCACCGTCTATGATGCAAACTTCTAGCTGCATACAATCGAGCTTCAGTGGGGGACCAATATTCAGGGTTACCAGGTACAATATAATATAACTACTATGACATCGGGCTATGCCAACACAGTGTCACCGTCTATGATGCAAACTTCTAGCTGCATACAATCGAGCTTCAGTGGGGGACCAATATTCAGGGTTACCAGGTACAATATAATATAACTACTATGACATCGGGCTATGCCAACACAGTGTCACCGTCTATGATGCAAACTTCTAGCTGCATACAATCGAGCTTCAGTGGGGGACCAATATTCAGGGTTGCCAGGTACAATATAATATAACTACTATGACATCGGGCTATGCCAACACAGTGTCACCGTCTATGATGCAAACTTCTAGCTGCATACAATCGAGCTTCAGTGGCGGACCAATATTCAGGGTTACTAGGTACAATATAATATAACTACTATGACATCGGGCTATGCCAACACAGTGTCACCGTCTATGATGCAAACTTCTAGCTGCATACAATCGAGCTTCAGTGGGGAACCAATATTCAGGGTTACCAGGTACAATATAATATAACTACTATGACATCGGGCTATGCCAACACATTGTCACCGTCTATGATGCAAACTTCTAGCTGCATACAATCGAGCTTCAGTGGGGGACCAATATTCAGGGTTACCAGGTACAATATAATATAACTAATATGACATCGGGCTATGCCAACACAGTGTCACCGTCTATGATGCAAACTTCTAGCTGCATACAATCGAGCTTCAGTGGGGGACCAATATACAGGGTTACCAGGTACAATATAATATAACTGCTATGACATCGGGCTATGTCAACACAGTGTCGCCATCTGTGATACAGACGTCTTGCTGCGTACAGTCGGGCATCAATGGGGGACCAATATTCAGGGTTACCAGGTACAATATAATATAACTGCTACGAGTATGACATTGGGCCACGTCAACACAGTGTCGCCATCTATGATACAGACGTCTTGCGGCGTACAGTCGGGCTTCAGTGGGGGACCAATATTCAGGGTTACCAGGTACAGTCTGTTGTCAACATTATCTAACCCACCCTAAAATCAAACGACTTTGGACCCTCTGCCTGTAACATTAAGGTTTATTTAATTTATATGAGCTTATCAGACAAGTGCTCGAGGACTCGATGAACAAAAATACAATAATAACACAGACACGCAAATTTGATCTTTAACACGTAACGTTAAGGTAAACCCACCCAACATAGTCGGAGCCACCGGCATTATATATGTTTTTGTTAAGCTATTTTAATCATTATCTCGTTAACATTAAAGTTGAAAAGCTTTTAAGTCACACTACATAATTACAACCCCATCTTTAATTTCGCGTATTCTCAACAAGTTCTTGTAGCTTAGCGGTTTGATGCTGGATTGACGACGAACAGCATGTGGGTTCGAAAACACAGTCCACTTATACATCAGTTTCTTTTTTAATTTGTTTTCATTTCTACAATATTGCTTGCAATATTAAAGAACGACCAATATGATTTTTTAATGTTTATATGGCATACTAATATAAAAAGTATATTAATTTGGAAATATATGAGCATTTACTTACTTTATCTTACTTAAGTGTTTTAATGAAATAATAAACATTTTAAACTTGCAATTTTTTAGTTTTATTTCTATACAAACTGCCCGTTTAAAATTTGAACCATATAGTATACTATCATAAAGTTTATTCTTGCACAGCACGAGCAGCCATCTTCTCCTCGTGCAAATTATTTTGTATTTTAAATAATCACTCCATAGTAGCATTTGAATACCAGCTTTATAATGAATACGAATATTTATTTTTCAACTACCCACTTATTACAAGTTATGTGAAAATATTACCATTTTAAAAAGTTTATGTATAGTCTGTAGTTCTTTACAATAATACAAGAAATAGCTTTGGAATATATATTCTTGAAAGCAAAACAATATCTTTGTCGCAGGATTTGATCTCGAAACTTGTTTTTCTCAGTCTTATACACAGACCACGAGACCAGAATTACTTGAGCTCAAACATTAAAATAAGCAGCAATAACACTTATCATATTATAACAAATAGTTATAAAATATAACCTAATGCTAAAGTTTTACAGATCAAATTTGCGTGTCTGTATTATTATTGTATTTGTTCATCAAATCCTCGAGCAGTTGTCTGATAAGCTCATATAACTTGAATAAACCTTAATGATACATGCAGAGGGTCCAAATTCGTTTGTTTTTAGGGTGGATTAGATAATGTTGACAACAGACTGTACAATATAATATAACTGCTATGACATCGGGCTATGCCAACACAATGCCACCGTCTATGATACAATCATCTTGCTGCGTACAGTCGGGCTTCAGGGTTACCAGGTAAAATATGATTCAAATAACAAAATGTAATGGTGACAGACTCAAACATTGTTCAGCGAATGGAACCATGTGTCTCTTTCTCTCTACCGAACTACGTTTTGTCAAATAAGCTCTTCCGATCGTAAAATACTTACATAATACCACTTTTTTTTGCGTCGAGAAATGAACCCGCTGCGGCTGTCCGTCACCGGACCCTCTTCTGGGGAGTACCCCCATCACCGGCGCACCAGAACAAATTGCACGCTGTGACCACCCCAGGGACCAAACCAGCACATGGGCGCTAGACGACCCTGTGTCTAGGCCCCCTTGGTCCACCTGCGACCGGTCAGGTCATTGGCCCGGCTGCGTACCACTTTTCAGCCGCAGAGGATAAGGAGAGCGGCCAACGAAATACTGACACTCCTCCTCCCCTGCGGCCCCACCGCGTCCGCCATCACACGGTGGCAACCCCGTCAAGGCCGCGGAAGGTAGGGAGACCGGCGCACCGCAGCACCGGCACTCCTCTCCTACCGCGGCCTCCAACTTTCAGCCGCGATGCCTCCCATACGACATCGCGGCTCGTCTCAGTTGCGATATCGCCCAAGCGGCACCGCAACCTACTTGTTGGACGCTACGTCGTCGGCTTCCTGGAAAAACCCCTAATAATACGACGAGCGGCCCCTCCTCGGGTTCTTCTTCGCTTCACCGTGGGTGACCAAGCCACGGCTACTGAGTCCCCCCGCCTCGACAATGCGGGAACCCACCGGCGGGACATAATACCAGATCACATCTTTATTCCGCGAAAGTAGTTAGAGATGCATGCACACTATTGCACACAGCCGTCAGCCCGATTGAATTTTCATCGGTAAAAAAAACCGGCCAAGAGCGTGTCGGGCCACGCTCAGTGTAGGGTTCCGTAGTTTCCCGTCCGTCACAATAAGTGTTCCCACTTATGAGTTTAAAGGTGGGTATCCATTATGTTCGCGCTCCAGCAGCGCTCCGCGCTCCTGCAACTGCTCCCGGTAGTGGGTACGTGCGCGAACACGGAGCGTGCTACATTGCACGCTCCGCGGCAGGCGCTCCGACTCGTTACGGTTTTTAGCGCGAACACAACGGGTAGCGCAGTGTGTCAAAGGGGAGCGCATGTAGAAGTGCGCGCGACGTATCCATTGGAGCAGTTGCAGGAGCGCGGAGCGCTGCTGGAGCGCGAACATAGTGGTAACCCAACTTAAAAAAGGCTATTTGTTACGGAACACTAAAAACGGGCCCACAAAGGACGGTGATAACTAAAAAAAGAGTTATAGATTCCAACCACACATGGAAAGTTCGAGAAAATGTTGTCTATTTGAGTCCCACCACGAGTAGTGGGTAGGGGTTGTAACATGGAGTGATAACCAGCGTCATTTAGTAATTTAAATACTGCAGTATTGCTGTTATTGTCGCATAATAGTTCTTGCATTATATTTGGAGATTTTAACGAAGACTACCTTAGCACTAAGGTAGTCTTCGTTAAAATCTCCAAATATAATGCAAGAACTATTATGCGACAATTTGATAAATTATTTATAAAACCCACTGCGACGCTGTTGGGGCATTTGCATGATCTATGTAAGGCTACTATTTTCACATTATTTACTTCAAAAGATACTGCTTCACAGTGCTCAGTTTCGGAAATTTCACTGTAAGATCGTGGGTTGGAATATTCTAGATTATGTCTTATCATTGCAGATACACCAAAGCCGGGGTTTGCAGAATACTGTTTCGGGCCATTTGTTCGAACTATTTCTTCAAAATTATTCATATTGAATAAATCTTGAAGGCAACTTCAAGTTTCTACGGCTAAAAAATGACGTCATTACGCAACGCCATCTATCGAACCATTTATGAACTGGTTTTTACCTTAACATTTTGATGGCGTTAAAAAATGAATTTTAGTTTTGTTCTAAATTGCCTTAGCATGTTCCTGATAGAAGTTTTATGTAGTTATAAGATACCGCCAAAGCCAAGGAGAGACCAACCGAACAATTCGATAATACCCGACCCAATGTAATAAGTACCTACAGCGCCATCTCTCGGGGAATTGGGTTACTAATTAATACATAGACGTGCCAGAAGTTTTCGGTGGTAATTTTAGATTACGAGAACCGATTTTAATAATTCTTTTTTGTTTGAAAAAAAATATGTTCAGGATAATAAAATATGCAAACGAAGTTAAAAAAAATGCTTGCATATACGATTATACTACAAACTTAGTCCGGAAATTATTTTGTACAACTTTTTGTCTTTTTTGTACAAAAACTGTTGTTTCCATCAAGTTCAAAATGATTTTCCTAGAAAGGCCTTATAAAGTTCTACTTTTCAGATTTTTTTCATGATTTTAGTAAACCCCTATTCATTTTTAAATACCTTTCCAACAATATATCACACGTTAGGTTTGAAATTAAAAAAAAAAATCACTTCCCACTTTACATATAGGGGGGCTACCCTAATAAAACATTTTTTTCCAATTTTTATTTTACCACTTTGTCGGCGTGATTGATATACATATTGGTACCAAATTTCAGCTTTCTAGTGCTAACGGTCACAGAGATTAAGCGAGGACGGACAGACGGACGGACAGACAGACATGGCGAAACTATAAGGGTTCCTAGTTGACTACGGAACCCTAAAAATGAAGAACTTCCATACAAACCTTCATCCCCTAATTAACCCCTTTAGGGGATGAATTTTCAAAAATCCTTCTTTACTGCTCACTTTCACTGTATCAGGAACTCTTGAGCAAAATTTCATGCTTCTAGACCCAGCGACTTAGGCCGTGCGTTGTTGTTAACTTTTCCGCATTGCTTTCCAGTCCAAAGAACCGTGTCGAAGTGCTGGGCATCATAGCCATCAACGTGACGTCAGACGGCGGCGCGTGCTTCCCGTACGTCAACATGGCCGTGCCCGTCACCGTGTTCAGCGACGCGCTCAAGCATTACATACTCGATAAAGGTGAGGACTGCCTCTTTATATTTTTCTTCTCGTGTCAATCCATACTAATATTATAAATTTGAGAGTAACTCTGTCTGTCTATTACATTTTCACGCCTAAACCACTGAACTGCCCGGTAATGATGGTGGCTACAATGACGCTGCCTCGAAATTCTTTGATTAAAATTCTTGTGCCATTACACAGGCTTAGAGGGTTAAATATCATTACGGGGATTCCAACTTTCTATTTTCCTATCTAGCTGAGGCCAGCGGCTTCGCCCGCGTGGATTTCGAAAATTAACCCACGGAAACGTACTACAATGATATACATACTATGTCATAGCTTTAAAGCTACTACGGTGAGAGGATCTTCTGTCAAGGGCCCGTAATAGAAACTGACGCCGCCATCTTGTTTTTTACATCTTTGACAATTTCACAAAATATTACCAAAAACGCCACCACTGACATGTCAGTCAATGTCATTCAGGAGCCAAAAGATACTTATCGGAATATTTTCGAAATTTACTTGGCGATACAGCATGTAGACCATCAAACTGAACAACTTTCTCCATGGGACCAACATCGTAATCGCAAAAAAATAGAAAAAATAATCAGCCGTCCCATACATTTGGGTCGAGTAGGTATAGAAGTTTTGTATGGGGCAGTTGATAATTTTGACAAACACACGCCTTCTTCCCAAGAACCAGGCAGAAGCTACAGAACGCCACCTGCTACGATCCTTAGGCGCGTCGCCAACACGCGTGGGGGTGGGGGAAAGCGTGGAAAAACTCCCGCACCTTCCCTCCCCCCCCCCCTCAATACACTCCTTCGTTTACTTAGCGTATTTGTGTAAATATTCGGTTTATCTCGTTTACAAAATCAACTTTATTTTCAATTATAGTGTGCACGCTTTCGGTCAACAATAGTATTAGATTTCCGATGAGCGCATCAAAAACGGCCGGAAAAAATAAGACCACAAATAATATTGTGATCTTTTTGTTGCAAACATAGTTTTTTCAACCTTATTGCTTAGAAATTATGTTTTATTTTTCCATAAATATTTTTGTTCTTAATTAACAAATACGTTTAAATAAATATATTGCAAACGATAATAAACTTTGTTTCAATGTTAAGGTTTATAATCAAGTTATATATATGCAATCGCGGTCACTTGAGAGATGTGTTTTTGTTCCTAATCCTTAATCTAGTGCAATCTAATGATATTGTTGATCGAAGGTGCACGCCAAGTGAAATCTTTTTAAAAATATCACTTTTGTTTTCAGACGAAACAAAACTGGCGATGATAGAAAACAAGAAGGAAATGATTCAGTCACAGTGGAGTCTGATGCCTTATCGATCAAAAATTTGATCCGTTCTGTCAACTTACTTGGTTTCTGGATCCAAAATTATCGACGGTCAAAATTAGACAAAATTTAAGTGATGCGATTGGCTCTTGATAATTTACTCAACCAATCACATCAGGTTACAAGCGGTTGACAATTTGTTATAGTGTGCGCGCAAGTGCCTGACCGCCTGAGGTATGTGAGCGATGAGACGGGGGAGGGCGCGATTAACAAAATTGGCAGATTGGGTTAGCATCTTCCACCTTTGTCTACCTCCCCCATCTTGCTGCTCACATACCTCCGGCGGTGACTAGCAATGGCGCGCACACTATAGTTAATTTTTATTTGCTTTCGTTCCAGAGACTGGGCCTTATATCGGTGAAAACCTTGTCAAAACTTAGTTCCAACCTCTATTGTCAAAATGGTGGAGGCGAAATTGTTTTGAACATTTGTGATAGTTTCAAACGCGGTTTAAGTTTTTTTTGTAACATACATAGTTGTTTGGTAAAAACTGCATTTTAAAATACTGATTATGGTATTGATTTCAATAGGGCTATTTTACCTTAAGTTATGGGTTGATCAATAATAGAAATGATCTCTTTCTTTTTCCCTACACAGACGAAACAACTAAGTAGTTGTCTTTTTTAAAAGTACTCATATAGATAATTAAAATACAATAATTAAGACTGATCGTTTCTTGGTCACTTCTATTGTTTGGACCTAAATGATGTTGATATTATTTATACAATGTTTATGATATGTTGTCATGTAATTTAAGTAAATGTTAAGTTATTACAAATTAAAAATGTCTATTTTATTATACGTGCGTTTTATTAACTTGATTTCTGCATCTTAGTCTCAATTAAGAAGGCTTTACCATCAACAAAAAACATAAGAATAAGACTCCTATGTTTTTTACGCACGCTTCATCTTCTCTCTGCTGCAGTCGGGTAAAAAGATCTACATCACCAAGCGGGGACTCACGTATTCTTCTTATAAGTACGGTTGTCTTGTCCCAGCAAAGGGGTTGTTTCCCAAAAGCTTCGCCGCAAGAGAGCGCTGTGTGTTTGTCACTTGTCAATGTCATCTTGAAGACAAAGCGATCAATCGGCGACAAGAAAAGCCTCAGACTAAATATCCTGTAGACGGAGCCTTTAAGAGAGACGCGTGTCCTTTTCTTGTTAGTGTGCGGATCTCGAGTAGTATTAGTGTGCGTGACTAGGGAAGGGTCGACGCTTCAAAGCATACTATGGAATCTGTAGTACATCGATTTTTTGCTTAACGAAAAATGCACAGGAGTGAAACTGCGGATAGAAGCTAGTACCTACCTACTATAATAAAATGTGTGCTTTGTTAAATAAAAATTATGGGCACATAAATATGGTATTATGTAAAATTAATGTAACAATTTATTACCAATTAAGGGTACAACTTAAATAAATAATCAGACGTATATTTTTACGATTTTATGTATTGTAATATTTACACAGGTACATAATATATTGGATAACAATGAAATGAAATGAAATTGTTTATTTTGCAAATTAGATGTTGGCAATATTCTGGATATTCGAATACTGTTGGCACCAAAACAACCTGTAGTTTTTTTTTTGTTGTAGATAAACCCGTTGTGAAGCAGGATAGCTGTGGCTTTCTTTGGAGCAAAGCCTTGAATATTTCATGTTCCTAGTTCTGACGTCTAACAGCTTTAATCCACTCACTTCTTATTAATTTCACAATATTATGAAAACCTACAACAGTAAGCAAAAATTATTATACCATATCAACAACAAACGTCGATAGATTTTTATAGATAATATTGTACACATCCCTGCAGTTCACGCCTAAAACAATGCCTAAGTTAAACATTAATTTAGACTATATAACTTGGTTTTTTATCAATATAATATAAGACAATCTTAGTCTTAATATGTAAATCTTCAATGTTTATCGATTTTCTAACAGTTAACCTCTGTAATTAACGATAAAATTGTTGTCATAGACTTACGTGTGAAATGATAATTCTGGGTCTATTACGCCTTCTTTCGTTATTCTTGATGAATAATATACAGCCGCACACAGCATATTTTCACTTTACTAATTTTGTCCTAGCCAAACCACTGATATTATTTAATATTTCGCATTTAAACTGCACCAAGCCGCAATGTTTTGACCGACTAAGTCGGTCACTTGTTGACACGATTTACACAGACAGTGCGACGTTGCCAAACTTACATGTGCTGTACCTTTTACTCGTTCCTGAACTCTGTGAAATAGACAGGGAGAACTATACTTTGTTTGACACACGGATACAAGAGCGGCAACAAGTTATAGCTCCGTCTACAGGATACTTAGTCTGAGAGAAAAGCTTTCAATAGGGAACTACATTGAAAGCTAAACGAAAGTAACAAAAGCTGAATTAGAATAATCAACACTTAGCGCCGCCTACGCGGAACTAATTTCCCAGTTTTCTTCCTCATTGTTTTTGCTCAATGTTAGATTTCGGCTTGATGATGGGTCTTATTAAGACCTGTTTATTATTCTGTTCAGTTGAATCTTTGCAATGGTGAATCGACCTCATTCTACGCAAGGTAAGTACATAAACAAGTTTGATTTAAAAAAACAAAAAGAAATTGATTATGACAATTTCGAAAAGTTCTGTCAGAAACTTTCGAAGAATTTTCAGTTCATAAAATATTGTTATTAAATGTTATAACGCATTGAAGAACTAAAAAATGGCGCGTAAACCGGCAGTAGCGATTCAAGAAACTATAGAGACCAACGAAGACTATGAACACTACCTCGAAACTCATGCGGATAAGCTGATTTGTGAGTAAATTATTACCTACCCTTACTTCTCCAAAAAAATATTTGTATTACAATATTTAACACAACTAACTAATAAACTAGTCGTTTAATTCAGAAGTCGATGTCTTTGGATCTGTATTTTACTTTTTTGCTACCGACTGAAATTGAAGTTTATTTTTCACTTTTTAGTAGGTCACTTTGTAGAGGAGCTCGTGGCTAAGTAATACAGCCGCACGGTTCGATCCATAAGGTTGGTCTGTGGATGGGTGACCATCTTTCATACCCAGACTCCTCCGTGCCTCGGAAAGCACGTGAAGCCGTTGGTCCCGGCTATCATTCGTGGATCTTTGACAGTCGTCAGAAGGCCGAAAGTCTGACAACCAGTCTTACCAAGGGGTATCGTATTACCCAGTAACTGGGTTGTGGAGGTCAGATAGGCAGTCGCTCCATGTAAAATACTGGTATTCAGCTGCATCCGATTAGACTGGAAGCCGACCCCAACATAGTTGGGAAAAGGCTAGGCAGATTGAGTAGGTCACTTTGTAATTTATCTAAGTTACAATAGCGTAACGTCAACTGCTCATCACCTTTTACAAAATATTACTTTTCCCGATGTAGGGACGTTAATTGTTGAGGAGTTCTCCTAGTAAGATCCAGGAGAACTGGAGCTGATGGTGAAGTCACCCTTAGTAAAATAATACCATTGTTTAAATCAGGTAGTACATCAGACCCCACAAATTATAGACCTATTTCAGTACTACCTACGTTTAGTAAAATTTTTGAGAAATCAATTTTAGACCAATTGCAAAGATTTTTTAATAAACATAAATTATTACATAACAAGCAGTTCGGTTTTACAAAGGGTCGTTCAACTACTGATGAATACTACGTGTTGAACTTTTTGGACATATTTATAATGCATGGGAAGACAAATGCGATGCCTTGCGCATCTTTTGTGATTTGTCCAAGGCATTCGATTGCGTTCTTCATGAAACGTTAATCAGGAAACTCCGCCATTACGGGATCCGGAACACCGCTCTGGATCTTCTTACTTCATACTTGAGTGATAGGATTCAGAGCGTTGACGTTAATGGAAAAAGATCGCCCGGATCTATAGTAACAATGGGGGTCCCACAGGGCTCGATTCTTGGTCCTTTCTTGTTTTTCATTTATATTAACGTTTTGCCCTACCTCATTAAGGATAATCATGATATAGTTTTGTTTGCTGATGATACTTCACTTTTGTTTAAACTTAAACGTCAGCAGCTGGTTACTGACGATGTAAACAGAGCGATCTCAAAAGTAGTTCACTGGTTCAATGTTAATAATTTACTCCTTAATGAAAAAAAAACCAAATGCATTAAATTTACGCTACCTCACGTTAGGCAGGTGAAAACTAACGTGTTGATAAAGGGCGAAGAATTGAATCCTGAAGATAGCACAGTATTCTTGGGCTTAACTTTGGATGCTAAGCTTCAGTGGGGCCCACATATAGATAAATTGTCAAAAAAGCTAAGCTCCACAGCATACGCTGTTAGGAAAATTCGTAATTTAACTAACATAGAGACAGCCCGTTTAGTGTACTTTAGCTATTTTCATAGTGTAATGTCGTACGGTATTCTGTTGTGGGGAAATGCTGCCGACATTCAGACTATCTTTGTTTTGCAGAAAAGAGCTGTTCGATGCATTTATAAATTAAGTCCGAGACAATCTCTCAGAGAGAAATTTAAGGAGATTAATATAATGACTTTGCCTTCTCAGTACATTTTTGAAAATCTTTTATATGCCCATAAAAACATTAAATTGTTTAAAAAATACAGTGATATCCACAATATAAATACTAGGAACAAACACAAATTTGTTGTACCTCCAACAAGGCTCAAGAAAATAGGTCGCTCATTCAGGTGTCAATGTATACGCTTTTATAATAAACTTCCAAGCCACGTTCAAGATCTGAGCCTTAATAAATTCAAATCATTCATTAAACGCAAGTTGTGTCAGAAAGCTTATTATACCGTTAAAGATTATATTGAGGACAAAAAGGCTTGGGATTGAACTGCTCCAAATTTTATTTTATTCTTTTATTTTTGCATACTGAATGTTGACATGACTATTTACTTTGTACAGTATTATATTATTTTAATTTATTGTGAATGTGAAGACTATGTAGGTCATTGCTTTTTTTGTTTGTTTTATTTTTTCTCTCATTTATTTTTAATCATCGTCTGGCAGTTTGAGTAATTTATGCGGCCTACCCCAATGTCCTTTCTTTGGTATTGTTCGTCGAATCGTTGAGCTCCTTAAGTTCTGGGTTGAGCTGCACGATGACTGACAAATGCGTGCACTGACTGGACAGGTCCTCTCAATCTATGTGGTTCTTTCCTCAAAAGACCATTTCAGACACCAATCTACATGGTCTTCACATGAAGTGACCAAGATTATGTCTGGACTTTATAAGAGACTGTGACCTCTGAGTTTGTTTCGGCCTTTCTTCTCAGAGTAGTCAGATAGGAAACGCCGACCTCATCTAGTTTAAAAAAAAAAAAACATGATTGACTTGTAAAAGTGTTTGTACAAACCTACTTACAGAAATAAAAAATCATTTAGCTCCATTTCACCATATGCAGTGTGACGAGCATAAATTGCTTAAAAAAGTACTTATTCTCCTAATTGCATATTAAAGTACTTAATCGAATCGCAACCCGTGAAATACTTATTATTGAGTAGTTCCGATGGCCATCTGTGGTCTTCATCATCAGTGCCACTTCACCAAATGGTGCTTTCCAAGAGTAAATGCATGAGTTACTATAAAAAATAACCAAATTGCTATAGGCGTGCCTATAAAATTTGAGGGTTGCCCTCGATTTCCATGTTGATCATATGGGGATCTCCCCCATATCAGATTCTGACTTGGAGACAATGGGACCACCTCGAGAGTGCAATAGCACCAAATAACACACATAACACACTTAGATGAAATCCATTAAGCCAGATAACGTTTCAAGCGATTTAAAACTATACCACAGTATTCAATAATAATAATAATAAGCTGGAAACACCAACGTCAACACGTCAAAATTTATTTTCATATATTTTCAGTTTTATATTATTTTCAGTTTAATATTAGTCGCAGTTTTTTTATTTTATTTCCTGAGAAAAACCCACACGCCACTGCAAGAAAAAATAATCAAGATAATTTAAATACAGCAATTACCAAAATGTACAAAATACATAAAAAACTGCCAAATCGGAGGTGACATTTGTCATGTCACCTCCGATAAAACAATACAAACCCAAATGAAAATAAAAAAATGTTGACGAGAGCAGCTGCAAGACGAGCACGCCTACCACCTCCGGACTCTTCGCTCGGCTCCGCCTCGCTGCCGCCGGTACCCAGCCCCACCGTGAGCGCTGTGACGACACCGGCCGCGGTAGTTGCGTCGAGCTCGAGCGACGAGTATTTTTCCCCGCCGACGTCGCCAACACCTGTACGTCGGCAGGGGAGAGGCCGGCCACCGTGAAGCTTGGGACTTAGGGGCCCCGAGCCGGGTCCCCGCTGCCGGTGGTTGTGTGCAGCGCATGAAATGGACTCAACAAATGAATGAGAACGTCATGCGCGCATATTACGGGGCTACAGAGGGGGGAACTAACCTCACTGCGTACCGCGATAGGATGCTGTCTCTGTTCCAGGCGCTTCAACCAGCCATCAACGTCTCGGCCCAACGACTTTCGGATCAGGTGCGGGTTATCCAACGGAATCACAGATTGGACGACGCCGCGCTTGATAGGCTGCGCTCAGAGGTACTGAGCAATCGTATCGTCCCTGTCCCGTCACAGACCGCAGTGCAACCTCTAGTCAGTGACATAACCCAACCGCGGTCTTATGTTAATGATGAGGAGGGGGGCGATGAGATTGTTACGGTAAGTAGCCAGTGTAACGAACGATTGAGGAGCGCGTTGGAGGATGCGATTCGGGAGTTTAGAACTGCCCCCGTCCAACTTAGACCACATTTACCTCGCTTGCCTATGCACAGAACGAATAGGGCGATGGTGTGTGCCTTGGATTCGCTGCTTGGTTTTTATTTTGAAAGCAGCGAAGATCTCGTAGATACGCACTCGATCTTGTATTGCGCGGCTATTGCGGCGTGTCGTGTAGCCAATGTCAAATTTCCAAATTGTGACATAGCTACACGACCAAAACCCGTTGTTCCAGCCTGGCAGTGCAGGATCGAGCAGCGTATCGAGGGGACCAGGGTGCTCATCGGCAAACTATACTGCTTCAGGGAGGGCAATACTCGCCCTAGAGTGATGCGCTTTGTGAGGCGGGCGTTCTCGGGGACTGGAATCAGTCCTCAAGAATATATGTCCCGTGTCACAGAGCGCATTGACTTCCTGAAGCAGAAGGTCTGTGCATGGGCAAGCCGTATCCGTAGGTATAAGCGACGGGTTGAGCGGTATACCCAGAATCGCATATTCCAGCGTGATCAAAGGTGGGTGTATAGAGCATGGGAGCGACCTGAGCAAAATGTGGCAGACGTATGCCGCCCGGATGATGATGCCACTAGCATATTCTGGCGTAACATCTGGTCGGTGCCCGTTTGCCATACTGAGGCTGAATGGATGCGGGATGTTGAGCGCGTGTGTGACGCCATACCGGAGATGGAGGAAGTAATAATTACTTCCTCCGATGTAGCCAGTGCAGCCCGCCCGATACCGAACTGGAAATCTCCGGGACCGGACGGACTGCACAATTTTTGGCTTAAATGGCTGCAAAGTTCACACGCGTGCTTAGCATCGCAATTCCAGTCGGCCTTAGAGTCTGGGTCGCTGCCACAGCTCTTTACAACAGGAGTTACCCACCTGCTCCATAAGTCAGGTGATGCCACGGAACCCAAAAATTATAGGCCGATCACTTGTTTGCCGACGGTCTATAAACTTCTTACATCCATTTTGAGAGAGAAAATTAATTCTCATTTAGAAAAGAATTCTATTATGTCTGCCTCTCAAAATGGATGTAGGAATGGGTCCCGCGGCACCAAGGAGCTACTCCTTATTGACATGGCCATAAGCCAACAGGTCCGTCGATCCCGAAAGGATTTGTCGACATGTTGGATAGACTATAAGAAGGCCTTTGATTCGGTGCCGCATACATGGCTCTTGAGGGTGTTAGAGTTGTACAAAATTGATACAACTCTGAGCACCTTCCTAACGACGTGTATGGGGCAGTGGAGGACGGTTCTTCGCTATCCAGGATGCCGACAAATTCAGGGGAGCAACGAACCTATTAGGATTAAGCGGGGAATATTCCAGGGCGACAGTCTGAGTCCACTGTGGTTTTGTTTAGCCTTGAACCCTCTTAGCACTCTGCTGGAGGGTACAGGGCTGGGCTGTCCTTTGCGGAGAGGGGGTCAGGTAATATCCCACCTGCTTTATATGGATGATTTGAAACTGTTTGCCACCAACAAATTGCAACTGCTGGAGTCACTAAAAATAACTAAAACTTTTAGTGATTCCATCAGGATGGAATTTGGTGTAGATAAATGTGCAGTCATGCATGTAAAGCGGGGCGGGATTGTGGAATCTGAGGGACTACAACTCTCAGATTCTATAAACCTGAGATCACTCTCCGCAACTGATACCTACAAATACCTGGGTACGTCAGAGGGGTTAGGCATTAACGGACCTGACGTGAAACAATCGTTGCAGGAGCGCTTCTTCGGTCGCCTGAAAAAGGTACTTAATAGTTCTTTGTCAGGCGGCAACAAGGTGCGCGCCATTAATGGTTGGGTCATGCCGGTCCTAATGTACTCCTTTGGCATACTAAAGTGGACCCAGACGGAACTAGACGCCCTGGATAGGAGAGTCCGGTCACTGTTGACCGCAAACCGGATGCATCACCCACGTTCGTCTGTCATGAGGCTGTACATTCCGCGGAAGTGCGGGGGTCGAGGTTTTTTAAATGCTAAGACCCTCCACAACCGCGAGGTGTGCAGTCTCAGAGAATATTTTCTCAAGGCTGACGTGGGTATGCACCGAGATGTGGTTGCAGTGGACAAGGGACTCACCCCGTTGTCCTTGGCTAAAGAGAACTGGCGCAAACCTGTGGTGCTTAGTACCAATGACCGCAAGGAAGTATGGCAAAGCAAGGAGCTTCACGGACGCTTTTTCCGGGCCCTTCATGGGCCCGACGTAGATTTCTTAGCGTCCGTGGCCTGGCTACGCTTCGGTAACCTCTTTGGGGAAACCGAAGGTTCAGTCTGTGCGATTATGGATGAAGTTATGCTAACGAATAACTACCGGAAGTATATAATGAAAGACGGGACGATCGACATATGTCGGGCATGCCATTGTCCCGATGAGTCTATCAGACATATTACTTCTGGGTGTTCTCGTTTAGCTAACGGCGAGTATTTGCACAGGCATAATCAAGTAGCCAGGGTTATCCATCAGCAACTTGCTCTGAAATACGGCCTTGTGGACTCTGAGGTACCGTATTACAGGTATGTGCCCGACCCAGTTCTCGAGAATGACCATGTCACGTTATACTGGGATCGATCTATTATCACTGACAGGACTATTGTAGCCAATAAGCCTGATATAGTGGTAATAGATCGATCAGTGCGCCGCACAATGATAATCGATGTCACTATCCCGCATGACGAGAACCTCGTGAAGGCTGAGAAGGAGAAACAATTGAAGTATCTCGACTTAGCCCACGAGGTTGTCGCTATGTGGAATGTGGACTCGGCAATCATTGTGCCGATAGTCGTTACGGTCAATGGCCTTATCGCTAAGAGCCTCGACCAACATCTCAAGAGGCTCTCGTTGGGTGGCTGGGTGAAGGGCCTGATTCAGAAGGCAGTCCTCCTTGATACGGCGCGTATTGTGAGGAGGTTCCTGTCTCTGGGGCCCTAACCACCGGTAGCTTGGACCCTGCACCCGCTACCGGCGGATCACTATTTTTTATATTTTTAAATGTTTTTTTTTTTAATGTTTTTATAAAAAATATTTAAAAATGTAATAAAATAAGTTTAAAAAATAAATAAAGGAGATAATAATAATAACTATTTTTTATATTTTTAAATGTTTTTTTTAAATGTTTTTATAAATATTTAAAAATGTAATAAAATAAGTTTAAAAAATAAATAAAGGAAATAATAATACATAATAAAATAATAATAAAATAATAAAATCAAGATACAAGGAAATGAAATGAAAACAAAATAATGTTGACAAGAGCAGCTTCACGAGCACGCCCACCACCTCCGGACTCTTCGCTCAGCTCCGCCTCACCGCCGCCGGTACCCAGCCCCACCGTGAGCGCTGTGACGACACCGGCCGCGGTAGTTGCGTCGAGCTCGAGCGACGAGTATTTTTCCCCGCCGACGTCTCCAACACCTGTACGTCGGCAGGGGAGAGGCCGGCCACCGAGGAGCTTGGGACTTAGGGGCCATCCGGCCCCGAGCCGGGTCCCCGCTACCGGTGGTTGTGTGCAGCGCATGAGATGGACTCAGTCTATGAACGAGAACGTCATGCGCGCATATTACGGGTCTACAGAGGGGGGAACTAACCTCACTGCGTACCGTGTTAGGATGCTGTCTCTGTTTCAGGAACTAGAGCCAACCGTCAACGTCTTGGCCCAACGACTATCGGATCAGGTGTGGGTCATCCAACGCAATCGTAGGTAGGACGATGCCGCACTTGATAGGCTGCGCTCAGAGGTACTGAACAACCGTATCGCCCCAACTTCGACACAAACCGCGGTACAAACTTCAACAATTGATGTAATCCCGCCGCGGTCCAATCATGTTGTTGAAGAAGAGGATGATACGGTTGCCACAGTAAGTAGCCACTGCAACGTCCGTTTGAGGGGCGCACTGGAGGATGCGTTTCGCGAGTATAGGTCCACTCCGACCGAACTTAGACCCCGATTACCACGCCTACCTATGCACAAAAAAAATAGGGCGCTGGTGTGTGCCCTTTTTTTTTTTTTTTTTTGTGGATGGGAAATCATCAAATAACTTCTCCCGCTCTGGGTGGAGCGGAAGGGCGTGTCAGACTTTTACTGACTAAAACCCACCCGTGTTCCTTCAGTTGCCTATGCCAGGGCCACGGTATCTTTTTCAAACAACCCGCGACCCCAGCGGCATCGGCCCTATTGGACCCCATCTTTTGCTGACATCTCTTTGAGGCGCGCGTGGAACACAACGCGCCGTCGACCCGGGCCTGGTCCTCACCGGACGGCGAGCTACCCACTACTCACCGTCCGCAAGCCCGCGCCTACGGTGGCTGGGAATCGGCTATCGATTCCCGCCGCCCAGGGCGTCTCCTGCGGCGACTGAGGGCGTGAGGCTGCCTCTCCCTCACGCGTTCCGCCTCCTCCTTCGCAAGCATTACCGCTTCGCAGAAGGAGGTGACGGCCTCCCATGCACTCTCGCTCCGCACCATGGCCTGGACCAGGCTCGGACGCGAGAGATCGCCGCCGCCGATCGCCTCCGTGAGAACACGGCGGTGCTCTGCCCAAGCCGGGCAGACCTCCACTGTATGCTCCACCGTGTCCTCTGGGCGATCCACACAATGGTGACACCCGGGCGTTTCCTCCCGCCTTATGCGAAACAGGAACCTCCCGAAACAACCGTGTCCGGTAAGGACCTGCGTCAGGCGGAAGGTGAGGACGCCGTGGCGCCTCTCTAACCACTCCTCAAAGAGGGGACTTATCGCCGCAATTGTGGCGTGCCCAGCGCTGGGATGCGACAGTCGCACTCTCCATGTCGCCATGAGATACCGCCGGAGCTCTGTCCGCTGTACCGTGATTTCTCGCGGCAGCGGAGTTACGCCCCGGCGTTTCGCCTCCTCGCGCCACTCCCACACGTGCGCGAGGACTTTCGCCTCCAGATCCCACGGCGGCAATCCGGCAAGGAGGCTCGCCGCCTCACCGGAGACCGTGCGGTAACCCCGGACTAGCCGAATGGCCATGACCCTCTGGGACGCGTTCAACCGGCGGACTGGCCGCAGCCTCAGGGAACGCGCCCACACCGGTGCCCCGTAAAGGGCCATGGACCGCACGACCCCTGCGTAAAGCCTCCGGCAGGAGGCGTTTGGACCACCTAGATTGGGCAGGAGCCGCTTCAAGGCAGCCCCAGCCCGCTCCAGTCTGGGAGCCAAACGTCGGAAATGCTCCACGAAGTTCCACCGGCTGTCGAGGACGAGTCCCAGGTACTTCATCGTCGACTCGACTCCAATGCGAACCCCTCCTACCGTTATTTGGGAACCCGACGGTGGCGCATTCCGAGGACCATGAAAACACATGGCCTCGGACTTGTGCAGGGCCACCTCGAGTCCCAACTGCCGGATCCTCGCAACGACTATCGCAACCCCGCGTGTCGCTAATTCAGCCGCCGCCTGGTGCGACCTCCCCTGCGCCAGGACCAGCGTGTCGTCAGCGTAACATACCACGCTGACGCCGCTAGGGAGGTCGGCGCGCAGCACCCAGTCGTACCCGATGTCCCACAAATGCGGCCCCAGGACCGATCCTTGTGGGACACCGCACGACATCTCTCGCCGGTTCTACTCTCCCTGATGACCGGGGTAGATGACGGCCCTATCCGTCAAATAGGCCTCAACCACTCGACAGAGGTAGGTCGGCATCCGGTGATACCGGAGTGCCTCCCTGATGCAACTCCAGGGCAGGGTATTGAAGGCGTTGGCGATGTCTAGCGACACCGCCAAGACGACCCCACCCCGGGCCACAGCATCCCCCGTCGTGAGGGCTCGCACGCGCATGATGGCGTCCACCGTAGAGCGCCCCCTGCGGAAACCAAACTGGCTCTCCGCCAAATCCGGCCCCTCCTGCACCAGCCACCCGACGAGGCGGTCTGCAATAACTCTTTCAAAGAGCTTGCCCACCTCGTCGAGCAGCACGATGGGTCGGTAAGCGGACGGAGAGTCCGCAGGGCGCCCCGGCTTCTTAATGAGGACCAGTTTCCCCGTCTTCCAACGAAGTGGGAACTGGCCCCCCTAGTCGAGGCCCGAGAGCCCCAAAGGCCAGAACCCAGGCTCTTCCAGGTAAGCCGTCGGGTCCTGGGGCGGCATTTTTGGCACTCAGCCTACGTACCGCCGCTCTCAACTCTACCTCGGTCACTTCCGGAGCATCGTCGTCGTCGTCGGTGATGTGGTCCGCAACGGGCACCGCAGGAAGCGGAACCATGGGCGGGGGAGTATGTTCCCCTCGCGAAGGGAACAGAGCGCTCACCACGTCCTCCACGAGCTGGGGCCGGAGACTCTGCGTCAGCGGGGGCGCCCATGGACGGAGTTTATCCCGCACCATTTTATAAGGGCGTCCCCATGGGTCCCTGTTTAGAGTCTCCAGCGACTCCTCGCGAGCCAGATCCCTGGCCCGCAAGATCTCCGCTCGGAGGGCGGTCTTCGCCGCTCTGTACCCCTCGTACAGCTCCGCCTGAATGGCTTCCGTATCCGGAGGGCGGATACGGAGCCTGCGGTGCCTGGTGTACCGGTGCCGCGCAGCAACGCACGCCTCGCGCAGAGCCGTCAGCTCCGGCGACCACCAATACACCTGGCGCCAGGCGCGACCGGGCTGGACCCGGGGCATTGCCACCTCACATATTTCGGACATGGCCTCCCGGAACCACTCCGCCTCGTCGTTGATGTCGGCAGGCCTGTCCGGTGGTGACACCCAGGCCTGCACGATCGAAGCTTCCAGGAGGAGCTCCCGGTCCAGCTTCTTCAGCGCCCACCGCGGACCACGCGGGGCCTGTCGGACCGGCGCGCTCGAGGTCTGGGCGGAGACATCAAACCGGATGTATCGGTGGTCGGAGTAGGTCTCCACCCCCTCTATGACGCGCCAGTCAACAACATGTGGCAACAGAGCGGGGCTGGCGAACGAAATGTCCACCACTGATTCGCCCCGCATCCGCACACACGTGGGGACAGAACCCCGGTTTAGGATGACCAGGCCTGTCTCCAGAGCCCAGTCCTCCACCATCCTGCCCCGTGTGTCCGTATACCGGGAACCCCAAGCCACATTCTTGGCGTTGAAGTCCCCGAGGACGAGCACGGGAAGGGAACGAAACCCGACGACGACGTTTTTCAACTCCGCAAGGGAGTTGTGGAACTCGGCGAGAGTTCGGTTCGGGGAGAAGTATACCCCTACCACGACAATCCCCCCGAACCGTGCTGCAACGCAACCCTGTCCCCTCTTGACGGCTTCGAGGGACAGGGTACCGGCGGCGGCCGACGAAATGAGGGTCACTGAGCCGCTCAGGTCCTCCACCCAGTAATCACTGGGCGGGACAAAGTACGGCTCAGCGACCACGGCGATGTTAATCGACCACTGCGCCATGCTCTGGAGCAACAGATCCTGAGCGGCGGCGCAGTGGTTGATGTTCGCCTGGAGGAGGCGTAATGGGGCCATTACTGGCACTCCATATTAGCCCCCCCCTGAGCCTCCTGTGAGGGCCCTGCCGCAGTGAGTACGGCGGCGACGGCAGTGGAGGCGGCAGCGACGGCGGCCGTGGCGGCGGCTGCGGCCGTGACGGCGGTAGCGGAGGCGGAGGGCTTGCCCCTGCCCTGGGCTTTGGTGGGTGGACCACAGCCCTTGCTTCCAGCCCGGTGATCGGCCGGCTTGCCAGCTGCCGCACATAGATAGCAGTGCGGCGTGGCATTGCACGAGCCGGCCTTGTGACCGGGTTGACCACAACGGAAGCAATGACTGCTGCGATCCACCTCCGAGGTGCATTTTGCCCCCACGTGGTTGCCCACTTGGCAACGGAAGCACCTCAGAGGTCTGGGTTCCAGCAGTTTCACCCGCGTGGAATCCCAGCCCACCTGGAACCTCCGGCCCTCCCCAACTATTTTTTGGGCCGCCGATACGGGGCAGCTCACCGTAACGGCTCGCATCCCCGTGAGGTCAGGACGGATGGTGCCTACCTTCACCTGTTCGAAGGCACACCCCCCAGTCTTGACCACGGCGGCCACCACCTCTCGCTCCGTCACGGAGTCGTCCAGACCCAGGATGCGCAAGTCAATGCACTTGGCGGGTCTGGACACTCGGGCCTCGTCCGCATTTAAGGACGCCCTGAGCCTTTCGGCCAGAGCGTCAGCGGTCGGGCCACTGGCCGCACCGGGGATCTCGAGCATCCGAGCCCCAGTCGCAGTGACCCTTACCCGCATGCCCTCGGTAATACCGATCTCCTCCAGGTTCACCGCCGCCCTCGCCTTGGCGAGCACGTCGCGGTAGGACACGCCCTTCTTCTCCGCTTCCGGCTGTAGTGTGATCACTACAGCTGCGGACTTTGGGGCACGTAACCTCGCCGCGACGCTTCGCTCTTTGCGCCGCTGCCGCCTCTCCCTCCGCTTGGCCGACCTTGCCGCCTTGCCCTCCTTCCTCTTCTCCCCAGCTACCTGCCATTCGGCGTCAGCCGGAGGAGATTTGGGAGGCGGGGGCAGCCGCGTCGTCACCGCCACAGCTGGGGCCCTCTCAGGCGCCTTCGCGGCCGCCTTCGTGGGCGCCTTCGCAGGCGCCGTCGCAGGCGCCTTCGCAGCCACGGCCCCGCCCTTCGCCTGCCCTGCCGACCCTGGTTTGGCCGTGGCAGCCATGGCGACATACGAAGCCGCCTTTGGCTGGCCCGAGGCCGCCGGTCGGCCTAGCGGGGGCCGCAGGACGATTCCCTCAAGGACCGAGAACCGGTTGTTAAGGGCAGCCAGCTCCTTCCGCACCAAGGCCAGAACTCGGTCCTCTGCAGGCCCGAGGCCGCCCTGCCCCTGCTGCACCCCCTCCTGAGCGCCAGCTCCGCGAAGCCTGGCCAGGTCTGCTCGGAGCTCCTCATTCTCCTTTCGGAGAAGCTCCATGGCGGCTGTCAAGCGGGCGACCTCCGCCCGCATTTCGGACATTCCGTCCGACGGAGGCCCTTGAAGTAGAGCCTCCGCTGCCGCCATAATGGAGGCCTTGGCTGCGGGTATGGCCTTGTCTTTAGAAGACTGCGTCTTCTTCAAGGCCACACCCTTGACTGCAGCGGCCACGACCTCCTCAAACCTGGCCCGCTCCGAATTGGAGCCACCAGCGGCGTCCGACTCATCGCCAGACGCCTCCACGGCGCTCCCCTCGGCCGACCCGGCTGAGCCGTCCTCCGTTGCGGCGTTTACCCGGCTCTTGCTCTTCCGGCCTAGGCCCCGGCGAGCATATTTGGGAGCCGATTTAAGACCGCCGTCCGAGGAAGACTCCTGGGCATCTCCCGGATTTAGGTTCCGCTTCAGGAAAGCGGCTTTCCTTCCAGCGGCCCCCACCACTACGCACTCCGGTCTCTTAAAAGTGCCCTTCGCGCCCTTCACTCCCGATGCGGCGTCGGACTCCGACCCCGCATCACTCCTCTCCCTCTCCTCTTCTCGTTCATCGTTTTTCTTTGGTCCCATATTAGTTCCCACGAGTAAAAACTTTATCACTGGCTCAAAACTGTGGTTCGCACTAGCGATTAATTCAGCTACCCATTAATCAAGCTACCAACCTCCCTCACGGTGCGCCGCCGCTTGAAGGTTTGGGGTAATTTTTTATAGAGGTTTTCTTCCTCGCGGTCCGGGCGGTTAAGCCAAGACCCTCGACCCCCGTCAAAAGTCAGAGACATGACCTTGAACAATCTTCGGGGCTACGAGACTAACGGTGGCAGAAGAAAATGACTTCCTCCTGCCTGCCCGGCGACAGGGTTAGTGCACACCGAGCCCGCTCTTACTCCGCCGCTGTGCGTCTCTGCTTAGAGCAGAGGGACACACGTTGGAGCGTACCTCCGACAGGATATTGGCATACGGGCAACAAAACCCCTTAGGCACACGTGCCTAAGGGGAACCATTGCCCGCACCCCAGGGTGCACCGTCCCGGAGACTGGCCTTCCCCCTGGACGTATCCGTAAGGGAACTCCAGCCCACGGGCACTCGGGGAGGTTTCCTGTCCACGCACCCCCTGGTGTGTGCCCTGGACTCGCAACTTAAGAATTTTTTCGAGAGCAGCGAGGATCTCGTTGATACACACTCGATCTTGTATTGCGCGGCTGTTGCGGCATGTCGCTTAGCTAACGTCAAGTTTCCAAACTGTGACGAAGCTACTCGACCAAAACCAGCCGTACCAGCCTGGCAATGCAGGATCGAGCGTCGTATCGATGGGGCCAGGGTACTCATCGGCAAACTATACTGCTTCAGGGAGGGCAATACACGACCACGAGTGATGCGCTTTGTAAGGCGGGCATTCTCGGGGACTGGAATCAGTCCTCTAGAATATATGTCCCGTGTCACAGAGCGCATCGACTTCCTGAAGCAGAAAGTTTGTGCATGGGCGAGCCGTATTCGGCGGTATAAGCGGCGGGTTGATCGATACACGCAGAATCGCGTGTTCCAGAGCGATGAAAGGTGGGTATATAGAGCTTGGGAGCGACCTGAACAAAATGTGATGGACGTGCGCCGCCCGGATGATGCCACCACGAGTGCATTCTGGCGCAGCATCTGGTCGGTACCCGTCTGTCACGCTGAGGCTGGCTGGATGCAGGATATCGAGCGAGAGTGTGGAACTATACCAGAAATGGAAGCAGTTTTCATTACGCCATTAGACGTAGCCAGAGCAGTCCGTCCGTTACCGAATTGGAAATCACCGGGACCGGACGGACTACAGAACTTTTGGTTGAAATGGCTAATTAGTTCACACACTCGCCTGGCATCTCAATTCCAGTTATCCTTAGAGTCTGGGTTGCTACCGCAGTTTCTAACAACAGGCGTTACCCACCTGCTCCATAAGTCAGGTAGTTCCGCGGAACCCAAGAATTATAGACCGATCAGATGTTTATCGACGACCTATAAACTTCTTACATCCATTTTGAGAGCGAAAATCAATACTCACATTGAGAGTAACTTGATTATGTCTGCCTCTCAAAATGGATGTAGGAACGGGTCCCGTGGTACTAAGGAGCTACTCTTCATCGACATGGCCATAAGCCAACAGGTTCGTCGATCCCGCAAGGATCTGTCGACATGCTGGATAGATTATAAGAAGGCCTACGACTCGGTGCCACATACATGGCTAATGAGGGTACTGGAGTTGTACAATATAGATGCAACTCTACGCACCTTCCTTGAGTCGTGTATGGGGCAATGGAGGACAGTCCTTCGCTATCCTGGGTGTCGACAGATCCAGGGGAATGATGAGCCTGTATGGATTAAACGGGGAATATTTCAGGGCGACAGATTGAGTCCACTCTGGTTCTGCTTAGCCCTGAATCCTCTAAGTACACTGCTAGAGGATTCAGGTCTAGGCTATAGGTTGAGGTGAGGCGGTCAGGTCATATCTCACATCCTCTACATGGATGACTTGAAACTCTTTGCCCCCAACAAATTGCGACTGATGGAGCTACTGAAGGTAACTGAAACTTTCAGTAGCGCCATCAGTATGGGATTTGGTGTGGACAAGTATGCAGTCATGCATGTAAAGCGAGGGGAGATTATGGAATCCGATGGAATTCAACTCTCGGATTCCATAAACCTTAGATCCCTCTCATCATCGGAAAGCTATAAGTATTTGGGTATGTCGGAAGCGTTAGGTATCAACGTTGCTGACATGAAACAATCGTTGAGGGAGCCTTTCATTGGCCTCCTGAAGAAGGTATTAGGTAGTCTTCTTTCAGGTGGAAACAAGGTGCGCGCCTTCAACGGTTGGGTCATGCCGGTCTTGATGTACTCTTTCGGCATACTCAAATGGACTCAGACCGAACTCGACGCCCTGGATAGGAGGGTCAATACACTGCTGACCGCAAACCGGATGCATCACCCACGATCATCGGTTATGAGACTGTACAGTCCGCGGAAGTGCTGGGGTCGAGGCTTTTTAAATGCGAAGACCCTACACAACCGCAAAATGTGCAGCCTCAGGGAATATTTTTTAAAAGCCGAAGTGGGTATGCACTAGGGATTGCAAATATTCGATATTTTTGGTATTCGAATATTCGAATACTTTTTTGCCTTATTCGAATTATTCGAATAATATTCGAATATTTCAGAAAAAAGTATTTATATCATTTCTCACGTTTTATTGCCTTAGAAACTAGTAACATATTTTTCATGTAAGTAGGGCAGAGAGAACCAATATTTAAACAAAACTTTTAATCAAATAAAATAATTAACAAATTTTTAATAAAGTTAGATGTAATATGAACTTCGACTATAAAAATATGAAATAAAAAAAATATTAATTCTTAAACAATTATAGGAAAACTATTAAGTAGGAAACACAATTAAAATCTCACTAGCAAAATCAATAACATTAATAAACTTTATACAACACATTTAAAAGTAAGAAACAAAAAAGTATATTACACAGTCTGGCCATAAATACTGTTAAAGTTAAAAATAAGAAAGATGAAAAATAAGAAAAAAGAAAACATTTGAATTTGGAATCTGTCATTTTTATACGATTGTTCATCGAGTTTTCTAATTTTGGCGCCAATACATTGTACAAAATTTTGCGATATTAAAACGAAGTGGGGTTATAAAGACAACCGAATCGCTGTGATTGCATTACACAAAGTTGGTATGGAGCCAAATGCAATTTTTAAAATTCTCCATACGCTTGGTATTAGTCAAATGTTTGTGTACCGGGCTATTAATAGGTACAATGAGACCTCCTCTGTTTGTGACAAAAAAAGATCTGGCCGTCCCCGGAGTGTTCGTACGAAAAAGGTGGTCAAAGCAGTAAGGGAAAGAATTCGAAGAAATCCTGTCCGAAAGTAAAATATTTTATCTCGGGAGATGAAGATAACACTCAGAACCAAGTCGCGTATTTTAAAAGATGACTAAGGACTTGCAGCCTATAAGAGACGCACTGGCCATTTTTTACTGATAATTTAAAAAAAGAATAGGGTGGTGAAATCGAAACAACTACTGAAGCGGTACGCAAACGGAGGTCACAGAAAAATTTTGTTTACGGATGAGAAAATCTTTACAATTGAGCAACATTTTAACAAACAAAATGACCGTATTTATGCTCAAAGCTCTAAGGAAGCTTCCCAATTAGTCGACAGAGTGCAACGTGGGCATTATCCGACTTCAGTGATGGTTTGGTGGGGTGTTAGCTATGATGGAGTGACTGAGCCATATTTTTGTGAAAAAGGTATCAAAACATCGGCACAAGTGTATCAAGATACCATTCTTGAGAAGGTAGTTAAGTCCCTTAGCAACACCATGTTCAATAACCAAGTATGGTCCTTCCAACAAGACTCGGCGCCGGGTCATAAAGCTCGGTCCACGCAGTCTTCGTTGGAAGTGAACGTTTCGGACTTCATCAGAGCTGAAGACTGGCCGTCGTCTAGTCCTGATTTTCGAGAGTACGGCTTGCTCTAAACGCTATGAAAATGTGGAGTCCCTAAAACAATCCATACGATTGGCAGTGAAGAATTTTCCCATGGAAAGAATGCGTGCTTCTATTGATAACTGGCCTCAACGTTTAAAGCACTGTATTGCAGCCAATGGAGACCACTTCGAATAAGCTTTTTATATTTTAAATTGTTTTATATTTATGTATTAAACTAACACTGTAAAAGTAATAAATATTATTTACAAATTTTTTTTTTTCTGCGTGACAATATTTATGGCAAGAGTAGGTATAGATATTGTACATACTATCAATTTCTTAAGGATAACTAAAAAGAAACGAGATCAAAGTCACAATAAGAATGCACTGCGCGTATAACTAGCATCTAGAAATATATAAATTTATATATCATATCTAAAGAAATATGCAAATTGCAAGTGCACGCAATCACTTAAATTGAAAATTATGATCCAACGCGGTAAGTAACAATTATAATTTAAAAAATGCCATCGTATAGGCAAAGGATAAAATTATTCTTATTTACGAATCCTTTGAAAGTGGGACCTAAGAAAACTTAAAGAGTCAATGGAATCATCATTTAATTTACATCTGAGATGATTGCAGATATATTTTGTAGAAGTAAATAGCCTTTCGCATTCTACGCTAGTTGGTTGAATGCATATTACCAACAATTTATAATGTTGTAACTTTAATAAAATTGTTGTGGTAATATTCGAATGTTCGAATATTTTATAATTTACTATTCGAATATGAATTTCAAATGTATATTCGAATAATTCGAATATTCGAATATTCGATTGCAATCCCTAGTATGCACCGTGATGTGGTCGCAGTAGACAAGGGGCTCACCCCGCTTTCCATGGCTAAAGAGAACTGGCGCAAACCTGTAGTACTTACTACCGATGACCGCAAGGGGATATGGCAAAGCAAGGAGTTTCACGGGCGCTTCTATCGGGCTCTTCATGAGCCCGGTGTAGATTTCTTAGCGTCCGTATCCTGGCTACGTTTTGGTGACCTTTTCGGGGAAACTGAAGGTTTCGTCTGTGCAATTATGGACGAAGTTATCTTAACGAATAACTACCGGAAACATATTATGAGGGACGGGACGGCGGACGTGTGTCGGGCATGTCACCGTCCGGGTGAGTTCATCAGACATATTATCTCTGGTTGTTCTCGTCTGGCTAACGGCGAGTACTTGCACAGGCATAACCAAGTCGCCAGGATTATTCACCAGCAACTTGCTTTGAAATATAAACTTGTGGAATCTGAGGTACCATATTACAAGTATGTGCCCGACCCAGTTCTCGAAAATGACCATGTGACGTTGTACTGGGATCGGTCTATCATTACTGACAGGACTATTGTCGCCAATAAGCCTGACATAGTAGTGATAGATAGATTAGCGCGCCGCGCAATGATAGTCGATATTACCATTCCACATGACGAGAACCTCGTGAAAGCCGAGAAAGAGAAACAAATAAAATATCTCGACTTAGCACACGTGGTTGTTGACATATGGAATGTGAGCTCGGCTGTCATTGTGCCGTTTGTCGTAACGGCCAATGGCCTGATGGCCGAAAGCCTCGACCACCATCTCTCAAGGCTCTCGTTAGGCGGTTGGATCAAGGGCCAGATTCAGAAGGCAGTACTCCTTGATACGGCCCGCATCGTGAGGAGGTTCCTATCTCTGCAGCCCTAACCACCGGTGCCTTGGACCCTGCTCCCGACACCGGCGGACTACTATTTTATATATTTTTAAATGTTTTTTTTTTTTTATATTTTTTAAGAAATATTTAAAAATGTATTTTATAAGAAAAGAAAATATGAATAAACATAATAATAATAATAATATGATTAGTGCGCCGCGCAATGATTGTCGATGTTACCATTCCACATGACGAGAACCTCGTGAAAGCTGAGAAAGAGAAGCAAATGAAGTATCTCGACTTAGCACACGAGGTTGTTGACATGTGGAATGTAAGCTCGGCTGTCATTGTGCCGATTGTAGTAACGGCCAATGGCCTGATGGCCGAAAGTCTCGATCAACATCTTTCGAGGCTCTCGTTAGGCGGTTGGATCAAGGGCCAGATTCAGAAGGCAGTACTTCTTGATACGGCTCGCATTGTGAGGAGGTTCCTGTCTCTGCAGCCCTAACCACCGGTAGCTTGGAATTTGCTCCCGCTACTGGCGGATCACTATTTTTTATATTTTTAATTTTTTTTTAAATGTTTTTTATAAAAAAATATTTAAAAATGTATTTAATAAGTTTTTAAAATGAATAAAGGATAATAATATATTTATGTGCGTAAAACATGGTATAAAAGGTCTTATATTACAAAAATAGAGCAGACATGTTTTGCCAAGATTAAACAAAGCATGCAAATATTTGCAATAACAATTTATTTAACAAAATTATTATTATGTTACAACAAAACTATTTTCTTTCTAGGAATTGTTTTATATTATAGAAGTTGTTATCAATTAACCATTCATACAATTTATTTTTAAAAGCATATCTCGAGTTTAACGTTTTCAGATTACTAGGTAATTTGTTATAAATTCGTACACACATAGTTAAGCAGCTTTTACTGTACTTTGCAAGCCTGGGAGCACTGTTAAGTACGAGTCTGTGAGGATCTCGTCGGCTTCGAGGATTTACATCGTTTGCTATTTTAAATAACTCCTTATGTTTCCATACAAACATGCACATTTCATTAATATATAGACAAGGTAGCGGTAGCAAGCCAAGTTTCTTAAATACTGGTTAACATGATTCCTCGGGATGAAGTCCATATAGAGCCCTAATGCATTTTTTTTTTTTTGAGCAACAAATGTTATATTATGGTCGGTACTGTTACCCATATTATGAGTAAGTACATAACGTAATATGGATTCCACATACACATGGTAAGCTAATATTGCTGTTTTTAGATTAGTACTTTTTTTTACTTGTCTAAGAGCATACACAAATTTATTTATCTTGCTTGAAACATTGTCTACATGCACTTTCCAATGTAGATCTTCATCAATAGTAACTCCTAGGAACTTGGTATGTGTTACTGGTTTAATTTTGGGTATATTTAATTTGAAGTTAAATTTATGATTATTTTATTTATTAAATTGTATATAAACGGATTTGTCAAGGTTTATTTTCAAGTTATGTACATAAAGCCAGTTAATTAAAATGTCAATTGTATTGTTAATGTCAGTTTCGTGGTCGTAAATTGTATTATTTTTTTTATTGGATGTTACAATAATAGAGATCTCATCAGCAAATAATATGCACTTATGTTTCGTTATTTTAATTATGTCATTTATATATATCAAGAATAAGATTGGCCCAAGTATGCTTCCCTGTGGGACACCAAACTTATTACATCTATATTTCGATGAATGTAGCGTTACTTCTTTATCTTCGTTAATGTTTGTTATAGTAATGCATTGTTGCCTGTTATCAAGGTATGATTTTATCCACTGTAAGGTTGGCCCTCTAATCCCGATTGCTTCTAACTTTTGCAGTATTAGATCGTGTGAAACTAGGTCGAAGGCTTTCGACAAATCAAAGAATAATCCTGTTAACGATTATTGTCATTGATGTTAGTTAAAATAGCATTTATGAGGGCATAGATTGCTAAAGTTGCAGACTTCCTCTTTTGAAAGCCATGCTGTTCTTTTTTTATAATATTGAACTTTGTACAGTAATTTGCAATTCTTTTGTACATACGTTTTTCGTATATTTTAGAGAAGATGGGTATTAAGGTGATAGGGCGGTAATTGTTCAGGTCATTTCTGTCTCCTTTTTTGTATCGAAATGAAGGATATGGAAGGAAAAACTGTGAATGAAAGTTGGAAAGAGATGGCGGATTGTATAAGGAGAGTAGCAAAAGACGTGTTTGGAGAATCGAAAGGGAAAGGCATGATAGAAAAGGATACATGGTGGTGGAATGAAGAAGTGCAAAAGATGCTTAAAGAAAAGAAAGTTGCGTTTAAAGAATGGCAGGGTGTAGAAAACGGGAATCATAGTCTGAAAGAAGATAAGAAGAGAATTTATAAAGAATGGAAGAGGAAGGCAAAAAAGGTGGTAGCAGTTTCCAGGGCTAAGGCGCAGGAGAAGTTGTATGACTCACTGGACAGCCCAAGAGGCCATAAGGAGCTATACCGGATTACAAAAGCAAGAGAAAGGAGAACGAGAGATATAATTCATATTAAGTGTATGAAAGATGAAGCTGGTAAGGTTCTGTCCCAAGATGACGAGATAAAAGAACGATGGAAGTTTTATTTTGAAAAGCTAATGAACGAAGAGAATAAATGGAATGGTGTGCTCAAAGAGGTACAAACAAATATGAGTATGGTGAGGGAAATTAGCATGGATGAAGTAAGGAAGGCAGTTCAAAGTATGAAAAATGGAAAGGCCATGGGCCCAGATGACATACCAGTAGAAGTATGGAAGTGTTTAAAAGAAGATGGATGTATGTGGCTGACCTTATTATTGAATAAGTTGTTGCATGAAGAAGCGATCCCACAAGAATGGTGCAATAGTTCGCTAGTGCCCATCTTCAAGAATAAAGGTGACGTACAGGACTGCAACAACTATCGAGGGATAAAGCTTATGTCCCATAGTATGAAGGTATGGGAGAAAATAATAGAGAAAAGATTGCGAGAGGAGAGTGAGATTACCCCAAACCAGTTTGGGTTTATGCCAGGTCGAGGAACAGTGGACGCCACTTTTGCACTCCGCCAATTGTGCGAGAAGTACAGACGTGCACACAATAACTTGCACATGGTGTTCATTGATCTGGAAAAAGCGTATGATAGGGTACCTCGGGATGTCTTTGGTGGGCCTTGAAAGAGAAAGGTTTGCCCGGGAAGTATGTAGAGTTAATTCGTGCTATGTACAGTCAATCTTGTACCTACGTCCGGTCGGCTGCTGGCAACACCGACGAGTTCAGTGTGGCGGTAGGCTTGCACCAGGGCTCGGCTTTAAGTCCTTACATCTTCCTGTTGATTATGAACGCTCTGACAGCGGACATACAGGAAGAGGCACCCTGGTGCATGCTATTTGCCGACGACATCGTTCTTGTCGGTGAAGATGGACCTGAGATCCACAGCAGATTGGAGAAATGGCAACGCAAACTGGAGAATGTTGGCTTGAAAATCAGCAGAACCAAGACCGAGTATATGTTCTGCGATTTCGGCGGTCTCTCCAGTGCTGGAGCCATAGCGCTTGATGGCGCGCTTCTCCCGGTCTGCTCCGACTTCCGGTATTTTGGTTCACTTGTGCAAAGCGATGGCGAAGTAGACCGGACTGTTAAGCACAGAATTAACACTGCATGGATGAAATGGCGGCAGGTCACGGGAACAATCTGCGACTCCCGCATTCCCCTTAAACTCAAGGGGAAGATTTATAAAACAATGGTTAGACCTGCTGTCTTGTATGGATCAGAATGTTGGGTCATAAAAAGAATGAATGAAAGGCAACTGCATGCAGCCGAGATGAGAATGCTAAGAGGGATGTGTGGTATTACGCGAATAGATAGAATAAGAAATGAGTATGTAAGAGGAAGTCTGAAAGTGACACCGGTGACTGAAAAGTTGTGTGGAAATCGGTTGTCATGGTATGGGCATGTGATGCGGAGGAATGAGGAAAATGTCGTCAGGAAAGTGTTGAGTATGAACGTGGAGGGCTATACGAGTAAGGGAAGACCAAAGAAACGATGGATGGACTGTGTGAAAGATGATATGGCCAGAAAGGGAGTGACTACCGAGATGACGACTAATAGAGAAGTATGGAAGAAAAAGACATGTTGCGCCGACAGTAGGGTATAATTGGGGGTTCTGCATCAAAGACCCCCAATTATACCCTACTGATTCTGATCTGATCTGATCTGTTTTCTGGATAAATATTTTAAATTTTCGATCTGATCGAGACTTTTAGATCTGATCTGTTTCGTGAGCTTAATATTTAACGGCTGTTTTAATAGAATGCGTTTGCTGTTATTGTTACAAAATCTTCAGTCTGCGTGATGCAAAAACTTCCAATTACACCGCTTATGCAGATGGTAGTGTATGGAAGTATTTTTTTTTTTTACTTTGACTCATTTTAATCTTACTCAGAGCACAGTGCAATAGCGCATATTCTAATAGAGTAATTGTTTCAGACAGTTATTAATATAATATATTCCTTTCACAGCATTCAAATAAAAACATTGAGGAAAATTTGTAGCATGCTGCATCCAAGGATCATCGTAAATCTCCCAATCTTCTATAACACCTCCACATGAGAAACACGCTGCTTTATCATTTACACCATTTCCATAATAAAAAAATCCGGCTTCAGCCATTTCCATCACCAACCTTCTCCTTGAATTAGCCGTTGCCCAATAATGTCTAAACGAATTTTCACGCATTTTATACGTATTATAGATGTCATAACGAGGGTTGCATTTATTTTGAGACATGTTCTGTACACTCACTATGTAGTTCTTCATACAGCCAATTATAAAAATGAAATGATATCGTACTACTGTAGCCAGCAACTTATGAAGATTATCATTTGATTGGTAGGGATAGAAGATTTGAAAATTAAACAAGAAAAATAATTATTTAAAAATTTTATTATTTATACACCATTTATTTAAGCACAATACATTTTTTAAAGCACATACAGAGTCATGATAAATACAGTTATATAAATCTTGAGAATATTTATATTGATCGTATAAACTTATCAAACTAGGACAACCTTCATCTTCTAAATTGCATATACTAAAATTACTATTTTCTAAAATTTGCTTTAACCACAACACTTTTTCCGAACCTTTGACATAAATACATTTGTCTCTTAACATACTAACCAAATTCTGATAATTATAATAGGGTACAAATCCTTCGTGCCAGCGTATCTTTCTGTTACTTTCAATCCAACTAACTTGTTTTTTTTCTCGTTTTGTTAATTTTTTAAATGGAAATGGGGGCTTAATTAAAAATACTTGCAATTTTTGATTATACAATATAGCGATTTCTTTTATTATAAATTCATTTGTTTCTGTTTTAAAGCCTTGAATATCCACAATAGCGATCATGATAATCTGCGCACAATGTTGCTGAGAGGTTTGTATTCCACAAGTCGATCATTTATAATCAAACAATATGCAGTTGTCTTATCTGGTATTTGTGTTGAACATTCAAATTCCAATCGTACATCCACTGGACCAGTTTTTAAACTATCGTTTTGCCTCGAGCAGTCTAAGACAAAGACTGGGGCTTTTTCTTTGAAGTCCTGTAGATCAAGCAACGGGTCTACCGGAGAGTTGTAATACGACTGACGAAATTTCACATACATTTCATATAATATACTATATTTGTTCTCACAAAACTTTAAAGATAAAGGCTCATAAGGCGAATTGCGAATATTGCGAATTTAAAAAGAGCATCACGTTTGTCACCTCACAATGATCAAACACTGAACTGTCTTTAGTTCTATTATTTTTTCTATTAGTCTGCAAGCAAAAAATGACATACCGAGGCTTTTCTAATTGAGAAGCAGTCTTTACTGACCAATAATGCTTTGTGGTTTTAGGTAGTAAAGGATACTCATATAAATCCCAATTTCTAAAAGCCAACTGAATAGGTTTATCTCTTTCTAAATGCTTTAAAAGTGTTAAACGTTCTCGATCTGAAACTTTTATGTGCGGTACTCTCCATTGCACCCTTTGTATATCTATTTGAACCTGAGCGAGTTCATCAGTAAGAATAATGCTATTTAAGTTAGAATTACTTCTATTCAATATAAGTTCGTGTTCACAATTTATCACAATTTTATTGTAATCCTCTGCAAACCCTAAAATCTTATTTAATGGCACTACAACACTAAAATGCCCATCACTTTGAAACCCGTTTAAATTCCAACCCCATAATGCGGCAACTTTACTTTCTGCTTCATTTAATGAGATGTAAGACTTTATTGTTGACGTTATTCCGGAAATTTTTATACGATCTATTTCAATTCCATTCATTTCGTATCTGATGTCTTGAAACAAATACATAGGTTATTAGTGAACGTAACAGTTTTCTTGATCGGATTCCCATCCTTACCGAACAGCTTTGCCTGACCTTCGATGTAGATTGAACTGGCTGATGGTAGCACGTATATATCTTGCTGATGTATGGGGATTCTGATTTCATCGTTTTCTCTAAAGCTGTTATTGTAGGGATTGTATGAATGGACTTCATAACTTTCGATTGAACTATCAAAGTGTGGTAAATCAGTAATCTGTAGCATACTCATACTTTAAACCCTAGAGCTTTAAGAAAATCTTTATTTGATTTAGTCAATTTCTTCACGTTTTTCTTACGTCTGCGCACCTTAACGGTTGTTGATGGAATAGGACGTTTTACTTTAGCTGGAGGGTTTTTATCATATACTATCATTTTGCCTTTTTTAAATGAAGACGTAATTGAATATGTTCTTCACCAAAGTCAATACAGTAACCAAACTGATCTACAATCCTGACAGATATGGATGAAATTATATTTTTGTTCACCGGGAAGTAAATAACGTTCTGGGGTATTTCTGTGTAGCCGTGACTTGAAGCAGTATCAGATATGAATTCGTGAATAAAATGAGTCGGTAATCCGTTGTAATATGAACCGTGAACAAGATCACATTCGATTCTGATTACAGCTGTTGAACTGCTGTTATTAGCGGGCACATTCGGTCTTTTTTTTAATACTGAAAAGTATAGTAAACCGCACTCGTATTGATCAGATAAATGAAGAGGTGGTTGAAAATACGAAACCAATTCTGATTTATTTCCAGAGATGGTAACCGTAGTAGACATACTTTTTTTTTTTTTTTTTTTTTGTGGATGGGAAATCATCAAATAACTTCTCCCGCTCTGGGTGGAGCGGAAGGGCGTGTCAGACTTTTACTGACTAAAACCCACCCGTGTTCCTTCAGTTGCCTATGCCAGGGCCACGGTATCTTTTTCAAACAACCCGCGACCCCAGCGGCATTGGCCCTATTGGACCCCATCTTTTGCTGACATCTCTTTGAGGCGCGCGTGGAACACAACGCGCCGTCGACCCGGGCCTGGTCCTCACCGGACGGCGAGCTACCCACTACTCACCGTCCGCAAGCCCGCGCCTACGGTGGCCGGGAATCGGCTATCAATTCCCGCCGCCCAGGGCGTCTCCTGCGGTGACTGAGGGCGTGAGGCTGCCTCTCCCTCACGCGTTCCACCTCCTCCTTCGCGAGCATTACCGCTTCGCAGAAGGAGGTGACGGCCTCCCATGCACTCTCGCTCCGCACCATGGCCTGGACCAGGCTCGGACGCGAGAGATATTTTAAAATGATCCTGTTTATTTTATTTCTTGATTATACCAAAAATTGTTTAAGAAATTTAAACATAGATGTCCACAGTTGAAGGGGTGATCACGTTGTAAATTTTCATAATTATATTGTATATTAGAACCTACATATTTTATAAATCCCTTAGGAGGTTTAAGATTTCCATAACTGTCGAAATACTCAACATAATCATTATATTTTGCATAGGCTACCCAATGAGAGCCAGGATTTTTAGAACTATCTAAATTAATAACTCCACATTCTTTTTTATATGGATATTTAGGGAGCTCATCTCTCATAAAGACACCTCTAAAATGAGGAATTTTATTTCCATACTTTAAAATGTCAAAGTTAGTTAAGGCGCGTTTGGGTAGCCGATATCTTAGTTTTTTTCTTTTGATACGAAAATTCCAAGACCGCCTTTATGTGGTTTAAGGTGTAGCCCTTTGCCAATACATAGAGCTTCCATTTTTTCATTATGTCTCCTCGATTCCACATACAGTTTTTTAGCCATTTTGTATTCATTTATGGTTTTGGCAATACCAGCTGCACCACCTGCTAAAGCTCCCGCCGCTGATAATCCCGCAAAAATAGGAATCAGAGGTAGTACTCCCCCAGTTTTTGGAATAGGAATAACACGGGGGAGCTTAATCGATGAATCATCAGCTAATTCTCTGGTAGCAGCAATAGCTAATTCTATAGCCATTTTCTTGCTCTTAGGTTTTAATTTTTTTATGTGTCTTTTTGCTTTTGTAATAACAGTTTTTAATTTACTTTTTAATCCTTTTCCAGATGTAACTTTTGGAGACCGCTTTTTCCTCAAACCAGAACCAGTTTTAATTTTTGCCGACATAGCCTTACTTACTAAGCGTGCCACGAGTTTTTCGCCTGTACTGGCATCGGAAGCAACCGCTCGCTGTTTCGCCATTTTTAACAAAATTAAATCAGCCTTATGTCGCTCTTTCAAGTTTGATGACTTGTGATATGCAATATCGTGATCTCTGCAATATTCGTCCAACTTATTTACACCGTTATCTTCTTGTGCAAGTCTTTTTATTAATTTAGTACCAGGACCACAGTAATTATATCCTGGTAAATGTAATTCAAATGGTAAATTATTAATAAGCCAATTGAGAAGACTGCTCTCTCCAAAACACATTATAAAACTGATGATTCCGGTTTGAATACTTTAATAAATAGTTATGTGATTCGAGTTTGTTGTTAATATTATTTCATTTATAATATAACATTCGATTTATCGATCCAACTGCTTTCAGCTGAAGACAAACCTAGCCATTTTACTAAAACCCTGCTACCTTTTCTTCTAAGAACTTTCTCGACTAAATATACATTTGGGTGTTTTGTCTTCTGAAGTTCTTGCTCATAAAATGCTCCTAGGATAGGTTGTCCTCTTATCGTATCTTCAATTAAGTAAGTGATAGGAGTAGTATTCTGCTTGTATCTAATTTTAAATATTTCTGTTGACCAATTGGGAGTATAACCTTTTTCGAATGTTCCTTTGTACTTACTGATACGAACGTAATCACCCACTTTAAACGTGCATTTTATACTTTCTTTATTTTTCACTAAACTATTAAATCTTTTTAATATTTCTTTCTTATTTCCATTGTTGACTATTGCTGGTATTTCATTAATTGTTCGATGATAGGTATGATTATATTTATGAACTACATTGTCCAACGTATTTTTTATCCAAATATAATTACCTTTTAAACTAAACTCTTTATACAGTTTAGATTTTAATGTTCTTATAAATCTCTCCACAATTGAAGCCTTTTTAGATGAAAATGTTGAATAATGATTAATATTATACGACTGCATAAGATATTTAAATTTGTTATTATAAAATTCTGTACCGTTATCTGTTTGTAAATTTTTAGGTATGCGATTATCTTTCAATAGAATTACAAAAGCATTATACACCTCATCTTTGTTTTTACTTTTCAAAGGAAGCTCCCAAGCATATTTTGAAAATGTGTCAATTATGGCAAGAATATATTTATAATTATTATTTTCCGTCGACACTTTTTGCATATCTATTAAATCTGCTTGCCATAGATCATCTATATCCTTCATAATAACATGCCTTCGTGGAAAGTTCACCCTCGCACTTTTATGAATTTCATTTACCACATCCGCTTTGCTCATTTTAAAATAATATCTTAAATATATTTTATTTAGATATTCATATGTATATACCTATACATTGTATATTTATATATTCATAATGAATGACGTCGTAATACTGAATGAAAAGTTTTCTGAGCATCAGTATTTATTCTTTAATTATGTTAGCTTCTTTTAATTCTTCAATTATTGATAAAATTTCATTGTCATGATTTGTATTACCTGCATCTCTTGAAGCTATTAATAATTTTAATCTTTGAACCAATTCATTCGGATCGTCCCAATATACTAAGTCAGCATTCTTTTTATATGTTTTAAGTGTCGGCAAACTGCCTCCAATTTTTTTTTTATTGTTTTCCAACACAGACTCAGAAAATAATGGTCTGATTATATCTCGATATTTGAGCCCTTTGTCACCTCTTATTTGACCTCTAGGATTAAAATCCCTCTTATGGGCGTTGGTATAATGTAGTATATCTTTGTAGACAAGTCTATCGGCATCAGTTACAATCTTTAAGTCAGGTTTCTTTCGAAGTAAAAGTTCTTTTAGTCCAGGGGTGAAATCGTAACTTCTATCTCCAATTTTAACCAAAACTAAGTTATCTCCGCCAATATTTTGAATTTTAGAAAAAGATACTACGGAGTTACCCATCATTAAAGTTTTATTGTCGGTTCTTATTCCAAATGGTACATTTACACCATCATAAATACCGTAGATATCCTCACTTTCCAACGAAAGTTCTAAATTATCTTTTACTTCTTTTTTAGGAGAGCTTGAAAAAAATATATCAGCATCGTGAAAATCTTCACATTCAGTAGGAGTGTTTTCACAATTTGCATCTGATTCAATAGGTATAGAATTATCGGACACGTTTTTATCATGCTTAATATTTTCGATTAATCTTTGAGAATTTATAAAAGTTTTTAGAGGGTCTGAAACTGGTTTGAACATTTTATCTAAGGATAAATTAACTTCATGTTCATGATTTTTCATTTCGTTTATTTTCTTTTTTATGGAGTCGACCGACTTGATTAATTCCATTTTAATATTTTTTTCCATCTTATGTAATCACAACTGTGTTCAACTAAGAGAGAAATAAGACTAGCAATGTTTCTGTATACAATTCATTTATATGGATGTACCACAAACAGACATCTGCATTCATTAGAATTTAAAAAATGGATCGAAATTCTTTCTGTACCTCCCATTATTTAATATAGACTCTTTGTTAATAAGTAAAAAATTGAAAGGATTACTCCAAACTGTTTTACAGATTTCTTTGAACTGGTTTCAGTTTAAATCAGGACTGACATATGTTCCTCATAAATATGTTTTAAGTTCACATCATCTTGTCTAAATACTATAAGAAAATTAGCATTGTCACGTAACAATTGTTTTGGTATCTTTGAATAGGTCTGAGATAAATAAAAACAATCGATTTGCTCTTATGTCTCCCCATACAAAAATAATTGCGAATATTAGTCTGATTTTCTGTTGCAACATCGTCAAAAATAAATATAGAATTTGGTAATGCTTCACTGGGAGATATAACATCTTTATTGTCGCTAAACTCATAGAATTTAATTTGAGGTACTCTTCTTAACACTTCACTTAAAAAACGATATTTTGGTTGCAAATTCGTTTTTGAGTAAAGATACAGATTTTGAAATTTAAGACCATTTTCATGTAATAATAAACTGATCATAACGTTTGTTTTACCACAATTTGAGGGCCCACATATAATACAACGAATCGTATTAGGCAATAAAGCGCTGTGTCGGATCTGACAACTGGAGTCATTAAAATTAATATTATTTACATTTAGAGAGGTTGTTTGATCAACTTCATCTTGCCTACTAATTGCACTTTTCTCGATCCTTTAATATATACATGATAATTATAATAACAGCTATAGTTTCGCTAAACTACAATTCTTTTCTTAAATATTAAAGAATTGTGTGTTACAATGAATCATTTAATAGCTGCAGCCAGTGCAAGACAGTCACTTGTCAATAATTTTCAAATTAAATCACTTTTTTACTAAAGGTAAGTTTTGATATAATTATTATTGTAAGTTCATATCCAAACAACTTTAGACAAATTTATTTTCTTTTCAGAATAATGTCTCTTTCACCATCATACAGTCCTAGTTTTTGGGATAATGAGATTTCTGCAGGACACGAACAGTCGCGATTACGCGAGGTATGTATCTAATTATAAATGTACAAATATTTACATCTTTTTAGATAAAATGATTTTTGACATTCAACAATAACAACTATTATTTTTGTTGTGAGGAATGTGTCAAAAATAATATTATTGTATCGCCGTCATATTTACCTATAGTTTATTCATCATTCTCTTTACAGAAACTGAGTGATCCTTATCTTGCGGATAACGATGCTGCTGTTAAATCATTCTATTTTACTCAAGATCTGAATACCTCCAATATTCCAGTTATCAAAACTGCGTCACAAAAACAACCAACAGAAAAAATAAAAGAGAAAAAAAGCAGGTCTGCAAATATGAAGAAAAATTGCAAATCTCAATTTTATTCAAAAACTATTATATTAGATAATTCATCTTATATTATTCGGAAAGAGCCAGGAAAAGCTCATCATTTGATAAATATAACTATTCATGACATGAGTGACAATGCTTCCGGAAGGAGCTGCAGTGAAAATGACAGCACTCGTGTAAGTGTTCAGTACCTAGTCAGAAACAATTATGATGAAATAATGGATGAAACTGAACATTTGATTGACAAAATAGTGAAAAAAATTAATTTGTGAAATTGATTGTGAATCTTATTTCTGAGGTTGTGAATCTTATTATTTAGTGTGACCCAATAAACAAAATAGATTCTGCAAACTGTGTTTTGAATTACCTGATTAATTTGTTACTAGATAATACCTCTTATTAATAAACAATGTGCAAACAGTGTCTAAAATTATGTAAAAGTATATATACTAACGTTATTCATGATAATAATCTATACACATTGTTTAAAAGAGGGAAAATCTTTCGGAAAGGGAAAAATAAACAAATAAATACAGCGTACACATTTATTGATTAAATACATTTTATAAGATTATGTCCTAATTACATTTCTCTTTATGATATTCTTATTACATTACACATTTAATTACATTGTAATCAACTTAGTAGAATAAATAGACACATGTACTAAAGTATTGAACTATAATGCCCCCAAGGTAAAGTGTTGAAACAACCTTCTATCCTTTGCCTTTTATCATCATCACTGTTAAGAATGAGCTTATTTAACTTTTGTGTAAAAACTTGATGATTTTTAATAATTTTATGGATTTAATAATTTATCTTCATCATCATGATACAAAAAACACTCATCACATAAAAATAGTTTAGATTTATGTTTGGTTAATTGTCGATGCACAAGCGACCAAAATTTTTTATTAAACAAAAATGGGCTTTATCACCTTTAGTTATGTACAACAAATTGACATGTATAAGCTTTCGTTCACGTGTCAAATATAATGGGCCTGTTATATGATTTCTAGCTTCAAGACCATATACATTTACACTTATAGAAGGATTATTTTTCTCAAAGATTTTAATATGATCAAAACTTGGTGGAAAAGACATATCATTTATGTTTAATAGAAACGTATAGTGTGGGTACGATTGCATTCTATTAGCATTCAATTTTTTAGGAAACATTTGGGCAATAATACACCACAAAAAACAATGATTGTCATTGTTACGTATATAACCATGACTTTGTGTTTTTTATAACAGTAGGCAATTCTAAATAAGTGCCAGCTCTCAAAGGATTGTATTTGTTTATGTTTATTTCCAAATGGCTTATAAAATTAATAGTCCACCCAGATTCGCTAAGTTCAAATTCTAAACATTTAGATATTAATTTTTCAGAGCATTGAAAATAGATATCAGAAATATTTGTATTCGGAACTGCTATCATATATTTGGTGTTGAAAGATTTCATAGAGCTTTCATTATTTTTTGGCAAAATGTGTGAAACAAATAATTCAAAATTGACTTTAATTGCTTTATGTTTTTGAATCATAAGATTGATAATTTTACATACAGATTTTGAAACTTGATTTAAAAATATTTCTGGAGTAGGTAATTGTTATGTCACTGGGTTTAATTAGATTCACTTTGTAACTTCTGATTCTATTCTTAAAGGCAGTAGCAATAACTTGAATATTATCGAATTCGGAGCAGAGCAATACATTAGATTTATGAATATTTGTTCTACTATGTGCTGCTAATTTTGAAACATAAATATTACAGTCTTTACAAAAAAACATGTTCATTAACAATTGGTTAATACTAATTTTATAACTTCTCAGGCTTTATATAGATATATATGTAAATAATATCAGATTTTAATTTTAGAATTTCTTATTTCGGGTTTTTATATTTCTTTGTTTTAATTTCTTATTTCAGGTTTTTTAATTTCTCAGTTTTAATTTCTTATTTCGGGTTTTTAAATTTCTCAGTTTTAATTTCTTATTTCAGGTTTTTAAATTTCTCAGTTTTAATTTCTTATTTCAGGTTTTTAAATTTCTTAGTTTGAACCTCTGAAAAAGCATGTGTAATATAAAATAATTATTCATTTAAAATTTGCAATACAAAATGCACAAAATCAGAGTTAAAAATACAGGCAAAACAATAACTAATATGAATTAGGTAATTATTATGTATTTAATAATAATATAAACTTAAAATAATTATAAGCAGATATAAACATTTATATAAATGTATATATTTGCACGTGAATGTATATAATTATACATATATAAATAAATATAAAAATACTTATTGATGTTGTTGTAATGTATGTTGCTGTAATATAGAAAACTTTGTTTAAATAATATTCTCACTTTTTTTTTATAAAGACTGTATATGTTTCCATAAATGTGATTAAACAAACTTATAATTAAAAAGATTAAACAGATTTATATTATAGTTAATTCCAAATTAAAAAAAAAACTTGCGCTAAAAGAGCGCATAAGTAGTACCTATAGACAGGGTATGAAAGTTGTTTTTTTTTAATATTAAATCTAAGAAGGTTTGCTGTATAGAACAGGCTGGATATCTTTAAATTCAGCCCTTCCAGTATTTACAAGGTGTGTTAAAGCCTTCCACACAGCATTATCTTTATCAGTTGATAATTTTAAAGTTACAAAATAATGTTTCCAACGCTCATTTGCAGCAAGTTTTTCCACTTCGTCAGTATTATAAACTCTCAATTCAAAATAATACTTTCCTACTCTTCCTGGATCCGACTGGAAGGTGTGGCCAGTAGCTACTCGCTGAGTGAAGCAGCTCTTCAGGGTAGCAGCACGAATCAACGGTCAAGACGATTCATCCTGAAATACAAAAAATAACTAGTTTTAATTAAAACAATAAAGAGCGAAATTTTTTAGACTTAGAAGTCTAAAAAATTTCGCTTTTCGTAGTAATAGATTAAACGACGTAGACGTCGTTTAATCTATTACTACTTTAATTATAGATAATCTATTAGAAAGCTTATAAAACTCTTATGTCCACAAACAAGTATAATTTTAATGGATAAAATCACTCACTAAAACACTAAATATGCTCATGAAAACATTCATGAGCATATTTAGTGTGTGTGTTTGTAATCAATGAAATGATTTAATACATTTGAAAAAATACCTTACCTCAGAATCTGAAGCGGTGATATTCCGCTTTCTTTTTGAGCTGATGTTGCAACAATTTGCTGTCCGTCGCTATCAGACTGTTTCTGAAGCGAATGGGTTTTTGGAAAGCAACGCCTTCTTTTTTTGAGACACTTTTTTGTCTCTCTTCACAGCTTTTTTTTTCGAGCTGCCGCTTATTTTTTCTTTAGTTGCTCGAGATATTGGAGGGGTGGAGTCGTCTTCTTCAACCCAAAAAGGATTATTCGTCGACTGAGCCCTGAAGACAGAATTAAAATGCAATAAATATTTTTGTTATACATTCCTAACAACATGAAACAATAAACATGTTTCGAATATCGAATAGGGAATAATATTTTAACAGTCTAAAAAAATACTTTAAATTACTTAGAAATCGATCTAAGGTCTTGTATTTATTGCTTGTTATACCAATCAAATGAAAATAAGCATTCAAAATGATAGAGTTATATTAATACTAGCTGTTTCCTGCGGTTTCACCTGCATCCCGAAGGAACTACTTCCCGCACCTATGTGTTAATCCGAGTCAACCTCTATGCGCGTGTGTGTGCCAAATTTCGTGAAAATCAGTTCGGCAGTTTTTGCATGAAAGAGTAACAGACGAACAAACTTTCGCATTTATAATATTAGTAGGAATAATTAATAATATGAAATTAAAAATACAGCGCCAGTACATGATTTAAATAAAATATAATACTCACATACTTTTTCTGCAACACTTGTAGTACAACACACCCAACAAAAAATACACTCGCGATACCTCAGTGAAATGCTTTTCAGCACAACGATGACAAAATGTAAGGAATAATCTCAGATGGTTATTTTTATAGACCTAAATTCTAAAGCCATAGTCATAATGTTACTTTCCAAAAATAATTACTTGAAAAATATAATTCAAACTTTATTTGTTAATAGAATTTCATCTCTATTACCGGAGCACTTAAAGTAGATTTTATTTAAATCATTTCTCGTAATGAAATCGCGCTGTGAATGCTTCCGAATACTCTCGTTTAGGAAAGTGCTCTCACAGCATTTTATCCTTATTCGAGTTTTTTAACGCAACTGGAGACGAAAATCTTAAAAGGAATGATATGTCAAATAGCTTTGGTGGAATAGAAAGAAATATATACGAAAACCAATAAAATGAGATCTCCGCTAGTTATTTGCTATGTATACAGAAATGCTGGCTTATTCTGTAGTCTCAAGTCATAAAGGTTGTGATAGATATAGCTATCCTGTTCATTTTAATGTTAATAGAAAGAGATGTCAATGGATTTCAAAGTGATATTCCCTTATGCTACTCTTATTTGATATTACAGAATTAGGTTGCGTGAATATTGAACTTTGGTAAATGAAACAATTTTAATTTTTAAATATATTAATAATAAATCTTCTAATATACTGTAAAATAATAATAAATATTAAAAATATCATAACACATTATTTCTAATATGTTTGGAAATTCAACTAGAAAACTAAAAAAAAACTATTGCAAGATTTTTTTTATTTATTTTATCTTCCCATCATGTCTCAATTAGCCAGGAGGGCGACGAATTGTGGGAAGTTGAATACAAATAAAATGTTATGATGGCTAGTGGTTAAGGCACCCGCCTCTCATGCATGAGGTTGCGGGTTCAAAATCAAGCAATGTGTTTTTTTTTTTTTCAATTCATAATGTTGTACTTTGTAAGTATATTTAAGATAAGCTTTTTTTTTTAGGGCCAGGCCTAGGTAGATTTTAATAAAAATGAAACCAAATAATTTGTGATACATACAAAAATCAAATAAGTTTATTACAGCTTATTACAGTAACTCAATATTTCTAATTTGTTTTAGAGTTCGTAAATATATATTTATGTTATGTTGTAATTACACAATTTTACCTATTTATATTTTTTATTATACAATTTTACCTTTATTTCAAGAGCTTACATTCTAATATTATTACTAATAAAGTAATTACAGACATAAACTAAGATTGCATGTTTTCATGTATTTTACCAATTATATTTTCTAAAGCTAAGTAAGTATTATCATCACATAAATATTTTCTATTACATATTGCACACATTTCTCCGCGCGGCACTCGCAAGGCTTTTCAGGCTGGTTATCACCCTCATAAATTTCAATTTTGATCGTCCTCGATAATGCAGTCATGTTTGGAGCTCTCGTTTTAACATATGAGTATACTTGAACTCGTTTGCGCTTTTGTGGAGTTGATGAGGTTTCCCCCTTTCTCTTTAAATTGAGTTTGGGTGATTTACTTGCAACTGGTGGATCATATGGAATGAAATTAAAAAGGCCTTCAGAGTCCTGAAACATAAATAAAAACAAAAACTAAGTAAACACGTATTATTATAATATTATAATTATTATTAACAAAAATACGTAGAAAAATACTCACCGACATTTTATAAATATGCGTATATCTCGAACGAATACTTTTCAATTAATGCACTCTTAATACAGGAAAATATGGAACTTCGTTCCAAAACTCTAATGACATGTTGCTACATGTAATGGAGCAAAATTAGATTGTTATAAAATAAACTCTATGTGCTCAATACATAGAGATTAATTTGATAATGTGCAGCACAACCATCTTTCTTACCTTATTTAGGAAACGGTGCCACAGCGTCGCGGATACCTGAGATGAAATGTGACAATCCGCATGAAAAAGTACCTTATGGTCATCGGCGCTTAAGCCGTTCAGAAATACAAATCGTACAGTTTACTTAGCTTGTAATAAGCACAATGTCGTAAGTGCCAACGACCATAAGGTACCTTTTCTCGTGGACAGTCACAAATTTTAAAAAGGAAGTTGTACATACTTTTGTACGCCGATAGCCCAGTAGTTTGAACGCTCACCTTCTATGCAAGCGGCAACGTTTCGCAGTAACATGTTGATTATAATAATAATAATATATATATATATATATATATACCTATATACCAAATGCCTAAAACCTAAAAAAACTGAACCCTCATCTCACTCTGCTCAGCAGTTGCGTCTCCAATCATTAGACCAACAAGATCTTCATGAATGAAGTCTACATGAATGTTTAACGCGGACCCAGTTAAACTTATAAGTATTTAAAGTTTACTTGTAAAAGGAAAGGACTTCACACTTCACACACCTTACAAAAACTACTGTGCTAACAGAGGCATGTTGCACTGTTCTCATCGTCATCAACATTCGTTACCTATTCAATTCCTTACGATTTAATAAATCGATACCCCATCGATGCGCTCGAGTCGCTCCGAGCACGCCGCGCTGTCGAACTTGAGACATTTGTTGTTTATATTATATCGTCCCAAGTAGAAAAGATATTTGAGCTTCATTGTTACGAAGGTATCAGTATAACGATGACCCAATGAATGAAATCTCTGTTACAAATCGAGCGAAGTACTGCAGATCATGCAAGTTAGTCAGGTTAGTAGTGTAATATTGGGGCGATCTGCATCGCGAACCGAGCGAATGCGAGGTGAGTGATGCAGAAGCCCCAATATTACCCTACTGCCGACCCCAAATAAATTGGGACAAGGGCAGTAGAATGATGTCTAACAACGGAAAGCTTTATAAGCTTCTGGAAAAATTCCCTCATAGAATGAGAAATTGATCAAGTGTGTTAGTACTTCAACAATTTCGTCGACACAGATTTTAATGATTTTTGTGTTAATTTCGTCGTGCCCTTCAGAATTTGTGTTATTTAAAAGCAGTATTTCCTGTTTCACTTCAGTTATCGACATCGGTGTGTGGAACATAGAGCCAACAGTTACATTATTGCTAGAGTTACCTGTGACGTTCGGCGGCATTGATTTGTTTGTTGAATCGATATAATGGTTATTAAAGGCAGACGCTATTTCTACTGGATTGGTAATAAGTGTGTTGTTATATTTGATGCTGTCTATAGTATGTCTGGAGTTTACATTATTTAGCTCGTCTTTTATAACATTCCACGTAGCTTTGCATTTGTTATCGTTTTTAGCTATGTATTTGATATTTGCGTTTTTCCTGGAATTAAAGATGCATTTTTAAGTAGATTAGCATATTTAAGGTATTTAGTCTTATTAACCGCAGTTTTGTTTTTATAAAATTGGTGGCGCAGTGACCGTTTTGTTTTACAACTTTTTTTTAAGCCCTTGCTTATCCAACTTTGTTTCTTTTTGTTATTTAAATTTACTTTTACTTTTAGTTTAGGGAAACAAAGATTGTAGAGTAGGCAAAACGTTTCATGCAAATGATTGAATACTGAGTTTGCGTTGATAGCCGTGTGTATTTCAGACCAAGAAAGATTACTTAAGCATTCCTTAAACTTGTGGATATTATCTAAACTAAAATCTCTTTTGTATGCATAATATATCGCTTGATTTGGCGTTTTATGTTTAAAAGGAATAGTTAGCATTTGTGCTGTATCATGTTCAGACAAGTGAAGTGGCAAAACTGCACCAGTAGCGTCGTGAATGTTACTCAGAATGTGATCTATACATGACGACTTACGTGTTGGTACATCAATGTGAAATTTCAGATTATAATTGAAGGCTAGATCCTGCAATTGAGTAGTAATATTGCCTTTTTTAAGGGTGTTAATATTCAAATCACCCGCTAAAACTACTTTTATTCTAGATTTATATTGTTAAAGTAAATTATGCATGAGACTATCCAATTTGATTAAGAATTGGTTCGGGTCTGATTGAGGTGTTCTGTATACACAAATTATAATAATTTTTTGATGTGTAAGTTCAATTCCGCAAACTTCGAAAGTGTTTTGCGTGGCGTAGCTTTTTATAAATGACAAGTCTTTGAATAGTAGGTTTTGTTTAGCAAAAATACAGGTACCACCTCTTTGTTTCGGTCTACAATAGTTAGAAGCCATCACATAACCGTGAATTTTAATGTAGCTTTCGTAGTCTCTTTTGATAAAGGTTTCGGAAAGGCATATTATGTCTGGGTCGTTATGTTCTTCTTGTAGTTCTTGTAAAGTTAATTCAAGAATTTCTTTTTTTTTATATGATACTGGCAATATTTTGGTGGAGTATTTTAAGCTTATAGGTTACTGGAGGCGATATTTTGGGCAAGAAAAAGTGTGCTGTTTCGTTTTATCTTAGGAAAATAGTACGGAATAGTTCCTCTTTGAGGTTTTTCTACGGGATGTATACAGTTTAGTGTTTGTGGTGTTGAATTCTTGCGCTGAGAATAAAAAGGAATTGTTCCTTTCTTGGGTTCATTTATATTGACTTTTAATTTCAGGCTTGGTTTGTTACTCGCTAGCTTGTTAATAAGTTCTCTTGGATTCAAATAATTCTCGCTGTAGTCATTATAGTCTATAAGGTAATTAATTTTGTTACATATGCCGTATGTGTTAGTGGTTCCACATTCTAAAAATTTATACTTTTTGTAGTGCTTACACAAGGTTTTGATACGATAGTTAATATTATTTATATCTAAATTATCATTTTTAAACACATTCAAAACAATGATCATGTTATTATAAAACGTATCGAACACAATTTGTAGTTGCGATAAAATAAAATTTAAATTATGATCGTTTTCTCCCACACAAATTACAAGTTTGCCGTTAGGATTTAACTTAGTATGACGACAGTTCATTATTATTTGGTTACTTAAAGCATTAGGTTTTGTTTAAGAGATTATTTTATACCTTTTATGAAAGGTATAAAATAATCTCTTAAACAAAACTGAGTATTTTTTCTTGATTGAATGATAGCTGATGCTAGGCCAACACATTGTTGAGCGCCAAAGATAAGGATTCTATTTGGCAATTCACTTTGTTGTTCTTGAGTACAAGCAGACATTTTTGGGCAGATTTTCACTTTGTTGTTATCATTATAGTGTTTGAGCGCGTCTATCTGTTTCTTGAAAGTTGTAAGTTGTTCCTGTGCGTTTTCCAATTCTTGCTGTAGGCCTGTAATTTTCTGTTGTAGCAACACAATTTTGATGTTTTTGCTATCACTTACATTAGCTGTTTTGCTAGTAAGTGGAGTGGAAGGTGTAGAGAATGTCTGTTGTAGTAGGGACGGTTTTCTTCCTCTAATATCTGCGTTGTTTTCGATGGTGGGAGAATGCAAAGTGTTTTTAACATTTTTATTTCCGAAGTTAGCTTATTTAATTGTTGACGAAGATTTTCTAATATTGTATTTTCTAGCTCATTCTCGGTGCTATCGAGCTTATTTGTAAGTTCTTTTATTGTGTCTTTCATTTGTAAAATTGTTAAAGTTTCAGATATTGTCCCGTCTACGCTTTTCGACAGTTTATTAGGAGTGTTGTACGATTCCGTCGATGTTTCGTATTCGGACAGTATATGAGAGTCTAGTACTTCGGAAATATTAAGTTGTTGGTTGTACAGCTTCAGACTGTCGGTTTTTCTCAGCAGATTTGCATATCTGTTCCGGGGAAGAGCGGCTTGCTTGAGGTTTTTTCCTTGATGTGATGTTAGATACGTAGGTAGCTTGTATTCGCAACTTTTTTATTTTTGATGCATGTCGTACATCTCCATTTTTTACTAGACTCTTGGTCCATAACTCGGTAGGTTTGTTCCGGATATCCAATGCAATTCAATTCATAGCGGTTGTTACATGTTGAACACAATGCTGTTTTTTCTATATCAACAGATTTCTTGCATTTAAAGCAAGTCACTTTCTCTTGCGGTCATTTTTCGTATTCATTTTAGCTGACATTGTATTTTTGTGCGTATTTTCCCTATTTTAGATTGTTTTTTTATGAGTGGTAATAACTTATGACGGGGAAAATGGAGTTTAATAATATGGCAACACACTATTCACGAATTTCTTTTGATGTGCCAAAATGCTATGTTCCAAGTCGGTAGACGGAATGAATGACCATGAACGTAATACATAAATGTCAACCGTGTTGTGCTACTCGCTGATAGATGTCACTATTTCTCTATACTGCAATTATCGACTTTTTTGAATTTTAAATAAAAATAACGAACAGCTGTTGTGACGAAAGACGTGTTTTATCACCACACACCATAAATTGTTTATAATTATGTCTTAAAATTTGGATTTTTACACTGGTATAAGTTATAGCACTGAGTTTATTGAGTTTTTTAGTAAAAATTTACATATATTAGCTGGGGTATAGTTGTACGCGTCAGCCGCGGCGGCCACATGCCCGGAACCATGTTCAAACATTAATGGCATAAAATTATCTATCGAATAAAGCTAATTTCATGGATATTAAAAACATTTTTAACCGACTTCAAAAAGGAGGAGGTTCATAATCATAATCGTTTATTTGCCAAGAAAGTAGGTACATAAAATAAAATGTTTACAAAGTTTTGCGATCCCTGTACAATCTACCCTAATAGGCATGCAAACATTGATAAAAATAATATTTACTAACCAAAAAAGAAAAAACAGTCAGTCAAATTGAAATTGTCAAAAAAATATATATACATATATAATAAAAATCATACAATTTAAAGCTAGCATAATAATATAAGGACATTAAATCAGTGTCATTTAAAAAATCGTTATTTCAATAATAACACTTATCCAGTAATAGGGCAGTCCGTTTTTTTTAACAATATGGATTGGAAGATTTTTTAAGATGTCTGGTATTTTGTTATAATAGGTTGGGGAAAAAGTTTCTTCGCATTTTTTAAGAAAATTCAAAACATTTTTTAATATAGTTTATTTACATTTAACTAAAGTATGTAGGTACCATTTTGTGCGATAACTTTTTGCCATCTTGTAGGTAGGGACATGATCCCATTGCTATAGAAATTTTGGGACTTCTGGTCAAAATACCGCGACAAGTGGTTTTGGCAGTCCTCTCGTGATGTTAACCTGACACTGCCTAAAGAATTCTGAAGAGACCGAAACAGGTGGAAATCTGAAGGTGCAAGGTCAGGACTATACGGCGGATGCATTAACACCTTCCAGCCAAACTCTGTTAATTTTTGCTGAGTGGTTAAAGATGTGTGAGGTCTAGCGTTATCATGATGAAAAACCACACCCCTTCTGTTGATTAATTCCGGCCGCTGTCTCTCAACTTCTTGCTTTAATCTCATCAGTTGTTCGCAGTAGAGTTCAGAATCGATGGTCCTGCCTGGTGGTAACAGCTCATAATGAATAATGCCCTTCCAATCCCACCACACACACAGCATCACCTTGTTGCGAGTTAACCCGGGTTTCGCCACAGTCTGTGAAGCCTGACCGGCCTTTGACCACGACCTTTTTTGCACGTTCTTGTCATACGTGATCCACTTTTCATCACCAGCTATCAGCTTCTTCAAAAATGGTTCGGTTTCATTACGTCGTAATAAAGAATCACAAATGAGTACACGGTTCATTAGGTTTCTTTCAGTGAGCTCGTGAGGTACCCAAATGTCGAGCTTTTTTGTGTACCCAGTTTTTTTCAAATGCGCCAAAACTGTTTTGTGGTCAATTTCCAGTTCTTCAGCTACGTCGTAACTACTGATATGCCGATCTTGCTCCACTTTTTCAAAAATGGCATCCATTTTATCTGTAATAGGGCGACCAGAGCGACGTGCATCTTTGACATCAAAATTTCCGGATTGAAAACGCACCAAATTTGTGCTACTCTCACAGACACTACACTAGGTCCATAAACATCGCAAATTTTTTTCGCGGCTTGCGTTGCATTTTTACCTTTTTTGTAGTAAAATTTTAAAATGTATCGAATTTCTTCATTAGATTCACTCATCTTGACGGTACGAAAAACAAATGAAAATCACACATTTTCCTAATTTGAATTTGGAATTATGTTCTTTAAAATTTAAACTTTCAATGATAACAAAACCAGATACAAATAGTATAGCCAAAGAGATTTTATTACAAGTTCATACATACTATAATGCGAAAAGACTTTTTCCCCAATCTAATATATGGTGGGACTCATGCCAAAAAACACTTTTCTTAAGTAAAGCTGTATTATAACCACCATTTTGTAATAAGTTCCTATATTGGCTTCTAACAGACCCTTTTCTAGTTTCTGACACTGTTAAAAAGTAGTTCTTATTTTGTCTTACAAAAACGGCCACTTCTAAAATATATATAGGTAGAGCCGGAAATGTTAACACTATTAGGGACTTGAACATAGGTACACAACTGTCTGTCATTTTCAGGCCACACATTGCCCTTATACACCGTTTTTGGGCCTTAAATACTTGTTCTCTCATACTACAATTAGGTACTGGTAATTTGGTCCTACTTTACTCCTCTACGTGTAATTATGCTCCTGTTCTGTAAAATGTTTTCGCCTATTCTACGTTAAAAATTTTGCAACAATTAATTAAATTATGAACGCATCCGTTTTTATCCATTTTTTCGTTTTTACCCATATCTCACCAATTTATATCATCCAAAATAGCAAAACATATTATAACTGGAGCAGAGTTTGAATTAGGAAAGCATTAATTTGCTCCAACAGCTTTAACAATGGAGATTACATAGAAACTATATCTAGGAGCAAAGATACCCAACACCATGGGTAATTTTGCTCAGTATTATTTGTCAAAAATAAATTCATAATATCTATTTCCCTATATAAATACTTGTCAAATAAGCTATATATCCATAAAATAATACATTAAGTAAATTGTATAGTTGATTTTCTAAAAATAATCATAATTTTCAACATTTGGAGCAAATATTGGAGCAAAGTAGGACCAAATTACGGTACCCCAGAAAATAATTCCAAATCGCAAAATTGATGCCACCAAACCATGGTAATGTCGTAGTTGTACTCACTTTTTTACTTAAATTGAATAGCACGTATGCAGAAGTGCTTAAGTTCTCAATTCGTGTTTTTTTTTTGTATGTTTGTTACGCGATTACTCAAAGACGGACAAACCGATTACAAAAAAAATTGATTGAATTGTAAGTATACCCTATACTTACAAGGTGGTCCCATATAAATTTTATTAACTTTGCTTGGGTAGTTTTTGAGTTAGCTTCAATAATGCGTATTTTCCCCACTTAGTTTATCTGGATGATGTTTTAATAACTTCCTATCAATGTTATTTACATAGCAGGTAGTAGTATTCGAATTTGTTTGGGGTAGGTACCACAACTAAAAAGTGAAAAATAAAAACTATTTAGCAAAAAATACAACGTGAAAAATAACTTTAATTGCGGAAGTCGGTGCCATAACACGAAACTACATAACTAAAGACACCGACTACCCGAAATTAAAGTTATTTTGGACTTTGTAGTGTTTTGTTTTGGAAGTCGGTTTTATTTTTGGCTAAAAAGTTTTCATTCTGTGTATCTCCCCTCTAAAAAAAAAAACACCCGATACCTTAATCATTATGATCATACGAGTATGCCCAGCCATTACCATGTTAGGGTCAGCTTCTGGTCTAACCTGATGCAGCTGAATACCGGTAGTTATTTTACATGAAGCGATTGCCTATATGAATTCCACAACCCATAAATAACTACCCATTGGTAATACTGATTACCCATTCAATTACACCTCGCAGACCAAAAAAGCTAGATGCAAACGGTCCTTCAATTATGTTCTTAATTTATCAAGCAACACAATATAAAACCGCTTGTGAAATGTGCATCCATGTCCCTAAAATCATGGCAGACCTCGTGTTTTTTATAAGGTTCTTATTATCACTGCATATCACTACATATTATAAAACAAAGCCCCTTCCGCGTCTATCTGTCTGTCTGTATGTTAGCGATGATCTCAAAAACTACTGAACGGATTTTAATGCGGTTTTCATCAATAGATAGTGATTCAACAGGAAGGTTTATACGTATAGTGTTCCGACATCCACGCGGGCGAAGCCGCAGGCAAAAGCTAGTTATTATTACTCATGTGACTTTCTGTAGGTATGGAGGTGTACTCCGAATTTTGTGGACCTTGTCTAGCAACTGCCAACGCTATTAGAAAGGGTAAGCTGGAAATCGGTCAAGATAATATCGCTATGGTCAAGGTAAGTAATTCATACTTTTTTTTTTGGGTGGGTAATTATCAAATAACTTCTCCCGCTCTGGGCGGAGCGAGAGAACGTGTCAGACTTCTACTGACTAAAACCCACCCGTGTTCCTTCAGTTGCCTGTGCCAGGGCAACGGTAACTCTTTTAAACAACCCGTAACCCTGGCAGGCATCGGCCCTAGCAGACCCCAACAGTTAGTGCTGACATCTCTTTGAGGCGCGCGTGGAACACAACGCGACGTCGACCCGGGCCTGGTCCTTACTAGACGGCGAGCTAACCATTACTTTATCCGGCCCGCGCCAGGGCGTCTCCTGCGACGACTAGGGGTGTGAGGGTGCAAAGATTGCCTCTCCATCACGCGTTCCGCCTCCTCCTTCGCGAACATAACTGCTTCGCAGACGGAGGAGACGGCATCCCATGCACTCTAATAACTCACTCATGCCAAGTAATTTGATAGCTGTTGTTAGCAAATCACATCAGTTATCGGCTCAACACGAGGCGATTAGCTGCTCACTGACAAATTCATGTGTCAGCGGGGGTGAGGGGTGTTGCAGCCTCTCAAAACCCGGCTAGCGAAACTCCACAGACGTGATCATTAATTAACAATGATAAAATAAATAAATAAATAAAAAATGATTTTGAAAGCTCATAATTCAATCTGAATAATTTTGATGCAAATTGCTAATCCATTGTTTTATATGTTAGAAATGTTTGTCTGCTCAACACCGTAAATAACGCAATGAATGTTGTTGAACTGTTAAAATGAAACCGATTCCGATTAATAGTGTGCTACGCAATTAGGGTATCAGCTGTAAATTAAATTCTGAGTATAGTTTATACCTATTGTATATTTTATGCTTTTTTCGTTGCCAAACGAAATAGCAATTAATTTAATTTGACGAAGATTCTGGCCACGGTGTTCTAGATTAGCAAGTTTTAGACTATGGTACGTTCCATCGGGTTCCATACAACAAGGGTACTTTGGCTGGGCTGGATAGGATTCAGTCAAAGTGCCTTCGGATCATCTCTGGTTGTATGAAGTCTTCTCCCGTTAACGGATTGCAGGTTGAATGTGCTGAACCGCCCCTGGCCCTAAGACGGCAGTAGCTGGCCTCCAGTTTTCTGGCTAGGCTAATATCTAGATCTTCCCATCCCCTTTTACCAAGATTGAATGAGTTAGATGCCTTAGGCAGAAGCTCAAATTACTGGAAAAACAAATAAATTCTCTTAATTATAAAAGCATTTCGTCAAATTCGTAATTTAGAATGTCCAATAGAACAGAATACCCATTTTAACTTTCCCTATTTTTCACTCGAAAAATTTTCTGACTTTGGTATTTTCAAAAAGTCCTGTTCGACGAATTTGGCCTTCAATGCGGCGGTGGGAGAACGATGGGACCGGGTTTCAAAGGTTTTTTACAGATGCTTCAAAATTTAATGATCTGATCCATTGCGCGTTCTTGTTGCAGTGCCCCGCCGACAATATAGATGCGTTGAAAAGATTCAAGGGCCACAGTGAACCTGCATTCTTATTCATTGTGGTATTTATTTTCCTTTTATAAATTCTGTAGAAACATCCAATACCGTGTACAGATTGGTGAAACGTAACAAAGGGTACACACGTTGCTGTGTTACATTTCACCAATTACCCGGCGTTAGATCAAACTCTACCAAACAGTACTATACTCTATCCACTAGGTTATTCACTTTTTGACAGTTGTCAGTTGGACAATTTCTAGTTGTAACAAGTATCAAATTCGTAAAACACATATTATTCGTTAGTATGAAACTGACAGGTGTCAAAAAGTAAATAACCTAGTGGACAGAGAATATAGGACCTTTTCATTTATAACTTTTGTGACACGGGGCGTGGAAATAGAATAGAAAAAATCAATTTAAAATTTTATGTAAGTAAAACAACTTGATGATAGAATAGGAAAATTCTATTTGGTTTCCAATTAGAAATACCTATAGAAAATGCCAAAAATCCTAGACTGATTTAGATATTCGCCCTTGCGCTGTGTTGGCGGTCTTCTGCCCGTCACCCGTGTTTACAAAACCCAAAAAAAAACGATATTTTCATAAAATCAATTTTGGAGTATTAGTCCTTTAGGCTTAACAAAATAAAGTCTTAGTGCCATAGGTATAAAAAGTACATATATGTACAAATGGGCCCATTTATTTATTTTTTGCTTGGTAATTTTTTATATTTGTCGCTATTTTTCAACATTTTTACAAACACAGATTTACCATGACTTAGACATAGGGATTATATTTAGGGATTATTTTTACATAGGGATTTATGAATTTAAAAAATCTGCAAACAACATAATTGGAAAATAGACCCCTAGATTAGGTAGGTACTATTGAATAATGTCAACCATCCATTTTACGGCAGAGAGGCAAACTGGTTCGAGCATTGTTCGGTCCGAACGCGATGGATTTGTGTCGGATTATGGAAGAAGAGCTAAACAAGTCCGCGTTAGAAGCCGAGGGCATCTCGGTTGTACGACCAATGACCGAGATTGATCAGATGCTGCCTGAAGAAGCGGTACGATTTCGTTTTCTAGTACACTTATGTAACATCACGACAGTAATCCTCGTAGGTTAGACAGCTATGTTCCTATAGTACCTCAGGGCACCCACATTCGGTAGTCATGTTTAGAAAGCTCCAGGTAGCCCGCGAAATTCAATTTTTTTTTACGTTTTCTTGCAATATTCAGGTCAGTATCGTTGTATGTTGATATGAATATGATCCGCGACCGCAACAATATGTATTTATATAATTATAATCATTAAGAGGGCTGTCTCAGAAATATTTTTATGAATTACCTATTAAATTAATATTATTTATTAGTTCGCCTATTGATTAGGTACATTTAAAAAAAAAACATCTTTTCATTTAATATTTAAAAAAAGGTCCCGTGTGAGCGAGAGAGGTAACAAAATGCGACAGCCCTCTTAAAACCATCAATACAACTCTCTTAGTTCATATTACCCGTGATATTACCTTATTGAATTACTAATTTATGAACTTGACATTGTATACGTACTTGACGTTGTAATCGTATAAATAATTCAGTAAATACATATTTGTTACGGTCTCACGTACACCCAAAAACTGAGCTGCAAATCGCAAAAATAAAACATTTCGCGGGCTACTTTAGCGCTTCCACCTTAAGACCCGCCCCCATTACAAAATGGCGGGCGAGCCTATTGACATCAGCCGGACACAAATCCAGACTCCGGGTTGCTACTGAGAAATTCTTCACCGATTCTAGTAGGTATTTATACAGTATGTTAGGTTAAATGAGGGACATATTGAGGGAGGGTATTCAGTATTCGATTCTCGTCCCAAATATGTAAAAAACCTAACCGTAATTTGTGACGTAATTATCCAATCAAAAATTCATGAACACTGAGTGCGCAAGAAGTGAACTTGTAAACAGTAAAATAATTACGCGGCAAAACACGTGCTGATCCTGCCGAAAAGGAAGTCCGTCGTGCGCAAACCCCGCCCCTTTCCTTTGTGTTGTCTATGATGCGCCGAAAGGACACACTCCCGCGCTGCCCGCAGTCTATGCGAGTGCCTCGCTCGCTGTTTCCGCATGTCTAATTGCGCTTCCGCGTATCGCTTACACAACCCCGCTTACTTCGCGATAAATGAGTCCTGTAAACGTGTTATTGAATAAACAAAAATGATGAATATTGGGATATGGTTCGTGCAACACAGCTACTTCAAATATGTACAGTGAAGGCAATGGTAGGATACTGTACTTCTTGAAGAAAGGTACGGGTAAGGTTGTATTTGTAGGATTTTGATGAAACCATCGACTTCAACTTTTTTTTTAGTATTTGGATGTGTAACATATCAACTGTGAGATCCGAAAAAAAAACTTCTTATTTGGCATAACGGCTTTTGGCATAACGGCTTTTGTTCCGTCATTCCTCAATTACTGACCGTTTCGCCTCGATTCGCATTTGATGAACTCTGAACGCATACATAAGTACGGAACAAATGCGACTCGATTCAACGCCAGGCTTAAAACATTTGCAGGACGTAAACACGCTAAACTTTCTGTCGCGTAATATAGGCAGATATGTTGCTACACTAAGCAACGGCATTTTAAAAGACAAATGCTAAGAGCTTCGTAACGTTTTTGAAGGAGAAACTGGAAGAAAACTTAAAACTAGAGGAAGAATACAAAGAAGCAGCAGAGAGGCTGCGAGTGCTGACCCTCGCCGCCCGCAAGAAGAGAGTGAACGAGCGCCTATCGACGCATGTCAAGCGCCTCAACTTCATCTTGTTCTGGCCGCACTGCCACCGGGCGCACTACGACTTGTACGAGAAGTGGGACAATATCAGTGAGCCATTATCGCCATACAAACACAAGAACTTCTCACTAATAGTGCGTTTTACGAAAGAATTCCCTTTACCATTGCTTTTTATTGAAGGAATGATATTTCAATGAAAAGTAATGGTGCCAACGTTACGACGAAGCGAATTCTTTCGTGAAACGCACTTTACTTCTCTTATATCAAGGTAATATAACAATACGTACATGCAACCTATACTTTGACAAGCCAGCTGGCGTGGTTGGTTAAGTTACCACCTTTCATGTCGCAGATCGTGGGTTCGATTCCCATCCAGGGCAAACATTTGTGTGTATGAACATGTCTGTTGTCCTGAGTCTGGGTATAATTATCTATATAAGTATGTATTTACAAAATAAAAGTAGTGTATGTAGTATATCAGTTATCCGGTTTCCATAGTACAAGCTTTGCTTAGTTTGGGATCAGATGACCGTGTGTGAAATGTCCCAGGATATTATTATTATACAGCTTTATTGGTAAAACACCAACAACCTCTTAAGGGGTCATTCATCATTATGAACAACTTTTATTATGGGACCAAACCTGAAATCGCGAAAAAAAAATCTGCTGTTTCATACATTTTGACGAGTTTTGCGAACATAAATGTAGGGAACCGCTGATTTATTTTTCGCGATTTCAGGTTTTACCCCGCAGAATATAAACATGATGTTATTTGTCTAATGCCCATTTTTACAACCATAAGTGTTATTTAAAGGAATCCCTAAATATTAATTACACTATTGGATTTTCATATCTTGGCGCTGTTATGTCTAGCGTTGAAAATCCAACAGTGCATTTTTATTTAGTGATTCATTTAAGTGCCACTGGCTATTTACTACTTCCAGATATATCCGTAGCTGCTAAAGAAACCATGCAAATGGACGAGAACAGTGCGCGGGAAGCTCTCTACATGAGCGACGTGGATCCTAACGAAGCGTGTCTTCACGCGCTGTTCGACGGCGAAGCGCTGATCGTGCTGTTCAAGATGTTAGAAACGGATGCCCGGGACTTTGTTAGTGAGTAACTAGGATTTTGTTATAACTTAATTTTTAAAATAGTGTCCATGGAGTTCCTTGGCCTGTTGTTCTTCATAGAGATGATCTACGTTTTGAAACTAGCTTTTTCCGAGACAGAACAAATGAAATATTTATTCAGAACAAATCTACTATTCAAAATATATAATGTTACAAATAAACATCAGATGGCGTCACTAGTATCTTATTTTGATACCAATTCACACAGAAAAAAAAACAAACAAAATTTTAATCTCCTGCACACCTAACAACTGCATAAAATGATAATGCATGGCACTACCGAAAACTTTTGTAAGCAGGTCTACTGACATTTTAGCTGTTTCCAAATATTTCAAATCTACAATTCCAGTATTGCCACATTCTGGCAATACTGGAATGGATGAAAAATATAAAAAATATAAAAAAAGATAAAAAATCAGCTGATCCCTACATTTTGACGAGTTATGCGAACGTAAATGTAGGGAACATCTGATTTTTTTTCGCGATTTCATGTTTGGTCCCATAGTAAAAATTGTTCATAATGTTGAGTACAGATTTTGTGTATGAATAAATAGGCGTTATATATTTCCTGTCAGTCTACAAAGCCTGCCTTCCTCCATCTCCTCCCAAACAGAACTGATGCGCTACACCTTATATGAGCAGATCCCTATACCCAAGGAGGATGTGCCTCCTGAGAAGCAGTTGCCTCCAATACCCGCCTATGAGCGTTACGCCAGCATTAGCAAGTCTGCGAGGGAAATACGTCGGGAGCGGTACAACGCTAAACTGCAGAAACTGGTGAGGAAAACCTATTAAGCCGAAAGCGCTAGGGTAGCCCGCGAAATTATATTTGTTATTTTCGCGGGCTACCTTAGCGCATTCCCCACCGCCACGACAAATAACCAGAACGACGCGCGCCGTGGTCCCTGCGTGTGCCCTGTCCGCCTTGCCACCAAGATAATATTAGCAAGTTAAGATGTTATGACGGCTATTTGTATTGCCGTCAGTGGTGTTCAGGACACTTAAGGGTTCCTCAAAAAGAAAAAAACGAAACCCTTATAGGATCACTCGTGTGTCACAGCCCATTTGCTCCGAATCTAATGGACCAATTAAGTTGAAACTTGGTACACTTATGAATTTCTGTGACCCAAACACGGACGTGTAACGTAAATAAATGAATTTTAAATATGGGGATCAATTTTGGGGGCAAATAAGAAAAAAAATATTATGCAAACTATACCGTGTGACATCTATATAAATAAAAATCAATTTCCGAATGTATGTACGCGCATCAATTCAGAATGGTTGCACCTATTTGGCTAATTCTCTTTTTGTTGTGTTTGTAATTGTCAGGACAAGGTTTGTATGAAAGAATATGTTTGAAAAGTTGCCGGGAAAATTGGAAAATTCGGGAAAACTGAAAGTGCAATTTCTAAGGGATTGTTTTATGAATTATTGAAATTTTGACATGACAACGTTTGTCGGGTCAGCTAGTATCAAATAAAAGGGCTTACTGTGAGGGTCTCAAATATATTTCTTTGTAATTTGAAAATAAATTATTTTAAAGTTATTTAAGAAAATAAACGAAAATTGACCATTCCCCCTTATCTCCGAAACAACTGATCCAAAAATTTTGAAAAAAAAATACAGAAAATAGTTCTATACCTATAGATTACAGGGAAACTCATAAGAAGTCTATGGTCTGAAAAAAACATGGTAAATCTCTCAATATTGTGCGTACAAACTTACATTTGCAGTTGGAATATATAGGCGAACATGTTTTTCAACTAAAATTTTACGGTTGTTCTTGGGAGAAATTCCTCCCAACTACGGAACCCTTCATTGTGCGTAGTTCGACACGCACTTGGCCGGTTTTTTATTCGTCGGTTGTGTAGCCGACTGGTGGCGACCAAAATGAAGGTTAAGAAACACTTTTGAATTAGGTGTCTTGAACTATTGCTAAAAACCCTAACTTGCAACCTAAAACGGGATCATTTTTAGGTTATTGCCTTCCAAAAACCGATATCTTAGGCAAAACTAATCTAAAGAGCAATATTTTTACACTGTTGAGACAAAGCCCCACCGTCATGAAAATGACGTCTTTTTACAGCCGTTTCATGACAGCAACGCTTTCATAGGAAACGAAATAAGTAGATATCATTAAAAAAAATAGGTAGTAGATGTCATGTAGTGACGCATGACATACCTACACCAAGGTCTGCTTCTCATACAGCAAGAGGAAAAAGAAGAGGCAGAACGTTTAGCAGCTGAGCAAGCACGCTTAGCACGTGAGGCTGCAGAGGAAGAAGAAAGGCTCGAGAAGATTCGCCAGGAGGAAGAGAGGATGGCCAGGATAGCTGCTGGAGTAAGACCACAGTCTAAAAATCATACAGTCGTCCAACGAAGACGTCTAGACAGGGCAATCGTGCGGGGTGTGAGGGGCGAGACGCGGGTAAGCCGATCCCGAACTGCGATTTTTATACTGTGGTAAGACATTCTTCTTTATAAACCCCTTTGTCCGAGCCAACAAAAGGGGCCGCATTCATTAACATCATCATTCTCCTGCCCATAAGCTATTTTTTTTTCATACTTCTCTAATAGTCGTCATTTCGGTAGGCAGTCCTTTCTAGCACCTTGCACAGACAGTTCATCCATCGTTTCTTTTGTTCTTCCCCTTCTCATAAGAGAAATTTCTGAAAATTTCTTCATTCTTCCACCAGTGTGACAGTGTGAGGGAGAGATAGATCTATACAGGATAAATACCATCTTCCCTCGCAACAATCATGGTTGGTGGTGTGTTCAGACTCGCCAATATATTTTGGCCGTAGTGTATCGGGTTAGCTTTATTTTATGCGATTGATTTCTTGTACTAACGTAGGTACAGTGGACCGCACGTCAATGGTAACACGTAGTACAGAGTTTCATTAGAATGCGAGGCCAGCTCAAGTCAGTAGTAACACGTAGTATCTATGGAGTTTCATTAGAATACGAGGCCAGCTCAAGTCAGTGGTAATACGTAGTACCTATGGAGTTTCATTAGAATACGAGGCCAGCTCAAGTCAGTGGTAACACGTAGTACCTATGGAGTTTCATTAGAATGCGAGACCAGCTCACGTCAGTGGTAACACGTAGTACCTATGGAGTTTCATTAGAATGCGAGACCAGCTCACGTCAGTGGTAACACGTAGTACCTATGGAGTTTCATTAGAATACGAGGCCAGCTCAAGTCAGTGGTAACACGTAGTACCTATGGAGTTTCATTAGAATGCGAGACCAGCTCACGTCAGTGGTAACACGTAGTACCTATGGAGTTTCATTAGAATGCGAGACCAGCTCACGTCAGTGGTAACACGTAGTACCTATGGAGTTTCATTAGAATACGAGGCCAGCTCAAGTCAGTGGTAACACGTAGTACCTATGGAGTTTCATTAGAATGCGAGACCAGCTCACGTCAGTGGTAACACGTAGTACCTATGGAGTTTCATTAGAATGCGAGACCAGCTCACGTCAGTGGTAACACGTAGTACGTATGGAGTTTCATTAGATTGCGAGGCCAGCTCAATTCAGTGGTAACACGTAGTACCTATGGAGTTTCATTAGAATGCGAGGCCAGCTCAATTCAGTGGTAACACGTAGTACCTATGGAGTTTCATTAGAATGAGAGACCAGCTCACGTCAGTGGTAACACGTAGTACCTATGGAGTTTCATTAGAATGCGAGGCCAGCTCACGTCAGTGATAACACGTAGTACGGAGTTTTATTAGAATGCGAGGCCAGCTTACACTGGTTTTATTACTACAGTCGAGTGGCCTACTGTACCATATATTTGGGCTAGTGGTTTTTCACGCACTTTAGATTAGAGTTCTAGGGACGGCCATCAATTTCGGTCCTTCGTCTAAAACGCCTGCTTGTAATTTTAGTATATGTACCCTTAATTCTTTAGGTCATAGCATCGCAGTACTTTCGACTTTTCCAGTGCCTGTCTTGGCCTTGGAATGTAAAAAAGTCACATCATCATTTTCCTACCCCTAACCCATTTATTTGGGGTCGGTGCAATATGTCTCTAATAGCCGTCATCTCGGTAGTCACTTCTTTTCTAGCCATATCGTCTTTTACACAGTCCATCCATCATTTTTGTTTGTTCTATTTTCGTTTTTAGTGTAAAAAAATAAAGTTAAGTAATATTTAAAATGTTCCAGTTACCAGCAGATCCAGCACCAGCCACGGAACCGGTACCGGAAGCGGAAGCGGTAGAAGGAGAACAGAAGAAAGGAGAACAGAAGGAAGGTGAAGAAGGAGACTTGACAGAAGGCGGGGGGACCGAGGTCTCCGAAGCGCCCACGCTTACGACGATGGGAGAGGTGCGTAACTATTAGTATTGTTTAAATACCTACCAAATGCATGATTGTGTATTTATTCATATAAAGGTTTATTTACACATATAGATGGTCAAGAAGAAAAGAACAGATAAATACTCACATAGGTTAGGTATGCTTATTTCTACAGAAATCTCTTGACTAAATGCTCTTATTTACGTGACTCTCCTAAGACGTAGATATACGTATATTAAGAACAGAATAAGTTCTTTTAAAAAATCAATCATCTCTAATTCAACATAAATGTTTTCCAAATGCTTTGGTGGATCGTTGGTTGTTATGTATTGAAGCCAATGGTAATTATTTCGCCACGAATAAATAATTTTTGAATAAAGTATTTTGTCTTTTTAATTATCTGTTTAAATCGGCAATTTTCAAACACAACTGAAAAGAGAAAACCAAGCATTATAATCTATTCAATTTTGTTATCGCAGGCGGGGACAAACAAAAATTACACCATATTTCAGGTTATTGGTTTGTCCCCGCCTGCGATACCAAAATTCAATAGAATATAATGCTTGTTTTTCTCTTTTCAGTTATGTGTTTGTGCAGTCGGGTTTTTTTGGCTTTTTCAATATTTTTTTGAAGCTTACACTTGCAAATAATAATAATTAATAATTTAACATCGTTTGCATTCCTATTTTCTACATTTTTGTAATATTTCTTCAGAAATAAATAGTGAATAGAAGTCTGATAAGACCACAAATTGTTACTGTGCAAGAGTCATTTCCTTTCTTTTTGTCTAGGATAAAAAGCCAGTATCACTGAGATCTTAAGGTCCCTACGTACACATTTACGGTCCGCCGGCAGGCGGTCTTATTTTTATGGTTCCGTAGTCAACAAGGAACCCTTATAGTTTCTATCCGTCCGTCCGCAGCTTAGCTCAGAGATTCTTAGTACTAGAAAGCGAAAGCCATAATTTGGCATGGATATAAATATTAATCACGTCGACAAACTGATAACATAAAATCATGAAAAAGAAAATAGGGGGTACCTCCTGTACACGTAAAGTGGGGATGTTTTTTTTTCTCGTCTGTCGCATGGAGTGGGGTATCGCTGGATAGGCCAATCAAAAATAGTACAGTAGTACTATTCTGTACAAATCTCACCGTGAAAACTTAGGTGAAGTGAGCGCGGAGTGAGCTGTCAATAGTGTCAACCCCATAGCACCAGGTGGAATGACAGCTCACTTCAAGCTCACTTCACCTAAGTATTCACGGTGAGATTTTTACGGAATAGACCGGCTGGTCTGTGTAAACATTTTTCGATTCAGGGATCCGTTTAAAATTCAGCTTTCAAATTGCTAATTTTTAACCGACTTCATAAAGGAGGAGGTTCTCAATTCGTCTGATTTTTTTGTATGTTTTTACGCGAAGTAATCGCGTAACATTTGCAACCGCGAATTACATTTTGATCAACGTGCAACCTAATACTGACTTGCAAATTGTAAAAAGAACGTAAGAAAATTTAAATTTCGCGAGCTACCCAGACGCCTCCCCCTTAATCTATGCGGGTGACGTTTTAATAACTTCCGTATCACTGTTTTGCGTTTTGCGATTTCAGGTTTGGTCCCATAGTAAAAGTTGTTCACAATGACCCCTTAAGAGGTTGTTGGTGTTTTACAAATAACCCTGTAAACTACTGCCGTGAATTTTTTCACATATCCAAAAGCAACCATTTAGCTGGCAGGGGGGCGAGGACACTTGACTAACAAAAAACTTTTTAGGAAATAATAAAACCGACTTCCAAATCAAAACACTACAAAGTGAAAAATAACTTTAATTTCGAGGGTCGGTGGCAAAAAACGAAAATACAAAACCAAAGATACCGACTACCGAAATTAAAGTTATTTTTCACTTTTTAGTGAAAACTCCACGACCTCATTCCGCCGGCCCCCTTCTACCATCGGACATCTAGGCGCACTGCCAGTTACCATCCCTACCTAGTTGCTATTTCACTAATTCGCACTAAGCGCTTCCAAATGTCTTTTTCACAGCAAAAGAGTGGAACTCACTACCTGCGTCTGTGTTTCCGAGCGCATACAACCCTAATATCTTCAAAGTGAGACCCATCTTAAATAAAATAAAAATAAATAAAAAAATGCTTTATAGAATACTGTTAATACCTAATTATACTTAATGAATAGGTAGGGGAGACCGGGGCTTCAATTAACAGAGGTAAGTATTAACAAGCGAATATCTATGAAACTATAAACAGCACAGCACTAGCGATTGTCGGAAATCGTCCCCACGACAGTGCTGTATAGGTTGAGTTTCGATAATATAGCGCAGTACGCCGTGGGAGCGAGTTGTGTGATGTGTGTCTATTTTGGCCAGCTAACGAACTTTTTTCACTTTACGATTTTTTGATTTACGTGTTGAATATTTGATTTTGTCGTAATATTTTTTTGTTTAATAGTGGCTCGTTTTATTCTTAATAATGCTACATAACTTTACTAACGCTAATGTAAACTATTTCGTAAGTATATATATTTTTTTCGAAAAAGTATCCATGGGGCTAAAATTAACAAAACATACGGGGCAAGTATTAACATGTTAATTCTTACCCCGTATGTGGGGTTAGTATTAACAGTATATAATTATAATGTGTCTGTGGTAAGAGAACAAACACTTATTGAACCAGTGGCTACACCTACAGGCTTCCAAAAAGAAAATGGTGCAAATTCATCCAATCAAAATGTACTTTTTTTCTGAGGTACGATCGTAAATACATGTTATACAAATACAATCCGTACGACCTTTCCAAAAGTTCAGCCACGGGTTCAATTGAATCGTGACCGCACAAGAAAATCTGCCATACTCACCGAGACACCGGCAAAACAAGCGCCAGAAGAGGAAGAAAATAATAGAAATTAAAAAAGAAAAATAAACCACAGAATAAAGACGATAGAAAAGAACAGCAAGGTAAAGATAATGGTAAAGGAAAGGATACAGGACAGGGCAAAGGAAAAATAACTGAAAAGGAGAAACTAAAGGGAACATCACAAGTGGAAAAGGCAAATACGAAAGAAAGCAGCGACAGTTCAGAAGATGAATATTTCTGTATAGTATGTGGTGTCTCGTACAATGAAGACACATCTAGTGCAGACTGGGTGCAATTCATCTTGTGCAAGCAGTGGGTCCAGTCCGAATGTATCAAAGTCGACACTCTTTCATACATTTGCCAAAATTGTGATTCACACAATGAATATGAATAAAAATGCAACTGTATATAATACCTATATGAAAATGATTCTTAGTAGAAAATAATTATGACACTTAAAAGACTGTTAAGTTAATATAACAGTAAAAGTAGTTTTTAATTAGACATTATTTAAGGATTTGTTGATTTTTGTTCTTCTACAAAGAGGTTTTGTTGGAGTTTTTATTTCTATACCTACTTACTATATTGCTGAAATATTGTTGTTTATCAAAGTATTATAACTTTTAAGACTACTGTTTATTGTTCCACTAAGCAAAAAATGTGATTATTGAAAACTGACGTTTTCTTCAATAACATAACAGTAAAAGTAACTGTTACTATGAAATTTTATTAATTTTTTATTTAATAATTCAGAGATTTGTTGGTTTTTGTTATTTCTATAAAGTAGTTTTGTTTGGGTTTCCGTTTCATTTATTTATATATATATTGACAAAACATTCTTGCGTGGACAGTGCTATAATTGTTGATCGTGTAGCTTAATAAAAAAATATCAGTCTTGTTTTTGGTTTTCTTTAATTATAGAAGAAAATACCAAGAATGTTAATTGTTGCCCCTTTTGTTAATACTTACCTCGAAACCGTTAATTCTAGCCCCGATCGCGGGGTAAGTATTAACTTCTGACTTTTCTGAGTAAAATCAACTTTTTGAAAAAAGTACCAATTTCTTATCAAATTAAAACTAACGATATGGTTACTGAATAGTTTGAACATCATTTGACACAAAAATCATATCAAAATGTTTAGGCGTTTTGAAGCTACAACTGAAAATATAAATTTTGTTAATTCGCGCCCCGGTCTCCCCTACTGTTAGACATTTCCCGTCGGCGGATTTTTTCCGCCAGACGCTTTAAAGCTCGCAAAAAATACGTCATCTGACTAGTACTATGAATAGCTATATTCGGTGCAGAGGGACACCAGAGCGTTCTATCCATTTTCATCGTGTAGGTATGGCACTTTTTTCGCGGTGAGTGCTAACGCGTGCCCGTGTTCCCGCCACAAGCGGCAGAGGAGGACACCGTGGAGTTTTAGTGGGTTGGAGTCCCACATAACTGCACTATCTCCCCGTGGTAGTGCAGTATGCATGAGCATTTCTCCAGGAAAAAAAAAAAAGGTATGGCACTTTTGTATGGAACAGCAGATTTTTATTTAAACCTACAAAAAAATTCAAGGCCGGCGAGGGTGGAGAAGAGGTTCCATCGGAAGAAGTTGCGGCGGAAATGGTTGAACAAGAGGAGGAGGTGTTCAATTCTGACGTCGAGGTGGAGGGCGAAGACTTCATCCCTGCTGGAGGCCTGTTCGTGCCCGGGCTGTACTCGCCACCCAACGAGCTGGCCAAGGCCTGTGGACTCGCTTTGTTCTTCCCCAAGGTACATTTTTACACAAATAGAGCACCCGATGGTATTTCTCCTGCAATACAAACTTTTATGCCCTATTTCACCTTTTTTGGGTACCGTACCTCAAAAGGAAAAAACGGAACCCTAAAAGGATCACTTCGTTGTCTGTCTGTCTGTCAGTCTGTCAAGACCCTTTTTCTCAGGAACGTGTAGACATATCAAGTTGAAATTAATATCAAATACCTGGCTACGGTCCCTTAGAGCTCTAAAAAAATCAAGCTTCAAAGTCAACGCAATAAAAGAAAACGGTCATTTTATGCGCCATCTTTTGATATTCGCAAATAAATCAAAACCTAGTAGGTACTTCCCGTTGACAAGAAGCAAGGTCTCACAGCACAAGTAAAGGAAAAGGTTCGAAAATTGTTAATTTGTAGTTTCGAAGTTTTTTTGCCATTGCAAACTAACATTTACAGTCTGAGAATTGACTGTAACGTAACAACATGAGAACATGTTTTTTACGAGTTTACGAGTAATAGTTGACCAACTTATAAAATGTACTTGGAATAGTAAAAAAACTGTACAAATTCCATTGAAAAATTACTTATTCAACTACAATGTTAAGTTTGTTTGGGATATATTCATCCCAATTACGGCACCCTTCAATATGAATGGTCCGACACGTAGTTGGCCGGTTGAAATTTTGCACAAGATTTCCTTTATTTATACCGAAAGTGAGCACTAAAGATTTTCCTAAAGGGCTTAAATGAAAGTAATTTAATTTGCAGCAAGTGAAGGATTTTGCAGAAACCATAGAGACTGAGTTCCTGCCGCCTCATATACTCATCATATTCCCCATAGAGAGGCGATATGACGTCATGGAAGTCGTCAAAAATTATTCGTCCGAGATCTTAAACGTGAGTTTTTGCTTTAATGGTTTGGTAACACTAAACGAAAGAAAGAAACCGTGCCGTAAACTATTTAAGTAACTAGCAGCGCCCCGCGGTTTCACCCGCGTAAGTCTCAAACCCGTAGGAATATGGGGTAAAAAGTATCCTATGTGGTAATCCAGGTTATAAACTATCTTTGTGCCAAATTTCATCAAAATCAGTTAAGTAGTTATTGCGTGAAAGAGTAACAAACATCCATCCAAACTTTCGCATTTATAATATTTTTAGAATAGTAGTAAGGATATTAAGTAGGATTATTAATTCGGTTGTACGTTGTTTTATAGCTAAATTGCATACTTCACTATATTGTTCGCAGCGCTAATTTAGCCTGAGGTAAATAATATGTTAACATATTATTAGGGCATTTAGTTTAGGGCAATACTTAGATTGTTCAAGAGTGTTTCAACATCCAGACAAACCTATTCAGGTTATTGTGATGTTTCTGTTTACGTTTTGTTTATTCTCTAATTTACCTAATAACAAATAAAAATAACATAAAACATACTTGGTTTTACAGATGGGTATCTTCGTTGGCGAGGACCCGTACAAGGCGGAACATATCGCGTACACCGTCAAACAATACGACAAAATTATACGACCGAGGAGATAGTATGTTCACGTAACATTAGTTCATAACATCACAAGTTCACAACTGTACTTATACATAGGTACCTACGAGTACAGTTGTGAACTTGAAACACCTTACATAAAATGTTTACAGCAAGCGCCCACATTTTGACAGATTAAGTCCCATGTGATATCGGTTAGTCAGTTAGTCAGTCCAGTCATTGAAGGCAAAAGGGGGCTTTAGTAGGACTGTAGGCCTTAAAAAAAAACCTGATCAAAAATCGTTTGCAATAAATTTGCAGGAAATTTTATGCTCTATAACCATTGTAATGACCATTTCTAACCTAGATGACACTGGAGGGAATATATTCTCGAGAAATCTGGTTTTTGGTACCATTTTGACAATATGGTGGTGCGACCGGCGGCGGCGGTCGCTCAAGAGTCAAGATCACAAATTCGGAATATTAATTATGACACCAAACTGTAACACTCTGCCAAATTAGAACTCTCCTTGACCTTTTGTAAGTCAAAACCTACCCAGTGACTGGACTATAGTCAATTGCCATCAATTGGCTACAAATCTTGACTCCAGGCTACTACTGAAAAAAAACTCAATAGGGCTTAGATTGACTCAGGAACTCAGGATACGACGTACAGTGAGTAGAAGCAAGATAGCACATATCGCGGGACTCCTGCAGTGTTTTACACAATGCGTTGCTATGGTAACGCAGCGCAGCATATTTTGACTATGTATATTAATTATTATAATCTGAAGAGCCCGTTCTACGAGTAGAATGCTACAAGAATATTTTGGCGCCTGAATGTTACTGACAGGCCAGGAGTGCGTTGTTGGTAAACATTTAATTTTGTGGAATTGTCACAGAAATTGTACTGATAAAAGAAGATGCACCGTTTATTCCGACAAATGTTATTGTAGCATTGCACTTAGTTTAATTTACAAAACTGTATGCGCACGTACAGTTTTGTTGTATGGTTGTACAGAAGCGAAGATGTGCAAAAATCGACCAATCACAGACAAAACGAGAGACGCGCTATGGATTTCAACCAATGTGATTAGTCGATTCCTGCACGTGACGTGTTCTCTCCGCTTCGTCGTCTAAAAATCTTACTTGTCTCCAGTTACGACCGTCTAGCCATCATGGTGTCCCGTAAACGAAGCTTGCCTCTCCTACAACTGGCTGGCTGTAACCCCTCTTACATCAGCTCTGACATCGTCGCCGGCGAGAGGGAGTGCCTGGCCATGTTCCCGGTGGGGTACGGCGATGACTACGTTGAAGAAGAGAGTATTAAGGAAGAGGAAGAGGTAGTGAGCCCTTCTTTTGTTTTCTGGAGTGAAACCTTCCAAAGGCGTCCGGCCTTGGGAATAAGGCCGAGGAGTGTGGGATTTTTACTTTACTACTCGTAAACTCCAACCCATCCCGGTGGTCACCATCAGCACAAGGAGGCCGCTCCCTTGCGGCACCAGTTAGGACATTCCTGGGTACTCTCTCCTTAAAATAACGCTTGCGTTCTCCGAATCGGTAGGCAGAGATGTCTATGTAAACAGTTGGTACTAAAACCCCAAGTGAGATCTTTACTTCGGGTCTAGGCTGATTAGTTAATAAACTGTTCACGTTTAGGACTGTTCTATATAATTTATATTTCAAAAACCAACGCGCCTATATTAACCGAGGGGGCCCGTCTCGCTGACGTCTCCCTAGAACAAACTCTAAACGCCTTCGATCAGTGACCGTTCGAAGGTCATAGAAACTGCCAGTTAGATGTAAGGTTGCCCATTGAATGAAACCTCTATAGCAACTATTACAGCCACTATTAAGTCCCATGAACTCCTATGTAATCGGGAGTGAGCCTATTGCCATAAGTTAGGCTGTCACTTATCGTAGGATACCGTAGAAAACCGAAAAGTAAAAATAAATAAACCGGTCAAGAGCGAGTCGGGCTCGCGCACGGAGGGTTCTGTACTATCATAATTATATTTTAAAAAACTGTGCTATTTAGAGACATTGTTTTATTTTTCCTGTAATCTTTACATAAACTTCTGTCACACAGAATAATTCCAGATTTTTCTCTAAGCAAACTTCGGAGATAAGGATGGGAACGGTATTTTTTTTTTACATTTTTCATCAAAAGTCAAAAACTACGCGGCCTAAAACAAAAAAAAAAAAATGTTTGAGAATGATGTGCAAGCGCTCTTTCATATAAATACCTCACATGCCCTAGTAGCCCTACTTCAAATTTTTAAGACACCCTTTCAGTCCCTGTTGCAAATATATATATATTTTATTATTACTATTGCAAATATATATATATTATATTATTACGTTTGCCCAACTGTTTTGCAAATAAGAAAGAAATAACTTTCTTATTTGCAAAACAGTTGGGCAAACGTCATCTAAAACTATTCCTTTCAAGTTGATAGCATTAGTGGTTCTTGAGATATCCAGCTGTAACAGACAGACAGACTGAGTCGCACCATAAGGGTTCCTTTTTACCATTTTGGTACGGAACCCTAAAAATGTACATAAATTATTTGTATTTTCAGGTTGTTGAGCTGCCCCAGAAAACGGTGGAAGAGGTATTAAACATTTATTAATTATTAATTTTATTAAACACTGCCTTTAACCACCTAGAACAATAAAGAAACATTGTTTTGTTCATTATAAAAAGACTACTACAATCTAAATTAAAGTTAAATAACCAGTTAATTAGGACAGTGGCCCCATACAGTGTGTTGGCGAACTGTCAGTTTTTTTTTCAGTGATTTAGTTACGAGTATAGTTTCTATATAGAACTCACATGTGCCTTCTTACAGGGGGCGTATCTACTCTGTAAAGCACGTAATACACACGCCTGTAAAACTACGGTTTTGTAGAAGAGCGGTGACCGCCACTTACCGCAGTAACGGCCATCTTGAAAATGATGGCAGCGGAGTTAGACTTTACGGTGTCAAAAAACGGTCTCTAGGAAAACTGGGGCGGCAGTCTCGACACTCGTAACGATAGCTTTACGACTGAAATCGTTCGCTAAGTCCTAATGGGGTACCTAGACGGGCAAAATGGTAATAGTTAGTTTTTTTCAAAGACAATTAGGCTGCGTTCAGACGACAAAGTGAGTTTAGACGCGGGAGCTGACGTCCATGTATACGGATGGCGTTAGAGACGAAATGAAACCATGTAATGCTGTCTATATACTGAGCCTTTATTGAATTGAATACACGATTATATACTGGTACATTATAATATGATGTCACCCTTACACATGCATGGACGTCAGCACCCGCGTCTAAACTCACTACGCCCACTACGCACACACCATGGCCATGTTGTGTGCGTAGTGGGCGCGTGTCGTCTGAACGCAGCCTTATTGGCCACTTTAAATTAACCATGAATATATATATACTGAGCCTTTATTGAATTGAATACACGATTATATACTGGTACATTATAATATGATGTCACCCTTACATGTCCCTCACTATAAAAAATAAAATAAAAGTACAATTTTATTTTATTTGATCTTGCCATCAAATAGTTTTTCAACGACTTACATTAGTTAATATGATAATACAACTGGTATTTTAATATGATAATGTCATATATTATCTTACTACATTAACTCAAATATCTTATTATCTAAACATAAACATTCATCATGAATAAGTATTACTTATGCCTACCGTTAGATGTACTCACCTACTATGCATGACTTGGCGTACCTATATGTTATCTACACTATATTTAATATATTGTTATTGGTTACAAACTGTATCTTATAAAAAAAAATATTTCCTGAAAGTCAAATTAAATTTCAAAAGCTTTACCTATTGTTATTACAATTATTTATTACATTTTATCAACCATGCATGCCTACAATGTTTTTTTTTTTTTTTAACACTTGGTTACATTAGTACAGTACTAGGTATGTGTTTATAGCTATACATGCGTCATGTGTTTACAAAATGCTGTAGGTAATCGGTTTCTCTATATGGATTCGAATAGCTGACACCTACGGCGTTGACTGCCGACTTTTGAACTATATTTAATTTTATAATATTATAACTGTTATTATGCATTACAAGAAGTGTAATAAGTACTTGAAGTTCAGCTATGAATAGAATGGTTTAGTTCGATTTTTGTGCACTAAATCTCTTTTCCCATTTATGTCTACTTCAATATTCGGCGACACGTCTCGTATGACCTTATAAGGTCCAGAATATAGGCTTTGAAGCTTATTACCTGTCTCATTTTTAATTAAAACTTGATTTCCTTTTTCATATCGCACTGGATTGGTATACAAATCGTATTTACTTTTTCTAGTTATTTTATCGTCGATTAAGTTCTTTCGAGCTTCAGTCTGCGAAACTTGCAACCGATATTTGAGTTCTAAGGGGTAATTCTCGTGATTGTATAATGGTTCTACGTACTTGGTTAAGTTACTAGGCAGGGTACATTTCTTCCCATATACGAGTTCAAATGGAGTGTATTTAGTAGAAGAATGTACAGTCGTATTATAAGCGAAACTCCAGTAGGGCAACCACTCACTCCATGTTTCCGGTTTACCTTCTGTTTGTATTCTTAAGTAGGCTGATAAATTTTTATGCGAATTCTCCAGTGCTCCTATACTCTGATGATGGTACGCAGTTGAGTTCAATTTACTTATGTTTAATAACGTACATACCTGTTTTAGTGTCTCTGCCATAAACTCTGCACCTCTGTCCGTCGCTATTTCCTTGGGTATGCCGTGCTGGAGTATGAAATTGTTTACAAGCGCTTGCGCCACTTCTGCTGACGTTTTAGAAACAAGGGGATACGCACACACATACTTAGACAGTTCGCATTGTAGTGTTAATATATAGGTATAATTGTGATTATCCCGATCTAAGGGCCCTACTAAGTCCAAAAAAATTTTATCGAACGCTGTTTGCGCAGTTGAAGTTATCACCATGGGCTCTTTTATTTGCTTTGTATATTTTTGTTTTTGGCATTTTGGACACTTTTCCACAAGATTTTTAATATCATTTTCTAGTCCTGGCCAAAAATAATATCTTTTAATACTATTCAACATTCGCCTAACACCTGCATGTCCGCTTGTAGGCAACAGATGAAAATCGTTTAGTATTATTTTTCTATCATTTTTATTCTCTATCCTCTGTACTTCCGTTAAGATTAATAGCTTAATTCCTTTCCAGTAGGCATTATCTTTTATCTCCCTCACTAGTGCTTCCAAAAATATTCTATTATCGTTATTTTTTAGGAAAAATATTTCAGTTAAGTTCAACTTGTTACAAAAATCGCTTAGCTCTCTCACGAATTCGGCTCGTGTTAACAGCTTGTGGGCCGCGGGATTAATTAAAATTGACATTTCCGAGGGACTATAACTTAAAATATTACTTTCATAGCTAATTTTGTTCTGACTTCGTAATTTATGTAGGTTTTTATTATTTGTAAATCTTAATTCAACAGCGCTTCTAGGCTTTACATGTGTTTCCACGATTTTTAAATCGGCAGATGCGTTGTTGTCTGCAACACTCGCATCAACTGCTGGAGCCGAGTCAAGTTTTGCGCGTTTTTGGGCACGAGTCATTACAGATATAAATTCTGTCATTTCTTTAAGGTCGCTAGATGAAATGGATAGCCGAGACAAAGCGTCTGCTGCTGCATTTTCCTTTCCTTTTACATATTCTACAACGTAATCATATTCTTCGAGAACTAATCTAAACTTTAGTAGCCTGCTAGATGGGTCCTTCATGTTAAACAAATATAATAATGGTTTATGATCTGTTTTTATCTTAAATTTCCGGTCGTATAGATAAGGCCTAAAATATTTTACGGACCAGACGATAGCTAGCAATTCTTTTTCGATGGTGGGGTACATCTTTTCAGCTTTATTCAAGGTACGGCTCGCATAAGCGACGGGCCTACCATCTGCATTGCTCAATATTGCGCCAATTGCATATCCGGATGCGTCTGTTTGTAAAATAAATGTATTTGTGTCTGAAAAATTAGGATACTGTAAAACAGGGTGTGAAATAATGCTTTGTTTCAATGTTTCGAAGGACTTTTGACAACTGTCGTCCCAGTTAAACGGTACATCTTTTCTACATAACATATTAAGTGGATAAGCCTTTTCCGCAAAGTTTGGGATGAACTTCCGGTAGTAATTTACGAAGGCGACAAATCTTTTTACATCATCTACTTTTCCTGGTATTGGATAGTTTTTGACCACTTTAATTTTTTCCGGATCCGGTATTACACCCGCGGCCGAAACTACATGCCCTAAATATAGTAATTCTTTCTTTAAGAAGTCACATTTTAAAGGATTTAGTTTTAGATTGACCTTCCTTAATCTATCAAAAATGTCTTGTAAATTTTTAACATGCGTCTCTAAATTTTGGCTATAACAGATTAGGTCATCTTGGTAGACTAAACATTTTTCGTATGTTAAACCCGACATTGCCATGGTCATCATTCGGGAGAATGAACTCGGACTGGTTTTGAGTCCCATTGGCATACGAGCCATTTGATACTGTCCAGAGGCGAATGCGGTGTATTTTCGACTGTCTTTACCTAATTCTACATTGTAATAGCCTTGATTTAGATCTAAATGACTAAAATACATGCATCCCGATAATGAGTCTAAGATCTCTGTTATATTTGGTAGAGGAAATATATCATTTTGTATAGCATTATTTAATTTTCGGTAAGCGATTACTAAACGCCACTTTTTCTCGCCACTAGAATCTATTTTCTTTGGAACGAGGAGAACGGGGCTAGACCATTCGCTGTTGCATTTTTCGATTATTCCCTGCTTCAGCATATTCTCAATTTGTTTATTAACTTCTAATTTATGAGAGTGTGGTAGCCTATACGGTTTAGTATAGACTGGTGCTGTGTTAGGTCTCAAGTTGATGGTATGTTTGTATATATTTGTCGTAGTCAATGTATCACCGGGAAGATAAAATATGTCCGCATATTTAGCACATATGTTTTCAATGGAGACTTGCTCTTCCTTGTTCAGGTGCTTAAGATTCAGCATCGAAAATAGTTTTTGTACGCGCTCTGCATTCAATTTTGAGCTCTCGAACGTACACACGTCGTAGTTTTTAGCCTCATGTATAATCGGCATTATGTCCTTTAAAGTAAAATCTGTTTCGGTAGTATTTAGGATGCGAATGGGTATTTTACCTTCCCGGGGCGTCGCCAATGAGCTGGCTATAAAGACTCCCTTACATAGTTCGCTTGCAAAAACAATACAATCTTCTGTCATTGACGTGGTTAGATAATGGACTGATTCTGATCTCGCGGGCAAATTAAATATATTACTTTCTCTGACTAATCGAAAACATACTTTACAATTGTTGTTCCAAAGCGTCAAATTATTATTTTGAAAATTTAGAATGGCTTTGTATTTGTTTAAGAAGTCATGTCCAATTATGCCACTTGCTTTACAGGGTAAAGAATTAAAAACAAAGAACTTATGCGTTATAACTTGGTTACCGATTACTAAATCTAGATTAACATATCCGATAGCTTGAACTTTGCCCCCAACTCCATTTACGACAATGCTACCGTTATGGATCGGAATATTCTGGTCGAGAAGATGTTTATATTTTATTCCCGATATGGAAGCACCCGTGTCAACTAATAGTGTGTACGAATAATGGTTACGTGTGTCTAATGTAATATAACATTCATTATTACAAGATAAAATAATCTTTTCAGTCACGAAAAAACTGATTTTTGTCCTCAATTTCCGCTTCTGGTTGTTCATCTGATTCTGGCAAAGTATGAATGTTACGTATACCTTGGTTTCTATAATGTTCAAAATTTGACTTACCTCGGCCTCTGTAGAATGACCTTGTTCCTCTCCAGTTCTGCTGCCCTCGTCGTCCTCGCGGAGCACTATACTCCTGCATGTTGGTTCGTTGGTCTAGCTGTCGAGATTGATTTGCATCGTATGTATAACCCCTTCGGTTAACGAACCTCCGGCCTCGGCCTCTAAAATATTGAAAATTAGAATTATTATCATAGTTATTTATTGTCATAACATCACCTGAAGTTGAGGGTTGTGACACCTCTTCGTCAATCGCTGCCTGGATTGCATCCTGTAGGGAAGAATGGTTCCTTGCTGCAATAATTGTAGATAATCGACGGTTCCGTAGACCGTCTGCGAAGCTCTTTATTGCTTGTTTCTCGTTTAAAGCGTACATAGCCCTGTAATTCGAGTCGTCTCCGTCTGATTGGGAAATTGTTAAGTCCACAAACATTTCTGATATCTGGTTGCCATATTCGTTAATAGGTAAGTCATTTTGACGAAAATTTAGTAACCTACGTTGTATAGCTACTGCTGACTTTTTGGGTAGCAAGAGTGCTTTCATGTCCTTGATTAAGGCGTCTACACTATCATATTTGGATTTTAATTTAAGTTTCGCAGAACGTGATAGCCTATTTTTTAAAACAAAGGTTACTAATTTACTGTGAGATGCCTGTTCTAATTCTGATTGATAATAATCTATTCCATCAATCAATTGCAATATACTAGTTTCGTCATCTTTTGTAACAGGTAATAAGTTCAAAGCCGTCTTTAAATCAAACTTCGCCATGATTGGTTTCTGTGAATTATTTGTATCTATTAGTTCTGCCCTCTGAGAGCTATCTTCATTACACAAATTTAATATTTCCTCGTAAAGTTTATCTATATCTAAACAAATCTGTTCAATAGATATAAATTCTTCTGTTTTGACACTGCCCTTGAGGTAGCCTATTTTTACTAAACATTCGTTATATCGTCTTATTAAATTATCAGTTTCCTCTAATTTAACTAAAATAATATTACCTTTGCGTCTACTAGGACCGATCTTTATTAAATATTTTCTTACCTCCAACAAGCTACTGAATAAATCCTTTAATTCTTCAGCCATAAATCTATTATTTTATTATATGAAGTGGTAATTTGTATTATAAACTATCGATTAGTACGTACGTGTTTCCTGAAAATGTTTTGTTTATTTACGATGTTTCCGCACACATACTTGTATTACTTGTCCCAATGTCAATCTTAGTCCATTACTGTATGATATCGATATTTTAACTTTTGACACAAACACTTCACATTTATTTTATTTTTAACGCACTTCACTAGCACATGGTAGGTGAGAAACTTTTCTGCTGGCTGCATCAAACTACTTCATTTGTCTTCTCTGATCGACGCGCCTCCCGTCGGCGCCAACTCGAAAGCCGAAGGTCACGCCGATTTATCTCGTTATTAATCCACTTTTTATGACATCGCCTATACACTCGATATACACCATAGAGAAATATCAGCGTAATCACCAGCAACAGGACTGATAATATTATATTGATCGCGTTCAGGTGATAAGTTACTTGGTCTACATTTGCGCTGTTGGAACCCGCTGCATTCTGGGCTATAATAACTTCTTCTTTTGACTTAGTAGAACCCATGTTGGATGGTATAATTTTCGATTATCTTTCCAAAATATTCGTGTAATACCCAAGCTGAGTAGTAGCCAATTGACTTAGTACTGCAATTCATCTTGATGCCCTTTTACAACGATTGGAATGTAGAATTCGATATCCGCGCACCCGACTTCACTGCACTTCGGCAGGGTCGCCATATACGGATGGCGTTAGAGACGAAATGAAACCATGTAATGCTGTCTATATACTGAGCCTTTATTGAATTGAATACACGATTATATACTGGTACATTATAATATGATGTCACCCTTACACATGCATGGACGTCAGCACCCGCGTCTAAACTCACTACGCCCACTACGCACACACCATGGCCATGTTGTGTGCGTAGTGGGCGCGTGTCGTCTGAACGCAGCCTTATTGGCCACTTTAAATTAACCATGAATAAAGAGGAAAATTGGAGAACATGATTAAATAAAAAAAACGGTTCTCGCCGCAACTGGTTTGAAACTGTAAATGGTTTTTTCGTGCTTGTCAGGCAATTTTGACCGTCTTAGTACTCCATTAGGACTTAGCGAGCGATTTAATTCGTAAAGCTATCGTTACGAATGTCGAGACTGCCGCCCCTGGTGTGTTTTCCTAGAGATCTTTTTTGACACCCAATTTTCATAAATAACGTTTCAGTGACGTCATTCGCCGGATTGCGGACGCTATGTGACGGCCGCCGCTCTTCTAGGATAATCTGCACAATCTGCACAATCTTATGCATGCAGCTTGCATGCCATTGTGAATCACCAATCAAAAGATTTTATCGAACAATGGATTAAAAGATAAAAGATAATTTATTTGTAAATATGAGTAGTTATACAGTACAAATTGGAGTCTGTAAGTTAAGGTTGCACTAGACGGCACACAGTGTTTCGCAGTGGCGTGCACAGAGATTTCAGACAGGGTATGCACAGCTAAAAAAAAAACTTACCCGTATCAGCTTGTTGCTGTCGGTGGCCCAATGACTAGGACTACCTACCCTACCTGAGTTTTACCGCAGGCGCTTTTGGCTTCGCATGATGTTTGTTTGCGACCACTATGAATATCTGAATAAGTGATTGATGGTAACATAACAGGTCACTTATATGATATGCAAAGTGGCATTTAAAAAGGCCGTGGGATGTTTATTTTACTTTCTACAAGTTAATATAAAGTAACGAATAGCTGCATTACCTTTTTTTTGAGTTAAATCCAACCCACACACCTTCCCTTTGCAATCAATTTAAATTTTTCCTCAAAAGATAACGTCGAAAACGCGCCAGATTTTAATTAATTTAAACACACTTCGCCAGCACAGGACACACAGGTATAATTTTTCATTTTTTACAATAAACTTACTAAATAATAACAAACTGTCAATCACTTGCGCCGAGAAGATCAACAAACAATATGGCGAAGAAACTTTGCAATTACGTTCCGAACTAATACGAACGAATGAATTAGTCGGTCATTTGGCCAATCCGACTAAAAAAAGTCGAACCTCTGCAATCAACAATTAGGCGGTTCTTTTACAGCTTCTCAATTTGGACGGTTTGCAATATAAGCAGTGCTTCTAAAACTCCAACACGCGCAAACGTTTTCACGCACACAGACACACTTTTGCTGTGTACTACACGAGATACGACAACATGCCTTGTATGAAAAATAAGCACGGCGTAGTAATGCTTTTGCCCGCTGCTTCTAGCTGGCACTTAAATCGCGCTGTAAAAACGGGAAGCGAATGTGTTCGTGTGAATGGCGAATAAGTTAGATTAATATTTTTTTTTGAACTATAGTTATTTATCATTTAAAATTAGAGGGGCATGTATGTATGGTACTACAGGGTATGCAGTGCTTATTTGCATGTATGGAGTGCACGCCACTGGTGTTTTGTCTAGTACAAGCTAGCGAGACAAAATTATTTTTTTAATTATTTTTATTGTTTATTTATATTTAAGATGTCTTACGCTGTTTTAGAGAGAAATGGAGGAGATTTCTGTGTTCTGTATGCGTATACGTCAAAAGGTGTGGATGCAAGATGGAAATAGTCTCCTGGTTTTACACTTTTGTTTACTGTCATTCCTGATTGCTCTAATTTGCTGCGCCTACCTACGTACTATGCCTGTAATGCACTATATATATAAATATTTACAAAAAAATGTCTCAGGGTAAAATAATTTAAAAATTAAAACCATAAATTTGAGTAAAATATGTATTTATTTGTTCACTCTATCAAAGAACATACAAGAATAATAACAATTATCTGTACGTATAAAATAACTTTTAAAACAAAATCAAAAAAATAAAAATTATTTAACTACAATAACGTTAAATCTATAAAAATATATAATAATAAATATATAAAATATATAAAAATTAATATATAATATATAAAAATTCAAACCATAACATTATGAAAAATGACTACATAATAAAATAGGTACTTATATACAATAAAAATACATATTTACAATAAAAGATCAAGTCGAATCTAATAGTCATCATCAGAAGATTCCTCATCACCACTCTTCAATTCGCTAGAATCTTCTGATAACGAATAATCCCCCTCACTGAATTCGCGAACTGATATTGATTGGGATGGTAGTGAAGGTGAGACAATCAACTGGAGAACTTCTGGTGGTAACGCAGTTAATTTTTTCCGCGGTAATTCTCTGAATGTATTTATTACAGGATCGGACGTAATCAAAAGCATTCTCAGAAGATCTGTAGTCGTAGCACAGCGTGATCGCTTCCTGGTACCTATGTCGTTCCCGGAATCTACGACAGTCTTTATTTCGTGCTTCCTGGGCTTCTTCGGCAAGCTGTCCAATAGGAAGAAGGCAAGATCTAATAATTTCTGCACTATGTACAAGAATTTTATGCACAGTAACGGGCATCGAGTACCACGAATACAGATCAAGATATAACTTTCTTGTATCAACGCAAAACTTTTCGAATTCTAAACAATTTATATCGTATCCGGATGACAAAGTTCTTAAAATTACATGAAATCTTCGTATAAGCCTTAAGTCTATTCCTGTAATTTCACTGCTTAATTCTGCGTTAGAAAAAAATCTACGTGCTGTGTTTCCATCATTTGTGTTGCCATATCCAGGTTTTGGTTTATCCACAATAAGACCCATGCGCTCTTTAAACGCTTTTTGGATCTCTTGTGAACGTTGCTTCACAATAGCTTTATCATTATCTCCCCTAACTTGCCACTTTTTTATTTGTAAACGATAGCTGAATGAAGTAAACATTCAAAAGTGCGGATCCATGCATGTAGAGTAGATAAACCAAATCCAAAGCGTTCTTGGTTGCTGGGATAGTTCCTTGACTCCTCATTCATAGTAGATGGAGTGGCACCACAAATATAACACTTCTGTGTTGAACGTGTGTCTGTTAAAGCATTACACACTTTGCCATCAGTCATTGTCAACAACAAATCGTGTTTAACAGATATTAGAGTTCCATCAACGTTACATGTAGTTGGAAGAAGCTGTCTTATTTCATCCAAAACTTTAGTAGTTTCTTCTTTCGTGAACTCATTTGTCTCCTTTGCAAAAATGAATTTAATAGGACGGCAGTATAAGGTAGAAGAAGTTCGTGGATTTTGCCAAATAACAGTTTCGCCGTCAAGAACTCTCAAGGGGACAAATGAGTACACGAACAGAAATTCGTCTGTGGCGTTGATGTTCTCAAACCTCTGCTTATACGTACTATGCCCCGAACTCCCATCACAACCCTATTTGCTTATTAACGTATAATATGCACGAGGTAACACACTTTTGATGACTTCCGACTGTGCTTCAACTAATCGTTCAGCCGTTTTATCTAAAATCGCTTGAAGTTTAATCTCAGCTCGGGATTCAGTCACAGAAATATGTTCGTCAGAAGGACAAAAAGAAGCTTTGGACTTACATAGGCTATAGAACGATGGATACACTTGATGTCCCGCTTTCATTGACCACTTTCTAGTCTGTTTGTACGATTGAGAAGTAGATTTAGAGTCTACATAATAAGCTAAAGCTTCGTCTGGAGTCAGTCGCCTACTCTCTTCAGAACACTTATTTTTTTTTAAACTTTCAACGGCCGCGACACTTCGAATTTGTTTTGCATCACTTCGATGCCCTTCTTTCCGTGCTGCTAATTCTGCTGCAGTAATTAACTCATTTGCACTTCGCGATCCCGAAAGATCGTGTACTCTCCGTCTTTTTGTTTTTATTGATGACTCATCAAAGGATTTCTGGGGTCGCCCTACAGAATGGACCCCCGATGTTGTTGACGGGCATGGCAGGTTCACAGACACAAACATTTCGATTCCGGATCCTTCTAACCAATGTTTATTTTTGATCAGAAATGTATCCTTAGTACACTTAGAAGACGTCCACTTTTCGTTCAATTTTGATGAAAGGCTCGAAATTTTCATTTTGAATTTCCTCAGGGAATCTTCAGAAGCATCCGCTAAATTATGTTGAATACATATATTATCAAAAATGCGACTTATTCTTTCAGTTTTGTCGTGTTTCAACCATTCTTCAAAAAAAATCCAATTTTGTCATAGTTACGACTCGTTCTGAAAAAAAGTAAATAATTGTAACTGCGGGCATTTTCGGGAGTCACAATTTATATGAATCTATGCCTCAATGTTGTAATAATAACATACAGAAGAATCAAACTGGATACATTTGGATAAAAAAAGTTGCAACCCTTTAAAGTTTAAAATGAAGGAAAAATATGTAGGATTATTTTAACATACATATAAACTCAAATTATAGCAAAAAGGTACATGTATTTTTTTTAAAACAAGTCAAGAGAGTAAGTGCATACCTTCAACAGTAGAATCCATCATAAAAAATCGTTTCACTTTACTATAAATTTTAAGAGATGTTGTCACAAGTGTGCTAAAAATGCCTTTTACATTAACATTTACCCCTCCACAAAATTACTTAATGAGGTGCCAAACAAAGTATTTCTTAGAATTCCTTATCTGGGAAGGGTTGTTTACAAGTAGTTATCACGAATTCCTGGAAATGACGTCATGAATTTTGTCTCGCTAGCTTGTACTAGACGAAATACTGTGCGGCAGCTCGAACTCGTTGGTAGCGTAGCTAATATGCATGCTTTTTTGTTTATTTAGTTTTATTATAAAGTATTTATTTATTATTTAGTGAAATAGACGATGATTTATAACGAAAACGAGCGCGTAAAATCTCATGAACAGACTCTTGGGCCTATAAATTTTATGAAAAAAGTACTAGATGTATTTAATAAAAATAAAGTTATTTAAATTCTTAAATAAATTATCTATGCCTGCACGATAACAATTTTGTCATTTTCATACTCCGGGAGCTATTTATTTACACCCAAAGATGCATTAAAATTAGTGTTCAAATGCGGATGTTTCGACGCTCATAACTTCCAAACCAATATCTTTTTCGGATTCTGCTTCCATACAGAACTAGATAACGACGAGACAAATTTATATAATTTTTAGTTTTGAAAGCACACCATCAAACAAACGAGTAAACACCATACTAGTTACGTTTGTATGAAAAAATTACCGACTAACCTTAAGTTTTAAATAATGGCCCACATGTTTCGCCATAGATAAGGCCGTATAAAGTGAAAATTGCATATTTGTTATACACATTAAGTCGGTAACTGAATTACATATATCTATTATAGAAGTATGAGGAACAGGGTGTAAAGTTTACTCATCCTCTATAGAAAATGGAGGAACCTCTGACCACTGACCAGACGGGTGTTATGTCTGGTGGGCAACTGCCCGACGGTTGATGTCGGGATGTTGTATAGATAAAGATTTGCGTGACGTCAGGTCTTTGGTGCGCGCGTAGCTCGCATTGGCATTGTAGATGCCGCCACACTAACAAAACCATAATCTTTCTTACTTAAAAACAAATTGACAAACATTAATCTTGCAATCTACGAGTGCATACTTTGTGCAAGGTACAGGCATCTACTTGCGTTTTAAGTAATGCTACCGATAAACTGAAAAATCACTTAACTTTGTCTCCAGATCGTAGAAGTTGCCGATGAGAAGAACGTCGAAGACGAAGAAGAGGAGGAAAAGGAGGCAACACTGTGAATCTGTCCTGAATCACTATACTCGTCCCTGTGACCCTGTCCTGAAACACTACACCTGTCCCTGTGATCCTGACTTTTGGGCCCGACCCTGAGACTCCGATGCCTCTGATTGACGATAAAGCCACGTCCGTGCCGTATCAGAGACGTCGCCGGGACGTGGTGGAACGTGGCCGGACCGTTGCCTTTATGTTTTCATTTACTGAAGCTCTAGTGAGTCTAGCATAGCGCTACAAGGTTATTGTGGCGCGTGGCCAAAATCGGAGCTAGCACCGCCATCTTGTTTATGAATACATTTCACAAAACAATTGATCCCCAACAGCGCCCCCTGTGAACGTCATTCGAGCGCCGAAATATACTTCTAGTATAATATTATGAAGTGTACGACGGTCAATCTGCAATCTGCCTAGCCTTTTCCCAACTATTTTGGGGTCGGCTTCCAGTCTAACCGGATGCAGCTGAATACCAGTATTTTACATGGAGCGACTGCATTTCTGACCTCCACAACCCAGTTACTGGGTAATACGGTACCCCTTGGTAAGACTGGTTGTCAGACTTTTGGGCTTCTGACGACCAGTAACGACTGTCAAAGAACCTCGAATGACAGCCGGGACCAACGGCTTAACGTGCTTTCCGAGGCACGGAGGAGTCTCGGTATGAAAAGATGGTCACCCATCCACAGACCAACCTCGGCAAGCGTAGCTTAACCTGATGGATCGACCCGTGCGGCTGTTATTACGTAGCGACGGTGTACGATCAAAATGTGCACACCCATAGAGCAATACGGGCCCCGGCAGATCTACACATCATTCCCCATTCCGCTTGTCTATGCACTGCCTAGATAATTATTGTCTATGGCAGGAGAAGAGCGCGGGGTTTTAATCCGTTTAATCTGGATGGTGTCTCTTCGTATAAAAGAAACTGAAATTATTGCCGAGCAAATAAATTATTGCGAATTAATAAAATTGTACTTAATGTGATTATTTTGTGTTTTCCTATTTGTTACGTGAAACGCACGCTAGGTAAACTGGGCGTAAATGACAGCCCTCCGCAAACTAACAGGGTGCATTCAACTCCTTATTTTGAATCGTATTCCACCGGAAAATTTACATTATTTTGTTTTTTTTTTATGTTACTATTCTTTTATTTCAATTTAAAATTATATTCTCTATACGCAGCTCTCCATTTATGTAAATAAAACAGCAAATAAAAAAAATCTGCAATTGATGTTGAAATCACTAACAGCAGCTGTTCACTTTCTGCCTAACCACAGAGTTCATCGAACTCACCGCATACCATATTAATATTACCTACCCCTCCCAACCAGTAACAGACGCTCCGATTTGTGCAGAAAAACACAAGGTAAAAGTGGTAAAACTTAACATATCACTAAATAAATTTCAAACCATATAACCGTGTTTGGAAATTATTATCAGATCTATTTAAGAAGGCCGATTAGTTTATAGAGGTAAACACATTTTAAAAGAAGCGTACACAGTTAATTAGAATAGGTACCAATTATTGTAAATCATAAAGACTAACTAGATTTACAGCACTTCGTATTAAAAGCTCACAAAGGGAATTTTCCGCTGACCAACTTTAAATATTCAGATAGTTTTAAAAATACCAAAAAGGAAAGAGGCGTATTAATTTAAAATGTTTTTCATCGTTTGAAGCTGGAGTTTTGTTTGACGCGCATTTGAATATTTCTGTAAAATAAAAAAAAAATCGAATGTTGTTGTATTAATGACGTAACACGCAAGCGTGGCTTGATCTTATCACTTCACCCGATTCTGAAAGCGCGGCGTGATCTTATCACTTCACCCGATTCTCGTAGCCATAGTAACCAACCGCACCAAGTGATTCGGTTAGGTGAAGTGAGTTGGTGAGTGCGATGCGCAAGTGTCGTGATCGTATCACTTCACCCGAATCTGCAAGCGCGGCGTGATCTTATCACTTCACCCGATTCTCGTAGCCATAGCAACCACCCGCGCCGAAGTAGCTAGGTGAAGTGAGGCGATGAGCCCGATGAATGTCAGTTAAACTGTTAAAATAATAAAATTGTAGTAATACTATTAGAGGGGTTCGGCACTGTTACTCCTTAATACAGGCTATTTCATAGCCTAGCAAAGAGAACAGCACGTCACTCACTTGATTGTCAGAGATTCAATACTACCCACTTTGTGAAATACTGTTGTACTACAATCTGTTTTTTATATAAATAAAGATTATTATATTATTATATCCTTTATTCATTTTAAAAACTTATTAAATACATTTTTAAATATTTTTTATAAAAAACATTAAAAAAAAAACATTTAAAAATATAAAAAATAGTGATCCGCCAGTAGCGGGAGCAAAGTCCAAGCTACCGGTGGTTAGGGCTGCAGAGACAGGAACCTCCTCACAATGCGAGCCGTATCAAGAAGTACTGCCTTCTGAATCTGGCCCTTGATCCAACCGCCTAACGAGAGCCTCGAAAGATGTTCGGCCATCAGGCCATTGGCCGTTACTACAATCGGCACAATGACAGCCGAGCTCACATTCCACATGTCAACAACCTCGTGTGTTAAGTCGAGATACTTCATTTGCTTCTCTTTCTCAGCTTTCACGAGGTTCTCGTCATGTGGAATGGTAACATCGACAATCATTGCGCGGCGCACTAATCGATCTATCACCACTATATCAGGCTTATTGGCGACAATAGTCCTGTCAGTAATGATAGACCGATCCCAGTACAACGTCACATGGTCATTTTCGAGAACTGGGTCGGGCACATACTTGTAATATGGTACCTCAGATTCCACAAGTTTATATTTCAAAGCAAGTTGCTGGTGAATAATCCTGGCGACTTGGTTATGCCTGTGCAAGTACTCGCCGTTAGCCAGACGAGAACAACCAGAGATAATACCTATGTCTGATGGACTCACCCGGACGGTGACATACCCGACACAAGTCCACCGTCCCGTCCCTCATAATATGTTTCCGGTAGTTATTCGATATGATAACTTCGTCCATAATTGCACAGACGAAACCTTCAGTTTCCCCGAAAAGGTCACCAAAACGTAGCCAGGATACGGAGGCTAAGAAATCTACACCGGGCTCATGAAGAGCCCGATAGAAGTGCCCGTGAAGCTCCTTGCTTTGCCATATCCCCTTGCGGTCATCGGTAGTAAGTACTACAGGTTTGCGCCAGTTCTCTTTAGCCATGGAGAGCGGGGTGAGCCCCTTGTCTACTGCGACCACATCACGGTGCATACCCACTTCGGCTTTTAAAAAATATTCCCTGAGGCTGCACATTTCGCGGTTGTGTAGGGTCTTCGCATTTAAAAAGCCTCGACCCCCGCACTTCCGCGGAATGTACAGTCTCATTACCGATGATCGTGGGTGATGCATCCGGTTTGCGGTCAGCAGTGTACGGACCCTCCTATCCAGGGCGTCGAGTTCGGTCTGAGTCCATTTGAGTATGCCGAAAGAGTACATCAAGACCGGCATGACCCAACCGTTGAAGGCGCGCACCTTGTTTCCACCTGAAAGAAGACTACCTAATACCTTCTTCAGGCGGCCAAAGAAGCGCGCCTTCAACGATTGTTTCATGTCAGCAACGTTGATACCTAACGCTTCCGACATACCCAAATACTTATAGCTTTCCGATGAAGAGAGGGATCTAAGGTTTATGGAATCCGAGAGTTGAATTCCCTCGGATTCCATAATCTCCCCTCGCTTTATATGCATGACTGCACACCTGTCCACACCAAATTCCATACTGATAGCGCTACTGAAAGTTTCAGTTACCTTCAGTAGCTCCATCAGTCGCAATTTGTTGGGGGCAAAGAGTTTCAAGTCATCCATGTAGAGGAGGTGAGATATGACCTGATCGCCTCTCCTCAACCGATAGCCTAGACCTGAATCCTCTAGCAGTGTACTTAGAGGATTCAGGGCTAAGCAGAACCAGAGTGGACTCAAACTGTCGCCCTGAAATATTCCCCGTTTAATCCATACAGGCTCATCATTCCCCTGGATCTGTCGACACCCAGGACAGCGAAGGACTGTCCTCCATTGCCCCATACACGACTCAAGGAAGGTGCGAAGAGTTGCATCTATCTTGTACAACTCCAGTACCCTCATTAGCCATGTATGTGGCACCGAGTCATAATCTATCCAGCATGTCGACAGATCCTTGCGGGATCGACGAACTTGTTGGCTTATGGCCATGTCGATGAGGAGTAGCTCCTTAGTACCACGGGACCCGTTCCTACATCCATTTTGAGAGGCAGACATAATCAAGTTACTCTCAATGTGAGTATTAATTTTCGCTCTCAAAATGGATGTAAGAAGTTTATATATCGTCGACAAACATGTGATCGGTCTATAATTCTTGGGTTCCGCGGGACTACCTGACTTATGGAGCAGGTGGGTAACGCCTGTTGTTAGAAACTGCGGTAGCGACCCAGACTCTAAGGATGACTGGAATTGAGATGCCAGGCGAGTGTGTGAACTAATTAGCCATTTCAACCAAAAGTTGTGCAGTCCGTCCGGTCCCGGTGATTTCCAATTCGGTAACGGACGGACTGCTCTGGCTACGTCTAATGGCGCACTGTGGGCTGGATTTTGAGTTTCATAGAACTTCATTTACTTTTTTTGAAAGTGGGGTTTTTTTGACTGGAAATGGATTCCTTGACCATTATAATACTTCGTTATGAAATATGGGATCATAAAAGTCAGTGTATCTATTTTTAAAACATAAAAGTAAAAAAAAATGTATGGAGCCAGGGTAAAAATATCAAATATCTCCAGAACCGCACGTTTGGCCGTAATATCCTGACACACGGTAATACCTCTTGGGAATTTTTGGCGTACTTCATATATCGGGCATAGGTGCGGTTTTTTTTTTTAAAATCGGAGAATATTTTAATTTTTTATGTTGTATTTACCTATTGGATTTTAGGAATAGGTGGGTAATGCTGATCTTAATAATTGAAAAATTGAATGAAATATATTTTTCAAGACCGTTACCAACAAAAACAATTGTCACACTAGGAATATAGACTCAAAAATTGTTAAAATTATAATGACGTCGAATTGGTAATGAGCTGAGATCTGACATGAAGGGTCATATGTTGATATCAAGTTTTATGCGCGCATTAGTTAATTTATGTACTCATTTGTTAAATACTACCCTCCGATAATGCTAATTTGTGTCATTAAGTAATGAGTAGAGAAATTCCCAGTGATTTACAAAATTTTTGAGAAAAAATTACTGTGGTTCTAAATTAATTAGCTAACGATCGACACTTAGAAAGGATTGATTAGCAGTCAGTGTTTGTTATTCCAAAATATTAGTAAATTAGGTATAATGATATCTTAAGTAGGGTAGTTAGCAACCATTAGCTAATTACCCTAATGATAAAAAATAGTTAAATATAAATAGTGCTGCGTTAGCCAAATATTTTAGTTCATCTAGAGCTACCTTCCTGACAACAGTAATTTTAACAGATTTAAATATGGAGAGTTTAGCTACTAACTTAGATTTATTTGTTATTTTAAGAAGTGGTAACAACAAAAGTGATAATTTATTTCAAGAATTGGTGTCTCGATTAGACTACACCTTTTCTGAAGAGGACAGTTTGACGCTGAGAGAGTTTTGCCGAAGATTTACTCGAGCTGCAATGAAGAGATGGCAGCAAGTGCATCGGAATTTCGGAGACTTCAAAAAACAATATGAAGGTTGGCTAGAGTCAAATATTGACTGGCCAAGTTGTATTGTGGAATTGGTTGCACTAATTCCAGTTATTGAAGAGCCAAGTTCCTTGGATCCTGGACCTTCAACGTCATCAGTTGGAACTATGACAAAACGAAAAGCTTCACCTCGAAAGCCTTTTCAAGATTTGGGGTCCAAACAGAAAAAAGTCAGAACTATTGATCAAAAGGACCGCGAGAGTAATGAAATATTATTTGCAGCTACATCTCAATTAAAAAATGAAGGACACAACAATATTGCTTTTGTCATTGAGTATATGCTCAAGCATCCAGAGGCCGCTGACAAGTTTAGTGATATGATTAAAAAGTCAGCTTCTGTACTATTCACTCCAGAAAAGGCACTAGGTATCCTTTTGTCTCTTAAACTTTCGAAATGGCAATACATAACTTTAAGAGAAACTGCCATTCGTGAAGGGGCAAAAGATTTATACCCATCGTACTTCAAAGTACAGAAAGCCAAATTGGAGTGCTACCCACCAAAAGAGTGCATAACAGTGACTGATTCATCAGCTAAAATTGTCCTACAAAGCCTTCTTGATAAAACAGCACAAAGAATTTTAGAGAGTTTGTCCGAAAACATAGAAAATAGACAGCTTTCTATGATTTCCAAGTGGGGTTTTGATGGAGCCTCAAATCAAAGTCAATATAAACAAAAAATGGATGGAGAGCATAACGATTCCAGTATATTCATGACCTCTCTGGTTCCACTGAGAGTAACATGTGGTGACGAAATTGTCTGGATCAATCCAAGCCCCTGCTCCCCATCATATTGTCGCCCAGTACAATTTACTTTTAAAAGAAAGTAAGTTTGTAGTAGTGGAGCATGCAAAGCAGATGGATGAAGAAATAAAAAATCTTCGACCATTGAAATGTGGTACCAACTCGGTTACTCATGACCTCATGATGACCATGATTGATGGGAAAGTGTGCACATATCTTTCGGAAGTAAAATCCAGTGCTACGTGTTACCTCTGTTCGGCTAAACCATCAGAGATGAACAATATTAATGAGATATTGAAAAGAGACGTCTCATTAAACCTTTATAAGTTTGGCTTATCATCCTTACATGCGCGGATTAAAAGCATGGAATGTCTTTTACATATAGCATACAGATTAGATCTGAAAAAATGGGCAGTACGAAGTAATGAAGACAAAACTGTATTTGAAACAAGGAAAAAGGAAATTCAGGATCGTTTTAAATCCGAATTAAATCTTCTAGTAGATATTGTGAAACAAGGATCCGGAACAACTAATGACGGCAACACTGCTAGACGATTTTTCGAGGATCCCGCTAAAACAGCTGCTATCACTGGACTGAACGAAGAGTTGATTCACAGATTTGCCGTAATTTTGCAAGCCATTACAAGTGGTGAAAAAATTAACGCAGAAAAATTTAAGGATTATGCTCTTCAAACAGCCAAGAAGTATGTAGAACTTTACAAGTGGTTCTACATGCCTTCCAGTGTACACAAGTTGCTGATACATGGGGCGGATATAATTATAAGTAACGCAATTCTTCCCATAGGAAGTTTGTCAGAAGAAGCTTCTGAGGCCCGGAACAAAGATTTTCGAAGGTTTCGAGAACATCATTCTCGAAAATTTAGTAGGAAATCTTCCAATGAAGACATATTCAACATGCTTCTTCTTTCATCTGATCCTGTTATTTCGGCAACAAGACCAAAGATGGTAAGCAAAAAGAAGCAGATGCTTTTTAGTGCCACACTGGATCTTTTGTTGCTTCAGGAGCCTGAAGAAGATGTTGAATTTTACGATGTATCTCACTTGGAGTCTGATTCAGAGTTAGACTCGGGCTCGGAAAGTAGCGATATAGATGATTAACCGTAGATTATCAACATTAATATTTTGTATTTCTAAGTTTTTTATACTTGGGAGGAGAGGGATTATATATGTTATAGATACGCTTAAATATAGATTAATTTTAAGATTTGCTTTTAATACTTACTTTTTTAAGATTTTTCGTTGCTTCTCATATATGTTTGAATTGTTTTAAGTGTTATATTTTGTCTAAATTGAGTTTTAATTAACTTTTGTTAAAATATCTAATTGAAATTAGTAATAAAATATACAATGTACCTGTATCTCGCAGTCAGAAATTATATTTATCCGTCACAAAAGATAATTAGGTAATGGTTGCTAACTACTTAAGATAGCATTATACCTAATTTACTAATATCTTGGAACAACAAACACTGACTGCTAATCAAGCCTCTCTAAGTGTCGATCGTTAGCTAATTAATTTAGAACCACAGTAATTTTTTCTCAAAAATTTTGTAAATCACTGGGAATTTCTCTACTCATTACTTAATGACACAAATTAGCATTATCGGAGAGTAGTATTTAACTAATGAGTACATAAATTAACTAATGCACGCATAAAACCTGGTATCAACATATGACCCTTCATGTCAGATCTTAGCTCATTACCAATTCGACGTCATTATAATTTTAACAATTTTTGAGTCTATATTCCTAGTGTGACAATTGTTTTTGTTGGTAACGGTCTTGAAAAATATAAATTTCATTCAGTTTTTCAATTATTAAGATGAGCATTACCCATTATTCCTAAAATCCAATCGGTAAATACAACATAAAAAATTAAAATATTCTCCGATTTAAAAAAAAAAAACCGCACCTATGCCCGATATATGAAGTACGCCGAAAATTCCCAAATAAATAGAGGTATTACCGTGTGTCAGGATATTACGGCCAAACGTGCGGTTCTGGAGATATTTGATATTTTTACCCTGGCTCCATACATTTTTTTTAACTTTTGTGTTTTAAAAATAGATACACTGACTTTTATGATCCCATATTTCATAACGAAGTATAATAATGGTCAAGGAATCCATTTCCAGTCAAAAAAATCCCACTTTCAAAAAAAGTAAACGAAGTTCTATGAAACTCAAAATCCAGCCCACAGTGTGGCGTAATGAAAACTGCTTCCATTATTATTACTGATTATTATATTATTATTACTGTTGAATTTTACAATAGTGTAATGATGATGATTTGACAAATATTATTTTATTATTGGTAACGACTGGGTAAGTTAGGTAGGTCATTTAAATAAAACAACGTGGGGATAATACGTACCTAATATTTTATTGCAGAAAATATCTAACGCATTCGTTAAGTTACTACATAGTTTTTGTGGGGTTTAAATTCTATGGTCAAGCCATTTTTAGTAGCACTCGATCACTTAACACGCTCAGTTGTCTCATCTTATGGAGTACATTGGTTTGGTTAATAACAAAGCTATACAAAGACGCGCAGTCGTTACTGGAATCGATCGATAGTAATCGCTACTTCAAGTCATCGCGATTGCGTTTATTGATCAGTTAACAGTGGGTTTATAATATTACCTAATAACAAACAATGTCCATGCGCATTTTCTTAGGTAGCTAGCTTAAACGTGAATGCTCTATTTTGTTTATTTATTGTTCATGCGTGATGCGCTTGCGCCACATTTTTTCTAGACTAATCTAGAAAAAAAAACAAAATTGACTGTATCTCTGTTTTGCTATTATATATATATATATTTTTAAATAGTAATGTGTCTACACGTTACTTAAATACTAGCTTTGAAATAATATAAAATTATCAAAATAATTAGCATAAAAAGATTATTAAAATCTCGATTATGATTGTAAATGTAATGCTTGGTCAATCCCTAGGCATCAGGGGGACAACAATGACAGCTCACTCCACGCATGTTTTCACGGTGAGATTTTTACAGAATCGACCAGCTGATCGTGTTTATTATTTCTAGCCCAACCCAGATACTACATAACACTTAGGTATTGTTAGCTTGGAATTGATAATTACAGATGTTTGTAGGTAAACCTAAGATGTTATTAGTTTATTTATGTGAGACTACGCTTAACTCTGCCTAAGTATAATTTATTAGGTATAAACTGAAAGGAAGGAATTACTTAAACTAATATCTCCAGATACTAATTTTATTCTAGAAATACTAAAATAGCAGTACACCACCACCTTTATTGGCTCTAACAAACCCCGTCTCCGTCACAGAGTATGTTAGGGCAAATACTGACATGGGACTATAACAAAGGATACTCAAGATCGCTTTTGAGGGTCCAAGAGGTGACAACTGAATAACTACTAGCGCATTCAGGTACTTATTGCGCTCATAAAAGGAATTTAAATCGTAAGAAAGTTAACTTGAGACTATTGATTATGAATATTATAATAACTGGTTCGATTACCTAGTTCTGAAGATAAGGCCTAAATCCCTATCAGGACCTTAAAAAATATTCAGTATAAAAAGTTATAATAACACAATCTCTCACCCGAGAAGAATTCCAAACATTAATGATGAAGCGACTCTTAAAGAGTTCATAAATAGGCAACCACAATTAATAGAGTCACTATAACCTCTCAATTAACAGTTACTATAAACTCCCAATTAGCAGAACAAAAGCGCCTGGCATCGAGGTCCGGTACGAAGCTGAATCTCACGCGCCCTTGGCGCGTCCTACGGGCTTCTAAATCGCTGTCATACCTGAAGCTCAACCAGCTTTCTGACTCGGGAACCCACGGGTGTAACCTTCCTCATATGCGGAAATGGCTCACTAAGACTACGTGTCAGATACCAACTGTATTCTGCTCAATCACAGGTCCAACATCATGGATCCAGGTCTGTCCCGCACTTCAAGGGGTTCGGGCTAGATAAAATCAGCCACCTGTAACAAATAACCACCTAATTGCAACCAGCTCTCAAAGCTTCCGCGCCGGGGCAGAAAAAGATTGTAAAATACTTAAAGCTTAACATGCCATAACAAATATGAATCCCATCGGGATTAACTGCACACCGTCCATAATATTTCAGGACCGGCAACGAGTGCAAATAAAAAGATCATTTCCACCAGCTCCGCCGGGGAAAGAAAAAACGTCCCTCTCAAGTTTCTGCTGGCTTCTCGAAAGATCGACCACAGCTAATCAAGACCATAAACAGAGTCCAATCGATTTGCGAATTCGATCACAATAATCATTTTCCATAACCAGCTTTACAATTAGGTGTTGGTAATAACTTTGGGATAATTATTAACCAATCATCAAACAATCAATAGCAGGAAAACCAATATTGAATTATAAAGATTGAACCTAACGCCATCTCTACTGCTAATGGAACTAAGGACAGATCGATGCATTAGCTTAATTTTAATACCAACAACAGACGTCGCTGGCAACGTCACAGATTATATGGGTCACGTCACAACTTCTAAGTGTTATTTTAACGTGATAACAAATACGTGTAGTAGTTTTTGATCTATATATATATACGCCACATAAGAGAGATATATATATAAATTATTGAATGTAATAAATAAATTATATGTAAATTATGGACGAATTTAGAAGAAAAGCTAAGAATGTATGGGCTTGACATAAGCTATCGAAATGTCACGTGATCCTGTCTACGATTCGACAGCGTCCAAAGATTACTTCCTTAGAGATGCGTCGATAGCGATTGTAGAAATAGAATCGCTCCGAAGCTAATGTCATTTGTCTAGGTCTAGTCTTGTCATTTAGGACGTAGAAGTGGCATTCAACCTTAGGCTGGTAAAGACCAGGTGGACTATAGGTACCTAGCAACAGTCAAAGGTCTACAAATCTACAATGCATCACGGTTAAATGAAACAAAAATCAGCAAATCATGCTAATTAACTAACTAGTTCCTTATCGAATACAAATTAAAAAATAATTGGAAATCAGTTCTCCTTATTAAAACACAGGCAAACTGTATGTAGACTAACATTCGTAAGGGTATATCTTGGCTTTAGAGACAGCAGCAAGTAAAAAAAAACATGTGGATACATCTAGAATTGCTCATGAAAGAGCACTTCCAATCCTCTTGCTTGGGGTGGACATTAACAGTTTACACGGTGTTCATCGTTCTGACGTCTACGACCTCACAGGCATGCTTGGGAGGGGGAGGGGGCGGGGACTGGGGCGAGGGCGAAATATCAACCCCGCCACAGTACGCCGAAGTCCCGGAAACCGCTCCGAAGAATGATTCTGCGAACGTCACCTTGGAGCCGCAACCTGATACCGAACCTAAACCTGATGCCGAACTGGATGAACGTTTTGTCGTAAACATGACTGGTGTTACCGACCCCTTGGAACGAAATATAATGACTGCGTGGAATGGTTGGCGACCTTCTCAGGAAACAATACAGGAGTGGAAAGAATGGTATGAGAACTGGCAAGAAGAAAATGCAAAGAATGGAAAGGTACCCTGGAAAAAGGAAAAGGGTGAAGGAGGGCCTGGAGGGCATGGAGAGCCTGGTGGACACGGATGGCCTGGAGGGCACGCAGGGCCTGGGTCTGGCCGGCCTGGAGGGGCCGGGTCTGCCGGACCTGGAGGGAGCGGGTTTGGTGGGTCTGGAGGGCAGGACTTTAGTGCTAAACGCGGACCTGGAAGTGGCTGGCCCGATTCACCTGGATGGGCAGGTATTCTTTAAACAAAGCTTTATCTGTTTTATTCTTTACTAGCTTTTGCCCCGGCTTTACCCGCGTGGGAGTCGGAAAATATCCCACGGGTTCGAAATCCGTTTAAGCCAAAGGTTGTCGTGAAAGAGCAACAGACAGACCGAGTTCTTTTCGCATTATTATATTAGTATGGATACTAAGGCATCGTTTCTGATGCAAATGGTCTTTTCCAAAATTAGGGTCCAGCGGGGTAATTGCGTAACACACAAGTGACAACTGATCGCAATGCCTTTTATTTTGACGATTCAGTCACTTTCATTACGTTATTTACGTTGTGCAGCTGACGAACTTTTCACAAACCTATGAAGCAATACATTCGGAACATACTTCTAACCTACGGATTATGATTGAAAGTGCGTTACGCAATAGGCTAGTTGACAGTTTTTAGGAAACCGATTAAAAATGTTCCTTGTGGTCTATTTTCCTTAAATCATTAAAAATGTTCCATGTTCCAGTTCATCAAAATATGAACATTAACAATACTAATTTTTCATTCATAAATCTCAATTTAATTTTAATAGTCAAAACAGGGCACACAGTACCTAATGGCGGCTCGAGTGATGTCATCATCTCTAAAGGCCTGTGTTCACCATTCAAACTACATACAACTACAACTACTACCGGTTAGGTATCCGTATACTTATAAACAGTTGGTTTGTGTCTTTCCTAAGGAAAGAATTGATTAACTAAAAAGCCGTTTCATAAGTCGGTGAACTCCGCCCTTAGTCGTCAAATCTGTGACATCTGCTGTCAAACAAGTTATTACTTTTTTGACAGCGGACGATGTCACAAATTAAAAAAAAAACAAAATCTCTCTCTCAAAAAAATCATCATCTGTCTCTGTAAAAAAATATCATCTCTTACCATTGACTAATCGTCGTGAGATCTCCGACTGTAAATTTTTGTTGAAGACGGTCCAGAGTAACTTAAATTGTTCTGATATTTTGTCAACTTTCTATTTCAACGTTCCAAGCAAGTCCAAACGGTTCAATCCACCATTACGCCATTTGCAGCTACTAACTACAGACCACAGATAACTATATAATAAGTCAGACTACAGACAAAATTCGTAGATACGTTAAATAAAGTATGATTCGCGGCCGTAACAAATATGTATTTACAGAATAATAATCATTAGAATAAGTAATCTGAAAACGCTGTGTTAAAAAATATCTTTAAAAATTGTATTACTGAGTAATAAGTAATTAAAACTAAGTAAACCAGTTATAATATCCACTAATAACTACGTGAAAGTGTTATCTACGAGTTTTATACACAAAATGTTAAAACAAAAACTATTAATCTCAAACAACATCCGTGACAATACGCAAAAAAAAAAACAACCAGATATTCCAATGCTTGCAGCATTGGAATGTCTGGCTCTAAAGGCCAGATTTCCTGTATCGCCAAAATGTCTGCTGTTTAACACAAAGACCTTATCGCGATAATTTTCTATAGGGGATATCCAAATTGTTTTTTGGTGTTTCATTCCAATCTTAGATGGTTCAACAGTCACCCTATTTTTTGAAATATAATAGGTTGGGGAAAAAGTTTCTTCGCATTTTTTAAGAAAATTCAAAACATTTTTTTAATATAGTTTATTTACATATAACTAAACTATGTAGGTACTTTTTTGTTCGATAACTTTTTGCCATCTTGTAGGTAGGGACATGATCCCATTGCTATAGAAATTTTGGGACTTCTGGTCAAAATACCGCGACAAGTGGTTTTGGCAGTCCTCTCGTGATGTTAACCTGACACTGCCTAAAGAATTCTGAAGAGACCGAAACAGGTGGAAATCTGAAGGTGCAAGGTCAGGACTATACGGCGGATGCATTAACACCTCCCAGCCAAACTCTCTTAATTTTTGCTGAGTGGCTAAAGATGTGTGAGGTCTAGCGTTATCATGATGAAAAACCACACCCCTTCTGTTGATTAATTCCGGCCGCTTTCTCTCAACTTCTTGCTTTAATCTCATCAGTTGTTCGCAGTAGAGTTCAGAATCGATGGTCCTGCCTGGTGGTAACAGCTCATAATGAATAATGCCCTTCCAATCCCACCACACACACAGCATCACTTTGTTGCGAGTTAACCCGGGTTTCGCCACAGTCTGTGAAGCCTGACCGGCCTTTGACCACGACCTTTTTCGCACGATCTTGTCATCCGTGATCCACTTTTCATCACCAGTTATCAGCTTCTTCAAAAATGGTTCGGTTTCATTACGTCGTAATAAAGAATCACAAATGAGTACACGGTTCATTAGGTTTCTTTCAGTGAGCTCGTGAGGTACCCAAATGTCGAGCTTTTTTGTGTACCCAGTTTTTTTTCAAATGCGCCAAAACTGTTTTGTGGTCAATTTCCAGTTCTTCAGCTACGTCGTAACTACTGATATGCCGATCTTGCTCCACTTTTTCAAAAATGGCATCCATTTTATCCGTAATAGGGCGACCAGAGCGACGTGCATCTTTGACATCAACATTTCCGGATTGAAAACGCTTAAACCAAATTTATGCTACTCACACAGACACTACACTAGGTCCATAAATATCGCAAATTTTTTTCGCGGCTTGCGTTGCATTTTTACCTTTTATGTACTTAGTAAAATTTTAAAATGTATCGAATTTCTTCATTAGATTCACTTATCTTGACGGTACGAAAAACAAATGAAAATCACATATTTTCCTAATTTGAATTTGGAATTATGTTCTTTAAAATTTAAACTTTCAATGATACCAAAACCAGCCAGATACAAATAGTATAGCCAAAGAGATTTTATTACAAGTTCATACATACTATAATGCGAAAAGACTTTTTCCCCAACCTAATATAATGTTGTCGCACCCTTATAAATATTATGATGTAGAAGGGTATCTTTATTTCTGCCACTTCAAAACTACCAGTAGGATCAATCAAACCACTACCTTTCTTCCCAAGCGATGCCAAGCCGCCAAGAGCCTTCCTCACAATGGCCCGGCGGCGGGAGAAAGAGACACATAGATTACTATACATACGAGTATCGTGACGTCACGCGACAGCGGCACGCTCTAATTGGCCTCCATGCGATTTGGTTACGAAGTTTGACGGTACCTCAGATGGTATTCAGAACTCATTAAAATTAATAAAAATATGTAATGGTGCCGATTCTCTTGTTCAATAACTAAACTAAAATTAGAGAATCGCTATCTTTTACTAACAGGCAGCGCGAGGAAAGGACAGCTATAGCTATGGACTAAGTTAGAGATGTCAAACTAGTTTACGCCTTGCGCTTCACCGTGTTTTTAGTCGACATGTTTTTACGTGTAATCTAAATTGGTATGGAAATATTAGTTCAATTAAATTTGACAGCTCTAATTTACGTCCGTCTCTTTCTTGTTTTATTAGAGAGAAAAAGTTAGCAATAGCCTGAATTAAGTTTAGTTTATGCACAACAGAATCGGCACCAATACCTACCTGCATTTTATGTTTAAAACAGAGCTAGGCGCGGGCAGTGGTGGAACTCCTATTCCGCCTTGGGCATATACTCCCCGACACGTTGGCAAGTCTCCAATCTGCTATCTGTCACCAGTAAGAGGAACATGCGAGAACAAGGAAAAGAAACCAGTAAAGAGGTCAGAATTAATTACTTATATCATTAATGAATACTATGAATAAAAAATAAGTCAGGATATGTAACTACGTTAAAAAATGACTCAACAGTGTCCAAGTAGGTGGGGCTTAAAAGTCGTGTCCAGCGCGTCACCAGTCGGACATTCCTTACCTCTTGCAAGCGAGCACACGTCAAATCTTCGCGTACGTTTTAGTTTTCATCATTGTGAACTACAGCTGTACCCTTTTGCTGTGCCCTACAGGGTCCATAATGATCTCAATTATATACTAAACTTACCACCTAAGTACACATTATGGTAAAGCAATAAAGATATTGAGTATTGAGTATCATCATGCCACCATGTGTTGCAGGAGCCATACAAGATTAAAATGTCCAGGGATCACTTTTCACTAGTAACATTATAATATATTCAAAGATGTTCAAATACGTTATCAAACTGAGATGTTCAATATTATGCAAAATGAAGTCAGTCAATTTTTGACCTAATTTAGAAGGTATTTTTTTCTTCTTGATGAAATATTGAAATGTAAATAAAAAAAAATTGATATTTTTATAACAGTAATGTAAGTATATTTGTTTTTTTTTTTTTTTTTATTTGTGAAGGGTTTACTCTTGACTCTAGTCTAGGTCAGAGGTGACAGAGACAAAGTCGACGATGGAGTGAGCTTACCCAGAAGAAGCCTGTTCACTCTCACTTTGAAGAGATTAGGGTTGTATACGTTCGGAAACACAGACGCAGGTAGTGAGTTCCACTATTTTGCTGTGCGCATTATAAAAGACATTTGGAAGCGCTTAGTGCGAATTGGTGGAATAGCAAATTGTTTATTTTGTTTTCTTTTATTTAGTTTCCCAGCTAATCCAATTCGGCAAAATAAGTGGACAGCTGCAGTTAAGCTAGAAAGACTTTACTGAACTTGAACCTCTGCTCTCAATTCACAAGCAACAGCATAGGTACCATTGGAGGACATTCCAATATTCAATTGCTTTTCGGTAATCAATAAAACCACTCCTGGCTTTAGGAATAATACAGAGAGCGACAGTTACTTCACTGCAGCAGGTGACAGAAAAACAGAAGAGGAGAATTGCATGGTGTTGTCAAACATGCCTTCAACTGCCAGAAACCGTGGAACAAATTGTAGCCCGGAAACTGCAAGCGAAAATCAACTGTCCAGAATGCATAACGTTTGCTCCGTGCAAACGAAAATTTCGCGGGGCATAAATTACATTTTAATGAACTCTATGTCTCAGACCAAATAAAAAAGTAAAGACGGAACTCTGCGAACAGAGAAGTGAGGCCAGTTTTCTAAACATGTGGTGCGTGGGCCGGTGTTGCCATGATAATTCAAATTACCCCAAAATAACGTTACTCATTAATAACGTTAAAAAAACGTTACTTATTAATAACGTATAACATGATATAAAAAGTGTCCTGGTCTCGACATAGGTAACGACACTGCCTTTACAATATTATTAATATGGATATAATTGAAACACGTTAAAAACAATCGACTTCGATGGGAGTGTCCTTGGAGTTTCTTGCCCGTTCTTCTCCATGAGATCTACGTTTTGGAATGGGCAACTAGCTTCAAATTTCTGACTAACTGGCCGACTCTTTGACAAATCAAAAGTGCCTGTAATGGGTTTAATTGAAATAAATGGTTTGAGTTTGGGAACCAATAAAACTTTAATCCATTTTTTAAATTTGCTATTAAATTATTGAACCGATTTTGATAACATGAATATGGGATGTGAAAACCTTTTGTTTTTTATTAGAATCTATCTCGTTACATTGTAATTAGGGATGAAAATTGCCGAATGTTTCCGAAACTTCCCAGGAAAGTTTCCAATAGTCCCGGCAATTGTGGGCAATATTACCGGAAAGTTGCCAAAGTTGCCAGATTACAAAGGGGAATTCAAATGCCATTTTCAATGTTTATGCGCTCATGGGGTTTTATGTAATGGTGTTGTAGCATCTATGTACGTTAGGTATTGTGGCAGCTATACGTGCTATGAGGTACTTATAAATAAAAGACGTGTCCTACATAGTGAACGGCTTAAGATGAACTATCTTTTTTATTGAGTCACATACATCCTTATATATTGTTCTCCGCGCATGCGAGAGCGCGTGCGCGGCGCTTCGAGAAAGCGCGGAGTAGCTGGTCTTCCATCTAGAACATTCAGCGGCACGCGGCGTTCGCGCGGCGTCCTTCGAGAAGCTGTGGCGACACGGACCGTTGTTCTAGAAACAGTCTCGCTGGCCGCGTCGGCCCTGCTCCGCGGCGCGCGGCGCGCGCGCACTCAGCGTGCGGCGGTAGTCAGATGTGAGACGCGCTGTATGTAGGTATGTCGCTACAGTGTAATTATACGTATTACTAAAGCACTAGGAAGTGGTGAAGGGCGGGCGTTTTGGGGGACTGTCTTATGTAATTTTGACGTTCAAAAAGTGCTGATTCTCAGCCTAGTTTGAATAAATGACTTTTGATTTTTGATTTTGATTTTGATTTTGACTAGTAAGCCTTTTTAATTAATTGTTCATGATCATTAACTTATAATTATCCATGCATATATTTGAAGATACAGTAACACTATGACACAGGTACCTTCATGATAGCTAACCTCATAGTTTTTTAAGAATTTCACTTATAAATTTTATAAAAAAAGAAGGAGGGTATTGATACCGAATGAAATAAATATAAATGATACAACTGTGTAGTATATGATTTCTATAGCAAAAATCGTGTCATCAAAAGAATTGTCATAATTGGGTCAGTAGTTTTTGAGAAAATCACGAATATACAAACATACATTCGGATAGAATAAAAAAACCTCCTTTTTGAAGTTGGTTAAAAGAGTCAACTTGTTATTGCTGAGCAATTCGCCTTGCAAGGTTTGACCCTTTTATACATACACATATACAGTGTGTTAACCAACAGAGGGCGTTCCCGTTAACCCGCAATAGTATAGCATCCATACATGCTAAAAAAAATATTACCATTCGAAAACAAAATGGTTTTTATTTTTTTTTTAATATTAAAATATTCACTAAAAATGCTAAAAATATTCAAAAAAATATAAAAATATTCACTAAAAATAAAAACTAAATTGCGATGTTTCCGTCCTTCAAGTACGCGTGTACAGAGTGTTTCTTTTACGTATCAATTTAACATTTTACGTTATGATTTCATCACCAATGAACTATCATGGATAGCTTGTTTCTTTTCTTTAGTTTATCAGTAAGAAAATAAATGTAAAGACTAAAATTTTCGGTAGGATATTGTAGATAAGCATAAAAACTACCACCCTGCAGACCGCAATCTTATCCTACTAAGCAGTTATCTTAGTAAAAGTGGTTTTCTATTTATACGTTTCTTGCCCAAAGTTGCCGGGAACTTTGGAAACATTCCCGGTAGTTTTGGCAACTTTGGCAATATTGTGGCTATTTGTAATTCGTCAAAAAATTGTAAAATGCACCAAATATGGCCAAATTCGCTTCATTTGGTCGCAAGAGAACTAACACAACCTAACTGATCCCGTTTGGGATCGGTTAGGTTGTGTTTGCCTTACCTAACGGACCTACGAACCTACGAGTTTACAATTTTTCGACAGATTATAATCTCGCGAGATAGATTATAATCTAACGGGTTTCACAATTTTATGGTGACAAAGAAAAAATAATCATAAAAATCGGTTCACAAACGGCGAAGATATCGCATCGCGTAGTCATAAATATTAAAAAATACAGTCGAATTGAGTATCCTCCTCGTTTTGTAAAGTCAGTTAAAATACACTGATAACCATCTTAAGAAACGAGTAACGTTACGTTGCGTGTCACATTATTACCCAATAATAGGGTAAACAACAACACTTCACACCGGCAACACTTGTGTTAAGCAATAACCTCAAAATTTTATTTTTAATTATTGAAAATTATTGGTTTCCAAATTACTTACGTGTGATATGTGATTCCATCCTGCTTTATATCTTTTGCGGAGTGATTCGTACACCCTTTCACAACACAATTCGGCATTTTCACTGGTAAACTCCCACGAGCCGCGACAGCTATACTGACAAGCCAAGACGTAATTACGGTGTACGTGTGTGCGTGTAATGGTGTATGTACACGGCGAGACGTAATTTTACGGCCTCACTTTGCTGTTCGCAGAGTTCCGTCTTTACTTTTTTATTTGGTCTGAGCTCTATGTCCCCCAAAATATGATTAATTTGTCATCAATTAAGTCATTAACAGTATCATACTTTGCATTTAACTTTATCTTAGCTGCTTGTGAAAATCTAGTTTTCAACACGAAGTTGATTAAATTTTGTTTACAAACGCTATCCTTCAGTAAATAGTTATAGTATTCAATATTATCAATTAGCTGTTTTAATTTGTCATAATCGGTAAAAGAGTTAAGGCAGTTTTCAAATCAAATGTATTCATTTTTGACGACGTCTCTCATATATCACTTTCACGCAACAATAAAATATCCTCACGTAAATCTATAAATTGACGACAACCATTTTCTATTTATACAATATCTTGTGAACTATAATATTTTTTCATAACTTTTTCGTTAAAATCTATCAACCCAGTTTTATACTGGTCATAAATTGCATCACATTTAATTTATTTGCTAATACTCTTTCTGTCCTTCTCTTCGGTCCTAACTGTATTAAGTAAACTGTAATCTTCTTTAAATCATTGTATAATTTAAATATAGTATCCATACCTTTTCACCGCCATAACGTAGTCCTTATTTGGTAAAGAGATTTGGTACTTATTGTAATGTGAACACGATTAATTATGATTATAGTTATCACTTTATTATTTGTATAGTGAAGCAATTATGAAACGCACTTTTATTATATTTTATTTTATACACTTTTCAAACACGTTTATTCACTTCACTTTTTAACACTTTTTTTTTCTTTTTATTTTTTTTTTGTGTAGTATTAGAAAAAAAGAAAATCCACATTTACCACTTTGAATACGTATAATTTTTCAGAAAAATAATAAAACAACGGAACATGGAATTTAAAAAAAAAACGAACATACAAAAGTTTAAAATAGTACACAAAATTATAAAAAAGAAAACAATCCCGGATTTCACTTCGTTAGCGGTAGAAGATGGAGATAATTTAGGCATTTGAAATGGTGGCTGGATAAGGTTATACTTAAATGCGAAGAGAGACAGCACCTATTAGATCTCAGCATCCTATCCTATTGAATTCGAATTCGATAGATCGAGGCCGCCTAAACCATGCGGGTATGCAACGTATTCCACGAATACGCGACTTAGATCAACAAAAACATTCAAGCAGAATCATAACCGACATCCCAAACGGAAATACGTTTTTTTCGTATGATTAATACACTACAAGCAGAAAGAAATCAGAAAGGTAAAAAAAATAAGGTATCTGTATACGATGACCACTGAATCGCCCATGGTGTAGTCGGCGAAGGTGAGGTACTTGAGCTGTTGGGGACGGCCCGCCGCTGGTACAGCTGACAGGGCCCAAGCAAGCAATTGGAAGCTGTGCACCACTTGCCGGAAAAGCCAGAATGCTGGCTTAAATAATTTCTTACACGAAAAAAACTGTTATAGGTAGGATCTTTTTCGCCAGGATTCATTTATATAAAGTAGTTGACATGAAAGATCTAAACTTATGCCGAATCACGTTCGCAACCACGTCAGCACAGCTCGAGGGGTCATCCCAGGAGAAGCACACATGCCATGGATAAGACGCAAAAAAGTGCCGTACCTCATCCTAGTCTGCTGACTCGTATCGCCATACTCGCCTCGTGCTTCTAGGACTCTCATCTGGAGGAGAGCAGGTCGATACGGATTTCACCAGACAGTGGTCAGACATTCCCAGCGGGGCGTAGACCGATACTGAATGACTGTCCGGGTTAGTTATAAGCAGTAGGTCCAAGCAATTGGACGTATGGTCGTCAACATCCGGTACCCGCGTGGCCACATTCTCCAGCTGGATTAGAAATCTAGCGTTAAAGCAAACATGCGCCCCTCTAACCCGGCATGGTCAGTTTTCTGGTAGGTACGGGAACAACCACGCTTTATGACGGGCGTTGAAGCCCCGCAGAAAACTGAACTTCACTGTTGGTTACCGTTGCTGGGCTACGTCAGTCGACACCACGAGATAATTAAATAGCTCTGTTGTCTCCTGGTCACCACTGTGCGCTCGCTGGGCGCCAATGTATAGAAATTTTTCTATGCCAGTGCCCACAAGTAGCCATATGACAGATAAACCCAATTTCTCAAAGCATCGGAGGCAACGATAACAAACGTACACACAGACTCCAGCCTGTTTCTTGAACTTGTGTTCAAGACTGACCCGGGTAGGTTGAAGTACGCCACGTCCGACGGGGTTGTTATCTTCGACGCCGTTAGGAAAAACAGGTGGTGAGACTGCGGGGACGCCCGAAGCCTCCCGGATATGGCTGTCCTCGCATCCAGTCGCCAGCTGGTACGGTGGAGCACACCCGGATTTTTCGCGAGTTGGCGGGGCAGCTTTTGGCACGTGGCTGGTGTGCTATTTGAGCCCCCCAATGACTGCGGTCGGCTAACAGCTGGCACCATGCTTCAGATCCCGCTACCCTCCAAAATGAGTTACCCAACAAGTTATGCCCAGAGACCAAGACCGCTTCTGAACAGCGCAACTGACAACTTCCTTCCCCTAAAGGCACTGACACTCCCACAAACCGACGGAACATAGCAAGCTGCTTGGCACCGGACTCCGGTGGGATGGTGGTCGCGAGCCAGGCGGCCCCTTGCGGAGCCTATCACTTAAGTAGGACCTTTCAACCGCACCACAAGCAAGCCTGTGGTGCCGTTGCCCGGGGTGGACCGCTAGGAGGTAAATCCCATACCACCCCAACTAAAGAAAGAAAGAAAGAAAACATCGAAAAAACGGTCGAAATTCGAATTATCAATGTTATAAAATTACAATTAATTAAGTTTTTTTTTTTATAAATTGCATAAACTCATCACATATTTATAAGCAACGTTTATACTCGTAATATGGGGTGAGTGGGAGGGGGAATTTCAAATGATGAATTTCGCGGGCTACATACACAAAAGAATCGCCATACGAAGGGTATAATTTCAAACCCAGCTAATAATTTTTTTCTAGAAATAGAGTTATTGATGATTTTTAAATTCAATCAATTTAATCGCACTCCTTGCTGCACAGCTCAATTAAACAAGTCACCATTGGTCTGCCATACTATTCTGGTCACTTGGTGCTAAAGCAAGCGCTGTAATTGTTTGATTTTGTACTCGAAGAATTGGAATATTACCCATTTATAGTGGATTTTCTTACCAAGCATATGTATGGTTGAAGGATCAATTTAGGACTGGTAAGCCCAATATACACGCGACATTCTTACTTGTGACAAACAATACAATTTAAGCAACAAATGACTTGCACGGTGCAACTTTTATAGTTGTTTTAATTTATGGTCCGCCACAGGCACTAGTCAAAACAATCGCACGAAGTAAATCAGGCCTTATAGAATACAATAGAATAGAATAGAGAATAGAATAGAATAGAATAGACTAGAATAGAATAGAATACTTTTATTTCAGACAGAGTCCATAGGATTAGTAACAATTTTACTTAACATCTAATGTTAGTAGGTACAGACACAGAACATAAATGCACAATTAAAATTAAAATGCAGCGTGGAGCTGCATCCGCCTCCGCAACATCGGGGAATCCCACCGATCGGTGAACACACTCAGAATACTGTTGGTGCTGCCGCGAACACGCGACATCAGGGATGCACATCTTTTTCTAATGATGGCGGCAAATCCATCAATGTTATTATCTGCAAACATCCCTGACGCACTACACCGCCACGGCAGCTGCAGCAGTACTCTCAGTGCATTATTGTATTGAACGCGTAGGTCGCTGTATGCCCGCTGAGTGAAGCTGACCCACAGGCTGCACGTGTAGAAGGACTGACAGTACGCTTTGAAAAGCGTTACTTTAACTGCCCTCGTACATCGTGCAAACCTGCGGGCCAGCATGTTACAACGGACAGCCAGCGACCTAGGTTCCCTTTCAATATCATAGTTATCCTGTAGGTCATCAGTGACCCAGTGGCCCAGATACTTAAATTTGTCCACTCTTCGCAGGGATTCCCCATACAGTGACACACGATAGAAGGATTTGCTCGGAAATGAATTCCTCAACAAAGTGGCACACAGAATTAAGAAAACTTTCTAAAGAGAGAGAAATTCGATATCAAGGAAAAATTATTTTAGCGGGTTTGAAATTAGAATTCTTTAGTGCGTCTACAAATATAACCACAATTTTACAGATGGGGCTACAACCCGTACATGGACGAGTGCCAGTATTATGTGTGGAGTGGATGTGGCGGCACTCGCAACAAATTTGTTACAAAGAAAATATGTGAACAGCGTTGTGCTCTTCCACCACAGAGCTGTTCTGCTGATTCCGGTATCCCAGTCTAACAATAATAAGACTAATAATTAAATCGGTCACGGTTATTATTTTAAGTATTATTTCTTTTGTCCTTTTCCTGATTCCCCCCTAGTTTTTAAGCGTCCTGTGCTTGATATAGAATTCAAATGTCCGCCATAAAACCATAGACAGACATAAACTAAGTGCGGCATGTCGCTACACCCCCGTAAGGGGGCGTGGCGTGCGGTGTCGGGGCATGGCCCCCCGACCGCGGAGGCTCTACGGTGGCCCGTAACTACGGGCCCCTCATTATGGTCGCCACTGGCGAATAGATGATCGGGCGTGCGGCATACACGCCCATGTAGAAAAAGTTTCTGTGGTTTGTGTCTATAGGCACGCCACGACGTTGATGCCCAACGCCGCTTTCTTCACCGTATCTCGGCGGTGGGCCATTACCGGGCCTCACCTACACGAGGGAAGCCCAGCAAGTGGCAACCAGCGACAACCTGCGGGATGTCGCTACGCCCCCGTAAGGGGGCGCGGCGTGCGGTGTCGGGGCGTAGCCCCCCGACCGCGGAGGCTATACGGTGGCCCGTAACCACGGGCCCCTCATCTTGTTCGCCGCTGGCGAGTGGATGTTTGGGCGTGCGGCATACACGCCCATGTTAAGAGGTGTCTGAAATTTGTGACTGTAGGCACGCCACGACGTTGATGCCCAACGCCGCTTGCTTCACCGTAAATCGGCGGACAACCACTACCGAGTGAGACCCCCACCTACATGGGGGAAGCCCAGCAGATGGCATCCAGCGACAGATTTACGGACTCGACGTTCCTACAGAAGGGGTGTATGGCCCCCCTCACCTCCCCGTTTTCAGGTCGAGCCGAGCCCGGGTGATGAGAAGGGACCGTGTTCTGAGTGTGTGGGCGGTATTGTACTGTGTAACACCGCCCGGTGTATACGCGAGTCGCCCGCCCGCATAAAAAGAGCCGCGACTTCGCGTGTGAGTTGGGTGCCTGTATAGAGGTGAATGTCTGTTGTTTGCTACGTGACACGCCTATATTAACCTAGCACGCGCCACGCAACAGATGCATGTATTTGTATGGAGTCAGTGTCACAAGTGAGCCGCGTGTAGACTGAGGGCGGCTCACTCGGAAGTCCAGTCCGGTGATGGGGTCAGTCGTCCGCAACTAGGTCGCGGGGCAAGGGTCTCCTCGCGTCTGGGGGGCGCGTATGCCAGGGCGCTATCTGCTTGACATGGGGCCAAGCGGATGCGTCGGCACGCGCGAACATCCCCTTCGCGAGGCGCCGCACAAACTCGTCCAGGCTCTCAATCCGGAGGTCCCTCTGAATGATATCGTTCCTCACGAAGCGAGGGGCGTCAACGATGGTCCGCAACGCAAGGTGTTGTTGCGTGCGGAGGAGCTTGCGGTTCGTCTCGCTCGTGAGGGCGAACCATGCAGGGGCGGCGTACGTCAGTATTGGGCGCACGTACAACTTGTACACGCCCAACTTGACGCGCGCCGGGATGCGGGACGAGAGCACTGGTCGAAGGAGGTTGCGGGCGACCCTACCTTGTGCGACAACATTGCGGACGTGTGACCCCATTGTGAGCCGACGGTCGATGGTGACGCCCAGGTACTTGACCCGGGGCGACCACTCGACGTCAGCTCCCTGCAGCTTCAAGGGTGGTGGGAGAGGCGCGGACCCGGTCACCATCGCCTGCGTCTTACCCACGTTGACCGACAGCCGCCACTTGGACAGCCACTCGGGAAGCAGGTTGAGCGCGCGCTGCATCTTGACCGCCGCGTACTTCGCATTAAGCGAGGTGGTAATGTACGCGGCGTCGTCGGCGTACAGCGCAAGCATCGCGTCTGAAGTGGTGGGGATGTCGTCGGTGTAACGTGAGTAACACGCCGGCGACACGCAGCTGCCCTGCGGCACACCGGCGAGCACCGGGCGGGCGCTTGACAGCGCTCCGTCGACCACCACCCTGAAAGTTCTGTTGGAGAGAAAGTTAGAGACCACCATAACAACGCGACGGGGCGCGTCCGAGGTGGCCAGCTTATACACGAGGCCGTCGTGCCACACACGGTCGAAGGCCTTCTCCATGTCGAGGAATACTGCAACCGCGTATTCCTTTTTGTTCATCGCCGCCGAGAGGTGGTGCAGTACCCTCGACAGCTGAAGCGTCGTGCTATGTTCCGCCCGAAACCCGAACTGTTCCGGCCGTGGCGAAATATGTGGCTCGAGATGTCGCAGCAGGAGTGCTTCGAACACCTTGGAGATCGTCGGCAGCAGTGTGATTGGCCGATAGCTCTCCGGCTTCAGAATGTTTTTCCCCGCCTTGGGCAGCATAATGACGCGCCCCTCCTTCCACGAAGCAGGAAAGGTCCCCGTGCGCAGTATCCCCGTGAACAGGCGCGCCAGCGCCGCTACCGTACGGAACGGCAGATGGCGCAGCACTGTGTTGGTGATACCGTCGGCACCGGGGGCCTTCTTCGGCTTCGTCCTTAGGATGGCGCGTCTGACTGCCCCAGGCGAGAAAAAGATGGCGTCTTCCTCGGGAGCTATCGGCGTGGCGAAGTAGTCCCCAAGGTGTTTCTCGACCGCTGCGACATGCTCGGTGTCGCTGGTCGGGTTCGGGCAGAACTGACGCTCCAGGTGCTCGGCGAAGACCTCCGCCCGGTCCTCCGCTACATACTTTAGCGCCCCGTCGCTGTTTAGCAGCGGTCGCACCGGGGCTGGGGTGTTCGTCAGCTGGCGGCAAAGTCGGTGCACTGACGGCCAGCTGCCTGTCGCGGCGTCAATGCGTTCCTCCCAGCCCGCGGCGGTGTGAGCCTGGAGCTCGGCCTTTACCTTCTCCGCGAGACGGTTTAGCTGCCTTTTGATGGTGGGGCATCTCAGTTGTTGCCACTGCTTGCGAAGGCGCCTCTTCACGGCAATCATTGACCTAATATGCGCCGGCAGGGGCGGCAAAAGCACTCTCCCCTGCGGCTGCGTCGTCGTCGCCGCTTCTAAGGCGCTTTGGATGCAAGCAGTGACATCCTCCGCCGTCTGGTCCACGTCCGCGGCGGTAGCAATAGGCCGAGTCGGCGTGGTGGTCTCTAACTTCTCTTCAAACACAGTCCAGTCCGTTAATCGACGTGGCGCTATGGGCTTCAGTCGGGTCGGCATACCCGATAAGACGACGAGCACGGGCTGGTGGTCTGACTGTAGCTCGTCGTCTATCACTTGCTGTGTGGCCTGACAGTGTAGCCCTCGGTGGACTACGATGTCCAGCACATCCGGTGTGTGGGTGGTGGCGTCCGGGTAGTGGGTTGGCGTCTCTGGGCCGGACACCGTGTAGCCGAAGGCTTCCGCGTCCGCGAAGAGCCGTCTCCCCTCGGTATTCGTTAGTGACGAATTCCACGCTGGGTGCTTACAATTGAAGTCCCCGGCGAGGAGGGTGGCGTGCTGTGACGCATGCAACAAGGCCCGCAGCTCGGTGTGGTCCAAGCGGGCCGCGGGCGGCTTGTAGCATGCGTAGATGCTGATGTCCTCGCCGGCCACGTGCAGCTGAACACCCAGCGCGTAAAAAGTGCTGAGCGACGGCAAGGGGAGTTCCTGATGGACGACTCTTCGCCTCACAAGTACCGCCAGGCCACGGTATCTAATGTTATGAGCCGACCGTTCATCCTTCCTATAAGCGAGGTATCCCGGGAACCTGACCCTGTCCTCGGGTCCCAGGAGCGTCTCGCTTATGAGCGCCACGTCGATGTCTTGGTCCCTCAGGAGGTGGCGGAGGGGGGCGACCTTATCCCTTAGGCCGCGAGCGTTCCAATGTAACACCCTTAACGGCCTAACCATGGTACAGGGTGAGAAGTGTGGCCAGACCGTCAAGGATGACCGTCTCGATATCTTGACCCTGCCTGATGGCCTTGATGAGGTCCATCAATAATTGTATGGCGCAGGCCGTAAACTCTTTTTTGTGAGCGCCGGCAGCGCCACCACTCTGATTTTTGGGGAACTTTCTAGGTTCCACCTGTTGCCGCCGCGACGTGCTGGCGCTGGCGTCGACAACGCCGGCGGCGGTTTTGGGTGGTTCCCCGGGTGTCCGCTGCGCTATGCCGGCGCTAGCTGTATGGTGTTGTTCCCCACTATTTTCTTGGTGTGTGGCCTGCGCCCTATCCGAGGCAGGGCCGGCCACTGGGATCTCTTCCAGGGTCGCTGGGGGCTGGGCCTTCTTGCCCTTTCCTTTCCCCCCTCGTCCCTTCTTCCTCCGCCTTGAGGAGGTGGCCTTGGTCCTATCTGTGGGCCCGTTGGCTGCCGCCATCAGCGTCATGCCTTGGGCCTCTTCTGGCCTCACCTCTGTTGGCCTCTCTGTGGCCTCTTGGGGCCGGCGTGTGGAGGCCGTGATGGCGGCAGTCCCCGCTCGCTTGTTCCGGATCTCCGCCTGGAACACGGGGCACTTGATGTTGCACGCGGGGTGCGGGCCACCGCAGTTGACGCAGGTGGCCGGCTCGTCCCGCGGGCGCGGGCAGTCTCGTGCCGCGTGCTCGCCTCCGCATCGTACACAAGCGAGCGGGCGGTGGCACTGGTGCGAACTGTGCCTGAACCGCTGGAACCTGTGGCACTGTGCGGGCCCACGTTTACCTCTCCAGGCCTCGATCTTGACACCACGCATGTACATGAACACGGTGGTGTCAAAGATGGCCCGGACGTCGGGGGTCTTTTTGAGGATGGCGTGGAAGACACAGCCGGGTCGTCCTTGTGCGCCTTTGATGTGGCGCACATACTCCGGCTGGTACCCCAACGCCCGGAGTTCCTCCTCGATCTCCTGGGGGTCTGTATCCGCCGGTAGCCCCCTTATGGCGATCTTCATATTTTTCTCCGCTGGCAGTGAGTAGGCGAACCATGACACGCCGCTGTCTTTCTCAAGGCCGGTCAGGTAGCGCTGGACCAGCCTGTATTCGTCTTCCGAGTCGGGGGTAAAACGTACCCCCGTCCCGTACGGACGAGCATTAGGAGGCCGGCCCAGCTTGGCGCTGATGGCCCTGAAATGAGCGGCCCAGTTGGGGAGCCTCTCCACTACCAGCGGTGGGTAGCGTGGCTTCTTCCCCGGCTTCTTTGTTGTCGTCGTCGTCGTCGCCGCCGTCGTCGTCGTCGTCGTAGCGCCGGGGGCGGTACCCGTAGGTATAGAAGACGCAAAGGGGGCGGGGGGTAAAATAATATCACTTACCCCTGTGAATTCCACATCCGGTGTTGGTGTCGGTGGCGGCGAGCGCACTGCGTCGGCGAAGGTGGGCGACGCTAGTTCGCCCAGGTCCAGCCGCTTCGCCTCCATGTTTGATTCGCCGGAACTCCTCCTGCGATGCTTCCGCCGGGGTTTGGGTTCGGCGAGTAAAAACTCAAAGCCGAATCCCGGCGGGGTGACAACTCCTCCCACGGTGGGTCGGGCATCGGCTCGCGCTGTCGTGTCCGAGGACACGTCGTCGCGACCGGACCCGACCGAGCCCGCCGATGCGAGCGACATGCTCGATCCCGCACGCGATGAGCATGCCGACAGCATGGCGGGCGAGTCGTAGGCGGAGGTGCGGGGGGGCGCCGGCGACGCTGGCGCCTGCGACGCAGATGCCGGGCCCGCCAGCGAGAAGCGGGGACCGGGTGCGGCTGGCGCGGGCGGAGTCGCGAAGCGCGGCGGTGGCGCAGCGGAGCGCACGGCGGATGCGCGGGGGCGCGTAGCTGGGGCGGGAGCACTCGCGGGCGGCGCAGCGGTGCGCGCGGCTGGCGGTGCGGCGGCGCGCATGGCGGGTGGCGCGGCGGCGCGCGAGGTAGGCGGCGCGGCGGCGCGCGCGGCGGACTGCACTGCGGTACGCGCGGTGGACGTCGCGGGTGCAGAGGTGCGGGCGGGTGCGGTCGCGCGCGTGGGTGGTGGTGCGCGGCTGGTCGTCGCGACAGGCCCCGGGGCCTGTATGGGTACCGGGCGGAAGCTGGCGGGGCGCACGGGCACCTCCCGCTGTCGGCTCGACGGCGGCGTCGGCGAAACGCGCACTTGCGTCGACGTCGCCAGCGGGTCGGCAGCTACTGCAGCGCCCGCTCTCCCCCCTCTTCGTCCTTCCTCTCCTCCTCTTCTTTGCTGCGATGTCCCAGCTGTCGGTGGAACGGTCGACGCGTCGCCGATATTCGGCAGCGACATCGCCCGGTCCAACGCCGGCTGGGCCTCCGGGGACCCGGCATCGCGGCCCAACGAGCCGCGCGTGCCGGGTTTCGGCATCTTGAAGTGCGTGGCCTCCGCGACCGCGACGGTGAGCTAGCTCACCGACCAGCACGGTGGCTCCCTCTGTGCTTACACAAGTGCCGGCTGGAACTTGTGTAAACACAGAGAAAAACAAATAAAACGGCGGTCCGCGCGGACCAGCGACAGAGATACGGACTCGACGTTCCTACAGATAGGGTGTGTGGCCCCCCTCTCCTTCCGTTTTTGAATCGAGCCGAGCCCGGGACGGGGAGGAAGGGACCGTGTTCTGAGTGTGAGGGCGGCATATAAACTAAGTAGTACCTACATTCCTTTTTACTGGGTCTCCCCGGCTTCTGTAAAATTATACGGGCTCACAGGGGAGTGTGGACGGACGTCACTGTCGTAAAAAGGAGAGTTGCTAACTTATAACTAACTAGCTTTTATCCGCGGCTTTGCTCGCGTGGAGGTCAGAAATTATCCCACGAGAACGTACGTACTACCGGAATAAAAAGCATCGTAGTCCTAATCCAGGTCATGACCTGTCCGTGTCAGGTGGATCATGGTCTACCCATGTGCCAAATTAAATCCAAATCCGATCAGCCGTTTTAGCGTGACACACAACAAACAAACAAACTCACCACCGCATTTAACATACTAGCTCTTGCCAGCTGCTTTGTGTGGCCTATAGGAGAAACACTCTTTTCTTAAGTCGTTGATACTTAAACCGGGAACTGAAGCCTCTTAAATGATATAGACAAATCCGTCGGTATCATTGGAATACGCGGAATGTGTGCGAGCTGTCCGGTTACGGGCCCGGTGATGATGGTGGCTACAATGACGTTGCCTCGAAGTTCTTTGATTAAAAGTGCTTGGAGGGTTAAAAATTCTTATATCATTACGGAGATTCCAACTTTCTATCAGGCTATCTTGCTTTTGCCAGCCGCTTCGCCCACGTGGAAGTCGGAAATTAACCCACGGAAACGTATTACCGGGATAAAAAGTATTCCATGCTATACTAATGATTCAAATATTATAGTTAATTGTGCACAACGTGTTGTGTCTTGAATTGAAATACCTACTATCTTGAATTCATGCAATCCTAGTACTTTTTGTAAGGTTACAGAGGTATTTCTCACCAAAGCGATTTTTTCCATACAAACTTTCATCCCTTACTTCACTTCCTTTTAAAGGTCTATAGAGGTATGAGGAACAGGGAGTAAAGTTTACTCATCCTCCATAGAAAAGGGAGGATCCTCCGACCAGACGGGCGTTGTGTCTGGTGGGCTACTGCTCGACGATTGATGTCGGGGCGTTGTATATAGGTATACTAGTCGTGCCGTAAAGTATTGTAAAGTATTCTTGGGCTTAACTTTGGATGCTAAGCTTCAGTGGGGCCCTCATATAGATAAATTGTCAAAAAAGCTAAGCTCCGCAGCATACGCTGTTAGGAAAATTCGTAATTTAACCAACATAGAGACAGCCCGTTTAGTGTACTTTAGCTATTTTCATAGTGTAATGTCGTACGGTATTCTGTTGTGGGGAAATGCAGCCGACATTCAGACTATCTTTGTTTTGCAGAATAGAGCTGTTCGATGCATTTATAAATTAAGTCCGAGACAATCGAATAGGTTGGGGAAAAAGTTTCTTCGCATTTTTTAAGAAAATTCAAAACATTTTTTAATATAGTTTATTTACATTTAACTAAAGTATGTAGGTACCATTTTGTTCGATAACTTTTTGCCATCTTGTAGGTAGGGACATGATCCCATTGCTATAGAAATTTTGGGACTTCTGGTCAAAATACCGCGACAAGTGGTTTTGGCAGTCCTCTCGTGATGTTAACCTGACACTGCCTAAAGAATTCTGAAGAGACCGAAACAGGTGGAAATCTGAAGGTGCAAGGTCAGGACTATACGGCGGATGCATTAACACCTCCCAGCCAAACTCTCTTAATTTTTGCTGAGTGGCTAAAGATGTGTGAGGTCTAGCGTTATCATGATGAAAAACCACACCCCTTCTGTTGATTAATTCCGGCCGCTTTCTCTCAACTTCTTGCTTTAATCTCATCAGTTGTTCGCAGTAGAGTTCAGATTCGATGGTCCTGCCTGGTGGTAACAGCTCATAATGAATAATGCCCTTCCAATCCCACCACACACACAGCATCACCTTGTTGCGAGTCTGTGAAGCCTGACCGGTCTTTGACCACGACCTTTTTCGCACGTTCTTGTCATACGTGATCCACTTTTCATCACCAGTTATCAGCTTCTTCAAAAATGGTTCGGTTTCATTACGTCGTAATAAAGAATCACAAATGAGTACACGGTTCATTAGGTTTCTTTCAGTGAACTCGTGAGGTACCCAAATGTCGAGCTTTTTTGTGTACCCAGTTTTTTTCAAATGCGCCAAAACTGTTTTGTGGTCAATTTCCAGTTCTTCAGCTACGTCGTAACTACTGATATGCCGATCTTGCTCCACTTTTTCAAAAATGGCATCAGTAGGAGAGTAATGGGGGGTCTGGATCAAACTAGATCCATACCCCCCATTACTCTCTATTCAAAATGATATTTCTATTCAAAAGTCTCTATTCAAAATGTTACATCTATTCAAAAGTCTCTATTCAAAATGTTACATCTATTCAAGAATCTCTATTCTGAACAGTTCTTCCATTCATGCTTATTACTCTCTATTCAAAATGATATTTCTATTCAGTAATCTCTATTCAAAACGATACATGTATTCAGGAATCTCACATCTGAACGGTTCTTCCATTCACGCTTAATTAATCTCTATTCTAAATGATATTTCTATTCGGTAATCTCTATTCAAAACGATACATCTATTCAGGAATCTCACATCTGAACGGGATTCCAATCAGGCTAACGCGATGAATGTATTTTAGTAATGAACATAGGTGTCTAGTTCCTTTAAATGATGATGTTTACTCCAAATGATGAATGCACATTTAATGAGAGAATGAAAAAAAAACTAGAGTGTTTTCTTTGTTGGAGTCTGGGTTTGTGCCCGGTAGATGTCAATAGGCTTACCTTCTATCCCTAGGTGTTCAGGTGTTCGGGTGTTCCACAGACGCTCCTGTGCCTAACCCTTCGGGGAATACAGGCGTTATGTTATAATATTGGAATGTAGGTACTTACCTTGCACACGATTATAATGTAGCGTTGAGTCGGCCGAGAGTGATTGTTTGCACCACATCACCGATCCCGTTAAGGAAACTGTTTGCATTCCTATCTTATTCCTACCCATGTTGCGCCTCTTTGCTATAGATTCGTGTACTTATTTATTTAGATTCAGATTGTATGTTTGTATTCAGAAGTACCAATTAGATCAACTTGTAATTCACCTATGTGTACTGAAAAATATTACAATGCTTAGGTACGTACTATCTTGAAAGAAAAAGGATGGTGATGAATGTAATAGAAAATAAAACAAGATATTTATAACATATGTTTATTTACATTTTTTTTATGAATTTTACTTATAATGTCATTGGCACTCTTTAGGATTTCATCATTGAATACATTTTCTACAACATATTGAGCACATACAGTAGCTTCACAGTTACATGGCGCGCTTTTTTTGTAGTCTTCAATATCAATGATTTGTACACGTATGATTTTACATCGCATACCTTTTGCAGGTTTTTTTACATATGAGTAGATAACAGGACCTCCTCGTCTTCTAGTTCTTGTGCTCAGAGGAGTATCTAGAAATTGAAATGGTTGAAATGGTCTCTCCCTTTCCCTCACTTGGCGCACGGTTTGCCCATCCGGGATGTGTGATGATGGTGAGTATACTGAATTGTTGATGAAAATGTCGCTGGATTCCTGAAATAAAGCAATATAATTTAATCTCTTATCTCATATAACATGTACCTAACGCGATATTTTGTTTGCAAAAAAAAGACAAGTTGTAGATTATTTAACTGGGAATTAGAAAATGAATTCATCTATTATTAGTATGATATTTTTTAATATTGTATTTACTTACCGACATTGTAGAGCAGATAAACTTAAATGTATTTTCAGGTAGTCTGTTTCGGTTTATATAGTTTATCAGAATTTTTTTTTTTCGTCACTAAGGTTCAAGATGAAGCATAACATTTATGTTTCCTTTTAAGTAATCAGGCAAACGCAGCTTTTATTACCTCCACGTGTCATATTGTTTTTATAAGTAACGGTAAATACACACGAGCGTTTAAACCGCTTACTGCTACAGAAGATCTGCCTTGCGTTTGTCAAAAATTGTACTCTAATATAACAGTCAAGATGTACTGTATTACAACAAATACAAATACCTACCTTTAACCTGCACAACAGTAGGTAGTTATGTAAATGACTTAATATATATTTAATATCTTTAAAAGTAACAGAAGTTAATTTAGCGTGAAAAAATCGCAGCGTTCCAATCGCTGCGTTTTTCACGCTCGTCTAAAAAGATTATCTTCTCAAATAAAAGTGCAACGTAAGATATAAACGGAAAAGGATTTTCTGCAATTATTGAATTTGACGAATATGGTTGTCTGAGACCATTTCTCCCCCCGCCTCTGCCTATATAAATGGATCTTGGATAGACATCGTTATCAGACCACATCTGGAAGGAACCTCCGGGAGTAGCCAGCACTTTTCAATTTGTTTATCAAGCGTGTCCTTGTAAAGAAAAAACAGCGCTAAAAAAATGTAAGTATTGTACTTTTTTTAATTGATCTTTTCAACTATTCATCTTTTCATCGATTTTTTTTCTATCACGTCACAAACACTCGTCATGTCTCGTTCTATTCGTTTTTTCTTCTATTCAGTAAATTCATCTATTATATAGTTCATTCATTCAATCTATTCAACTAATTTAACTTTTCTCCCAATTTGTAAGCACATAAGTATGTTATCCTGTTGTTTATTATAATATTTACTAGCTCAATTAGTGAATCTACCTACTCTATTTCTTAATTATTAATATGTCTAATCATACTTATCTTTATCTTTTTAGGTCGAAGCAAACAGCAACCCATCTTTTCTCCTCTGAAGACGAAGCTCAGCAGCAGGTCCAGCCTAAAAAATCGAGGGGTTCGTCACCGTCGTCATCGACCATTCGGCGAGAGAAAAGACCGGCGGGAGGTGAATCATCTCAGGAAAAAAAGAAGAAGAAGAAGACCATCGTCAAGCCAATCAGCTCTTGCATGAAGCCCACTTCGCACGAATTATTTGGCACCGATAGTGATGAACCAGAAGAGGAACCTGTTACAACCGCACAGGGTAAAAAAATACCGCCCCTTTATTCATATTTGACTCGTAGAGTTGCCAACGGTCTTAGCAGGCAAAGCGATGAGAGTAAAATTGGGAAGTACTATGTGGAGCTTAAAATTTATAACGTTGAAGAGATCGAACGCATAGCACCTATCAACCGTTGGCGACATACGATATTGACGGTTAAAAATCGTACCGATGATAGAACGCCAGCATGGGATCGGTTAAAAGAATTTGTGAACGAAACTAGAAAGGAGTTCAAACACTGTCCTCTAGATTTTGTTAGTCATTATTACTAGTGTACCTATACTAACAGTGTTTAGGGCACAGTTTAGGTTATTATTCTTATGTAAACTTTTTTCCAATAATCGTTGGGTTCCTATTACTTACTTACTTATTCAGTGTTTAAAAATAATTTAATCAACATAATTATGTATTATTATAGAAATATAGGTACTCATATAAAATACCTAACATGTCTCCTATTTAGTACAATTAAAAACATGTATTTTAAGCTCACATTTGTTTTTTACTTTACAGTACGATACCAGTCTACACATCGAAGGCGTTATAATATTGATGATATACATAATAATCCTCAATTTGTTGAATGTGAAAAATGTCTTGTTGAATTACCTTTGAATCAATATAAATATCATTTGAGAACCAATATGCATAAGTCTAATAGTCTCTTACGAACCGAATTTCAAAACATTTACATTATTTCAAGTGCTTTCAAAAACAGAATCGTGACGTATCGTTTAAATCCTTCACACAAAGTTGAATACCTCGCACCTGAGGATTTCTTGTGTGAAAATAAAAATGATATCTTAAAACTAGTTGATATGTCGGTACTGAAAAATATTTGTATTAAAGTGAACTTTGAACTATTTGCTAACTTTTTATTAGAAAAGAACAAAGAACAACAACTGAAGTCTTTCAATACGAAATATAAAATAATTTGTAGAAACACGAATATGAATGAATGGTACTCGAATATAATTGAACTTTTGAAATATAAATTATTGGAATTCGAACATAAAGAGTCTGGATGGTCTTATCACTCAGTAAGCCATCTGGAAATCAATGTTAATAAATACTGTCCATTGAGAGGTGGAACGTATTTAACTTTACCAAAAAAAATCAGACACTCAAAAAGTTGTGTGAATATACAAAATAATGACAGTCATTGTTTTTTATGGAGTATTGTAGCAGCATTATACCCTGCTAAGCAGAATGTATGTAGGACAGCATCATATCCACATTACGGATCTGTTTTTAATATTGAAGGAATGTCTTTCCCTGTTACATACCAGGACATAAAATTATTTGAAACCAATAACAACATAAGCATTAATGTTTATGGAATAGATGAGAATAATGATAAAGTGACTGGACCTCTATATTTAACAAATACAAGAAAATCAAATCATGTGAATTTACTATACTTAGAGAGAAATGGAAAAGCTCACTACTGTCTGATTAAAGATCTGGTACGATTGGTACGACGTCAAGTTACAAATCATAAAGGTAATGTTTTTCTATGCGAATCATGTCTACAATTTTACTGCAGTGAAACCAAGTATAAATCGCATATGTGTTCTAAAGTTTTAACCGTTCTGCCTTAAACTAATAGAAGGCTTGGTTTTAAGAATTATGAACGAAAACAAAGAATAAATTATGTAATCTATGCTGATTTTGAAAGTCTGTTACTAAGTTGTTCAGAAAAAATTACTGAAAAAACACAGAACTTCAAAAAACATGAACCCTCATGCTTTGGTTATTATATTTGTTGTTCACATGATTCGAGTCAAAATAAGTATGTCACATATAGAGGCTCAGATTGTGTTGAAGTGTTTGTTACTAAAATAGTGGAAGACGTAAAGAAAATAAGTAAAATATTATCTATTAAAGCGCCTATGACCCCACTATCAAAAAAAGAAAAACATATATATAATTGTGCTAGTGCTTGTCATATTTGTGATCGGTTATTATTTAATGACAAAGTATGTGATCACGATCATGTTACAGGAAAGTACAGAGGAGCTGCACATGCTCATTGTAATTTAATGTATAGAGTATGTGCATTTATACCTATTGTTTTTCACAATTTATCGAACTATGACTCCCATTTGTTTATCAAAGAATTAGTAAAGTACAAAGGACACATTAAAATTATACCTAAAACTAAAGAAAAGTATTTAACCATCACAAAATACATTGCTAGCGAGAACGATCATTATTCTATTCAAATGAAATTCATTGATTCGTTTCAATTTCTTAGCTCAAGTTTGGAAACATTAAGTAAAAATTTGACACATGATGAATTTATTCACTTGTCAACGGAATTCAATAGCGACAAAATTCATTTGCTTAAGAGTAAAGGTATTTATCCATATGATTACATGAACGCTTGGGAAAAGTATGAAGAAACAAAACTTCCGAATAAAAAATATTTCTATAATACATTGAAATTGGAACATATTACTGATGTTGAATATGAACACGCGAAAACTGTATGGAATACATTTAACGTCCGTACTATGGGGGACTATACTGATTTATATTTAAAATGTGATGTTTTGCTGTTGTGTGATATATTTGAAAATTTTCGAGATATAAGTCTGAAATACTATAAATTAGACGCTGCATACTATGTAACGGCACCTAGTCTGAGCTGGGACGCTATGCTTCTGTATACAGGTGTTGAATTAGATTTAATTGACAACCTTGAAATATATCAAATGTTAGAAAGGGGAATACGAGGTGGTTTAGCACAGTGTTCTTTACGTCATGCAAAAGCTAATAATATGTATTTATCTAAATACGATGATCAATTGCCTACTACCTATTTATTGTATCTTGATTGTAATAATCTGTACGGTTACGCAATGACTAAAAAGTTTCCGATTTCTGAGTTTAGATTTTTAAATCGAGAGGAAATTGATTCTTTCGATGTTGCGAGTATTTCTGATGAAAGCAGCTATGGCTTTATACTAGAGGTGGACCTTGAATATCCAGACTACTTACATGATGTTCATAGTGATTTACCTTTCGCCCCAGAGAAATTTATCCCACCAGGGGGAAAAACAGCAAAACTCATAGCTAATTTGTACGATAAATTTAACTATATAATTCACTACACTAATTTAAAACAGTGTTTGAAGTATGGACTTGTTCTTAGAAAAATACATCGCATTCTCACATTTAGGCAAGAGGAATACTTAAAAAAATATATAGATTTAAACACTAGCCTCCGACAATCATCCATAACAGCATTTGAAAAAGACTTTTTCAAGCTTTTGAATAATTCAATTTTTGGTAAAACTATAGAAAATAAGCGAAAACAAGTAGATATTAAATTAGTCACTAAATGGACTGATACCAATAATGTTACAAACAAACAACTGAGTGCTGAGAAACTAATTTGCAAACCAAATTTGAAATGCGTTACTGTATTTTCAGAAAATTTCGTAGCTATTCAACTGAAACCGGAAGTAATTGTTTTAGACAAACCGATCTATATAGGTTTCACTGTTTTAGAATATGCTAAGTCACATCTATATAAATATCATTACAGTATGAAAAATAAATATATGACTAACATTAAACTTTGTTACACAGACACTGACAGCTTACTGTACTTAATTAACACAGAAGACATTTACAGTGATATAAAAAACAATTTAAATGAATTTGATACTAGTAATTACGACGCAAACAACCCTTATTCAATACCATTAGTTAACGCTAAAATACCTGGACTATTCAAAGATGAGCTAGGTGGAGACGTGATCAGTGAATTTACTGGCTTGAGAGCGAAATTATATTGTTTATTAACATCTAAAATTCAAATTAAGAAGGCAAAAGGTATTTCAAAATCTGTTACAAATAAACTGCGCATTTCAGATTACAATAAGACATTGTTCAAAAATGAAAACAAGTGTTATAAAATGAATACGATTAAATCTATGAAACACGTATTATATTCTCAACAAGTGAGCAAAGCGGTGATGAATAGAAATGATGATAAAAGATACGTACTACCAAATAACATAGAAACCTTACCTTGGGGACATTACAAAATCATATTTTAGTTATAAGAAGGTTTAATTGTATTACTTCACTATTTCCCTATACTGTATACTGTTAAGTTTCTTTAATTATTATTATTATTGCTTATATCTTAATAAAAGTTTGTTTATTGACTTTATTTGTTTTATTGGTTTTCTTTGTATCATTTATGACATTATTTCAATACATTATACATAGGTACAACACACTCGTTACAACAAGTTTGAATACATCCCACTATAAGAAAGTATAAAAAATTAGAAAACGTGACATCCACCAACCTGCACAGGGCCCGCGTGGTGGATTACGGTCCACTCCCTCTCAAAGAGAGAGGGCCTGTATCCCAGCAGTGGGAACATTATAGCCAGATTATGTATGTATAACAAAGTATTATTTAAGAATGTTGAATAAAATAGAGTAAAATGAATATCATATTATGATCACATCAAGACGAAAGTTATTTAAGATGAGCTTATTTGTAATCAGTTATTATTATTATTATTCAGGTTGTCAATACTAACAACCAGGCGCAGATGCTTTAAGATTTTAAAAAATTTAATTAATAAAACACACTTTATAATATATATATTTTTTATTATAATGGACTTACTGCCACAGTTATAATGACCTCTAAATAGATACAAAATAAATAACATTCAAAATTCATTATGAAGTGGAACTTAACTTTTTAACTATCTTACCAACTACATGCTCAGTTTCACTCATGATATTGTCGTAATCACTTCTCACTAAGTACTGTACATTCACGCTTGCACTATCGGGATCAGTGTCTATTTCATCCATCTGACAACCGTCTAAATCATGAATAATTATTTTTATTATTTGGCGAACATGCCCTGGCTCTTTACGCATGACAAAAGATTTGTTTTTAAAAGATTTTGATACTTTTTTCTTCTTCTTAAGTTTTTGCTCTTCTATTTTTTGCTGTGGACTCTCATTACACGCACTGGCCGCTACTTCAGCGTACCAACTCTCTCTATCTTGTGCAAAGTAGAATGGATTTATAATTGGGTCCTCAATCAAATTCTGAAAAAACAAAGATTAATTTTTGTGTTATTTAAAGGCATCATGAAGTGAATTGATAAAAACATGAGAACCTGTAATTGGCTGTATGTTTCTTACACATTTTTTCTGTTTTAGCTGTTGGTTCTTCTATAAAAAAAAAAAAAAAAAAAAATAATAGTAATATTCATTTAGATACTTACGTTACATTGTTGGTCAATATTATCCACAACAGGACTGTAGGATGGCGATTGTGACATGATGCTGTAAAAAGAGTATGCATTACATAATTTTATATTAGATCAAATAACAAAAGAATTGAAATGATTAAAAATAAAAAAAATAAAAATATATGTAAGTATGTACCTTGACAATATTCTTCGATCATAAACGAAAGTGGCACGAAACGACTTACTTATGAAAAAGACAGCAACGAAGTGAAGTGATTGCTTGTTTATAAGAAACACACTCCTTATGCATATTATGTTTATATTTTGAAAGATGAGAATAGCATCTTCCTTGTACTCAATACAAGTTTCGACCTGTTAGTTACAGAAGTATTTATATGCATGTTAAATAGTTTTTTAATTAATCGGTAAGATGAAGTTGATCAAGCAACCCATATCTCTCAATGTCAATAATATAAGATTAAGTGACTCTGTCCACCACATCAGACATAGCGCTTTATTGCCTAATACCATTCGCTGTATTATATGCGGTCCATCAAGCTGTGGCAAAACGAATGTTATGATTAGTTTACTGCTGCATGAAAATGGACTCAAGTTCAGAAATCTTTATCTTTACTCTAAGACTTATTTTCAACCAAAATACCGTTTTTTGACCGAAGTACTAAAAAGAGTGCCACAGATTAACTTCTATAAGTTCAGTGATGATAAAGATGTGATTTCTCCGAGTGAAGCTTTAACAAATTCTGTCTTTATTTTTGATGATGTTGCGTGTGAAAATCAAGTTAATATCCGTAATTATTTTTGTATGGGTAGGCATAAATAAATCGATTGTTTCTATTTATCTCAAACCTATTCTAAAATTCCAAAGCAATTGTTACGTGACAATGTTAATTTTCTTATTATTTTCAAACAAGATGACGTGAATTTAAAACATATTTATGAAGAGCATGTTAGTTCTGATTTACAATGGAAAGAGTTCAAAAATATTTGTCAAACTGTTTGGACTAAACCTCATAATTTTTTAATTATTAATAAAGAATCGCCTTTAAATAATGGAAGGTACAGACAGAACTTTGATATTTTTTTTTAAATTTGACTGAAATTTTATACATATAAGTAATTAACATGCAAAATCAAATTCAGTATAATTTGATCTTTAGCTGAATTCAGTTGTTGTAATTAAAAAATGGAGAAAAATATTAAAATAGAATTAATGAAGTCTGTAGACTCCATAAAGAATAAAATAAAACAAATGAAGAACCAGGAACACTCAATTAACTTATCGCTCGGTAAAATGCTAAAACCTGTCACAGATCCCCTTAAAACTTTAGTTGATTCAAATATAAATATAGAAAAAATAGAACATTTAGAAAATACGACACACAATAATTCTGGAAAAATTGAATTGGAAGACATTAATAACTAACATAGGCTAAGAACATTGTTACTAACAAATTATGGAAGTAATTCTGAAATAAATTTTATTATTATTATTATTATTAATACAAACTATCAACAAACTTTGAGGACTGTTACGAACCAAAACTTAATTCTGCACAAATGGTTAAAAAGTCTCTTGAAATGGAATTACCAGAGGATTTAGAAATTTCATTAGAGGGTGTTTCATGATATGTATGATATTTATGATGGTATAAATGTACCATTTGGAATAAGAAGTGAAAACAAAACTTTATTGATGGGAAATTCAAAAGTATCTTTTTCTAAAATTGATAGTTTGAATAACGATAATTTCATTATGATTAAAATCGATGATAAATCCTACAATTTAACACCTGGCCTGAAAGAACTTTTACTTCGAAAAAAACCTGATTTAAAATTAATATCCGGCGAAGATAGACTGGTCTACAAGGATATATTGCATTATACAAATGCTCATAAGAGAGACTTCAATCCTGAAGGCCAAATAAAAGGTGATAAAGGAATAAAATATCGTAAAATAATCAGACCATTGTTTTCCGAAACGAATAATTCAAACGATAATATTCTCACTAAACTTGGAGGAAACTTACCAAAGTTAAAAAAATACAAAAGCAATACTGATCTGGTATATTGGGATGACCCCAATGAATTGGTTGAGAGGCTGAAACTATTAGTTGCTTCAAAAGATGCTGGCAATACAAACCATGATAATGAAATTTTATCGATAATTGAAGAATTAAAAGAAGCTGACATAATTAAAGAATAAATAGTAGCAATAATATGATTTTCATTCAGTATCATCCCTGGATTCAAGACAAATGTTTATATGCTGAATTCTGAATAATGAGTAAAGCCGATGTGGTAAACGAAATTCATAAAAATGCGAGGGTAAATTTTCCACGAAGACACGTTATAATGAAAGATATAGATGATCTTTGGCAGGCAGATTTAGTTGACATGCAATCAATTTCTAAAGAAAATAAAAATTACCGATTTATTCTCACTGTTATTGATACATTTTCGAAATATGCTTGGACCTATCCTTTGAAAAGTAAAACCAAAGATATTGTATACAACTCTTTCAAGATTTTGTTGGATAAAGGGCGTGTTCCCAAAAATCTGCAAACGGACAATGGAACAGAATTTTATAATAATAAGTTCCAAAAACTTATGAAATCTTATTATATAAACCATTATTCAACCTTCTCAACGAAAAAGGCATCAATAGTCGAGCGATTTATCAGAACATTAAAATCTAAACTGTATAAGGAATTTAGTTTAAAAGGTAACTATAACTGGATAGATAATACCCTTAATAATGTTATTTATAAATACAATCACACCTATCATCGGACAATTGATGAAATTCCGCAAACGTGGATAATTTTAATAAAAAACGTATATTGGAGAGATATTTCAGGTTGGTAAAAACCGATAGTATAAAAAGCAAGTTCAGAGTAGGTGATTATGTACGTATCAGTAAGTACAAAGGAACGTTTGAAAAAGGATATACTCCTAATTGGTCGACAGAAATATTTAAAATTAGAAAAATACAAAACACAACCCCTATCACCTACTTAATTGAAGATGCAATCAGAGGTCAACCCATTTTAGGTGCATTTTATGTTCAAGAGCTGCAAAAGACAAAACATCCCAATTTATATTTAGTCGAAAAAGTTCTCAAAAGTAAAGGAAATAGAGTTTTAGTAAAATGGCTAGGTTTGTCTTCTTCTGAAAACAGCTGGATTGATAAATCGAATATTTATTAAGTGTTCAACCCAAGATGCATCAGTCTTATGATGGGTATTGAAGAGAGCAGTCTTCTGAATTGGCTTATAAATAATTTACCATTTGAATTACATTTACCGGGATATAATTATTGTGGACCTGGCACTAAATTAATTAAAAGGCTTACACGCGGAGATAAAGGTGTTAATAAACTAGACGAATATTGCAAAGAACACGACATTGCCTATCACAAGTCTTCAAACTTAAAGGATCGCCACAAGGCAGATTTAGTTTTGTTAAATATGGCGAAAGAGCGAGCAGTTGCCCCGGATGCGAGTGTAGGGGAAAAACTGGCAGCACGTTTAGTAAGCAGCGCTATGTCAACAAAAGTTAAAACTGGTTCTGGTCTTCAAAAAAATAGCAAAAAGTGTTTGCGAAACACTGTACCTGAAAAAGGGTTTAAAAATAAATTTAAAAATGTTATCAACAAAACAAAAAGACATATGAAAAAATTAAAACCAAAATGCAAAAAAGTGGCAATAGAATTAGCTATGGCCGCTGCCAGAGAGATAGCAAATGATTCATCCATTAAACTTCCTCGTGTTATTCCTATACCAAAATCTGGTGGAGTATTACCTTTGATTCCAATTTTTGCGGGATTATCTGCGGTGGGAGCCTTAGCAGGCGGTGCAGCTGGTATTGCTAAAACTATAAATGAATTCAAGATGGCAAAAAAGTTGTATGCTGAATCGAAGAGACACAATGGAAAGATGGAGGCTCTCTGCATCGGAAAAGGACTTCACCTTAAACCACATAAAGATGGGCTCGGAATTTTCGTATCGAAAGAAAAAAACTAAGATATCGGCTACCCAAACGAGCCTTGAGTAATTTGGACATTTTAAAGTATGGAAATAATATTCCCTATTTTAGAGGTGTCTTTATGAGAGATGAGCTCCCTAAACACCCTTTTAAAAAAGAATGCGGAGTTATTAATTTAGATAGCTCTAAAAATCCTGGTTCTCATTGGGTAGCCTATGCAAAATACAATGATTATATTGAGTATTTTGACAGTTATGGAAATCTAAAACCTCCAAAGGAATTTATAATATACGTGGGATTTAAAGTTCACTATAATTATGATAACATTCAACGAGATCACCCATTTAATTGTGGACACCTTTGTTTACAATTTTTGAAGAATTTTTGGCATAGTGCAGGAATAAAATAGACACAATCTGACAAAAGCGTTCAGTATACAAGCATGTCTACTACGGTTACCATCTCTGGAAATAAATCGGAATTGGTTACATACTTTCAACCACCACTACATTTATCTGATCAATACGAGTGCGGTTTGCTATACTTTTCAGTGTTAAATTCAAGACCAAATAGCAATATTCCTATTACTAACAGCAATCTGGGCATGGTCAGAATCGAATGTGATCTTGTTCACGGTTCGTACTGCAATGGATTACCAACTCATTTTATTCATGAATTTGTATCTGATACTGCTCTGGGTCATCGATGCATAGAAATACCGCAAAACGTTATTTACTTTCCAGTAAACAAAAACATAATTTCATCTATATCTGTTAAGATTGTTGATCAATTTGGTCACTGTATTAACTTTGGAGAAGAACATATTCAACTACGTCTTCATTTAAGAAAATCAAAATGATAGTATACTATAAAAATACCCCAGTGAAAACGAAACGCCTTAGTTCTTCTGCGATTTTCAAAGTGCAAAGACGTAAGAAAAAAGTTAAGAAATTAACTGAAGCAAATAAAGATTTCCTAAAAGCTCTAGGGTTTAAAGTATGAATATACTACAGATTACTGAATTGCCGCACTTCGACACTTCGATCGAAAGTTATGAAGTCCATTCATACAATCCCTATAGTAACAGCTTTAGAGAAAACGATGAAATCAGAATCCCCATACACCAGCAAGACATATACGTGCTACCATCAGCCAGTTCAATTTATGTCGAAGGACAAGCAAAGCTCTTCGGTAAAGATGGGAACTCAATCAAGAAAACTGTTACGTTCACTAATAACCCTGTTATGTCTTTGTTTCAAGACATCAGGTACGAAATGAATGGTATTGAAATAGACCGTATAAAAAATTCGGGAATAACGTCAACAATAAAATCATACATCTCATTAAATGAAGCAGAAAATAAAGTCGCTGCCTTATGGGGCTGGAACTTAGAGGGATTCCAAAGTGATGGACATTTTAGTGCTGTGATACCATTAAATAAAGTATTAGGGTTTGCAGAGGATTATAATAAAATTGTCATGAATTGCAAACATGAACTTATATTGAATAGAAGTAACTCTAACTTAAACAGTGTTATCCTTACTGATGATATTGCTCATTTTCAAATAGATATACAAAGAGTTCAGTGGAGAGTGCCACACATAAAAGTATCAGATCGAGAGCGATTGACACTTTTGAAACATTTAGAAAGAGATAAACCTATTCAGATGGCTTTTAGAAATTGGGATTTATATGAGTATCCTTTATTACCAAAAACCACAAAGCATTCTTGGTCAGTTAAGACTGCTTCACAATTGGAAAAACCCAGATTTGTAATTTTTTGCTTACAAACTAATAGAAAAAATAATAAAAATAAAGATAGTTCACTATTTGATCATTGTGAAGTGGCAAACGTAACGCTCTTTTTGAATTCACAGTACTATCCATATGAACCTTTGGGTTTAAAGTTTTCTGAGAACAAATACAGTATATTATACGAAATGTATGCAAAATTTCGTCAGTCGTTTTACGGTTGTCCAGTAGACCCGTTGCTTAACCTAAAGGACTTCAAGGAAAAAGCTCCCCTCTTTATATTAGACTGCTCAAGGCAAAACGACAGTCTGAAAACAGGCCCAGTGGACGTGCGGTTGGAAATTGAATGTTCTACAGCAATACCAGATAAGACGACAGCATATTGTCTAATTATAAACGATCGACTTGTGGAATACAAACCTCTCAGCAACATTGTGCGCAAGTTATCATGATTGCTATTGTAGATATTCAAGGCTTTAAAACAGAAGCAAATGAATTTATATTAAAAGAAATCGCTATATTGTATAATAAAAAATTACAAGTATTTTTAATTAAGCCGCCATTTTCATTTAACAATTTAACGAAATCAGAAAAAAAACAAGTTACTTGGATCGAACGTAACAGAAACATACATTGGCGTGAAGGATTTGTGTCCTATTCCAATTATCAGACTTTGATTACGGATATTTTAAGGAATAAATGTGTTTACGTCAAAGGCTCAGAAAAAGTATTGTGGTTAAAGCATATTTTAAAAAATAGTCATAGTAATATTTTTAATTTAGAAGATAAAGGTTGCTCTAGTTTGATAAGTTTGTATGATCAATATAAATATTCTCATGATTTGTATAACTGTATTTATCATGACTCTGTATGTGCTTTGAAGAATGTATTGTGTTTAAATAAATGGTGCTATGATAATAAAGTTTTAATATGAATATTTTTTTTGTTTAATTTCTATAATTTTATTACTTCAAACGTATCTTCGAGTTTTCTATCCCCCCTCCCAATCAGTATCCTGTCCAATTATTATAAGTTGCTGGCAACAGCTGGGCGAGGTCATTAAACGTGTAGAATTATCTGTATCAAGGACTAGGAAGTGAGTAAATAGATCATGTCTCAAAATGAATACAAACCCCGATATGACATGTATAGCACGCATAAAATGCGTGAATTTTCATTCAATTATTACTGGGGTACAATTAATTCTAAGAAAAGATTAATGATGGAAATGGCTGACGCTGGATTCTTTTATTGTGGAAATAGTATAAATGATAAAGCGGCATGTTTCTCATGTGGAGGGGTTATAGAAGATTGGGAGATTTATGACGATCCTTGGATGCAACATGCTATACATTATCCTCAATGTTTTTATTTAAACGCTGTAAAAGGAAGAGACTTTGTAATTAATATGAAATTATTAAACTTCATTTAACCGTTCACGTAATGTGTACATACATTATACTAAAGTAATGTATTTATTTATTCTTTGATAACATTATACTGTAGTGATTATTTATTTGTTAAGATTAAGTTAAGTAACTAAAATACTTTTATAGATTCATTTTAAATAATAAATAAGTAATTATAAGAAGATTATGTTCTTATCAAAAATGGGAAAATAAATATTTGTATAAAAGCGATATACTTAATAGTTTTATTTTAAAACACTAATGTTAACATGTCACAGTGTAGGTTTAAGAGATTTCGTAGATCTCCGAGTGAACGGATGGTTATGCACAGATCATACTGAACTGATAAAACTGATAGCACGAACTGCTCATGCAGTATGAGCAGTTCGTATAAAACTGCTTATTACATTAGTACAAACAGATGCTGTTTATACCTGTTAATATGATAGAAATATAAATTCCTAGAGAGCTCCTATAGGTAATGTCGATATTTCGAATTAAAATATCAATACAGTTCTGAATAGGTGTCTCGTTTCAAAATAAGATTTTTGAATAGAGAGTTATAAGCGAGAATGGAAGAACTGTTCAGAATAGAGATTCTTGAATAGATGTAACTTTTTGAATAGAAATTTTGGAATAGAAATATCATTTTGAATAGAGAGTAATGGGGGGTATGGATCTAGTATGATCCAGACCCCCCATTACTCTCCTACTACTGGCATCCATTTTATCCGTAATAGGGCGACCAGAGCGACGTGCGTCTTTGACATCAAAATTTCCGGATTGAAAACGCTTAAACCAAATTTGTGCTACTCTCACAGACACTACACTAGGTCCATAAACATCGCAAATTTTTTTCGCGGCTTGCGTTGCATTTTTACCTTTTTTGTAGTAAAATTTTAAAATGTATCGAATTTCTTCATTATATTCACTCATCTTGACGGTACGAAGAACAAATGAAAATCACACATTTTCCTAATTTGAATTTGGAATTATGTTCTTTAAAATTTAAGCAATGATACCGAGATTGGTTCGGGAGACGTCGATGCGAGCGGTCGCGCTGCGCTCCGTCATTTTATTTTTTTATTTTGCTATGGGTCTATGCGGCGGGCGTGCCACATGGGCCACAATATTTTGTCCCTACTAGTTTGATTAGTTGTTAGGTATGTGCTAACTCGTGTATCTACCTACCTGTACGGTGCACGGGTATTTTGTGTCGCGAAATCCTGTGGTGTTGTGTGCAAAGTGCTTGCAAAAGTGGGGTGGACTGCGTGCGCACCTGTTACGGGTTCTGCCAAGGAGACTCTGACACCGCAGCAAATTTGGTGAGATCCTTCCATTTTATTTGATTATTACCTTGGGCCTGATGGCCTAGGGTCATGATCAAATAATATGGAATACTTAAGGAAATAATATGGCATATGATAGCGTTGTCAGTGTTAAATTGAAGCTATCTTCGGTCTTAATCCTGTGTGTCACTGTGAAACCTTCTGGTGAACCTTCAAAGCTCGAGTCACGCGATCATTCGAAATTTACTCTGAATTAATCGCCGCGTCTGTCTGTCTGTCTAATGTTCGTGAAGATTTCGAGAACTGCTGGGCTGATTTTGATGCGGTTTTCGTCAGTAGATGGAGTGATTCGGGAGGGGTTTATACGTAAGGTGTTCCGACGTCTGCGCGGGCGATGCTGCGGGCAGAGGCTATAAGGCTGGATAAACGAAAATTCTATTTTACTCTAACAAAAATAACGTAATTGATTTGGATTTCGTACAGAAACTGTTTCCCCATAATACTTCTTACATCGACTAGCCTTCTAGCTTACTACATGTTAATATTACTTCTAGACTAAATTCCCAGGAAATAAGTAGTTTAATTGCCTGGTTGTTTGTTGCCTGGGGCGCCGGAAACATGACGCCTTTATCTGGGATGTCAAACTAAACATTATTTTGCAACACAACAAAAAATTTACCCCAAATTGTAAAGCGAAAACGGCTCGTAAATCTCACCCCTGTCAAAGTTTAAAACTAGAGACAACTTTTTAAACATGTGTTGGTCATTCCAACAAATTTTGATAACGGCCCATAAATCCCGCACTAGTCCGTCTTCAAAACGCCACACGTGTTGGAGTGTGTTCGTCATTCTACTAACCAATTTTGCAACCATTCGGGCAGAAACATAATTTTACAATAACTCTATTTGTGTACCAATAAAAAAGGGACGGACCAAATAAATAAATTAATATCAGAGTCAAAATGTGTCAAAAAGATGTGTTACGTTCATAGTAACTAAAGTTTCAAATCTGTTCGGGCTAAATGTCCCTAGAAAAGAGGGTCGTGTTTTTTTATCCGAAAGACAATACCTACCCTAATGTGCTTCCGAGTCTTCACAAAGCGCGCGGGAGTATTATATCTGCCACATTTTAATATAATATCATTGACTAATATTTAAAGAGTAAGCCAAATCTGGAGAAAAATCTTAAGTTTGGCGATACCTACTTCGACAATGAAATCAACTTTTGGGTGGATACGGCTGAAGAATTAAGATCAAGAAGGCCGCCAACGAGATTTACAAGAAACCTGAAGCGGATAGCATGATAGGTATCATAAACGAAGATTTTGAAAACAGGAACGTGTAATAATGCAGCTTAGCAGGGACATAAATAAATAGAGTAACGACTTAGATCGAGAATACCTATCTCATGTAATGTTGACAATTGTTTTTAAAAAACGAACAATGTTTTAATTATGAATTCGTGAGTACTGTGCGTGTAATGATGTTAAAGACTGGGTGGACTAATTTATTAATGTATAATTAATTAATTACAATGGCTTGCACTAATCACAGTAATTAATAGGTAAAACTAAACATAAAACTAAACATATTACATAAACAAAAACAAATAATAAGTCAGAGATCAAACATACTTAAATAACTTTAACACATTGTCTGCTTAATTCTTTGTGCAAGCGCTTCTTTGTGCTGCGCCCTTACCGACCCTTATTTTGCGATGTTTTCGAAACGATGGAGATGCGCAACGAGCGCGCGGGTGCGGCGCGTCGCGCTCGAGGAAGGTTATGTAAATTGTGTGGACGCGCATGCGCGCCGTCGGGTACCCGGTGAACGTCCGAAAACGCGCATGTGCGTCTGCCGCGCCTAATGTATTAAAAAGAGAAAAAATAATCGAATGAAATGATAACGACATACAATTTATTTACCTAACAAACAGCTTTCACAGAACATGAGACAATTTGACATGATCACCCTGGGTGTGTCATTAAAGATGTCACATTCCGGTACTGTCTGCATTAAGGAGTTTATAGCACCATGCATGCGACACAACGGGGATTGCGCGCGCGACATAGTGCGACAATGGTCGGTGTCGTCGAGTAGGCCTATGACGCAGGTAGTTGTCAGGCACATAAAGTAAATAATAATAATGACCTGGGACATTGTTCGCGCGCGGTCGTCTGGTCCCAGACTGGGCAGAGCTTGTGCTGTGGAGACCGGATGGCTGGTGTACTGCTTACGCTACTTTTTTGTGTACACAAAGTATTGTGTAGCTCTGGGGAATCTACCATTCTCCTTAAAATTTTTTGGCTATTAGAATCTGATCTCTGACTTTACGCAGTGCCAGGGAATTATACCCTAACATTCACAGCAGGAAATGAGCAGGATACATAAATGGATAATATCCGTAAATGTTTTTATGTGTAAAATGCAGGAATGAACCTTTTCAATCCCTAATACATATGTGGATCCGTGGGGATTCCAGGCGGCTGCAGCAAATTCTAACTTACTTCTAACTAGGCAGTTAAATAATAATTTGATGACAATAGGATTATTGAAATCACGGGCATTGCGTAGGAGAAAACCTAGGCGCCTGTAAGATTCTGAAGCTAGGGCAGACATGTGTGCATGGAATGTCAATCCGCAGTCAAATGTCACGCCAAGATCTCTAATGGTTGATACGCGCTTCATTTCAACACCTGACTGCACGAAGGTATAGGTATTCGTGTCCGACCGCGCTATGAGGCGGACGTTGCGACATGGTTCATAATATTATTATTATCGTATAGCGCGGCGCAAGCCGACACACGTTAATTTGTTGCCATGAGTGATAAACTTGTGCCAAATGAACTGCTGGCCTTCCTGCAGCAGAAACTGGACGTGATGGACGAGGTGTCCGCTATCCAGATCTGTGTATCGAACTTCAGCGAAGAAGACATTGCTGCTGCGAAGCTGCTGCTGTTTCGGTCACTTAATAAAATCGACCAGATGGTGTCTCGTCGACGCGACGGGACAAAGAAAAGTGTGCAAGACATCATCACGCTTCAGAAAGCTACCGATCCTGACGATGTGCCGACGTTTGTGGCGAGGGATCTGAATAAGTTACCTCCAGTCACATTCGACCACGTCGACGGTACGAGTTTGTTGAAGGACATTGTGTCCTTGAAGGCTAGTCTAGCTGATGTGCAGAGGAAGTTGGAGACATCCCAGAACACCGTCGCAGACCTGCGCACAGAACTCGATGAGTTGCGCAACTCTGTGGCGTTAAGTGGGTCACCGGCGCGTGTAATCAACGTAAATACGCGCCGAGGTGTTGGCTCCCTAGACACATCGGCCAAGAGTTTTGCATCAGCAATTTCATCGCCGGCGCCGATTGCTGAGTCAGAGTTGCATGCCGCTAGCGTGCCTCGTAGCTCCGCTCCCGTCCTCGCAGCTCCTCCCCGTAGCGCTACCCGATCGACGCGACCATCTGACCCGTTGGTCACTTTGAGCACTCCCACTGCTCACTCCGCAAAGCCTGCGCCTGTAAAGGAAACGGACCGGGCTGTTGATGACGGCTTCGTGACGGTGCAAAGGAGGAAGCGCCGACAGAGTAGCTGTAAGAACCGCTGCGGCAAGGCTCCTACCGAGCCCAACGAAAAACTGCGTGCTGCGAAGCCGAATACCCCGGTGTATATTTCCCGTCTCCACTACCTACACCACTGACGCGGAAGACATCGTGAAGTACGTGTGCAGAAGGCTGAAGTACGCGCCGAGAGTGCAGCTGCTGGAGTCGCATCGCAACGTCAACTTTAAGGCGTTTGTGGTGCGCATACCAACATGCTACCTGCCTCCAGTGATGGAAGAAAGCTTTTGGCCTCAGGATGTCGTATTCCGCCGCTTTCATGGACAAGTGCCACCGGAACGCACAAAGACTTAGTGCAACCAAGTGATACTAACATAGTTTTAAGTTTTATTTACTAACACAATTCTTATTATATGTGTAGTTAGGTTAAGGTATTTATCTATGGGTCTTTGTTACCTGAAAATAAATGATTTATTATTATTATAGGCGGCATGTGTAGGTTGTAACTTGCGGCTAAAGGTCATGACGTAACATTTACAGGCATCAAAAATCATCCTAATAAGCCTCTAAGTGTACTCCTGATCGAGCAAACCAGTGCCTACGAGGGTTATACTGTGTTCCAAAATCGGAGATCAAGGGTGTTGTGTTGTTTCTTTTTTTTGGCGGATTTTATTCGGGGTCTAATGAATGAAATGCACCGACCCCAGCGTGGTTTGACCAGACTCGATTATTCGAATGAACCCAAAGATTCACACTAGCCCCTGTTGCCTCATGTTACATGGTGCAACAGGGATCATTGCATATCAAAGAGTAGACCGGGGAGCGCGATAATGGTAGGGAAGACAGGCCCTTAGGATATGGATAGGGATTATCGCCTACCCGGTATGCACCGTTAAATAAGCTTTGGAATAGTGGAGAGACAGGTGACATAATTATGGATGGGCTCTTTTACGACGTCGCCGCCGGGTTGCTTCTATTCCAGCTTCCCCGGTGAATCTTTTGCCGGTTAAACTGCGATTTCGACTCTTTTATGTCACTGCTATGCTGTATTACACGTTGTTGTTTCCAAATTCTTCGTCTGAGGTTTCACTGCTATCCGTTTCCGGTTTCTTGTAAATCTCATTTGCAGCCTTTTTAATCTTATTTCGTTCTTCAGCCATGTCCACCCAAAAGCTGTTTTCATTATTGAAGTAGATCATATCTTGCTTTAGGTTGTCCTTCCATGTGTAAATAGGGCGACCGACTTTTTTGGTTTTAGCCTTGTACTTCATTGCGGCATGTAACAGATGCGGTTCGCGACGCCTGTGGACATGTGCGAGATAGCACATCCTGTGGTTCTTGATGCGTTTGGTTACAGTTTTTCCCTCTAGGATTTCATGCATTTTCTTTTGTCTTGGCTTATTCCTTGCGTGGTTAATCAAGTCTCTCATGATAACTCTTTCATATCTTCTCAGTCTTGATCTGTTAGTTTTAGTGAGTGCTGATACTTTCAAACCGTGTGTCATACAAGGTACGATCACCATTTGATACATGAGTCTGGCTAATTTCCAGTCCATCTTTGAGTTTAATATGAAAGGTACTAGAGATTTAGCGTTTCTAGTGGCCTGTTCACAACGTTTTTTAATAGTGCTTTTCCTCCTTAAAGCAGATGTTATGTAGGTGCCTAGATATTTAATTTCATTAACTGTAGTTAACTTTATCCCATTAATGGATACGCAGGTCGTTTTCTGTGAGGCTATGGGATCCCTAATTAATATTTTTGTTTTTGTTTCATTTATTTGGAGACCGACACTAGCTAGTAGGGGTTTAATATGGAATACGATACCTTCTAGCCCTTTTAGGTCGTCAGTAATGAAGATAAGGTCGTCCGCGAATGATAGTACTAGGGGGAGATTGATTTCATGGTCTTGATCTAGTGTAATTAGTTGTGTTTCATCTTCGAGTGTTCTAAGGACATCATCCATTATCAATGTAAAGAGACGAGGGGATAGGAGGCAACCTTGTTTTACACCTTTCCCTTTAATGATCCAGTTGCTTTGCTGGCCATACCATTTGATGTATGTTCGTTCATTCAGGCAAACCTTGATTATCCTGTTAGCTAGTGACTTGTTGGTCCTTTGTACTAAAATATCCCGCAGTGCGTTGAGGTCTACATTATCAAAAGCTTTTTCTATGTCGAGAGCGAGTACATAAATCCTTGTACCAGCCCGCCATTCTTCGTCCAATACCCTCTTGAGTGTAAAGATGTGATCATCTGTTGACCGATTGTTTAAAAAGGCAGCTTGGTAATTGCCCAATTCTTTTATTGTTTCGTCTAATTTTTTTAGTAAGTAGGAAGCATAAATTCTGTAACCTGTATTGCAAATCGATATGCGGCGATAGTCGTTAGAGTCTTTGGGATTATTATTTTTCGGAATTGGTACCTGCACTGTCTCTAACCAGGTGCCAGGTGCTTCGTTCTGGATCCAGGCTGTGTTCATATGTTTGGTGACCGCTTCCTGTAATATTCGGGGCATCGCTTTGTAAAGCTCGATCACCACTTGGTCTGTACCTGGAGCTGTCCCGTTTCTCATGTTGTTAATTATTCTCATTACGTCATCCACAGTGGGTCCTATGTTTTGGGCGTCGGTTATTACCTTTTTTATGCTAATCGTTGGTATAGCTGGGCCCTCGGAATTTTTTAGGATTTTCTCCCATTTGGACATCGGAATGTATGCGTTTCTTTTACGTCGTTTTGTTTGTTGTTTGTTTTTCCTGTAGAATAAGTACAGTACCTGCATGCGTTTTGAAGGGTGTTTTTTCCCCAGTCCATTGAAGAAGGCCCTGCATGCTTTTTGCTCTTCTTGGTATTTAACTATTTGAAGTGTAGCCTGACATTCTTTTACATGATTACGTCTATTGTGGTTAACTGGTTGCTTTCTTTGTAAAAATTTAGCCTTTTGAAGGTTAGCAAGAGCTATTCGGTGGTCCCTGGAGTGAAACGACTGGAAGATCAGAGTTTCCTGAGCAGCCACTTTTAATAGTCCAGTTATAGTATTCCATGGTATTTCGATGTTTATGTCCGTTGGATTGATTCCTATATTTCCTAGTTTTTTGATTATGCAATCTTGGTATTTTGTTTTGGTGGATTTGCTATTTAGAGCGGCGTAATAGCACTGTTTATAGTTGAACTGTTTGGCCTCGTCGATTGTTGTCTCCTTCGCATCTAGCGTTTGACTTTGTGCCTTATGTTTGGAGGTTTGATTTTTGTTTACTATTTGATTTGTTTTTAACTGCCCCCAGATTATTTTGTGGTCGGAGGTGCCCCTAGCGGCCCATTCCCCTTTAATAAATTGGAAGAGTTTTACTGTTGCCTGCGGCGTAATAATGTGATCTAATTGAGATTTCTGATTGCCCTTTGACCATGTTATCCGGCATGATGACCTAGCTTTTGTTGTTTCTATTTGCAGTTTTTCCCTGTTGGCTATGTCCATTAACATTTCCCCGTTGTAGTTGGAAAAGTCATGATGGAGATTTTGGTGAATGAGCCCTTTGCGTTGAAATCTTTGCATATCTTGTCGACCGATATGGGCGTTAAAGTCACCTAGTATTACTAGCATACATTTCCTTGGCTTTTGTCTAATCAGGTTTAATAACCCCGTAAAAGATCTAGTTGCTTTATAGGTGCAACTATTGACGTGAGAGTTGATTATATAAAGATGATCAGGCTTGTCACTTCCCATACCTACTATAAGAGTAAATGACATCGCATCGGTATCCTTTTTCTTATTTTTTATAGCAATTTGGGCGTCTTTTCTGATTAAAATTGCAAGCCCCCGGTGTGCTTTACCCGCGGCTGCATATAAATGCCATTCGTAGTGTATGGAGTTGTAGGTTCCTTCATACATCCCGGTTTCTTGAAGGCAGGCTACGTGGATGCCCCTATGTGTAAGTTCTAAGTCTATTTTATCTTTTTTGTCAGGTTTGGAAGCCCCGCGGACGTTCCAGGTTGCAATACGCAAGTCAGGGCAAATGTACTTAGTTGTGGTAGAGGGCGGGTTTCTGAGTATGGTGTATCCGGTGGCATCTGCGACTACATCCGATATTGGTGTACTTAGTGACAATACTACTTGTTCACTCTGTGTTAATGGCCTAGGTAATTGGGGGCTGTTGATTTGTAATCGGAATTCTGTGGAATGTTCCTGCTCAACTCGTATGTTGTACTGGTTAGTGAAGCTTTCTGTCTGTTGTGGTGTTCTGGCGCTGTGTAAGTTCTGCGTTAGAAATTGTTGGTTACTCATGTACTGATTGTTGCCGATCGTAACCCAGCTATCATAGTGCTGGTCTTTAAAGAAGATGTGAATGTTGCCAGGCACTGGCTCGCCAGTGGGTGCATACACCAGAGTGTTCACGTTATTTAATTTTGTGTGAACATGCACATTTACGAGGTAGAATTCGGATGCGGCGATTAACATATCTTCACCTCCCCAGAACGCGTCTTTAAACTGCTCGGTTATGTATTTTATTATCCGTTGTTCCTGAGAAAGATTGCTGTTAGGGAGAAAGTCATGAATATTATTCAAAAGTGCTAAATAAATTCTGTTGTCGCCACGATTAACCGATACATAGTTTGCAAGATCTCGGCGCACGGCCATGTGGTCGAGTGTCAAACCCATTAAGTTATTTATTTGATGAGCAACAGCCCTAAATAAACAATTTCCGTCCCTTTTTATTGGTACTACAAATGCAGTCATTGTAAAATTGTTTTTGTTTAAATGTTTGCAGAATTAGTGAGGATAGCCAATACACCCTAACATGTGTTACAAGGGCCTTGAATACGGACTGGAGTAAGATTTATGGGCCGTTATGTCTTAATTTTCTGTAGAATGATTTAAGGGGTAGATTTTTTGTAGTGTGCAGCTGAATTGGAACTTGGCATTCAACAATAAAAAGAAGGTTCAGGTTGTATAATTGTGTGCATAACGGAGATTATTTTTTATTTTTATTTACTTTATTGGGACATAAAACAGTTACACATTACACATAAGGTATGCCAGAGAATTTTAAAAAGTAGGTAAACATGTAACCCACAAAAATGTCCGCGAAATAATATCTAGTAACAAACAGTTATACAATTAAATTAAAACGTGCGCTAATATTACAGATAAAGTATATACGTAGTCGTTAGTATTTAGACAATAATATTAGATGACTAAAGTAACTATTTTAAAGATTCTAAAGCCAATCTTTTAAACTTTACGTGAGTAAGCGCGAAAATATCCAATTCGATAAAGTGTGTGTTATACGTATCTACGATGCGCCGGAAAAGCGCTCGCGCACCAGCGTGAGTCCTGCACCTTGCAGTGTGGAACAGTTTTGTTTTGTTGAACTAATGACTAATTTATAACATTCGATAAGTAAACTATTTGTTTGACTTTAGTTACTGGGGAATCCAGTTTACTACTATATTTACTCTTAATATCTAGTAATAATATGGAAGGATCTCACCAAATTTTCCTTGCTGGGGATGTCGCAGTCGTCCTTTGTGCAGAGTCAGGAACTTTTGCACTTTGCACACAACACCACTGAATTTATTACGCGACACAAAATACAGCAAAGACACTATTCAATTTCGGCGGCCGATGCCAGAGTTTGTAACACGTGTTCGTGTATTTGGTTGTGTATAGCGCACGCTGTTCTGTGTTGACGCGACCGCTCGCGAAGGCGTCCCAAACAGAACTCCTGGCGGATTTTAGTCGGGGTCTAAGTAGTTTTATTAATTATTTGTGCTGAATAGTGTGCATAACTCTTAACTGTAGAACATCTGCAATCGCGACAACCTGAGGTGAACAGGTCGAACTTTGAATAAAATAAAAAATACATTATTGGAAGTCGGAGCTGAACAGAAATAACGAGGAGCGGGCCGGCCGCCTCCTGGGCATTATGCTGTTGTGAACTCATCAGAACGAAGTAGAAACGAATCGAGAAAGCAGTTTAACCCCGCCAAAAGCACCTGGTACATGCAGCAATGTAGTACAAGGCTAAAACAAAAAAGTTGGCCGCCCTATTTACACATGGAACAACAACCAAAGCAAGACATGATATACTTCGACAATGAAATCAACTTTCGGGTGGATACGGCTAACGAAAGAAATAAGTTCAAAAAGGCTTCAAATGAGAACTACAAGAAACCCGAAACGGATAGCAATGAGATCTCAGACGAAGAAATTGGAAACAGCAACGTGTAATACAGCATAGCAGTGACATAAATAAAGTCGAAAACGCAGTTTAACCGCCAAAAATTCACCGGGGAAGCTGGACTAGAAGCAACCTGGCGGCGACGTCGTAAAAAGAGCCCATCCATAATTATATCACCCGTCTCTCCACTATTCCAATGCTTGCTCAAGGGTGCATACTCGGTAGGCTCTTTATCCCCTCCATATCCTAAGGGCCTGTCTACCCTACCATTATCGCGCCCCCCGGTCTACTCCTTGATATGCAATAGTCTCTGTTGCACCATGTAACATGAGGCAACAGGGGCTAGTGTGAATCTTTGGGTTCATTCGATTAATCGAGTCTCGTTAAACCACGCTGGGGTCGGTGCATTTCATTCATTCATTCATTCATTAAAATTTAAGCAATGATACCAAAACCAGCCAGATACAAATAGTATAGCCAACGAGATTTTATTACAAGTTCATACATACTATAATGCGAAAAGACTTTTTCCCCAACCTAATATTTCCACTTATTTTATGTGGATGATGTGATGATGTTTTAATAACTTCCTAACACTGATAATTACATGGCTATATCTACAATTATTGTGCTCAATTATGTATTCGAATTTGTGTGGGGTAGGTTACACACTAAAAAGTGAAAAATAAAAACGTTTTAGCAAAAAATAAAACCGACTTCCAAAACAAAATACTACAAAGTGAAAAATAACTTTAATTTCGGAAGTCGGTGGCAAAAAAAACGAAAATACAAAACCAAAAACACCGACTACCAAAATTAAAGTTTTTGTTCACTTTGTAGTGTTTTGTTTTGGAAGTCGGTTTTATTTTTTTCTAAAAAGTTTTTTTAAAGAACAAAATTCGCTGTGCGAAGGAAAATAACATCAATAATAAGTTTCTAGTGCGAAAATGTGGATTACAGTTTGATCTATCGAAATATAGATGCAAATATTAAATAATATCCTGGGACATTTCACACACGGTCATCTAATCCCAAACTAAGCAGAACTTGTACTATGGAAACCAGATAACTGATATACTACATACACTACTTTTTTTTTTGTAAATACATACTTATATAGATAATTACACCCAGACTCAACACAAACAGACATGTTCAGGCACACAAATGTTTGTCCTGGTTGGGAATCGAAACCACGACCTGCGACATGATAGGCAGTATCTTAACCAACCACGCCAGCTGGCCTGTCATATATAAATACATATATATTATATAATAAACAAATAACATTATGTTTTGCTTTTTAGTAAAGACATGATATCTAAAATAATTATAATACCTAACGTATTTTTTCCTTAGGACGGCAGTCTAAGTTGCCTCTACTGGCAGCCCTGCTTGGCAGTGTTGTCAACGGTGGGTCAGTCGACCCACCGTTGACAACACTATCCAGTGTCAACGTGACTGAAAGACTTGTATATATGGTCACAAGAATATTATATAGAATACTGGATGTTGCCCTTAGAAGAAATGATTGAGTCCGAGTTTATTCACCTTACGTATGTTTTTTATCTCGCTTACACTTTAACTACGAGTTGCCATAATAAAATGATATTTTCCATGTTAGCTGAGGATAAATATATCGCAAAAAGAGAGATACTCACGTTTTAAATGTATTTTGGAATCCAGATACAGGTCTTAAAAGTTCTAACATTTTAAAAGTTATTTATAATTTATTCATGCTTTTGTAAAGTAGTTTTTTATTTAAATTATTGTTAAGGTGTCTAAAGTTTACCCACTTCTAGCATCGAGTTCAAAGCTTGTAACACTGTTGAGGTGATATTACCCAAAATGGCTGTTCTGTCAATCACTTTTGTATTACTTGAAGTGTTTGTCTGAGAATATTCGAGGATTTGAGAGTTAACTTAGAGTGCCTTACTATGTATTGTGTAGTTAAAGATTGTGGAAGTGTGTGGAACCCAACATCAAATGTTATCTTTCACAGGTAAGTTCAGAAATACCATATTTTAAATTACACACAATCTCTACTTATTTTAAGCCAATATTTAATAAATCTGCTAATATTTCCTTTCAAAACTGTGTCATAAACGTTTTTCTAATAATTAATGTTATCATTTAGACATTTTTATGTTTAAATCGTATTTTATAATTGAAACTGTTACGTTTAAAGTCTTAGACGTCAAAATTTCGTGTTTGTAAACAAAGAACAAAAGAGTGACCATATTTTTTTCCTTAAGGTGGCTATTTTTTAATTTGTGAAAGGGTTGAATTTCATGTAGGTCGTAATTTCATTAATGTTGTAACGTGTAGAGCCAAGTGAAAGATCTTCGGTAATTTTCACAAGTAAAGAGTAAACGTAATTAAATTCACCTAGCATAGAGATTATAGAGGTTACTGGAAAAACAAGATTTATAATAATAATGTTATTATATAGACATACTCTCATTACAGTAAATTTCTCAAAGTTTTAGGTACCAATACATCAGTTAACTCGGTTCAAGGAAATACAATTAATTTTCTGTTTCAGTTTTCCCAAGGAATCGGAAAAAAGGCAGAAATGGTTATCTAGTATTCCATTAAAAGGAAAGTTTTATGAATCAGCAAAGATTTGTAGCTTACATTTTAAACCGGAGAATTATGATCCATCAAGACCAAAAAGACTTTTAATTACTGCAGTGCCAGTTTATTCTGTACAATTATGTTCCTGTGGTAATAGTGTTAAGGTGTGTTTTTTAACTTTTTCAAAATGTGCTACAAACCCAACAAAGCATGTTGAGAACAATATTTCAAATTACAGACATGTACAACACCATTCAAGTGCTCGGCTTCATCTGATGTAATGATACAGACAAAAACTGACACTTGTTCCAATGTGTCAGAAAAAGAACGCAGCTATTGTGAGAAGGACATACACATCACACACAGTGAAAACATTGTAAGTATTTAACTTATTATTTAGTGTTAGCTTGTACTCATTGTGTCAAAATTCTTCCCTACTAAACCTTTAACATTCATGACTATATTTCCATGTAGGTACTATAATAGTTAAGGTTTATAATTCATGTCCTAGTTAACTCATAAGAGATATTGAGATATGAGACTTTTTTTTAATAATCATCACTGAGACAGTTTTTATATATATATATATATATATATATATATTAAATATTAGTTTTTAGCTGCAAGACATTTTTAGGCATAATTGGAAAAAATATCGAATTTCCGATATAAGCTTGATCCGCGTGGATAGGACCTAGACAGATGGTAAAGTATTACTGCTAACATCGCGGTTGTCTGTAAATATTAATACTCTTTAAAGTATTTTAAATATACTACTACTAAACCAAAATTAATACAATCGAAAACCACATTAAAATGTTAATGCACCTAATTTGCTCAATTTAAAAAATAATTGTACAAAATATCCGAGTACAAGTAAAAATACTTGTCACCCTGATGAAAGAGACGCAAAACATAAATGAATTGTATCAAGGTCATTTTTTTAGTCCTCAGTTCTTTTTTCTCGGTGCAACATCCAGTTTTCTGTATAATATCCTTGTATGGTCATGAATTAAAATAATTTAAAAAAACCTACGTTAAGTGTCAATGTCAACTGTCTGCTGTCATGTCACGTCGCGTCGGATACACACGATCATTTCTTTCACTACTTTATACTACTTAATTATTCACTTGATTATTAGGAAAATGAACACTATAAAAATGTATATAATTTGAGGAATTTTCTTAAAATATTCAATAAATTGTTCATGAACTTCACACGAACCTAAACCCGTCTGTTACGTATGTTTATACTGCGAATAATAATAACTTAGTTTAAACTTCGGGTGTATACAATTCATTGTGGTGTCTCCTAAAGATGAAAATTAGTGTTTATGTGTGGTGCAGTCGAATTATATCGTTGTGAAATAGATATTTGGTGATATTAGTGATAATGAGGAGAGTATTGGCAGTTTTGATGTGGAAACATGGAGTGGTTAGGGTACGAAGGTTTATCCACACAGCTGTGGATTGTGTGTCTCCTCTAATGTTTTTCATATTATTATTTGCCTTAAAAGATAAGGTGAGACCACCTACGTCGCACACAGAGCATAGAGACCCAGTGCACAACACGGTGAGTTCGTAGCATTGAAATATAAATTCAGACTTTTCCTAATAATAAAGTCATAATCAACTACTGTTAAAAAGTTAAATAAAATTACCTGAATTCTCATTCACACATGTCTATTGTATCGTTTAAACAAATATATGATGAATATACTATTTACATAACCAAAGAAAATTGTTTTAGGTTTTAACATGGTCACTTGAAGGCATGTTTTTACTGTTGTCTAAATAGTATGTATGTATTTTTTTTTTATACAAATGGAGTCCTAAATATTATGAGCAATGACAATAAGATAATTAGAGCAATTTATAATTTCCTTAATTATACCAACTAAGTGGGTAATTGGTAATTTTTGCAACCATATTGTTATTTTATAATTTACTTTTTCTGTGAGGTTTTTTATCTCATCATTTACAACTAGGCATTATGAAACTTGGTTGTAGTGGCACCCTCATTGTTTGTTTGGTTATGTCAAATATATGTTAAGTTGTGCTCCACAAGACTAGATTATTATTATTATAAACAGTAGTTTTATATTGTTAAGTTTTATTGTAAATTTGTAATCCTTAAAATGCAAAATAGTGGCCACTAAACTCCGCACTGATTTTTTATTAGTCAGATAACGTCCGAAGAATAAATAAGACAGTTTGAAAAGTTTTTTGTACAAAAGCTGTCACACTGCCATATTCCATAAATTTATCTGACAATTGAAAAATTTGCCTGGTATTCAGCTACATCCGGTTAGACTGGAAGCTGACCCCAACATAGTTGGGAAAAGGCTAGGCAGATTGATTAAAAAATAAGCCTTTAGTAAAATAAATTAAGCTAAAGGAGATTCGAGTTTACAAGGTATTAAAAAAAAAATTACATGATGTAGGTAATCTGCAAAAAAATTTCATATTATGTATCAAAACACCAAACGTTTCTATCATAGTTACTATTGAAAGCACTTTTTCATGTTTATTTTTTATTTCAACTTAGTTTTATTTTTGCATTAAGTATCATTTTTATTGTATTGGTTGTGATTAAGGATATAGTTTTTTAGGTTTTATTACTAATCTTTAAGATGAATAAAATTAGTAGTAATAACTAGAAATAATTACATAAACTTCAAGTTTATGTAAATATTTCTAGTTATTTTGAAACTAGTTTTTGCCTGTGGCTTCGCCCGCGTGGAGGTCAGAAATGATCTCACAGGAACATACTACCAGGATAAGAAGTATCCTATGTCCTAATGCAACCTGCATTAGGATGGTCTACCCTTGTGCCGTTCAGCCGTTTTAGCGTGATAGGAGAAGGACATCTATAGGCAACTTTTCATCCAGGATCACAGATACAGCTGCGGGTAACGGCAAGACACTTTTCTATAGCTTCATAACTCCATCCATATTGTGCACATTCTTTGTGATTTTTTGAGACTCAATGATTTTTTTTTTTTATAAGTACAAAATTAGACTGTGTTATGCAGAAAGCAGCCATGTCGGAAAAGTATAAACAGAGTTATAAGCATTTTTCTGTCGATCTGTTGCATTATGGATGTATGGACAAGGCTGCATTTGACGACTCATAATTCTCCTCCGCGGAGTTATGAGTCGTCAAAGATTCGGATTTGATGGCAGTACGGGACAATCGCTGTACTTATAAGCAAAGCTTTTCCGATGGCGATATTGACGAACACAGTTTATTTACAACCACTTACGAGTATATACCTTTAAGAATAAAAACAAACGACGGTTTCGTACTGTGGTCAAACCCAAACCCTCAATCTTACAGGTTTTGTCGCCCAATCAAAATTCAATATCGATCTGAATCTAAAGAATTGACTTTGCAAGAAAAAAACCGGGTTGAGGAGGAAATCAAAGATCTCACATCTATTTATGCCGAAACTAGAGCTGGGCATAGTGTCATTGGAGATCCCAAATTATATTTGACCTTAATTGACGGCAAGGTATTTAACGCGATTACTGATACTAAATCACAATTACGATGCGCGTGTTGCGATGCCACATCTACAGAATTTAATAAACTGGATAAGATTTTGGGGAGGCCAGTTAATTCGGAAGCGCTAAAATATGGTCTAAGCCCGTTGCACGCATGGATTAGAATTTTTGAGTTTCTTCTTCATTTAGGATACAAAAATGACCCAGCAGTGCGAAAATGGAGAGTCTCAAAAAAATCGATTGAGGCCAAGATTGTTGAGGAGCGGAAAAAAGAAATCAAGCTGAAATTTATGCAAAAATGTCTTTGGCAGTCGATGTTGTACGTCCGAATTCAGGAACATCCAATGACGAAAACACAGCCCGCACTGCACTATCGGAATTACATGGAAAAACAGTTGCGAACATTCTAGGTGTAGAAGAATGGCTTGTAGATGATTTACATGTTATATTAGTAGCGTTGTCAAGTAGTTTTGAAATACATCCTGAAAAGTTTTACGAATTTTGTGCGAATTTCGCTGCAAAATATGTAGAAAAATACGAGTGGTGCTACATGTCAGTTACATTTTGTGCACGGAAGTCAAATTATAAAGTCTAGTCCGTCACCAATTGGTATGCTGAGTGAGCAAGCTTCAGAATCTCGTAACAAATTCTGGCGTTATGATAGGGAACACCATACGAGAATATTAAACCGGAAGACAACTGTGCTTGACCTATTTCACAGAGCTTTAGAATCTTCAGATCCATTTCTATCCATGATGTCACTCAGTAGTCGCCAAAAAAATAACAAGCGTTTAGTTCTACCCGAAAAAAGTTCTGTGTCTGTTAAAACCATAATCGGAAAATCTTCTCAATCAAGAGGACTTACTTGATGAAACCAAATATGATGAAAATGTTATTTTGCCATCTGAAGAAGTCTTAATATCTTCGGATGTCGAAGATTAAAGAAAAAGAAACGGCTCAAAAATTAACAATTTTATTTTACATCTTTCCATTTTAACCCGTGAGAAGGCGCGCCTAATTTTCTTACACGAGTAGGCGCGTGCGAGCAAATTGCTCACACTATCATAAATGTTTATATTTTTAGTGTTTCTATATTTATTGGCTTATAATGTATTTAAATAAATAACACAAGGTTTAGTAAGTAAGAAAACAAGTATTTTAATCAAAACTATTAAACATAATAGCAACTTCTAACGCAAATAACAAAACAACCTAGTATTAATTAATTTTTTTGGCACGTTTCATAAAAATCACAATAAAAACTGTTACATAACAAAAACTAAAAAGTGTTATTCATCCATTAAATCTACACTAATGTGCCTCTCGAAACACACTGAACACATGTATTTTACATGTTCGGTGCAAAGTAATTGGATGGGCGCGTGATGAGCAAATTGCCGCACGTTGGTACACGGCCTCCACAAACGCCTTGCTACGCGGTCGCAACGCCACTGAGCGGATCGAGAATTGCGTCAGGGGAGAGGGGGTGAATATTTAGGAAGGTACTTAAGTGCTTGAATTGGTGTGGCATGGGAAAGACAAAAAAATTTTGAATTAGATTTTTGTGTGAGCAAATTGCTCATAGCGCGCCTTCTCACGGGTTAATAATATAAAATAAATTGGTATTATGCAATTTGACAACCCTATTTCCATAGAAATTCTATGGAAACTTTAGAAATGTAATATTCCCGAAGTCCCAATGATAACTTATTTGCTTTTTATTTTGTGTTGTTAAGAACTATATTAATGCATGCTCAGAATTAAAATCAGACACGGAATTGATAGGAATAGGGAGAAAACCGCAATTTAGTGAAATTAGAAAAAAAAATCGATTTCTCTTTGTACAGACGCCAGCAGGGCAAGCTACCCCAAACTGTCAAATTTTCTCAATCAATCTTGAACCTAATGCTTTAGCGATAAAGTTGAAAATCTATTAAAGAAATTTGACAGATTGTAGTAGCTTGATGTGCTGGCGTCTGTACATCGTAGATGCAATACCTAAACTTTGTATGGAGTTAGATAATGTATTGTTACTGTAAAACACAATGATTTATGTAAATCATATTATTATTTTGAAATGTACAATTAAAAACAATTTTTTGCTGACGTCAGCATAACTTTAAATAAGTATAAAACTAAACATAATAAAATCATGGTTCCTTCCCAGATAATTTAGTTCTTCACTGGATCTATAGGATGAAGGGATAAAATATAGGTGACCGCAATCGAAGCAAAATTACACATTGTGCTCCGTGATGAGATATCGACTTGGTTATTTTTGCAAAAAATCTTGGTATGTCGAAATTAGTATGACTGTGTTCATAGCTCATTTTTGAAAAAGTCCAAATGGATGCTTTCTTCATAACTAGGTCCAATTTTGATGTGTCAACCCGCCTGGCAGATGACATGTGGTCATGATGAACGATACTTATAGTTCGCATCACGTAAGTTTGCCGCTCTGAAACCAGGCTTTCCGATGCGCATGGCCTGGCGCGCTGCTGTTTTAGTATCGATATTGACTATTGCGCAGTCATCTGCACCCTACTTCAGAGCGGCAAACTTAGACGCGAACTATACCTACATGTTTGTTCTTCCCAGCTAAAGCACAAAGCAAGTGGTGAAGAGCGGGCAATTTGGGTGACTTCTATAACAATTATTATAAACTAGCTGTTGCCTGGGACTTCGTCTGCGCTCCAGGATGAATAGTAACCTATATCCTTCCCCAGTTCATGGTCTACCCAAGTGCCAAATTTCATCCAAATCCGTTCAGCCGTTTTAGCGTCAAAGCGTAATTAACAACAAACAAACACACTTTCGTATTTATAATATTAGTTAGGATAGTTAGGAGGATGAAAAGCCTGTCTACCGACACTCTAGACTCACTAAATGTATTAATTACTTAAATTTAAAAAAAAAAACTAAACTATAACACACTACTAAAGTTTGTATAATAATATAATTCAATCATGATTCTAAAGACACGTGGCGCCATCTATTATCATAAAGAACGTTATTGTTGTTTTCCTCGGGAACAGTACTTTTTGTCGGGATGAAAGGTACTCTATGTCCGTGTCTGTACACCTGACAACGTATAAGCAAAATTTCAGGATGATCGGTTCTGTGGTTTAGGCGTGAAAAGGTAACAAACAAACTTACTTTCGCATTTATAATTAAAGTTGTTTTTCGTGTCTGTCTCTGTGACCGTGTTATTCTTCTAAACTGCGCAACAGACTTTGATTCGGTTTTTACCATTAATAAGAGAAATTATTTCGAAAGGTTTATGTATTTAATTCATTAATATTAAACTTAAGTACATGACAAAGAAATGTCGATGTTTTGTACATAACAAAGAAATGTCGATGTCGATGTCAAGTTGTCAAAGCCGTACGAAGCAGGGTCGGGTGGTCGCTTGTTAAATTTCATTTTAACGTTTAGAAAGTGTCGATTCTCAGTCTAATTTGAATAAACGAATTTTGATTTTGATTTTATTGTTCCGTTTCCTATGAGTACTTACTAGCAAATAGGCAATCTTTGTTGCCATGCTACGAGGGCTGCACTAAAAGTAAAATGTAAAATGCACCAAATAGGGTGCTATTTTTTCTCATTAATTTGTGTCGGTTCAATACCTGGCTGAAGAAGGCTTTAATAAATAGAAATATTTCATTGCAGTTATTTAATTTTAGTACTGTTATAATATTTTATTATAAAGGAAAAATGTTTAAATATAGAATGTTTCCGTTGAGTAAGGTTTACTATCTGCAATATTTGGTAGGTAGTACTTTCAGTCCACGAAGCGTCTTTTGTTCACTCTTCAATATTAGTTACTAAGTAGGCGTTTAATACATGAATATTGTATTGAATTCCAAAACTGTTTATAAATATTGCGCTCGCAGACGTAGTGGCAAGATGAATCACGAGTTGATTTTACAAGCCAACGCGGTGACGCTCACTTTGTGGCATGGAACCACAGAACAAGTAAAACCTCTTTTATCTGTTCTGTGCATGGAACGGTGACGCATCCCGCGGTATTCTTAACTCCCCTTGTGACGATGTCAACGAAATGAGAGTGCCAACTCTAAGGGTATGAGAATCCCTCCTGGTGGGTTCCCGCATTGTTGAGGCAGGGGCGGGGGTCGGCTCAATAGCCGTGGCTTGGTCACCCACGGTGAAGCAAAGAGGAACCTGAGGAGGGGCCGCTCGTCAGGGCTTTTGCCGGTAAGCAGACGACGTAGCGGCCAACAAGTAGGCTGCGGTGCCGCTTCGGCGACATTGCAACTGAGGCGGGCCGCGATTTATGTGAGGCATCGCGGCTGAGAGTTAGAGGCCGCCCGCGGCGGGAGAGGAGTTCCGGTATTGCGGTGCTCCGCTCTCCCTACTTTCCGCGACCTTGACGGAGTCGTCACCGTCTGATGGCGGACGCGGTGGGGCCGCTTTCACTAGCCTTTGCGGCTGAAAACTGGTATGCGGCGGGGCCACTGACCTAACCCGTCACAGGGGGACCAAGGATGCCTAGACACGGGGTCGTCTGGCGCCCATGTGCTGGTTTGGTTCCTGGGGTGGAAATCTTTGGCCATACCATGCCGCGCCGTGCCGCCTGGTGAGCGCCAGCCTTATGACGTCACCGGTAGTCACAACCTACTTACTGCCGATCGATCGAGGGCCGACAAACTTTAACACTCGTAATTTTTTTCGCACAAGATATCGTAATGGACTTTTCACACGTATTTTAAATATCTAAATATTGATAATCCCGGTAATTTTTCACTAGGATTTATTTCGAAAATTTGCCTTGAATTTATCTTATTTCCTGGGCTGTTATTCTTTTAGGTAGATACTTAAGGTAAAACCCTGGTAGATGTATGTACATTTCGGTACCGGTCTTAGCGGTGCAATTGCGTAACGCACTATCAATCGGAATCGGTTTCATTTTGACAGTTTAACAACATTCATTGCGTTATTTCCGTTGTCGAGCAGACAAGTTTTCCGAACATATGAAGCAATGGTTTAGCAATTTACTTCAAAATGATTAAGATTCCGATTGATAGTGTGTTACGCAATTAGGGTGCTGGTTTTTATTTAAGCATTGTAAGTGTTTGATATTGGTCTTATATACTTGACAAAAATATGGATTTTGTACATTGAAACGTTTTTTTTTTTAGTACAAAACATCATTTTATTGGCATAATACAAAATTTAGGACAGTAGGTACAACGTTTCGTGGCTAAGAAATAAAAGCCGCACGAGTTGATCCATCAGGTTAAGCTACTCTTGCCGGGGTTGGTCTGTGGATGGGTGACCATCTTTACATACCGAAACTCCTCCGTGCCTCGGAAAGCACGTTAAGCCGTTGGTCCCGGCTGACATTTGTGGATCTTTGACAGTCGTTACGGGTCGTCAGAAGCCTGAAAGTCTGACCAAGCGGTATCGTATTACACAGTAACTGGGTTGTGGAGGTCAGATAGGCAGACGCTCCATGTAAAATACTGGTATCCAGCTGCATCCGGTTAGACTAGAAGCCGACCCCAACATATCTGGGAAAAGGCTAGGCAGATTGATTGACAGCGTTTAGAACAGTAGTTTGCGCTTTACTTGACATTTATTACGCAAAATTAAGTAAGGAAGAAACTAAAACAAATTCCCAAAAAAACCGGCCAAGTGCGTGTCGGACTACACGCAACGAAGTGTTCCGTAGTTGGGATGATTTTATCTCAAGAGCAAACTTAACATTGTAGTTGAAAAACATGTTTTTCGATACATATAGACTTTTTACAGGTTTTCCTGTAATCTATAGGTATAGAACTATTTGCTGCATTTTTTCGGTGATGGGGGGGGGGGGGGGGGTCAATTTTTGCGGTACAGTTTAAAAACCGTTTTTTTTATTTTCTTTTTGCCCCAAAATTGACCTCCATATTCAAAATTCATTTATTTACGTTACACGTCCGTGTTTGGGTCACAGAAATTCATATGTGTACCAAATTTCAACTAAATCGATCCATTCGATTCTGAGCAAATTGGCTGTGACAGACGGATAGACAGGCACACGAGTGATCCTATAAGGGCGGAACCCTTTGGTCCTTTTGAGGTACGGAACCCTAAAACTGACTCGGAACCTTATTAGTCGATTTCGATTTTTCTTCGCACGAGCTATCGTAATGGACTTTTCACACAGTATTTAAGCTTAAAGAAAGATAATCCCGGTCGGAATTCTTCTCTAGGATTTATTTCGCAGCTTTGCCTCTAATTTAACTTATTTTCGGGCAATTAGTACAACCACTAATCGCTTTCTGATAAATATTCATAAAATCGTGCGCATACAACCGCGGACAATGGCGGTTGACCACTTCTCAACGTTATTATTGCTAAGGACATCTAGGGTTAAACTTGAGGTCATCCACCTTTGTCCATCGGTTGTCTTGACTGTCTTTGAGATTTTTAATTTTATTTAAAAATAACACATGTGTGTCAGCAAAACTGTGCTAACTGTTGTGGGTAATGTGAAAGTAGTATTTAAAACTGCTTTCACATTCACTCATTCATTCATTCATTCATTGCAAGGATAAAAATCTTAGTCGGAAAGCAGTGGCGGTTAGCTTGCGACTTCTTTGTAATAAGTTTCTACATTTATAAAATAGCAGTAAGCAGTTACCTGAAACACGTGTTGGGGATGTCTCCTGTATCAAGCTGAATTAGGTTATGAGAGTAGATCACACAGAGTGAAGCGATACTTTACGCCTGGACAGCTTTTGACCCTTTATAAAGCGCAAGTCCGATCCTGCATGGAGTATTGCAGCCACCTTTGGGATGGCTCAGCTAAATACCAACTTGCTGCGCTTGATTCAGTGGAACACAGAGCTAAGATGGTCATTGGTGACATGAAACTGGTGGATGCCAAGCTTCACAGCTTGGCTCATCGCCGCAAGGTTGCCTGCTTGTCGGTCTTCTATAGACTGTACTTCGGTGAGTGTGCTCAGGAACTCCACAACCTCATTCCACTGGCTCCCTTCTACCATCGATCATCTAGACGCACTGCAAGTTACCATCCATACCTAGTTGTCATTCCACCAATTCGCACTAAGCGCTTCCAATCATCCTTCATAATGCGCACGGCAAAAGAGTGGAACTCACTGCCTGCGTCTGTGTTCCCGAATGACAACCCGAATCTCGTCAAAGTTAGAGTGAACAGGCTTCTTCTGGGTAAGCTCACTCCATCGTAGACTTTGTCTCTGTCACCTCTGACCTAGACTAAAGTCAAGAGCAAACCCATCTCTAATAAAAAAAAAAATCATGATTTGATAAGCTAATATTGATCCAATCGAGCCTGCCTCTTGTTGCCCTTCCCCAGCGACGCCCTAAGCAGAGGTCCGTAGTCGCTTAGTTTGTAAGTTGTATGCCATGGCTGGAGGCCTTAATTTATTAAGGCCTCCACATGATAGCCCGGTTCAGCAGCCGACGACCTTCAAATGATCTTCTAATCATTCAATGAAAAAGCTTTTTATTTGAAGGGGAATACCAAAGGAAATACATTTCATTTAAAAGCAACCTTCAACACATAACGAGTTTATTTGTATCCAACCAATCAATATCATCCCCCTAGCTTGGCGCCAGTCGTCCTCGGTAGAAAAGTTTTTGGCATAAAGCCATGGAACCGTTTTCGCCTCTTCCCAGATCTGAAAAACAAAATACTACTCGTATTGTACTGGCTGACATTTTAACACTCTTATAGAACTCCTTTTTTTATTAATAAATAAAAAGGTAGTTCGAATGTTTTTTCCAGGCCGCACTTCGGCTTTAGCCAGGGTGTTAGGCGGTGTAGTTTTAAGAAGTGCGCGATTTTATTCGAAGATTGAATCGTTTAAACTTATTTATTTATTTATTTAAGTACATGGAGGACTTACAGCTAATAAAAACAAAAACATAAAGGATATCATAGCATAGACACCCGAAAGCCAATTACAAGTCCTCACGTATAGACTTATAATAATAATTTACAGCGTGAGCACAAAAAACACATCGCCTAAATTGAAGTAATACACTTAAAATACTTAATGCTAATATAATTGATGATTAAACGAACTTACCAAGTGAAGTTCTATCATAATTATACGTAGCACTCCGTCCGAAGAGATAAGTATCCTGAAATAAAGCATTATTGACACAATGTAGTACCGCATAGGTGCCACCGTTCATGCACTATGGTTTAAAGTATTTAAAAAAGTCAAATTCATCCTCCTGTCACTGTCAACGTCACCCAGCTCCCGCGCTTCTTAGACCCGCTTGTCATTTAGTTATGAGTCTATTAACTTGATATTACCAATATTTGTGGGTTGCCCAGCTCTGCTGTGGGGTTGGGTGGGAATTGATACTTATCTCTTCGGACGGAGTGCTACGTATAATTATGATAGAACTTCACTTGGTAAGTTCGTTTAATCATCAATTATACTTGCACTCCGTCCTCGAGATAAGTATCCTGAAATAAAGCATTATTGACACAATGTAGACGTTGAGAGTACATTTTGGGAATATCACAGTTAACCATAAAATAAAAAATAATAAAAAAACAAAATTTATATATAAGTAATTAATATTGTTTATTTATTTTTGCTTACAATTTATGGTAATGTATCTCACTCTTAATTATAATTAGCTATAATCAGTAGGAAATCAGAGTTCAAAGTAATAATTTTATTATTATTACCTATTTCAAAAACAAGAGACATGTGTCTCTATATAATATCAATCCCTTAACAATTATTTACTATGGCTCTAGCCAGGGAGGTGTGATCATCATCACCTACAATCACTCTGTTATAGAAACGTCCAAACGTTTTTGAAGTGCCGCTCCAGCCCGCGGTCTGTCGGATGGTATCGATGTTGACGCCCAATTGGTGAGCTTTAGAGGTAGCGGCATGGCGGGTGCTATGTGCCGTGAATATATTAACATCAATACCGCAGTCTTTTAATGTTCCCTTTATCCACCGACTAATAGTTTGTGTGGTCACAATGTTGTGAGGTTTTTTATATGAAATAAATAAGTTGTCTGTTTTGCGCAATGCAGCGGTTTGGTTAATGTATGAGAGTAAAGTAGTGGCTGGGCATATTCCCAGTTTGTCTGTGAAGAAAGGTATGTGAAGAACGGGCTGATTGATACCATATTTTGAGGTCTTTACAAGATCAGGTATTTTTATGATTAATTTGCTAAGTTGTGATTCTACGTTGCTCAATTTAATTTTTTGAAGGGTTTGTACCCGGTGGGCTGTCGTAAGCGCCAATAAAGTGACGGATTTCTTTGTTAATCTCTCTAATGTGAGAGATTCGTTAGGAAACCAAGTGTTTAGGAAGTCCAGTACCTTAGACGTGTCCCATGTTATGCTATACTTAGGAACAGGGGGACGAAGCCTGAACACTCCTTTATAGAATCTCTTTATTCTGTCATCTGATGATACATGTGAGCCGATTATAAGAGACAAAGCTCCTCTATAACTATTTAGTGTTCCATATTGAATACCTGATTGGTATACTTGAGTAAGAAAATATATGATCCTAGGTACTGAAGTTTCAAACACATTGTAGTTATTGTTAGAGCAAAAGTTGTACCATCGTTTTAAGCATACATCGTATTGCTTGATGGAGTTACTACTTAACGATGCCAGCATGATGTCAATGGATGATGGTGGTACACTTCGTCTCAACAGCGCCGCCCGCACAAGACTCCGGCAGCCAGGGTAAGATTCCGATGAATCTGTCCTTTGCTGGAATGGGAGATAATAACATTTTTGGTAGGTTCGAAAATAATTAGCTCAGATACTAATAACTTCCTAAATACTGGATACCATGGCTGTGTGGGCCACATTGGGACCACAACAATACCTTTGGCTTGGTCTGTTATTATTTTACGAAGGGTTTTTAGGATAACAGAAAACGGAGGAAATGCATAAAAGTAAAAAGGAGCCCAATTTATAGTAAACGCGTCAATAGTAAATGCATCAGGGTCTTGTTTCCATGAGACATAAGTGTGACATTTCTTGTTAATGCGACTGGCAAATAGGTCTATATTAGCGGAACCAAACTTTGTTGATATTCTTTGGAAAGCTGTATCTTTTAGTTCCCATTCGATATCGGGATGAGAACGGCGTGACTCCGCGTCAGCTACCTCATTGTCCATTGATTTTATATATGAGGCGACTACAAAGATTTTTCGCTGTTCACACCACTGCCAAATGGCTTTTGCGACTTCAGTCAAGTGAGGAAATTGCACGCCGCCCATCCGGTTGATGTAACTAATAGCGGTAGAATTATCTATGTGTATTAAAATTTGGCAGTCTGAACAATTTTTTGCAAAAGTTTTAAGAGTGATAAATGCGGCTAGAAGTTCTAGTTGATTAATGTGCAATTTTTTCTCGGTGTTGGACCATGGGCCACTGGCGGTGTCACTCCCACAGACAGCGCCCCACCCCGTAGTTGAGGCGTCAGAGTATAACTCCAAACTGAAGTTGTCGTCCCTAATCTTTTTTACAGAATGTGGGAGGGCTTTTAGCCACCATTCAAGGTCAGACCGTAAAGAAAAAGGAATTTTCATGACTTTTTCATAATTTTCATGACCTTGAAGGTTTAGAAATTTACAGCGTTCTAACTGTTTTGTGTAAAGCCATCCATATTCAATTGCTGGACAAGCAGACACCAGTAGTCCAACGAGTTGGGCAAACAATCTTATTTTACAATTTTGTAATTTCATGAAATATTTTATTTCGCTAATAATGCGATTTCTTTTATCAGAAGGTAGTTGAACATTCATCTCATGGGTATTAATGATATAGCCAAGGTATTTACACATGTGAGAGGGTGTGAGGACGCTCTTGTTTGTGTTTATTATGAATCCTAGACTAGTAAGAAATTGTTTGGTTATGTTTACATTTTCTAGGCAGCCTTCTCTGGAGTCAGATAACAAACAAAGATCATCTAAGTATATGCTAGAAATATAGCCAGCTGATCTCAATATTTTTACCACCGGTTTCATAATTTTGGTAAAGATGTATGGAGATGTGTTCAGACCAAATGGCAGGCAATTGAACTGATACAGAGTATTGTTATAGACAAATCTTAAATATTTCTTGGAATCCTCAGTCATTTTTACTAAAAAATAAGCATCTTTCAAGTCTATTGTTGCCATGAGGCTATCTCTAGATACTAGTTTCAGAACTGTACGCAGGTCTTCGAGTTTAAAATGATTTGTTTGGATGTGTTTATTTAGGTTCTTTAGATTAAGAATGAATCTCATTTTTCCATTTGGTTTTGGTGTTAAGAAAACACTAGAGATGAATTGGTTTTCACATGGTGTACATGGGGATATAGCTCCTATTCTAAGAAGATCTGATATAGCTTCCTCATACTGTGCTATTTCTGTTAGTGAGTAGCTAGGAATTGTAGGTAACGTCAGTTGTTCTACAGGTTCAGAAAATGTGATATTATAGCCAGATATCCATGATAGGATCGTCTTATCTTTAGTAATGTGTAACCATTGGGTATAGAATAAAGATAATCGTCCTGCATAATTTACCTCCTCTACGGCCGACGATAGTTGTTGAACTTCTGCGGATGTGATGACGTCTTGTATGATCTGCTGTGCTGATTCTGGTGAGGGGCAGTCTGCCGCGACTTCTGTGTTGTTGCCGGCGGTTTCCGGTTCGGAGCCGCCGGGCCCTTCACGTTTAAATGATTGCTCTTAGATGTTGACGGCTGCGGCTTCTTATTGTTATTGTACGTGCTTTTTATTTCGGCACTGGATTTGGAAACAGCCTTGGCTGTCCTGAGTGTGTCTGGTAGGTTTTCACCAAACAAAAGCTTGTCAATCTTGGAAGAAAGTATCTGGGTCTTTACATCCTTTTTAAGTACGGATGTGCTAAACATTCTTCTAGTAATGGAATCAGAATGTTGTATGTCGCATAAAATTCTATTTGCATCCATTAATTTTTTAAGAAGCTCATGATTCTTATCTTGGGAACCCAGCATCTGAGATGTAGCCGATGCAATGCAAGAAATAGCCGAACCAAGAAGTTTTTGTTTAGCTTCTATAGCCTTGTCTCGGTTAGACAGAGACTCTGGCAAGGCAGCCTTTATTTCGGCATTTATTTGGGGTGCACCTAGAAGAACCCCATTTGACGGCAATAAGTACCTTTGTTGGAGTTCTTTTTTGGCTTCTTTAGTAAGCCCAGAGGTTGTAATATGTTGCAGTCGACTGGCCAACTCTTTATGTATTTCTGGCCCATAATGTTCTTTGTTAGCAGGATCATCTCCGAGAATTTCCAGTATTTCTATGTCAAGGGAAATGTCCTCATTCTCTTTGTTTTGTTTTGTTACATCTAAATCAGAAATTACTTCAGTGTTTGATGAAGGTGGAGGTATTTCTATTGTCTCCGGAAGGATTTGTTCTACAGAAGGAACATCATCATAATTTGTGGGCTCTGCCATCAATTCTTCCAATAAGTTGTCTGGAATGATTTATAGCAGCATGAGTATTGAAAATACCTATAGGTAGGTAGGAACACATAATTTATATGAATTACACTTTATACTCTAACTAGGTAAATAGGTAGGTATAATTGTGTGTTTAAAGTGTACGTTTTTGTGTGCATTGGACAAACCCATAGGCAGATCCGATCGCTTATTATGATTGCATAGTTTAAACAAACTACCAAGTACAATCATTTCTTAGAATGCAGTGTGACAGTCCAGAGAACAGCCCGGGCGCATTCATAACAATAATTGCAGTGAGACAGTCCATAGATCAGCTCGAGAATGCATTTTGTTTAGGTCCGGAGAATAAAGAAACTCCTGGCAATAGGTTACATATTTTTTGAAGGTAGGTACGATAATGTAATGCGGTGAGACAGTCCGATAATCAGCTCGATTGCATTGTATCGTATTCAATTGTAGAACAAAAAGTACTTAAATAGTAAATATCTACGTACCGTCATTAGTATTGTGAATCAGTTCCACTTGTTCACCCGAGCTATCATTAGAACTCGAGGAATACTGCTGTTCACGAACACGTTTTATCTTCTTTTTAAGCTTTTTTAGTTTCTCACTAAGATAATCGTAATTATGCTTGCGTTTTGGCATAATTATAACACTAGAAAGTTTTTGGTGCGAAATAGTTTATGCAGAACGGTTGAGCACTAAAACGCGAATGACAAGCGGGTCTAAGAAGCGCGGGAGCTGGGTGACGTTGACAGTGACAGGAGGATGAATTTGACTTTTTTAAATACTTTAAACCATAGTGCATGAACGGTGGCACCTATGCGGTACTACATTGTGTCAATAATGCTTTATTTCAGGATACTTATCTCGAGGACGGAGTGCAAGTATAATAGAGAAAATAATAAAATAACAAAATCAAACAATATTACCTACCGCTACTTGAAAAATTTGAGGCTTAAACACCTTCTGGCCGAATTCACACTAATTGTAAATGGATCAAAATCATGTTCCTTGCATATATCATTGAAACTTTAGCTTGCGCGCACAATGTAGCTGTTCTGTCTATAATTCGAAGATGTATGAGGTACACGTATGGGTGGATTAAAACGAAGTGCTTTCCTTGGCACATTAAAATATTTTTTTTTTTTTTTAGAATAACTCGGGGTTATCAATTTTGTTATTGAAGATTTTCAACAAAAATAAACAATCTGCAATATTACGTCGATCTACCAGTGGTAGCAAATGATACTTCTTACAAAGTCCAAGATAATCGGTTGAAGGATATGGAATCATTTGGTGAAAGCAAAGATATTTTATGAAGCGTTTTTGGATGTTTTCTATGCGGTCAATGTATTTATGATAACGAGGATTCCATATCTGAGACGCATACTCTAGCTGACTTCTTACAAAAGTGCAATACAATATTTTGAGTGTTTTAGCATCAGTAAAACACTTAGAGAGACGTATTATAAACCCAAGCAGTTTAGAAGCTTTTTTAACAATTGCGTCAATGTGTGTGTCAAAAAGTAACTTACTGTCTTGATGGACGCCCAAATCACGAATAGTATCGCACCTTGGCAAAATCTGGCCCGCCAAAGTATAAGTAGTGGCTAGGACTGCACGCTTTCTAGTGTAAGTGATCACCGAACACTTGGATGGGTTGAGATCAAGTTTATTAGCCCGACAGTACTCTTCAAGCCGATACAAGTCAGCCTGAAGTGCTACTCTATCTTCGAGCGTTGAAATAGTGGCAAAGATTTTCATGTCATCGGCAAAACATAATAGTTTGGATGAATGGAGGCAATGGTCGATGTCGTTCACATAGACTACAAATAAAAAAGGACCAAGCAATGAACCCTGAGGTACTCCGCTCGGCACGTTTACCCAACTAGACTTATAATTATTAACTGTATCAATGTAAGAAGAAAACCACCTCAAGAGGTCCCCAGTCCCCACGGATACCCATATAGTTTAGCTTCTTTATCAAGGTATCATGGTCGATCCGATCAAATGCCTTGCTATAATCTGTATAAACCACATCGACCTGTTTACCATTATCCATAGCATCCGTAATGTAATCATTAAATAAAATCAGGTTAGAAGTGGTAGACCGTCCTTTCAAAAATCCATGCTGAAAGGAGCTGAAAGAGTTAGCAAGGGCGGAATATAACTGATTAAAAACAATCCTCTCAAATATTTTAGCTATTACGCACAGCTTGGATATAGGCCTATAATTAGTAATCTCGGTTTTAGACCCCTTCTTATGTACGGGTGTAATAAAAGCAGGGACTACACCTTGACTCGAAAGACTTGGAAAACAAAATCAGATGATAAATAGGTAGGGCAATGGAAGGCGCACATTTAATTAGAAACTTAGATGATATGTTATCAGGGCCAGAGCCTTTAGTTGGATCCAAGTTACGAAGTAAGCCGGTCACAACATCAACATTCACTTCTATGTGACAAATGTCAGATGAAGTTCTGTTAGTATCAGAAAGGACAACAGGAGGTGGACTGGGTGTATAAGATGAAGTAGGGTTGAGGAAAGTCGACATGAAATAAGATGAAAAAGTCTCACAAATAGAATCTCCAGTGAGTAATGTTCATTATTATAATTTAATGTATTGGGTATAGTATTACTTAGCGTTGTAGCGATTTTTAACAAAGGTCCAAAAGTGTTTAGGGTTAGCTTTAATGGATTTTTCAGTTTGATTAAGATAACATTTATAACAAGAAGCTTCCATAGTCTTGACTTTGTCACGCAGATATTTAAAAGTTAACTCGTCAGATTTATTTCCGTAAATCTAGATTTTTTTTTAGATATTTATATTTTTAACGAGTGCAGAGCTGAACCAGACTGGGTATTTGTTATTACATACTAGTTTTTGTGGTATATACTTGTTTTGAAGCTGTTTTATAGTGTCTATAAAGTACTCAACCGACTCATCCAGTGATCGGATTGAAAACTCTTGTTCCCAATTAGTGCTAGAAATCTCGTTACTTATGGAATCAAAATCGCCTTTGCCATAGATATATCGCAGCCGTGGCGCCTGGTCAAGGGGAGGTATTTCAAAGATGTCAATATTAATTAACAACGCTGGATGATAGGGATCAATAGGCACTAGAGGGTCAACACACTCACTAATACAGGCTAACTTATTTGAGAGGACTAAGTCCAACAGTTTCCCGTACACATTAGCTACCCCATTATACTGTCCAAAGTCCAGCGTGTATAACTCGTCCGCGAACAAACATTCGTCACTGGTGGCGGGGTTCACTGGGACAAACGAAAGGTTACTAGATCGAGCCCACGTGAATCCACTCATATTAAAATCACCTAAAACTAAAAATACATCTGAAGTTCTATTCAGAGCTGTATGGTTCATTTTGGACAGGAAGTTATTAAGTTGTTCCGAAAACGAAAACCCTTTGTTTTGTTTACACAAGTAAACAGTGCAAATAAATAAGTTCACGTATTCACGTGACTTCGAATTTTTAAGCCGTAAGCTGATCCAAAGATCCTCCGCCGAGGAGTGTAGGAGCGGTTGCGGAGTGACAGGTAACTCCTTACGAGTCGCTATAACCACACCACCACCTCTCGTTTGACCAATCATAGCATAATCCCGGTCACGGCGCTACACTAAGTAACGATCATCCTATAACTCTGATCTCCATCCACTAACCACGTCTCCGTTAAAACAATAACATCGTAGGAATTCTGTAAAATCTGACGGTAGAACGAGTCGGTCTTAGTACGCATCAACAACAATATAGTTTACTAAAATTCGCCAATTAATTTCAAGACAGTTATTATTAGTTACGCATAAAAGTGATATGAGTTTATAATGTGGGTAAAAATAAGTAAAGTTAGCAAGAATGTATAAATCATACGATGTTAGGACGGACATAACTGTTCGAGCAAGCAAACGGCAATATATCACACGCATATGAGCGAGACAAATGTGTAGTTAAGTATTGGAACTCCAATTCGAACAGCGCGATAAGGAATACAATGGAAGCCCATTAGCAGTGCCGAGGTGCTAAAACCTTTTACAAAAACAAAGCAAATAACAATAATTAATGTGCGAACTTTGATACATTTTAAAAATAGAAAAGAAAAAAAATTAATCTTATATGTAAATAGAACTGGTTTAAACAATTTTGTTTAAATCGAATTCCTTTCTTATTATAAAGGTTTTGCAATTAACATCCTTGCGCACATGAATTTTACCATGTTTCACCCATACGAATTCATAGTGTTTCTCTCTAGCGGCCATTTTAGTTTTTCATTCAGAAGTTTTTTGGATTCGATACTTAGATGGTCGTTTACATATATACGTTGTGGCACTCCTTGAAAACCTATGTCAGAGGTGGAGAGATCCTTGTCAGCACGTGCAGCCGCAATAAAATCTTCTTTTATATACCGGTTGAGGAAGCTCACTATCACTAATTTTTCCTTGGAATTATGTGTAGGCACCCTCGAAATGTAGTTAATCTGGGTCTTAGAGCATTTGTAATTAATTTTGCTGCTGATGGCGTCAACGATTGAAAAAAGTTCTCATCCTTCTGTAGGGGGACACCCTTAATCTCCACATTGTTTAGCCTGGATCGCTGATCAAGCGAAGAAAGCTCAAACTTAGTTGAGGCTAATTCTGTTTGCAATGAAGAGACAGTGTCCGGAAGCTTGTCAAACTCGTTCAAGTTCAGCAAGTCTGGTATCGAATTCGTCGAGCCTGCCACTAGAGAAATCACAACTTTTCTTAAGCTCGGACAGCTCATCCTTAATCGATCTTATGTCGCTGACTAAGGTTGGTAAGCTCAGCAGCTGCTGCTTCAATTCGCGAATCTCGCCCAGTACCGTATCAAATGAAGCAGAAGGTTGCGGTGAAAGCAGAGCAGGCGATGATTTACAAGCAGGACATTACCATTGCGCTCTTCGGTCGGATCCCAGTTTTCTCCAACCCACTTCAGACACACTTGCACAAGAGAAATCCAAAAATTTCTTGCAGCTTCCACACTGCACCCCGTCCGTAAACTGATCATTGCAAATTGCACACGTCTTCATCGTGACTAAAATAATTATTACAAGATATATTTAAAAGTGCAACTTTACGGAATCGTAAAAAGGTTGACGATCTATTTTTTTTTTTGTTTTTGTTTAAGTAAGCGTACTGTGCTAGTGCGTGCTCACACGATACTGATGATTATAAATTATTGCGTCACCGACTGTTTTTCCTTATTTAGCGAAACCCCCTGTGGAAACTCAGAACTTCCACATAGGTGGAGTCTGAATTGCCTCAGCACCTACCCAATTATTAAAATAAGTTATGGCCAAATTACACATGCCTGTAGCTGGTATAAAACTATGCAAGTAGCTGTCACGCCATTGTGACATTGACCAATCAGAAGTTATTATGGCACACGGCATGCCAGCATGCCAGCTTCTTGCGTAGTTTTGTACCAGCTAAAGGCATGTGTATTTTCGCTGTAAGGGCTCTGTCTAACTGCATTTATCTTTGCCGTGTCAGAGATAAAGCCAACAGTATATTTTCAGGCCACCTACATTGATTTTAAATTGAACCTTAGCTCGTTAAGGGGAAGTGTCAGGGTAGCCCGTGAAATTCAAAATGTCTTAGTTTTTTGCAATTTGCAAGTCAGTATTAGGTTGTGTGTTGATTAAAGATTCGCGGCCGTAACAAATATGTATATAAAGAATTATAATCATTAGAATCGGTAATACAACTCCTTAAGTTAGTATAATCCTCAAATGTCAAGATTTCATGAAATAGTCATTCATTAGGATTACTTGGTCTTAAAGATTGGTATTGATGACTTTAATGATTATAATTATGTAAATACATACTTGTTACGATCGCGAATCACATTTTGATCAACGTACAACCTAATACTGAATTGTAAATTGCAAAAAACGTAAGAAAATATGAATTTCGAAGGCTACCCCGACGCTTTCGCCTTAAATTTCAATGAAAGAGATACCTAAGTATCCAGGCGATAGTAGTGTCTTAGTGACATTCAATTGCTTAATTCTTAAAACTCGAGCATGAGGCACAGACTAACACCCGTATTTATAAGCAAGTTCAAGTGATTACTTCAGTAAAAGTAACGATTTTTATTCTATAGTTTAGTAATTGCTTGAAGTTAGAGCTGTCAAAGGTTAGAATTCTTAGCCAAGTAATAGTCACCATTCTCTTTTCTTAAGAATTGAGAACTCGGCCATTTTGCGTTTGATTTTGCAATGGAACGTTGATTCTTACTCAAGCATTTATTCAAGTAACTAACGTACAGACGCCAGCACATCAAGCTACTACAATCTGTCAAAAATAGATTTTCAACTTTATCGCTCAGGTATTAGGTTAAAGGTTGACTGGGAGATTTTGACAGTTTTGGGGTAGCTTGACCTGCTGGCATACATAGCGTACATTACTCGACTATATAATACAATATTATGATGAAGAATTCTATCCGCAAGTAATGACTTCACTAAGAAATTACTTACCAGCAAGTAATTGCTTGTTTATAAACACGAGTAGGTGTAAGTATAGGCCTCTCGTAGTGCCGGCAATTAGCAATTAAAAAGGAGCTTGTTTATCACAGCTCATAATTATACGTAGAATTCTGTATACTCATGGTTCCTGGCATTTTCATAGCGTCACGTCACTGAAAGTAATTTCTGGAAATAGGGGGTCCTAGGTTAGCAAGTACGTAATTCTAGACCCACTACGTTGAAATCTTTCGTCTTTAGTGTTGATATTTGAAGAGAAAAGTTTTTAGGCGCGTTGAGCAATTTTTGGTAGGGGATTCCCCCTACCTGGTTTACAAATATTATTATTATATTTTGGTCTAGCTAGGACTCATATCTGGGAAATATCGTTTACTCTATTTTTCGTAATCGTTTTCTCCTTGCCAGGAAGTCTGGAACTTAGGGCCGGTTTTTTGATCCATAGTTAACTCATCCAATGGTTAAACATAGTAACTAATGATTGAATTTTGGCTAAAGGCTTTTGTTTGCCAAAATGCCATTATTTACTAGTTTTTAACATGAATGAGTTAATTATTTAATATGAATACACTCATGTTAACTCATTCATGTTTAGTCTTTCACATTTAGCCGAAATGCAACCAATAGTTACTATGCTTAACTTTTGGTTGAGTTAACTACGGATCAAAAACCCGGCCCTTAGCCTGAGATTTAAAAGAAACCGTTGATGGTATACAATATCAAAAATAACTCTCTTCCGCAGGACATCATACCGCTCGCAAAGGATATCATACCCCCGCCAAATTGGATCATGTACTACCCCGAAACAATGCTCACCAATTCGCTCATGGATGACGTGGGCGCTAAACTGAACCTGAAGCGGCTGAACTCCACTCCAGGTAGGGTTGCCAACTTTTTGTACAAGAAATAAAGTATGGTCAAAGTGGGAAAATCAACAGTATTTCGGAAAAACAAAGAAAAGTATTTCAAGTATTTTTAAATGTTTTAAATATATACATTATTCATTAGTACTACTCGCGCAACTCATCAATTTATCACCAATTTTGAAGGCCTCACCGAATAGACGAGGAGCAATTTTTTTTATTAAATGTATTGAAGCTCTTTTTCTGTCGTTTCCCCACTTAGCATGCATTATGGAAAACACTCATTCTGTAAATACTGACGTGGCAGAAATAACTATAATATCTATCTATCTATCATCTAGGAACAAACACAAATTTGTTGTACCTCCAACAAGGCTCAAGAAAATAGGTGGGTCATTCAGGTGTCAATGTATACGCTTTTATAATAAACTTCCAAGCCACGTTCAAGATCTGAGTCTTAATAAATTCAAATCATTCATTAAACGCAAGTTGTGTCAGAAAGCTTTTTATACCGTTTATATTATTTTCGATTATATTGAGGACAAAAAGGCTTGGGATTGAACTGCTCCAATTTTATTTTATATTATTTTTATTTTTGCATACTGAATGTTGACATTAATATTTACTTTGTAAGTATTATATTATTTTACTTTATTGTGAATGTGAAGACTATGTAGGTCATTGCTTTTTTTTTTGTTTGTTTTATTTTTTCTCTCAGTTATTTTTAATCATGGTCTGGCAGTTTGAGTAATCTATGCGGCCTACCCCAATGTCCTTTCTTTGGTATTGTTCGTCGAATCGTTGAGCTAGTTGAGCTGCGCGATTACTGACAAATGCGTGCACTGACTGGACAGGTCCTCTCAATCTGTGTGGTTCTTTCCTCAAAAGACCATTTCAGACACCAATCTACATGGTCTTCACATGAAGTGACCAAGATTATGTCTGGACTTTATAAGAGACTGTGACCTCTGAGTTTGTTTCGGCCTTTCTTCTCAGAGTAGTCAGATAGGAAACGCCGACCTCATCTAGTTTAAAAAAAAAAATATTGACTTGTAAAAGTGTTTGTACAAACCTACTTACAGAAATAAAAATCATTTCATTTATCATTTATCAATACTAGAGTATTTAAAAGGCGTTCTGATAACAATTATTTATTTAACAGTAAACAGTATTTTAGAGTGGGTAACAGTATAATACTGTTTTTAACAGCACGGTTGGCAATCCTAATCCCAGGTAAGTAAGTAGACCTGCCAGGGTCGCGGGGTGTTTGAAAGTGTTACCGTGGCCCTGGTACAGGCAACTGAAGGAACACGGGTGGGTTTTAGTCAGTAAAAGTCTGACACGCCCTTTCGCTCCGCCCAAAGCGGGAGAAGTTTTTTGATGATTTCCCACCCAAAAAAAAAAACCGGCCAAGTGTGTGTCGGACTACGCACAATGAAGGGCTCCGTAGTTGGGATGAATTTATCCCAAGAACGAACTTAACATTGTAGTTGAAAAACATGTTCTCCCATACATTCCAACTGCAAATGTAATTTTGTACGCACAATTTTGAGAGATTTACCACGTTATTTAAGATCATAGACTTCTTATAGGTTTTCCTGTAATGTATAGGTATAGAACTATTTCCTATATTTTTTTTTTCAAAATTTTAGGCTCAGTAGTTTCGAAGATAAGGGGAGGGGGAATAATCAATTTTTGTCTATTTTCTTAAATAACTTTAAAACAATTTATTTTAAAATTATATTTATTATATTTGAGATCCTCACAGTAAGCCCTTTCATTTGATATGTCACACGGTACAGTTTGCAAAACTTGTTTTTAATTTTCTTTTTTGCCCCCCAATATTGACCCCCATATTCAAAATTCATTTATTTACGTTACAAATGCGTGTTTGGATCACAGAAATAAATACGTGTACCAAATTTCAACTTAATCGGTCTATCAGATTCGGAGCAAATTGACTGTGTGACAGACGGACAGACAGACGGAACCACTCGTGTGTCCGTTTTTTCCTTTTGAGGTACGGAACCCTAAAAAGGTAAGTCAGTCGGAAGTGCCCTATCCAAGTAAGATACCTATTGGTAAACGTTTTTTGCAGAAGGAACGTTACATCATGTGAGCTAGCAAAAAAAAAAAATCTGGTTGCATTTGGTCACTCAAGCGAATTTAGAATCAGTTTTAAAATTGTATATATGCGGCGCTTGCTTCTATAAAAACAACAGTTTTAAAGAGGACGTGCCTCTTGAAATAAATACCTAGCTACAATTCAGTATTGCTTCTTGTTTTCTCATGCAGCAAGCACCTACGTTTTATAGGTTCCGGTAATAACTGCGGGTAGCGCTCACAATATTACAGTGCACAAGCGTGTGCGCAAATGAGCACTCACTTCATAAATCATAAATCATTTATTTATTTGCAAACATGAGTAAGAGATAACATAGATATTTTTCCTTATAATAAAGTTCTCCATGTTTTACCATCACATGGGTATGCAAATATTGTAGTACAATTTAAAACTATGAATAATGTCTAAATTCAATAAATCACAATTATATAATCAATAAAAATAATTTTAAATAAATCAAATAACTAAATTAAATAATGATAAATAATACATACCTAACAATTCAATTCATAATAATCAATATTAATCAAGTTCATAATATTATAATGAATAACAAATAATTTATCTTAACATAGTAAATCGGATATAGCAGGCCTAGCATCTTTCATTTAAATACTCATTAATATGATAATAACATTTCGCAACTAAAAATTCGTGTATTTTGGTTTTAAATAGATCTATATCTTTAATCTCCATGATGTGTTTAGGTAGTTTATTGTAAATTTTGGGTGCCATATCTAAAAGATTTTTATAGAACATAGCTGTCTTATGTGGTGTTGCGCATATTTCATTTTTGTGACGTAAACTCTTTGGGTGATTATATCGGTGCATATTTGCTTTAACATAGCTTGCTACTTCGTAAATGTAAAGACATGGAAGTGTAAGTAGCTGAAGTTTTCGGAAATGCGGCTTACAACTGTCTGTGCTTTGAATGCCACATATTGCCCTTATGCATTTCTTTTGTGCTTTGAACGCCACTTCTCTATCAGGTGAGTTCCCCCAAAACATAAGTCCGTATCGCAATGTTGATGACACATATCCGTGGTACGCCATTAATAATGTTGGCTGATTTGAGATTTTCCTTAATTTATAAAGAGCATAGCAACATTGGCTAAGTTTCTTGCTTACATTTTTAATATGTGTTTTCCAGTTCATCTTTTTATCGATCCAGATACCTAAGAATTTAGTATAATCGGTCTCATGGATACTTTTGTCACCATATCTAATATCTAGTTTTTTATTGTTTGTTCTTTGTTCGAATGAAATGTAAGTCGTTTTTTCTAGATTAATTTTTAGGTTATTTTCGGTAAGCCAGGTTATTATGTCATTTAAGTTATTATTTATGTCATTTTCAAAAGTCTCATCATTTTTGCTTCCGAATAATATTGTGCTATCGTCCGCAAATAAGATCATCGGATTCGAAATAATTGTAGGCATGTCATTAATATATATAATGAATAATAAAGGCGCTAGGACACCACCTTGCGGTACCCCAAATAAACATTTGCGATATTCAGAAGTATATATGTTATTTCTGTTTTGGTATAGGGGCAGATTTTTTTATGCACGTAAATTGTTCCCGATTCATTAGGTATGATTTAATAAGTTGAAGAATATTCCCTCTGATGCCATATTTTTCTAATTTGTCAATGAGTATTTTGTGACTAACATAGTCAAAGGCCTTCGTCATGTCCATAAATAATGCTACTACAGGAGTTCTATTATCTACATTAGTAAGAACGTGTTCAACAAGCGCATATATAGCGGAATTAATGTTTTTATTTTTCCTAAAACCATATTGTTCGCTGATTAAAATGTTGTTGGTTTCTAAGAAGGAATATATACTTTTGTGTAGTATTTTTTCAAATATTTTAGAAAAGACTGGAATAAGGGCAATAGGTCTGTAGTTGCTGGGATCTTGCCTGTTGCCTTTTTTAAACATTGGTTTAATTACAGAAATTTTTAGCCGTTTTGGGAATATGCCTTTCTCAATGCAATTATTGATAATGTGACTGAGTATGGGTGCAATAATGAAAGATGTAGCTTTAATCACTTTGGTGGTTATATCGTCATATCCGGTGCTGTCAGTATTTTTCAGAGAATTTATTATTTTAATAATGTCAGCTGGTACCGTGGGTATCATAAATATTGAATTAGAAATTGTGTTATACTTCAGCATATTCTTATAGTCAGTCTGAGATTGAATTTGATTTATAAAATATTCATTAAATAATTCTGCTATTTGTTCTGGACTGTTAATAACTTTATTGTCAATCATTATCTGGTCTATTCCTTCTTTTGGATGATTTATTTTCTGTTTATTTATTATACTCCATGCAGCTTTGCTCTTGTTTACAGAATTATGTACAGTATAATAATTTTGGGCCTTTTGAGTTTGTTCAATTATGTGTTTCAATCTATTAGTGTAGGTTTTAAGTTTATTTTTGTTTTCTGGGTTAGGTGACCTTCGATATTCCCAGAGCATATCCCTTTTTCGTTTAGAACATTTTTTTAGTCCCATTGATATCCATTTAGCTTTTTTAATTACCGAAACTTTTATTTTATTGATTGGAAAACACAAGTCATAGAACAATTTATAAATGTCATGGAACTCATTAAATGCATTACTGGGATCGGAGCACATATATATACGTCATGAAAAGTTAAATTTTGAAGACATTCTTTAAATTTTTTGATGTTGTCATCACTATAGTCACGTTTGTGAATAAACCAATGAGATAACGTGCAAGTTTTCCTGACACGACATTTTAGTAGTTGCGCTGTATGGTCAGATATTGCTAATTCTTTAACCTCACATCTACTGCCTCTGATATTATGAATAATGATGTCGATGCAGGTCCCACTGCATAGACGTGTTGGTGATCGAGTACCCAGGATTAGATTATAGCTACGCAGTATATTTTGAAAAGTGGTAGAGGGTTTGCAATGTTTACAAATATCTATATTAAAATCTCCACACAGTATGATCTTATTATTACGTTTCAAGCATATTTCTTTTAACATCATATCTAAATTGTCAAAAAACATAGATAGTTTATCCTTTTTATTATTTGGCGGTCTATAAATACAAATGATTACGATAGGGTGAGCGGAAAGCTTAAATGCACAACATTCTATTATATTAGGTATGGCCCATTTTTTTTACATTAATAACTTCAAATTTATGTGTGTTTTTTATTAGAATGCAAGACCCTTTTTTTTTTTTTTTTTTGTGGATGGGAAATCATCAAATAACTTCTCCCGCTCTGGGTGGAGCGGAAGGGCGTGTCAGACTTTTACTGACTAAAACCCACCCGTGTTCCTTCAGTTGCCTATGCCAGGGCCACGGTATCTTTTTCAAACAACCCGCGACCCCAGCGGCATCGGCCCTATTGGACCCTATCTCTTGCTGACATCTCTTTGAGGCGCCGTTTCTATCATGTCTAGTGTAGCAAGTTGCTAGTGAATAATTCGCAATATGTAAAAGTTGATGGTCACCCTGTTTCATGTTGTGTTCTGTTATACAAATGATATCAATTGACCTACCCTCTTCTGAGAGTTCATTTAGATGTACATCCAATAGATCCGATTTACTTATTAGGCCATTTATATTTTGGTGCATTATTAATATATGATTATATACGAAAAAGGTCATGGTTATTAGAACCGTTATCTTCACGCTTATTAGTTATTGTTGTTTTCTGGTCAAATAGATCTAAATCGTATAGTACATTGCAAACAATTCGGTTGTGTATGTTTCTCATTCCGTTGTTAGTTATTTTCCCAGTTCTGTAGGAGAACATCTCAAGCGACAGATCATGGTTACTATCAAAGAAGTATGCGTATTCATCACTTTGTACATCTAAATACAGGAGATTATTAAACATGTCTACTTTGTAATTATATATTGGAGCACCTGCAACATAGGTGGCTGCACAGATAATTATATTATAGATATTATATATATTAGATATTCCCTCATAGTCCGTAGGCACAGCGCCGGCAATCCCACACTACCAAAGAGAGATTAGCACCTGTAGTCAAAGTAACATTTGATTAGCGATGACGCTAGTACAAAAGGCAAAAACGTATGGGATTGACATAAGCTATCGAAATGTCACGTGATCATACGAGATGCGTCGATAGCCATTGTAGAAATAGAATCGCTCCGGAGCGAATGCCATTTGGTTAGGCCTACAGGTGTAAGAACGACGGCTTTACACGCTCTTCGAGGCTCGGGGGTGGCATACTCATACTGCCAACTCCAACTCTGTGTTGCTACTGAGCTCAGAATACAGAAAGCTATCGAGTAGGTATTTCTTGAGAGAAAACCCAATAACTTTTTTTCTTAACAGGTTTCAGAATTTTAAGCCAAGGCGTCATGATCCGCAGCCGTAAAAGAGCGCGTACGTATAATATAAACTAGCCAGATGTAGACTAGACGAACGCGGCTATATAATATGAGAAGTGTGGGGGAATACCCGCATTATGTACGCACTTGATGGCAGGTGCGCGCCAAACCGCATCGCACTTGTCAGTTGTCAGCGCCAATCGATTCACTATTATTGAATAACTCACTCGTCGACTTATCTACCATTCCGCGATGTAGTTATACACCCGTATTTATAAACCAGTAAGAGTAAAAGTAATTACTCAAGTAACGATTTTTATTGTATAGTTTAGTAATTGCTTGAAGTTTGAACTGTCAAAGGTTAGAATTCTTAGACAAGTACCTAATAGTCACCATTTTTGAGAAGTCGATCATTTTGCGTTTGATTTTGCAAAGGAACGTTGATTCTTAGTTCTTACTCAAGCATGTAACGCACATTACTCGACTATAGAATAAGATTTTATAATGATGAACTCTATCCTCAAGTAATGACTTCACTAAGAAATTACTTAGCAGCAACTAATTGCTTGTTTATAAATACATTACTAGCCAGTAACAGTAGCTAGTCAGCAAAGTTGATATTACTCGTAGTATAATGTAAACTGTGAACACCACATAATTTAAAATTCACAGCATTGTTATTGCAATGCCTAACATAACTATAAGAGCGATACTCATCACTATAAATAAAATAATTCATTGTAAAACTGATAGCGTTACACAAAGTAATTGCATGCGATAAGTAGTTCACTCCCATTCAACTCGTTTACATAGGAGGGGAGCCCAGGCAGTTCTGGGTCACGCCATTAAACGATGATCGCAATAGGGACAAGAGCGTTTTTGGCAGAATTAATCACAGTAGTAATCCTTGCGTCATCCCATCTTACGCAGATGTCCGGGGGGCTATGCAGGTGTGGAAAACTCACGGGCTACCCTGGCGCTTTCGCGTTGGGCTTCCCAGCCAGACTACAGACTTTCTGTCGGGCCGACAGAGTCTGTAGTCTGCAGACTTTCTATCGGTCGATAGTTTGGTTGGTTTCTTAATCAGTATGAAGATGTTTGCAAGTTCGATCGTTATAATGTGCGCACTTGCACACATCTTCATATTGATTAAGAAACCGACCAAACTATCGGCCGACAGTGTCGGCTGATAGTAGATAGATAGGTAGTCTGTGGGGAGTCTATTATCACAGATTAATACAGATGGGACACTCCGCAGTTTAGATATGAAGCTACAAGTACGCGGCGGGATCGACTTGTCAGTCCAATTCAGTGCGGGCTGCCGCGCACCGGCCGGCTCGCACGGTCAGTTCGATACTCACTCACACGCCGCGTTGTAAAAGAAGATAACCCTAACGAGTCAGAAGGTATAAGAGTTACGCGTTAGAATGAGAGGCAACTTATAGGTGAATATAACTGTAGGTAATAAGCGTTGCGCGACACGAATTGCACTTTATTGTGTCGTAGCTTTTTATTTCAATGATTTTGCGGAGCGTCCCATCTGTATTAATCTGTGCTATTAGTAACAAGTATAAATTAGACATAACGAACGTACGTGACGTATACGGATGTAGGTGGAAACGCCGGGCGGTGACGACGTAGGAGTCCTAGGACATGGTGAATTTCTTCAAAATAGTACCTACTCGCAACCGACGCACGTGTAAGACGAAAAACGCAACCAGAGTAAAAATGAGTATTGTTGGAATTATAGCAGGTGGCGTTCTGTACTTTCTGCCTAGTGCCCACTCTCATGGCGAAAAAGGCGTGAGTTTATATTAATAACTAGTCCTATCCAACTGTGTGGAATGACTATTATTAAACACGAAAAATCATTTCTTTGTGTTTTCAAACACAACTTTCGATCAGCGTAGTCGTTGATGGCTGCTCCTCTGACCTTATGGCTATTGATGCCGGAGTTCCTCAGGGGTCTGTTCTCTCTTTCTCTGCTGCACATCAATGGCTTGCTTCAGCCTGGTATTATTGAGTACTCAGTTGACAGTACAGTTTCAGAGAAATACTTGTCCAGCGCAAAAACCAGCGGGGCTGAAGTTCGTTCTTTGAGAGAGGCCATGGTAGAGCGGACCTCCCAGTGGGGTGATGATAATCTGGTCTCTTTTAACGCCACCAAAAACACAGTGTGTCTTTTTACTGTTAAAAGGAGTCATTTCGCTCAAACTCCTACTTTTCGGTGTACATCTGTTCCTGTAACTGATCGGCTTGAGCTCCTAGGCATGGAGTTGCGAGTACTGCGCACCTGATCTTTCTGATGAATATCATCATCATCATCATCATCTGCCTAGCCTTTTCCCAACTATGTTGGGGTCGGCTTCCAGTCTAACCGGATGCAGCTGAATACCAGTATTTTACATGGAGCGACTGCCTATCTGACCTCCACAACCCAGTTACTGAATATGATCACTAATAATGTCCTTCTTTCGACTCACAGCTGCCTTATAAGGCAATCATACCTTTCGTTAGTCGCCTTGACGTACTTCATTTAATATACACATCACTTAATTTAATTCTATTGTTCACAGGTCACTCAGAAAGAGGCTACTTTCCGTTATCGAATCTATCTCTTTTGCCTGAATTCGCGGCTAAAATGAAAATCATGGAGGCTATCATCATCTTCCAAGTAAGTACAGCACATGGCTGCAGATATAGCACATCCAGTTTTACAAACACTTTGGCCATGTAGAGCAACGTCTCTGTCACACATAGTGTCAGGGGGAAGCGTTAAGGTAGCCCGCGAAATTCAAATATTCTAACATTTTTGGCAATTTGCAGGTCAATATTAGGTTTTTTGTTAATTCAAATACACTTCGCGACCGTAACAAACATATTATTATATTTACTCAACGTCATAAGTTAGAAAAGACCTCAAATGTCAAGATTTCATGAAATAGTCATTCATTCCATAGAGTAATATAAAGTTAGAGAATTGTATTGATGATTTTAATTATTATAATTCTATAAATACAAATTTGTTACGGTCGCGAATCATATTTAGATCAACATACAACCTGATACTTACCTGCAAATTGCAAAAGACGTAAGGAAATTTGAATTTCGCGGGCTACCCTGGCGCTTTCGGAGCGCAATGTGCCATATTAATCCCTGGTACGCACGGGCGTATTTTTTACCGAGCACTGAATTTTCAACGCTCTGCTTAGCGCCAAGAGTTGAAAATCCAACAGTGTGTTATCTTGACGCGCTGGGATGCGCTATGTTGGATTCTCAATGCTCGGCTTAATACCGAGAGTTGAAAATCCAGTGCGCGAAAAAAAACGGCACTTCGAGTATTACAATGACTTCGGCTTTGTAGAGCGCCCGCCCGCCGTCTCTGTCACTCTGTCACACATACCAGTTTCAATTTCTTTGAGAAACGCGATAAGGCATAGGTACTAACGCTCGGGTAGTGTATTGTGCAGCATCCTAATTGCATAACACCCAATCCGAATAATTTTGAGGGATATTGCTAATCCATTGCTTCATGTTCGAGAAATTTGTTTTCTTAACAACGTGAATAACGCAATGAATGTTGTTGAACTGTCAAATTGAAACCCCCCCCCCCCCCCCCCCCCCGGTTTCGGGCGTTTGTCTGTGTTAGCGTAAAGTTTTATTAGTAAATGAAGCGTTTTAACAGGGTATGTCGAGCGAGACTTGGCCCAACCACCTCAACTACACCATTCGTATGAAGGACGACCTCAAAACAGGGACGTACCAGTCTTTGGATGATACACCAGGACCTCACAGGATGTTTGGTAAGACTTACACTTTTCTGTTGTTCTAGACACCGAAGTACCACTAAGGGACTACTCGCACTGATTCAGCTCAATTCGCATTTCGCTGAACGATTTTGGTCACACTTATACAGTTCTGCTTCTATCAGCCGCGTACAGCGTCATAAGAATGAGAAAAGCCGTCATAGCTTTTTATCGCCGATGAAACGCTTCTATCGCTTTTATTTCGTAAAAATTAAATAATTACTTTAAAAGACGTCCGAACTCTCTCAATCCTTGCGTGCATAATGATTATTACGTAATAATAAATCAAATGTATGCAGGAACTATGCAGATCGCAACTTGTCGACAAGGAGTCGAGAACCATCCGTGTACAGCACTGTAATCCGCGTTCGACGCTGAATGCGGCGGAACAGCGCTGAACTGTATCTATAGCACTTGCATGATAATAACACATTTGTCCTCATTTTATACTTGTTTGCCGCGAAAGCTGTACGCGTCTCCATACAAAATCGTTGTTTTCTAGGGGTATGTGCTGAATAGAGCTGAATAAGTGTGATTAGTCCCTAATGGTAAACACCTTTAAGTACGAATACACTAAACGCGACCACGGCAATTTTACTAGGTACTAATTTCTTGCTTTAAATATATAATTAGGTCCTTACCTAATTGTCGGTTTACATAGAAACCATCAAACATTTTTTTTTTTTAAGTTTATTATTGTCGATGCACTTTTCCAATTTTAATGAAAGTTTGTTGATGCCTCTGCTATAGAAATCCTGGGGACGGGAAACGATGAATTCTTTAAAGCCCTTATTGACCGCCTCGTTGGATTTGAATTTTTTCTGTGGGGCTCATCGTTGAGATCAAAATTTCCAGAACCGAAGCGATCAAACCAAAACGCACCGTGCGTTCTCTTGCGGTACCTTGTCCATACAGTTCGTAAATCTTAAATGATAGGTGGCCACTTCGATAGTTCGAATTCAGCTGCATCCGGTTACACTGGAAGCCGACCCCAATATAGTTGGGAGGAAAAGGCTAGGCAGATTGGTTGTCGACAGTATTGAGAGATACCAAGGACCTCAAAACCAGGGATGAGCGTCCAAGTTTGTAATAATGAACCAATAGCGCTATCGAAATATACATAATCAGGTTATTAAGAAACTTTTCGCAGTATATTCAGAGATTATTTTTACAAGCAAAATTGACGTACTTCCATACAAACTTTCATCCCCTAGTTAACCCCTTTAGAGGGTCATCAATCTCCTGCCCTTGTCCCAATTTATTTGGGGTCGGCGCAACACTTTATCTATCTTTTTTTTTTCTTCTATACTTCTCTATTAGTCGTCATCTCGATAGTCACTTCCTTTCTGGCCGTATCATCTTTCACACAGTCCATTCACCGTTTCTTTGGTCTTCTCTTACTCGTATAGCCATCCACATTCATAATACTCAAAACTTTCCTGACGAAATTTTCCTCATTCCTCCGCATCACATGCCCATACCATGACAACCGATTTCCACACAACTTTTCAGTCACCGGTGTCACTTTCAGGGTCGCTCTTATATACTTATTTCATTACCCCTTTAGGGGATGTATTTTGAAACACCTTCCTTGCTCACTTTCATTGTAAAACTCACTACCTGCGTCTGTGTTCCCAAACGTATACTCGTGCAACCCGAATCTCTTCAAAATTAGAATGAACAGGCTTCTTTTGGGTAAGCTCACTGCATCGTAGACTTTGTCTCTGTCTTCTCTGACCTAGACTACAGTCAAGTGCAAACCCATTTCAAATAAAAAAAAGGAATTCTTCAGCAGTTCAGGCTGTGCGTAGTCTGTCAGTGAATTTAAGATTTTTATTAAGTTGCTTTATGTTGTGTTTTGTATAGGTTACAAATATGGAACGTTCATGCGCATCCAATGGGCGGTCGACACAAGCTACATCAAGCTACTGACAGGGAATGAAGTGCCACAGGTGAGATTATTTTAATAAAAATCATAAATGCCCGTTTTCACTTATTTTTATTTTCTTTTTTTATTGCTTTTGCCCCACATTGTTGGGCAAAGCAATAAAAAAGAATTGGCTGAAAATGAAAACTGTTGAAAATGAAAAAAAAAAGCATTTTTCACGTACGGAAGTTTATTTAAAGGTAAAAAAAAAAACAAGACAAAGTACACACATGCATGTGTGTAATCCATTAGGTAAGTGATGACAAAATGATATCGGTTGTAAGTGTAAACAGTGTCAACTTTTTAAGGGATCATCATTATGAACTTTTACTATGGGACCAAGCCTGAAATCGCGAAAAAAAAAAATCAGCTGTTCAGTACATTTATGTTCTCATAATCCGTAAAATGTAGGTACTGAACAGTAGATTTTTTTCGCGTTTTCAGGTTTGGCCCTATTGTAAAAGTTGTTCATAATGATGAGTACACTGACCCTTTAAAATGTTGCCACTGTTTACACTTACATCCTGTATAAATACAGAACTATTCCCTGTATATTTTTTCAAAATTTTAGTCTCAGCAGTTTCGGAGATATAGGGGGCGGAATGATAAATTTTCATAACTAGGTACTTAAGTATTTATTTTAAAATTATAAAAAATATTTTTTTAATCCTCATAACAAGCTCTTTTATTTGATATGTCATACCGTATACGGTACAATGCGGCCGACGTATCTTGGCCGCGCAGAAGGCTGCGTAATAACAATTTTTAGGAACCAAATGGTGACATGAGGCGAGTGTGAGTGAGAGAACATGCGCGGAAGTTCGGAGAGCCTGTGTTCAGACTCGCCAAGATACGTCGGCCGTAGTGTACAGTTCGCAATTTTTTTTTTTTTCTAATGTTTCCCCCAAAAGTGAACCCCATATTCTAAATTCATTGATTTACGTTACACGTTCGTGTTTTGTTATTCGTCGAGCTCTTGACACCGCCGGCGTACCAACGGTATTAAAACGGTACGTGACGGTGGGAAGAGACCAGAAGCCATGACGTTGTTGCCTTGGAATTGTGAAAATTGAAGGTGGGTAAACCTCTGGTGTGGGACGCAACCTGTGTCATCTCATGTTCCAAGCTCGGCGTGCTGTGCTGGCGCCGCTGCTGTGGCTGCTGAGACCCTCAAGCGGCACAAATACTGTAACCTTATGAGTAACTACAGTTTTGAGCCGTTTGGGGTCGAAACGCTTGGGTCATGGGGCCCGAGTTGTTGTTTTGGTCACGTAAATTCATATGTCGCACGCTTAATAATAGACTAACCTAACCAAAAAAATCGCAATCATGACTTGTCTTACAAAATGGCTTATAACTCAGTCAGAATGCATAATAATAGTGAAATAATGTATTGTAGGTATAATTGATGAACTGATTATGGATACACAAATGATATTTTGAAGAAATTTTGTTAAAACGAATTTCTTTTGGACCTAAACCGTAATCGGTCAGTTTATTATTAAGCGTGAGATGTGTAAATAGGTGTAGACGTGTAGTAGATTCTGAGCAAATTGGCTGTGACAGACGGACAGACAGACAGCCAGCCAGGCAGACAGAAAGATACACGATTGATCCTATAAGGGTTCCGTTTTTCATTCGAACGCACGGAACCCTAAAAAAACTCGTCGTATGCAGAACTTCTTCCTTTTTACCCGACTGCGCGACAGTAAAGAGGGTTATTTTGAAGTCGGTTAAAAGAATTCTATACTCCATTTGAAATAAGATTCAGAGAAGGTGAAAGATCAACGCCTTAGTGCTTCCTCAGATAGTCGCGACGCGTCTCTAGTAGAACAAATTATTCCATGATCATAGAAATTGTTTTACTATGTCGCGTTCGTGTCGCGCCTGTCTGCGGGAGCTTTTATGCTTTCTAAGGCACGAAGGGGTCTCGATATGTAATGGACACATCGACGAACCGAATGCAGCAAGCCAGCCATTTTAGCAAACCCACATAACCTATTGTCAAGAGGGCAAGATTTGAATATGGGGGAATTCAATAATTATGGGGGCAAATAAGAAAATGAAAAAAATATATATATATTTGCAAACTGTAGGTACCGTGCGTTATATCAAATGAAAGGGCTTACTGTGAGGGTCTCAAATATATTTTTGTAATAATATTAAAATAAACCGTTTTAAAGTTATTTAAGAAAATAGACGAAAATTTATCTCCTCCTTTATCTCTGAAACTACTGAGCTTAAAATTTTGAAAAAAACAGAAAATAATTCTATAGCTATTAGCTATAGATTACAGGAAAACCTATGAGAAGTCTATGGTCTTAAAATAACATATTTAACCCTAGAGTAATCGCGCCTTTCCGTGAAACGCGAGTGATCGCGTGGGGAGCATTTTGCCGCCCATACTTAATATGATTTTTTTTAGTAAATAGGAGTTATATCATTTTATATTTATATTTAAAGGATAGAATAAAACATAAATTATCAGAATGAGAAACATTTATTAAAGTTTTATACTTAAAATTTAGAAAATAATGGTTTGGGAGATCTTAGGTAAAATTTCTTGGTCTTTTGCAACCTCTTCACAATTATTTATATAAAAAAAACAAAAGTTAAACTTAATAGCTAATTTACATGTTTTCATCATCTACAACCTGTATTTCAGCAAAACAATCACGACACATGTACATGCAGTGTTCGTTGCACAGTAACTTTGCACACCTATTGCACCCTTTTTTCGTCCTTCTATTTTTCTTGGACGGACATACTGCGCATATACCTTCTCTACCTGAGGGTATATTTTGATGATCCGATGGCACAAATCGGGCGATTTGGTTTCTCAGTTGTTTGTGCAATGTGTTTACGTTGGATCTTCTAATGATATGTGGTCTAGTCATCGCCAGGGCAATTTCTTTCAGAAATTTTCGTCGTAATAATAATAAAAACAAAACAAAAACACAACGTCTAATAATTAATCAAAACAAACCAAAAATCAATTTTAATACGATATTTACTTCAAAACAATACTATACGCAATGAAATCTATTAATATTTTAACTATAGAAAAAAACCAGACCCACAAATTTTACTTACGTGAGTAGTCGCGCAGTGAGCAATTTGCCGTCAAACGCGACACACCTACGACAACCTTTGTTTCCTGCGGTCATCCGCGCACTGAATTCACTCTAATTTCTAAAACAAGGAGGTGAGGAACGGGGGGGCAGCTACTGGGACGCTTGACCACGACAAATGCATCGTGTACAAAATAATACGAATATTGTGCCGCGAGCGGCAAAATGCTCATAGCGCGAGCACTCTAGGGTTAACGCGATAAAAATGTACTCTCTCTGTGTGATAGGACACGTCTTAATGTTCAAAACTAAGGCTCGGCGCAAACGGGCCACTGACCACAGCCACCGGTGGCCAGCGACAGCGACTTAACACACTTTTCATATATTTTGTATAGACGCACCGCACGCGTGTAGCCGGTGGCGGCCACTCACTATAGCATTGTCCGCGACTCGCCACTTGTGGTCGCTGCGGGCCACTGTCGCGCTGCTCCACCCGGTCACGGGTTATTAAATGTGGCGGTTACCGAACACCGATGGCTGTGCTCGGTGGTCCGTTTGCGCCGAGCCTAAATCCATCCAAAAATGAAGCGCATAATGTAGCTCCGCCATTACTATTGTGAGCATTTCGCTACTCAAATTGTAGTGTAGCGATATGCTTTAGCAAATAATGGGGCATTTTGTAATGACAAAAATGTCCTCAGAACAATGGCTTTCAATGTTCAATCATGGCAAAAAACAATGTCTATTGTATTCAACAGGATACAGTCACAAAGTAAGCCCGTAGCCATGACAAATTACCATGTAATTATCTTATCACCGGCACATAAATGCCTGATAGTATCTGTATGAACATCCTAATGTTACTTACTACGCTTGTATTCCCCAAACGAGAGGTGCAACTGCAACCAATTAACTGTTTTATAAAATTGTAAATTTTGACATTCAATAAAAGAAATTACAAACAATAAAACACAAAGTGAGAAGTAACTGAAGAAGAATAGAATTAACAGGCCAGATGGCGTGGTTGGTTAAGGTACCACCTGCCATGCCGCAGGTCGTGGGTTCGATTCCCATCCAGGACAAAAATTTGTGTGCATGAACATGTCTGTTTGTCCTGAGTCTGGGTGTAATTATCTATATAAGTATGTATTTACAAAAAAAAAGTAGTTTATGTAGTATATCTGTTATCTGGTTTCCATAGTACAAGCTCTGCTTAGTTTGGGATCAGATGACCGTGTGTGAACAATGTCCTAGGATATTATTATTATTATAACTATAATTTCAGAAGTCGGTGTCTTTGGATCTTTATTTTCGGTTTTTGCCATCGACTTCCCAAATTAAAGTTATTTTTCACTTTGTAGTGTTTTTTTGTTTGGAAGTCGATTGTTTTTTTTTTTTGTAAAATTGTTTTCGTTTTTCACTTTTTAGTGGGTCAGTTTGTAATTTATCTAAGTTAAAATAGCCTAATGTCAACTGCTCAATACCTTTGACAAAATATTGCTTATCCCGCTGCAGGTACGTTAATTATTGAAGAGTTCTCCTAGTAAGAACCAAGAGAACTGGAGGTGATGGGGAAGTCACCATATAAATTGCTTAGCAACCATATTAAAGTAATCGAATCGCAACCCGTGAAATAGGTATAATTGAGTAGTTCCGATGGCCATCTGTGGTCTTTTATCAGTTCCACTTAACCAAATGGTGCTTTCCGAGAACAAATGCACGAGTTACTATACCAATTACCCAAATCTCTATAAGTCTGCCTATGTGTGTATAAAATATGAGGGTTTCCCTCGGTTTCCATGGGATCCCCTCATCAGATTCTAACTTAATGGCAATGGGACCACTTCGAAAGTATACCCTTTCAAACAAAATAAAAAAAAAACAAAACAGGAATTTTGCAAATCCGTCTATAAATGATGAAGTTATGCCCGAACATATATTAAAAAAATACTCGTACATCGAATTGCGAACCTCCACCGTTTGGAAGTCTGTTAAAAATGCCTTTTATGTGCCAATTTGAAATAAATGGTTCGACATTAACGGAGAATGACCAGGTTTGGTCCCATAGTAAGAAATGAAAAGAAAACGTAGTTATTCTTGCGGAATTCATCCCTGCATCATGTTCGTGAACGCGCGCCGTCTGAAGTTGGGACTGGTATCTCTTAGCTGCCACGGTTTATTTTAATTATTTTTACGTGTAAATACGTCTTTTTATATCGTTCTGACATAATTATAAAAATTCAACATAATGATGTAACGAACATTTTTTGTAACAATATAATTTAAACGAGTGTCCATAGAGTTCCTTGACCGTTCTTCTCCATAGGAACCTACTACGATTTGGAATGAGCATCTAGCTTCATCTTTCTGATCTGACCGATCCCTGGACAATTCAAAAGTGGTGAATGATGTCCTTTCTCGTAATGAAAAAAACCCCCTTTGCCCGACACTGGTATCGAACCCAGCAGTCCCACTTACGACCACTAGTCCATCGAGGCAGTTTTTACGAACAATTGCTTGTTAAAAATCCCACAATGGAATTTAGCTCGTCGCGAGCAACGAGAAACTCGAATTAATTTTGCAACTGCAATATTTTGTCACTAGAAAGTTACGACATTGAATAAGATTTGCAACGGTGTGAAATCAGTTAAAATGTAGAGAAACTGGTTAAAAATGTTCGATTTATGAAGGGCAAAAAAATATTCATTTATAACCTCGTGGGTTTGGTTGGGATGCTGACGACGACGGAAAACGGTTGTCAGTGTTGTAAAGAAACCGTGCCATAGTTTCTTTACGGTATGGCGTGTAAACCGAGCCATAGAAGAAACGTATTCTGTCAACAAACTTCCATAGTGATCTATACAACACTGACGAGCGTGCCTACACACGGCGAATAAACCGTAGTTTTTCATGGCAAGAAAATCGTGTGTGTATAAAAACAAAGGGCCGCCGCCTAAAGATACTCAAACCTCGTAATAAAATATAGTAGCTAGGTCACAATAGATCTCCGTGACTACCAACGCCCATCGCTTCCATATTTGGTAAATAATTAGTACTTAATTGGTACTAATTAGTACTCGAACAACAAACATGTACCTTAGTAGTTTTTGAGAAAAACGACTTTGAAGGTGGTTCGCCGGTAAGTAGTCACGCTCCCTTCAGCAGGGCCACCATCAGCGCCGAAATGCATGCTACAGCTATTATAAGTATACAAATAATTAGTACCTATAAGTGTGACGCATTTGAAAAAAAAAAAAACAGAACTGAAACTTCTTACCAATTTGTACGCCACGACATGTGGCTGAACATGATAGAACATTTCCGTATTTAATATCTTGCATGCAATGTATGTACACCATGTTTAAACAAATAAATAAATACTTACTTACTTAAATACTTACTTAAGAAACATTTGTAATTACCAAGAAACCAACGATGATAACTTTCGCGCGCTCGTTCAGCAGAACCACAACTGCGAATGTTGATTCCAAGTTTATGGAGCTTGTCGCTTTCTTCAGACCTACATATAAAATTAGTATCCAAAATTCAAAATTAGTACTCCAATAGTTGACGAGATATACCATACATAGATTTAAATTATATTATTACTAATAATAAAGCTGAAGAGTTTGTTTGTATGTTTGAACGCTCTAATCTCAGGAACCCCCAGTCGGATTTGAAAGAAACTTTTTATGTTGGATAGGCCAATTCTTGAGGAAGGCTCTAGGATATTTACCATCACGCTAGGACCCTTTGGAGCCGAGCAAAAAGAAAAAAAGTCGGAAAGAACGCTAAACAAAAACGAAGTAATAGCTGGGGCGGACGATGCGATGCGACGCGGTGGGTCGGGGAAACAAGATTTTTCACGCGGACGAAGTCGCGCGCAGAAGCTAGTATATAAATAAATATTAAGCACAGTATACAAGTAATCTACCTGCCGGTCGATTTTGTAAAAATCTCACCGTGAAAACTTAGGTGAAGTGAACTGTCAGTAGTGTCAATGCCAAGCATCTTTAAGCATACGTTTTCACCGTGGGATTTTTACAGAATAGCTCTACTGTACTGGAAGTGAATCTACTGTGTAATGAATCGACTGTTAAGTATTAATACAAGATAGAAAAAAAAAGAAATGTTTAACAGGGCTGTCGCATTTTGTCACCTCTCTCGCTCACACGACAGCCCTCTTAAGTATAAAATAAGAGTGTTACAATGGGCAGATTTATCGCAATCAGCTATTTCGGCCAGACAACTTTTGAATTCTTAGGAACCCTAGAATCAGCTGACACGGACAATTCATTCACTAATAAGTCGTTTTGCCACATTTATCACATTGTCATCTAATAGACAGTTTAGCATGTGGACGTTCTACAAACAATGACATTTTCCCTTATAGACCTTCTGATTCGGAGCGCATTAAACTATTCTTGGCAATTGTGGTCAATACGAAGACGTCTCAGCATTTGGGCAACTTCGAATAATTTGCGGCAACTCCATGATTGTCTAGAAATTGGCAAGAATGAGGATTTTCATGAAAATCCACGCCACCAGATGGCGCCACTTTTACAAGAGGTCTTCCATTTCGACAATGAATACTTATATAATACCAGCTGTTGCACGCGACTTCGTCTGTGATCCAGGATAAATAGTAGCCTATGTCCTTATCCAGATCACGGTCTACCCATGTGCCAAATTTCATCCAAAACCGTTATGCCGTTTTAGCGTGAAAGCGTAACAAACAAACACACTTTCGCATTTACAATATTATTACTAGCTTTTGCCCGCGGCTTCGCTCACGTTAGTTTAGAATTTGACAAGCAATTCGGGTTGTACTCTGCTTGTCTATAAAGTCTATAAAAGGATGAAAAACCGGTCTATCGACACTGGACGCACAAAATGTACTAGGTTCTTATATAAAAAAAATAAAAAATTCTTAATACACTAGTAAAGTTTCTGTAATAATAATAATAATATATTAGGTTGGGGAAAAAGTCTTTTCGCATTATAGTATATAATGTTATAAATATAATTATACTTGTAATAAAATCTCTTTGGCTATACTATTTGTATCTGGCTGGTTTTGGTATCATTGAAAGTTTAAATTTTAAAGAACATAATTCCAAATTCAAACTAGGAAAATGTGTGATTTTCATTTGTTTTTCGTACCGTCAAGATGAGTGCATCTAATGAAGAAATTCGATACATTTTAAAATTTTACTACAAAAAAGGTAAAAATGCAACGCAAGCCGCGAAAAAAAAAATTGCGATGTTTATGGACCTAGTGTAGTGTCTGTGAGAGTAGCACAAATTTGGTTTAAGCGTTTTCAATCCGGAAATTTTGATGTCAAAGATGCACGTCGCTCTGGTCGCCCTATTACGGATAAAATGGATGCCATTTTTGAAAAAGTGGAGCAAGATCGGCATATCGTAGTTACGACGTAGCTGAAGAACTGGAAATTGACCACAAAACCGTTTTGGCGCATTTGAAAAAAACTGGGTACACAAAAAAGCTCGACATTTGGGTACCTCACGAGCTCACTGAAAGAAACCTAATGAACCGTGTACTCATTTGTGATTCTTTATTACGACGTAATGAAACCGAACCATTTTTGAAGAAGCTGATAACTGGTGATGAAATGTGGATCACGTATGACAAGAACGTGCGAAAAAGGTCGTGGTCAAAGGCCGGTCAGGCTTCACAGACTGTGGCGAAACCCGGGTTAACTCGCAACAAGGTGATGCTGTGTGTGTGGTGGGATTGGAAGGGCATTATTCATTATGAGCTGTTACCACCAGGCAGGACCATCGATTCTGAACTTTACTGCGAACAACTGATGAGATTAAAGCAAGAAGTCGAGAGAAAGCGGCCGGAATTAATCAACAGAAGGGGTGTGGTTTTTCATCATAATAACGCTAGACCTCACACATCTTTAGCCACTCAGCAAAAATTAAGAGAGTTTGGCTGGGAGGTGTTAATGCATCCGCCGTATAGTCCTGACCTTGCACCTTCAGATTTTCACCTGTTTCGATCTCTTCAGAATTCTTTAGGCAGTGTCAGGTTAACATCACGAGAGGACTGCCAAAACCACTTGTCGCAGTATTTTGACCAGAAGTCCCAAAATTTCTATAGCAATGGGATCATGTCCCTACCTACAAGATGGCAAAAAGTTATTGAACAAAATGGTACCTACATACTTTAGTTAAATGTAAATAAACTATATTAAAAAATGTTTTGAATTTTCTTAAAAAGCTTCTTAAGAAACTTTTTCCCCAACTTATTATATGTATATATCAGGTTGGCGGAAAAATATTGCACAAGAAATTGTAAATTACTAGAATTTTCCGGAATATTTAGTATTGATCTGGGATACGTAAGAATATTGTAGAAGGTTCTCGAAGCTATCACATCAAGGGTATATAAAAGCGCGCTAGTGAGGATTTTATTTTGAGAAAATGGTTAGTGAACATCAACATCGAACGATCATCTTTTACGAGTGGCGTCAGGGACACAACGTGAGTGTGGCTACCGCTAACATCAGCAAAGCGTTCGGTGAAGGTGTTGTATCATGATGGAAGACAAGCCGCTGGTTTGCTCGCTTTGCATCGGGAGATATAACTCTTGAAGATCACGAGCGATCTGGGTGACCATCCACCTTCGAGGATGAGCAACTACATGTCCGTTACCTCAGCCAGATGTGGTCGAAAATGGTTATTTGAATCTTATAGATAATTAGTTTTGCGGCTTCTGTAATTGTTGCACACATTTTTAAATTTGTTGCGCTTATAGTTTTTTAATTATTTCACAAAAACATTTCCTGCTGGGGTAACGTTACCCCAGCCAGACCTTTTTCTTTCTAATGGGAATATTTAAATAAATACTAGCTATAAAATTAGTTGTCTAGATGAAGTAAATGTTGTGCCTTATTTTGTATTTGTTCTTTCTTCGGTTGCGAAGTTATTCGAGATTTTGCTGGGGTAACGTTTTTGGTTTTGCTAGATCTTTGAAACGGTTAAGCGGATTCTTATCATATTTTGTACAAGACTTCTTTGGAATTAGTTTAAATTTGTTCTGCAATAAAAATACCAAAATAATACATAGCTTAAAGGTTATTTCATTAAATAAAAAAACACTTCAATTGGTCCCAGCACTCTCAATAAGAGGTCTAAAGACTTACTTTAAACATTATTTTGAAGCTTGTAACTGCCTTCAAATGTATGTGAAGTTTCATTAGTATCCTGTAAGTATTTAACAAGTTATGATGATATTCAGTTCTTCACGAGCACGGTCATGATGCGCGCGGTGTTATTTGGCAACTGATAAGCCTGTATATGGATGTATGAACTGAATGTTATGTCAATTGAGGAGCATCTGTTCAAAAGGTCGTATTTCTATGATAAACAAACTTTACAAAAACAGAAAAAAACATCTAATTCCTATTATAAAAATTCTAAAATTAAATTAAATTTAGATCATTGTGAAGATTAAGACTACAATATTACATGCATTTTTAAAAATAAAAAAATACACCATAACTTTTTTTTAATTTAATTTTAGTTCAGAAATAAGACTTATTGATCGGAAAAATCAGAAACACGACCTTTTGATTTGTCACTTCTAGAAATATGCCCTTTTGATTTGACTTTACGCTGTTTTTTCCTTGAACCAGCATTCAAGGTCTCGACTAAACCTTGCTCATCCATTTTCAATATGATTTTTACTTTATAATAACTAAGTTCAAAATTTCACAAATTTCATCTACTCGCATCGAAAGACAGAACGTCAAGAATAACATCTGTCAGTGTCATCTGTCGACGTCGTTAGAGAGATGCAGTCATATTTTTTTTTTTTTTTTTTTTTTTATAGGGTTGCTATTGATAATGATATTCAACGTACAGCCGTCATCTTTTGACTCGATACCGTTATTTACTCGAACGAAACGATTTTTATTAAAGTTGTTATGTATGGAAAAATATATGACCTTTTGAACAGAAAAATAAATAAAAGATGCTATTTGTAGAAGAAATATGCCTGTTTTGTTTAAAACAATCCAAGGGAACATTTTAATGCAGAAATACATCCGTTTTGATTGGAATCCAAGTTTTTTGGATTTTATTATATGGGAAATACGCTCCTTTTGAACAAGTTTTTACGCTCATTCGATGGAGTTTTCTGCTGAGTTCAAAAAAAAAAAAATAATAAAAGTTGAAAAGTGAAATACGACCTTTTGAACAGACGCTCCTCAATTATTAGTTGTGTAGTTCAGTTGTATATCAGTAAAATTTCAACGTAGTACATTGGATAATTAATGAGATAATACGATTAAAGTCATTAGGAAGTGAATGACCGTGGTAACCCGACCAAGTTTAGGTGGTTACGAAAAAGCGAAAACGCAGAACATTATGCTACCTTTTAAAATATGTAGGATAGTGTTACAAAGAACATGGCCAATTTCTGTATGGGCGTTGGCATAGTTATTGAATTCAATTTACACCAATGATTTTTGGTGTTTTATATTCGTGAATATTGTTACATTAAATTGCAATAAATAAAACACATAAGGAACTTGTCATTACAACAGACTAGACGAAAATAGTTTCACTAAACCTTTAGTCAGATTACTGGCCATAAGTGCACAGAATAGGATTTGCTATTAAAAACCATAAGGCGTTTTAATTATTTATTTATTTATAAAATAAAACAAAAGAATAGGTATAAATAACAATTATTTATTTATTAAAGAGAATAAATAAAATTATTTTGTTACATTGTAATATGCCTGTCCTAGATGCCTACCTAGATAACTCATACATTACAGTGATGAGTTAGTGTCAAACGAGTCACATCTCAACCAGCTTTGAGAAAACAGAATATAGAAAGAAAGAAAGAAAAACATTTATTTCATTCGCACACAGGAAAGAAAAAAACAACACAGAAAGAAAAACATAAACAAATACATTATTTTATAATTGTGATTGCGGGACAAAGATTAGCAAAGATTTGTTATTTTTTCTAATATTCTTGAATTGTTAACAATATGTTATCTAAAAAGGCCCAGATGCTTTGCCTGCCGTGTTTATTGTTAAGTGCGCTGAGGAACTAGCTTTGCCTGTATCACTTTTATTTAAAAGGTCAATATCTGAAGGCATTGTACCTTCTGTCTGGAAATCAGCATTTATATCACCCATCCATAAAAAGGGAGCTAAAGATAAAATTGAAAATTATAGGCCAATCTCAAAACTTTGTCTACTAGCTAAAGTATTAGAGCGCATAGTCTATAATCAATTGTACAGCAGTGTGGTTTCTAGCTTGAGTCCTGAACAACACGGGTTTCTGAAAGGAAGGTCCACAGTATCTAACCTGGTCCTGTTCACAGATTTTATTTCAGAGCATATGGATAATGGATCCCAGGTCGATACCATCTATACCGATTACAGCAAGGCGTTCGATAGAATCGATCATGACATTCTGCTGAGGAAGCTTTTCGACTTGGGCATTAGGGGTGACCTATACCGATGGTTCTCGTCCTATGTACAAAATAGGACTCAAGCAGTGGTCCTCAGTGGCTTTATATCCTCCTGGTCAACCATCCCCTCTGGTGTACCGCAGGGGTCCCTATTGGGGCCATTATTATTTGTTCTTTTTATTAATGACATCGGCGAGTGTTTCAAATATTCTAAACACTTAATGTTTGCAGACGACATGAAAATCTTTACATCAGTTAAGAGTCTAAATGACGCTATACGTTTGCAGGCAGACATATCTAGATTAGTTGATTATTGTAGAATAAATAAATTAGATCTTAATATTTCTAAATGCTTAGTTATCACCTTTACCCGGAAGAACCTATCAATAATATTTAACTATTCAATCGCAAATCAGCCTTTATCTCGAACTCGTGTCATCAGAGACCTTGGTATTCTTCTGGACAGTAAGCTCACCTTTGAGTGTCATGTTGACCATATTGCCAAAAAAGCGTCCAAAGCCTTGGGATTCATTATCCGTAACGCGAGTTCGTTTAAAAGAATGAAAACCTTGAAAATTTTGTATTGTGCTTACGTCCGCAGTCATCTCGAATATGGTAGTCAAATTTGGAATCCGAATTTTGCAGTGCATTCAGACAGATTGGAACGAATACAAAGGAAATTCACGCGATACTTAGGTTATAAATTTAAAATTCCTTATCTGAGTTACAAGGAACGATGCGTACGATTCCACTTACTTCCACTTGTAACTCGGAGAAATATATCTGATATACGGTTCCTAGTGAAAATAGCACAATCAAAGATCGAGTGTCCTGAACTTCTTTCTAAGCTGTCCCTGAATGTTCCACCTCGCCATTCTCGCTTAAGAAATCTTCTTCGTGCTCCTTACGCTCGCACAGTATACCGTAGCAATTCTTTTCTGCTCCGTTCAATCAAAGCATTTAACCAAATGGTAATGAACGAACACCCATCAATCGATTTGTTTGCAAGCAGCTTAGCGACAATTAGTACTGCCTTGTCTAAAAGCTGTGTTGTTTGTGATGGATTTTAATTGTTATTACGTTATGCTTAGTTATATCATTAATATTATGCTTAGTTATTGGTTTGTGCAACAATAGTGTATTGCTAACTGTGGAGGCTTGTAACTGGCTTTTCGTTGATTGCATCACTACAAATTTTTGTATTGTTAGCTGTAAGCCACCCAAACACAATAAAATAAAAATAAAATAAAATAAAATAAAAATCCTGCTGGAGCTTGGATATTGTTTTGGTGTCTTTGGGCAAGACACCAAAACAGCCAATCCCTGCACGTTGTCTGAAGCTGATTCCTGCATGTTGTCCGAACCCAATTCCTGCAAGTTTCGTGATAAGTCCTGCACTGCCTGTCTATTTGCTCGCATCCAGCACACATGACAAACATAGTTGTTTCTTGAGGGCTGAAAATAAATCCCAGTTAGAATAAACACATGTTTTCAAGTTTTATGTTATTGTACAATGAGAAGTATTATGTTACAACATGCCTACTTTAAAGAAGTATATGTCAAACATGGAAAATACATATAGATAGATATTATAATCACACATACCTACTATGAGTGCTATTTTTTTATAGATTTTTATAGACTAATAAAGTAGATATATAAAATAATGAATTCAAAAAAAATGCTTACCACATTAATAGTATTTTGTGATATTAGGACAGCCAGCAATGGAGAGTCCATACTGACATTATGGTGTCTTATTTTTCTAACCGATTTTCCACAACCAAGACAAACCATGTTATGCCCCAGTAGTCTCTCATGTTCACCAGCCTCAGTATTCAATAATAAGAAGCATGGTTGACAAATGAATGTATCCAGAGGCAACTGAAAAAAAGATGCACTATTTAAAATCGCATACCATTATAAAACATAAAAAAACAGACTAAGTATTATACTATTCCGACTTCATACCTGGGTTTGAGCATTGGTTAACCAACGCGAAAGTCTTGTTTGATGGTGTGCAGAAAGCGAGGATATGAGATGCCTCTGCAGCCTTTGTATGGCTATTCCGCAGTTGATGCACCTCATCGTAATCCACAAAACAAATCCAAAACGCAAAACAGTCCAGTATTATTAGCAAGGTAATCGTGTGGTAGAAGGTATCAGTCCGTAAAGATAAGCTGGGGCCAACAATATCAGAAAACAATCGCAAAACACAATCACAATAAGACGTTGAATCTGCAATCACAGAGCGTCTGCCAAGCAATGACATTATATTGACATTTGACAGTAACAGAAACACGCTGTCAAACACGTTCCGTTCCGTTTTAAATTTTTTTTGGGTGAATTGGATAAAAACTAATTAAAATATAATATTATTATAATACGAGTATTTTATAAAATGCAACTAATACCAATGAATACAGTTTCGTATGAATAAAATGTTCCTAATGTAATGCATTTGTCGACCATATCACACGTTATCTACGAGTGTAGTTTAGGACACGTGGTTTGGAACGTCCTTTATTATATTTATCTTTCTCTATGGACTATTATGGCGAAACTTGACAAACGATAAGTTGAATTCATGTTGCATTACTTAATATTTTGAAATAATAACTGACAGGTCTAGAGAGGCTAAAAACTACGTAATAATTCATTTTTCTATTTTTATTTTACAGTGTATTTTATTATGTATGTGTATATGGAATGTACTTTTTTGTCCAGGTCCTTTAGTACAGACATTTACACAAGTGTTAAAAAAAACTACATGTTTATTAACGAATTTTTATTAATAGGTAAAATAATCATTTCAATTGAACTTTTAAAGTATTAATAAACTTATACTTAAAAACAATCACAGATTAAAATTACAGATAGTAATTTTGTTTTTTTGAATTTTCTATTACTTTTTATTTAAATGATAGATTTCAGTAAACACAGTTCACAGTTACAGTTTTTATTTAAATAGGTATACACAATATTGGAATATGTAATGATCACAGACAATAAATAATTATATAATGGTTTTTTTCAGTTAACACTAAACTTACGTATGTCTACTAATACCCACTTATATCACACAGATCAATGGTAATACTAAATGACATCACAATGTAGTAAAATGCTCACAGTTAGTCCTACTGTTTTGTTGTCTCATTTCAAATATCACATTTTTTTTCCCTAACTTTATACACATAAAATGAACTTAAACTATTTAAAAATCACAGATCAAAAATAATAAAATTAAGTAATATTAAACTGCAGTCAAATAATTATGTAAGTATTACTTTTAACTAATTATAATCTCAAAAAGTCAACGTGTAAAGGTAAATTCTAAAAGTTTGTTGGTTTTTGTATAAAAAATCACAGATCATCACGTAAAATGAGTATCCAAATACGTAAATAACTTTGTGACACAAAAGTTGTCATAAACAGAGATCTAGTTGCCGCTCTAGAGAGACCATAAGCGTAGATAGGCAGATTTTGTTGATTCTTACGTCAGTCGATCAAATGGTCATGATTTAGGTTCTATACTAAAAAGTGTGAAATATGTGTTCGCCATGTTTAATTTAATAAAAAACACATTGCTTCCGACTGCATAAGATTGGAGACGATTTTTTTATTATTATTATTATCACATCTATAAAAAAATGTGACTAACATTAAAATTCACAATTTTAAAGTAAATACATGTCAAGTGACAATACAAGATCTATAAAATAGTTTTGTATTTTAGATAAATTAGATATTATCAGATTGTAATGTATAAATAATCGCGTGAGGCATTAAATTAATCTGACTCTTCTGAATTTTGCTATACATATCGTCATAACATTGAAAAGTTCTAGTTTGTGTTCGATAGCAATGAGCTTTGTAGTGGCCAACTCCTTCAAAGCTGAGAGGTGGATGAAATTCAATGACTGCCAAGATCACATATAATCTATTATTAATTTCAATATTAATTGGGATATCATTTAGCTGTATATTAATATCATGAAGCTCAAATATTATTAAATGGCTCAAATGATAAGTAAATGAAACTGTGCCTATTCTGCAAGAAACACAAAGTGGTGAGAAATCGTTTTTCATTCCTGCTTCTACAGACTCTTGTAAATTTGTAATACTTTTTTGTTTTATGAGATCTATATTCAATGGCAAGTATTTGCATTCAAAGGACTCTTTGTTTTTGTGGCTAGTGCAATTTGCGTTTGCGCAAATTCTTTTTCTAGTAGCGGAAAAGTATGAAATACAAATTTCTTCTAATATTTTTGTAATATTACATGCGCAATTTATAATATTGGACGTAGTTTCGTTATTTGTTTCAAAATTAACACAAAAAAATATTACTTAAAAGTACATCTCTTTGGTTGTAGAGTTTTTGGCTGAAGTTCTTTGCAGTAGCAAGATTTGCGATGAACGTCGTAAAAGCGTCATTTTGCATTCTTTTACTGTTGTTGATCTCCTGTCTGAATGTATTTCTTTCTTTGTAGGCTATGGCTAATGCTTGCGAGATTGCGTCAAATGCACAAGTATTAGTGAGAATTATACTTTTATTTCTAGATATGGCTGTGTTGCCATTTTGTAATATATATATATAGGTTTTATGCTAACGTTTGTTTTTTTGCGAGAAACAGCAAGACCTCGCCAGTTTTCTACTTCAACAGGTTCGTCCTGAAATATAGGCTCTAATTCAAAGTCCTCATTGTACTTCACGTTTCGTGTATGAACTGCTGTATTTCTATTTACTAGTAAGTTTTGAACATTTGAATTTTCTAAGTTATATGTAGATGTCTGCGGAATAGGCGCATTTTGTAAAACTACAATTTTACTTTTTGTTTCATGTGTAAAGTCAAAATAATTAGTCATTTTTCGTTTTTGTAAAATGTCTTTATTTAATTTTGTTTTTTCTAAATTTTCAGAAATGTTTAATTTGACAGACCCATTTATAAAACTATAGTGTTGTACTATGAACTCATCAAGTCGAATTCGCTCATCTTTGGTATTATAATATATGGTCTTTAGGTCCTTAAAATGATTTTCGTTATTTGAACTACTAGCTACTTCTTTTGCATTGACAAAATATTTGGTCATAACATTACCCCACATAGGTAATTTTTGCAACAGCCTTTTTAAAGTATCGTTTATAGACGGCAAATAATACTCATTTATTTGTTCATGCTTTGGGTCAAGTAATAGCAAATATAACTTTTCCGTTTCCATTATTTTGTTGTAATAATTGATAAGAGGACAAACAGTACCAGTATTCATAGTTACCTCGTCATTTTCATCTAGAAAATGTTTATCTGTTTGATCATCGTTATCGACACCAATCACATTAGTATCATCCTTATAATCAGTCAAACGCTGTAGAGCTTGCTCATATTTACCACATAGCTGACCATCTAAACCAGGACTAACATATTTGTGTAATGATACTGTTACTATATCATTGATAACAGATTTTATTTCCTTATAGCAATGTAGTGTATGAATTTTCTTTATACAGTTAATATAAAAATATTTGCATTTTTCTGATGCTTTGTCAAAACTACTTTGTTTAGGCAGTTTTTTAAAAAAATGCGATTTGTCTAACCGAATGTAACAAACCGGCACACAAACATCTAGCCCTTCTAAAAGCGAAAAACACTGCGATAAATAACCATTTGTATCGGTATGAAGAAAAGTACGACATATAGCTCCTAGTAGTGCAGACGAATCGTCACATACTATTTCTTTGGGTAAAGATCGATTTACTGCCCATGTACTTAACCAAGTAGCTATAGCTTCAATTGTGTGTGACTGTGATACCATATAACATAAAGGAATACTAGTACTGGTAGTATATGCCATGACAGCATATAGAAAAGTATGTTTAGCGTCTTTAAGACTTACTCCTGGAGGCGCTATCGGTTGAAAAATTTAACCAGTTGCGTCGATGGACAAAACAGTGTGTGTATTTTTTAAAACGTCATCATAATATTTACTTTGTTCAAATTTTCTCTTGTCCCTTTTTTTATTTACTTATGGACACATAACTAAATAAAAAAAGGGACAAGAGAAAATTTCCGTATAAATGTATCGAATGGGGAACTTTGAGACATTGCATAGATGGATAATACTGTTTTTATCAAATTGAAGGGCCCTTTTAACATCATGTCGTATTTTCCTTAAATTACCTAATTTAGGTAGCGTTGGAGGTTCTTTTGGATTATCTATTTTCATGAGTTCTTCAGCAAGCAAAGTTCTGACTTTAAGCGCCTTTTCATACTTTAATGTACAGCAATTTTTTGTTTTCGTGTCGATGTAAGTTTATTTTTAACATTCAAATCGTGGACATGGTCTTTCTTGTAATTATTTATTTGACAAATTACCTCTAAAAAATTTTCAGTTTTAGGAGATATGTCAACAATAATAACTGTGCCACACTGAGTACATTTTCCATTGCATTTAATAGAGTCAAACAGAAAGTTCGTAGGTACGTAATTATTTTTAAAAGCAAACGTACAATTAAGATCTGTCTTTTTCCATATTTGATCTTGCAGCTCATTAGTCCAACTATTCTGTAACAACGTGTGGTTTTTAGGTGCAATACGTTTAAATTCGTGAATATCCATTAGAAACTTTACTTTGAAATCAGAATTACTGTAGCTATCATCAATATTTTCAAAATCACCGTTACTGTCAAAGTAGTTTCTTTTGTTCGTATTGTCTGTTACGTCATCAACCCGTACATCTGTGACACTATCATGGAAAAAATAAAATTTATTACGTCTCACTGACATTTGTATGGCCATTTTAGACATCTTATGTTGAAATATTTCATGCAATTCATTCTGTATACGTTCATATAGATCATGAGTAATAGAAGGACACGACTTATTAAATATATATGCATATTTAGAAATAATGCGTTTTTGATCTTGCAATGGTATAGCGCTTTTTCTACCTGCCATTTTGTTAAGTTAATACTTGATTGAGTGCACGAGCGTAATCACTGTGGATAACGGGCTAAGAAATTAAATAATTGAGGTCCGCAAATATTGGTCGATGAGAAGATTGCCATGCCATCGTACATCGGTCATCAGAACATCTATAACAAAACAAAAAAAAATAACTGTAAATATAACATAAAGTTTTATTTAGAGCTAAAGGGCTGTCGAATTGTAATATGAACCTACCTAAATCGTAGTAGTATATACCTAGCTAGATATAAGTACGTACTCACCGTAGATTGAGAGTTTCTGAATTACAGACGTAGAGAACGTCAAAGGATATTTTTTACATCTTCACCACGCAGCCATAGTCGCCACCACACTCATATGCAGGTATTATGTCGCCATCACCGCGTCCATCATCGCGGCCCGTGGCTGTTGCTATGTTGCCATTCTGTTTATGCCTACAATAAAAAGAAAGAGTACCTACATTTTTTTGTCTAAATCCTTAATGGGGTTTCAATTGTAGTTTTGCTACATATTTGAAACTCGAAACGTCATCTATTTGCGAGTTTATATCAACGCGAGTGTCACAAGAAGGTAATTATGGATTTCTTAAAGTCTATGTGTCCAAGGAGTTTGTGGAAATAAATACCTACCTATTGTTGCGGTAGTCCCGACTCCCGACATTGATAACGATAAAAATCGGTCGCCAAGTCATGAATTTCATTAATCAAGTTTCAAGTCTATTACAAACTAGCTTCCGCCCGCATAATATGTTGACAATGTACCTATACATAAAAACCTTCCACTTGAATCAGTATATCTATTAAAAAAAACTGCTTCAGATTCCGTTGCGTTAGTTTTAAAGATCCAAGCAAACAAGGACAGACAACGGGAAGCGACTTTGTTTTATAGGTACTATGTATCGAAGGATAAATATGTCGTCATCATTGTCGAGAATTCCAGTCCAGGTACTAACTAAGTACGAAAAAAAAGAAAATAATAAGTAAGTTTCTAAATTCAAATATTTAAGCCTTAAAAAAATACAGTTTTAGATAAGTACCTAACAACATGTACATATTAATAATAATTTTGCTACTATTTCTGTAGTTACATTATGCAAGCTTACCTTGTTCGTGAATTCATCAAGCAGCACGCACCATAATTATGATCATCAATAGAAGCACTCCACATTAACAGTAATTTGCCACACTTATTATTATAATAATAGCTCTCACGCACTCGATAAATATTTTCAAAAACAGGAAACGGAACTGCCGAAGCGCACGCGCACTCTACAAGATGAATTATGTAATTATGGAGCATGTTTAGTGCGTTATGCAAACAATGAATTACCCCTTCATCCCACCCCTCCCGCGTCCCGCCGAACGACGTGTTATCGGTGATTTTTGATAAGTATGTGCAACTGGAAGATAATAATAATGTTTTCATAGTACAGATATTATTATATTATTATGTATTTAACAGTGTACGCGTCTGTACCGAAAATGTAAGGTGTATTATACTAAACATTTCAAAAGATAGCATAATGTTCTACGTTTTCGCTTTTTCGTAACCACCTAAACTTGGTCGGGTTACCACGGTCATTCACTTCCTAATGACTTTAATCGTATTATCTCATTAATTATCCAAAGTACTACGTTGAAATTTTACTGATATACAACTGAACTACACAACTAATAATTGACATAACATTCAGTTCATATATCCATATACAGGCTTATCAGTTGCCAAATAACACCGCGCATGAAACTTCACATACATTTGAAGGCAGTTACAAGCTTCAAAATAATGTTTAAAGTAAGTCTTTAGACCTCTTATTGAGAGTGCTGGGACCAATTGAAGTGTTTTTCTATTTAATGAAATAACCTTTAAGCTATGTATTATTTTGGTATTTTTATTGCAGAACAAATTTAAACGAATTCCAAAAAAGTTTTGCACAAAATATGATAAGAATCCGCTTAACCGTTTCAAAGATCTAGCAAAACCAAAAACGTAACCCCAGCAAAATCTCGAATAACTTCGCAACCGAAGAAAGAACAAATACAAAATAAGGCACAACATTTACTTCATCTAGACAACTAATTTTATAGCTAGTATTTATTTAAATATTCCCATTAGAAAGAAAAAGGTCTGGCTGGGGTAACGTTACCCCAGCAGGAAATGGTTTTGTGAAATAATTAAAAAACTATAAGCGCAACAAATTTAAAAATGTGCGCAACAATTTCAGAAGCCGCAAAACTAATTATCTATAAGATTCAAATGACCATTTTCGACCACATCTGGCTGAGGTAACGGATATAGCGACTACTCCGCTGTTTAAAGGCTAATCCAGAAATAATGTAAAGTAATGGCACGATGGATTCCACATCAACTAACTGACAGTCATCGTCAAGTCGGAGTTAGTATTTGTGAATCGCTTCTTTTTCAGCCACATCGGAAAGAGTTTCTTGAAGATCTGGTAACCGGCGATGAGAGCTGGATTCTCTATGATAACAACACACGGCACGCCGTCTGGCTTCCTTACGACGCAGAGCCACCAACACAGCCAAAGCCGAACCGTCACTCACGCAAGCATCTTCTCTCCGTTTGGTGGGATGCGAAGGGTCCACTTCCATTTATACTGAACAGCTTCAGAAACTGGCTGACGCAATAAGAGAAAAACGAGCGAGACGTGTAAATGTTCACTTACTCCATGATAATGCGCGACCTCGTGTCGCTTCGGAGACTCGACAAAAAATCGTAGAGCTTGGATGGCACCCGGTTGCCCACCCACCGTACTCACCGGATCTCGCGCCATCCGACTATCACTTGTTCCGAGGGATTATATTACTGATTAATTATTGTAAATAACAAAGTTATCAATAAATTCATTAAGTCTTATATCTTGGTGCAAGACATATATATATATATATATACACATATATATATATATATATATATATATATATATATATATATATATATATATATATATATATATATATATATATATATATATAAAACTGAAAGATATTACCGAAAACAGTGTATTGTTTAATACACTATTAGTTATTCTGGAAGGTCGCCATGGTCATATCTCAACTTTAAATAATTTCGGTTTTCTCTTACAAAATACAAATAATATTTTAATTTTGCTATGTCGTAGCAACGCTAGATAGGCGGAGCCAAATAAATCAATAACCGCAGGCCGTAGGTATCTAGGTATTGTCGCGTCCTTTGACCTGGCAAGCTGTTGCCTCATCGCGCGAGTGAAATGATCAGTACGGTAATTATTAAGTTTGTACATACCATTTTCCTTTTCAAATCCTGCGCAGCTTTACACACGTAGGTACACGTAAGTACACTCATAGTTTTAGCACATGAACTTATTCACAATAAGGACAACAAACACAAAAGGTACACAGAACTTAGACAGTTGTCTTGCTGCTGCAAGATTACCGTCAGTCGCACCTACACACATTATCATGTCATAATATTCATTTTTCGCATATTCGGTCATGATTCCTCGCAAAATTCACTGCAATCCAACGCGAAACTAGACGACATGCATCCAACTCGAAAGAATGAAGTGAACTAGCGAAATAAATGCCTAATTACTTAACTAGCCTACAATAATAAAAATGTACACAATTTTAGGGATCAATAAGATATTAAGTGAATTCCGATAATAAATAGGTACTATTTTTAAAATAAAATATTGTACCTAGTGATAGCAGTGCACCTACATTTTGCTTACGGTATTTCTGTCCCATGATGTGATAAGCGGCCAGTTAAAATTGTATTATCGAGGTTGACTAGTATTTGTAGCATTAATTACAAATCTTAGTGGTTTACCTATTTTCTGTATTTTTTAAATGATAAAGAAATAAAATACATTGCCATAATTATGAAACAAATCTAATTCCAAAATAATCGAATACAGTATCCAAAAACCCCAAAAAGATTGCCCGGTCTTAGAATAGAATCGCGTTATTATTACACATGTACGGAATCTTTTAGTGATTTTCTTTCAAAGGTGGCGGCGAGCTCAAAGGCCGCGCGCGGCGGCACGGCGGCACGCCAAAGGATTTTTGTAAGCTGAAATGATTTTGAATCTTATTTTTATGATTAAATAACATTCAAAATCATTTCAGTTTAAAAAATCTTTCGGATTTGAAGCATTCTTCAACCGATGCCGATATCCAATAAGAAAGCCGGAAGCAATGGGCGTGCAGTATAGTGTAGGAAATTGCAAGATATTGGTGGCATGTCTACCAATCGGAGGATTAAAACTGCAATTAATTCCTATAAAAATGTATTTCACCTAAGAGTAACGAAAACAGTTAGGTCGTTCGATATCTTACTTTTGAGGATAGATACCTGTTAAACAAATGGAATTAATTTTCATAGGGAGCTAATATTTATTTTATTAAACTTTTTACTAGGTATTTGTATTTTATAAAAACCTTGTAGTTGGGTTTAAACTGCAGTTTTATGCAGATGTATGTAGCTACGTCTACTTCTACTCTGCGTAGGTATTTCGCATATCATACTGGTATTCAAGACTTAATTCAATCTTGAAAAAAAAAATCAACTTGCCTCTCTGATGCAAGAAAATTATAGGCTTTTTACTATTATGTGTTAAGTGTCTTATCTGACGCATTCATCCGTATATCAAAGAAGAGAGAATAGAGGTCAACCAAATTTAGGGTTGACTCCATCAAAAATATGAAGAAAACTTTGACATGTCGAAAGCATTCAAAAACTTTAATGAACATTGTTGGGGACTTCATCTAATGATTAATAATGCACAACAGAATATGGGGCCGCTGGATCAAAAGAGGTATTCTGAGTCACCCTGTATATAGTTAAGTTATATAGTTAGGATTGTGATGAACATGACGTTTCATTCATTTGTTCATCATTCAGTCACGACTAAAGAAATTATAGGCGTTTGACACTTTTGACAGGTGCCCGGACCTGACGTCTCGGTGCTGCCACCTAGAAAACGTCATTTCAGAAAACCCTCATGGCACAATTTTAGTTTTAGTGTGAGCACAACATAACGATTGCTTCTTGTTTTTTTTTTTTTTATTCAAACATTCGTTCACTCCGCGCAGGCGCTGTCCCTCCAAGAGTTCCCGTACTACTACACGCATACGAACGACACCACGTTGACCCTATGCCAGATCCTCATGGTGTTGTGCTATCTCTCCTTGTGTCTAACCTTCGTGTTCCTCATGGGTCGACTACTCCAGGAACGAGCCTCTGGCATTCAAGTGAGTATCAACATCTACCTACCCATATAAAGTTGGCTTCCAGTCTAACCGCATGCAGCTGAATATCAGATGTTTTTTATGGAGCGACTCGACTCTGACCTTCCAAACCTAGTTAGTGAGTAAAATGATAGCAATGTGTAATATGCTGTTACGCTTTTTTAGGAGTTTAGTTAGTGAATTTGAATTGATTAAGGGGAAGCCTTAAGGTAGCCCGCAAAATTCATATTTTCTTACGATTTCTGCAATTTTCAGCTCAGTGTAAGGGTATAAGTTGATTAAAATATGATTCGCGACCGTAACAAGTATGTATTTACAGAATTATAATCATTAGAATCAGTAATACAACTCCTTAAGTTAGTAAAGTCCTCAAATGTCAAGATTTCATCAAATAGTAATTCATTAGTATTATATCATCTTAGAGAGTCGTATTGATGATTTTAATGAAATATGTAATTCTATAAATACATATTTTTTACGCTCGCAATATTTTGATGAACATACAAGCAGGATACTGACCTGTAAATTGCAAAAAACGTAAGAAAATTTGAATTTCGCGGGCTACCCTGGCGCTCGCCTTTAAAGAGAAAGTGATTACAGGCTGTTTGGTAGAAGAACCGACACCGAAGATTGGGGATGTCCTTTATTAGCACAAAATTGTTTTATTTTTCGTTTTTATTATGATTCTTAAAATTCAATTTTTTTCGTACCCTAACACAATTTTAAGACTTTGGAAGCAAAAAGGTAATTTTCTAGAACAAATGGTACATAAATATACATTGCAGATAACATCAAAAATTATTGCCTTCTAATGACAACGGCAAACAAAAAGGTTGTGCCGACATTTCGGGTGATAAAATAAATCATATTATTAGGTCCTTACATATGAAATTGCTGATTTTTGATAACGGGTTGTATGAATCAATATCTTTCATTCTATTTAGAATTCCAAATTCAAATTAATTTTATAATATACTTAGCAAGACTTTTCAAAATCAGTTGTCCCGCCGTTTGAATTTTCTTTGATATCGATGTATTTGTAGCCATGAAAAAATCGAAATTGCGCGCTATTTTCGAATACGCGTTCCGTCGTGGTACCAATGCAGCACAGACAGCACGCAATATTCACGACGTGTATGGATAAGGTATCGTAAGTGGACGCACGGTGCGTTTTTGGTTTGATTGCTTCCGTTCTGGAAATTTTGATCTCAACAATGTGCCTCGGGAAAAATCCAATGAAGCGGTGAAAAACGCCTTCAGTTCATCGATTCCCGTCCCCAAGATTTCTATAGCAGAGGCATCGACGAACTTCCATTAAAATGGCAAAAATGCATCGAAAATATTTCTTTAAAAAAAAAAAAAAATTTTTGATTTTTTTGTATGTAAAACGACAATTTCATAGGTAAGGTAAGGACCTAATATTATCTCAATTAACTATCGTAACACATGAAGAGTTTAATGGGTGAAAACTATGATAGGATATGATCTTGAGAAAATTGTGTCGGTCCTTCTACCAAACACCCTGTATAAACTGTATAATTTATGATATGGTAAGTTACTCTGCCTATACCCAGCAGTGGGTGAAGTCGGAATGATGATGATGAAGTTAGTCTAAATGTAAGATTGAGGAATGGTGTCACAATTGTCCATAGTTAAACGAAAAAGATCCAACCCACATTAGATGCAATGTGGGTTGGATCCTTTTCGTTTAACTATGCACAATAAGGACAACGTTGGGGTTTAAAAAACGATGTACGTAGTGAGTAAAATTGAAACTGGTATGTTTTGAATATTAGATGGTATAGTCATTCGGATCGATCAAGTATTGTGATGATAGATACTGTGATTATGGTCGATCAACATCGTTACGTCAATTTGATGGAATTGATCGAGCCATGGAGTCTGTTTTCAAAATGTTCACCGACCGACGACGGTCGGTCATTCATCAATCGGTATGGATAATTAATCGATTATCTCTTGAGGCGATCAATATCGACGGCAATCTAGTTGTAGTTTTACACACCATTAAAACCAATTCCTTTTACAGGAGCTGATGAAAATGGTAGGGGTATCCCTGAATCTTCTAGGGCTGTCTCATTTTCTGAACGTGTTGCCATGCGCACTGATCTTTTCCATCGGAGGCACCATACTCTTGAAGGCGACCTCCAACCCTCTGATACCGCACTCCTCAGGGTTCATCATATTCCTGATGCTACTGCTGTACTTCAATACGATTGTCTCCTTGGCTTTCGCCTGCAGTTACATTTCGTCAGGGAGTAAGTATTTTTACCTGACTGTGCGACAGCCACTTACTTATTAGTTTAAGTCATTTTTACTATAGTTTGATCGATACCGCTGTACCGCGAGGGGCGGGATGCCCGCCGCCCGTGCGGTAGCGGTATCGGTGAAAATAGTGTGAACTTCTATGTGTGATCCGAAATAAAGTATAATATAGTTCGCGACACGTAAGTTTTGCTGCTCTAAAACCAGGCTTTCCGATGCGCATGGCACGGCGCGCTGCTGTTTTAGTATAGATATTGATTACTGCGCAATCATTTCTAGCCTACTTCAGAGCGGCAAACTTACATGACGCGAACTATACCTATATTATTATTATTAAAAAAACCCGACTACTAAAAAATCATGCTCTAAACAGTATGAAACAAGAAAATACTCTCATCTGAAATTTGAAATCGACAGGCAAATTAAAAATCCGGAATCACACGTAGTCTGTTCGATTTATGCCTTAGCATGACGTGTGACTTTTTATTTGTTTAAAATTAATTTACTAACATTACATAGTTAAGTTATATAGGGTGAACCAGAAAGGTGTGGTCAAATTTAAGGGTGTGGTACAGTACATCAAACTGAACCACTTTCTCCATGGGACCAACATCGTAATAGCGAAAAAATTATCAACTGTCCCATACAAAACTTCAATACGTAATCGATCCAAATGTGTGGGAAGGCTGAAATTTTTTTCGCGATTACAATGTTCCATGGAGAAAGTTAGTTTAATGGTCTATAGTATAGACCATAGCGCTGAGGTCAAACATGGTGTGGGACTCTATATACAGAGTGGCGATTAGGTTATCACATTAATTGAAACTACATATTCAGGACATGACTGTGGACCCCTGCGTTGAAATTTTTTGCCGGTTATTATAAAAAAAAATGCTATTCCATACATTTTGAGCACGTAGGTATTGCACTTTTGTAGGAAACAACAGTTTTTTTTTATAATAAACAACGAAAAATTTCAACGCAGTGGGTTCCAGAATCATGTACTGAATACGTGGTTTCATTTAATGTGATAACCTAATCGCCACTCTGTATAAAATTGACCACACCTTTCTGGTACACCCTGTATAACTTAACTAACAATGTAATGTTAGTAAATTAATTTTAAACAAATAAAAATAAATTAAGAAACAAAAAATAAACATTAATTTTAATAAATTGTAATACATTAAGTTACAAATAATAAATATTAATTAAGTTACATTTCAGTATTCAACTGTATCTTATTCACCTTTTTATCCCCACAGCGCAATACGCGGCAAGCTTGTCTGTCCTAGCGTATGTTTCTTTCTGGATACCACCGCGAATAGTCTCGGCCTACAAGCTGCCGTACATAGGGACACTTGCCACCGGGTTCTTACCACATATGCCCATGATCTGGTTTTGGAATGAGGTTTCCACGGTTGAGACTTATGGTAAGTGTATTAATACACATATAAGTATACTGCCGGACTGCTATATAGAGCCTCCATACATTTCCATGATGTTAGGTAGGAAAGCCTACAACATCAAAATAGTGTTACGTCACAGAAAAAGTTTTGTTGCAGATTTGTAGCCGACATTCAGGCCATCATTTTGGTGTCATCATTGTTCCAAATTTGAATTCATAACCATTTAGAAAGCTATAGAAATTATTACAAAATGAAGCAGTGTGGCTCGATTTAAGAGTCCGGGAGTGTTTATAATTCAATATAATATACACTTTTTTTTTTCAACCAAAGCCTTTCTACAATAGCCTTATGAATAAAAATAAAAGGCTTTATATGAATATTTAAATAAATATTCTGTTTCCTAAACTAGTTTTATAAGTTCTTACTTTATAGTTAAGTAAAAATCTAAATCTTTATTTTTTGTACAGGGTTATTGGTTAAACACCAACAACCTCTTAAGGGGTCATTGTACTCATCTTTATGAACAACTTTTACTATGGGACCAAACCTGAAATCGCGAAAAAAAAATCAGCAGTTCAGTACATTTATGTTAGCATAATTCGTCAAAATGTACTGAACAGCTGATTTTTTTTGCGATTTCAGGTTTGGTCCCATAGTAAAAGTTGTCCATAATGATGACCCCTTAAGAGGTTGTTGGTGTTTTGCCAATAACCTTACCTTACTTACCTTTTTTTCATACAGATAAGTACAGGTTAAATGAGTTTCTCAGGCTATTTTTGCACTTGGATCCCTTGTTAATTTTATAACTAATTTTGAAGATGTAAATAAATTTCCTTACAGGGATCGGTTCGTCCTTCAGCAACATAGCGACGACACATGCTAACAACAACGGCTCCGTCCTCCTCAGTTACATCTTCATGTTGCTTCAAGCTGCCATCGGTTATTTCCTGGCGTGGTACCTCTCCCACGTAAGGCCAGGCCAGTATGGTCAGGCCTTACCCTGGGACTTCCTCTTCAAGGTATGTGAGATATAGAAAGGAGAGGTGAAGAGAGAGAGATCTTTTTCGTTTTGATACTATAGTTTGACCGATACCGCTGTACCGCGGCGGGTGGGACGCCGTGGGCGTGATCGAATGAACGCCCTGCACTGCCCTTCCGTCTAGCACATAACTTTTTTTTTGCGTGGAGTAAAACTCCACGGTGTCCTCCTCTGCCGCTTGTGGCGGGAACACGGGCACGCGTTAGCACTCACCGCGAACCCGCCGCGGCTGTCCGTCACCGGCGGGCGCGGTACAGCGGTATCGGTCAAACTATAAATGAGAATATCTCATGTAGCAATAAAATTATTACACCCGCGCCCGATAGAAAGTAAACACCTATCACAATCCGAAATTTTGAAGGATTTTTTAAAATTGCACACTTCACATGTTTGAAAAGTTCGTAAATTACGCGTTGAATACTATTGAATTGTCAAAATTATTGGTATTGGGATTGAATCACGTTAATCCTCGCCGGTGTCGAACAAATCATCGCGATCGCGACCATTGCTTTCTATGAGGGCACCCGGAAACAGGCCCCGACCTATTTAAAAGCGATCGTCACGCGAATACGCGATCGCTCGCGTGCATATATCCCTTTTTGTTCGGATAACCGGAAAGCGCCCTTTGTCGGCGCGACCACGCGATGAGTTCACTGAACAAAAAGTTCGAATGATCGTGTATTCGCGTGACGGTCGCTTAGGACGCGGGGTTAGCAAGGTACGCCGGACGTACTATCGGCAAAACGGACGCCTTATAGTTGTTTTTTTTTTTTGTATACACTGATTCATTGAAAAAACGCTATGGTCCTTCGTTTTATGTACAGACGGCAGCAGGTCAAGCTACCCGAAACTGTAAAATTTTTCCCAATCAACATTGAACCTAATGCTTTAGCTATAAAGTTGAAAATCTATTAAAGAAATTTGACAGATTGTAGTAGCTTGATGTGCTGGCGTCTGTACAATTGCAGCTTGCAAGCAAAATATTGTTTCAAAATTGGGAAGGCCTAGCGTTTGTCAATTTAGATATATTTTGTTCAGAATTCTGATGCGGTGTTCTGACTGACGTAAAAGGTCACCTACATTTGTGCAAAAAAAAAAAATCTTCTTCCCTACTAAAATGAGATACATTCCGTTGGTCCTTAAACTTGGGTTTCTTATGCAAGTGATGCCGTCTGTCGTTCTCTATATGTTCATGTGGGCGAAAATTCACATGCTTGTACAAAACTATGCAAGTAGCTGGCATGCCATTGTGACATTGACCAATCAGAAGTTGTTTCGGCACACGGCATGCCAGCTTCTTGTTCCAGTTTTGTACTAGCTACAGGCATGTGTATTTTCGCCCAAGAACGTTTTTTGACACCGTCATGTCAAAACACCCACCTGTAAAAATTATAGATGTTCGTGACTACCATCATTTTGCGGCTGCTATATTACGGCACCGGTTTTTTAGGAAACTCAAGCTTTACGGAATCCGGCCGTTAATATCGCAAATTGAGTTTTAGTTTGAGTTTTAGAAAAGATCGGTTTTATAAAGCGTCGTCTCTGTCACTCACATAGATAGAGAATGGACTGAGCGAACTGAACTCACAAAAGTGACCACTCTCTGAAAGAGACAAAGCGAACATGCGGCTATTGCCTGTCTCTTTTCTGCAAGCCTGTAAAATAACAAAACGCAGTGTTCCAATTTTAATTAATAGGAAACAAAGATTGACAATGACGGTGACTAATAAAAGAAAAAGTAGTTATTTCTATATGTTACTAATTATCTTAGGTTCGAGACTGAAAAATTATTTTCTTCAATTATTTTTTATTCACAAGAAAAATTGAGATAATTCAGAATAATGAAACAATTTTTTTACAATGTTAATAATAGAAAATGTATTTTTCTCTTTTATGGCGAACTAAGTATTGATAGCTTTATTTGATTGATTAATTATCTATCACACTAATATTATAAAGGCGAAAGTTTGCGAGTGTCTTTGTATGTTTGTTACTCTTTGACGCAAAAACTACTGAATGGATTTTGATGAAAGAACAATGGCAGAATTTGGTGTGGACTATTTTTTTGGCATCCATAGATTTCATATATATGAATCAAATTTAATTAATTTTCTACGATTTTTCAATTATTCACTCCTTTTCGTAAAGGCCGGAGTTATTTTATGTTTTTAAAAGCTTATCAAATGATGTTCGAATTAGGTACATTCGAAATGTTACCATTAAAATAGTGGTGTGAGTACAAATAGTACGAATGCAATTTATTTGTATCAATAATTAAACGAATGTTCGATATAATCGACCGATCGATCGACCCATGTAGTTGGTTTTGTTTTTAACATAATTATTGAAATACTCTATTCTTTCGTCTTTAATCAACTGACATCTTTGAGGAAATGCTTGTACTTTTAATTCCAATTAATAATGGATCAAAATATCACAGGATCGTTTCAGTGTTGTATCGATTCTTAAGAAAACCGAATCGAAATGTGCAACACTACTTTTGTCTTTGACAGTGACATATTGTCTGTGGTTGTCTGTCAAGACGCTACACATATCCCGACACACATCACGGAAACAATATTATGTGTACATTGTGATTGAAAATAATATTCCTGGCAGAACCATATAATAATAGTTGAATATTGCTGTAGTTGTTTATTTGGCCGGCGCACTGTAGGCTGCTGCGCACACACTATGACTTTAGTGTGGTATCTAGGATGGGCCAGACATCAAGGACATATCTTTAGAAATATATTATTGCTATAGAAATTTTGGGACTTCTGGTCAAAATACCGCGACAAGTGGTTTTAGCAGTCCTCTCGTGATGTTAACCTGACACTGCCTAAAGAATTCTGAAGAGACCGAAACAGGTGGAAATCTGAAGGTCTGGACTATACGGCGGATGCATTAACACCTCCCAGCCAAACTCTCTTAATTTTTGCTGAGTGGCTAAACATGTGTGAGGTCTAGCGTTATCATGATGAAAAACCACACCCCTTCTGTTGATTAATTCCGGCCGCTTTCTCTCAACTTCTTGCTTTAAAATCTCATCAGTTGTTCGCAGTAGAGTTCAGAATCGATGGTCCTGCCTGGTGGTAACAGCTCATAATGAATAATGCCCTTCCAATCCCACCACACACACAGCATCACCTTGTTGCGAGTTAACCCGGGTTTCGCCACAGTCTGTGAAGCCTGACCGGCCTTTGACCACGACCTTTTTCGCACGTTCTTGTCATACGTAATCCACTTTTCATCACCAGTTATCAGCTTCTTCAAAAATGGTTCGGTTTCATTACGTCGTAATAAAGAATCACAAATGAGTACACGGTTCATTAGGTTTCTTTCAGTGAGCTCGTGAGGTACCCAAATGTCGAGCTTTTTTGTGTACCCAGTTTTTTTCAAATGCGCGAAAACTGTTTTGTGGTCAATTTCCAGTTCTTCAGCTACGTCGTAACTACTGATATGCCGATCTTGCTCCACTTTTTCAAAAATGGCATCCATTTTATCCGTAATAGGGCGACCAGAGCGACGTGCATCTTTGACATCAAAATTTCCGGATTGAAAACGCTTAAACCAAATTTGTGCTACTCTCACAGACACTACACTAGGTCCATAAACATCGCAAATTTTTTTCGCGGCTTGCGTTGCTTTTTTACCTTTTTTGTAGTAAAATTTTAAAATTTATCGAATTTCTTCATTAGATTCACTCATCTTGACGGTACGAAAAACAAATGAAAATCACACATTTTCCTAATTTGAATTTGGAATTATGTTCTTTAAAATTTAAACTTTCAATGATACCAAAACCAGCCAGATACAAATAGTATAGCCAAAGAGATTTTATTACAAGTTCATACATACTATAATGCGAAAAGACTTTTTCCCCAACCTAATATTACAATTGAGTACTACTCTACACCGAGGGTTAGAATTTATTTGGGCTTTTCTCATTTTATCCGTAAATACTCTTATCCTCAGTTAGACCACACCACATTACCAATTTCTTTATGATTTAATTTCAATCTGCGATGATTTATAGATAAATTGTTGTTTGACGTTCATTCATAACCTACAAATTCAAACACCGAAATCTTTTTGTTCCGGCTTTAATCTCTGGAACCACCAGTCGGATTAAAAAAAAATGCATTTGATAAGCTATTTAACGTCACGCTAGGACCGTTAGGCGTCGAGCAAAAAGAACAAAAGTCGGAAAGAATTCTAAGCGAAAAAGAAGTAACAGCGCGGCGGGCAGGTGATTTATTTATTTATTTATTTATTTATAAGTTCACTGATACAAAATATCTTAATATCTACGCCCCACAAAACCGTGGTAGTGGTTTGACTGTGGGGTCTGGCGTGTCTTTAAACACTAACTTAAGACTATGACACACTAACATAAGACTTAGGTAGGTAGCACTTAACATAATTCAAAGTAAATTTTTTTAATTTATTTTTAAATCTCATTTTATTAGTTTCACTCCTTATGTCTGCCGGCAGACTATTTAATAGATATGGCATTCGCTTTTTTAGAGTTCTGTCACCAAAATAATTGGTGACTCTGGGTACATTAAATTTGCCGGCAGCCATAGATCGCGTATTATAAAGAATATTAAAAAGTGCAGTTACCACTGCAAAAAAATTACAATATATAAACAAAATAAAGAAATCAGACAACAAAGTAAAAACTATGTGGAGCATTATAAATGAGAGAACAAATAAAAAACCAAAAAAGGAAAAATGTAGCATAACATTACAACATAATAATACTATTATATCCGAACCTGAACAAATTGCGAATATTTTTAATGACTACTTTGCGTCAATAGGAGAAAGCAACAACAATCCATCTGGCACTGCACTGGGCGGCATGTCACCACTAAATCCCACGGAGAACACCATGTTCCTTAGCCCAGTAGAAGCTTGGGAAGTCAACAAATTAATCAAAAACCTAAAAAATAAACGAAGTCACGGTTTAGACGATATTCCACCTACGTTATTAAAAGAATGCGCAAATGAACTCACCTTGCCATTTTATCTACTGTTGAATCAGTCTTTTGCAGAAGGCACTTTCCCCGATTTGTTAAAAAAATCACTAATTAAACCAATTCATAAAAAGAACACAAAAACTGATCCTAATAATTATCGCCCAATAGCTCTCTTGCCCTCAGCCTCCAAGATTTTTGAGAGAGCTATGTGTGATCGAATTTATTCTTTTTGCGAAAAATTTAACGTATTGAGCGATTGTCAGAACGGTTTCCGAAAAAACCGTTCCACAACATTAGCTGTTTATAAATATATTCAAGAAGCCCTTAATATTATAAATAACAAGGAATACGCCGTAGGGATATTACTGGACATGACCAAAGCGTATGACAAGGTACAATTTAAAATACTTTTAAATAAACTGTATGGAATAGGAATCCGCGGAAAAGCCCATGAATGGCTTACGTCATATTTAAAAAATAGAGAACAAGTAGTTGAGATTGAATACTTTAATCACACTAGTAGAGAAATAGAAAAAATCGGATCTAAAAGTAAAAAAACCAACGCTTCCATCCCCCAAGGAAGTGTCATAGGTTGCCTATTATTCCTTGTTTACATCAACGACTTACCGAAAACTATAGAGGGACCATGTGTTTTATTCGCAGATGACATATCTATATTAGTCTCATGTCAAAACAACACAAACATAGAAGAAAATCTAAGTTCCACACTCACAAAAACATGTAACTGGATGACCTCACATAATTTAGAAATTAACTATACTAAAACTAAATTAATGATTTTCCACCCTTATCAAAAAGCTGCTCTACACTTAAACTTCATATTTAACGGCTCAAAATTGGAAACTGTTGATGAATTTACATTACTTGGACTTACAATAGATAAATATATTAATTGGAAAACACAAATACAAAAAACCCGTTCAAAAATTTCAAAATTTTCATACGCTCTCCGCAAAATTAAAAAGACAACCGATCTACAAACTGCTCTCACCACCTATTATGCGTATGCCAATGCATGGCTTAGCTACGGCGTAACCCTCTGGGGAAATAGTACAGATGCAATGACACTCTTTACCCTACAAAAGAAATTAATTAGAATCTTGGTAAATATTGATAAAACTGACAGCTGCAAACCCTATTTTCTAAAACATAATATTCTAACCCTCCCAAGTATTTACATTCTAGAATTATGTAAATTTGTCCGTAAGCATCAAGAGTTCTACACAAAACGCGAAGACATCCAATCACAGTACACACTTAGGCACGGATCTAGGCTAAACATACCAACATCCAGGCTAAAAATGCATTCTACAAGTCCCTACGTAATGTCTATAAAAATATACAACAAACTACCAGACATAATAAAGAAAGAAGAAAATTTCAATATATTTATAATAAAACTTAAAAAATTACTGATAAACAAATGCTATTATTCCTTAGATGAATATTTAAACGATAAACATACATAATAGAAAAAAGTAAAGAAGAAAGTAAGATAGTATAATAAATGTTAAGGAAATTACTAATAATATAATAATAATAATTGTTAACAATAATTAATGACAATCACGCAATTTATAGTCATGTTTGAAATATATTAATGATATGGTAATTATTAATAAATAATAACAAATAATACATTAAAAAATACTTAAATAAAATAGCAATAATAATAAATTAAAAAAAAAATAGCAATAATTCATAAAAATTCAATAATTCATGATCTCCTAAAACAGGGCTTCCTCTCTCCTACCCTTTTGCTGTGCCCTACAGGGTCCATAATGATCTTATTTATATTATAGAACTTACCACCTATGTACACATTATGGAAAAGCAATAAAGATATTGAGTATTGAGTATTGAGTAATTATTGAGTACATGAGTTAAATTATGCTCCTGGGTCCCATGGTGGTTAACTGCTAAAAGATATTTATGTTTGAAACTGATTGGTAGAATTTTACATATTTTAAATAGCTTCCTGTAATCTCCTTTACAACCGTTTTTAGTTTTTTGAGTAACAAGTAGTTTTAAGAATCGAATTTGAAGCGCTTCTAATTTATTCAAGTTAGTTTTAAAAGTTAATCCATAGCTGTCAAGAGCATAACTCATAATTGAATCTACTAATGACATGTATATACATCTTAATGTACTAATAGTAACTTTGAAGCTTAGATGGTACATCTTACTTAACAATATTCTTAATTTACTGCAAATGTAATCTATGTGTGACCAAGAAAAGTTCTCATCTATTTTCATACCGAGGTAAGTAACACAGTCAACTCTTGCAATAGGCTATAATTATAGGCAATAATTTATTGGATTTACAGTCCAATAAATTATTATGGTGGCATACATACTCGTGGGCAAATAGAGGCGGGACCGCACTTTGAGGTCTTAAATATGGCGAATGAATGAACAATAATTTAGTTTTATCAGCGTTTAATGTAAGGCCTGAGCCACACCACTCCGCACCTCAAATCTGTCACTAAGCGCGTCTACCACCCTAACACGATAGGAGCGCGCGGTGAGATAATCACGGAACCATGGGTTCAGTGGTTCTCTCACCCCGCACTCCCCCATTGCGTTGAGGATGGCACCGAATTGCAAAGTGTCAAATGCTTTTTTATAGTCAAAAAATATCGCAATAAGAAATTTTTTATCATCTAGGTAACTATTAATCTCATTGTGAATTTTGCTAACAATGTATTTGTACTTTTCCCTTTTAAAAAACCGTATTGACACTCGTTAATAATGTTATTTTTTTGTAGATAGTTACTCAATTGGTTGACGATACTCTTTTCTATAATTTTATCTATACTTGATAGAATTGATATAGGTCTGAACTTTGACACATTTTTGCGATCTCCTTTTTTATGAATTGGGCGGACTATTGCCTCTTTGAGCTCGTTAGGAAATTTATAGTTATTAACAGTTAGGTTTATTAGTTTAGCTAACACGGGGCTCACTTTATCAATAATTACCTTTAAATCAGACATCCGCACAAGGTCACTACCCGGTGATTTATTTACATTCATGTTTTTTATTACATTTTTGACATAATTAGGGCTTACTGGTTGCCACCTCATGGATAAGTCCATGGCTTTTACATAAGTCTGCCTGCGCATCCAAACCTCACTACACTTATGCTTTGTATCTTCTACTTCTTTACAGAATGTAGAAGCAAATTTGTTACATATGTCTATAGTACTTCCTTGTCTGTCCATGTTTGACATAATTAGTGCATCTACCGATTGTTTGTTGTTTCCCATCATAGCATTTATCCTTTCCCATATTTTTTAATGTTATTATTACACTCCAATATACTCCTTTTATCATAGATATTTTTACTTCTAGTAATTGCTTTTTGGCATTTATTACTAAATTTGGTATATTTAAGTCTCTTTAGCATATTCTTAGGCTCATTGCTCCATACCTCAAATAATTTGTCTTTTTCTATGATCATCGACTTTAACCTACTATCAATCCATTTTTTGTTGCTCCTGTTACTGGTTGTACTGCGATGGGGTGGCTTGGGGGAACTAGAAATTTCACGCGGACGAAGTCGCGGAAAGTTGCTAGTTAATAAATATATAGACTAAATTTCAAAGATTATACACTGATATTTTACAAGCATGATACATTTAAGTCAAAACATCATTGGATCAATCAGAATTCTAGAAACAGACCAACTACTGGCCGCAAATTCGCTTTGTCTCTCTCATACTTTTCGGTCTGTATTCACTGCATAACTGAATATGGAACGCTCAACCCATTCTCTATGTCTATGGTCACTCATACGTGTGCGATAGTCCCTTTCTGAAGCTCGATGTGTCATACAGTAAAATCCGTTTACTCCGCCTATATTGATTAACCGCTTAGTATGAAGTAATTGCTGTACGAAGTTTGGTTTTCATATAAATTTCTTATAACAAAGTTCGGATATAATGACTTCGCTTACAGTGACGTGTCGCTTATTAACAAAAGCGGACAAAAATTATTGATTTCTTATGTAAAAAATAAAAAAATATGTAAGTAGTCATTACATATTGTATAATGCATGTCCTCTCTTTTCAAAGCTTACTTTCTCGCACTAGTGCTTCTTAATTTGTAACGCGTGTTCAAAATTAAAAAGCACTAGTGTGCACGAATATTTTTCCGTCGCGGCGTCGTCGGCCTGACGCAGAGTTTTTGTTATTTGAGAAAAGTTTTACAAATTAGTCAAGTACAGGTTATCAATCATATACACACACACACACTTACCAAATTCACACTGAGAGAGGCTATATATTTTTATTTTTATTAAAAGTTTCATCTGTTGTTTCTTTATTTTGTTAACTTTTTTTTTATAAGGAGTTCGTGGCTAAGTAATAACAGCCGCACGGGTCGATCCATCAGGTTAATACATTAGACGCGGCAGACGCACATGCGCGTTTTCGGACGTTCACCAGGTGCTTGACGGCGCGTATGCGCGTCCATACAATTTACATAACTTTCTTCGAGTGCGGCGCGCCGCACCTGTGCGTTCGTCGTGCATCTCTATTGTTTCAAAAACATCGTAAAATAAGGGTCGGTAAGGGTGTAGCATAAAGAATTAAGCAGATAATGTGTTAAGCTACGCTTGCCGGGGTTGGTCCGTAGATGGGTGACCATCTTTACATACCGAGACTCCTCCGTGCCTCGGAACACACGTTAAGCCGTTGGTCCCGGCTGTCATTCGTGGATCTTTGGCAGTCGTTACGGGTCGTCAGAAGCCCGAAAGTCTGACAACCAGTTATTGGGTAATACGATACCCCTTGGTAAAGGGGTATCGTATTACCCAATAACTGGGTTGTGGAGGTCTGATAGCCTATGTTCACTTTGTCACTGAAACTGGACGTAATTTGTTAAAAATAGATCACAATAAGCGACACGTCACTGTAAGCGAAGTCATTATTTCCGAACTTTGTTATAAGAATTTTATATGAAAACCAAACTTCGTACAGCAATTACTTCATACTAAGCGGTTGGTCGATATAGGTGGAGCCATAACAAACGGATTTCACTGTATTAACATCGGGTTACTGTACGTTCCTGCTTTCAGCGGCAACCCAAGCCAAATGAAAAGGAAAGCTTCGACAAAGAACCAAATGGGGACTATGAATTGCCCGAGTATGGGAGCTCGGTTCTGCCCCCAGTAAGGACGGTCACCTACGAACTGCGAAGAGTGACTCAGGGAATCGGCAGACTGAGTGATTACTCCACTCGGTTTTATAGTAGTGAAGCTGATGATGTTAGTATAGCTGTACAGGGTCTTGTGGCGCGTGGTCATTTTCGGAACGAATGCCGCCATCTTTATTTTTTTCATTACGTTTCACAAGTTTTTACCAACAGCTATTAACAGCTCCCTGACTACGTCAATAGAGCGCCAAAAGATCCTTTCGGCACTGTAGCTCTTGTGTTGATAAATTGTAGAACCTGGCGTTACCTTGTGGATGTATTTGTCATTCCAATGGGGCTGTTTACCGAAAACTTCGCCGCAAGAGAGCGCTGTGTGTTTGTCACTTGTCAAACGCTTAGCGCCATCTATGTGGAACCAATTTGGCAGTTGTCTTCCCCATTTCCAAAATATGTTGCTAGAATGTTTGTTGCATTAATAAATAGTTAGCAGAATTATAATCAAATAAAAATTGTACTTGCAGGATATAATTATGTACATTAGCACTCTATTGCTCGTTTTCACTAACACTGGGTAACACCTAATTGAACGCCTAAATGTTTTAGCACTGTTGGATATTCAACTTTTAGCGTTGAGCCGAGCATTGAAAATCCTTTGGCCGCAAATGTACATCAGTGATCGTCTAGGCTGAAATTATGATAATGGTACTGGCACTATCTGCAACCCTATACCATATTATGGGACAGATAGTGCATCGTGATATTATCACGGTCACCATGTCAGGTACAGTCAACCAAAGAATTGGGTATGCAACAAAGAAACAAGCATCTTTGCACAACGTAATATCTGTGCCAAAAATATGTGATGAAAGTGTAAGCAAACCCTGTTCACTCACTAAAGGGAATATGTAACACATTCTTCTGTATTTAGAAGGTTTCAACTGTACATACAAAGTGTAATTTAAATAACGCACAACCTCTTAAGGGGTCATTATACTCATCGTTATGAACAACTTTTACTACGGGACCAAATATGAAATCACGAAAAAAAATTTGCTGTTTGCCCTACTTTTTGACGAGTACATTTTTTTTTTTTTTTTTCACCTTGTATATATCCTTTTTCTGTACTTTTTCCAACAGTTATTGTTACAATAACATTTTGTTTATTTATTATAACTTTATGCACAAGTAAATAAATATTCTGTACAAAGGCGGACTTAACGCCCGAGGCATTTTCTACTAGTCGAGACAAAACAACATTAATAAATTGTAATTGAAAAATCATTGACGGAAATTGAAGTTAAATTTACCACAATTGTTAAACGAAAAACATCTTTAAGAGCGTTCATCCCGCGTTGGCTGACGCATTTGTAGAGGTTTTTCTATATATATTAAAATCTAAGTACTATTTTTTTCGGCCAAGCCCCTAGATCGTTGGTATTTATAAGTATATGCTATTTTTATACAGTTATTTTGGTATTTACTCATAAAAATTTACATATTTTCATAAGTATTCAAATTAAAAAAACCGGCCAAGTGCGAGTCGGACACGCACATGAAGGGTTCCGTACCACCGCACAATATTTAACACTATATATTTAAAAAAAAACTAAACGAAGAATATTTTTCATCTTAAATTTTAACAATCACAAAGATAACTTTGTATTTCATAATGATACTCTGAATTACAAAGTTATTTTTGTAGTAGCAGAAAATCGCCCATATTTAAACAAAATACCTTATGAATCGGCGTTTTTAGTATTTGTTGATTAAATACAGTATATGGTACATGATAAATATACAAAAGTTTGCCTTTGCAGAAGTTGCTAACTTGTTTAGTTACGAGAATTAGTACAAAAATGGTCTAAAACTGACTTTTGCGGCCCCCTATTTGTCAATATTTAATTTTGAAGATAAATATATACAACGTGAAATTTTACTGGTTGTTTTCCTGTGGCAGAACGATTTGCACTCAGTAGAGCTACCGATTCATGGAGTTAAATTTATAAAATAAAAATGTTTTTGTTTTCAAATAATTATAAAAATATGATCTCAACTCGAAAGCGTGAGAATCAATAGTACCTCACGTGCGCCTACCATCTTTGAAAATAGCACGCGGCGGCGCGGTACAAAGTGATGAGCGATTCGTTAATGTTTAGAGCAAAATAAACTGTCGCCCGAAGTGATACGGCATAATCTAGCCCGCAGGCACGCGGCGAGCGCTTCGCCACGCACCCCCCGCCCCCCGCCGACGCGCCGGCTGTCACTCAGTTGTTCCGCGTCTTCGCGACCGCCGCGCGTCGCACGCGCAGTGCCAGTGCGTTATCGTAATTTATACAAAAACGGATCGCCATTACAGTTTTTCAAATTTGGAGTACGTCGCTATGGTGCAACTGTACGCTAGGGCTAATTATAACTCCCACGCTGCCCGGAAATTTTACGCGGAGCCGCATCACCTGGAGTCGCTCCGTTTTCGCGGGATTATGAACCGGTCAATGTCACCTTATTAAAATTAAAGGACAATCTATTAAAACATGCTCGATTGTGTGTTGAACGCAGTGGCTTGCACTTCGAACAATTACTCCGATACCGTGAAGTGTAAGTACCTACTCGTATCTTTGTAAATAACATAAGTAGGTTAGTTAGTTAAAATCATTGTAAATAAGTTGATTCCAATTTTTTAAATACGCCGTAAATACTTACTTCATTGTCCAATTATTCAGAAAATTATGTTTTGTAAGTTATTCATAAACTTGTTTCTTAGTTTCGTGTTCAGAAAGTTGTAAGTAAAAAAAACTGGCCAAGTGCGAGTCGGACTCGCACAAGAAGCGTTCCGCGCAAAAACGCCAAAAAAATATGTTTGTTGTATGGGAGCCCCCCTTAAATATTTATTTTAATTTTATAATTTATTATTAAAGTAAAAATACAACTGAGTATTTTGTGAATATTTCAAGTGCCTACCTGTTTCCATTATTGATATCGAGCAAAAAAGGGCAAAAAATAGCGATTGTTGTATGGGAGCCCCGCTTAAATATTTATTTTATTTTGTTTTTAGTATTTGTTGTTATATCGGCAACAGAAATACATAATTTGTGAAAATTTCAACTGTCTAGCTATCGCGGTTCGCGGACAGACAGACGGACGGACAGACAGCGAAGTCTTAGTAATAGGGTCCCGTTTTTACCCTTTGGGTATGGAACCCTAAAAAAGTATTTATGACGGTCCTAAGCCCGTAAAAGCATGAAGGGAAAATTGGAATAACTTTTAGATAAGTACCTACCTATTGTGTTTCGATAATAAAAGATTACGTAATACGTAACTACGTAGTATCATATCAGCTGTAGGTAGCGCAAGGCTCAAAGTCACGCGCAGTCGTCCGTTATAGCTATACTATTGGTTCGAGATCGCGTTCGAGTTTTGTTTTTCACAAATGTAAATCTGCCATTTTTTAATACTTTATTGTTATTTTTTTATAAATCGATTGTACTATCAAGACAAAATCATTTCGCTTCGGGAAAACAACCATTAAAATTGCACGCTGTATATATATTATATATTTGTACTCTACCCGGTGGTTCTAGACAATGCCATGGAAACAAAAAAATCAAAATCAAAAGTTGATTGTATGGGGGACCCGCTTAAATTTTTAACTTTATTTTTTTTTATTTGTTGTTATAGCGCCAATAGAAATACACAATCTGTGAAAATTTCAACTCTCTATCTATTAATTAATGAGATACAGCCCGTTGGCAGACAGACGGGCGGACGGACGGACAGCGGAGGCTTAGTAATACGGTTCCGTTTGGCACCATTCGGGTACGGAATCCTAAAAATCAAAGCACTTTTGTAAGTGGTACTACAAATTGGCATCCACAGGTTCTGATAAATGTGCTTACATTTTCATCAGATACTTTTGGAACATACCGTAGACAATGTTTATTTGTTATTATTACGAATCTGACAGTGTGCATACAACGCACAGAGAGCTGTAAGCCACATTTTCAAAAGTTCCAGTTACAAATATTCCCGTGTCTTTATATATATATGAAGTGGCGATCTTTGTCAAAGCCATTCTACATCTTTTTATCCATCCAATAAGCACACGACACAAAATAAAATATTACGCATATTTTCGACGTCATAAAAAAGCAGTTTTTAATAAAAACATTTTGGGCATGGCAGCCAAAATATACAGTAAGTTGCCAAAAAGTATCACAGGCATACACAAAATGGACCAATTCAAATTATGTTTGCACGAATTCCTAGTTGCAAAATGTTACTAACCAATTAATGATTATTTAAATGAAAGATGAGAGATTTTATCTGAAATGTCACCACAAATTAATAATTGACATTTTGATTTGATTTGTGTTGAATTTTTTTTGACGTTTCAATTTTTTTATGTACTTAACTCAATTTAAAATTTATTTATTTAATATATTAATTTGCACACCTCATTAGGTTCAATTCAATGTACCTACCTTTTATACCTGTTACACCTTCCTAACTCGTATTATGCAAATAAATTATTTGATTTGATTTGATCTGATAATTGTATACACATATTTTTAAAATATGTGGGAACGTTGTTACAGGTAAGTAAAGGGATGAAGATAATATTTTATCTTTTTATCCGTTATTTTGATAATATCAAAATAACGGACGATGTTTTTCAAAGTCTTATCTTTTATGCACACGCACAATATGGTAAAACGTAGGCACGTAACAGATACGTTCACAGGTAGCTTACTGTATCGTTTGGTTGACTGTACAGTCAACGTCTAGAAGTCCACTTACACCGCAAAGACCATTATCACCTGCGCTATACGGGCGTAGTATTGTCAAACATTCTTATAGAAGAAGGTCATAAGTACAACTAATATTGCTATGCCATAGTTTTGTGAGATTGCTAGTCGACTTCTGACTGTTACAGTACATATAGCTCAGTGCGTGACAGCCCAGACATAGTTTCAAGAGTAGGTACACAAATCTTAACATTAACAAAAAAAAAAAATACAGGAGAACACTGAAAAGCTTGTTTTAAACAATCACAATCTGATTTATGTGTCTACTTTTCAGTACAAGTTTTAAGCAAAACAAACCATCAGTGCTGTCACGTATTGTGCATCTCTCTCTTTACTTCTTAAAACATGTATTGAACTTGTTGGGTTTACACCTAAAACAAGTTGTAAAGACTAGTTGTATTCAAAAGGTGAACAAAATCGTTAACAACAACAATAATGCCGTCATAAGAAAAAAGGGTATATCGATTTTGGTATATATAAAGTATAAATTTGTGTGCTTTTTCATACTTTTGTATGTTCGTTACCTTTATAATCCGAGTTCCGTTGTTAAGTTTCTGAAAAATTGTACGTATTTGAAGTGGTAAATTTGGATTTTCTTTTTTTCCAATACTACAAAATGGCAATTCCTCTGTCACCTCTGACCTAGACTAGAGTCAAGAGCCAACCCATCTGAAATTAAAAAAAAAACGTATCTGACATTTTTCGAAATAGAGTTATTTACATATTCGGAATAAAAGAAAGACTGTCGATCTATCAGTATTTTTAAATTGGCGTAAACTTGACGAAAACTTAACAATTCTTACTATTAAAAGACGCATCTGCCTTTGTATCTTATAGTTTAAACAGGATAAAATATTTTTTTCTCCATTTCAATATTTCTGTAGATACGTCCTTTTTACTTACGGTGGCAGAATACATCGCTGCTTTGCATGAATAGCAGCACAAACCAAAATTTTGAAATTACTGGTTTATAACACAGCCAAATGCAAAATAGTCCTTATTTCATGGTTAGTAAGACTCACATTCATAACGGCATAATCGGCGGTTTTGCCGTTATGAATGTGAGTCTTACTTCCATGAAATAAGGACTATTTTGCATTTGATTGTGTTATAAACCAGTAATTTCAAAATTTCGGTTTGTGCGGGTATTCATGCAAAGCAGCGACATGTCTGAAACAAGCTCAATACATGTTTTATAATCTTTCTAATCGTTTATTTTACTTTAGCGTCCATGAAGTATAGTATTTTTGCATCTATTTCGTTGTCTGACAATAAATAAGGAACTTCATAGGCGTGCTTTTGTCATAAGTAAAATAAATGTTTTGAAGGAGTATAATATACCCGACATGTTTTGTCAAGTCTTGTGTAAGACTTGTAGAAAACAAGTATCATAACTTGTACATATGTGATATTTTTATTTAGGCCTCGTATTGGAACAAAAAGGTGGAACCGGATTCGGAAGTTGATGAAGAATACCCCATGACTTCCGACCAGCGGTTCTTCGAATCTGCGCCGGTGGATGCCGAGCCCGGGATCAAGGTCGTCAACGTTTCCAAGGTAAGAATCGTGAAGGTTTTTACTGAAGGAAGCTGGAAAGAACAAAGTAAGGAGATCACCCATTTTGTTCGGCGATTTGCGATAAAAAAAAATTGGCTATTATGGGGACTGCTGACAGAAAGTGAAAACTTAAACGTAAAACTATGTATAGCATGTCGCAATGTCGGGGTGTCGAAAATGCGAACCCGTAAGATTTCCTCCTACTAAAAATTGCTCAACGCGCCTAAAGAAGTTTTCACTTCAAAAAGTCGGCGGCCTTGAATGAATTACATTTCGCTGCTTTGCATGAATACCCGCACAATCCAAAATTTTGTAATTACTGGTTTATAACACAGCCAAATGCAAAATAGTCCTTATTTCATGGTCAGTAAGACTCACATTCATAACAGCATGATCGGCGGTTTTGCCGTTATGAATGTGAGTCTTACTTCCATGAAATAAGGACTATTTTGCATTTGGCTGTGTTATAAACCAGTAATTACAAAATTTTGGTTTGTGCGGGTATTCATGCAAAGCAGCGATTTTATTTGAATGGCGGTAGTAGTAGAAACATTTTTTTTGTATGGCGACAACGCCGTATTGAATTTCTAAATTCTCACTACAGTATGTTTCTCGCCAAGACGTTCTATTTCTTACCTGATATATGTATAGGGTGTAAGTTTAAACAGTGGCAACCTTTTAAGGGGTCATTGTACTCCTCATTATAAACAACTTTTACTATGGGACCAAACCTGAAATCGCGAAAAAAAATCAGCTGTTCACAGTGGCGTGCACTCCATACATGCAAATAAGCACTGCATACCCTGTAGTACCATACACACATGCCCATCTAATTATAAATGATAAATAACTATAGTTCAAAAAAAAATATTAATCTAACTTATTCGCCATTCACACGAACCCACATTCGCTTCCAGTGTTTACAGCGCGATTTACGCGCCATCTATCGCAAGCACAGTGAGTGAGTGAGCAAAAGCATTATTACATCGTGCTTATTTTTCATACAACGCAAGATTTGGAATATCGTGTAGTACACATCAATAGTGTGTCTGTATGCGTGAAAACGTGTGCGTGTGTTCGACATTTGGAAGCACTGCTTTTATTGCAAACCGTCCAAATTGAGAAGCCGTAAAAGAACCGCCTAATTGTTGATTGCAAAGGGTTGACATTTTTTAGTCGGATTGGCCAAATGACCGACTAATTCATTCGTTCGTATTAATTAGTTCGGAACGTAATTGCAAAGTTTTTTCGCCATATTGTTTATGTTATTTTCGGCGCAAGTGATTGACTGTCTAAGTGATTATTTACATTTAGTAAGTTTATTGTAAAAAATGTAAAATTATACCTGTGAGTCCTGTGCTGGCGAAGTGTGTTTAAATTAATTAAAATCTGCAGCGTTTTCGACGTTATCTTTTGAGGAAAAATTTAAATTGATTGCAGTGTGTGGGTTGGATTTATCTAAAAAAAAAAGTAATGCTGCTAGTCGTTACTTTCATGAAAACTTTTATGATAATTATCACTGGCTATCAGGTTGTGTATGTACTCACAAACATATTGTACTGTTTTCCTTGTATTTTGTTTACACACCAAGATAAAAATAATGTTTGAACCTATAACGGATTAATTTTCACAATGCGGCTGCTAAACACGATTCTTCAGAAAAACATTTGGAATCGAATCCTGCTTGAAGTTCCAAACTTTTGGTAAAGGTAGAATAGAGACTAGTTTGAATAGCCAGTTTAAGTTAGATATTGAAAGGCACAACGCGAAAGTTGAGAGAAATAGAAATATTTTCAAACGGTTAATTGATGTAGTTTGTTTTCTTGGTAAACAAGAATTAGCATTCCGTGATCATGACGAATCCAGCTTGTCTTTTAATAAAAGCAATTTTCTAGGAAATGTAGATTTGTTAGCTAAATATGATGGAAATTTGGAAACCCACTTACAATCAACATCGGGTGGCTCATTCACGGGGTTATCGAATAGGACCCAAAATGATTTAATTTCTAGTGTTGCGTCGGTAATTAAATCAAAATTCAGTAGCGCTTCGACCGAACGATCATTTTCTAGTCTAAAACGAATTCATACATATTTACGAAACACACAGGGCCAAAACAGACTCACAGATTTGTCTATGATTGCAATTGGAAAAGAACTTTTAGTATAACGATGTAGCAGTTTTTACGACGACGTTTTGCAAAACTATCTCAAAAAAAGGTAGGCGCGTCGATTTGATTTATAAACATTAACTTGTAGAAAGTAATCAGTTAACATTAAAGTAGTAATTTATTTTGAATTAAAATTCATTTGCGCAAAGAAAAAAAAAATAAACATCCCACGGCCTTTTTAAATGCCACTTTGCATATCATATAGGTAAGTGTCACTTATTTAGATATTCATAGTGGTCGCAAACAAATGTCATGCGAAGCCAAAAACTCCTGTGGTAAAACTCAGGTAGGGTAGGTAGTCCTAGTCGTTGCGCCACCGACAGCAACAAGCTGAAACTGGTAAGTTTGTTTTTAGCTGTGCATACCCTGTCTGAAATCTCTGTGCACGCCACTGGCTGTTCAGTACATTTTGACGAATTATGCGAACATAGTAAAAGTTGTTCATAATGATGAGTACAATGACTCCTTAAGAGGTTGTGCGTTTCAAGTTACACCTTGTATATCTATCTATGCTAATAATAAAGATTATGATTTTTTTTTGTTTGTTTGTATGTTTGAACGCACTAATCTCTGGAACTACCAGTCGGATTTAAAAAAAAAAAAATGCATTTGATAGCCCAATTCTCGAGGAAGGCGATTTGCTATTTGTGATTTGCTAGGACCTGAGCAAAAAAAAAAAGTCTGAAAGAATGCTAACCATAAATGACGTTATTTAGCGCGGGCAGGCGATGAGATCCGACGGGGTGGGTCGGGGGAACAAGAAATTTCACGCGGACGAAGTCGCGCGCAGAAGCTAGTTCACTATAAAAGACCAGGTTTTCTCACGAAGTTTTTCCCTAACGGATGTCAGTAATGTCCAAGAGAAACTCAGAGAGTACTTTCAAAAACAATGAATTCAAAAAGTTAGTTTGGTACTTGCCCGGATCTGGTATTATCTGAAAATGGTGGACATGCAGTAGTAGCGCGCGAAATTTAATTTTTCTTGCGTTTTTTTGCAATTTGCAGGTCAGTGTCAGGTTGTATCTTGATCAAAATATATAAAAAACTAGCGGACCCGGCGAACTTCGTACCGCCTTAGCAGCGCCACCTACCGGGTCCAGTTGTGTTTTCAAACCATCCAGGAACCCATTGAAATATACACACAAAATTTCATCCAAATCGGTCCAGCCGTTTAGGAGGAGTTAGGTGACAAACACACGTACAGAAGAATTATGTCATCATCTGCCTAGCCTTTTCCCAACTATGTTGGGGTCGGCTTCCAGTCTAACCGGATGCAGCTGAATACCAGTGTTTTACATGGAGCGACTGCCTATCTGACCTCCACAACCCAGTTATTGGGTAATACGATACCCCTTGGTAAGACTGGTTGTCAGACTTTCGGGCTTCTGACGACCCGTAACAACTGCCAAAGATCTACGAATGACAGCCGGGACCAACGGCTTAACGTGCTTTCCGAGGCACGGAGGAGTCTCCAGAAGAATTATGTATATAAGGATAATATGTATTTACCTACATAATTATGATTATAAAAATCATCAATATATCTCACTAAGTTAGATTTGTTCTCTTTTCATTTGATTTCGGAAATCTGATTACCTTAATATTGTGTACCGGCCACTGAGAGAATGCATTCTTAACGTCTGGCAGTTGGACTAGGGCATCATCATTCTCCTGCCCCTGTCCCAATTTATTTGGGGTCGGCGCAACATGTCTTTTTCTTCCATACTTCTCTATTAGTCGTCATCTCGGTAGTCACTCCCTTTCTGGCCATATCTTATTTCACACAGTCCATCCATCGTTTCTTTGGTCTTCCCTTACTCGTATAGCCCTCCACGTTCATACTCAACACTTTCCTGACGACATTTTCCTCATTCCTCCGCATCGCATAGAAACTAATAATGTTAAATTCGTAAAACGCGTATTCTTTTGCACTCAGCGTTTGCAGTCCTTGCTCAGTTATTCTATCTCTAGTTCCCGCACCGGCTTCGTACGGGTGTACTAATGAAGAAAAAACCGGTCAAGTGCGTGTCGGACTACGCACAATGAAGGGTTCCGTAGTTAGGATGAATCCCAAGAAAAAACTTTACATTGTGGTAAAACATGTTTATTGTCTCAAATTTATTCTAATTAAGTTACAAAAATAATATCCTAACCAACTAAAATTATTAAAAAACTAAAATATGGCGTCGAAAAATTCATCCGCATCGCTGTCGTCTGGTAATGTACCCAAGAGACTGGCGGCATTGCCACGTTGTATGGCAATGCTTTGCCTCTGGCACGGGAAGTGTCAACCAGCCGTTTGATGATTTCGTTGAACAAACATTGTAGTTGAAAAAACATGTCTCCCATACATTCCAACTGGAAATGTAAGTTTGTATGCCCATTATTGAGAGATTTACTTTGTTGTTTTAAGACCATAGATTTCTTATAAGTTTTCCTGTAATCTATAGGTATTGAACCATTTTCTGTATTTTTTTTTTTTTCAAAATTTTAGGCTCAGTACTTATACTCAGTAAGTACATATACTTACTTAGGAGATAAGGGGGAGAATGGTCAATTTTCGTCTATTTTCTTAAATAACTTTAAAATGATTTACTTTAAAATTAAAATACCTGTCAAAGGACTGTATACCAGGTGGCTGGGACATCGACGCGCAACCTGTTACCATGGAATTCAGTACATGATTCTGGACACCTTTTTTTTTTTTTTTTTTCGTGGAGAAATGCTCATGCATACTGCACTACCACGGGGAGATAGTGCAGTTATGTGGGACTCCAACCCACTAAAACTCCACGGTGTCCTCCTCTGCCGCTTGTGGCGGGAACACGGGCACGCGTTAGCACTCACCGCGAACCCGCCGCGCCTGTCCGTCACCGGACCCTCCTCTGGGGAGCACCCCCCATCACCGGCGCACAAGAACACATTGTGCACCGTGACCACCCCATGGACCAAACCAGGACATGGGCGCCAGACGACCCCGTGTCTAGTCACCCTTGGTCCCCCTGCGACCGGTCAGGTCAGTGGCCCGGCCGCCTACCACTTTTCGGCCGCAGAGGATAGCGAGAGCGGCCAACGAAATACCGACACTCCTCCTCCCCTGCAGCCCCACCGCGTCCGCCATCAGACGGTGGCGACCCCGTCAAGGCCGCGGAAGGTAGGGAGAGCGGCGCACCGCAATACCGGCACTCCTCTCCCGCCGCGGCCTCCAACCCTCAGCCGCGATGCCTCCCATACGACATCGCGGCCCGCCTCAGTTGCGATGTCGCCCAAGCGGCACCGCAACCTACCTGTTGGCCGCTACGTCGTCGACTTCCTGGAAAAAGCCCTGACGAGCGGCCCCTCCTCGGGTTCCTCTTCGCTTCACCGTGGGTGACCAAGCCACGGCTACTGAGCCCCCCCGCCTCTACAATGCGGGAACCCCAGGGGGGATTCTGGACACCCCTGCGTTGAAAATTTTCGTAGGCTATTCTAAAAAAAATTGCTGTTCCATACATTTTGACGGCGTAGGTATTGCACTTTTGTAGGAAACAGCTGATTTTTTTGTCCACGAGTTTTTCGTGTCGTGTGACATTACAATGTACAAGAACACTGACGTTATAAAATTAAATGTGACAGTTCTTTGAAATTAAATTATTTGTATCAGGTGTACCCGAATAACCGAGCGTTGAGAAATGTGTCCATGGAGGTGTATAAGGGGGAGATCACAGTGCTGCTAGGTCACAACGGTGCCGGCAAGACTACGCTCATGTCTATCATCACAGGTAAGAATAAAAGAAAACTTATTTACACAAAAGAAAAACCGACTTCCAAAAAAAGTACTACAAAGTGCAAAATAACCTTAATTTCGGAAGTCGGTGTCTTTGGTTTTGTATTTTTGTTTTTCCCACCGACTTCCGAAATTAAAGTTTTTTTTTTTTCTTATAAAGGCTTTTATTTTCCACTTTTTAGTTGTGGTACTACCCCACACAAATTCGAATACACATAAAAAGTGGGAAAAATACGTGTTATTGAAGCTAACTCAAAAACTACACAAACAAAGTTAATAAATTTTACATGGGACCTCTTGAGGTATATCCTCCCGAAAAAACAAGAATCTTTGAAATCAGACTGTATATAGTTATGCGTGGTCATAAATAAATAAATAAAAAAATATACGTGTCGACTTGAGAACCGCCGCTAGCATTCAATTTCTTTAATCTATATCTATATTCTTATCTTATATTCATCTCCTTGCTTGCAAAAACACTCTTATCCTCGGATCCATACACACTGGCACATATCACTCTCTTACACACAATCACCACATCACCTACGTATACACACTCACACACAAACATAAACACACTTATAATCACATTCACTCACCCTCACCATCGCACTCACCTATGCATGCATAATTTAAAAACTAAAGTAACTTATATTTTTCTTTTTCATAACTTATAACTTTTTTCCCTACTTAAGTTAAATCGACACAGTCCACTCATACATTTCAATTGGAAAGCCATTGCGAAGCACTGTCTCTTAAGATACAGGATACCCCTAGTTTAAGAGACAGAGTTTATTCTACAGTGTACAGATTTCTGCAGCGTCCAAATGTTTTATGTAATGTACTCTACAGTGTTTTCAAAATTGTAAACTTAATGTACAATTATCTGTATTTACGGGAAATAAAGATATTTATTAAAAAAAAAAATAGTAATAATAAAGCTGACGTTTGTTTGTTTGTATGTTTGATCGCGCTAATCTCTGGAACCACCAGTCGGATTTGAAAAATTCATTTTGCATTTGATAGCCCAATTTTTGAAGAAGGTTATAGGCTATTTTATCTCACGCTACGACCTGTAGGAGCCGAGCAAACACAACAAAAAAAAGGACGCTAAGCAAAAACGAAGTAGGTATTAGCGACGCGGCGGGGGGTCAAGGAATTTCACGCGTACGAACGACGACTAATAGAGAAGTATACAAGAAAAGGACATGCTGCGCCAACCCCAAATAAATTGGGATAAGGGCAAGAGAATGCTCTCATTCTTGTCTAAGCGAGAGCCCTCCCTTGACTATGTCGACGTTCCACATCTATGCTATGTCCACAGGAATGACAAGCGCCACAGAAGGGAAAGTATTTGTGAACGGCAAGGACACGGTGACGCAGCAGAACGAAGTACGCAAACACCTCGGTCTGTGTCCACAACATAGCATGTTCTTCGAGGATCTGACTGTACAAGAACATATCATGTTCTTTACGCTCGTAAGTGTACCAAACGAATACATTGTTGCTTGCGAAACTTGATTTTGTAAAATGCTTTAAAAAACATGTTCATGACTAATTCATTTTAAATTTTAGTTTTGTTTGTAATTTCAGTTCCGAAAACGATATATTATACAGGATGAAAGTGTAAACAGTGTCAACCTTTTAAGGGGTCATTGTACTCATCATTATTAACAACTTTTACTACTATGGGAGCAAACCTGAAATCTCGAAAAAATAAATCTGCTGTTCCCTACATTTTGACGAATTATGCGAACATAAATATACTGAACAGCTGAATTTTTTTTCGGATTTCAGGTTTGGTCCCATAGTAAAAGTTGTTCATAATGATAAGTACAATGACCCCTGAAAAGTTTGCTTCTGTTTCCACTTACACCCTGCATTTTCTCAGAATTTTGTATCGTTACGTAGTTGGGTACCAGATCCTGTATTTTTTTTAAATTTTAGCTATATGTGTAATATCTGTTCTGAAAATCGTAGTTATGTGCCAGATCCTATCTGTTTTTTTTTTAAATTTTCTTATTTATTTGTAATCGTTTTTCCTCAGCTCAAACAAGGCACATACGCAGAAGCGCGGATGTCAGCCCACAAACTTGCCGAGCGACTGACTCTAAGTAACAAGCTCAATTCATTGCCAAGCCAACTATCAGGAGGGATGAAGAGAAGGGTTCAACTAGCTTGTGCCTTAACAGGCGGAGCTGATGTCCTGGTGCTGGACGAACCCACGTCAGGACTCGACGTGGAGACTCGCAGGGAACTGTGGGACTTGCTGCTGGTAAGTAATCTCAATTAGAGTGCTGCATGGAGATTTTGACGCCTGCATGACATTGACAGGAGGCGCTGTTGCTAAACACTTATGTAATGGGGTTGTTTCCCGGAAGCTTCGCCGCAAGAGAGCGCTGTGTGTTTGTCACTTGTCAAAGTTATCTTGAAGACAAAGCGACCAATCGGCGACAAGAAGAAACACTTAGCACCATCTCGTGGAAAAAACTTCAGCAAGGAACTCCATTGACAGCCGAATGAACTCCATTGACAGCTGAATGAAAGTAACAATTTAAACACTTAGCGCCATCTGCACGGAACTTCTAGTTTGGCAGTTTTCTTCCCCATTGTTTTGTGAAATGTCATGTGAATGAAATGTACTCAAAAATCAAAATGGCAGCGTTACTTCCAATTTTAGCTACGCGCCCAAATTGTCTTGTAGCTCAGCTTGTACTTTAACCGGCGGAGCTGATGTCCTGCCGGTCTATTCTGTAAAAATCTCACCGTGTAAACTTAGGTGAAGTGAGTTGTCAAAAGTGGAAATCCCTAGCATTAGGTGGAATGACAGCTCACTTCAAGCTCACCTCACCTAAGTTTTCACGGTGAGATTTTTACAGAATAGACCGCCAGGTGCTCGACAACCCTCATCAGGACTTGATGTGGAGCCTCGCAGATAATTGTGAGACATACTGGATACTGCTAGTAAATTTAGTATCCCCGACAATGATATTATACACAAGATGTGTTACGTTCATAGAGATCAACGTTTAAAATGTCGTCGTGCTCAATGTCACAAAAAAGAGGGTCGTGTTTTTTTTTTATTATTACGCCTTGCTTGACGCGGACTAAAGACAAAACCCCAATGAGCTTTCGAGTCTTCACAAAACGCGCGGTAGTAACATATCTGCCTTATTTTAATATAATATCATTGATCCCCGACATATTATAAAGAGGGGATAAGTCTTACAGCTGCGTCGTTCTGTATAATATACAGAACGACGCAGCTGTAAGACATATTATGTCTGGCACCGTAGCTCCCAAACGGGTGGTCCGATTTCAGTGCAATTTTCTTTTATTAGAAGGCTGGTTTATTGGGCTGGTTCTTAGCTATGTTTCTTTATGAAAATCTGTTCAGCGTTTTCGAAGATAATCAGGTCTTTTCTGATTGGTGTAGGAATCTCAGCCCCACAATGGTAATTTACACAGTCGGTCCTTATGTATTGTCACTGGCACATAATTTTGAATTTAGAACTCGAAGGATAAAGAACAATAGCATATGATTTTCAATTGTTTTACGATCAATAAAACGTAAAAACATTTTTATTAATATTTTAATAATTTACGATGACGTGGACGCACAAAGAAGACCGAGTAGCAGTAATTGCATTACACCATTGTGGCAACTCTCCAAGCCCAAACACAATACTCAAGCTTCTTGAAAAACTGAAAATCACGAAGAGATTTGTGTATCGTACTATTAAAAGATTAACACACACACAGGTCAGGTCAGGTCAGATGAACACTCAAGTGTCGATGACAAGAAAAGATCAGGTAGACCTCGTTCTGTTAGGACTCCAGCAGTCATCAAAGCAATCAAGTCGCGTATTGCAAGAAATCCCGTCCGCAAACAGAAATTCATGGCTTTATAAATGGGCTTAAGTACAAAGACAGTAAAAAAGGTTCTCAATGAAGACCTGGGTCTACGAGCTTACAGAAAAAGTGAACATCTCCTCAACGCGCGCTTGAAAGGTATGAGAGTGATAAAGTCAAGAGTTTTGCTACGGCGGTATGCAGAAAACAGACACCGTGACATCCTGTTTATCGACGAAAAAAATTTCGGTATAGAAGAGAAGTATCACAAACAAAATGATAGGGTGTACGCTACAAGTTCTGCGGAAGCTGGTTGTGCCATTCCCCAAGTGGAACATGGCCACCGTCCTTCATCATTGATGATTTGGTTGGGAGTTACGTAATTTGGCCCGACTGAAGTTCATTTCTGCGAAAAAGGTGTTAAACCAATGCGAAAGTTTACCAAGACACTGTTGTGGATCCTATCGTAAAATATCTACCTCAGACGCTCTTGCGAAGACGGCTATGGACGTTTCAACAGGACTCCACATTGGCGTACAAGGCCAGGCCAGAACCACCCAGGCGTGGTTCGAGCTCAACAACATCGACTTGATAAAGCGTGAAGATTAGCCATCCTCCAGCCCTTACCTTAATCCTTTAGATTACAAAATATCGCAGGTGTTGGAGGAGAAAGTCTGTGCTAAGCCTCATAAAAATTGGAGAGTCAGAAGTCTTCACTGAGAACAGCAGTGGCCGAAATAGATATTAATATGGTTCGTGCTGCGATTGATGACTGTTCGCGGAGACTAAAGGCCTGCGTGGCGAATGGTGGTGGACATTTTGAATAAATTTGGTTTCAATATTACCCTAAAATACTAACCTTACAAATAAAAATTAAAAAATTTTTGAAAGTACCGTGTATTTTTAGTTTTATGATCTATTATACTTGTGACAATACTTATGGACCGACTGTATATATCACCGCGACCACAAGACTAACGGGGCAGTTACCAGTTACAAGACCAACGGCCAATATTATCGTACCTTTCGTTCCAGTCTCTCCGTGGCGAGCGTACAGTGCTGCTCACAACACACTTCATGGAAGAAGCGGATGCGCTGGGTGACCGCGTGGCGGCTCTGCACGCCGGCGTGCTGCGCTGCTTCGCGACCACCATGCATCTCAAGAAGGCAGTGGGTGAGTAGATACAGTGAGCCCACGCGCTGGGCGACCGCGTGACTGTTCTGCACGCGGGTGTGCTGCGCTACTTTGCTACCACCATGCTCTCAAGAAGGCAGTGGGTGAGTAGATACAGTGAGCCCACGCGCTGGGCGACCGCGTGACTGTTCTGCACGCGGGTGTGCTGCGCTACTTTGCTACCACCATGCTCTCAAGAAGGCAGTGGGTGAGTAGATACAGTGAGCCCACGCGCTGGGCGACCGCGTGACTGTTCTGCACGCGGGTGTGCTGCGCTACTTTGCTACCACCATGCTCTCAAGAAGGCAGTGGGTGAGTACATACAGTGAGCCCACGCGCTGGGCGACCGCGTGACTGTTCTGCACGCGGGTGTGCTGCGCTACTTTGCTACCACCATGCATCTCAAGAAGGCAGTGGGTGAGTAGATACAGTGAGCCCACGCGCTGGGCGACCGCGTGACTGTTCTGCACGCGGGTGTGCTGCGCTACTTTGCTACCACCATGCTCTCAAGAAGGCAGTGGGTGAGTACATACAGTGAGCCCACGCGCTGGGCGACCGCGTGACTGTTCTGCACGCGGGTGTGCTGCGCTACTTTGCTACCACCATGCTCTCAAGAAGGCAGTGGGTGAGTACATACAGTGAGCCCACGCGCTGGGCGACCGCGTGACTGTTCTGCACGCGGGTGTGCTGCGCTACTTTGCTACCACCATGCATCTCAAGAAGGCAGTGGGTGAGTACATACAGTGAGCCCACGCGCTGGGCGACCGCGTGACTGTTCTGCACGCGGGTGTGCTGCGCTACTTTGCTACCACCATGCTCTCAAGAAGGCAGTGGGTGAGTACATACAGTGAGCCCACGCGCTGGGCGACCGCGTGACTGTTCTGCACGCGGGTGTGCTGCGCTACTTTGCTACCACCATGCATCTCAAGAAGGCAGTGGGTGAGTAGATACAGTGAGCCCACGCGCTGGGCGACCGCGTGACTGTTCTGCACGCGGGTGTGCTGCGCTACTTTGCTACCACCATGCTCTCAAGAAGGCAGTGGGTGAGTACATACAGTGAGCCCACGCGCTGGGCGACCGCGTGACTGTTCTGCACGCGGGTGTTCTGCGCTACTTTGCTACCACCATGCATCTCAAGAAGGCAGTGGGTGAGTACATACAGTGAGCCCACGCGCTGGGCGACCGCGTGACTGTTCTGCACGCGGGTGTGCTGCGCTACTTTGCTACCACCATGCATCTCAAGAAGGCAGTGGGTGAGTAGATACAGTGAGCCCACGCGCTGGGCGACCGCGTGACTGTTCTGCACGCGGGTGTGCTGCGCTACTTTGCTACCACCATGCTCTCAAGAAGGCAGTGGGTGAGTACATACAGTGAGCCCACGCGCTGGGCGACCGCGTGACTGTTCTGCACGCGGGTGTGCTGCGCTACTTTGCTACCACCATGCATCTCAAGAAGGCAGTGGGTGAGTACATACAGTGAGCCCACGCGCTGGGCGACCGCGTGACTGTTCTGCACGCGGGTGTGCTGCGCTACTTTGCTACCACCATGCTCTCAAGAAGGCAGTGGGTGAGTACATACAGTGAGCCCACGCGCTGGGCGACCGCGTGACTGTTCTGCACGCGGGTGTGCTGCGCTACTTTGCTACCACCATGCATCTCAAGAAGGCAGTGGGTGAGTAGATACAGTGAGCCCACGCGCTGGGCGACCGCGTGACTGTTCTGCACGCGGGTGTGCTGCGCTACTTTGCTACCACCATGCATCTCAAGAAGGCAGTGGGTGAGTAGATACAGTGAGCCCACGCGCTGGGCGACCGCGTGACTGTTCTGCACGCGGGTGTGCTGCGCTACTTTGCTACCACCATGCTCTCAAGAAGGCAGTGGGTGAGTACATACAGTGAGCCCACGCGCTGGGCGACCGCGTGACTGTTCTGCACGCGGGTGTGCTGCGCTACTTTGCTACCACCATGCATCTCAAGAAGGCAGTGGGTGAGTACATACAGTGAGCCCACGCGCTGGGCGACCGCGTGACTGTTCTGCACGCGGGTGTGCTGCGCTACTTTGCTACCACCATGCTCTCAAGAAGGCAGTGGGTGAGTAGATACAGTGAGCCCACGCGCTGGGCGACCGCGTGACTGTTCTGCACGCGGGTGTGCTGCGCTACTTTGCTACCACCATGCATCTCAAGAAGGCAGTGGGTGAGTAGATACAGTGAGCCCACGCGCTGGGCGACCGCGTGACTGTTCTGCACGCGGGTGTGCTGCGCTACTTTGCTACCACCATGCTCTCAAGAAGGCAGTGGGTGAGTACATACAGTGAGCCCACGCGCTGGGCGACCGCGTGACTGTTCTGCACGCGGGTGTGCTGCGCTACTTTGCTACCACCATGCATCTCAAGAAGGCAGTGGGTGAGTACATACAGTGAGCCCACGCGCTGGGCGACCGCGTGACTGTTCTGCACGCGGGTGTGCTGCGCTACTTTGCTACCACCATGCTCTCAAGAAGGCAGTGGGTGAGTACATACAGTGAGCCCACGCGCTGGGCGACCGCGTGACTGTTCTGCACGCGGGTGTGCTGCGCTACTTTGCTACCACCATGCATCTCAAGAAGGCAGTGGGTGAGTAGATACAGTGAGCCCACGCGCTGGGCGACCGCGTGACTGTTCTGCACGCGGGTGTGCTGCGCTACTTTGCTACCACCATGCTCTCAAGAAGGCAGTGGGTGAGTACATACAGTGAGCCCACGCGCTGGGCGACCGCGTGACTGTTCTGCACGCGGGTGTGCTGCGCTACTTTGCTACCACCATGCTCTCAAGAAGGCAGTGGGTGAGTACATACAGTGAGCCCACGCGCTGGGCGACCGCGTGACTGTTCTGCACGCGGGTGTGCTGCGCTACTTTGCTACCACCATGCTCTCAAGAAGGCAGTGGGTGAGTACATATAGTGAGCCCACGCGCTGGGCGACCGCGTGACTGTTCTGCACGCGGGTGTGCTGCGCTACTTTGCTACCACCATGCTCTCAAGAAGGCAGTGGGTGAGTACATACAGTGAGCCCACGCGCTGGGCGACCGCGTGACTGTTCTGCACGCGGGTGTGCTGCGCTACTTTGCTACCACCATGCATCTCAAGAAGGCAGTGGGTGAGTAGATACAGTGAGCCCACGCGCTGGGCGACCGCGTGACTGTTCTGCACGCGGGTGTGCTGCGCTACTTTGCTACCACCATGCTCTCAAGAAGGCAGTGGGTGAGTACATACAGTGAGCCCACGCGCTGGGCGACCGCGTGACTGTTCTGCACGCGGGTGTGCTGCGCTACTTTGCTACCACCATGCTCTCAAGAAGGCAGTGGGTGAGTACATACAGTGAGCCCACGCGCTGGGCGACCGCGTGACTGTTCTGCACGCGGGTGTGCTGCGCTACTTTGCTACCACCATGCTCTCAAGAAGGCAGTGGGTGAGTACATACAGTGAGCCCACGCGCTGGGCGACCGCGTGACTGTTCTGCACGCGGGTGTGCTGCGCTACTTTGCTACCACCATGCTCTCAAGAAGGCAGTGGGTGAGTACATACAGTGAGCCCACGCGCTGGGCGACCGCGTGACTGTTCTGCACGCGGGTGTGCTGCGCTACTTTGCTACCACCATGCATCTCAAGAAGGCAGTGGGTGAGTACATACAGTGAGCCCACGCGCTGGGCGACCGCGTGACTGTTCTGCACGCGGGTGTGCTGCGCTACTTTGCTACCACCATGCTCTCAAGAAGGCAGTGGGTGAGTACATACAGTGAGCCCACGCGCTGGGCGACCGCGTGACTGTTCTGCACGCGGGTGTGCTGCGCTACTTTGCTACCACCCTGCTCTCAAGAAGGCAGTGGGTGAGTACATACAGTGAGCCCACGCGCTGGGCGACCGCGTGACTGTTCTGCACGCGGGTGTGCTGCGCTACTTTGCTACCACCATGCATCTCAAGAAGGCAGTGGGTGAGTAGATACAGTGAGCCCACGCGCTGGGCGACCGCGTGACTGTTCTGCACGCGGGTGTGCTGCGCTACTTTGCTACCACCATGCTCTCAAGAAGGCAGTGGGTGAGTTGCCTATGACTGCAAGAGTGGTCCGTGTATGTTGATTAATGGCTAACTGCTCGCTAACCACCACTTCTTAAAGCAGTATTATTTTAATCTTACTTGAGTGTGGGAAAGAGATGGAGCTAGACGTTCTGTATAGCTCCATCTCATTCTCACACTGAAGTAACCTTAAAATAATACTGCTTTAAAAGGCGGTGGTTGACTCGCAGTCCGTGTATGGCTGCCCTTATGCGAACATGAATGTACTGATTTTATTTTTCGTGAATTTAGGTTTGGTTCCATAGTAAAAGTTGTTTGTTATCATGTGTTTAAGTATCGGTCACTAATTACCAGTCACCATATATAGACGGGTTTGCATAATTCTTTTTTTTTTTTGTTTGGAAGGGTATACTCTCGAGGTAGTCCCATTGCCACCAAGTCAGAATCTGATGAGGGGATCCCATAAAAATCGAGGGAAACCGTCAAACTTTATAGGCTATAGCGATTTGGGTATTTTTTTTATAATAACTCGTGCATTTGCTCTCGGAAAGCACCATTTGGTGAAGTGGAACTGATGATGAAGACCATAGATGGCCATCGGAACTACTCAATTATACCTATTTGACTGGCCTGTTGGTCTAGTGGTTAGTGGCCCTGACTGCTATGCCGGAGGTCGTGGGTTCGATTCCCACCCAGGACAAATGTTTGTGTGATGAGCATGATCATTTGTTCTGTGTCTGGGTGTAATTTATCTATATATGTATGTATTTAGAAATATATAAGTATGTTTATCAGTTGTCTAGTACTCATAACACAAGCTCTGCTTAGCTTGAGGCTAGACGGCGTTGTGTGATAGTTGTGGAATATTATTATATATTATTATTATTATTATTTCACGGGTTGCGATTCTATTACCTTACTATGGTTGCTAAGCAATTTATGCTCGTCACAATGCATATGGTGATGGTGACTTCACCATCAGCTCCAGTTCCCCTTGTTACTAGGAGAACTCCTCAACAATTAACGTCCCTGCATCGGGAAAAGCTATATTTTGTAAAAGGTGATGAGCAGTTGACATTAGAATATTGTAACTTAGATAAATTACAAACTGACCCACTAAAAAGTGAAAAAATAAAAACTTTTTACAAAAAAAGACCAACTTCCAAAAAAAAAACACTACAAAGTAAAAAATAACTTTATTTCAGAAGTCGGTGACAAAAACTAAAATACAGATCCAAAAACACCGACTCCCAAAATTAAAGTTATTTTTCACTTTGTAGTGTTTTTTTTTTTAGAAATCGGTTGTTTTTTTTTTTATTTAAAATACTAGCTTTTACCTGCGGCTTCGCCCGGCGAAGCGGCAGGTGCGCTGCGGGCGAAGCCGCATGGATGTCGGAAATTATCCCACGGAAACGTACTACTAGGATAAAAAGTAACCTATGTACTAACCTAACCCAGGCCATGGTCTACCCATGTGCCAAACATCCAAATCCGTTCAGCCCTTTTTAGCGTGAAAGCGTAACCACCAAGCAAACTCCCTTTCGCATTTATAATATTAGTTAGGTAGGATTGTTCCCACACCTCTCTTTGAGTTTTGTAAGATCAAGATGGCGAATAGATAATTTTTCTCGTTAAACTGACGCATCGTATTATATTGCAAAAATCCTCAACACAATTGACAAAACACCTTGGTTTTTTATCAAACCTGCGGTTAGGTGCCACTACAGGAGTCTTATTTCTTGGTTTTGTAGAGCGTTAAGAGGCCGTATACGAAATTTTACCGATTTCGCTGATTTACGTGATTTTACAGACGTTATTTTACAGTTAAAATAGTCCATTTTTATAAGTTTTAATGCACAACTTGAAAGATCATTTCCATTATGATTATAATCGGTTCATTAGATTCAAAGCAAATTAGCTGTGACAGACGGACTGACAGACACACACACACGAGTGATCTTAAAATGGTTTTTCTCTTCATTTCAGGATCCGGCTACCGCCTAGCATTAACCACGATAGGATCCCCGAAAGAGCAAGCAGTTACTCGAGTAGTGATGTCACAAGTGCCCGACGCGACGCTAAAGGAGCAGACGATCAACTCGATCTCGTACAGCCTGCCGGCGGCGCAATGCGGCAACTTCCCGGGGCTGTTCTCTGCGTTGGAGACCAAGAGATCTGAGCTGGGGATAGATTCTATAGGAGTTGGCGTGTCCACGCTTGAGGAGGTGTTCTTGAAGTAAGTTATCATCATGATTCAGCTTTTTTTTGTCTCAGTTTTAATGATGGTCTGCCAGTTTGAGAAGTTCTGAGTCGAGCTAGACGATTACTTCTGACAAATGCGTACGCTGACTGTACAGGTCCTCTTACATCTGTGTGGTTCTTTCTTCAAATGACCATTTCAGGCACTAATCAACATGGTACTCACATGATCTGACCAAGATTGTGTCTAGACTTTAAAAGAAACTGTGACCTCTGAGTTTGTTTCGGTCTTTCTTTTCAGAGTATCGTATCGTGAACAGCAATGTAGGGAACAGCTGTTTTTTTGTGTTTTCAGGTTTGGTGCCATAGTAAATGTTGTTCATAATGATGAGTACAATGACCCCTTAAGAGGTTATTTAAATTACACCTTGTATTACTTAAATAAAAATGAAATACTTTTCGTTGCTAAGTAAGCTCATCACTTGAGAACGACTAGCCCAATTTGGATTTTTTTTTTGCCCGAATTAAGTTTATATGGAAATAAAAATTGGAAAGTTTTCGGGAAATTTTCAAGTTCGGGATTGAACGTCCTTTTTTTCTATGAGATTTTTGTATGAATTATTGAAATTTATACAGGACAACGTCTGTCCAGTCAGCCAGTCTATACTAATATTATAAAGAGAGAGCAAATTTTGTGAGTTTGTGCATATGTGGAGTGTATCTTTGGAACACAGCTCCTATTTGAAAAATTATTTCACCAACGATACGTTATTCCACATGGACATAGGCATAATATATACATGAACTCACGCCTTCTTCCCATGAGGGTAAGCAGTAACTACAGAACGCCACCTGCTACGATCCTTACATACTCCTTTTGCCTCGTTTACTTTCATACATCTGGTCATACACGTACGCCGGTTGCGAGTACTATGAAATACTTACTTTTTGTTAGGTTAGGTAGGAATATGTATGTGATTCAAGTAAGGGTCAATTTTTTTTTTAAATAAATGCAGAAATATTTTTACATTTTTGATTATAATTTCTTTTTGAGGCATTTTTTAAACTGAGAAATTCAAATATTTGAAAAGCGACGCCATTGTTCAGAGCGAATGTGACGTCTGTGACAACAATAAAATAATGTCAATGTGTTTCGTAGGCGTGTTTGCGATTTTTTTGTTTGTTTGTTGTCATAGACTATGACGTCACACCCAGTGCACCAAAATGAAGGGCGTTTAATACATTAGGCGCGGCAGACGCACATGCGCGTTTTCCGACGTTCACCAGGTGCTTGACGGCGCGTATGCCCGTCCATACAATTTACATAACTTTCTTCGAGTGCGGCGCGCCGCACCTGTGCGTTCGTTGTGCATCTCTATTGTTTCGAAAACATCGTAAAATAAGGGTCGGTAAGGGTGTAGCATAAAGAAGCGTTTGCATAAAGAATTAAGCAGATAATGTGTTAAGGTGTCCGTTTCGATTGGCTATTATTAACTTCATTTAAGTACTTTCAATTACTGTTTTGGCGTTAAATATTTTTCATTACTATTATAATGGTGATGTAAACTATCGAATAAAAATGTTAAAAAAAAAACATGCATATTCCCTATTATTAGGCACGTGTCGTGAACGCAATACCGTCTTCAGATGTAAATTGCACCCGTTTCGCAGGGCCGGGCCGCTGGTTACTTATAGAAAAATTGTAGAGTATTTAACGTTGGCTAAATAACGTTGTCATTTTGTCCCAAGGTTATGCAGTGACGTCGACACAACTTTATCTGAAGATGAAGTGGACAATGCTAGAGAGCCGGGTGAGTACCTATTTTATTTATCATAGTCATCATCTGCCTAGCTTTTTCCCAACTATGTTGGGATCGGCTTCCAGTCTAACCGGATGCAGCTGAATACCAGTATTTTACATGGAGCCTGTCTGACCTCCACAACCCAACAGAATTAATTTATTTACGTTACACGTCCGTGTTTGGGTCACAGAATTTCATATGTGTACCAAATTTCAACTTATACGGTCCATTCAATTCGGAGCTAATTGGATGTGACAGACGGACAGACAGACACACGAGTTGTCTGTGACAACTTTATAGACTCTCAATAATTTACTCCTGAATTTTTCGTAATTGCACCTACAACTGTTTTTGGCAGGGGCCTTCTGGCTAAGTAATAGCCGCTCGGATCGATCGATTAGGTTAAGCTACGCTTGCCGCGGTTAGTCCGTGGATGGGTGGCCGACCATCTTTACATACCAAGACTCCGTTCCTCGGAAAGCACGTTGTTAAGCCATTGGTCCCGGCTGTCATTTTTGACAGTCGTTACGGGGCGTCAGAAGCCCGAAAGCCTGACAACCAGTCTTACCAAGGGTACCCAGTAAGTGTGGAGGTCAGATAGGCGGTTGCTCCATGTAAAATACTGGTATTTAGCTGCATCCGGTTAAACTGGAAGCCGACCCCAACATAGTTGGGAAAAGGCTAGGCAGAGCCTACAACGATTTGTATCTGCATCGTCTCTGTATCACCATTAAGTCCGCCTCTGTACATTTATGTCTTTGAAGAATTAAATAACTAAATAACACCCTTCTGTTTACGTCGGGGGTTTAGATTTAAGCTGATTATGTAATTAGTCAAAACATACCACGTGTGTGTCTCCTGCTTGTTCCAGAAGTGCCACCGGAGAAACTAACTGGCGGTCGCTTGTATATGCGACAGTTCTACATGCTGCTGAAGAGACAAGTCAAATACGCTATCCATAAGAAATGGGTCTTCCTTATTTTGGTAAGTTTGTAGTACACAACATTAAAATTATTTTTATTTCATCTTAAACTCAAGGGGCAAATTTATAAAACAATGGTTAGACCTGCTGTCTTGTATGGATCAGAAAAAAAGAATGAATGAAAGGCAATTGCATGCAGCCGAGATGAGAATGCTAAGAGGGCTGTGTGGTATTACGCGAATGGATAGAATAAGAAATGAGTATGTAAGAGGAAGTCTGAAAGTGACACCAGTGACTGAAAAGTTGTGTGGAAATCGGTTGTCATGGTATGGGCATGTGATGCGGAGGAATGAGGAAAATGTCGTCAGGAAAGTGTTGAGTATGAACGTGGAGGGCTATACGAGTAAGGGAAGACCAAAGAAACGATGGGTGGACTGTGTGAAAGATGATATGGCCAGAAAGGGAGTGACTACCGAGATGACGACTAATAGAGAAGTATGGAAGAAAAAGACATGTTGCGCCGACCCCAAATAAATTGGGACAAAGGCAGGAAAATGATGATTTCATTTAAAAGAGTCTCCGTGAAGTTTCTTGCCCGTCCTTAGGAAGCTACTACGCTTTGGAATCATTCTGACTGACCGACTCCCCGACTTCATAGGTGCCTGTATTTACAGGCACCTTTGAATTGTCAAGGAATATATTTTAATACAACGATGTTTTAAAAGCCCTTAGCACTAAATGTATTTAATTATTTGTGATGCAATGCGGCTCTTAGTAAAGTTTATTTATTTATTAGGAACACCTACAACTGCATATTTATTATTACATTTATTTATTTATATTTACATTTCATTTTATTTATTTTTAATTGAAGAATTATTCCCTAAAAAAAACTGCTGTTTCCTACAAAAGAGCAGTAGTACATAGTACATACACCTACACAGTCAAAATATATGAAACATTTTTTTTTTTTCATAACTAACGATAATGTTCAACGCATGGGGGTCCACTATCATTGTACTGAATCCATGGTAACAGGTTACTCGTCGATGTCCCAGCGGCCCTGTATAATACACAATTTACATTTAGTATTCTAGACCTTACATCTCAACTTTTGTCCCCAGCAAATCGTTCTACCAATAACAATGATAGTCTTTATGACTCATTCATTCAACGGCACGGAGGAGCTGCCATCGCAATCGCTGGATATGAACTTGGACGTGTACAGAGACCGGGTGGACAGGCGCGTCCTATACCATGTGAGCGGACCGCTCGTCCGGCCGCCGGCCATCGATACGGTCCGGAAACGGTACCCGAAGGTCGCATTTCAAGATGCTGATGATGTTGCCACTGGTTAGTATATAGGGTCAAATTAAATTAGTTAGCGAAACTCAGCAGACGTGATGGGCATATCTAAACATGATAAAACACAACAATTTTCATGTTAAGTTATCTTAGCTTAGGTATTGGCTGAAACTATAATATTATGTTACTTTACTTACCTTACGGCCTATTTTTATTGTAAACTATGTATATTTATATTAAGGTGCAATAAACTTATAAACTAAACTTAATTTTCATGGGACCATTTGGAAGTATAACAAAAAATAATTTTTCAAATCGGTTGGCAAGCGACGGAGTTATGCGCGAACAAACATTAAAAAAAAAAAATACAAACATCCGAATTGAGAACCTCCTCCTTTTTTAGAAGTCGGTTAAAAATGGTTTTGATCATCTTTTTTTTTTGAGGTCAACGACCAAAAGTAGTGTAGTTACTTAAAATATCAGTTTAAACATCAGTTTTTAGGGTTCCGCACTTCAAATAGAAAAATGGAACTCTTATAGGATCACTCGTGTGTTTGTCTGTCCGTCTGTCACCGCCGATTTGCTCCGAAGCTTATTGACCGATTAAGTTGAAATTTGGTACACATAAATTTCTGTGTTCCACGGACGTGTAACGTAACGAAATGAATTTTGAATATGGGGTCACTTTTGGGGGCCAAATAAGAAAATTAAAGAAAAAAGATTCCAACTGTACCGTGTGACATATCAAATGAAAAGGTTTACTGTGACGGTCTCAAACATATTATTTTTTATAGTTTTAAATTATAATAAAATAGAAGAAAGCCAACCATTAAAAAAGAAAAAAATCAGCTGTCCCATACATTTATGTTTGCGTAATTCGTCAAAATGTAGCGAGCAGCAGATTTTTTTTTTGCAATTTCAGTTTTGGTCCCATAGTAAAAGTTGTATTTTATCATGAGTACCTACCGTAAACTGGTGTTACTTTGATACTACGGGGTTACTTTGATAACAACTTTGACATATTAGAACTTATTTTTATAACATATAAATAATCTACAACGCCAAAAAGAAACTATCAGTAGTTGGCACTGATAGTTTCTTTTTAATATCATATGTTAAAAAACGTTAACAAAGTAACCCCGTGGTATCAAAGTAACCCCAGTTTACCGTACCATCATGTGTTTACGTATCGGTCAACAATTACCAGTCACCCTATATACTACCAGCGGTCGTTGACCCCAAAAAAAAGGAAAATCAAATCTTTTATTTTGTGTAGATATCGATACCATCACATCTGCGGAGTTTCGCTAGCTAATTTAATTTGACCTTCTAGAATTTGTCTTTATTATTTTATATTCATAACGTACCCAAGTAGGGAGCGGTAGACACAATTTGTCGAAGAAGGTTACTGACCCATCCAACACCCCGTGCGAGTGCACACTCAACTCGAGCGTCCGGCGGGGCGGAGCGTGCGACGTTCGTGTTAAACACATGCAAACACTTGCGAGTATCCTGAGTGACAGCCTAGCGGCGCTCGGTGAACTTGCACGCAACGCTGAACGCCCCGCTGGACGCTTTTTCACTCGGTTCGTACACTAACCGCTGTAGCTACAGGAAAACGGTCTTAGTTAGGAGACTCCTTTTATTTTTGATCTGCATTTGCAGAAAAATTGTACAGTCAGCATAAAGATGGGCATTTTTCACAAAACATTTTTTGCTGCCATTCGATTCTGTTTCTTATACTCAGTCTTAAGAACCGAAGTAAGATCGACCTACAAATGGGTCGAAGGTCGATCTTACTTCGGATCCTATACTATTACAAGAATCAAAAAACTATCGGCTCAGCCGAAGTTTCAAATGAAAACTCGTTTATTCAAACTAGGCTGAGAATCGGCCCCAAAACGGCGCCCTTCACCACTTCCTAGTGCTTTAGCTGGGAAGATGAAGTGGCGCAACAAACTCTTTAACAGCACAGCTGTGAGTGAAAGCAGTGCAGTATCGTTTCGGTATACAGGATATACTAATCCGCACTGGTGCCTCACTGATAAATCAGGAATGGGTCTAAGTTACACCTAGGTGTTTAGAATCGCCCTTTATTTACTTTTTTAACGTTTCTTCGATGTTTTTATCTGTACGTTTTCTTTACAGCGGTACTCCAAATTGGCGAGAAGGACATTTTGGAGTACAATAAGTACTTGGTAGGAGTGGAAATCAACGAAACTGAAGCCAAGGTAAGCAGTAAGAATAGGGAATAAGCATTTGATTCAAATAAGGGTCAATTTTTGTTTTATAAACTGTATTACTTCAGAATAGGGAATACAACGCAAAATTGTGACAGCAGATGGCGCCACATTGACGTGCGGTAAAGAAAGCAAACAGTCAAAGGCGCGTGGAAAAGTTTTTCGACGTTTTTCAATATTATTTCAGCTTTATTTCATCCTTGTTACTAGAATTGGACCTAGTTATGCAGAAAGCAGCTATATGGCACTTTTTCCAAAAATGAGTTATAAACACAGTCATACTAATTTCGACACACGATTTTTGCAAAAACAGCCATGTCGATATCTCTATTTATCACGGAGATATGAGCCGTCAAATGCAGCCTTGTCCATACATCCATAATGCATAATGCAAAATTTCTAGCCAAGAATCGAACCCATTGATTTTGAAAAAATAAAACACACTGTATTATTACACCATTAGATAGTGTCGTTAATAAGGATCGAATTCGGGAAGTAATGACATACGGCAAACTAAAGAAAACAGCTCATTTTTAACAAAATACTTTTTATTTTTCTTATATTACCTACCTATTAAACCTTGATATTGATTTTTCAAAAATCCAATGATGCAGTTTTAGATTCATCAAAATCGAGCAACGAGACTCCTTTGAGTACTTTTCGCTATTTCTCATAATTTCTGATTTGGCCATCCACGCCCACTTGGAAAGTTCAACCCAATGCTGTAACCCACATATGGGTCATGACGATTCTTTAATTATTGTGTCTGCTTCGCGGTCATTGAGCCTGTTAAAAGAAATATGACATTTATATCACTGACCCCGTCAGTAGGTAACGGAAAAAAGCATTTTCCGTTTTAAAGATTACAATAAATCTTAACAATATAAAACTACTGTTTGTAATAATAATAACGTATAGTTTTGTGGAGCACAAGTTAACGTGCTTATTTTCTGTATTTTCATTCTAAAATAAAAGTAATAACCAAACAAACGATGAGGGCGCCACTGCGCGCTCGGTGCCGTCTTAAGACGGAGACTATTGGTACTAAATTTGTCATAGGTATTCATACGAATCACGCCCACAAAGTCATCATCTGCCTAGCCTTTTCCTAACTATGTTGGGATTGGCTTCCAGTCTAACCGGATGCAGCTCAGGCTGGATACCAGTATTTTATATAGAGCGACTGCCTATCTGACCTCCACAACCCAGTAGCTGGGTAATACGATACCCCTTGGTAAAACTGATTGTCATACTTTCGGGCTTCTGACGAGTCGTAACGACTGACAAGATCCACGATTGGCAGCCGGGACCAACGGCTTAACGTACTTTCCGAGGCACGGAGGGGTCTTAGTATGTACAGTACCACGCCCAAAAATTATTAAAAAATGAATCTTAAAAATTCATTTTTTTTTTGTAGCTCCGTGACGTGGATGAACAATACGCGTCTGCCAACCCCTTCTGAGAAAACTAGCATAATATAATGGTTTCTTAAACCAATACTAACGTCCCAATTTGTTCAGATCCTATACACTACGTTATACCGGCACGCGGCGCCGGTGGCCCTCAACCTGCTGTCCAACATGCTGGCGACGCAGTACATGCCGTGGGCCGACGGACGCACCATCACCACTATGAACAACCCCATCAGCCGCGAACTGCGCCTCGAAGAACCCACCATGACTCAGCCGAAGGAAATAATCACGGCCCTCATGTGGGGCATCTTTATTATATTCAGTAAGTTATAATAAATCATTTATTTGCCAGAAAATACAATCCGATTGTTTTGTAATTACATAAACAACTTAAGGTGGATCCGAAGTGGTAGCCCGCGAAATTCAAATTTTCTAACACTAGTGTTAGAACAGTTAAGTTAGAACAGAACACTCACACAATACAAAAAAGAAACCTACACACACACATCACTTCCGCACTAACGTCATCTTATTTTTTGAATACAAGTGACATTTCACAAAATAATTGCACTAAATGTTTACCAAGAGCGACCCCCTCTTTTTTTTTTTAGGTGGGAAAGCATCAAATAACTTTTACTCACTAAAACCCACCAGTGTTCCTTCAGTTGCCTGTGCCAGGGCCACGGTAACTCTTTCAAAGAACCCGCGACCCTGGCAGGCATCGGCCCTAGCGGACGCCATCAGTTAGTGCTGACATATCTTTGAGGCGCGCGTGGAACACAACGCGCCGTCGGCGTCGACCCGGGTCTGGTTCTTACCGGACGGCGAGCAACCCATTGCTCGCTGTCCGCAAGCCCTACGGTGGGCCACAGCGCCCCCTGGCAACGTCATTCGAGCGTCAAAAGGTCCTCGTAGCAGTGTACGTTCTACTTAATCCCCGAATTTGCAAAACTTGCCAGCTTCGATCAAGAATACTAGATACAGTATTACGAACAAAAACTCATTGTACAGACGCCAGCACATCAAGCTATCCCAATCAACCTTGAATTACCTAATTCTTTAGCGATAAAGTTGAAAATCTATTGATGAAATTTGACAGATTGATGTGCTGGCGTCTGTACATGTATATTTTCAACATTAATAATGTAATCAATATTTTGACTTTAAACGTGTCCGTGGAGTTTCTGGCCCATTCTCTCCGTAAGTATGTACCTACTACTTTTTGACCCCATGACAGATCAAAAGTGGCTGTTATTGGTTTATTTGAAATAAACTAAATATAAATGCTAGTTTCAATTGCTCAACTGGCCGCGATTGTAAGTACTGTACACACAGCACACATACACACACACACACAGCACACACACACATAGCACACACACACACAGCACACACACACACACACCACACACACACACCACACACACCACACACACACACACACCACACACACACACACACACACACCACACACACACACACAGCAAATCAGCGACGGTTTTTTTATACAAGAAATCCCCGAAATTTCATCACACGTTTTTTTCTTTGTCCGTAGTAATCCTATCAACCAACGCCAACAACGTCTCGCTCCCGTGCAAGGAGCGGCAGACAAACTCGCGGCACATCCACGTGATGTCCGGCTGCCCGCCCGAGCTGCATTGGCTAGCCACGCTCAGCTTCCACGCCGCACTGTGTGCGCTGACGCTCGTGCTGCCCACCGTGCTGGCGGTGCTCGTGTTTGAAGAAGATGAGACCACTAACCAACCGGATATGTTAGGTGAGAGAAAGAAAGCAAAATAGGTTTATTTGTCACAGAAGCACTAAGACATTACAAAGACTAAATAGTTAACTCGAATAATAAAATATAAAACAAAACTGATCTACACGCTGCTTTTTTATTGGCTAGGGAGCTGCTACGATAGTGTACTCATCATTATGAACAACTTTTACTATGGGACCAACCTAAAATCGTGAAAGAAAAAATCAGCTGTTCTCTACATTTATCAAAATCAAAAGTCATTTATTCAAACTAGGCTGAGAACGAATGTCAAGATTACATAAGTCAGTCCTCAAAAACGCCCGCCCTTCACCACTTCCTAGTGCTTTAGCTGGGGAGAAGAAGTGGCGCAACAAACTCCCCAGCAGCACAGCTGTCTGTTCAGTTAAAAAAATTGATTGTATACAGCACTGCGCAAAATAATTTAAGTATTACGAAACAAAACATGAAATTAAATTAAATTCATTGCCAATTCGTTGCATTCACGCCAATATACCAAATAAAGAAAAAATAACGAAACTATACTCAAGCAGAAATAGAAATACAAAACTAAAAACGTTAACAGAACAGCACGACCCCCGACGTCACCGCAAGCAGTGACATCTAAGGGAGCATGACGAACTTGCTGCCGGTTGCTCAGGCAAGAATAATATGATCAATTGTTGAGGTCGCTAGCTAACCACATATTGTAATACTACTCATAAAAGACATTGTAATGAGTAGATTATGTCAATGATAAATAAAAATAAAATAAATTGACTTACATGCAAATAAATAATTATATGAACTCATATAACTCTCATTAACTCATATAACTCATTATATGAACTCATACAACCTGTCAGAAAGTAAGTTAATTCTGGAGAAAGAACATAAACATTGTCTTGAGTTAATCACAGCGACCAAGTATTCTTATCGTTTAAGTAGTTGTTGATGGAATAGTATGCCTTTGAACAAAGGTAAGATTTTACTTTAGCTTTAAACGCATTGAAGGGCAAATCTAGCAAAGAAGAGGGTAACTTGTTATAAAAGGATATACCAAGCCCAACAAATGAATTATGAACCTTATGAAGCCGGTGAAACGGAGCACGTAATTTGTCCTTATTTCTGCTGTTAACATTGTGAATATCACTGTTTTTAGTGTATAAATGTGTGTTTTAGATGTTGTAATAAGATGTTGGCAAAAATGAATTGTGAGGCCACCGTGAGAATACTAATATGTTTAAAAAAATCTCTCAGTGAAACAGCTCGTTTTTGAAGAACAAATATTTATATTTTGAATGTCAGCGGCTTTGCCCTAGAGCAGAATACCGTAGGCCATAACGCTATGAAAATAACTAAAATAAACTAACCGTGCTGTATCAACGTCAGTGTATTGTCTTACTTTCCTGACGGCGCGGCGTAGGCGGCTGAACTGAGCCTTCCCGCTAGACTTGAAATATGTGGGCTCCACTGAAGTTTGGCATCCACTGTTATGCGCAGAAAAGCTGCCGAGTCTACAGTTTTAAGCACCTCTTTATATAAGACGATTTTCGGGCCTAGATTTCTAACATTCGCATAACTTATTTATTTATTGAAATAACCAACGGCGATACATATTATAATATGTTACAGAATAATGTATTACAATATTGTATGGCTAATAATAGGTTGCCCTGTTTAACTAGAGTAAGTATAAAACATGCTAACGGACTACTAAGAAATATTTAAGTTCAATACTTAATGTAACGTACAGACGCCAGCATGTCAAGCTACCCGAAACTGTAAAATTTTCTCAATCAACCTTGAACCTAATGCTTTGGCGATAAAGTTGAAAATCTATTAAAGAAATTTGACAGATTGTAGTAGCTTGATGTGCTGGCGTCTGTAAATGATAAATGATTTTATTTCTGTAAGTAGGTTTGTACAAACACTTTTACAAGTCAGTCATGTTTTTTTTTTTACCTAGATGAGGTCGGCGTTTCCTATCTGACTACTACTCTGTACATTGTCTAAAGTCGAGTATAAAATGTTGTGACTATTTACTTATTTAGTTGATTATAGGGCCTAAGTGTTTGTTATCTGCCTTTGGTTTATTGTTTTTATTATTTGCGCTTTAAATGTAGGTTTAGTACAGTTAAATATATCCGTTTGAGAGAAATCTGTGTTATAAATTCGAGCAATACGGGGTCTGTACACAATTTTTGGCACGGCGCATGCAGCATTGTCGTGTGACGAGTGCGCTGTAGAGGAACTCGTCAAAATTTAAAGAACAGCTGATTTATTTGCGCGATTTCATGTTTGGTCACATAGTAAAGGTTGTTCATAATGATGAGTACAACACTATCGTGGCAGCTACCCTGGCCAATAAAAAAGCAGCGCATATAATCACGAGCACAAAACGGGAATAGAGCGCACGTTAGAGCGTATTCACCCTTCACTAGAAAGTCGCCCAATACTGGGCACAGGAAACCTGCAAGCGTCGGCACATCGACCAGTCAGACTGACTGGTCTCTATCTCCTTCACACACTGAGTGTGGGAAAGAGATGGAGCTGTACATTCTGTATACCTCCGTCTCTTTCTCACCAATGATAATGAATGAGAGTGGGGGCTTATACCTATAATTATTACAAAATACCGACAGACGTTGTCCTGGCCAAATTTCAATAAAAATCAATCTACCTAGGGAAAGGGCTGGAAGACTGGAAGTTCCAGTCTAACCGGATGTAGCTGAATACCTGTATTTTAAATGGAGGGACTGTCTATCTGACCTCCACAACCCACTTACTGGGTAATACGAACCCCTTGGTAACACGATACCCCTTGGTAATACTGGTTGTCATACTTTCGGGCTTCTGACGACCCGTAACGACTGTCAAAGATCCACGAATGACGGCCGGGACCAACGGCTTAACGTGCTTTCCGCTCCATTTGACTCCATTGAAAATAGGATCATATTACCATAGCCTAAAGTATCAATTTGTCAGTTTTGTACTTTAGGCTATAGGCTATAGTAATACGGTCCTATTTTCAATGGAGCCACTAAAGCCTGCGAGGATTTTTCCGCTTGGTTTAAAGTTTAGCTTGGACGAGAGAGTCGCAGAGTTAGTGATCGTTTAGACTCTAAGCGAACACTAACTCTGCGACTCTCTTCCTACTCGGCTCGGCGATCCGCCATCTTTCTCACCGCGTTGAGGTCGTGTATCTATAGCGTATTTTCTATTCAAAATAGTTTCGATGTTTCATATCTTTCAGACGTCCTGTGGTGGCTCATTTTTAGGGTTCCGTACCCTAAGGCCAAACGGAACCCTATTACTAAGCTTCCGCTGACCTTCCGTCCGTCTGTCTGTCTGTCTGTCAACGGGCTGTATCTCATGAACCGTAATGGGAAGACAGTTGAAATTTTCGCAGATTGTATATTTCTATTGCCGCTCCATCAACAAATAATAAAAATAAATGAAACGTGTTTTTTTTTAAACTGAAGTTTTTTTTTTATATATATATGTAGTGTTAAATATTGTACAATGGTACGGAACCAGTCATGTGCGAGTCCGACTCGCATTTGCTCGGATTTTTTTTTTGTGAATGTTATTGAATGTTTCTATCTGCAGCCACGTTCGCACTGATCCTGATGGTGGGCAGCCTGTCGTTCTTCGCGCTCAGTTACCTCATCAGCTTCAACTTCGGAGAGAGAGGCACCAGCACGATCCTCGTTGCCTGCATCTTCATATTTGGTCAGTCATTTTTGGGAACGTTCTATCTACTTATATAGGCCAGCTACTTTGACAGGCCAGCTGGCGTGGTTGGTTAAGATACCGCCTATCATGTCGCAGGTCGTGGGTTCGATTCCCATCCAGGACAAACATTTGTGTGCATGAACATGTCTGTTTGTCCTGAGTCTGGGTGTAATTATCTATATAAGTATGTATTTACAAAAAAAAAGTAGTATATGTAGTATATCAGTTATCTGGTTTCCATAGTACAAGCTCTGCTTAGTTTGGGATCAGATGACCGTGTGTGAACAATGTCCTAGGATATTATTATTATACATATTATAAACTAGCTGTTGCCCGCGACTTCGTCTGCGATCCAGGATGAATATAGGATGAATATAGGATAATAATAGCCTATATGTCCTTCTCCAGGTCAAGTGCCACATTTCATCCAAATCCGTTCAGCCGTTTAAGCGTGAAAGCGTAATCAACAAACAAGCAAACACTCTTTCGCATTTATAATATTAGTTAGGATAGTTAGGAGGATGAAAAAGCGGTCTATCGACACTCCAGATTCACAAAATGTATTAGGTACAGACGCCAGCACACTACTACTACAATCTGTCAAATTTCTTTAATAGATTTTCAACTTTATCGCTAAAGCATTAGGTTCAAAGTTGATTGGGAAAATCTGACAGTTTCGGGTAGCTTGACCTGCTGGCGTCTGTACATAAATAAATAATAAAATCTTAACACACTACTAAAGTTTCAATATAATAATATAATTCAATCATGATTCGATAGACTCGTGGCGCCATCTGTTATCATAAGAACGTTATTGTTGTTTTCCTCGGGGACAGTACTTTTTTTCGGGATGAAAGGTACCCTATGTCCGTGACAACGTATATGCAAAATTTCAAGATGACCGGTTCAGTGGTTTAGGCGTGAAAAGAGATGAAAGTTTGTATAAAAAACCGATATTAACTAAATGAAAATAATATACAAAAATTTGTATCTGGATTTCTGCTAAAAATATGAAACACGCGTTCCAGAACTTTTGCAAATTTTACATCTAGAGGGTAAAATGGAAGTTTTTTTACGGGAAACTTCTTTTACTCGGAAGAACTCGTTGGCTAGTACACATAATATTGTTGGAGTCGTGCGTGTGGCCATTCATGTATTTATTTTATTTTATTCTGTTGGGGAAACTTACAGATAATTTATTACAGTGTGTAGCGTCGTGTTGCATCCGCGCCGCCGCGACAAAATAAAGTCTCGCGGAACCCGCCATTAAAAGGATGTACTTGCCTCGCTGTCCGTCGCTGAGGCTCGCTAGTCGCTCGCGTGGCCAGTCGGCCGCCCGCTACGCTCGAGACAGTCCGCGCACGCTGCGATCGTGCGCCGGGCAATAAATATACTTCACATGTTTGTTGAGCTGATTGTGTGTGTGATTCTACAAATATATATTCCTTCACCGAGCCTGTGCGTGTGTTCACTAATTTCGCCAAGAACATCCCTTATAAATTGCGCCCAACTCGTGGCACGTGCTCCGTACGGCAGTACCTACGAAATGGAAAAATAACAGACGCGAGTGCGAACGAAATCCACGCAAACAGTGTTCTACCCAGTCACGGATCAAGTAATCTGCTATTTTACTGGACTATATTGCCGTTTTTACCGTTTGCGTTCATCACCGAGTGTTACCGTCGAGAAAATGCCGCCGAAAACGAGGAATTCCACGCGGTAGCTGACCCCGCGAATGTGAACACCACGGTAACGGCTACACCAATCCTGACAGCGACATGTGGTAACATGATTTCCATATCCGAAGAACAGCTTTCACGATTGTTATCCAACGTTATGAGAAGCGTCGCCACGTCGACACCAGTGTCAACGAGTAGCAACCCTACAGGACCGACTCAAACTACCGCTGCACACACTGGACCGGCCGTGCATGGCATGCACAACAACTTTACCCGGTGCACGGCCCGCTTTGACGGAGCCGCCCGCAGTACCGAAGCCCTAGAAGCATTTGTCGAGAGCGTGCTCATATATAAAGAGTGCGCAAGTGTATCCGACGAACACGCCCTTCGAGGTATACCTATGCTGCTGACCGGGGACGCTGCAGTGTGGTGGCAAGGCGTGAAATCTACTGTGAAGACCTGGGACGACGCGATACGCCGCCTCCGATTCATGTACGGCGCCCCGCGCCCCGCCCACCGGGTGCTTCGAGAAATATTTGCGCGCGAACAAAGTGAAAACGATAGTGTCGACTCCTTTATATCGCGAGTGCGGGCAGAAATGTCACGTTTACCATATAAGCTACCAGATGTTATGCAAGTAGACGTAGTTTACGGCCTTTTACATCGTAAGTTTCGTAAAAGAGTGTCACGCGATAGTATAAGTAGTGTCGACTGTCTACTCGAGCGAGCAAGGTATGTTGAGGAGACGCTAGGCGAGGTAAGTCATACTAAACGATTAATTCCGTCTCATAACGCGAGTAGCTCGACTAATAACAGTAATAATAACACTGCAAGTTCCGCGAAATTTCGAAATGTAAACATTAACCCTCCGATGACGACGGTTGATCAAAGTAACCCTTCGCGCGCTGTGTCCGACTCTAGTTCGAATATTTGTAACGATACGAATTCCAATACGAAACGTGTTCGACCGCGCTGCGCTTTCTGTAAACGGTTTGGTCATTCGATAGATGAATGTAAAATAAAAATTAAATCGGGTGACCAAGATAATAATGTACCGCTGTCTTGTTACGGCTGCGGTCGACAAGGAGTAATACGCTCCAAGTGTCCGACGTGTAAAGGCACGCCCTCTGCCGATAAGGTGAGTTTCCAAAGCGCTGTCACCCATGACTCTGACCTGTCACACCCTACGGTTAAGATAGAAGTTGCGTCTTTAGTAGGTGTTGCAGTGCTGGATACGGGTGCTACTGAGAGTCTCGCTAGTCCCGGACTTTATAAAATATTATTAGACAGTGGGGCCACTTTCACGAAAACACGTCGCAACCTCGGCCTCGCCGATGGAACGCAGCAGGTACGTGAATTATTATCATGTGACACGAACGTCACCATCCAGGGACGCGTTATCCCCACCACTTTCCTAGTGATACCGGAAGCAGAAAATAGGACGCTTCTAGGACAGGACTTTATCGCTAGAGCAGGTATATTAGTGGACCTCCAACATAACAGTTGGCATTTTAGTATTTCCCCTGAGCAGAAGTTTATTTTTGTGCAGTCTTTTAGTCTTACATCCACCAGCGATGCAGAGCTGATGCAGGTTGATACCACCGGCTTGGCGCTGAGAGAGGATGAAGGGACGAAGCTGTCACCTGATCAAAGGACGCAACTCAACCAGCTCATAACCAAGAGAGTTGAGTGCTTCGCCACCCAAGGACCTCCTACAACTTACGCCACTCATCACATACGGGTCGCTGAGAAGCAGGAACCGACCGCCTCACCACCCTATAGGATGTCGCAAGGTAAGAGAGATTTGTTGGACGGTGAGCTTGAGAAGCTGTTGCGCGCAGATGTAATAGAGGAGTGCGAGTCACCGTGGGCTGCCAACGTCGTCTTAGTTGCAAAGAAGGATGGCGGTGTCCGCCTATGTGTGGACTACCGTAAGCTCAACGCCGTGACTGAGCCGGATAGATACCCGCTCCCGCGCATGGAAGACGTGCTTCATGCAGCAAAGACGACCAGCTACATGACGACTCTAGATCTCCACTCCGGTTACTTTCAGGTTTGTGTCGCAGAAGAGGACCGCGACAAAACCGCGTTTGTTACACCCTCCGGCACGTATAGGTTTAAGAGAATGCCGATGGGCCTTCGCAACTCTGGCGCCACGTTTCAGAGATTAATAGATCGTTTCAAGTCTAACTTGAGTGTGCCTATTCGAGGACGCAAGATAAGTGACTGTCCCGATATCCCACCAGACCCCCAAGGAAGTAGGCCTGTGACTATTCTTGGATATCTGGACGATCTAATAATCTTGTCACCGAGTTTCGAAGATCATATTGAAGATCTCGAAGCGGTTTTCGACAGATTCGAGAAGTTCGACCTTCGAGTCAATCGAAAGAAAAGTTGTTTCGCCCGTGACTCTGTGAAATTCCTTGGTCACGTAATTGTACCTGGAGGCCTACAAGTAGACCCAGAGAAAACGTCAGCCATTGCCGACATGCCTGCCCCGAAGAACGAGAGACAGCTCAAAGGTTTCCTGGCCACGTCCAGCTGGTTTCGACGGTTTGTACCGAATTATGCTACAACCGCCAAGCCTTTGACTGACCTGCTCAAGAAGAATAGCATTTGGAGATGGCATGATGAGCAGCAGGCCGCTTTCGAGCACATCAAGGAGCTTCTGGTTACCGCTCCTATTCTCCGCCAGGCTGACGAGTCTAAGCCTTTCTCCCTCCGGACAGATAGCAGTGGCTACTGTCTCGGCGCAGTTTTGATGCAGGGGGAGGGCCCCGACGAAAGGCCCATAGAGTACGCTAGTCGCCTACTCTCGCCAGCCGAGCGCAACTACACCACTACCGAGCGCGAAGCCCTTGCCGTCGTTTGGGCGGTCACGAAATTCAGAGGTTACGTGGAAGGCTCGGAGGTAGTGGTTAAGTCCGACCATCAGCCGCTGCGTTGGCTGATGAGCCTCAAGTCTCCCAGTGGTCGTCTTGCCAGATGGGCAATGACCCTGCAGGCCTATAACCTGCAGATACAGTACACTCCTGGAAAGGTGAATGTGATTGCAGATGCGCTAAGCCGCCCAGCTTGTTGCGAGGAAAACCCAGCTGGTTGCGAGGTATGCTTAGTGACCATTGATATGCCACATAGGACACCTGAGGATGTGCGTTCAAACCAACTCAAGGACCCAGAGCTGAAGTGTATCGTTGAGGACCTAGAGACTACCGATGATCCCTTCAGGGGAAAGGGGTGGTCAGAGAGGGGATATCTGATGTCTGATAGCGTATTATATAGGTGCGCACCCGAATCGGAAGACGCAGAGTCCGCCTGCCTTGTGGTCCCCATACACGAGAGAGAAGCCATCCTCGTAGAGTTCCACGACGCTCCCACGGCAGGCCATTTCGGTGCTGAACGTACCCTGCAACGTATCAGAAAGCGATACTTTTGGCCAGGTATGAAGTTTGTCACAGACTATATTAGGCGCTGTATAGCTTGCCAGCGATACAAGATAGATAACAGGAAGCCTGCAGGACTACTCCAGACTCCTGCACCCACCCGGCGATTCGAAGTGGTATCGGTCGACTTGTTTGGGCCCCTACCAAAGACTTCAAAGGGTAACCGTTGGATTTTAATCCTAGAAGACACGTGCTCCCATTGGGTTGAGCTATTTGCGCTGGAGAAGGCCACCAGTGTAGAATGCGCTGAGATTTTAATATCCGAGGTCTTCCTGAGATATGGAGTCCCGCGCAGGATGATCAGCGACAACGGAGTTCAGTTCGTTGCTGAGGTGATGCAGCAGGCCTGCCATGTGATGGGTATCAAACAGTCTTTGACGCCGTTGTATCTCCCGGAAGCGAACCCAGTTGAGCGGAAAAACCGTGACCTTAAACCACAGTTAGCAATACTGGTAGGAAAGGATCACGCATCGTGGGATATTCACCTCGCGGCCATAAGGTTCGCGATGAACTCCGCTGTTACAGCGAGCACTGGATTTTCACCAGCCTTCCTTACCTTCGGGAGAGAGCTGCGCGCGCCATCTGACGTCGTGGCAGACATGAAGACCATTGTGGACAGCGATAATTTCGTCCACAATATCACTCCTTACCTTCGTAAGTTGTCGACGGTGCTGCTTGATGCCCGCGATGTCCACGAACGTAACCAGTCTCTGCAGAAGAAGTACGCAGACGAAGGCAGACGCACCCCTCCAGAATATAAGGTAGGTGATCTCATTCTGTTAAAAACGCAAGGGTTGAACGATGTCGGCCCCGGACAGTCAGCGAAATTTATACCTCGGAGGGATGGCCCCTATCGCATCCGTGTAGTAGTAAGCCCTACTACTTACCTAGTGGAGGGAGTTACTAGAGGTGAGCATGTAGGACGTTACCACGTCTCTGATTTGACTCCTTTCATCGGTAATGTCGAGGCTCCGGTTAGAGAGAAACGCAAGCGCGGTCGACCACGTAGGTTTGATTGCTAGCCCGAACGCGAGGGCGCTATGTTCGAACTAGAGGGGGAGTGTGTAGCGTCGTGTTGCATCCGCGCCGCCGCGACAAAATAAAGTCTCGCGGAACCCGCCATTAAAAGGATGTACTTGCCTCGCTGTCCGTCGCTGAGGCTCGCTAGTCGCTCGCGTGGCCAGTCGGCCGCCCGCTACGCTCGAGACAGTCCGCGCACGCTGCGATCGTGCGCCGGGCAATAAATATACTTCACATGTTTGTTGAGCTGATTGTGTGTGTGATTCTACAAATATATATTCCTTCACCGAGCCTGTGCGTGTGTTCACTAATTTCGCCAAGAACATCCCTTATAAGTGTTTTTATAAATATGAAATGAAGGCCAAGAAGTTTCCGCTGTTAACACTGAAATAAAAACGAAAAAGGTCGATACAATATACCTATACACGATCGATTCATACAAACCAATAATTGTTTTGACTTCATGGCCTTAGTACACCTCCGCTGCGAAACCATAGCAGCGAAGCCGCAGTATTTCAATTCAAGTGACTCGAATGATGTTTGTGCTAAGGCCCTAAAGTTAATTTTCGTTAAGAAGCTTTTCACCAACAAATGCTTAAGCCAAGTAGCGCTGGTGTTGATTATATCCAAATCATGTTCACTGACCTGCCTGTAACCTTTATGTCTGCAGCTGTCTTCACGACCTTCACTAAGGCAGCTCGAGAATTTGCCCAGGAAGAGGTCTCCGGCCTGGTGTACAACCTCCTAGTGGTCTGCGGGTACATCGCACCTCCTCACACAATGGTCGAAGCGGCACTCCAGTGCCTCAACGTGGCTCGTATCAACGCGCTGTGCAAGTTCGCCAGGCCACACTGTCCGTCGATCTTCATTAGCCAACAGGGCTTCGATGCGAACAAGTGTTGCGGTGAGCTTGCTTTTTAATGAAGATTAATGAGAGAGAGAGAGAGAAGTCTTGGGTTCGACTCTCGGGACAGGCAAAGTGTTCTTTTCCATCCGGAATTTCTCAATAGAAATAAATCAAAAATGAATTAAAAGAAAGTCCAAAAAAAAAAGTTGTCTATTCAAATTCGGATTAACACTATTTGAACGTCAAAAGTTACAAATGACATCCTCTAAAACGCCCACCCTTAAGGTTTTTTTCTGATGCTTGTTTTTGGGGTTCCGTAGCCAAATGGTAACCTTATAATTTCGTCATGGCCGTCTGTCCATCTATCCAAATGTTACAGCAGAATAGACTATTTTCACTATATTGATGAAAATTGTGTTCTGTACACCGCTAAACAATAATTTACTGAAATCACGAAAAAAATAATTAAGCGTGGCACCCCACACATGGTACCGAGAAATGACAAAAAAAAAACCCGCCAAGTTCGCATGGTACCGAGAGATGAAAAAAAAAACCGCCAAGTGCTGAGAGTGGGACCACGCACAATGAAGGGTTTCGAAGTTGGGATGAATTTATCCCAAGAACAAACAACATTGTATTTTGAAAGCATGTTCTCCCATAGATCGATAATAAAACATCACGGGCAATTCTGCAACTGCAAATGTTAGTTTGAAATCGCAAAAAAAAAAAAAAATATGTGATAATGGTGATAAAACTACAAATTAACGATTTTCGGACTTTTTCTTTTACTTGTGCTGTGAGACCTTGCTTCTTGCCAAATTCCATGCTCCTAGAGTATCAAATTATGTCGCTCAAATGTCATATCTTTTTTTACCATTGACTTGGAAGCTTGATTTTTGTAGAGCTCCAAGAGACCGCAGACCTACGTATTTGAAATTAATTTCAACTTGATACCTCCACGCGTTCCTGAGAAAAAGGGTCTTGATAGACTGACAGACAGACGCACAGCGAAGTGGTCCTATAATGGTTCCGTTTTTTTTTCTTTTTAAGGTACGGAACCCTAGAAATCAATGCGCCATAAGCGTTTGCGGTATATGACAGTTATGAATCTATACAAAAGCTGTCAAACACCCATATTTATTCTATAAATAAAAGTTATCTGACTATTGGAAAATTAGCCCTAAGTGACTGCTATTTAAGTCAATAGTTTTTGAGGCATGAGATATTTATAACCGCAGAAATGACATTGTTTTTCATAGCTTTTTCCAGAAATACTATGAAATACAAACTTATTTTTGCGGTTGACAAAATCAATACCGTGCATGTCTAAATATTCTTCCCAACTACGGAACTCTTCACTGTGCGTGGTCCGACACTCACTTGACCGTTTTTTTTTTTTTTTTTTAATTAAAGACGATCTCTGATGTTAAGGTGAAAACATAATAAAATTATATTTGTTTTGACTTATAGGTCTAAACTTTTGCCAACTATGTATGTACAAAATTTTACATGGACTGACTGCCTGTCTGACGTCCACAACCCAGTGGCTATCCCTACGATATCCCTTGGTAGACTGGTTATCAGATTTTCGGGCTTCTGACTTAACTTCTGACGTAACGATTGTCAAAGATCGAAGAATGACAGCCGGGACCAACGGCTTAACGTGCTTTCCCCAAGGGCGGTATCGGTATGTAAAGATGGTCCCCATCTATGGTCCCATCTTTACATATAAGTCTGGAATCGGCTGACCTGTCTTGAGCTAGCGTAGTGATCAATGTTTCTACTTCTGTATGAGAAGCAAGAGCCATTGATCATTGGCAATAATAGGCTTGTTCTGTTGTTTGTTGTAGGTTATTTCATTATTATTGTTTCAGCCGGCGAAAACCCGCGGTGTTATTTATGCCTAGATGATTTCTCTCCCGGAAAAAACATTATCATACTGCTTGTGCAGTTCTTAGTCATGATGGTAAGTGTCTCATGAAAACAAACTATCTTCCTCGCCTTATTTATTTATTTAAGAGGGTTGTCGCATTTTGTCTCCTCACTCGTGCACTCGTGTGAGCACACGAGTCCAAATTTTTGAGAATATTAAATGAAAAGATGTTATTTTTGAAAAATGTAATCAATTGGCGAACTGTTAAATGATATTAATTTAATTAATCGTTATTAAAAACTCATTTTCATTGTGGCATTTGTATAAGTCATCTCAAAAACAGATCATGGATATTTAAAGAGCTGAGTTTATTAGATAACACAATGTGTTTTTAATAATTACCTATTAAATTAATGTTATTTATTAGTTCGCCAATGGGGAAGAAAACTGTCCAATTAGTTTCGCATAGATGGCGCTAAGTGTTTGTTTCTTTTGAAGACTGCCGCGAGATGGAGCTAAGTGTTTTTTCTTGTCGCGAATTGGTCGCTTTGTCTTCAAGATGACTTTGACAAGTGACAATCACACAGCGCCCTCTTGCGAGCCCTCTTAACCATTTATGTACACACATGTAAACAGACAATAAGAAAACAAAAAACACGTACAAAAGTAATGCCTAATTCTAAATAAAACTTTCATCTTTTCTTCTTCTTTTTCTTAATGATAGCTTTGGTGCCCGATGGGATTTCCAATAACGAACTTCCACACATATTTTCATCTCCTTTTTAACCCCTGTAGGGGATGTATTTTCAAAAATCCTTCTTTAGTGCTCACTGTCGTGGCCGAACCCTTGAGTAAAGTTTCATGTTTCTAGAGTATTCTAGACGGTGTCTGTCAATGAATGAATTTAAGATTTTTAGGCCGAATAGTTTTCGACTTTTGATGAAAAATGTAAAAAAAAATACCGTCCCCCCCTCTTATCTCCGTAGTTTGCATAGAGAAAAATCTGATTTTTTTCTGTATTATAGAAGTTTATGTAAAGATTACAGGAAAAATAAAACGATGTCTCTAAATAGAACACGGTGCGCGAGTCCAACTCGCTCTTGACCGGTTTTTTATTTATTTTAGCATGTATTTAATCGAACCCCAACTAATTCCCATTTTGATGACCTAAAAATATGAATGGACACTGTAAATGCGCTTCTTTTTGTGAGCCTCAAATGATTCCCATTTTGTTGTCCTGAAATACTAAATGGCCAATTAACTGCGACCAACTTGGCGCGGTTGGCCACAGTTCTAACCATTTGGTCGGGGTGGTTAGTTACTGCGACCAACTGTAAGAAAAGAGCAGAAAGTCTTAAGACGGTCTTACCCCCAAAGCGCGCCAATAAATATTTCACATCAAAAAGCGGCATCATTAGGAGGTCAATAAGTTTTTAGAGGATCAAATCAAATAGTATGTCTGAACTTTATAAGAGACTGTGACCTCTGAGTTTGTTTCGGCCTTTCTTCTCAGAGTAGTCAAATAGGAAACGCCAACCTCATTTGTTTTAAAAAAAAAACATGATTGACGTGTAAAAGTGTTTGTACAAACCTACTTACAGAAATAAAATCATTTATCATTATTTTTGTTGTTCCTCAGACGATGGTATTCCTAACGGAGCGCGGCATCTTCAACGGAGTATTCGACAAAGTGATGAACATGCGCTACCAGGCAATAGAGCCGGTAGAACAAGATGAGATGGTGCGTGCGGAAAAAGCATACGTTAGCAAGGCTATCACTCTACGTAAGTACATAAATACTCTTCTAACCATAGATATATAATAGATAGACCTAGATAACGCAAGTATCACGATTTGTATGAAAACCAAGCGTGCCTTTTTGACTACCTACTCAACTCATCTTCGGCGCTACCATCGAGCACAAAGCCCGAACTGCGGCCAAAAAACTGGGCATCCTAAACTGAGTGAAGCGATACTTTACGCCTGGACCGCTTTTGATCCTCTATAAAGCGCAAGTCCGATCCTGCATAGAGTATTGCAGCCACCTTTGGGATAGCTCAGCTAAATACCAACTTGCTGCGCTTGACTCAGTGGAACGCAGAGCTAAGAGGCTCATTGGTGACATGAAACTGGTGGATGCCTAGCTTCACATCTTGGCTCATCGCCGCAAGGTTGCCTGCTTGTCGGTCTTCTATAGACTGTACTTCGGTGAGTGTGCTCAGGAACTCCACAACCTCATTCCACCGGCCCCCTTCTATCATCGAACATCTAGACGCACTGCAATACGATCCATACCAAGTTGCCATTCCACCAATTCGCACTAAGCGCTTCCAAACATCCTTCATAATGCGCACGGCAAAAGAGTGGAACTCACTACCTGCGTCTGTGTTTCCGAACGTATACAACCCGAATCTCTTCGAAGTTATAAAAAAAAATACCTACTATGACGTCACAAGCATTATTTAGTGATTGGAAACAGAAACCCAAATCGATTCAAAGTCGCCGCCGGGTGCGGTACCCATCTCGCCCCACCCAGGGCCAGCGCTCACCAGCTTTCAATATTTTTTTTAATGCTGTAGATGACAAATAATAATAATTTAACATCGTTTACATTCCTATTTTCTAAATTTTTAGTAATATTATAGTGAATTGAATGAAGAAGTCTGATAAGACTACAAATTGTTAGTGTGCGCGAATCATTTTCTTTCTTTTTATCGAGGATAAAAATCAGTATCACTTACATCTTAAAGAGGCTACGGGTTCCTAGAAGCACGGTGGCAGCCAAATGAAGCCAGTTTTTATAAATTACATTATTTTTATAACTGTGAAATGTATGTGCATGCCAATGTAAAAAATGTACTAAATCAAGTTATAAATAAAATTGTATTCTGATACCTAGGGAAAAAAATGGTTCAAATTATTGTATGTGACAGCTGAATATACGGTGTAGCGACCTCTTAACTTTGGACCACTATTTACAACACACCTTATATAAGCTAGTCGCGCGGTAAACTCTGATTGCGCGATGCTAGATTTTGCGTGACGTCAGTGTGATGCGTAGTTCGCATGTGGCGATGTAGATGCCACCACAATGTAATTTATTATGTACAGTCACGAACCGGGATTGTTGAGCCACTAGCATATCATCTTAACTTGGTTGTGTTACACGAATGCCGCCCGTGTTTCGTTATTGAAATGTCACATGTCAAATTTCACGGTCGGCATTCGTGTAACACAACCAAGTTAAGATGATATGCTAGTGGCTCAACAATCCTGGTTCGTGACTCTACAAGCCGTGTGCTTGATGGGATTTTCCATGGGATTCATCAAAAATAACGAAGTTCCATACAAATTTTAAAAACCCCGTTTAAGGAACTCCTATGCATTTCATGTTCCTAGTCCCAGCGGTTTAGGCTGTGCGTTGTCTATCAGTGAATTAATGAATTTCAATCAATCTGCCTGCCTTTTCCAAACTATGTTGGGGTAAACTTCCAAGTCTAACCGGATGCAGCTGAATACCAGTATTTTACATGGAGCGACTGCCTATCTGACCTCCACAACCCAATAATTGTGTCCGGGGGGGGGACACCTCTCTTTGGTAAGACTGGTTGTCAAACTTTCGGCCTTCTGACGACCCGTAACGACTGTCAAAGATCCACGAATGACAGCCGGGACTAACGGTTTAACGTGCTTTCGAGGCACGGAGGAGTCTCGGTATGTAAAGATAATCCACGGACCAACCCTGGCAAGCTTAGCTGAATCTGGTGGAATCAATGAATTCAAGATTTTTATTAAGTCGTTTTTTTTTTACCTACAGCTAGGAAACAGATTCCGGACGCGATGTTAGTGCACGACCTGCACAAGAACTACAGGCCGTTCTGCAGGAGAGATGTTAACGCCGTCAAGGGCATCAGCTTCTCTGTCAAGAAAGGTAACAATTTCTCATTTTATGGCGTTTCACCACCTCTAGCGGCACTTATGCGAAAAACTGTATTTTGCATGGCATCAATATAATAAACTATACCTTGAGTCTCTAATCCAGATATTTTTTGTAAACAAAGAAACCTCAAGAAATGTCACTGTCAAAATGACAGGACAGTGGTACAGACGCCAGCACATCAAGCTACTACAATCTGTCAAATTTCTTTAATAGATTTTCAACTTTATCGCTACAGCATTAGGTTCAAGGTTGAATGGGAAAATTTGACAGTTTTGGGTAGCTTGACCTGCTGGCGTCTGTACAAAACATTTTATCATAAAATTTAACACAACAAAATTAACAAACACGCAGCGAAAACCTTGATCGAGGAAAAGAATACGAATGAATTGAACATACCACGGGAAAAGACGCCACTTAGACGTACTTTCAAACGAAATTTGAAAATGTTAGGAACTCCTGCAGTGTTACCAGTAGCATAAAATATTTCATACCCGAAAATCTCCACTTATTAATAACTTTGTTTAAAACTGAAAATTACTAAAAATAATTACGGTTTGATAATTTTTAAATTATTATTTCTAAAATCAGTACTTAAAAGAAAATCTAACCTTTTTTCCCGCCATTTTTTGGGAATTACCATTAAGAAGATATTTTTTTTGGTCTGTTATCACCTTTGTTTACAAAAATTATCTGAATAGGGATGATGACTAAAAAATGATTTTTTGTCCGTCATGTAGATTATTAAAATATATTGGACACGTATTTTTTTCTTTTTCTACGTAATAAAAGGATTTCGGCGATACATTGAGTTAAAACGTGGCATGACGTCACGTCTTCGTAGATTTTATACGTAGAAGTGACGTAGCAAGCCCCCACTCCCGAACTTTAATGCGAGTTATCTAAGTAATTTTTTATTAATATGATAAAGCAAAAAATACGTATCTATTTTTTTTTATTATCTGACTGACGGACTAAATAGAATTTCTTTTTTTTTACCCAGGCATCATCCCTATTAGAGACTAAGGGTATACATACAACTGGAAGCAGTTTAGTGATGAAGCATAATCAGCCTATAATGTTCCCACTGCTGGGACACAGGCCAGTGGGCCGTAATCGCAGAGCTAAGAGGCTCATTGGCGACGTAAAACTGGTGGATGCCAAGCTTCATTGCTTGGCTCATCGCCGCAAGGTTGCCTGCTTGTCGGTCTTCTACAGATTGTACTTCGGAGAGTGTGCCCGAGAACTCCACGACCTCATTCCACCGGCCCCCTTCTACCACCGGACATCTAGACGCACTGCCAGTTACCATCCCTACCTGGTTGCTATTCCACCAATTCGCACTAAGCGCTTCCAAATGTCTTTTATAATGCGCACAGCAAAAGAGTGGAACTCACTACCTGCGTCTGTGTTTCCGAACGTATACAACCCTAATCTCTTCAAAGTGAGAGTGAACAGGCTTCTTCTGGGTAAGCTCACTCCATCGTCGACTTTGTCTCTGTCACCTCTGACCTAGACTAGAGTCAAGAGCAAACCCATCACAAATAAAAAAAAAAAAAAAAAATCCACCATGCGGGCCCAGTGCGGGTTGCTAGATGGCACATGTCTTCGAATTTTTGGTTCTAGGACATGCCGGTTTCCTCACGATGTTTTCTTTCACCGTTTTGAGAGCAGTGCTGATGAAATAATTGACACAAAGTAAATCGCCTGTTTGAGTTCGGACTTACGACCTACAACTCCTAAGTCGCGGCCGTTACAGTACGATTCAAACTTAATGGCGGCTCGGAACATCGTACGTTCCGATGCGCAGAACGCAATATTAGGTATCAGCGGGACGTAGAGGGACGTGGCGGCGGGGCACATCCCCGCGCGCCCTCTCTTTCACCCGCAATCGCCCTACGCGTCTTCCCCTTTATGTGTGAGTTACGTCCGTATACAGCACACGCGCGTGCATTCCTGCTTACGTACAGTCGAGCTCATAATAGTTTGTTTTTGTTAATTGTTTTGTTAAGTTTTTTGTTTTTTTGTTATTAACTGTTTTGTTTTCATCTTTTCGTTATTTACGTTAAGTTTTAGATTGGTGTTGGTTTTTAAATGATAAATGATAAATGATAAATGATTTTTATTTCTGTAAGTAGGTTTGTACAAACACTTTTACAAGTCAATATTTTTTTTAAACTAGATGAGGTCGGCGTTTCCTATCTGACTACTCTGAGAAGAAAGGCCGAAACAAACTCAGAGGTCACAGTCTCTTATAAAGTCCAGACATAATCTTGGTCACTTCATGTGAAGACCATGTAGATTGGTGTCTGAAATGGTCTTTTGAGGAAAGAACCACACAGATTGAGAGGACCTGTCCAGTCAGTGCACGCATTTGTCAGTAATCGCGCAGCTCAACTCAGAACTTAAGGAGCTCAACGATTCGACGAACAATACCAAAGAAAGGACATTGGGGTAGGCCGCATAGATTACTCAAACTGCCAGACCATGATTAAAAATAACTGAGAGAAAAAATAAAACAAACAAAAAAAAAAGCAATGACCTACATAGTCTTCACATTCACAATAAAGTAAAATAATATAATACTTACAAAGTAAATATTAATGTCAACATTCAGTATGCAAAAATAAAAATAATATAAAATAAAATTGGAGCAGTTCAATCCCAAGCCTTTTTGTCCTCAATATAATCTTTAACGGTATAAAAAGCTTTCTGACACAACTTGCGTTTAATGAATGATTTGAATTTATTAAGACTCAGATCTTGAACGTGGCTTGGAAGTTTATTATAAAAGCGTATACATTGACACCTGAATGACCCACCTATTTTCTTGAGCCTTGTTGGAGGTACAACAAATTTGTGTTTGTTCCTAGTATTTATATTGTGGATATCACTGTATTTTTTAAACAATTTAATGTTTTTATGGGCATATAAAAGATTTTCAAAAATGTACTGAGAAGGCAAAGTCAGTATATTAATCTCCTTAAATTTCTCTCTGAGAGATTGTCTCGGACTTAATTTATAAATGCATCGAACAGCTCTTTTCGCTCTGCAAAACAAAGATAGTCTGAATGTCGGCTGCATTTCCCCACAACAGAATACCGTACGACATTATACTATGAAAATAGCTAAAGTACACTAAACGGGCTGTCTCTATGTTGGTTAAATTACGAATTTTCCTAACAGCGTATGCTGCGGAGCTTAGCTTTTTTGACAATTTATCTATATGTGGGCCCCACTGAAGCTTAGCATCCAAAGTTAAGCCCAAGAATACTGTGCTATCTTCAGGATTCAACTCTTCGCCCTTTATCAACACGTTAGTTTTCACCTGCCTAACGTGAGGTAGTGTAAACTTAATGAATTTTCGGAAAATACTTTGTTTAAAAATGGCTCGAATTTATTATCCATGTCAGTGACGATGAATCCGATACTGACTCTGAGGAGGAATCAGATTCACGTGAAGACGAAGGAAATAATATTTCCATGGAAGTTTCTTCCATAAATAAGTTTTATGAAGGGGATACAACCGTTATCATAAATATAAAATTAAGAAAAATACATAAAAACCTATTTCATTTTTCCTTGAACCCTGTACCTGACTTGTACTTGACAATCTGACAAATAAGTACTATACAGCACTTAAAACATTCACACAGCTTTGAGTTAATAATTAAATGGAGGCTAAATGATTGTTCACTTGACTGTACCTGCGCGCACTTGCACTCGCGGACGCGGCTCCGGACACGGACACCTCCAGACGGATACGCACTTAAGAGTTAGTCAGTGTCCGATGTCCGCGGTTCGTCCGTAATCTGCCCGTGCCGGTGCGACTGATCTCTGAGTGAAATAGTTCATAGTTGGTAGTTTTAACGTTAGTTTTTACTAGATTATGTGTACAATATTAACAAGCGCTTTTCGCCATCAAATCATCATCACTTCGTCATACTCACTTGAATGTCTCGCTGATGGTGACGCGTGTGTTAGATCATTCGGTTCCCTACAACATTGTTGAGCTTGATGGTGCTGATCCACGCGTGAGCTTGATGGTGCTGATCCACGCGTCGTATTCGTGAACGGGCGCCGTCAGTTGAGCCCACAGACATATAAAGAATAGCAGACCAAACTTTCGCTAAAAATTGCGTAGCCATTACGCACACATACCGAGTGTTATCACTAAAGGGCCGGTTGTCGATAGGTATTATCTAACGATACTGGAACAACCATATACTCACTGAAAATCCGCGAAAATCGATATTTTCTGGGTATGAGAAGTGTAGATTACTTATCAACAAAGTCTTAACGAATAAAACCACCCATCTATTCTATTCTATATATAAGTGAAAAATAACTTTAATTTCGGTAGGCGAGTGTTTCGGCCTCCTGGGCGTCAACGGCGCGGGCAAAACCTCCACCTTCAAGATGCTGACTGCAGAAGAGAGCGCCACCAGAGGAAAAATCTTCGCGAACGGATACCACCTCCAGAGAGGCAACGCGCAGGTAACGTACTATAGGGACGTAACGAGGTGGCTAAGCTACAATAATAGATGGTAGAGCTATTAATTATACAATATGTAACAAAAACCCTGCTGTTCCTTCTACCTACGTTTTAAGAATCGGTATACATAGGGTACGTAATAAAGCAAGTCATTTATAAAAAACTGATCAACAAAAAAATATATATTTAATTATTAATATTTGTAATGTTTAACTGATTTCTTACCTCTGCAATTCTGCATGAAGCGATGACGCGACATCCGGATGTCGCGTCAACGGATGCATCCGTTCGAAAGTAAGCTGCGCGGGAAACTATGTAAGTGTATCGCAGGGTGGGTGGCGGGGTAAAGGGGTAGGTAGGCACGTGGTACCGACCGGGGCCCGTGTGTTTAGGGACGTATACATTTACCTACAAGCACAGTATTGATGAAATTATAATTTCATCAGCCCTGATGTACTTTTAAAATCAGATACTCTAAACAATTTTTTCGATTTTAATAGTTATTGACCTCTCGACTAGCCAATACTTTTTTTTTTTTTTATTATAATTTCATCAATACTGTGCTTGTAGGTAAATGTATACGTCCCTAAAAGGAACAACAGGGTTTTTGTTACATAGTGTAGATTTGAATGATTATCAGTTTTAACTTACAAAAATATGCACTCCCTATCCCTACAACATTTCAAATAGCTTTTTCTTCCGAGCAAAAGCTAAAGCTTGTATTCAAAAGTGACTGATTGTTCGAATGTCATGTTATGAATAAAAGTCTTATTTGGAAATAGTCTACGTTGATCCTTTTGTTCCAGGGTGAGCGTAGCTCATGTAAAGGTTTCATTTAAAGTACAGCCTAGTTAGACCAGGCCGGTATCGAATAATCAGTTAGTTTTGAATGAAAGCCCATACTCCTTTTTTTTATTCATACTCCTTTTGTATTGTTTACGTTTATACATTTGGTCATACACGCACGTCGATTGCGAGTACTACGCACCTGACATTTTTGAAGAATATCACCAATTAGGTCACTATAAGTCTTCCTAGGGCGTCTCCTCCCGGCGTTTACACTCACATCTGCCTTTTAAATACATTTTGTTAGTCGCCATTCATTCATCCGCTCAACATGACCAAACCATCTAAGCATACTCTTTTCAATTTTTGTCACTACATCATCTTTTAAACTGCACCTTTGACTTATCACATCATTCCTGAGTCTATCATTCATAATAACACCACACATGCTTCGCAAGGAACAAATTTCCGCAGCATTTATTCTACTTTCATGATTCTTTTGTCACACACACCCAACATTCACTTCCATACCTAAGCTTAGGTACCAGCATACCATTATGAACAGCCAGTCGAGCATTTTTGGACATCAAATGGTTGGTCACAATCGAATGTATAGCATCACTTTATTTCCCCCATTTACTCTCATTTCCACATCTTCATTAATCTTAATCATATGAATTTTATTTGCAATAAGTATTGGTACAATGTTGGTCTTAAGGTCAGTAATTAAGTTTCCTAATACATAGTCAGACATTTGACATGGAAAATTTTACAGTATAAGAGTATATTTACGTCCAATGGCATGCTTTGAGTACTAGTTACTATGAATCTTTACTTTTATAATACATTCAATATTCATTATCGTCACATTACATAATTTAAAACACATTATTTATAAATTCATTTATAGAATAAAATCGTTTTTCCAGCAGCCATAATTTTAACTTTAAAAAGAATAAATTATTAAGTAAATCTTTAAAGTTCTTTGGTATTTTATTATAGATAAGTCCACTCATGTGATAACAATGATTTTTATAAAGAGAAGTCCTTGGTGCCCTAGGCAGAACTATTCTATCTATATCTCTTACTTTTCGAGGGCAACGGTCTTGAGCCTTTTTAAGCAGGTTGAAGTGCTGTCGAACAAATTTAGCACATTCTAAAATATACATACTGGGTAATGTTAGGAATTTTAACTTTAGAATCAACGGTTTACAGGATTCCCATGGTGGAATGCCACAAATAGCTCGAATGCATTTTTTCTGTACCCTAAAAGCTTTATCCGAGTCTGTAGAGTTACGCCATAGTATAAGACCATATTCTTTCCATCCCTTGTAAACAGACTCCCCAAATATACAAACTCACTTCCTTGCTCCACACGCTTATCATTTATTTTCACATTACACACCGATACATTCTCTTCTCTTTCAAACACCATGACCGTCGTCTTTTTCACATTTATATCCCATCCCTTTCATCATATATGCTTCATCCATCACAGTCACCATGTCTTGCAACTATTCTGCTGATGATGCAAGTAGAACTTGATCATCTGCGCAGAGAAGACATATGACAGGCAACTCATTCATCCGCAATCCGAGCTCATCCTCTATCAAATCTGTCAGACAACTATCCATGTAGAAGTTGAACAGCCACGGTGATGCTACACAACCCTGTCTAATACCCCTCGAGATGCAGAACCAGTTCGTGCATGCTCCATTTATCCTAACACAAGCACTCGAATCCTAGTATAAATATTTCAGTGCCCGTACCAATCGCCAGTCCACGCCTTTCATGGATAGTGTCGACCACAGTGTTCCCTCCACACACTGTCATAGGCCTTCTCCAAGTCAACGAAAACAGTAGACTTTCTTGTGCTTTGCCAGATGTTTTGCGGCTATGCACCTTAGGGAGAAGATCTGATCCATACAGCTCATTCCCTTTCTAAATCATATCTGCATATCCCATATTTTCTCATCTGTCACTCTTATCACTCTATTTATCAAAACCTTCGCATATAGTTTGCCGACAACACTCAAAAGACTAATGCCGCGGTAGTTTTTACACTCCTGCTGAGATCCTTTTCCCTTATATAGGGTTACTGGTAATTAGTGACAGATACTTAAACCATGATTGTATTCATGATAGCAAACAACCTTTACTATGGGACATCCTGAATTCGCAAAAAAAAAATCATCTGTCCCATACATTCATGTTCGCGTAACTCGTCAAAATGTAGTTAGCAGCTGATTATTTATTCGCGATTTCAGGTTTGGTTCCATAGTAAAAGTTGTTTGTTATCATGAGTACAATAATGTGTTTAAGTATCGGTCACTAATTACCAGTCACCCTATATAGTGGTACGATTACAGCCTTGCACCAATCATCTAGACACGGCCATGTCTTCAACACATATTAAACATACAACTAAATAAACTCTCAAAGTATCCCTTCCAGCGTTTCAAGGCCTTACATTCTTCGCTTAGTAAACATCCATCTTGTTCTGCTCCCCACAGTACCTACAGACCCTGGGCTACTGCCCGCAATTCTTTGGGCTGGATATGTTTTTGACTGGCGAAGAGAACCTGGCGCTGATCCTCACTCTGCAAGGGTTCGACGAGAAACGGGTGAAGGAGGAAGTCGGGAATTGGATACGTATTGTTGGTGAGTGAACCGTTTTTTACTTCAAGTGTTTACTTTTGTTTACTTGGTTACTATGAAGGGGGATAAGGTAGCCCACGAAATCCCAATTTTGTAGGTCAATATCAGGTTGTACGAGTATAATCAATATAGAGAGAAGTTGTATTGATGATTTTAATTATTATAATATTATAAATACATGTTTTTTACGGTCGCGAAACATATTTTGACCAACATAATAGTCGATCGACCAGGTTAAGCTAAGCCTGCCGCGGTTGGTCTGTGGATGAGTGGCCATCTTTACATACGAAGACCCTCTCCGTGCCTCGGAAAACACGTTAAGCCGTTGGTCCCGGCTGTCATTTTCTTTGATAGTCGTCGTTACGGGTCATCAGAAGCCCGAAAGTCTGACAACCAGTCTTGCCAACGGGTATTACCCAGAAACTGGTATGTGGAGGTCAGATAGGCGACTGCCTGACTCCGTGTCAAAATACTGGTATTCAGCTGCATCCGGTAAGACTGGAAATGGACCCCAAAATAGTTGGGAAAAGGCTAGGCAGTTGATGCTGATACAACTTAATACTGACCTGCAAATTCCAAAAAAGTGTATCTCAAGGCGAAAACACCTTAAGATACATTTTTTTGGAATTTAGGAAGCTGGATTTGGGCAACTTTCTCTTTGCCTATCATGTTATAACTTTTTACAGTATTTTTCAATTGTCAATTCTAAAACCAAGTTAGCATTTTTTGGCTGCTTCGCCTGACCTGAGAACAGACAACACAAGCTACATGTAAAAACAGTGATACAGGTTAAAATTGTAAGGTATTTGTATCTACGTACTTTGCCCCTGGTTCGCAGGGTTTGACTTGACAAAACATCGCGATTTCTTTACTATATGTAAGTTTAACAATAAGTTTCTTATTACGTCTTATTAAATTTAAGTTTCTTATAACGGCTATTCCATTTTTAAATATGAAATTGCCGTTTTAACGTACTGCCCACTTTGAATTCAAATTAAACCTGCATGGTGTTAGATTCCAGATTGACACTTTTCACAACTTTTCAATTAACAATGTTATAGTTATAACATTCTTAATTTGAAAAATTTACAACATTCGATTGTTTGACTTTCAATTGTTTTTTCATTCAGCTTTTAAAGTAACTAAAAATTTGTGTAATTTCTGAATACAAAATCCGACGTGGAACTATCACAGCAGAAACAGCTTGCAATATCAATACTGTGTTTGATTATTTGAGAGGATACGGCTAATGAATGCACCGTGCGTTTTTGGAGTAATCGCTTTCGTAGAGGAAACATCAACTTAAAGAATGAAAACTCCGAGGAAGACCAGCCACTAAGGTAAATAACGATGAATTGAAAGCGATGGTGGAAGCCGACCCTTATCAAACTACCAAGTAATTAGCGGCATGGTTACCACCTACCACAATATTAACCCATTTGCATCAAATCGGTAAGACAACAAATCTTGGAAAATGGTTGTCCCATGATTTGACTGATCTGCAGAGAGAAGGGCGCATTGAAGCTTGCCTTACCTTGTTGAACCGGTACAGAAATGAAAGGATTTTGGGGCGGATTGATGAAAAGTTGATTCTTTACGATAATCGCAAGCGAACAACGGAATGGCTGACTCCAGGGCAAACGCCGCAACAATGCCCTAAAGCGAAGCTTACCCATAGAAAAGTGATGGTAACTGTTTGGTGGTCACTTCATGGTGTAATTCACTACAGCTTCCTCAGATCTGGTCGAACAATAACAGCAGATGTCTACTGGTACAGAACTTCTAACAATGATGGCGAAACTTGCAGCGAGACAGGGGGTCTACTCCCTAACACCGTCAACGAAGCAACGGGCCCGTCCGATAGTAGTCCGATACGTCGGAGTGAACTCTACTCCCTAATGATTTCGGATTCATCAGAACGGAACAGAATCATAGACCCATCATAGACTATTTTCGTGAACGACAGACTCATGACGATAGAGTTGCGCTATTTTACCGGTCGGTTACCAGTTTAGTTATTTTGTGATTTTCAAGCATAATAAACAAAAATTCATATTTTTGTTGTTAGAAAATGAGCACATTTTTAACAATATAAGTTTTATTATGTCTCTAAATATAGAATTGAATTATTGCTTTTTTTGCGGATAGAGGCTCTATCCATTTGATACGTCTGCCTTTGACGGCAATTTTCAAGTGCAATAGTGTAATATGTTCTGTGGGTGCATATGACAGAGCTTTTTGTTTACATAGTAACCGGATTTTTTTGTAAAATTAATTAGATTATTTTTGTTAAATGGCCCCATCCGCTCCAACAGCAACTTACGCACAAATAGAGGCCCTCCGCAATTTTATGAGCGAGATTAAGAGTTGGCTCGCGGTTTATTGAGGCGTACCGACGACGGGGGAATACGATCAAAACGGCTGTGGTTTCGAAAGCCTGTGCAATTCAATGGCAAGTTGCACAAAGTCCGTGGAGCAGTGGCAAAGGGTGAGTTTAATACAATATTACTCGTCAATATTAATAAGAGTTTAAGGTCTTGTCACACAGTCAGTAAAGTGCATACAATGATAATAATCAGTCATCCTCCAAAAACTTATCTGTAGGTGGCCTTACGAGTACACTGATAATAATTATGTTACATGGAGCCTTTGCCGAGACTTTTTTTTTATTAAATAATAATAAATCACAGATTCCTATACAATTCTACATTTTTTCAAACATTTCTATCAATGATTATATTTAATTTTTGTTATACAGGGTCCACGTGTAGTTACAAAAACCCAGCAGCCATCCCATACCCACTCAGGAGCAGCCCTCAACGTCCACTGAAGCATTGGAGCTGAAGTTACTAACGAAAAATCAAAGTAAGCGAAGTAAGTATTATTGTTGTTCAGTAGAAAAGATATTACGACAATCATGTTTCACAAAGTTACACTGACTAAAATTATTTATTTCTTTTGTTTACAGCATTAAACCCACGTCGTGCACGTCCACGTGTTCGGCGACACGGCACTGCCGACTGAGCAAGAAGTAGCAATAATTTAAGACTACAATAGATAAATAAAATTAAATCTATGTTTTAATTGTTGTAGTGTGTTTGTTGATTGTTACAATGATTCAGTTTTATTTGGTGCTAAATAAAAAAACAACCATTTAGTTAATAAATCAACACTTTTATTGTGCCTATATCTATTTATATTTCTATACCTATTTCTTCCAGCAATTACACTAATGTCTCTCGTTCTTTGCGGCTTGATGAGCGGATGTAGTCTCATCTCTCTGTCTACAGCGCTCTAGTTGTAGGTCTTCCTCGTTGAGGGAAGGTGTTTATGTCAGCCCGATGGCAAAAGAGGTATTATATCATTACACAAGTCCTCGAACAATTCCCGTGTAAGTCCCCTATGATAGTTCCCTATGAACTCAATGTTGAGAATCAAAGAGATTAAAATTATTGAGAAGGCGTCACATCCGCTCTTCCTGTAGACCTTCTTCGAGCATTAAAAAGCAGCCATAGTTTCGAATTCTTCTTAAAATTGTTACTTTCGTCGTCAGCACGATAACTATTTTGATGTCGTATCAATTAACATAACGAGCCGTCCAAACAAGTGTCAAACCTAATTTTTCGGACGGGCAAAAACACATCGGGAGTAGGGACAACTGTCAAATCGTGTCGTCATTCATTCTTCGTTCGGGCCCCGAACGAATCATCCGTCCGTCGGTGATAGGGAGTAGGAAATGCCCGTTACGAAGGCTGAAACTACGGCCTTCGTGCTTAGGGAGTAGGCCCCCAGCTCCGACTCGTCAGCCGGTCTTACCACTACTACTTGCAAGATTACTAATAAGAAGTCTATGGTCTTAAAATAACATGGTAAATCTCTCAATATTGTGCGTACAAACTTACATTTGCAGTTTGGAATGTATGGGAGTACATGTTTTTCAACTACAATGTTAAGTTTGTTCTTGGGATTCATCCAAACTACGGAACCCTTCATTGTGCGTAGTCCGACACGCACTTGGCCGGTTTTTTTTTTAAGATATAATAATAAAAATCTGATGTTTTATGCGAGAAAAAGCATTATGGTTTTAATTTTCATTGTTATTGTTTAACTATCGATTTTCTTGTAATAAATGAATTGCAAGTATTGATTTAATTTGTTCGGCCAATTCTGAGAAAAAACAAAACCGCTGAAAAAAATAACATTGCCTATAACCGAAAACGAAATTCGGTCCGACTCTAAAGTTTATTAATACAATCTAAGAAGTGATTCTTTAGTACATGTGTGCGAGTTCTCCGTCAGGTCTAGAGAAGTACGCGCGGCGCCGGGTGGAGGGATACAGCGGAGGCTGCGTGCGGCGCCTGGGCGCGGCCGCGGCGCTGTGCGGCGGGGCAGGTATACACAGGCACATAGCATTATAATAGCTGCAGTATGTTTACATGCTTTGGTCATGTTGAGAGGATTAATGAAAGGTGAGAAAACGCCGGGAAGGCACGCTCTAGAAGGATATAATATACCTTGTATGTTACCTTGTTATGGTGATGTTCTTCAGAAATATCAGGTGCGTAGTACATGCAAACGGCGTGCGTGTATGACCAGATTTATGTACGAAACGAAGCAAAAATAGTATGTGAGGGAGGATCGTAGTGGCTTCTGTAGTTTCTACCCCTATGGGAAGAAGGCGTGAGTTACTATGTATGTAATGTATACAAAATTTTGTAAAAACATTTAAAATGAGTAATTAATGAGTTCCGTACCTATTCTTCTTCGCCTTTAGGAAGGGGCACCTACAAATCAATTCTATTTTCTTGTAAATTTTGATGTTCATTTTGAAGTTCGACTTTGGCAGAACTCGCCCTGCTGGACGAGCCCAGCGCGGGCGTGGACGTGGCGGCGCGCAGACGGCTGTGGACCGCGCTCCGCAGGGCCTTGAGGCAACAGCGAGCTATCATCATCACCTCACACAGGTACAATGATAAATGATAAATGATAAATGATTTTTATTTCTGTAAGTAGGTTTGTACAAACACTTTTACAAGTCAATCATGTTTTTTTTTTTTTAAACTAGATGAGGTCGGCGTTTCCTATCTGACTACTCTGAGAAGAAAGGCCGAAACAAACTCAGAGGTCACAGTCTCTTATAAAGTCCAGACATAATCTTGGTCACTTCATGTGAAGACCCTGTAGATTGGTGTCTGAAATGGTCTTTTGAGGAAAGAACCACACAGATTGAGAGGACCTGTCCAGTCAGTGCACGCATTTGTCAGTAATCGCGCAGCTCAACTCAGAACTTAAGGAGCTCAACGATTCGACGAACAATACCAAAGAAAGGACATTGGGGTAGGCCACATAAATTACTCCAACTGCCAGACGATGCTTAAAAATAACTGAGAGAAAAAATAAAACAAACAAAAAAAAGCAATGACCTACATAGTCTTCACATTCACAATAAATTAAAATAATATAAATACTGTACAAAGTAAATAGTCATGTCAACATTAAGTATGCAAAAATAAAAGAATAAAATAAATACACTTTTGGATCACATATAACGGGTGTGAAAAGACGCTTAAGGCGATTTAATCGACTTTTAATGATTTCAAACTTATCACGTCTAAAAAGTTGTGTTAATGATTTGGAAAATAATATATGTTAAGTTAGAGCATTTGTTAATAACTTAATATGTGAATATTTCAGATTATGTTTATATTACATAGTGTAATTAATTTGTAAAATCATGTCTAACGCGGATAAAAAACTGAGAAACACGCAAAATCTTTCAAGCGTATTTTTATGAAACCTTCACCATTTTAAAGATAATTTAATTAGTTATGTTTTAGACATTTTGTTTTGTGTATAATAAATAAATAATCCGTCTAATTTTGGACAGTGCTCCTTGATGGGCGAGTCCTATTACTGGGTCCTAGTACGACGCGTTGCGTGAGCTCAGCACAGAACACGCAAGCTAACCGCTCAAGGCCGTTTGCATATTTTATATCTGTGTCGTAACGACGCCCAGACTCTTTTTTTTTCGCTCCGTGTGATCATTATTTTGTATCGGACCATACCTGCTGTCCAGATTTTTTTTTTCTGATACGATGAAATGATCCTTACATAAAACAAACGAAAGACATTAAAAAGAATTGGTAAAGGACAGGAAAATGTAAGGAGCGCCTGGCTAAGTAATAACAGCCAAACGGGTCGATCCATCCGGTTAAGCTACGCTTGCCGCGGTTGGTCCATAGATGGGTGACCATCTCTACATACCGAGGAACTCCTCCATGCCTCGGAAAGCACGTTAAACCATTGATCACGGCTGTCATTCGAGGATCTTTAACAGTCGTTACGGCTCGACAGAAGCCCGAAAGTCTGACAAGTCTTACCAAGGGGTATCGTATTACCCAGTAACTGGGTTGTGGAGGTCAGATAGGCAGTCGCTCCATGTAAAATGCTGGTATTCAGCTGCATCGGGTTAGACTGGAAGCCAACCCCACCCAGTAGTTGGGAAAAGGCTAGGCAGATTAAAAGGACAGGAAAATGTCTGTCCGGTCAAATAGTATGTATAATAATAGTGATAGAGTTTATGATTATGTATTCATATGTATTTTCTGAGTTTATGTTGGACATTACAAGACATTAAAGTAATGGTGTCACCATTGAAGGAAAAACATAATGAAATCCGGATGTATCTGTTAATATAAGTCTGAAATCGCCAACCCGTCTTGAGCAAGCCTGCATGGTGATCAATGCTCGTGCCTTCGAGGCCTTTGCCCTGCGGTAGAACAATAATAGACTGGTGTTATTATTACTTTATGTTCCGCAGCATGGACGAGATGGAAGCGCTGTGCTCGCGCATCGCGATCATGACGGATGGGCGCGTGCGCGCGCTAGGCACAGCGGCCGGGCTACGCGCGGCGCACGCGCACGGACACGCCGTCGTGCTCAAGCTGGCCAGCAAGCAGCAGACGGACACGGACGGTACGTACATACTACAGCGGAATCATAGCGTTGGACTTACACCCTCTACATTATAATACATCAAACTCAAAGCATTTCATCATTCTCTTGCCCTTGTCCCAATTTATTTGGGGTCGGCGCCACATGTCTTTTTCTTCCATACTTCTCTATTAGTCGTGATGTCGGTAGTCACCGCCCTTTATAATCTTTCACACAACCAATCCATCGTTTCTTCCCCTACTCTATTAGCCATCCACATAATTATTGGAAAAAGTTGAAACCTTCTTAATACAGTCGGTGACACGTTAGCGTATGGCCCATAACTTCAAATTTAAGCATCTAGGCAATGCAAGGGTGATGTTTTCGGATTCGGTGATGAAGATTCTACAGTGCATCAGTGTCAGATGCATTTTTGAGAATTTTGAGCTGGTTTGTATGAGGACGTCCAGCGCTACCTTTACGGTGCACTATAAATATGGGTCAAAGCAGCAGGGAACACGAGCTGCTAGGGCCGAATGATCAGGAACCTACAGCTCACGTTCTCACAGAACGAAACTTAGATCATCGCTACTCTTCACTGTGACCCCAATAACAATACAATCGATAACGCAACTGCAACCAAAGCTTGTTTAAACTCTAATTACAAGCAGCCCGACTTGCTGAGCATGCATAGTCTTGCTACGTGACTTACAGTCGTACTTGACTATGTTATATGTTCTGTGGAGGACTTCAGCGTTGCAGCGTGCACCAATGTCCGTAAAGAAGTTTACCAAGTGAACTTGTGAGACTTTTGTATTCTAATCATCCATCCACACCGTCATTCGATAATCAGCACTTAATACTGAGGTGCACCTGTAGTTTACCGTAGGTATGACGTCAAGCCTTATAGAACAATGGTGTATTGTTATATTTTCCCAAACTTTTAATATATTTCAATAAACCCCACCGACCGGATACGATCGATTAATTATGCCCGTTAACATTTTATTGATCCTAGATCTACAGGGTTATTGGTAAAACACCAGCAACCTCTTAAGGGGTCATTGTACTCATCATTATGAACAACTTTTACTATGGGACCAAACACAAATCGCGAAAAAAAAATCTGCTGTTCAGTACATTTATGTTCGCATAATTCGTCAAAATGTACTGAACAGCTGTTTTTTTTATAGGCTATTTAACATCATGCTAAGACCCTTAGGGTCAGCTCACACCGAGACGCGACGCGACGATACTGGAAGGGGCCAGTGATTTCGCGCTGCGCCGCGCGCCGCCGCGAGACGCATCGCAACGTCGCGAGGCGCATAGTAAAATCGTTGGCAACACGACGGCTCGCTGCGCAGCGAGACGCCGCGCGGCGCAGCGGAACGTGTCTTCATTCGCCACGTGCTCCCGCCCCGCTCCGCGTCCACCCGCAGTCTACCATTTGCAAGCGCATGAGAACGACGTAATTTGGCACTTTTCACTTTTGGCAATTTCACTCGAGCACTCGACCGAACTCTATCAATTCTACGCGAAGTCTGGACGGAAATAGTAGAGACAAGTCGCCACGGCAGCCTCGCTGCGCCTCGCGGCGTCGCGCTGCTTCGTGAGGCGCAGCGCCGCTCTTGCACGCCGCGCGTACCGGCGATGCACCGCTGCGTCGCGATGCACCGCGCTACGCCGCGAGGCATCACGAGGCGCAGCGCTGCATGGTGCAACTTGTTCTAAATTCTCACAATGAAATGTGTATCTTTTCGTGTAGAAAACTAAGTTCTATTTTGAGTCGCTCTTTTAAAGTGTGCGCGCAGCGTCCCGCCTCGGTGTGAGCTGACCCTTAGGAGCCGAGCAAACATTTAAAAAAAAGTCAGAAAGAACGCTAAGCGTAAACAAAGTAACAGCGCGGGCAGAAGCTACGGTTCGTGTGAATGATCTCGCCCTGTATTTTTGGATGGGTCGATGACACCTAACCCAATGACTCAATAGCCAAATTAGGTTAATAAAATACCTGATATTTGCTTCAATGTATTGCAGTCATACTAATAAAGCTCGTACAAAATTTCAGAGGTGGACGGCGCTAAGACACAGATGAATGAATTAAAGGGGAAGCTACAAACGACCTTCAACTGCACATTAAAGGATGAACACAAAGTAAGTTTTATTGTATACCCTAACACAAAGCTAACATCTTTAGAATAAATGAATAACTTGACAATAAATTACCAGCTTCAAGAAAGCTTTTAAAACGTAGCAACGTTTAACAGTACGACAACGTTCAAAGGTTCCATCGTTTATCTTCGGAAAAACCGAAATATAGCGAATAAAACGTGAATCGAAATTGATTTATATTCTCACTTAAATTATTATAAATTGACGCACTAATAGGGATGATGACTATTTTTTTTTTTTATTGTTTGAGATGGGTTGCTCTTGACTTTAGTCTAGGTGAAAGAGGCAAAGTCTACGATGGAGTGAGCTTACCCAGAAGAAGCCTGTTCACTCTAACTTTGAAGAGATTCGGGTTGGATTTTCGGATCCGTCATGTAGATTATTAAAATATATTAGACACATGTTTTCTTTTTCTACGTAATCAAAAGATTACAGCTATACATTGAGTTAAAATGTGGCATGACGTCACGCCTTGCTAGATTTTATACGTAGAAGTGACGTAGTGAGCCCCCACTCCAACTTTAATGCGTGTTAAAGTATTTTTTTTTTATTAATTTGATAAAGCAACAAATACGTGTCTAATATTTTTTTATTATCTGACTGACGGACTAAATAGATTTTTTTACCCAGGCATCATCCCTATTCCGTCACTTTCTTAGGCCATAGGGTTAAATTTATAAATGTGGAGTTTGTAAACTCGGAGTTATGTAATTAACATTTTAACTCTTTTTACGCGTAGCGCCACTAAAAAGTAACACCGGGTTAGTTATTCTGGCATTAGTATTTTTTGAGTTGGGAACATTGCTGTTCAATAGACGAAACACAAACGAGAATTGCAGTGTCTTTGCACTGATATGTAAACCTATCTAAAATGAATGTACGGAAATTGTATACTCATCTCTTTTACTCTACATTACGATACGTAATAATTTCTTGTCTTTGAATTTTATAACATGACATTTCATTTTGAGGTGGAACATTATGGTATGCGCTTGGTCATTTTCCCGCTAGATGGCGCTGAAGTCACCATTTTTAGTTTATTTTGTTTTATGTGTAATTGGAACATTAGTAAGTCGTAGCAGTAGTGCGGTAATCGGACATTACACTTTATTGAACTTGGTCATAACATTGCCTCAAAATCCACCCAGTTCGACACATAATCGCAAAATAAAATCTGCCATTTAACACAGGATGTTTAAATGGCACAGGTGAGCAAATACTTCCCTATGTTTACATAGATAGATCACTAGATGGCGTGTATTTAAAAAATGCGTCGCCTGCTACGATAACAACGATTATGATAGGGAAAAAATTAAATGCGTTCCTTGCGAAGCATGTGTGGTGTGAATACTGTGCGTAATAGTCGCAACCAGCGTGCGTGTATGGCCAGATGTATGAACGTAAACGAGGCAAACGGAGTACTTATGTAAGGATAGTAGCAGGTGGTGTTCTGGAGTTTCTGCCTACCCCCATGGGAAGAAAGCGTGAGTTTATGTATTCAAGATAGGAATATAAAAGATATATATTATATAAAATCAAGTCTTTTTATTGAAACTAGGCTATAAAAATAACACGCGCGCGAGAAAAGCCACGCGCAACTCCAAGCCAACAAGGGGCAACATTATATCCGGATCCGTGTTTGGTCCCATCGGATACATAATGCATGTCAACAGCATGTGCAATGTGATTCGTAATTGTCGCATATATATGTATGCTGATGATACTTGTCTAGTTTATGCAGATAAATATTTAAATGTAATTGAAAGTAACATTCAGGAGGATTTTACTAATATCATCAAATGGGCTCACGACAATGGCATCATAATTAATATAAATAAAACCAAAAAATCGAACGTCCGCCGCGCATAGTGGGGCATAGTTATGAGTGTCTGCACAGTGGTGGACTGACGGTGTGTGAGTGTGCAAACATTGAGCTGGTGGAGGAATACAGGTACTTGGGTTTAGTCATAGACAACAGCTTCTCATGGAAAACACACATCACACACTTATGTGACAAACTCAGGTATGTACTTGTAAAATTCCACCACCTTAGTTTTGTGCTGGATAGGGCAACATTGTACATGGTCTACTATGCGCTGGTGGACTCGCTGCTTTCTTATGGGCTGGCGTGCTATGGTAACACATTTAAAACTTATTTGGATAAAATAAAAAAACTGCAAATCAGATTCATGAAACTATTAGTAGATAAAAACACAAAAAACCGTTGGGAAGATTTGTAGTGCCCGCTTCTAATAATTATTATGGTCGAAGGTGTAGAATTTTTTTAGTCCCTACTATTTTTAATAACCTTCCAGACGATATAAACAGTTGTATCACAAAAACCGCCTTTAAAAATAAAATACATAAGTACCTCTTTAATATTTTTTGTCAAAGCCTCACTGTAGAGAATAACTAAAAATAAAATAAAAATTTTTGTTTTTAAATTTAAGAAATTAAGGAATAGTTTTAATTGCATGTATGTGAAAAAGTGTCATTATAAAAAATAAATATGTTAATAGTTACAAAAAAAAGGAGCTACGTCTGCCAACAAATTGCTTTGCAGTTTGGCGGAGGTAAATATTTATGAAAAAAAATTGTTTCTGTGAATAAACACTTTTTCATTTCATTTCATATTTTGTATAAGTGCATCGAGCGAAGGAAGTTTGGCAACCTGCTTTCTTCGTAATTCTTTCAATGTAGGTCAAGGTTGCAAAGTACGGCAACATAGCATGTTTACAAATAATGACATTTAGGGTGCCACACAACAAAACAAAGTAATAAAATAGTTTACATTGATAAGGTCGTCAGTTTTATGTTATTACAATGTTTTATTTTTTAAATGAAAGGTAGGAAAGCGAATAAATCAATTATTGTACTTATTAAATTGATAACGCCTGCACGCCATCTAGTGTTCTAATTTCTAAACTATCGCAATCATGGCGCTTTAGTTTGCTTGCCAAAACTCACGCACACTTCGACGCAAGTGTCAAATTTTGCTAAGATTTCACGATCGTTTTTCTCAGTAAATGATGTAAGTTATTTCCTGAAAAGGTCGGACGCGGTCGCATGTCATTGTAGAAATGTGATAAGATAATTCGTTTTAAACAAAGAGTATCTATGTTTAGCATATAATCACAACGAAAAATGTATGGACGGAGCATCCCATCGGAGCATCCTCTTTAATCGTTTTATGTACTAAATCTAAATAGAAACCATATACAATACGTACCTATGTTGTTTCCATGGAGATTTAGTTTTTTGATTGAAGAAAACGTCAGATGGAATAATATGTTTAAGGTTTTTATAATTTGTATTTATTTCTAGATGTGTTCATGAATATGTTGCCATCAGCAGGCAACATATTCATGAACACATCTAGAAATAAATTTTCACTTACGTCGAACAATATTATAAAGTACAAAATAAGTTATCAGATACCTCATAACGTCAGTTTATTTCCACTAACCTCTGGGTTAGTGGAAATAAATTGACGTTATGAGGTACGTTATGTTTAGCGACTTAGGTAACTCTCCCACATGGGTTGGTTAAATATTTAGAAGTTTAACTCTAGGTTTTCCTGTACCTCTTGGTGGCACAAGGTGAATTATTTGATTAACCCTGAGTTAGCTGTTAACTCCGAGTTATTTAGGATAACCAATGATTGCGCAAGTGGCCCTTATTGGACAAGTCACATTTAATTCGGCAATGTTCGGATTTTCCGAAAATAAACGATAAACGATGAACGTTGAACGTTGTCGTACTGTACGTAATTATGTACTTAAATTCAAATAGCAAACAGAACTACCACAAAAAAAAATCTTGCATTTCCGTTGGCGCGAAGAACTTTTATGGGCATGTGATAAGGTTCAAATTAGTAGTACATTAAATTAAATCGGGACCACAACGCCAATAAATCAATTCATCATCGAGTTCGTACTACGTACGATATCTACTTACTAGCTGTTGCCCGCGGCTTCGCCCGCGTGTATGTCGGAAATTATCCCACGGGAACCTTCTACCGGGATGAAATGTATCCTATGTCTTAATATACTAGCTGTTGCCCGTGGCTTCACCCGCGTGTATGTCGGAAATTATCCCACGGGAACCTTCTACCGGGATGAAAAGTATCCTATGTCTTAATATACTAGCTGTTGCCCGCGTGTATGTCGGAAATTATCCCACGGGAACCTTCTACCGGGATGAAATGTATCCTATGTCTTAATATACTAGCTGTTGCCCGCGTGTATGTCGGAAATTATCCCACGGGAACCTTCTACCGGGATGAAATGTATCCTATGTCTTAATATACTAGCTGTTGCCCGCGGCTTCACCCGCGTGTATGTCGGAAATTATCCCACGGGAACCTTCTACCGGGATGAAAAGTATCCTATGTCTTAATATACTAGCTGTTGCCCGCGTGTATGTCGGAAATTATCCCACGGGAACCTTCTACCGGGATGAAATGTATCCTATGTCTTAATATACTAGCTGTTGCCCGCGTGTATGTCGGAAATTATCCCACGGGAACCTTCTACCGGGATGAAATGTATCCTATGTCTTAATATACTAGCTGTTGCCCGCGGCTTCACCCGCGTGTATGTCGGAAATTATCCCACGGGAACCTTCTACCGGGATGAAAAGTATCCTATGTCTTAATATACTAGCTGTTGCCCGCGTGTATGTCAGAAATTATCCAACGGGAACCTTCTACCGGGATGAAATGTATCCTATGTCTTAATATACTAGCTGTTGCCCGCGTGTATTTCGGAAATTATCCCACGGGAACCATCTACCGGGATGAAATGTATCCTATGTCTTAATATACTAGCTGTTGCCCGCGTGTATTTCGGAAATTATCCCACGGGAACCTTCTACCGGGATGAAATGTATCCTATGTCTTAATATACTAGCTGTTGCCCGCGTGTATTTCGGAAATTATCCCACGGAAACCTTCTACCGGGATGAAAAGTATCCGATGTCTTAATATACTAGCTGTTGCCCGCGTGTATGTCGGAAATTATCCCACGGGAACCTTCTTCCGGGATGAAATGTATCCTATGTCTTAATATACTAGCTGTTGCCCGCGTGTATTTCGGAAATTATCCCACGGGAACCTTCTACCGGGATGAAATGTATCCTATGTCTTAATATACTAGCTGTTGCCCGCGGCTTCACCCGCGTGTATGTCGGAAATTATCCCACGGGAACCTTCTACCGGGATGAAATGTATCCTATGTCTTAATATACTAGCTGTTGCCCGCGTGTATTTCGGAAATTATCCCACGGGAACCTTCTACCGGGATGAAATGTATCCTATGTCTTAATATACTAGCTGTTGCCCGCGGCTTCACCCGCGTGTATGTCGGAAATTATCCCACGGGAACCTTCTACCGGGATGAAATGTATCCTATGTCTTAATATACTAGCTGTTGCCCGCGGCTTCGCCCGCGTGTATGTCGGAACTTATCCCACGGGAACCTACTACCGGGATGAAATGTATCCTATGTCTTAATATACTAGCTGTTGCCCGCGGCTTCACCCGCGTGTATGTCGGAAATTATCCCACGGGAACCTTCTACCGGGATAAAAAGTATCCTATGTCTTAATATACTAGTTGTTGCCCGCGGCTTCGCCCGCGTGTATGTCGGAACTTATCCCACGGGAACCTACTACCGGGATGAAATGTATCCTATGTCTTAATATACTAGCTGTTGCCCGCGGCTTCGCCCGCGTGTATGTCGGAACTTATCCCACGGGAACCTACTACCGGGATGAAATGTATCCTATGTCTTAATATACTAGCTGTTGCCCGCGGCTTCGCCCGCGTGTATGTCGGAACTTATCCCACGGGAACCTTCTACCGGCATGAAATGTATCCTATGTCTTAATATACTAGCTGTTGCCCGCTGCTTCGCCCGCGTGTATTTCGGAACTTATCCCACGGGAACCTTCTACCGGGATGAAAAGTATCCTATGTCTTAATATACTAGCTGTTGCCCGCGTGTATGTCGGAAATTATCCCACGGGAACCTTCTACCGGGATGAAATGTATCCTATGTCTTAATATACTAGCTGTTGCCCGCGGCTTCGCCAGCGTGTATGTCGGAACTTATCCCACGGGAACCTTCTACCGGGATGAAATGTATCCTATGTCTTAATATACTAGCTGTTGCCCGCGTGTATTTCGGAAATTATCCCACGGGAACCTTCTACCGGGATGAAATGTATCCTATGTCTTAATATACTAGCTGTTGCCCGCGGCTTCGCCCGCGTGTATGTCGGAACTTATCCCACGGGAACCTACTACCGGGATGAAATGTATCCTATGTCTTAACATACTAGCTGTTGCCCGCGGCTTCACCCGCGTGTATGTCGGAAATTATCCCACGGGAACCTACTACCGGGATGAAATGTATCCTATGTCTTAATATACTAGTTGTTGCCCGCGGCTTCGCCCGCGTGTATGTCGGAACTTATCCCACGGGAACCTTCTACCGGGATGAAATGTATCCTATGTCTTAATATACTAGTTGTTGCCCGCGGCTTCGCCCGCGTGTATGTCGGAACTTATCCCACGGGAACCTTCTACCGGAATGAAATGTATCCTATGTCTTAATATACTAGTTGTTGCCCGCGGCTTCGCCCGCGTGTATGTCGGAACTTATCCCACGGGAACCTACTACCGGGATGAAATGTATCCTATGTCTTAATATACTAGCTGTTGCCCGCGGCTTCACCCGCGTGTATGTCGGAAATTATCCCACGGGAACCTTCTACCGGGATGAAATGTATCCTATGTCTTAATATACTAGCTGTTGCCTGCGGCTTCACCCGCGTGTATGTCGGAAATTATCCCACGGGAACCTTCTACCGGGATGAAAAGTATCCTATGTCTTAATATACTAGTTGTTGCCCGCGGCTTCGCCCGCGTGTATGTCGGAACTTATCCCACGGGAACCTTCTACCGGGATGAAATGTATCCTATGTCTTAATATACTAGTTGTTGCCCGCGGCTTCGCCCGCGTGTATGTCGGAACTTATCCCACGGGAACCTACTACCGGGATGAAATGTATCCTATGTCTTAATATACTAGCAGTTGCCCGCGTGTATGTCGGAAATTATCCCACGGGAACCTTCTACCGGGATGAAATGTATCCTATGTCTTAATATACTAGCTGTTGCCCGCGGCTTCGCCCGCGTGTATGTCGGAACTTATCCCACGGGAACCTACTACCGGGATGAAATGTATCCTATGTCTTAATATACTAGCTGTTGCCCGCGTGTATGTCGGAAATTATCCCACGGGAACCTTCTACCGGGATGAAATGTATCCTATGTCTTAATATACTAGCTGTTGCCCGCGGCTTCGCCCGCGTGTATGTCGGAACTTATCCCACGGGAACCTACTACCGGGATGAAATGTATCCTATGTCTTAATATACTAGTTGTTGCCCGCGGCTTCGCCCGCGTGTATGTCGGAACTTATCCCACGGGAACCTACTACCGGGATGAAATGTATCCTATGTCTTAATATACTAGTTGTTGCCCGCGGCTTCGCCCGCGTGTATGTCGGAACTTATCCGACGGGAACCTTCTACCGGGATGAAATGTATCCTATGTCTTAATATACTAGTTGTTGCCCGCGGCTTCGCCCGCGTGTATGTCGGAACTTAGCCCACGGGAACCTACTACCGGGATGAAATGTATCCTATGTCTTAATATACTAGCTGTTGCCCGCGGCTTCACCCGCGTGTATGTCGGAAATTATCCCACGGGAACCTTCTACCGGGATGAAATGTATCCTATGTCTTAATATACTAGCTGTTGCCCGCGGCTTCACCCGCGTGTATGTCGGAAATTATCCCACGGGAACCTTCTACCGGGATGAAAAGTATCCTATGTCTTAATATACTAGTTGTTACCCGCGGCTTCGCCCGCGTGTATGTCGGAACTTATCCCACGGGAACCTTCTACCGGGATGAAATGTATCCTATGTCTTAATATACTAGTTGTTGCCCGCGGCTTCGCCCGCGTGTATGTCGGAACTTATCCCACGGGAACCTACTACCGGGATGAAATGTATCCTATGTCTTAATATACTAGCTGTTGCCCGCGTGTATGTCGGAAATTATCCCACGGGAACCTTCTACCGGGATGAAATGTATCCTATGTCTTAATATACTAGCTGTTGCCCGCGGCTTCGCCCGCGTGTATATCGGAACTTATCCCACGGGAACCTTCTACCGGGATGAAATGTATCCTATGTCTTAATATACTAGCTGTTGCCCGCGTGTATGTCGGAAATTATCCCACGGGAACCTTCTACCGGGATGAAAAGTATCCTATGTCTTAATATACTAGCTGTTGCCCGCTGCTTCGCCCGCGTGTATGTCGGAAATTATCCCACGGGAACCTTCTACCGGGATGAAAAGTATCCTATGTCTTAATATACTAGCTGTTGCCCGCTGCTTCGCCCGCGTGTATGTCGGAACTTATCCCACGGGAACCTACTACCGGGATGAAATGTATCCTATGTCTTAATATACTAGCTGTTGCCCGCGGCTTCACCCGCGTGTATGTCGGAAATTATCCCACGGGAACCTTCTACCGGGATGAAATGTATCCTATGTCTTAATATACTAGCTGTTGCCCGCGTGTATGTCGGAAATTATCCCACGGGAACCTTCTACCGGGATGAAATGTATCCTATGTCTTAATATACTAGCTGTTGCCCGCGGCTTCGCCCGCGTGTATATCGGAACTTATCCCACGGGAACCTTCTACCGGGATGAAATGTATCCTATGTCTTAATATACTAGTTGTTGCCCGCGGCTTCGCCCGCGTGTATGTCGGAACTTATCCCACGGGAACCTACTACCGGGATGAAATGTATCCTATGTCTTAATATACTAGCTGTTGCCCGCGGCTTCGCCCGCGTGTATATCGGAACTTATCCCACGGGAACCTTCTACCGGGATGAAATGTATCCTATGTCTTAATATACTAGCTGTTGCCCGCGTGTATGTCGGAAATTATCCCAGGGGAACCTTCTACCGGAATGAAATGTATCCTATGTCTTAATCTACTAGCTGTTGCCTGCGGCTTCGCCCGCGTGTATGTCGGAACTTATCCCACGGGAACCTACTACCGGGATGAAATGTATCCTATGTCTTAATATACTAGCTGTTGCCTGCGGCTTCGCCCGCGTGTATGTCGGAACTTATCCCACGGGAACCTACTACCGGGATGAAATGTATCCTATGTCTTAATATACTAGCTGTTGCCCGCGGATTCGCCCGCGTGTATGTCGGAACTTATCCCACGGGAACCTTCTACCGGGATGAAATGTATCCTATGTCTTAATATACTAGCTGTTGCCCGCGGCTTCGCCCGCGTGTATGTCGGAACTTATCCCACGGGAACCTTCTACCGGGATGAAATGTATCCTATGTCTTAATATACTAGCTGTTGCCCGCGTGTATGTCGGAAATTATCCCACGGGAACCTTCTACCGGGATGAAATGTATCCTATGTCTTAATATACTAGCTGTTGCCCGCGGCTTCGCCCGCGTGTATATCGGAACTTATCCCACGGGAACCTTCTACCGGGATGAAATGTATCCTATGTCTTAATATACTAGTTGTTGCCCGCGGCTTCGCCCGCGTGTATGTCGGAACTTATCCCACGGGAACCTACTACCGGGATGAAATGTATCCTATGTCTTAATATACTAGCTGTTGCCCGCGTGTATGTCGGAAATTATCCCACGGGAACCTTCTACCGGGATGAAATGTATCCTATGTCTTAATATACTAGCTGTTGCCCGCGGCTTCGCCCGCGTGTATATCGGAACTTATCCCACGGGAACCTTCTACCGGGATGAAATGTATCCTATGTCTTAATATACTAGCTGTTGCCCGAGTGTATGTCGGAAATTATCCCAGGGGAACCTTCTACCGGGATGAAATGTATCCTATGTCTTAATCTACTAGCTGTTGCCTGCGGCTTCGCCCGCGTGTATGTCGGAACTTATCCCACGGGAACCTACTACCGGGATGAAATGTATCCTATGTCTTAATATACTAGCTGTTGCCTGCGGCTTCGCCCGCGTGTATGTCGGAACTTATCCCACGGGAACCTACTACCGGGATGAAATGTATCCTATGTCTTAATATACTAGCTGTTGCCCGCGGATTCGCCCGCGTGTATGTCGGAACTTATCCCACAGGAACCTTCTACCGGGATGAAATGTATCCTATGTCTTAATATACTAGCTGTTGCCCGCGGCTTCGCCCGCGTGTATGTCGGAACTTATCCCACGGGAACCTTCTACCGGGATGAAATGTATCCTATGTCTTAATATACTAGCTGTTGCCCGCGGCTTCACCCGCGTGTATGTCGGAAATTATCCCACGGAAACCTTCTACCGGGATGAAAAGTATCCGATGTCTTAATATACTAGCTGTTGCCCGCGTGTATGTCGGAAATTATCCCACGGGAACCTTCTACCGGGATGAAATGTATCCTATGTCTTAATATACTAGCTGTTGCCCGCGTGTATTTCGGAAATTATCCCACGGGAACCTTCTACCGGGATGAAATGTATCCTATGTCTTAATATACTAGCTGTTGCCCGCGTGTATTTCGGAAATTATCCCACGGAAACCTTCTACCGGGATGAAAAGTATCCGATGTCTTAATATACTAGCTGTTGCCCGCGTGTATTTCGGAAATTATCCAACGGGAACCTTCTACCGGGATGAAATGTATCCTATGTCTTAATATACTAGCTGTTGCCCGCGTGTATTTCGGAAATTATCCCACGGGAACCATCTACCGGGATGAAATGTATCCTATGTCTTAATATACTAGCTGTTGCCCGCGTGTATTTCGGAAATTATCCCACGGGAACCTTCTACCGGGATGAAATGTATCCTATGTCTTAATATACTAGCTGTTGCCCGCGTGTATTTCGGAAATTATCCCACGGAAACCTTCTACCGGGATGAAAAGTATCCGATGTCTTAATATACTAGCTGTTGCCCGCGTGTATGTCGGAAATTATCCCACGGGAACCTTCTTCCGGGATGAAATGTATCCTATGTCTTAATATACTAGCTGTTGCCCGCGTGTATTTCGGAAATTATCCCACGGGAACCTTCTACCGGGATGAAATGTATCCTATGTCTTAATATACTAGCTGTTGCCCGCGGCTTCACCCGCGTGTATGTCGGAAATTATCCCACGGGAACCTTCTACCGGGATGAAATGTATCCTATGTCTTAATATACTAGCTGTTGCCCGCGTGTATTTCGGAAATTATCCCACGGGAACCTTCTACCGGGATGAAATGTATCCTATGTCTTAATATACTAGCTGTTGCCCGCGGCTTCACCCGCGTGTATGTCGGAAATTATCCCACGGGAACCTTCTACCGGGATGAAATGTATCCTATGTCTTAATATACTAGCTGTTGCCCGCGGCTTCGCCCGCGTGTATGTCGGAACTTATCCCACGGGAACCTACTACCGGGATGAAATGTATCCTATGTCTTAATATACTAGCTGTTGCCCGCGGCTTCACCCGCGTGTATGTCGGAAATTATCCCACGGGAACCTTCTACCGGGATAAAAAGTATCCTATGTCTTAATATACTAGTTGTTGCCCGCGGCTTCGCCCGCGTGTATGTCGGAACTTATCCCACGGGAACCTACTACCGGGATGAAATGTATCCTATGTCTTAATATACTAGCTGTTGCCCGCGGCTTCGCCCGCGTGTATGTCGGAACTTATCCCACGGGAACCTTCTACCGGCATGAAATGTATCCTATGTCTTAATATACTAGCTGTTGCCCGCTGCTTCGCCCGCGTGTATGTCGGAACTTATCCCACGGGAACCTTCTACCGGGATGAAAAGTATCCTATGTCTTAATATACTAGCTGTTGCCCGCGTGTATGTCGGAAATTATCCCACGGGAACCTTCTACCGGGATGAAATGTATCCTATGTCTTAATATACTAGCTGTTGCCCGCGGCTTCGCCAGCGTGTATGTCGGAACTTATCCCACGGGAACCTTCTACCGGGATGAAATGTATCCTATGTCTTAATATACTAGCTGTTGCCCGCGTGTATTTCGGAAATTATTTCACGGGAACCTTCTACCGGGATGAAATGTATCCTATGTCTTAATATACTAGCTGTTGCCCGCGGCTTCGCCCGCGTGTATGTCGGAACTTATCCCACGGGAACCTACTACCGGGATGAAATGTATCCTATGTCTTAACATACTAGCTGTTGCCCGCGGCTTCACCCGCGTGTATGTCGGAAATTATCCCACGGGAACCTACTACCGGGATGAAATGTATCCTATGTCTTAATATACTAGTTGTTGCCCGCGGCTTCGCCCGCGTGTATGTCGGAACTTATCCCACGGGAACCTTCTACCGGGATGAAATGTATCCTATGTCTTAATATACTAGTTGTTGCCCGCGGCTTCGCCCGCGTGTATGTCGGAACTTATCCCACGGGAACCTTCTACCGGAATGAAATGTATCCTATGTCTTAATATACTAGTTGTTGCCCGCGGCTTCGCCCGCGTGTATGTCGGAACTTATCCCACGGGAACCTACTACCGGGATGAAATGTATCCTATGTCTTAATATACTAGCTGTTGCCCGCGGCTTCACCCGCGTGTATGTCGGAAATTATCCCACGGGAACCTTCTACCGGGATGAAATGTATCCTATGTCTTAATATACTAGCTGTTGCCCGCGGCTTCACCCGCGTGTATGTCGGAAATTATCCCACGGGAACCTTCTACCGGGATGAAAAGTATCCTATGTCTTAATATACTAGTTGTTGCCCGCGGCTTCGCCCGCGTGTATGTCGGAACTTATCCCACGGGAACCTTCTACCGGGATGAAATGTATCCTATGTCTTAATATACTAGTTGTTGCCCGCGGCTTCGCCCGCGTGTATGTCGGAACTTATCCCACGGGAACCTACTACCGGGATGAAATGTATCCTATGTCTTAATATACTAGCTGTTGCCCGCGTGTATGTCGGAAATTATCCCACGGGAACCTTCTACCGGGATGAAATGTATCCTATGTCTTAATATACTAGCTGTTGCCCGCGGCTTCGCCCGCGTGTATGTCGGAACTTATCCCACGGGAACCTACTACCGGGATGAAATGTATCCTATGTCTTAATATACTAGCTGTTGCCCGCGTGTATGTCGGAAATTATCCCACGGGAACCTTCTACCGGGATGAAATGTATCCTATGTCTTAATATACTAGCTGTTGCCCGCGGCTTCGCCCGCGTGTATGTCGGAACTTATCCCACGGGAACCTACTACCGGGATGAAATGTATCCTATGTCTTAATATACTAGTTGTTGCCCGCGGCTTCGCCCGCGTGTATGTCGGAACTTATCCCACGGGAACCTTCTACCGGGATGAAATGTATCCTATGTCTTAATATACTAGTTGTTGCCCGCGGCTTCGCCCGCGTGTATGTCGGAACTTATCCCACGGGAACCTACTACCGGGATGAAATGTATCCTATGTCTTAATATACTAGTTGTTGCCCGCGGCTTCGCCCGCGTGTATGTCGGAACTTATCCGACGGGAACCTTCTACCGGGATGAAATGTATCCTATGTCTTAATATACTAGTTGTTGCCCGCGGCTTCGCCCGCGTGTATGTCGGAACTTAGCCCACGGGAACCTACTACCGGGATGAAATGTATCCTATGTCTTAATATACTAGTTGTTGCCCGCGGCTTCGCCCGCGTGTATGTCGGAACTTATCCCACGGGAACCTTCTACCGGGATGAAATGTATCCTATGTCTTAATATACTAGTTGTTGCCCGCGGCTTCGCCCGCGTGTATGTCGGAACTTATCCCACGGGAACCTACTACCGGGATGAAATGTATCCTATGTCTTAATATACTAGCTGTTGCCCGCGGCTTCGCCCGCGTGTATGTCGGAACTTATCCCACGGGAACCTACTACCGGGATGAAATGTATCCTATGTCTTAATATACTAGTTGTTGCCCGCGGCTTCGCCCGCGTGTATGTCGGAACTTATCCCACGGGAACCTTCTACCGGGATGAAATGTATCCTATGTCTTAATATACTAGCTGTTGCCCGCGTGTATGTCGGAAATTATCCCACGGGAACCTTCTACCGGGATGAAATGTATCCTATGTCTTAATATACTAGCTGTTGCCCGCGGCTTCGCCCGCGTGTATTTCGGAACTTATCCCACGGGAACCTACTACCGGGATGAAATGTATCCTATGTCTTAATATACTAGTTGTTGCCCGCGGCTTCGCCCGCGTGTATGTCGGAACTTATCCCACGGGAACCTACTACCGGGATGAAATGTATCCTATGTCTTAATATACTAGTTGTTGCCCGCGGCTTCGCCCGCGTGTATGTCGGAACTTATCCGACGGGAACCTTCTACCGGGATGAAATGTATCCTATGTCTTAATATACTAGTTGTTGCCCGCGGCTTCGCCCGCGTGTATGTCGGAACTTAGCCCACGGGAACCTACTACCGGGATGAAATGTATCCTATGTCTTAATATACTAGCTGTTGCCCGCGGCTTCACCCGCGTGTATGTCGGAAATTATCCCACGGGAACCTTCTACCGGGATGAAATGTATCCTATGTCTTAATATACTAGCTGTTGCCCGCGGCTTCACCCGCGTGTATGTCGGAAATTATCCCACGGGAACCTTCTACCGGGATGAAAAGTATCCTATGTCTTAATATACTAGTTGTTACCCGCGGCTTCGCCCGCGTGTATGTCGGAACTTATCCCACGGGAACCTTCTACCGGGATGAAATGTATCCTATGTCTTAATATACTAGTTGTTGCCCGCGGCTTCGCCCGCGTGTATGTCGGAACTTATCCCACGGGAACCTACTACCGGGATGAAATGTATCCTATGTCTTAATATACTAGCTGTTGCCCGCGTGTATGTCGGAAATTATCCCACGGGAACCTTCTACCGGGATGAAATGTATCCTATGTCTTAATATACTAGCTGTTGCCCGCGGCTTCGCCCGCGTGTATATCGGAACTTATCCCACGGGAACCTTCTACCGGGATGAAATGTATCCTATGTCTTAATATACTAGCTGTTGCCCGCGTGTATGTCGGAAATTATCCCACGGGAACCTTCTACCGGGATGAAAAGTATCCTATGTCTTAATATACTAGCTGTTGCCCGCTGCTTCGCCCGCGTGTATGTCGGAAATTATCCCACGGGAACCTTCTACCGGGATGAAAAGTATCCTATGTCTTAATATACTAGCTGTTGCCCGCTGCTTCGCCCGCGTGTATGTCGGAACTTATCCCACGGGAACCTACTACCGGGATGAAATGTATCCTATGTCTTAATATACTAGCTGTTGCCCGCGGCTTCACCCGCGTGTATGTCGGAAATTATCCCACGGGAACCTTCTACCGGGATAAAATGTATCCTATGTCTTAATATACTAGCTGTTGCCCGCGTGTATGTCGGAAATTATCCCACGGGAACCTTCTACCGGGATGAAATGTATCCTATGTCTTAATATACTAGTTGTTGCCCGCGGCTTCGCCCGCGTGTATGTCGGAACTTATCCCACGGGAACCTACTACCGGGATGAAATGTATCCTATGTCTTAATATACTAGCTGTTGCCCGCGTGTATGTCGGAAATTATCCCACGGGAACCTTCTACCGGGATGAAATGTATCCTATGTCTTAATATACTAGCTGTTGCCCGCGGCTTCGCCCGCGTGTATATCGGAACTTATCCCACGGGAACCTTCTACCGGGATGAAATGTATCCTATGTCTTAATATACTAGCTGTTGCCCGAGTGTATGTCGGAAATTATCCCAGGGGAACCTTCTACCGGGATGAAATGTATCCTATGTCTTAATCTACTAGCTGTTGCCTGCGGCTTCGCCCGCGTGTATGTCGGAACTAATCCCACGGGAACCTACTACCGGGATGAAATGTATCCTATGTCTTAATATACTAGCTGTTGCCTGCGGCTTCGCCCGCGTGTATGTCGGAACTTATCCCACGGGAACCTACTACCGGGATGAAATGTATCCTATGTCTTAATATACTAGCTGTTGCCCGCGGATTCGCCCGCGTGTATGTCGGAACTTATCCCACAGGAACCTTCTACCGGGATGAAATGTATCCTATGTCTTAATATACTAGCTGTTGCCCGCGGCTTCGCCCGCGTGTATGTCGGAACTTATCCCACGGGAACCTTCTACCGGGATGAAATGTATCCTATGTCTTAATATACTAGCTGTTGCCCGCGGCTTCACCCGCGTGTATGTCGGAAATTATCCCACGGAAACCTTCTACCGGGATGAAAAGTATCCGATGTCTTAATATACTAGCTGTTGCCCGCGTGTATGTCGGAAATTATCCCACGGGAACCTTCTACCGGGATGAAATGTATCCTATGTCTTAATATACTAGCTGTTGCCCGCGTGTATTTCGGAAATTATCCCACGGGAACCTTCTACCGGGATGAAATGTATCCTATGTCTTAATATACTAGCTGTTGCCCGCGTGTATTTCGGAAATTATCCCACGGAAACCTTCTACCGGGATGAAAAGTATCCGATGTCTTAATATACTAGCTGTTGCCCGCGTGTATGTCAGAAATTATCCAACGGGAACCTTCTACCGGGATGAAATGTATCCTATGTCTTAATATACTAGCTGTTGCCCGCGTGTATTTCGGAAATTATCCCACGGGAACCATCTACCGGGATGAAATGTATCCTATGTCTTAATATACTAGCTGTTGCCCGCGTGTATTTCGGAAATTATCCCACGGGAACCTTCTACCGGGATGAAATGTATCCTATGTCTTAATATACTAGCTGTTGCCCGCGTGTATTTCGGAAATTATCCCACGGAAACCTTCTACCGGGATGAAAAGTATCCGATGTCTTAATATACTAGCTGTTGCCCGCGTGTATGTCGGAAATTATCCCACGGGAACCTTCTTCCGGGATGAAATGTATCCTATGTCTTAATATACTAGCTGTTGCCCGCGTGTATTTCGGAAATTATCCCACGGGAACCTTCTACCGGGATGAAATGTATCCTATGTCTTAATATACTAGCTGTTGCCCGCGGCTTCACCCGCGTGTATGTCGGAAATTATCCCACGGGAACCTTCTACCGGGATGAAATGTATCCTATGTCTTAATATACTAGCTGTTGCCCGCGTGTATTTCGGAAATTATCCCACGGGAACCTTCTACCGGGATGAAATGTATCCTATGTCTTAATATACTAGCTGTTGCCCGCGGCTTCACCCGCGTGTATGTCGGAAATTATCCCACGGGAACCTTCTACCGGGATGAAATGTATCCTATGTCTTAATATACTAGCTGTTGCCCGCGGCTTCGCCCGCGTGTATGTCGGAACTTATCCCACGGGAACCTACTACCGGGATGAAATGTATCCTATGTCTTAATATACTAGCTGTTGCCCGCGGCTTCACCCGCGTGTATGTCGGAAATTATCCCACGGGAACCTTCTACCGGGATAAAAAGTATCCTATGTCTTAATATACTAGTTGTTGCCCGCGGCTTCGCCCGCGTGTATGTCGGAACTTATCCCACGGGAACCTACTACCGGGATGAAATGTATCCTATGTCTTAATATACTAGCTGTTGCCCGCGGCTTCGCCCGCGTGTATGTCGGAACTTATCCCACGGGAACCTTCTACCGGCATGAAATGTATCCTATGTCTTAATATACTAGCTGTTGCCCGCTGCTTCGCCCGCGTGTATGTCGCAACTTATCCCACGGGAACCTTCTACCGGGATGAAAAGTATCCTATGTCTTAATATACTAGCTGTTGCCCGCGTGTATGTCGGAAATTATCCCACGGGAACCTTCTACCGGGATGAAATGTATCCTATGTCTTAATATACTAGCTGTTGCCCGCGGCTTCGCCAGCGTGTATGTCGGAACTTATCCCACGGGAACCTTCTACCGGGATGAAATGTATCCTATGTCTTAATATACTAGCTGTTGCCCGCGTGTATTTCGGAAATTATTCCACGGGAACCTTCTACCGGGATGAAATGTATCCTATGTCTTAATATACTAGCTGTTGCCCGCGGCTTCGCCCGCGTGTATGTCGGAACTTATCCCACGGGAACCTACTACCGGGATGAAATGTATCCTATGTCTTAACATACTAGCTGTTGCCCGCGGCTTCACCCGCGTGTATGTCGGAAATTATCCCACGGGAACCTACTACCGGGATGAAATGTATCCTATGTCTTAATATACTAGTTGTTGCCCGCGGCTTCGCCCGCGTGTATGTCGGAACTTATCCCACGGGAACCTTCTACCGGGATGAAATGTATCCTATGTCTTAATATACTAGTTGTTGCCCGCGGCTTCGCCCGCGTGTATGTCGGAACTTATCCCACGGGAACCTTCTACCGGAATGAAATGTATCCTATGTCTTAATATACTAGTTGTTGCCCGCGGCTTCGCCCGCGTGTATGTCGGAACTTATCCCACGGGAACCTACTACCGGGATGAAATGTATCCTATGTCTTAATATACTAGCTGTTGCCCGCGGCTTCACCCGCGTGTATGTCGGAAATTATCCCACGGGAACCTTCTACCGGGATGAAATGTATCCTATGTCTTAATATACTAGCTGTTGCCCGCGGCTTCACCCGCGTGTATGTCGGAAATTATCCCACGGGAACCTTCTACCGGGATGAAAAGTATCCTATGTCTTAATATACTAGTTGTTGCCCGCGGCTTCGCCCGCGTGTATGTCGGAACTTATCCCACGGGAACCTTCTACCGGGATGAAATGTATCCTATGTCTTAATATACTAGTTGTTGCCCGCGGCTTCGCCCGCGTGTATGTCGGAACTTATCCCACGGGAACCTACTACCGGGATGAAATGTATCCTATGTCTTAATATACTAGCTGTTGCCCGCGTGTATGTCGGAAATTATCCCACGGGAACCTTCTACCGGGATGAAATGTATCCTATGTCTTAATATACTAGCTGTTGCCCGCGGCTTCGCCCGCGTGTATGTCGGAACTTATCCCACGGGAACCTACTACCGGGATGAAATGTATCCTATGTCTTAATATACTAGCTGTTGCCCGCGTGTATGTCGGAAATTATCCCACGGGAACCTTCTACCGGGATGAAATGTATCCTATGTCTTAATATACTAGCTGTTGCCCGCGGCTTCGCCCGCGTGTATGTCGGAACTTATCCCACGGGAACCTACTACCGGGATGAAATGTATCCTATGTCTTAATATACTAGTTGTTGCCCGCGGCTTCGCCCGCGTGTATGTCGGAACTTATCCCACGGGAACCTTCTACCGGGATGAAATGTATCCTATGTCTTAATATACTAGTTGTTGCCCGCGGCTTCGCCCGCGTGTATGTCGGAACTTATCCCACGGGAACCTACTACCGGGATGAAATGTATCCTATGTCTTAATATACTAGCTGTTGCCCGCGTGTATGTCGGAAATTATCCCACGGGAACCTTCTACCGGGATGAAATGTATCCTATGTCTTAATATACTAGCTGTTGCCCGCGGCTTCGCCCGCGTGTATGTCGGAACTTATCCCACGGGAACCTACTACCGGGATGAAATGTATCCTATGTCTTAATATACTAGCTGTTGCCCGCGTGTATGTCGGAAATTATCCCACGGGAACCTTCTACCGGGATGAAATGTATCCTATGTCTTAATATACTAGCTGTTGCCCGCGGCTTCGCCCGCGTGTATGTCGGAACTTATCCCACGGGAACCTACTACCGGGATGAAATGTATCCTATGTCTTAATATACTAGTTGTTGCCCGCGGCTTCGCCCGCGTGTATGTCGGAACTTATCCCACGGGAACCTACTACCGGGATGAAATGTATCCTATGTCTTAATATACTAGTTGTTGCCCGCGGCTTCGCCCGCGTGTATGTCGGAACTTATCCGACGGGAACCTTCTACCGGGATGAAATGTATCCTATGTCTTAATATACTAGTTGTTGCCCGCGGCTTCGCCCGCGTGTATGTCGGAACTTAGCCCACGGGAACCTACTACCGGGATGAAATGTATCCTATGTCTTAATATACTAGCTGTTGCCCGCGGCTTCACCCGCGTGTATGTCGGAAATTATCCCACGGGAACCTTCTACCGGGATGAAATGTATCCTATGTCTTAATATACTAGCTGTTGCCCGCGGCTTCACCCGCGTGTATGTCGGAAATTATCCCACGGGAACCTTCTACCGGGATGAAAAGTATCCTATGTCTTAATATACTAGTTGTTACCCGCGGCTTCGCCCGCGTGTATGTCGGAACTTATCCCACGGGAACCTTCTACCGGGATGAAATGTATCCTATGTCTTAATATACTAGTTGTTGCCCGCGGCTTCGCCCGCGTGTATGTCGGAACTTATCCCACGGGAACCTACTACCGGGATGAAATGTATCCTATGTCTTAATATACTAGCTGTTGCCCGCGTGTATGTCGGAAATTATCCCACGGGAACCTTCTACCGGGATGAAATGTATCCTATGTCTTAATATACTAGCTGTTGCCCGCGGCTTCGCCCGCGTGTATATCGGAACTTATCCCACGGGAACCTTCTACCGGGATGAAATGTATCCTATGTCTTAATATACTAGCTGTTGCCCGCGTGTATGTCGGAAATTATCCCACGGGAACCTTCTACCGGGATGAAAAGTATCCTATGTCTTAATATACTAGCTGTTGCCCGCTGCTTCGCCCGCGTGTATGTCGGAAATTATCCCACGGGAACCTTCTACCGGGATGAAAAGTATCCTATGTCTTAATATACTAGCTGTTGCCCGCTGCTTCGCCCGCGTGTATGTCGGAACTTATCCCACGGGAACCTACTACCGGGATGAAATGTATCCTATGTCTTAATATACTAGCTGTTGCCCGCGGCTTCACCCGCGTGTATGTCGGAAATTATCCCACGGGAACCTTCTACCGGGATGAAATGTATCCTATGTCTTAATATACTAGCTGTTGCCCGCGTGTATGTCGGAAATTATCCCACGGGAACCTTCTACCGGGATGAAATGTATCCTATGTCTTAATATACTAGCTGTTGCCCGCGTGTATGTCGGAAATTATCCCAGGGGAACCTTCTACCGGGATGAAATGTATCCTATGTCTTAATCTACTAGCTGTTGCCTGCGGCTTCGCCCGCGTGTATGTCGGAACTTATCCCACGGGAACCTACTACCGGGATGAAATGTATCCTATGTCTTAATATACTAGCTGTTGCCTGCGGCTTCGCCCGCGTGTATGTCGGAACTTATCCCACGGGAACCTACTACCGGGATGAAATGTATCCTATGTCTTAATATACTAGCTGTTGCCCGCGGATTCGCCCGCGTGTATGTCGGAACTTATCCCACGGGAACCTTCTACCGGGATGAAATGTATCCTATGTCTTAATATACTAGCTGTTGCCCGCGGCTTCGCCCGCGTGTATGTCGGAACTTATCCCACGGGAACCTTCTACCGGGATGAAATGTATCCTATGTCTTAATATACTAGCTGTTGCCCGCGGCTTCACCCGCGTGTATGTCGGAAATTATCCCACGGAAACCTTCTACCGGGATGAAAAGTATCCGATGTCTTAATATACTAGCTGTTGCCCGCGTGTATGTCGGAAATTATCCCACGGGAACCTTCTACCGGGATGAAATGTATCCTATGTCTTAATATACTAGCTGTTGCCCGCGTGTATTTCGGAAATTATCCCACGGGAACCTTCTACCGGGATGAAATGTATCCTATGTCTTAATATACTAGCTGTTGCCCGCGTGTATTTCGGAAATTATCCCACGGAAACCTTCTACCGGGATGAAAAGTATCCGATGTCTTAATATACTAGCTGTTGCCCGCGTGTATGTCAGAAATTATCCAACGGGAACCTTCTACCGGGATGAAATGTATCCTATGTCTTAATATACTAGCTGTTGCCCGCGTGTATTTCGGAAATTATCCCACGGGAACCATCTACCTGGATGAAATGTATCCTATGTCTTAATATACTAGCTGTTGCCCGCGTGTATTTCGGAAATTATCCCACGGGAACCTTCTACCGGGATGAAATGTATCCTATGTCTTAATATACTAGCTGTTGCCCGCGTGTATTTCGGAAATTATCCCACGGAAACCTTCTACCGGGATGAAAAGTATCCGATGTCTTAATATACTAGCTGTTGCCCGCGTGTATGTCGGAAATTATCCCACGGGAACCTTCTTCCGGGATGAAATGTATCCTATGTCTTAATATACTAGCTGTTGCCCGCGTGTATTTCGGAAATTATCCCACGGGAACCTTCTACCGGGATGAAATGTATCCTATGTCTTAATATACTAGCTGTTGCCCGCGGCTTCACCCGCGTGTATGTCGGAAATTATCCCACGGGAACCTTCTACCGGGATGAAATGTATCCTATGTCTTAATATACTAGCTGTTGCCCGCGTGTATTTCGGAAATTATCCCACGGGAACCTTCTACCGGGATGAAATGTATCCTATGTCTTAATATACTAGCTGTTGCCCGCGGCTTCACCCGCGTGTATGTCGGAAATTATCCCACGGGAACCTTCTACCGGGATGAAATGTATCCTATGTCTTAATATACTAGCTGTTGCCCGCGGCTTCGCCCGCGTGTATGTCGGAACTTATCCCACGGGAACCTACTACCGGGATGAAATGTATCCTATGTCTTAATATACTAGCTGTTGCCCGCGGCTTCACCCGCGTGTATGTCGGAAATTATCCCACGGGAACCTTCTACCGGGATAAAAAGTATCCTATGTCTTAATATACTAGTTGTTGCCCGCGGCTTCGCCCGCGTGTATGTCGGAACTTATCCCACGGGAACCTACTACCGGGATGAAATGTATCCTATGTCTTAATATACTAGCTGTTGCCCGCGGCTTCGCCCGCGTGTATGTCGGAACTTATCCCACGGGAACCTACTACCGGGATGAAATGTATCCTATGTCTTAATATACTAGCTGTTGCCCGCGGCTTCGCCCGCGTGTATGTCGGAACTTATCCCACGGGAACCTTCTACCGGCATGAAATGTATCCTATGTCTTAATATACTAGCTGTTGCCCGCTGCTTCGCCCGCGTGTATGTCGGAACTTATCCCACGGGAACCTTCTACCGGGATGAAAAGTATCCTATGTCTTAATATACTAGCTGTTGCCCGCGTGTATGTCGGAAATTATCCCACGGGAACCTTCTACCGGGATGAAATGTATCCTATGTCTTAATATACTAGCTGTTGCCCGCGGCTTCGCCAGCGTGTATGTCGGAACTTATCCCACGGGAACCTTCTACCGGGATGAAATGTATCCTATGTCTTAATATACTAGCTGTTGCCCGCGTGTATTTCGGAAATTATCCCACGGGAACCTTCTACCGGGATGAAATGTATCCTATGTCTTAATATACTAGCTGTTGCCCGCGGCTTCGCCCGCGTGTATGTCGGAACTTATCCCACGGGAACCTACTACCGGCATGAAATGTATCCTATGTCTTAACATACTAGCTGTTGCCCGCGGCTTCACCCGCGTGTATGTCGGAAATTATCCCACGGGAACCTACTACCGGGATGAAATGTATCCTATGTCTTAATATACTAGTTGTTGCCCGCGGCTTCGCCCGCGTGTATGTCGGAACTTATCCCACGGGAACCTTCTACCGGGATGAAATGTATCCTATGTCTTAATATACTAGTTGTTGCCCGCGGCTTCGCCCGCGTGTATGTCGGAACTTATCCCACGGGAACCTTCTACCGGAATGAAATGTATCCTATGTCTTAATATACTAGTTGTTGCCCGCGGCTTCGCCCGCGTGTATGTCGGAACTTATCCCACGGGAACCTACTACCGGGATGAAATGTATCCTATGTCTTAATATACTAGCTGTTGCCCGCGGCTTCACCCGCGTGTATGTCGGAAATTATCCCACGGGAACCTTCTACCGGGATGAAATGTATCCTATGTCTTAATATACTAGCTGTTGCCCGCGGCTTCACCCGCGTGTATGTCGGAAATTATCCCACGGGAACCTTCTACCGGGATGAAAAGTATCCTATGTCTTAATATACTAGTTGTTGCCCGCGGCTTCGCCCGCGTGTATGTCGGAACTTATCCCACGGGAACCTTCTACCGGGATGAAATGTATCCTATGTCTTAATATACTAGTTGTTGCCCGCGGCTTCGCCCGCGTGTATGTCGGAACTTATCCCACGGGAACCTACTACCGGGATGAAATGTATCCTATGTCTTAATATACTAGCTGTTGCCCGCGTGTATGTCGGAAATTATCCCACGGGAACCTTCTACCGGGATGAAATGTATCCTATGTCTTAATATACTAGCTGTTGCCCGCGGCTTCGCCCGCGTGTATGTCGGAACTTATCCCACGGGAACCTACTACCGGGATGAAATGTATCCTATGTCTTAATATACTAGCTGTTGCCCGCGTGTATGTCGGAAATTATCCCACGGGAACCTTCTACCGGGATGAAATGTATCCTATGTCTTAATATACTAGCTGTTGCCCGCGGCTTCGCCCGCGTGTATGTCGGAACTTATCCCACGGGAACCTACTACCGGGATGAAATGTATCCTATGTCTTAATATACTAGTTGTTGCACGCGGCTTCGCCCGCGTGTATGTCGGAACTTATCCCACGGGAACCTACTACCGGGATGAAATGTATCCTATGTCTTAATATACTAGTTGTTGCCCGCGGCTTCGCCCGCGTGTATGTCGGAACTTATCCGACGGGAACCTTCTACCGGGATGAAATGTATCCTATGTCTTAATATACTAGTTGTTGCCCGCGGCTTCGCCCGCGTGTATGTCGGAACTTATCCCACGGGAACCTACTACCGGGATGAAATGTATCCTATGTCTTAATATACTAGCTGTTGCCCGCGGCTTCACCCGCGTGTATGTCGGAAATTATCCCACGGGAACCTTCTACCGGGATGAAATGTATCCTATGTCTTAATATACTAGCTGTTGCCCGCGGCTTCACCCGCGTGTATGTCGGAAATTATCCCACGGGAACCTTCTACCGGGATGAAAAGTATCCTATGTCTTAATATACTAGTTGTTACCCGCGGCTTCGCCCGCGTGTATGTCGGAACTTATCCCACGGGAACCTTCTACCGGGATGAAATGTATCCTATGTCTTAATATACTAGTTGTTGCCCGCGGCTTCGCCCGCGTGTATGTCGGAACTTATCCCACGGGAACCTACTACCGGGATGAAATGTATCCTATGTCTTAATATACTAGCTGTTGCCCGCGTGTATGTCGGAAATTATCCCACGGGAACCTTCTACCGGGATGAAATGTATCCTATGTCTTAATATACTAGCTGTTGCCCGCGGCTTCGCCCGCGTGTATATCGGAACTTATCCCACGGGAACCTTCTACCGGGATGAAATGTATCCTATGTCTTAATATACTAGCTGTTGCCCGCGTGTATGTCGGAAATTATCCCACGGGAACCTTCTACCGGGATGAAAAGTATCCTATGTCTTAATATACTAGCTGTTGCCCGCTGCTTCGCCCGCGTGTATGTCGGAAATTATCCCACGGGAACCTTCTACCGGGATGAAAAGTATCCTATGTCTTAATATACTAGCTGTTGCCCGCTGCTTCGCCCGCGTGTATGTCGGAACTTATCCCACGGGAACCTACTACCGGGATGAAATGTATCCTATGTCTTAATATACTAGCTGTTGCCCGCGGCTTCACCCGCGTGTATGTCGGAAATTATCCCACGGGAACCTTCTACCGGGATGAAATGTATCCTATGTCTTAATATACTAGCTGTTGCCCGCGTGTATGTCGGAAATTATCCCACGGGAACCTTCTACCGGGATGAAATGTATCCTATGTCTTAATATACTAGCTGTTGCCCGCGGCTTCGCCCGCGTGTATATCGGAACTTATCCCACGGGAACCTTCTACCGGGATGAAATGTATCCTATGTCTTAATATACTAGTTGTTGCCCGCGGCTTCGCCCGCGTGTATGTCGGAACTTATCCCACGGGAACCTACTACCGGGATGAAATGTATCCTATGTCTTAATATACTAGCTGTTGCCCGCGTGTATGTCGGAAATTATCCCACGGGAACCTTCTACCGGGATGAAATGTATCCTATGTCTTAATATACTAGCTGTTGCCCGCGGCTTCGCCCGCGTGTATATCGGAACTTATCCCACGGGAACCTTCTACCGGGATGAAATGTATCCTATGTCTTAATATACTAGCTGTTGCCCGCGTGTATGTCGGAAATTATCCCAGGGGAACCTTCTACCGGGATGAAATGTATCCTATGTCTTAATCTACTAGCTGTTGCCCGCGGCTTCGCCCGCGTGTATGTCGGAACTTATCCCACGGGAACCTTCTACCGGGATGAAAAGTATCCTATGTCTTAATATACTAGCTGTTGCCCGCGTGTATGTCGGAAATTATCCCACGGGAACCTTCTACCGGGATGAAAAGTATCCTATGTCTTAATATACTAGCTGTTGCCCGCGTGTATGTCGGAAATTATCCCACGGGAACCTTCTACCGGGATGAAAAGTATCCTATGTCTTAATATACTAGCTGTTGCCCGCGTGTATGTCGGAAATTATCCCACGGGAACCTTCTACCGGGATGAAAAGTATCCTATGTCTTAATATACTAGCTCTTGCCCGCGGCTTCACCCGCGTGTATGTCGGAACTTATCCCACGGGAACCTTCTACCGGGATGAAAAGTATCCTATGTCTTAATATACTAGCTGTTGCCCGCGGCTTCACCCGCGTGTATGTCGGAAATTATCCCACGGGAACCTTCTACCGGGATGAAAAGTATCCTATGTCTTAATATACTAGCTGTTGCCCGCGTGTATGTCGGAAATTATCCCACGGGAACCTTCTACCGGGATGAAAAGTATCCTATGTCTTAATATACTAGCTGTTGCCCGCGGCTTCACCCGCGTGTATGTCGGAAATTATCCCACGGGAACCTTCTACCGGGATGAAAAGTATCCTATGTCTTAATATACTAGCTGTTGCCCGCGTGTATGTCGGAAATTATCCCACGGGAACCTTCTACCGGGATGAAAAGTATCCTATGTCTTAATATACTAGCTGTTGCCCGCGGCTTCACCCGCGTGTATGTCGGAAATTATCCCACGGGAACCTACTACCGGGATGAAATGTATCCTATGTCTTAATATACTAGCTGTTGCCCGCTGCTTCGCCCGCGTGTATGTCGGAAATTATCCCACGGGAACCTTCTACCGGGATGAAAAGTATCCTATGTCTTAATATACTAGCTGTTGCCCGCTGCTTCGCCCGCGTTTATGTCGGAACTTATCCCACGGGAACCTTCTACCGGGATGAAAAGTATCCTATGTCTTAATATACTAGCTGTTGCCCGCGTGTATGTCGGAAATTATCCCACGGGAACCTTCTACCGGGATGAAAAGTATCCTATGTCTTAATATACTAGCTGTTGCCCGCGTGTATGTCGGAAATTATCCCACGGGAACCTTCTACCGGGATGAAAAGTATCCTATGTCTTAATATACTAGCTGTTGCCCGCGTGTATGTCGGAAATTATCCCACGGGAACCTTCTACCGGGATGAAATGTATCCTATGTCTTAATATACTAGCTGTTGCCCGTGGCTTCACCCGCGTGTATGTCGGAAATTATCCCACGGGAACCTTCTACCGGGATGAAATGTATCCTATGTCTTAATATACTAGCTGTTGCCCGCGTGTATGTCGGAAATTATCCCACGGGAACCTTCTACCGGGATGAAATGTATCCTATGTCTTAATATACTAGCTGTTGCCCGCGTGTATGTCGGAAATTATCCCACGGGAACCTTCTACCGGGATGAAATGTATCCTATGTCTTAATATACTAGCTGTTGCCCGCGGCTTCGCCCGCGTGTATATCGGAACTTATCCCACGGGAACCTTCTACCGGGATGAAATGTATCCTATGTCTTAATATACTAGCTGTTGCCCGCGTGTATGTCGGAAATTATCCCACGGGAACCTTCTACCGGGATGAAATGTATCCTATGTCTTAATCTACTAGCTGTTGCCCGCGGCTTCGCCCGCGTGTATGTCGGAACTTATCCCACGGGAACCTTCTACCGGGATGAAAAGTATCCTATGTCTTAATATACTAGCTGTTGCCCGCGTGTATGTCGGAAATTATCCCACGGGAACCTTCTACCGGGATGAAAAGTATCCTATGTCTTAATATACTAGCTGTTGCCCGCGTGTATGTCGGAAATTATCCCACGGGAACCTTCTACCGGGATGAAAAGTATCCTATGTCTTAATATACTAGCTGTTGCCCACGGCTTCACCCGCGTGTATGTCGGAACTTATCCCACGGGAACCTTCTACCGGGATGAAAAGTATCCTATGTCTTAATATACTAGCTGTTGCCCGCGGCTTCACCCGCGTGTATGTCGGAAATTATCCCACGGGAACCTTCTACCGGGATGAAAAGTATCCTATGTCTTAATATACTAGCTGTTGCCCGCGGCTTCACCCGCGTGTATGTCGGAACTTATCCCACGGGAACCTTCTACCGGGATGAAAAGTATCCTATGTCTTAATATACTAGCTGTTGCCCGCGGCTTCACCCGCGTGTATGTCGGAAATTATCCCACGGGAACCTTCTACCGGGATGAAAAGTATCCTATGTCTTAATATACTAGCTGTTGCCCGCGTGTATGTCGGAAATTATCCCACGGGAACCTTCTACCGGGATGAAAAGTATCCTATGTCTTAATATACTAGCTGTTGCCCGCGGCTTCACCCGCGTGTATGTCGGAAATTATCCCACGGGAACCTACTACCGGGATGAAATGTATCCTATGTCTTAATATACTAGCTGTTGCCCGCGGCTTCACCCGCGTGTATGTCGGAAATTATCCCACGGGAACCTTCTACCGGGATGAAAAGTATCCTATGTCTTAATATACTAGCTGTTGCCCGCTGCTTCGCCCGCGTGTATGTCGGAAATTATCCCACGGGAACCTTCTACCGAAGTGAAAAGTATCCTATGTCTTAATATACTAGCTGTTGCCCGCGTTTATGTCGGAAATTATCCCACGGGAACCTTCTACCGGGATGAAAAGTATCCTATGTCTTAATATACTAGCTGTTGCCCGCGTGTATGTCGGAAATTATCCCACGGGAACCTTCTACCGGGATGAAAAGTATCCTATGTCTTAATATACTAGCTGTTGCCCGCGTGTATGTCGGAAATGATCCCACGGGAACCTTCTACCGGGATGAAAAGTATCCTATGTCTTAATATACTAGCTGTTGCCCGCGGCTTCACCCGCGTGTATGTCGGAACTTATCCCACGGGAACCTACTACCGGGATGAAATATATCCTATGTCTTAATATACTAGCTGTTGCCCGCGTGTATGTCGGAAATTATCCCACGGGAACCTTCTACCGGGATGAAAAGTATCCTATGTCTTAATATACTAGCTGTTGCCCGCGGCTTCACCCGCGTGTATGTCGGAAATTATCCCACGGGAACCTTCTACCGGGGTGAAAAGTATCCTATGTCTTAATATACTAGCTGTTGCCCGCGTGTATGTCGGAAATTATCCCACGGGAACCTTCTACCGGGATGAAAAGTATCCTATGTCTTAATATACTAGCTGTTGCCCGCGTGTATGTTGGAAATTATCCCACGGGAACCTTCTACCGGGATGAAAAGTATCCTATGTCTTAATATACTAGCTGTTGCCCGCGTGTATGTCGGAAATTATCCCACGGGAACCTTCTACCGGGATAAAAAGTATCCTATGTCTTAATATACTAGCTGTTGCCCGCGTGTATGTCGGAAATTATCCCACGGGAACCTTCTACCGGGATGAAAAGTATCCTATGTCCTAATATACTAGCTGTTGCCCGCGTGTATGTCGGAACTTATCCCACGGGAACCTTCTACCGGGATGAAATGTATCCTATGTCTTAATATACTAGCTGTTGCCCGCGGCTTCACCCGCGTGTATGTCGGAAATTATCCCACGGGAACCTTCTACCGGGATGAAAAGTATCCTATGTCTTAATATACTAGCTGTTGCCCGCTGCTTCGCCCGCGTGTATGTCGGAAATTATCCCACGGGAACCTTCTACCGGGATGAAAAGTATCCTATGTCTTAATATACTAGCTGTTGCCCGCTGCTTCGCCCGCGTGTATGTCGGAAATTATCCCACGGGAACCTTCTACCGGGATGAAAAGTATCCTATGTCTTAATATACTAGCTGTTGCCCGCGTGTATGTCGGAAATTATCCCACGGGAACCTTCTACCGGGATGAAAAGTATCCTATGTCTTAATATACTAGCTGTTGCCCGCGGCTTCACCCGCGTGTATGTCGGAAATTATCCCACGGGAACCTACTACCGGGATGGAATGTATCCTATGTCTTAATATACTAGCTGTTGCCCGCGGCTTCACCCGCGTGTATGTCGGAAATTATCCCACGGGAACCTTCTACCGGGATGAAAAGTATCCTATGTCTTAATATACTAGCTGTTGCCCGCGTGTATGTCGGAAATTATCCCACGGGAACCTTCTACCGGGATGAAAAGTATCCTATGTCTTAATATACTAGCTGTTGCCCGCTGCTTCGCCCGCGTGTATGTCGGAAATTATCCCACGGGAACCTTCTACCGGGATGAAAAGTATCCTATGTCTTAATATACTAGCTGTTGTCCGCTGCTTCGCCCGCGTGTATGTCGGAAATTATCCCACGGGAACCTTCTACCGGGATGAAAAGTATCCTATGTCTTAATATACTAGCTGTTGCCCGCTGCTTCGCCCGCGTGTATGTCGGAAATTATCCCACGGGAACCTTCTACCGGGATGAAAAGTATCCTATGTCTTAATATACTAGCTGTTGCCCGCGGCTTCACCCGCGTGTATGTCGGAAATTATCCCACGGGAACCTTCTACCGGGATGAAAAGTATCCTATGTCTTAATATACTAGCTGTTGCCCGCTTCTTCGCCCGCGTGTATGTCAGAAATTATCCCACTGGAACCTTCTACCGGGATGAAATGTATCCTATGTCTTAATATACTAGCTGTTGCCCGCTGCTTCGCCCGCGTGTATATCGGAACTTATCCCACGGGAACCTTCTACCGGGATGAAATGTATCCTATGTCTTAATATACTAGCTGTTGCCCGCGTGTATGTCGGAAATTATCCCACGGGAACCTTCTACCGGGATGAAATGTATCCTATGTCTTAATCTACTAGCTGTTGCCCGCGGCTTCGCCCGCGTGTATGTCGGAACTTATCCCACGGGAACCTTCTACCGGGATGAAAAGTATCCTATGTCTTAATATACTAGCTGTTGCCCGCGTGTATGTCGGAAATTATCCCACGGGAACCTTCTACCGGGATGAAAAGTATCCTATGTCTTAATATACTAGCTGTTGCCCGCGTGTATGTCGGAAATTATCCCACGGGAACCTTCTACCGGGATGAAAAGTATCCTATGTCTTAATATACTAGCTGTTGCCCGCGTGTATGTCGGAAATTATCCCACGGGAACCTTCTACCGGGATGAAAAGTATCCTATGTCTTAATATACTAGCTGTTGCCCGCGTGTATGTCGGAAATTATCCCACGGGAACCTTCTACCGGGATGAAAAGTATCCTATGTCTTAATATACTAGCTGTTGCCCGCGTGTATGTCGGAAATTATCCCACGGGAACCTTCTACCGGGATGAAAAGTATCCTATGTCTTAATATACTAGCTGTTGCCCGCGTGTATGTCGGAAATTATCCCACGGGAACCTTCTACCGGGATGAAAAGTATCCTATGTCTTAATATACTAGCTGTTGCCCGCGTGTATGTCGGAAATTATCCCACGGGAACCTTCTACCGGGATGAAAAGTATCCTATGTCTTAATATACTAGCTGTTGCCCGCGTGTATGTCGGAAATTATCCCACGGGAACCTTCTACCGGGATGAAAAGTATCCTATGTCTTAATATACTAGCTGTTGCCCGCGTGTATGTCGGAAATTATCCCACGGGAACCTTCTACCGGGATGAAATGTATCCTATGTCTTAATCTACTAGCTATTGCCCGCGGCTTCGCCCGCGTGTATGTCGGAACTTATCCCACGGGAACCTTCTACCGGGATGAAAAGTATCCTATGTCTTAATATACTAGCTGTTGCCCGCGTGTATGTCGGAAATTATCCCACGGGAACCTTCTACCGGGATGAAAAGTATCCTATGTCTTAATATACTAGCTGTTGCCCGCGTGTATGTTGGAAATTATCCCACGGGAACCTTCTACCGGGATGAAAAGTATCCTATGTCTTAATATACTAGCTGTTGCCCACGGCTTCACCCGCGTGTATGTCGGAACTTATCCCACGGGAACCTTCTACCGGGATGAAAAGTATCCTATGTCTTAATATACTAGCTGTTGCCCGCGGCTTCACCCGCGTGTATGTCGGAACTTATCCCACGGGAACCTTCTACCGGGATGAAAAGTATCCTATGTCTTAATATACTAGCTGTTGCCCGCTGCTTCGCCCGCGTGTATGTCGGAAATTATCCCACGGGAACCTTCTACCGGGATGAAAAGTATCCTATGTCTTAATATACTAGCTGTTGCCCGCGGCTTCACCCGCGTGTATGTCGGAAATTATCCCACGGGAACCTTCTACCGGGATGAAAAGTATCCTATGTCTTAATATACTAGCTGTTGCCCGCTGCTTCGCCCGCGTGTATGTCGGAAATTATCCCACGGGAACCTTCTACCGGGATGAAAAGTATCCTATGTCTTAATATACTAGCTGTTGCCCGCTGCTTCGCCCGCGTGTATGTCGGAAATTATCCCACGGGAACCTTCTACCGGGATGAAAAGTATCCTATGTCTTAATATACTAGCTGTTGCCCGCGTGTATGTTGGAAATTATCCCACGGGAACCTTCTACCGGGATGAAAAGTATCCTATGTCTTAATATACTAGCTGTTGCCCACGGCTTCACCCGCGTGTATGTCGGAACTTATCCCACGGGAACCTTCTACCGGGATGAAAAGTATCCTATGTCTTAATATACTAGCTGTTGCCCGCGGCTTCACCCGCGTGTATGTCGGAACTTATCCCACGGGAACCTTCTACCGGGATGAAAAGTATCCTATGTCTTAATATACTAGCTGTTGCCCGCTGCTTCGCCCGCGTGTATGTCGGAAATTATCCCACGGGAACCTTCTACCGGGATGAAAAGTATCCTATGTCTTAATATACTAGCTGTTGCCCGCGGCTTCACCCGCGTGTATGTCGGAAATTATCCCACGGGAACCTTCTACCGGGATGAAAAGTATCCTATGTCTTAATATACTAGCTGTTGCCCGCTGCTTCGCCCGCGTGTATGTCGGAAATTATCCCACGGGAACCTTCTACCGGGATGAAAAGTATCCTATGTCTTAATATACTAGCTGTTGCCCGCTGCTTCGCCCGCGTGTATGTCGGAAATTATCCCACGGGAACCTTCTACCGGGATGAAAAGTATCCTATGTCTTAATATACTAGCTGTTGCCCGCTGCTTCGCCCGCGTGTATGTCGGAAATTATCCCACGGGAACCTTCTACCGGGATGAAAAGTATCCTATGTCTTAATATACTAGCTGTTGCCCGCGGCTTCACCCGCGTGTATGTCGGAAATTATCCCACGGGAACCTTCTACCGGGATGAAAAGTATCCTATGTCTTAATATACTAGCTGTTGCCCGCTGCTTCGCCCGCGTGTATGTCAGAAATTATCCCACTGGAACCTTCTACCGGGATGAAATGTATCCTATGTCTTAATATACTAGCTGTTGCCCGCGGCTTCGCCCGCGTGTATATCGGAACTTATCCCACGGGAACCTTCTACCGGGATGAAATGTATCCTATGTCTTAATATACTAGCTGTTGCCCGCGTGTATGTCGGAAATTATCCCACAGGAACCTTCTACCGGGATGAAATGTATCCTATGTCTTAATCTACTAGCTGTTGCCCGCGGCTTCGCCCGCGTGTATGTCGGAACTTATCCCACGGGAACCTTCTACCGGGATGAAAAGTATCCTATGTCTTAATATACTAGCTGTTGCCCGCGTGTATGTCGGAAATTATCCCACGGGAACCTTCTACCGGGATGAAAAGTATCCTATGTCTTAATATACTAGCTGTTGCCCGCGTGTATGTCGGAAATTATCCCACGGGAACCTTCTACCGGGATGAAAAGTATCCTATGTCTTAATATACTAGCTGTTGCCCGCGTGTATGTCGGAAATTATCCCACGGGAACCTTCTACCGGGATGAAAAGTATCCTATGTCTTAATATACTAGCTCTTGCCCGCGGCTTCACCCGCGTGTATGTCGGAACTTATCCCACGGGAACCTTCTACCGGGATGAAAAGTATCCTATGTCTTAATATACTAGCTGTTGCCCGCGGCTTCACCCGCGTGTATGTCGGAAATTATCCCACGGGAACCTTCTACCGGGATGAAAAGTATCCTATGTCTTAATATACTAGCTGTTGCCCGCGTGTATGTCGGAAATTATCCCACGGGAACCTTCTACCGGGATGAAAAGTATCCTATGTCTTAATATACTAGGATTCCATCGCGAGGCGCAACGCCGTGCGGACGTGTACAGTGACTGTGTTCCCCAGTAACCTACTGACTTTGTGTGCCCTAATCTGATTGGGTGTTGTTTAAAATTTTAATTCCCTTTTACACCTTAAGTGTTTTTATGGACAGACTCCGCCTATTGGGCGGTCATAGAGTGAAACAAATAGATTGTTGTCGTATCACCTAAAATTGCGGCCCTTTGATTTGCTCCCGGACTCGTTGGATTTGAACCGGCGACTGGTGCATTGGCGGTCGCGCGCGGGCGTCCCGAACCAACCGTACTAGTCATCGAGCTGCTAAATTGCGGTCGCAGTGTGTGATCAGTGCTACGAGCTGACGTCATCGTGAGTGCTACGACGTGCGCGTAACTGCTACGCGCCTACGAGCCTGCGCATCGACTACGCGCTGCGCTGCTACGGGAGTCCCTGAGATTACGCCTTGCTTCTTATTTTCCTGTGGGCTAAGGTTGAGTGTTGGTTGGTGCTTCGTAATGCCTCGCTTAAATCGGACTCCCCCAGCTACACCTGCGTCTGCTAGTAGCATGGTCCAGTCAATGTCTGATTCTGACATTCCTCAGGCTGTTTGCAGTAACAGCCCTTGTGATAGTGTTAATATCACCTCGCGATATAATCGGCCATGTCCAGCTTTTTCGCCTGGTAGTGAACTGCAAGACTTCAAGCAGGAAATTTTAGATATGCTCAATACATGGAAGGCGGAGGAACAAGCTAATTTCTTAAAGTTTTCACAAGAACAAAGCTCATCCCTCGCTAAACTATCCTCGGAGGTAGCTGAGCTGAAATCGCAAAACTTAGCCATTCAAAAAGCTAACATTGAAATCGAGAAGACGGTGAGTTTCATCAATAATCAATACGACGATCTGATAAAACAAATTGATTTATTACAAAAAGATAAACAGATGTATAGGGATTGCATACAAAATTTAGAGATGAAAATCGAAGATTTGCAACAATTATCACGCTCTTCTTGCGTCGAGATTCGCAACATACCACTCAAAGAAAATGAGTGTGCTAAAGATCTATCTGCGATTGTTACTCGTGTGAGTGCTGCCGTCAACGTGCCTCTTAAAGACAACGATATCCGCGACGTTTACCGACTGCCTGGCAAACCAGGTACCGTCAGGCCGGTTGTTGCCGAATTTACCACTATGGAGACTAAGAACGTGTTGCTAAGTTCGGTGCGCAGCTACAACAACAAGCAACCGAAGGAGTCTCGACTCAGTACTACAAATATAGGAGGTCTTGGCGACCACCGTCCGATATATGTCAGTGAGTACCTCCCAGCCAGCTCAAGAAAACTATTTTTTGCTGCACGCGAGTTTGCAAAGCTTAAGGAGTATAAATTTTGTTGGACGGCCAATGGTAACATACTGTTGCGGAAGGAAGAGGGAGTCAAACCAATACTGGTCAAATCCGAGCAGACGCTACGGGATCTAGCAGAAACCAAACAATGACTAGTAAACTGCCATTCATTATTATTTTTTTATACTGGTTTCATAATAACTAACTTCTACCTTATTATAAGTTGTATTCCCCGCATGTTTAAGATTATTAACACCGTTTGTTTTGCTTATGAATTAAGAATTACCGACCACTACAATCATTCTTCACATACATTTAATCCTCAATACACTCACTCGCCATCCATGAACCTCTGGACACTCACACTCTCGTCCCTCACACACTTATTCTCGCTGACAATATCATTCCAAACTTTTTGTATCCACTCCTACATCACAATTTTTATAATGGAGAATATTTACTTCACTATTTCGGTTGACAATGAACGCCTCTACACGGCAAATATACCTGATGCAGTTACAGTTTGCCTCATTTTTCCATGCTTAAATGTGTGCACCACATTATTTTGGAACATATTATTTACTTTCAATGGCTAACCACATTAATGCCCTTGAATTAGAATTAGATGCCTACCAAGTATCAAAATCTTATAAACTACCGTTAGGTGAATGTATATCTAAAATACCAAAGACACAAAGAAACTTATCCATACTGCAACTCAACATTCGCAGTTTAAATAAGAACTTTGATAATTTTATAGCGTTCTTACATCTTCTTAGAATTGATTGTGATATCATTATATTGACCGAGTGCTGGCTAAAATCTGCTATAATTCCCAACATGAATGGTTACAATGTCCACTTCACAAAAAATACAAAGAACCAGAATGATGGAGTGGTTATGTATATTAAGTCTTCACTGCACTGCACCGTCTCTGAACCTGACATAACTGATGCAAACTGTCTGCTTTGCAAAATTGACAATAATGTTGGCATCTTAGCCCTATATAGATCACCCTCCTTCATTCACGTTGATAATTTTTTAAACAGCTTGGATTCCATTTTAAAACCCCTAACAAAATTCCATCACGTTGCCTTAGTCGGTGATATCAACATTGATATCAAGCCAAACAACAATGATAGACACTCGTTCGAATACCTCACATTCACTGCCTCCCATGGTTTATTACCGGCGCACTTATATCCTACACGAGTAAATAACTGTTTAGATCACATTCTTTTAAAAACCATACAACCAGGAACATCCATTGTCATAGACTCACCTATTACAGATCATTTACCCGTATTCCTGAGTGTCAACCTAGATGTCCCTAAGCCCAAGCTTAACTACACTGCCAAAGTTGTTGATATTTCAAACATCCAAAAAGATATTGAGATTACTGATTTCTCCCCAATCCTTTTTTCTAATGATGCTAATGAAGCAGCGGACACCTTAACAACTTTATTGACTAAAATTATTGACAAACACACTCGCCTCTCCAAAGTCTCACGAAAGAACCGTAACATCAAGCCCTGGATCACCCCTGGCTTACTTCGCTGTATTAGAAACAGGGATAAAATGCATCTTACTTTAAAAACACAATCAGACAACCCCATCCTCAAACTAACGTATTCTCGCTATCGCAACTACTGTAATTCTTTACTCCGGAAATTGAAAATAAATTACGAGAAAACTGAATTCATGAAACGAAAAAACAACTCCAAAGCAACATGGGATTTAATTAAATCCATAACGCACTCAAAATCCACACCCTCACCTTTGAAAGAACTGCAGCAACTCGAACCTGACAAACTTGCATCAGCAAACAGAGTCAATAATTACTTTGTTAATGTAGGCAAAGACCTAGCTACAAATATACGGCAGTGTCTGAATATGCCAGTTCACCCATCAAGTTTAGCTTCAACTTGTAACTCAATGTGTGTCCTGGAAACCGACGATTCGGAAGTAGAGCGAATTATAATCAACTTGAAATCAAGTTCTGTAGCTGGAATTGACGGTATTTCTGGACATTTATTGAAGTTAACGCGCAATATTTTAATCCCCTACATCACACATATCTGCAATCTTGCAATATCTACCGGTGTTTTCCCAGACAGTTTTAAAACAGCTCTAGTCCACCCTATTCATAAGGGAGGGGACAGAGGCAGTGTCAAGAATTATAGACCTATATCTATTCTACCAACCATTTCAAAGATTCTGGAGAAGATACTGAACAACCGTTTGCTTAAATACATTAATGCTCATAAACTTCTCTCCGAAAACCAATATGGCTTCAGAGCCGGAATTGCAACAGAGGATGCAGTTGTTGCACTCTCTGAAAAAGTGACTCACCTCATAGATAAAAAGCAGCGGTGTATTGGTTTATTTCTAGACATCTCGAAAGCTTTTGACACTGTCTCTGCGCCCATACTTCTGTTGAAACTGGAACGCATGGGAATTCGTGGTCCTGCACTTGACATTTTTTCAAGTTATCTGGAGAATCGTTTCCAACATGTTCAATTGGGTGAGGTAATAAGCGATAAAGCTAGAATAGAATACGGCGTCCCACAAGGCAGTATTCTAGGTCCAACCTTATTCCTCATCTACATTAATGATCTGTGTTCACTTCCATTAACTAACTGCTTCATATTTACCTACGCCGATGATACAGCCTTACTGGTTCATGGGAATGATTGGAGTGAAACAGAAAAATATGCTCAGATGGTGTTGGACATTGTCATGAACTGGTTTAACAATAATTTATTGACACTGAATGCAGAAAAAACGAAGCTTGTTTCTTTTTCTATAAGTAACAAGACTCAGCCAAACATAACCCCTATTGTTGAAGTACATAGTTGTTCTCCAAACTCCTGCTGTACCTGTCCCACTCTGGCAGCCACATCTTGTATAAAATACTTGGGCGTGCAAATTGACAATCACCTAAACTGGTATAGTCATATTGATAATCTAGTCATCCGAACGCGTAAACTCATTTCCATCTTTAAGAAACTCCGTTGTTCAGCTGACTCGGAAACACTTATGATGGTCTATTATTCACTCTGTCAGTCTCTTCTCCTATATTGTTTGCCGGCTTGGGGTGGTGCTTGCAAAACATACTTTCTGAAATTAGAGAGAGCTCAGAGAGCAGTTCTCAAAGTTATATTCAGCAAGCCCTATAGATACCCTACTTTGGAACTTTTTAGGGAAAGCAGGGTTCTGACAGTAAGAGGCCTATATGTGCTACAAAGTGTATTAAGGAAACATCGGCTGCCGTTCACAGCAAGTTCTAAACGACGCGCAGACATTGCTCTTCCACCAGTTAGACACAAAACCACCTTCGCACAACACCAATTCACCTACCTTAGCTATATTCTATATAATAAAATCAATAAATTTCTCCATATCCACAGTTTAAATTATCACCAATGCAAAATCACAGTTAAAGAATGGCTAATTGAGAAATCATATGACGAGACCGAAAAACTTCTCCTCCCACATACCTAAGACAAATCCCCTTTTATTCAAGTATTTTCACACACAAACGCTCATACACTGCCCCCACTTTCATACTTACTCTCACATACACCATTACTACTCCTACCAGGACACTTTCACACCATACACAAACCACACTTTCACATTATTTACACATACACAACATACCAACTACACCTACCACGACCAACTCAAACACTCACAAACAGTTTTATTATTAATTATTTTCATTATTTTTTACTTTCCATCCTTTCTTCACATGAATAATAATTATATCGCTTTGTTAACCATGTTACTGGTGAAAACAGTTTTAATAAAATATTTATGATCATGTATCTACCCTTATGGAATCACTGGTCCCCAAGTCACAGGCTATAAACCTAGTTTGGGTGCCAGGTGATAATACTCAATGCACTTTTATTTTGAAGCATATAACTGTACTTGTAACCTTTGTGAACATTTTACTGGAAATAAACATTATTATTATTATTATTATTATTATTATTACTAGCTGTTGCCCGCGGCTTCACCCGCGTGTATGTCGGAAATTATCCCACGGGAACCTTCTACCGGGATGAAAAGTATCCTATGTCTTAATATACTAGCTGTTGCCCGCGTGTATGTCGGAAATTATCCCACGGGAACCTTCTACCGGGATGAAAAGTATCCTATGTCTTAATATACTAGCTGTTGCCCGCGGCTTCACCCGCGTGTATGTCGGAAATTATCCCACGGGAACCTACTACCGGGATGAAATGTATCCTATGTCTTAATATACTAGCTGTTGCCCGCTGCTTCGCCCGCGTGTATGTCGGAAATTATCCCACGGGAACCTTCTACCGGGATGAAAAGTATCCTATGTCTTAATATACTAGCTGTTGCCCGCTGCTTCGCCCGCGTGTATGTCGGAACTTATCCCACGGGAACCTTCTACCGGGATGAAAAGTATCCTATGTCTTAATATACTAGCTGTTGCCCGCGTGTATGTCGGAAATTATCCCACGGGAACCTTCTACCGGGATGAAAAGTATCCTATGTCTTAATATACTAGCTGTTGCCCGCGTGTATGTCGGAAATTATCCCACGGGAACCTTCTACCGGGATGAAAAGTATCCTATGTCTTAATATACTAGCTGTTGCCCGCGTGTATGTCGGAAATTATCCCACGGGAACCTTCTACCGGGATGAAAAGTATCCTATGTCTTAATATACTAGCTGTTGCCCGCGGCTTCACCCGCGTGTATGTCGGAAATTATCCCACGGGAACCTTCTACCGGGATGAAATGTATCCTATGTCTTAATATACTAGCTGTTGCCCGCGTGTATGTCGGAAATTATCCCACGGGAACCTTCTACCGGGATGAAATGTATCCTATGTCTTAATATACTAGCTGTTGCCCGCGGCTTCGCCCGCGTGTATATCGGAACTTATCCCACGGGAACCTTCTACCGGGATGAAATGTATCCTATGTCTTAATATACTAGCTGTTGCCCGCGTGTATGTCGGAAATTATCCCACGGGAACCTTCTACCGGGATGAAATGTATCCTATGTCTTAATCTACTAGCTGTTGCCCGCGGCTTCGCCCGCGTGTATGTCGGAACTTATCCCACGGGAACCTTCTACCGGGATGAAAAGTATCCTATGTCTTAATATACTAGCTGTTGCCCGCGTGTATGTCGGAAATTATCCCACGGGAACCTTCTACCGGGATGAAAAGTATCCTATGTCTTAATATACTAGCTGTTGCCCGCGTGTATGTCGGAAATTATGCCACGGGAACCTTCTACCGGGATGAAAAGTATCCTATGTCTTAATATACTAGCTGTTGCCTACGGCTTCACCCGCGTGTATGTCGGAACTTATCCCACGGGAACCTTCTACCGGGATGAAAAGTATCCTATGTCTTAATATACTAGCTGTTGCCCGCGGCTTCACCCGCGTGTATGTCGGAAATTATCCCACGGGAACCTTCTACCGGGATGAAAAGTATCCTATGTCTTAATATACTAGCTGTTGCCCGCGGCTTCACCCGCGTGTATGTCGGAACTTATCCCACGGGAACCTTCTACCGGGATGAAAAGTATCCTATGTCTTAATATACTAGCTGTTGCCCGCGGCTTCACCCGCGTGTATGTCGGAAATTATCCCACGGGAACCTTCTACCGGGATGAAAAGTATCCTATGTCTTAATATACTAGCTGTTGCCCGCGTGTATGTCGGAAATTATCCCACGGGAACCTTCTACCGGAATGAAAAGTATCCTATGTCTTAATATACTAGCTGTTGCCCGCGGCTTCACCCGCGTGTATGTCGGAAATTATCCCACGGGAACCTACTACCGGGATGAAATGTATCCTATGTCTTAATATACTAGCTGTTGCCCGCGGCTTCACCCGCGTGTATGTCGGAAATTATCCCACGGGAACCTTCTACCGGGATGAAAAGTATCCTATGTCTTAATATACTAGTTGTTACCCGCGGCTTCGCCCGCGTGTATGTCGGAACTTATCCCACGGGAACCTTCTACCGGGATGAAATGTATCCTATGTCTTAATATACTAGTTGTTGCCCGCGGCTTCGCCCGCGTGTATGTCGGAACTTATCCCACGGGAACCTACTACCGGGATGAAATGTATCCTATGTCTTAATATACTAGCTGTTGCCCGCGTGTATGTCGGAAATTATCCCACGGGAACCTTCTACCGGGATGAAATGTATCCTATGTCTTAATATACTAGCTGTTGCCCGCGGCTTCGCCCGCGTGTATATCGGAACTTATCCCACGGGAACCTTCTACCGGGATGAAATGTATCCTATGTCTTAATATACTAGCTGTTGCCCGCGTGTATGTCGGAAATTATCCCACGGGAACCTTCTACCGGGATGAAAAGTATCCTATGTCTTAATATACTAGCTGTTGCCCGCTGCTTCGCCCGCGTGTATGTCGGAAATTATCCCACGGGAACCTTCTACCGGGATGAAAAGTATCCTATGTCTTAATATACTAGCTGTTGCCCGCTGCTTCGCCCGCGTGTATGTCGGAACTTATCCCACGGGAACCTACTACCGGGATGAAATGTATCCTATGTCTTAATATACTAGCTGTTGCCCGCGGCTTCACCCGCGTGTATGTCGGAAATTATCCCACGGGAACCTTCTACCGGGATGAAATGTATCCTATGTCTTAATATACTAGCTGTTGCCCGCGTGTATGTCGGAAATTATCCCACGGGAACCTTCTACCGGGATGAAAAGTATCCTATGTCTTAATATACTAGCTGTTGCCCGCTGCTTCGCCCGCGTGTATGTCGGAAATTATCCCACGGGAACCTTCTACCGGGATGAAAAGTATCCTATGTCTTAATATACTAGCTGTTGCCCGCTGCTTCGCCCGCGTGTATGTCGGAACTTATCCCACGGGAACCTACTACCGGGATGAAATGTATCCTATGTCTTAATATACTAGCTGTTGCCCGCGGCTTCACCCGCGTGTATGTCGGAAATTATCCCACGGGAACCTTCTACCGGGATGAAATGTATCCTATGTCTTAATATACTAGCTGTTGCCCGCGTGTATGTCGGAAATTATCCCACGGGAACCTTCTACCGGGATGAAATGTATCCTATGTCTTAATATACTAGCTGTTGCCCGCGGCTTCGCCCGCGTGTATATCGGAACTTATCCCACGGGAACCTTCTACCGGGATGAAATGTATCCTATGTCTTAATATACTAGTTGTTGCCCGCGGCTTCGCCCGCGTGTATGTCGGAACTTATCCCACGGGAACCTACTACCGGGATGAAATGTATCCTATGTCTTAATATACTAGCTGTTGCCCGCGTGTATGTCGGAAATTATCCCACGGGAACCTTCTACCGGGATGAAATGTATCCTATGTCTTAATATACTAGCTGTTGCCCGCGGCTTCGCCCGCGTGTATATCGGAACTTATCCCACGGGAACCTTCTACCGGGATGAAAAGTATCCTATGTCTTAATATACTAGCTGTTGCCCGCGGCTTCACCCGCGTGTATGTCGGAAATTATCCCACGGGAACCTTCTACCGGGATGAAATGTATCCTATGTCTTAATATACTAGCTGTTGCCCGCGTGTATGTCGGAAATTATCCCACGGGAACCTTCTACCGGGATGAAATGTATCCTATGTCTTAATATACTAGCTGTTGCCCGCGGCTTCGCCCGCGTGTATATCGGTACTTATCCCACGGGAACCTTCTACCGGGATGAAATGTATCCTATGTCTTAATATACTAGTTGTTGCCCGCGGCTTCGCCCGCGTGTATGTCGGAACTTATCCCACGGGAACCTACTACCGGGATGAAATGTATCCTATGTCTTAATATACTAGCTGTTGCCCGCGTGTATGTCGGAAATTATCCCACGGGAACCTTCTACCGGGATGAAATGTATCCTATGTCTTAATATACTAGCTGTTGCCCGCTGCTTCGCCCGCGTGTATGTCGGAAATTATCCCACGGGAACCTTCTACCGGGATGAAAAGTATCCTATGTCTTAATATACTAGCTGTTGCCCGCTGCTTCGCCCGCGTGTATGTCGGAACTTATCCCACGGGAACCTACTACCGGGATGAAATGTATCCTATGTCTTAATATACTAGCTGTTGCCCGCGGCTTCACCCGCGTGTATGTCGGAAATTATCCCACGGGAACCTTCTACCGGGATGAAATGTATCCTATGTCTTAATATACTAGCTGTTGCCCGCGTGTATGTCGGAAATTATCCCACGGGAACCTTCTACCGGGATGAAATGTATCCTATGTCTTAATATACTAGCTGTTGCCCGCGGCTTCGCCCGCGTGTATATCGGAACTTATCCCACGGGAACCTTCTACCGGGATGAAAAGTATCCTATGTCTTAATATACTAGCTGTTGCCCGCGTGTATGTCGGAAATTATCCCACGGGAACCTTCTACCGGGATGAAAAGTATCCTATGTCTTAATATACTAGCTGTTGCCCACGGCTTCACCCGCGTGTATGTCGGAACTTATCCCACGGGAACCTTCTACCGGGATGAAAAGTATCCTATGTCTTAATATACTAGCTGTTGCCCGCGGCTTCACCCGCGTGTATGTCGGAAATTATCCCACGGGAACCTTCTACCGGGATGAAAAGTATCCTATGTCTTAATATACTAGCTGTTGCCCGCGGCTTCACCCGCGTGTATGTCGGAACTTATCCCACGGGAACCTTCTACCGGGATGAAAAGTATCCTATGTCTTAATATACTAGCTGTTGCCCGCGGCTTCACCCGCGTGTATGTCGGAAATTATCCCACGGGAACCTTCTACCGGGATGAAAAGTATCCTATGTCTTAATATACTAGCTGTTGCCCGCGTGTATGTCGGAAATTATCCCACGGGAACCTTCTACCGGGATGAAATGTATCCTATGTCTTAATATACTAGCTGTTGCCCGCGGCTTCGCCCGCGTGTATATCGGAACTTATCCCACGGGAACCTTCTACCGGGATGAAATGTATCCTGTCTTAATATACTAGCTGTTGCCCGCGTGTATGTCGGAAATTATCCCACGGGAACCTTTTACCGGGATGAAATGTATCCTATGTCTTAATATACTAGCTGTTGCCCGCGGCTTCGCCCGCGTGTATATCGGAACTTATCCCACGGGAACCTTCTACCGGGATGAAATGTATCCTATGTCTTAATATACTAGTTGTTGCCCGCGGCTTCGCCCGCGTGTATGTCGGAACTTATCCCACGGGAACCTACTACCGGGATGAAATGTATCCTATGTCTTAATATACTAGCTGTTGCCCGCGTGTATGTCGGAAATTATCCCACGGGAACCTTCTACCGGGATGAAATGTATCCTATGTCTTAATATACTAGCTGTTGCCCGCGGCTTCGCCCGCGTGTATATCGGAACTTATCCCACGGGAACCTTCTACCGGGATGAAAAGTATCCTATGTCTTAATATACTAGCTGTTGCCCGCGTGTATGTCGGAAATTATCCCACGGGAACCTTCTACCGGGATGAAAAGTATCCTATGTCTTAATATACTAGCTGTTGCCCGCGTGTATGTCGGAAATTATCCCACGGGAACCTTCTACCGGGATGAAAAGCATCCTATGTCTTAATATACTAGCTGTTGCCCGCGTGTATGTCGGAAATTATCCCACGGGAACCTTCTACCGGGATGAAAAGTATCCTATGTCTTAATATACTAGCTCTTGCCCGCGGCTTCACCCGCGTGTATGTCGGAACTTATCCCACAGGAACCTTCTACCGGGATGAAAAGTATCCTATGTCTTAATATACTAGCTGTTGCCCGCGGCTTCACCCGCGTGTATGTCGGAAATTATCCCACGGGAACCTTCTACCGGGATGAAAAGTATCCTCTGTCTTAATATACTAGCTGTTGCCCGCGTGTATGTCGGAAATTATCCCACGGGAACCTTATACCGGGATGAAAAGTATCCTATGTCTTAATATACTAGCTGTTGCCCGCGGCTTCACCCGCGTGTATGTCGGAAATTATCCCACGGGAACCTTCTACCGGGATGAAAAGTATCCTATGTCTTAATATACTAGCTGTTGCCCGCGTGTATGTCGGAAATTATCCCACGGGAACCTTCTACCGGGATGAAAAGTATCCTATGTCTTAATATACTAGCTGTTGCCCGCGGCTTCACCCGCGTGTATGTCGGAAATTATCCCACGGGAACCTACTACCGGGATGAAATGTATCCTATGTCTTAATATACTAGCTGTTGCCCGCTGCTTCGCCCGCGTGTATGTCGGAAATTATCCCACGGGAACCTTTTACCGGGATGAAAAGTATCCTATGTCTTAATATACTAGCTGTTGCCCGCTGCTTCGCCCGCGTGTATGTCGGAACTTATCCCACGGGAACCTTCTACCGGGATGAAAAGTATCCTATGTCTTAATATACTAGCTGTTGCCTGCGTGTATGTCGGAAATTATCCCACGGGAACCTTCTACCGGGATGAAAAGTATCCTATGTCTTAATATACTAGCTGTTGCCCGCGTGTATGTCGGAAATTATCCCACGGGAACCTTCTACCGGGATGAAAAGTATCCTATGTCTTAATATACTAGCTGTTGCCCGCGTGTATGTCGGAAATTATCCCACGGGAACCTTCTACCGGGATGAAAAGTATCCTATGTCTTAATATACTAGCTGTTGCCCGCGGCTTCACCCGCGTGTATGTCGGAAATTATCCCACGGGAACCTTCTACCGGGATGAAATGTATCCTATGTCTTAATATACTAGCTGTTGCCCGCGTGTATGTCGGAAATTATCCCACGGGAACCTTCTACCGGGATGAAATGTATCCTATGTCTTAATATACTAGCTGTTGCCCGCGGCTTCGCCCGCGTGTATGTCGGAAATTATCCCACGGGAACCTTCTACCGGGATGAAAAGTATCCTATGTCTTAATATACTAGCTGTTGCCCGCGTGTATGTCGGAAATTATCCCACGGGAACCTTCTACCGGGATGAAAAGTATCCTATGTCTTAATATACTAGCTGTTGCCCGCGTGTATGTCGGAAATTATCCCACGGGAACCTTCTACCGGGATGAAAAGTATCCTATGTCTTAATATACTAGCTGTTGCCCGCGTGTATGTCGGAAATTATCCCACGGGAACCTTCTACCGGGATGAAAAGTATCCTATGTCTTAATATACTAGCTGTTGCCCACGGCTTCACCCGCGTGTATGTCGGAACTTATCCCACGGGAACCTTCTACCGGGATGAAAAGTATCCTATGTCTTAATATACTAGCTGTTGCCCGCGGCTTCACCCGCGTGTATGTCGGAAATTATCCCACGGGAACCTTCTACCGGGATGAAAAGTATCCTATGTCTTAATATACTAGCTGTTGCCCGCGTGTATGTCGGAAATTATCCCACGGGAACCTTCTACCGGGATGAAAAGTATCCTATGTCTTAATATACTAGCTGTTGCCCGCGGCTTCACCCGCGTGTATGTCGGAAATTATCCCACGGGAACCTTCTACCGGGATGAAAAGTATCCTATGTCTTAATATACTAGCTGTTGCCCGCTGCTTCGCCCGCGTGTATGTCAGAAATTATCCCACTGGAACCTTCTACCGGGATGAAATGTATCCTATGTCTTAATATACTAGCTGTTGCCCGCGGCTTCGCCCGCGTGTATATCGGAACTTATCCCACGGGAACCTTCTACCGGGATGAAATGTATCCTATGTCTTAATATACTAGCTGTTGCCCGCGTGTATGTCGGAAATTATCCCACAGGAACCTTCTACCGGGATGAAATGTATCCTATGTCTTAATCTACTAGCTGTTGCCCGCGGCTTCGCCCGCGTGTATGTCGGAACTTATCCCACGGGAACCTTCTACCGGGATGAAAAGTATCCTATGTCTTAATATACTAGCTGTTGCCCGCGTGTATGTCGGAAATTATCCCACGGGAACCTTCTACCGGGATGAAAAGTATCCTATGTCTTAATATACTAGCTGTTGCCCGCGTGTATGTCGGAAATTATCCCACGGGAACCTTCTACCGGGATGAAAAGTATCCTATGTCTTAATATACTAGCTGTTGCCCGCGTGTATGTCGGAAATTATCCCACGGGAACCTTCTACCGGGATGAAAAGTATCCTATGTCTTAATATACTAGCTCTTGCCCGCGGCTTCACCCGCGTGTATGTCGGAACTTATCCCACGGGAACCTTCTACCGGGATGAAAAGTATCCTATGTCTTAATATACTAGCTGTTGCCCGCGGCTTCACCCGCGTGTATGTCGGAAATTATCCCACGGGAACCTTCTACCGGGATGAAAAGTATCCTATGTCTTAATATACTAGCTGTTGCCCGCGTGTATGTCGGAAATTATCCCACGGGAACCTTCTACCGGGATGAAAAGTATCCTATGTCTTAATATACTAGGATTCCATCGCGAGGCGCAACGCCGTGCGGACGTGTACAGTGACTGTGTTCCCCAGTAACCTACTGACTTTGTGTGCCCTAATCTGATTGGGTGTTGTTTAAAATTTTAATTCCCTTTTACACCTTAAGTGTTTTTATGGACAGACTCCGCCTATTGGGCGGTCATAGAGTGAAACAAATAGATTGTTGTCGTATCACCTAAAATTGCGGCCCTTTGATTTGCTCCCGGACTCGTTGGATTTGAACCGGCGACTGGTGCATTGGCGGTCGCGCGCGGGCGTCCCGAACCAACCGTACTAGTCATCGAGCTGCTAAATTGCGGTCGCAGTGTGTGATCAGTGCTACGAGCTGACGTCATCGTGAGTGCTACGACGTGCGCGTGACTGCTACGCGCCTACGAGCCTGCGCATCGACTACGCGCTGCGCTGCTACGGGAGTCCCTGAGATTACGCCTTGCTTCTTATTTTCCTGTGGGCTAAGGTTGAGTGTTGGTTGGTGCTTCGTAATGCCTCGCTTAAATCGGACTCCCCCAGCTACACCTGCGTCTGCTAGTAGCATGGTCCAGTCAATGTCTGATTCTGACATTCCTCAGGCTGTTTGCAGTAACAGCCCTTGTGATAGTGTTAATATCACCTCGCGATATAATCGGCCATGTCCAGCTTTTTCGCCTGGTAGTGAACTGCAAGACTTCAAGCAGGAAATTTTAGATATGCTCAATACATGGAAGGCGGAGGAACAAGCTAATTTCTTAAAGTTTTCACAAGAACAAAGCTCATCCCTCGCTAAACTATCCTCGGAGGTAGCTGAGCTGAAATCGCAAAACTTAGCCATTCAAAAAGCTAACATTGAAATCGAGAAGACGGTGAGTTTCATCAATAATCAATACGACGATCTGATAAAACAAATTGATTTATTACAAAAAGATAAACAGATGTATAGGGATTGCATACAAAATTTAGAGATGAAAATCGAAGATTTGCAACAATTATCACGCTCTTCTTGCGTCGAGATTCGCAACATACCACTCAAAGAAAATGAGTGTGCTAAAGATCTATCTGCGATTGTTACTCGTGTGAGTGCTGCCGTCAACGTGCCTCTTAAAGACAACGATATCCGCGACGTTTACCGACTGCCTGGCAAACCAGGTACCGTCAGGCCGGTTGTTGCCGAATTTACCACTATGGAGACTAAGAACGTGTTGCTAAGTTCGGTGCGCAGCTACAACAACAAGCAACCGAAGGAGTCTCGACTCAGTACTACAAATATAGGAGGTCTTGGCGACCACCGTCCGATATATGTCAGTGAGTACCTCCCAGCCAGCTCAAGAAAACTATTTTTTGCTGCACGCGAGTTTGCAAAGCTTAAGGAGTATAAATTTTGTTGGACGGCCAATGGTAACATACTGTTGCGGAAGGAAGAGGGAGTCAAACCAATACTGGTCAAATCCGAGCAGACGCTACGGGATCTAGCAGAAACCAAACAATGACTAGTAAACTGCCATTCATTATTATTTTTTTATACTGGTTTCATAATAACTAACTTCTACCTTATTATAAGTTGTATTCCCCGCATGTTTAAGATTATTAACACCGTTTGTTTTGCTTATGAATTAAGAATTACCGACCACTACAATCATTCTTCACATACATTTAATCCTCAATACACTCACTCGCCATCCATGAACCTCTGGACACTCACACTCTCGTCCCTCACACACTTATTCTCGCTGACAATATCATTCCAAACTTTTTGTATCCACTCCTACATCACAATTTTTATAATGGAGAATATTTACTTCACTATTTCGGTTGACAATGAACGCCTCTACACGGCAAATATACCTGATGCAGTTACAGTTTGCCTCATTTTTCCATGCTTAAATGTGTGCACCACATTATTTTGGAACATATTATTTACTTTCAATGGCTAACCACATTAATGCCCTTGAATTAGAATTAGATGCCTACCAAGTATCAAAATCTTATAAACTACCGTTAGGTGAATGTATATCTAAAATACCAAAGACACAAAGAAACTTATCCATACTGCAACTCAACATTCGCAGTTTAAATAAGAACTTTGATAATTTTATAGCGTTCTTACATCTTCTTAGAATTGATTGTGATATCATTATATTGACCGAGTGCTGGCTAAAATCTGCTATAATTCCCAACATGAATGGTTACAATGTCCACTTCACAAAAAATACAAAGAACCAGAATGATGGAGTGGTTATGTATATTAAGTCTTCACTGCACTGCACCGTCTCTGAACCTGACATAACTGATGCAAACTGTCTGCTTTGCAAAATTGACAATAATGTTGGCATCTTAGCCCTATATAGATCACCCTCCTTCATTCACGTTGATAATTTTTTAAACAGCTTGGATTCCATTTTAAAACCCCTAACAAAATTCCATCACGTTGCCTTAGTCGGTGATATCAACATTGATATCAAGCCAAACAACAATGATAGACACTCGTTCGAATACCTCACATTCACTGCCTCCCATGGTTTATTACCGGCGCACTTATATCCTACACGAGTAAATAACTGTTTAGATCACATTCTTTTAAAAACCATACAACCAGGAACATCCATTGTCATAGACTCACCTATTACAGATCATTTACCCGTATTCCTGAGTGTCAACCTAGATGTCCCTAAGCCCAAGCTTAACTACACTGCCAAAGTTGTTGATATTTCAAACATCCAAAAAGATATTGAGATTACTGATTTCTCCCCAATCCTTTTTTCTAATGATGCTAATGAAGCAGCGGACACCTTAACAACTTTATTGACTAAAATTATTGACAAACACACTCGCCTCTCCAAAGTCTCACGAAAGAACCGTAACATCAAGCCCTGGATCACCCCTGGCTTACTTCGCTGTATTAGAAACAGGGATAAAATGCATCTTACTTTAAAAACACAATCAGACAACCCCATCCTCAAACTAACGTATTCTCGCTATCGCAACTACTGTAATTCTTTACTCCGGAAATTGAAAATAAATTACGAGAAAACTGAATTCATGAAACGAAAAAACAACTCCAAAGCAACATGGGATTTAATTAAATCCATAACGCACTCAAAATCCACACCCTCACCTTTGAAAGAACTGCAGCAACTCGAACCTGACAAACTTGCATCAGCAAACAGAGTCAATAATTACTTTGTTAATGTAGGCAAAGACCTAGCTACAAATATACGGCAGTGTCTGAATATGCCAGTTCACCCATCAAGTTTAGCTTCAACTTGTAACTCAATGTGTGTCCTGGAAACCGACGATTCGGAAGTAGAGCGAATTATAATCAACTTGAAATCAAGTTCTGTAGCTGGAATTGACGGTATTTCTGGACATTTATTGAAGTTAACGCGCAATATTTTAATCCCCTACATCACACATATCTGCAATCTTGCAATATCTACCGGTGTTTTCCCAGACAGTTTTAAAACAGCTCTAGTCCACCCTATTCATAAGGGAGGGGACAGAGGCAGTGTCAAGAATTATAGACCTATATCTATTCTACCAACCATTTCAAAGATTCTGGAGAAGATACTGAACAACCGTTTGCTTAAATACATTAATGCTCATAAACTTCTCTCCGAAAACCAATATGGCTTCAGAGCCGGAATTGCAACAGAGGATGCAGTTGTTGCACTCTCTGAAAAAGTGACTCACCTCATAGATAAAAAGCAGCGGTGTATTGGTTTATTTCTAGACATCTCGAAAGCTTTTGACACTGTCTCTGCGCCCATACTTCTGTTGAAACTGGAACGCATGGGAATTCGTGGTCCTGCACTTGACATTTTTTCAAGTTATCTGGAGAATCGTTTCCAACATGTTCAATTGGGTGAGGTAATAAGCGATAAAGCTAGAATAGAATACGGCGTCCCACAAGGCAGTATTCTAGGTCCAACCTTATTCCTCATCTACATTAATGATCTGTGTTCACTTCCATTAACTAACTGCTTCATATTTACCTACGCCGATGATACAGCCTTACTGGTTCATGGGAATGATTGGAGTGAAACAGAAAAATATGCTCAGATGGTGTTGGACATTGTCATGAACTGGTTTAACAATAATTTATTGACACTGAATGCAGAAAAAACGAAGCTTGTTTCTTTTTCTATAAGTAACAAGACTCAGCCAAACATAACCCCTATTGTTGAAGTACATAGTTGTTCTCCAAACTCCTGCTGTACCTGTCCCACTCTGGCAGCCACATCTTGTATAAAATACTTGGGCGTGCAAATTGACAATCACCTAAACTGGTATAGTCATATTGATAATCTAGTCATCCGAACGCGTAAACTCATTTCCATCTTTAAGAAACTCCGTTGTTCAGCTGACTCGGAAACACTTATGATGGTCTATTATTCACTCTGTCAGTCTCTTCTCCTATATTGTTTGCCGGCTTGGGGTGGTGCTTGCAAAACATACTTTCTGAAATTAGAGAGAGCTCAGAGAGCAGTTCTCAAAGTTATATTCAGCAAGCCCTATAGATACCCTACTTTGGAACTTTTTAGGGAAAGCAGGGTTCTGACAGTAAGAGGCCTATATGTGCTACAAAGTGTATTAAGGAAACATCGGCTGCCGTTCACAGCAAGTTCTAAACGACGCGCAGACATTGCTCTTCCACCAGTTAGACACAAAACCACCTTCGCACAACACCAATTCACCTACCTTAGCTATATTCTATATAATAAAATCAATAAATTTCTCCATATCCACAGTTTAAATTATCACCAATGCAAAATCACAGTTAAAGAATGGCTAATTGAGAAATCATATGACGAGACCGAAAAACTTCTCCTCCCACATACCTAAGACAAATCCCCTTTTATTCAAGTATTTTCACACACAAACGCTCATACACTGCCCCCACTTTCATACTTACTCTCACATACACCATTACTACTCCTACCAGGACACTTTCACACCATACACAAACCACACTTTCACATTATTTACACATACACAACATACCAACTACACCTACCACGACCAACTCAAACACTCACAAACAGTTTTATTATTAATTATTTTCATTATTTTTTACTTTCCATCCTTTCTTCACATGAATAATAATTATATCGCTTTGTTAACCATGTTACTGGTGAAAACAGTTTTAATAAAATATTTATGATCATGTATCTACCCTTATGGAATCACTGGTCCCCAAGTCACAGGCTATAAACCTAGTTTGGGTGCCAGGTGATAATACTCAATGCACTTTTATTTTGAAGCATATAACTGTACTTGTAACCTTTGTGAACATTTTACTGGAAATAAACATTATTATTATTATTATTATTATTATTATTACTAGCTGTTGCCCGCGGCTTCACCCGCGTGTATGTCGGAAATTATCCCACGGGAACCTTCTACCGGGATGAAAAGTATCCTATGTCTTAATATACTAGCTGTTGCCCGCGTGTATGTCGGAAATTATCCCACGGGAACCTTCTACCGGGATGAAAAGTATCCTATGTCTTAATATACTAGCTGTTGCCCGCGGCTTCACCCGCGTGTATGTCGGAAATTATCCCACGGGAACCTACTACCGGGATGAAATGTATCCTATGTCTTAATATACTAGCTGTTGCCCGCTGCTTCGCCCGCGTGTATGTCGGAAATTATCCCACGGGAACCTTCTACCGGGATGAAAAGTATCCTATGTCTTAATATACTAGCTGTTGCCCGCTGCTTCGCCCGCGTGTATGTCGGAACTTATCCCACGGGAACCTTCTACCGGGATGAAAAGTATCCTATGTCTTAATATACTAGCTGTTGCCCGCGTGTATGTCGGAAATTATCCCACGGGAACCTTCTACCGGGATGAAAAGTATCCTATGTCTTAATATACTAGCTGTTGCCCGCGTGTATGTCGGAAATTATCCCACGGGAACCTTCTACCGGGATGAAAAGTATCCTATGTCTTAATATACTAGCTGTTGCCCGCGTGTATGTCGGAAATTATCCCACGGGAACCTTCTACCGGGATGAAAAGTATCCTATGTCTTAATATACTAGCTGTTGCCCGCGGCTTCACCCGCGTGTATGTCGGAAATTATCCCACGGGAACCTTCTACCGGGATGAAATGTATCCTATGTCTTAATATACTAGCTGTTGCCCGCGTGTATGTCGGAAATTATCCCACGGGAACCTTCTACCGGGATGAAATGTATCCTATGTCTTAATATACTAGCTGTTGCCCGCGGCTTCGCCCGCGTGTATATCGGAACTTATCCCACGGGAACCTTCTACCGGGATGAAATGTATCCTATGTCTTAATATACTAGCTGTTGCCCGCGTGTATGTCGGAAATTATCCCACGGGAACCTTCTACCGGGATGAAATGTATCCTATGTCTTAATCTACTAGCTGTTGCCCGCGGCTTCGCCCGCGTGTATGTCGGAACTTATCCCACGGGAACCTTCTACCGGGATGAAAAGTATCCTATGTCTTAATATACTAGCTGTTGCCCGCGTGTATGTCGGAAATTATCCCACGGGAACCTTCTACCGGGATGAAAAGTATCCTATGTCTTAATATACTAGCTGTTGCCCGCGTGTATGTCGGAAATTATGCCACGGGAACCTTCTACCGGGATGAAAAGTATCCTATGTCTTAATATACTAGCTGTTGCCTACGGCTTCACCCGCGTGTATGTCGGAACTTATCCCACGGGAACCTTCTACCGGGATGAAAAGTATCCTATGTCTTAATATACTAGCTGTTGCCCGCGGCTTCACCCGCGTGTATGTCGGAAATTATCCCACGGGAACCTTCTACCGGGATGAAAAGTATCCTATGTCTTAATATACTAGCTGTTGCCCGCGGCTTCACCCGCGTGTATGTCGGAACTTATCCCACGGGAACCTTCTACCGGGATGAAAAGTATCCTATGTCTTAATATACTAGCTGTTGCCCGCGGCTTCACCCGCGTGTATGTCGGAAATTATCCCACGGGAACCTTCTACCGGGATGAAAAGTATCCTATGTCTTAATATACTAGCTGTTGCCCGCGTGTATGTCGGAAATTATCCCACGGGAACCTTCTACCGGAATGAAAAGTATCCTATGTCTTAATATACTAGCTGTTGCCCGCGGCTTCACCCGCGTGTATGTCGGAAATTATCCCACGGGAACCTACTACCGGGATGAAATGTATCCTATGTCTTAATATACTAGCTGTTGCCCGCGGCTTCACCCGCGTGTATGTCGGAAATTATCCCACGGGAACCTTCTACCGGGATGAAAAGTATCCTATGTCTTAATATACTAGTTGTTACCCGCGGCTTCGCCCGCGTGTATGTCGGAACTTATCCCACGGGAACCTTCTACCGGGATGAAATGTATCCTATGTCTTAATATACTAGTTGTTGCCCGCGGCTTCGCCCGCGTGTATGTCGGAACTTATCCCACGGGAACCTACTACCGGGATGAAATGTATCCTATGTCTTAATATACTAGCTGTTGCCCGCGTGTATGTCGGAAATTATCCCACGGGAACCTTCTACCGGGATGAAATGTATCCTATGTCTTAATATACTAGCTGTTGCCCGCGGCTTCGCCCGCGTGTATATCGGAACTTATCCCACGGGAACCTTCTACCGGGATGAAATGTATCCTATGTCTTAATATACTAGCTGTTGCCCGCGTGTATGTCGGAAATTATCCCACGGGAACCTTCTACCGGGATGAAAAGTATCCTATGTCTTAATATACTAGCTGTTGCCCGCTGCTTCGCCCGCGTGTATGTCGGAAATTATCCCACGGGAACCTTCTACCGGGATGAAAAGTATCCTATGTCTTAATATACTAGCTGTTGCCCGCTGCTTCGCCCGCGTGTATGTCGGAACTTATCCCACGGGAACCTACTACCGGGATGAAATGTATCCTATGTCTTAATATACTAGCTGTTGCCCGCGGCTTCACCCGCGTGTATGTCGGAAATTATCCCACGGGAACCTTCTACCGGGATGAAATGTATCCTATGTCTTAATATACTAGCTGTTGCCCGCGTGTATGTCGGAAATTATCCCACGGGAACCTTCTACCGGGATGAAAAGTATCCTATGTCTTAATATACTAGCTGTTGCCCGCTGCTTCGCCCGCGTGTATGTCGGAAATTATCCCACGGGAACCTTCTACCGGGATGAAAAGTATCCTATGTCTTAATATACTAGCTGTTGCCCGCTGCTTCGCCCGCGTGTATGTCGGAACTTATCCCACGGGAACCTACTACCGGGATGAAATGTATCCTATGTCTTAATATACTAGCTGTTGCCCGCGGCTTCACCCGCGTGTATGTCGGAAATTATCCCACGGGAACCTTCTACCGGGATGAAATGTATCCTATGTCTTAATATACTAGCTGTTGCCCGCGTGTATGTCGGAAATTATCCCACGGGAACCTTCTACCGGGATGAAATGTATCCTATGTCTTAATATACTAGCTGTTGCCCGCGGCTTCGCCCGCGTGTATATCGGAACTTATCCCACGGGAACCTTCTACCGGGATGAAATGTATCCTATGTCTTAATATACTAGTTGTTGCCCGCGGCTTCGCCCGCGTGTATGTCGGAACTTATCCCACGGGAACCTACTACCGGGATGAAATGTATCCTATGTCTTAATATACTAGCTGTTGCCCGCGTGTATGTCGGAAATTATCCCACGGGAACCTTCTACCGGGATGAAATGTATCCTATGTCTTAATATACTAGCTGTTGCCCGCGGCTTCGCCCGCGTGTATATCGGAACTTATCCCACGGGAACCTTCTACCGGGATGAAAAGTATCCTATGTCTTAATATACTAGCTGTTGCCCGCGGCTTCACCCGCGTGTATGTCGGAAATTATCCCACGGGAACCTTCTACCGGGATGAAATGTATCCTATGTCTTAATATACTAGCTGTTGCCCGCGTGTATGTCGGAAATTATCCCACGGGAACCTTCTACCGGGATGAAATGTATCCTATGTCTTAATATACTAGCTGTTGCCCGCGGCTTCGCCCGCGTGTATATCGGTACTTATCCCACGGGAACCTTCTACCGGGATGAAATGTATCCTATGTCTTAATATACTAGTTGTTGCCCGCGGCTTCGCCCGCGTGTATGTCGGAACTTATCCCACGGGAACCTACTACCGGGATGAAATGTATCCTATGTCTTAATATACTAGCTGTTGCCCGCGTGTATGTCGGAAATTATCCCACGGGAACCTTCTACCGGGATGAAATGTATCCTATGTCTTAATATACTAGCTGTTGCCCGCTGCTTCGCCCGCGTGTATGTCGGAAATTATCCCACGGGAACCTTCTACCGGGATGAAAAGTATCCTATGTCTTAATATACTAGCTGTTGCCCGCTGCTTCGCCCGCGTGTATGTCGGAACTTATCCCACGGGAACCTACTACCGGGATGAAATGTATCCTATGTCTTAATATACTAGCTGTTGCCCGCGGCTTCACCCGCGTGTATGTCGGAAATTATCCCACGGGAACCTTCTACCGGGATGAAATGTATCCTATGTCTTAATATACTAGCTGTTGCCCGCGTGTATGTCGGAAATTATCCCACGGGAACCTTCTACCGGGATGAAATGTATCCTATGTCTTAATATACTAGCTGTTGCCCGCGGCTTCGCCCGCGTGTATATCGGAACTTATCCCACGGGAACCTTCTACCGGGATGAAAAGTATCCTATGTCTTAATATACTAGCTGTTGCCCGCGTGTATGTCGGAAATTATCCCACGGGAACCTTCTACCGGGATGAAAAGTATCCTATGTCTTAATATACTAGCTGTTGCCCACGGCTTCACCCGCGTGTATGTCGGAACTTATCCCACGGGAACCTTCTACCGGGATGAAAAGTATCCTATGTCTTAATATACTAGCTGTTGCCCGCGGCTTCACCCGCGTGTATGTCGGAAATTATCCCACGGGAACCTTCTACCGGGATGAAAAGTATCCTATGTCTTAATATACTAGCTGTTGCCCGCGGCTTCACCCGCGTGTATGTCGGAACTTATCCCACGGGAACCTTCTACCGGGATGAAAAGTATCCTATGTCTTAATATACTAGCTGTTGCCCGCGGCTTCACCCGCGTGTATGTCGGAAATTATCCCACGGGAACCTTCTACCGGGATGAAAAGTATCCTATGTCTTAATATACTAGCTGTTGCCCGCGTGTATGTCGGAAATTATCCCACGGGAACCTTCTACCGGGATGAAATGTATCCTATGTCTTAATATACTAGCTGTTGCCCGCGGCTTCGCCCGCGTGTATATCGGAACTTATCCCACGGGAACCTTCTACCGGGATGAAATGTATCCTGTCTTAATATACTAGCTGTTGCCCGCGTGTATGTCGGAAATTATCCCACGGGAACCTTTTACCGGGATGAAATGTATCCTATGTCTTAATATACTAGCTGTTGCCCGCGGCTTCGCCCGCGTGTATATCGGAACTTATCCCACGGGAACCTTCTACCGGGATGAAATGTATCCTATGTCTTAATATACTAGTTGTTGCCCGCGGCTTCGCCCGCGTGTATGTCGGAACTTATCCCACGGGAACCTACTACCGGGATGAAATGTATCCTATGTCTTAATATACTAGCTGTTGCCCGCGTGTATGTCGGAAATTATCCCACGGGAACCTTCTACCGGGATGAAATGTATCCTATGTCTTAATATACTAGCTGTTGCCCGCGGCTTCGCCCGCGTGTATATCGGAACTTATCCCACGGGAACCTTCTACCGGGATGAAAAGTATCCTATGTCTTAATATACTAGCTGTTGCCCGCGTGTATGTCGGAAATTATCCCACGGGAACCTTCTACCGGGATGAAAAGTATCCTATGTCTTAATATACTAGCTGTTGCCCGCGTGTATGTCGGAAATTATCCCACGGGAACCTTCTACCGGGATGAAAAGCATCCTATGTCTTAATATACTAGCTGTTGCCCGCGTGTATGTCGGAAATTATCCCACGGGAACCTTCTACCGGGATGAAAAGTATCCTATGTCTTAATATACTAGCTCTTGCCCGCGGCTTCACCCGCGTGTATGTCGGAACTTATCCCACAGGAACCTTCTACCGGGATGAAAAGTATCCTATGTCTTAATATACTAGCTGTTGCCCGCGGCTTCACCCGCGTGTATGTCGGAAATTATCCCACGGGAACCTTCTACCGGGATGAAAAGTATCCTCTGTCTTAATATACTAGCTGTTGCCCGCGTGTATGTCGGAAATTATCCCACGGGAACCTTATACCGGGATGAAAAGTATCCTATGTCTTAATATACTAGCTGTTGCCCGCGGCTTCACCCGCGTGTATGTCGGAAATTATCCCACGGGAACCTTCTACCGGGATGAAAAGTATCCTATGTCTTAATATACTAGCTGTTGCCCGCGTGTATGTCGGAAATTATCCCACGGGAACCTTCTACCGGGATGAAAAGTATCCTATGTCTTAATATACTAGCTGTTGCCCGCGGCTTCACCCGCGTGTATGTCGGAAATTATCCCACGGGAACCTACTACCGGGATGAAATGTATCCTATGTCTTAATATACTAGCTGTTGCCCGCTGCTTCGCCCGCGTGTATGTCGGAAATTATCCCACGGGAACCTTTTACCGGGATGAAAAGTATCCTATGTCTTAATATACTAGCTGTTGCCCGCTGCTTCGCCCGCGTGTATGTCGGAACTTATCCCACGGGAACCTTCTACCGGGATGAAAAGTATCCTATGTCTTAATATACTAGCTGTTGCCTGCGTGTATGTCGGAAATTATCCCACGGGAACCTTCTACCGGGATGAAAAGTATCCTATGTCTTAATATACTAGCTGTTGCCCGCGTGTATGTCGGAAATTATCCCACGGGAACCTTCTACCGGGATGAAAAGTATCCTATGTCTTAATATACTAGCTGTTGCCCGCGTGTATGTCGGAAATTATCCCACGGGAACCTTCTACCGGGATGAAAAGTATCCTATGTCTTAATATACTAGCTGTTGCCCGCGGCTTCACCCGCGTGTATGTCGGAAATTATCCCACGGGAACCTTCTACCGGGATGAAATGTATCCTATGTCTTAATATACTAGCTGTTGCCCGCGTGTATGTCGGAAATTATCCCACGGGAACCTTCTACCGGGATGAAATGTATCCTATGTCTTAATATACTAGCTGTTGCCCGCGGCTTCGCCCGCGTGTATGTCGGAAATTATCCCACGGGAACCTTCTACCGGGATGAAAAGTATCCTATGTCTTAATATACTAGCTGTTGCCCGCGTGTATGTCGGAAATTATCCCACGGGAACCTTCTACCGGGATGAAAAGTATCCTATGTCTTAATATACTAGCTGTTGCCCGCGTGTATGTCGGAAATTATCCCACGGGAACCTTCTACCGGGATGAAAAGTATCCTATGTCTTAATATACTAGCTGTTGCCCGCGTGTATGTCGGAAATTATCCCACGGGAACCTTCTACCGGGATGAAAAGTATCCTATGTCTTAATATACTAGCTGTTGCCCACGGCTTCACCCGCGTGTATGTCGGAACTTATCCCACGGGAACCTTCTACCGGGATGAAAAGTATCCTATGTCTTAATATACTAGCTGTTGCCCGCGGCTTCACCCGCGTGTATGTCGGAAATTATCCCACGGGAACCTTCTACCGGGATGAAAAGTATCCTATGTCTTAATATACTAGCTGTTGCCCGCGTGTATGTCGGAAATTATCCCACGGGAACCTTCTACCGGGATGAAAAGTATCCTATGTCTTAATATACTAGCTGTTGCCCGCGGCTTCACCCGCGTGTATGTCGGAAATTATCCCACGGGAACCTTCTACCGGGATGAAATGTATCCTATGTCTTAATATACTAGCTGTTGCCCGCGTGTATGTCGGAAATTATCCCACGGGAACCTTCTACCGGGATGAAAAGTATCCTATGTCTTAATATACTAGCTGTTGCCCGCGGCTTCACCCGCGTGTATGTCGGAAATTATCCCACGGGAACCTACTACCGGGATGAAATGTATCCTATGTCTTAATATACTAGCTGTTGCCCGCGGCTTCACCCGCGTGTATGTCGGAAATTATCCCACGGGAACCTTCTACCGGGATGAAAAGTATCCTATGTCTTAATATACTAGCTGTTGCCCGCTGCTTCGCCCGCGTGTATGTCGGAAATTATCCCACGGGAACCTTCTACCGAAGTGAAAAGTATCCTATGTCTTAATATACTAGCTGTTGCCCGCGTTTATGTCGGAAATTATCCCACGGGAACCTTCTACCGGGATGAAAAGTATCCTATGTCTTAATATACTAGCTGTTGCCCGCGTGTATGTCGGAAATTATCCCACGGGAACCTTCTACCGGGATGAAAAGTATCCTATGTCTTAATATACTAGCTGTTGCCCGCGTGTATGTCGGAAATTATCCCACGGGAACCTTCTACCGGGATGAAAAGTATCCTATGTCTTAATATACTAGCTGTTGCCCGCGGCTTCACCCGCGTGTATGTCGGAAATTATCCCACGGGAACCTACTACCGGGATGAAATATATCCTATGTCTTAATATACTAGCTGTTGCCCGCGTGCATGTCGGAAATTATCCCACGGGAACCTTCTACCGGGATGAAAAGTATCCTATGTCTTAATATACTAGCTGTTGCCCGCGGCTTCACCCGCGTGTATGTCGGAAATTATCCCACGGGAACCTTCTACCGGGGTGAAAAGTATCCTATGTCTTAATATACTAGCTGTTGCCCGCGTGTATGTCGGAAATTATCCCACGGGAACCTTCTACCGGGATGAAAAGTATCCTATGTCTTAATATACTAGCTGTTGCCCGCGTGTATGTCGGAAATTATCCCACGGGAACCTTCTACCGGGATGAAAAGTATCCTATGTCTTAATATACTAGCTGTTGCCCGCGTGTATGTCAGAAATTATCCCACGGGAACCTTCTACCGGGATGAAAAGTATCCTATGTCCTAATATACTAGCTGTTGCCCGCGTGTATGTCGGAACTTATCCCACGGGAACCTTCTACCGGGATGAAATGTATCCTATGTCTTAATATACTAGCTGTTGCCCGCGGCTTCACCCGCGTGTATGTCGGAAATTATCCCACGGGAACCTTCTACCGGGATGAAAAGTATCCTATGTCTTAATATACTAGCTGTTGCCCGCTGCTTCGCCCGCGTGTATGTCGGAAATTATCCCACGGGAACCTTCTACCGGGATGAAAAGTATCCTATGTCTTAATATACTAGCTGTTGCCCGCTGCTTCGCCCGCGTGTATGTCGGAAATTATCCCACGGGAACCTTCTACCGGGATGAAAAGTATCCTATGTCTTAATATACTAGCTGTTGCCCGCGTGTATGTCGGAAATTATCCCACGGGAACCTTCTACCGGGATGAAAAGTATCCTATGTCTTAATATACTAGCTGTTGCCCGCGGCTTCACCCGCGTGTATGTCGGAAATTATCCCACGGGAACCTACTACCGGGATGGAATGTATCCTATGTCTTAATATACTAGCTGTTGCCCGCGGCTTCACCCGCGTGTATGTCGGAAATTATCCCACGGGAACCTTCTACCGGGATGAAAAGTATCCTATGTCTTAATATACTAGCTGTTGCCCGCGTGTATGTCGGAAATTATCCCACGGGAACCTTCTACCGGGATGAAAAGTATCCTATGTCTTAATATACTAGCTGTTGCCCGCTGCTTCGCCCGCGTGTATGTCGGAAATTATCCCACGGGAACCTTCTACCGGGATGAAAAGTATCCTATGTCTTAATATACTAGCTGTTGCCCGCTGCTTCGCCCGCGTGTATGTCTGAAATTATCCCACGGGAACCTTCTACCGGGATGAAAAGTATCCTATGTCTTAATATACTAGCTGTTGCCCGCGGCTTCACCCGCGTGTATGTCGGAAATTATCCCACGGGAACCTTCTACCGGGATGAAAAGTATCCTATGTCTTAATATACTAGCTGTTGCCCGCTGCTTCGCCCGCGTGTATGTCAGAAATTATCCCACTGGAACCTTCTACCGGGATGAAATGTATCCTATGTCTTAATATACTAGCTGTTGCCCGCGGCTTCACCCGCGTGTATGTCGGAACTTATCCCACGGGAACCTACTACCGGGATGAAATGTATCCTATGTCTTATTATACTAGCTGTTGCCCGCGGCTTCGCCCGCGTGTATGTCGGAAATTATCCCACGGGAACCTTCTACCGGGATGAAATGTATCCTATGTCTTAATATACTAGCTGTTGCCCGCGGCTTCACCCGCGTGTATGTCGGAAATTATCCCACGGGAACCTTCTACCGGGATGAAAAGTATCCTATGTCTTAATATACTAGCTGTTGCCCGCGTGTATGTCGGAAATTATCCCACGGGAACCTTCTACCGGGATGAAAAGTATCCTATGTCTTAATATAGGTTATAAATTATCTGTATACCAAATTTCATCCAAATCCGTTCTGCCTTTTTTGCGTGATTGAGTAACAAACATCCAAACATACAAACTTTCACATTTATAATATTAGTAGGATTAATTGAGTTGCATAGAATGATGTTGTTTTCTTGGTTACTTATCTCTTATAATGATTGTACAAAATAAATACAGGGTCAAATTAAATTAGCTAGCGAAACTCCGCAGACGTAATGGGTAACAATATCTAGACATTATAAAACAAGAACATAATGATTTGATGATATTTTTGGGGTCAGCAACACTAGGTGTGGTTACTTAAAAAATCTGTTTTTTTTTTTTGTGTATACTTCACAGATGTAGGTACCTATATCTAAACAGGATAAAAGAAAAAAACTGGTATTCGCAACTGATACTTCAAATAACTACACTACCAGTGGTCGTGGACTCGTGTTTTCGCTCGGTGTACTGGTGATAAGTTCGATATTTCTGACCGACAAAAACATGTAAGATTTCAACCGCTAATAATTACGAGACTAAATGCTAGAGTGATGGTTGAGCATTCAAAGGATAGGTCATATTTATAACAATTTTAACGTCGGATATAAGTTGCCTATGACGTCACACTGCGAGTGCATGCGCATGCGCTTGCGCGCGGCCTTCTACTTTTCACTATGTGTCGAAATATCAATTCGTATAACGCAAAAACTAGATCAGTTATTCTGGGGCGGCAGTCTCGACATTCGTAACGATAGCTTTACGAATGAAATCGCTCGCTAAGTCCTAATGGAGTACTAAGACGGTCAAAATTGCTTGTTAAGCACGAAAAAACCATTTACAGTTTCAAACCAGTTGCGGCGAGAACCGTTTTTTTATTTAATCATGTTCTCCAATTTTCCTCGTTATTCAAGGTTAATTTGAAGTGACCTATAATTGTCTTCGAAAAAAAACTAACTATTACCATTTTGCCCGTCTAGGTACCCCATTAGGACTTGGCGAGCGATTTCAGTCGTAAAGCTATCGTTACGAGTGTCGAGACTGCCGCCCCTGGAGTCTTTTGTCAAGAGTTAAAGCAATACTAGGACCTAAAGAGGAACAACAGAAACATTGGCCAAAATATGGTTAGAAAATAATATGAAGTTGACAATAGCCAAATAATGTCAGATGTCGTCTCATATCGGCAGCAAATCTGCTCAGAAATGAAAAATATTATAAACGGTGAAAGCTTACTTTATAATAAGTAATGCAATGAGCCTACTAAGTCTAATGTCGAGCAAATACAATGGCTACGGCAGTATTGGAAACCGTAGCAAAATATCAATAATATGTTTCCAAGAAAACAAATGGCGCGAACTCGAACTGCGCCTAATAAACTTTTTTTTTTTTTTGTTTAATCATATTTAGATATCGATATTTATCACTTCTGCGGAGTTTTGCTAGCTAATTTAATTTGACCCTGTATAACTTACCATGACTAATTTGTCCACAGACAATGCTACACTACCACATAAACGAGACCATGCGCTACAGCGACCTCTTCACTGCACTAGAATCCCTTCGCACCGCGTTCCCCACGCTCATCGAAGACTACTCCGTCACGGAGACTACCCTCGAGGAGGTGTTCCTGTCCTTCGCCAAGGAACAGCAGACCGAATCGCAGAATGTTTAGCTACGAAACCTGCTTATTCCCAGGAACAGGCTAATGACACGCCATGCCACGCGACGTCAATGTAGCTTGCTGATTGGTTACATTTCTTCATGTCTTGGTGTGGCGTCGGGTGTAACAAGTGTGTCTCAGTCAAAGCTTGATAAGTTAAACTTTTACCGATGTTATATCGTCGTACTTGCTTATTGCTGTTGTCAAGCCTTTTTTATGCGGGTATAGCTTGTGATGTACTATTTTTTTTTAATTGGATTCTTAAACAGGCCATTTTATTGAGTAGTAATAAAAAATTGGTCTGTTTAAGAATCCAACAAAAATGATTAATCCATTAATTTTAACAAAAATGCAAAGTTTTAATGCATACTACTTTTCGCACCGGGTTTAAAGTATCAACTTCATCATGTCATCACCTGCCGAGCCTTTTCCCAACTATATTAGGGTCGGCTTCCAGTCTAACCGGATGCAGCTAAAAACCAGTAGCAATTTCCGACCATAAATTTTTAAAAAGATCGTCTGAAAGCTTAAGAGGCTTATTTAATTATCGATCGAGTATTAAAGGAACAGCAATGTCCGTGGTAGTATTTAATTTTTAAAAGAGGCGTTACTTGCTCCTTCGTAATTTCTGAATAAAACGAAGTCGAGGCGTATGTTATGTTACCGAACCATATTAACCTTTCATATGCCGGGAACGTAGGTCTGCGCGATTTTAGCTGTACTCGAAAAAACACCTAATTACATTAATGTAATTAGGTGTTTTTTCGAGTGGCGCACTCGCATAAAAAAATGGTGCGCAGACCTGCGTTCCGGCATTCGAAGGGTTAATTAAGGAGGAAGCGTCAGGGTAGCCCTCGAAATTCAAATTTTCTTACGTTTTTTTTGCAATTTGCAAGTCAGTATTAAGTTGTATGTTAAATAAAGTATGATTTGCAGCCGTAACAAATATGTTTTACAGAATTATATACAATAGAATCAGTAATACAACTCCTTAAGTTAGTATAATCCTAAAATGTCAAGATTTCATGAAATAGTCATTTTTTGGGATTACCTGGTCTTAAAGAGTTGTATTGATCACTTTAATGATTACACACACCAATATATGACAATATAATACCGACTTGTAAATTGCAAAAAACGTAAGAAAATTTGAATTTCGCGGGCTACCCTGACGCTTCCCCCTTAAAGGAATAGCAATGTCCGTGGTAGTTTTTTTTTTTAAGACGTAACGTTGCTCATTCGTAATGGCTGAATAAAACGAATCGTGTCATGTCATGTTACCAAACCATATTATCTCTTTGAAGGACAAAAACGAGACAATAGAGGTTTTATTTTTATTACTGCTATGGCGTATAGTGTCCTTCAAAGTGTTCATAACCAGAGATCCATTGGTTAAGTATAAATACATAAACTTCGAGGAAAGGAGTAACAAGAGTGGATGGATAATAGCCCCTATAAAATCCCGGAATGACGACATGACGATTAAATCTCGGATTTAAGAAATTGTGAATTATTTATTATTTACTATAAATAGTTAATTAGTTACGAATGTATTCAAAGTGAAATAAATAATTCGCAATTTCTTATTTCCCTGGGTATTCCCGGGATTTAGAAATTGCGAAATATTTATTATTTTATTATAAATATTTAATTTATTACAAATGTATTCAAAGTACAATAAATAATTCATAATTGTTTAAATCCCGAGATTTAATCGTCATGCTTAATAATAATAAATAATAAATAATAATAATAATAAAACATTTATTATCAGGCTACAATGGCCCATAGATACATACCTTACAAACTAACATATATAAAGTATAAAACAAAACGTGTGTTAATAAATATAGCTTAAAACTATGTTAGTAGCTTCACTTCACTCGCTTGTCCTTGAGCTGTCGTGTGGCACTTGTCCGCGGAAGCGACGGAACACCACGTCCTGCGGCCAGAAGTCTTCTTCCATGACGACGGGCAGGTAACAATTCGGTACTCGCACCACGAACGCCTTGAAATTGACGTTGCGGCGCGACTCCAGTAACTGCACCCTCGGCATGTACCTTGTCTTCTGGCGCACGTACTCCACGATGTCCTCCGCCTTAGTGCTGTAGTGCAGGCGGGAGATGTACACCGGTGTGTTCGGCTTAGCGGCACGCAAGCTCACTTCTGGCTTCGAAGGAGCTTTGCCGCAGCGGTTCTTGTTGGTTCGCGACCGGCGCTTCCTCCTTTGCACTGTCACGAAACCCTCCTCATCAGCCCTATTCGGCGCCTTTTCTGGCATAGGCTTCATACTTGGAGCGCCTGGGGCACTCGCGGGAACGCTAGCGAAGTCCTTTCGTAAGGGTTTCGCCAGCGCTGCAGATACTGGCAGCGGGACGGGGTGATGAACTTGGACGGCGCTGTGCGGAGGAGCTGCGGTGACGGGCGCAGGGCTGCGGGGCACGGGGGCGGGGCGCTCTGCAACCTCAGCAAACGACGGATGCACTGGCGACGAAACTGCTGACGCGGATTTGACGACGAAATATCGAGGCCGGCTCCGCGACACTTGTTTACATTAGATGCATCGACTGATGACCTAGTTACCGCCACACTGTTACGCAACTCGCTAACTTCTTTGCGCAATTCGGTGACGGAGTTTTGGGATGCATCTAATTTCGCCAGAACATCCGCGAGGCGGGCCTTCAGGAAGACAATGTCCTTCAGAAGGCTCGTTATGTCGACGTGGTCGAAGGTGACGGGTGGAAGCTTGTGCAACTCTTTCGCCACAAACGTCGGCACGTCATCCGGGTCGGTCTCCTTGAACAGCGTGATTATATCCTGCAGGCTCTTCTTAGTCCCGTCACGCCGGCGGGACACCATCTGGTCGCGCTTGTTCAGCACACTGAACAACAACAGCTTGGCAGCAGCTATGTCTTCCTCGCTGAAGTTCGTTGCGCAGATCTGGACAGCAGACACCTCGTCCATCACATCCAGCTTCTGTTGCAGGAACGCCAGCAGCTCATTCGCCACAAGTTCATTGCTCATGGCGAGTAACTCACGAGCGACAGCTTGCGCCGCGCTAATTAAAACAGAATATTATGCAAACACGTCCGCATCGGAACGCGACACAAGCGAGACCCATATCATTCCATTCCGTCCCTTACCATTCCGGGATCACCTTATCATTCCGGGATTTTATAGGAGGTATTATCCACTCTTGTTACTTCTTTCCTGTTAGTTTAGGTATTTATACTCTAGATATTCCGACCTCTGTTAATAACACAAAAAAGTCAAAGCAAGCTGTTTCATGAAGGAAAAGAATACGCGAAAGAAATATTATAAAGTAGTTTTTTTTTTGGCGAATACTTAAAAATAATGCTAAATAAATATTTAAAGACTGGAAAAAAATGATTTACCCATTTCTGAACTCGTACATTCCCAAAATAGCTTTCTAGTCAAATTATTATTTTGGTACGGTTTACTTCCGATTTCATTTTCAGTTTAGGGGGATGCGCTAAGGTAGCCCGCGAAAGCAGTTCAATGTCAGGTTGTGTTGATCAAAATCCTACTAATATTATAAATGCCAAAGTTTGGATGGAAGGATGGATGGATGTTTGTTACTCAATCACGCTAGAACGGCTGAACGGATCTGGATGACATTTGGCACAGAGATAGATATGCACATAGGATAATTTATATTCAGGAAAATTGTACGATAGCCGTGGGATATTTTTCAACATCCGCACGAGCGAAGCCGCTGGCAAAAGAACAAAAGAAATATGTATATACAAAATTATAGTCATTAGAATCATCTATACATCTCTCTAATTTAGAATCTACTTTCATGAAAAACGCATTAAATAGATTGAGGTCCAATGGCTCCGTCAGCGAACGGTATTCGTGTTGCTGGAATTTGGACCAAACAATCATTTAAAAAACTGTATTTTTTTTCGAGTTATTTTTGCCATCAGCACGCTGAGAAGAAAATAGGTTAATTTCAACTTAGTTGTATTGACTTACAAATACATGTGTTACTATAGCGAATCGTATACAGGGTTAGTTTTCAATGACTAGCTAAATTTTCACAGGGTGTTTCATACATTTTAGTTGAGTAGGTATTGAACTTATGTATGAAATAAACGGCAGTTTTTTTTTTTTCGTGATTTCAAAGTTGGTCCCATAATGAAAGTTGATAATCGCATATTCATGAGTAGTATACACCCTGTGTAAATTTGGCTGGTCATTGAAAACTGACCCTGTATTGATCAAGATACGACCTCACACTGACCTGCAAATTGCGAAAAACGTAGGAAAATTGGATTTTCGCGGGCGACCCTGGCGCTTACGCTAGCTTAGTACGTTTTGTTCATAATGACAAATTGTTAAAATGATATTATATCGAGGGTTCACAGGCTATTTAAATTAAGCGACATGTTTGGAACTTACCTACAGGAGAGCATTTCAAAGTTTCATTATTCGGCAAAATAACATTGTAAAAACGTATCAATATTTTTACGAAAAATTGGCCTATCGACGGTTAAGAATCAATAGTGTCTATCTCCGTTTTTTACTTTTTAATGCAGGTAGAAATGATTATAACTCAAATATCGGGCAGGATGTCGCTTAATACATTAGGCGCGGCAGACGCACATGCGCGTTTTCGGACGTTCACCAGGTGCTTGACGGCGCGTCCATACAATTTACATAACTTTCTTCGAGTGCAGCGCGCCGCACCTGTGCGTTCGTTGTGCATCTCTATTGTTTCGAAAACATCGTAAAATAAGGGTCGGTAAGGGTGTAGCATAAAGAAGCGTTTGCATAAAGAATTAAGCAGAGAATGTGTTAATACAAATAGCCAGTGAACCCTCGATATTATTTTAGAATCTGTACGAACTATATGAGAACAGCTAATGCCGTGATGAAAAAATATCTCTGTCGCAAGATTGTGCTGCTCATAAAGCGCTACTAGGTTACTGTGGTGCGCGGCCAAAATCGGACCTAACGCCGCCATCTTGTTTTATGAACACATTTCTAGTGACATTTCATAAAACAATTACTCTCTCATTCTTCAATATTCCTCAAAGGCGCCGATTCCCTTGTTCTAAATTTAAGTTCAGTGCATCTTTTTCTTTCTATTTCATTAAGAAAAGGACAGAAGATAAATATTAGTTTAGTTCTGTCATATTAGTCAGTGCCTGACGTAAATTGAATTGAGAAAATAATAATAAAATAATAATTTAAAAAAAATGAGGAAATAAAATAATGAGAAAATAATAGGTATAATAGTATTTTGTAAATTGAGTTGTTTAATTGGTTGTATCTTTAGTAGCCAATTTTTTAATCACGTCTAAACTTGTATATTGAGTATCTTAATTTGACAGGACTAAATTAATATTTAACGTCTGTCCTTTTCTTAATGAAATAGAAAGAAAAAGATGCACTGAACATAAATTTAGTTTAGTTTGTAAACAAGGGAATCGGCGCCAATGTCATTCGAGCGCCAAAAGATCTTCGTAGCAGTGTATATACCCTCTTTTGCAAAAAAAAAACGGGCACCTAAGAAAAGGAGATGTTTCAAAATGGGCCAGGTCTGTGTACACTAACTCAAAAAAACGAGAAAAATCCGTAGAATTCGGGAAAAATACAGATAATTCATTTAAATGTTTGGTAGGAAATTAATATTTATCAATTATTTTTATCTACTTTCAACATGGCGTCTCACAGATTTAGTTACTCTGTGCATAAAAACAATGACAGTAAACCATATAACGACCACTGATCATAGAAAGAGACTGTCAGCTGTCACAACTGTGTCACTTCAGTCCTCTTCTTGAGTACCTATTAAAGATGTCAATCAAAATGACAGCTTACCCCTATGACGGGTTGTTGTTGTGTGTTGCAATTTCAAGTGTAAGTAATTGTGGTTTACCAGCAAACAAACACATTTTGAAGTAATTGGACAGTTGAGAACTGTTTTAAATATATTTCCCTATTTTTATGCATCTGGCCCAAGGTCCATACATTTTGGAACATCTCCTTTACGTTCTAAGGTCGATTTGAGTTAATTAAATGAAATTTAATTGTTTGAGTCTGCATACTTATAATCGTGTAAATTAATAATTAATACGCATGAAGTGAATTCTGGCAATTTAAAAAAAAATCGATGATTTTTTTAAAACCGATGTACACTGCCAAACAATAAGAAGTGATCGGCAACAAAGTTTGAGGAATATGTTCCCACTCTTCTGCAATGACTCTTTTTGAGCCCTGATGTTTTGTGGAGCAGGTTACACTGATCTTACCCGTATCTTTAGAACATCCCAGACTTGCTCGATTGGATTGAGATCAGGACTTCGAGCTGGCCAATCTAAACAACTTCTTGCATGTACGCTTGCACGTCGCCAGAACGGTGCGGGTGAGCATTGTCGTCCATAAAAATGGAATATTCCCCAAGTGCAGTCAATGCGGGTTGTGCATATGGAACTCCAGAGTCCATGAAGCACAGTTTCGAGCAAACTGAGCTCACGGAGTAATTTAGGGCCCCGAGCCGGGCGGTAACTCCTGATATTGGCAGCCAAAAGTCTCCTCCTGACCGTCCACAAGCTAACTTCTACTCCTCTTACCTTTCAAGGCTCTTCTTCAGGTCCACACTTGACGCCTTACGATTCCGCAACGCCTGACTCACCAAAAAGTGGTCATCTCTTGGTTCTGTGCATCGTTTTCTTCCCGAACCGGGTCTTCTTTTGACCGAACCGGTCTCTTGATACCATTGCCAAGTCCTCTGGACAGCTGAAGACTCACATTTAGCCGCTGAGACATTTAAGTTTGCGAACGACCTTCTTAAAGTAGGGCTATAATTTTACCGGCCCTTATCGCTTTATCACTCATATCAAAAAGTGGTATATAATGTAAAAAGAAAGATAAAATTGCAGAAAATATCCACAAAGTTTTTAAATTTTAGTAATCAGTAAAAAAAACGTTTCAGCAATTCGCGCCATTAGTAAAGCAATTTTACAATAATCCTTATTTTTCTTTTATTAATTTCAAAATTTAAATTTTGTACGTAAATAATCATGCCAGGATGCTTCAAATAACATGCCAATACATCGTCAAATTAATAAAACCTCTTTCTTATTTTTCTTCATTGAAGTAGAGATAAAATACCGTTTTTTTTTTTGCAAAAGAGTTTATGTTTAGTTTATGTTTACCCTAAAATACTTTACTGGTGCGCCGTACAGAGTACTGAGGGGTGCCGATAGGTGCTCTTGTTTACCATTCTCCGGAAACTACAAAACGTGGCTATCTACCTAGTATCATTGCACCCTATTTCGACTAGCTACGGCGCTGAGTCAAAATACTAAACCTGTATGTGCGCCGCGAACTGAAAAAGTTTGGGAACTCCCGCTTTACCTAATGCTCTCTAGAAAGAAACTCGAACGGAAAGTATTAAAAAAAATAAGCTTAGTTCGACGCTCATTTTGAAAGTAATCACAGAAAATAAAAGAGAACTAAAATAAAAGCGCCAAACCAGAATAAATATTGTTTAAAAATAAGCTATGTATCTATCTAAAAGGTTTCAGCCAGAGTTTTCAATTACCTAATACCACTGACCTCTATTATACAAGTACGCTGGACTTCATAATATCGATGTCAAAATGAAGACATTTGCTTTTCGCCATTTTGGCGTTTGATAGCAACGTGAGCGTACATGGAACTTATATTAGAGATGGGGACACAACATTTCATAATAAAAATACTTTTATGGACTTTATCGATCGTGAGAGTAATTTATTACGTAAGAGAAAAACAATAATCACTCACAGTTTAAGTAAGTAATAGAATAATTGCTTTAAGATAGCGACTTTTACAAAATGCGCATACTCTCATGATAAAAATGTTTTAAATATCACGTAGTAAACACAAAATAAATCTTAATTCACGACTTTAGACCATCAGAGAGCGAGACGTAAACGAGCGAGACCTAAAACAAAACGTCGGATTTTTGCAACAATGTGTCAATTTTAGTTCCTGCGACGCTCAAGCGACAATTGATTTTTGATCCGTTTCAAAGCGCCGTTGCAAATCAACTGTCATTTCTTATATTATATTTTGTTAAGCGTACTTGTATATTATATTAGAGGTCAGTGCGCACATTTTGAATGAAATTTTCCAATGAAATTAGGATTTTAGAATTAATAATAATAATAATCATTTATTTGCAGACATTGAAGTCCATAGAATTAAATTAATTGACATTGACAAATAAAATAACACAATACACACACATAAAAAAACAATAATAATTGCTACAATTAGAAGAATTGAAGAATTGAATTCTAGAATTGCTACAGAAAAAAATATATAAAAAAGTAGAGGTCTTTTCGGAATTAAATTCTATCGGGGAAATTTAACCCAATTGCGTTTTCCATCAGTCAGAGTATTAATCAAATAGTCAATAAACATAATAAAATTAAATCCATACATGATGCAATAGTGAAATAAATGGTTACGAAAAAGATGTGAGTGCATCTGGTAGGCCCCAATGATATTTATCAACAGGTGATAGTTTTTCATAAGGACATTATTTTGTACGTAAAGAAAATAAATAAGATATATTTTGTACCTCGACAGTTTTTGATTGAATGAATTTTTATGAAGTGTCCTAGCTAGCGGGCCCCATAAGATTATTTTTATTGTTATTATACTTTCAGATCGCCCAATAATGCTCAGAGTTAGATACTATTATGTACCTTACAAATTCAAAATTTCTACTTCTGTGAGTTATACCTACTTCAGATGATATTCGTTATTTAAACAAACTTCCAGCCAGCGGGCCCCTTTTTAAATAACTCTTTTATATCGTACAATAGTTACCTACAGCACGGAGCAATTCGAAATAACAATTCTTTTGGTCACCCATCCGATGTCGAACCGCTGCAAACGTTACTCGCGTGTGCGCTACAGCAATCAATTCCTCTCTCTCTACCTACTACAAAATCTTACTTATAAAGTAAATTATAATCTAAACCTTACTACGTAGGTACCTACCATTTATTACTCTCATAATCATTTCATAACAATATGTCGTCTAACTCAATAATATATGTAAGTAGCTAAGTACATAAGTAAGTAGATAGCCTAGCCTAAAAACTACGCAAAAATATGTTCTATTGGTTTTTTGGTGTCTGGCTCATAAAAGCTAAGGATCGGAAACGACAATGTTGTATTGACTCGCGTCATAATCGAGGTCGTCTTCGCACAATTCAATAAATATATTCCATTTTTAACCCACTTCAAAAAGGAGGAGTTCTCAATTCGTATGTATGTTTGTTACTCAAAGACGGATGGACCGAATTGGATTTTTTTTTTTTTGTTTGAAAGGAGTAGGTATCCCCTTTCAAACTATCTCCTGGCTATCACCTGGGGCCTGCCAGATAGACTCACATACGAAAAAGCCCCCAATATATTTTGGTATCGCCTTAAACGCTGACTCTGAAATAATGTTTAAATAAACCAACCAAGAGACCAAGTTATTGGCTAAATACCCACCTAATAAAAGTCCGTCCGAAAATCACGTTATTTATACATTAACACTAATTGCTACAGTCATTTCATTAAGCAAATAGCTTTATATGGTGTATAGTAAGAGGCCTTAACTGTAGATTTGTATCTAAATAGCTTGTATTGTTTGATCTCCCTGCCCAAAAGGTAGATGCGCAACGGTAGCCCACAAAATTAAAATTTTCTTGCGTTTCTTGCCATTTGCAGGTCAGTCTCAGGTTGTATCTTGGTCACAATATGTTTCGCGACTTTAAAAAAATATGAGTCTATAAAATGTTGTTGGTTAACACTAACAAGGTATCAATTTATGACAAAGTGGTTGGATAGCTGCTCCCACAGATAAATAGGTACTGAATTAACCGACTTGGTTTACATTCGATTTCACAACTTTTTACGGCAGAAAAACTGCGTTGCGATACTTGTACATGTTATGTTTTTGATGGGATTCACTATTTATATAATTATAACTTAGTTAGATTTTGAGACAGTTTAGATAGATTTGTTCTAAAATATCCATATATTCATGACATTTTAGAACAAATCTCTCTTAGAGAGGTGTATTGATGATTTTTATGGTTAGAATTACATAAATACATATTGGTTATAGTCGCGAATCATATTTCGATCAACATACAAACTGACACTGACCTGCAAATTGCAAAAAACGCCAGAAAAATTTGAATTTCGCGGGCTAACTTTGCGCATTTCTTTTTTTTATTTTATTTTTTTCGCTTTTTAGGACCGAGTCCAAACAAGCGTAATTTTGTGAATTGTGAGTCGCGTAATTTAAGCTGCATTCGGTTTCATTTGAACAAACGACCGGTTTGTGCCAGATGTGCCACACGTGTTGTTTGACGCATAATGAGTTGTCCGAATGTTAAATTTCACTGTAGCGTAAATTATGCGAGTCATTTTGCGTGACCGAAATTCCGCACTCACCTTTGCTGATAGGGTACCGTAAGACGGAGTGATATTCTATAATTATTGCAGTGAGCGTAGTTCTAAATTATAACGATAGGTTTTTTTTTTTTTCATCTCTATTATTATAATCTAAGAAGAAAATTAAATGAATTATGTAGTAACTTATTATTGTATTATAGGCAATGTAAGATTTGGTGCCACACCGCATAAAGGCCTTAACATTCAATACATAAATGACTTAAGTAAATCAATGAATAATCATTAAAGTAATTAATTAATGAGTACCTACTATAATCAAAAGAGGGGTATAAGTCAACTGAATCACAAATTTTATAAAGTCTTACAAGCTTCATAGTTTTTATTGGCAGCTATTACCTATATGAATGTAAAATGCAAGAAATTGACTGATATACCAGTACTTACTATAAACGGAATAATAATCTGATAATATACACTTGTATAAACACAATGGCGCCAATTCCCTTGTTCACAAACTAAACTAAATTAAAGTTCAGTGCATCTTTTTCTTTCTACTTCATTAAGAAAAGGACAGAAGATAAATATTAGTTTAGTCCTGTCAAATTAGTCAGCGCCTGACGTAAATTGACGTATTTTTAGTTGCCAATTTTTTAATCACGTCTAAACTTGTCTATGGAGTATCTTAATTTGACAGGACTAAACTAATATTTATCGTCTGTCCTTTTTTTTAATGAAATAGAAAGGAAAAGATGCACTGAACAGTTAAATTTAGTTTAGTTTGTGAACAAGGGAATCGGCGCCAATAACTTATTAACCAATAGTTAACTAATATACATATAACTGGCCAAATGTGGGTGTACAGTAAACCTCTGTCTATCCCATCGGGGAGTGCAGGCGTGATATTATGTTAGTTTACCAGTTGGTCGTGACTGAAATTGGAATGATTTTTAATTATTTTATTGTATATTGTATTCTTTTTGTAGCTAATAATGTACGATCGACAAAAGCTACGCCTTTCCAATTTTGAAACAATGTTGCTTGCAAGCTGCAACTGTACTTATGACAAAGTAAAACAAAAGACTATAGGGGCAGGGTGTTTCAATGAATCAGTGTACACAAAAATCAACTTTAAGGTCTAAAGGCGTCCGTTTTGTCGATAGTACCTATATATACAATCTTATTTTTTTTAATGCGTATGTTTATATTTTTTTTAAACTTATTTGCACTATCAATAAATATTGTGTACATGTAATTTAATGCTTTTTTATTACCCGACGGCGAGACAGCAAATACAGGAATCAAATCTGAGATTGTAATTAAAAAAAATAACACTACGGTCTTTACTTTAGTATAAAAAAAGACGTTTCTTCTATAGGGACCTCTTCAATTTTTTACTTTATTTAGTTTTTTTTTTATTATTTGTTGTTATAGCAGCAATAGAAATACACAATCTGTGAAAATTTCAACTGTCTGCCTATTACGGTTCATGAGATACGCCCGCTGACAGACAGGCGGACAGCGAAGGCTTAGTAATAGGGTTCCGTTTGACACCCTTCGGGTACGGAACCCTAATAATTCGGTTAACATTTCAAAACCTAGTAAGGACTTAAAAAGAAGTTTTACAGAAGAGCGCAAAAACGTAAAGTGGTCACGGGGCAGTGAATGGGACACAGGTTTCGATGCTTAAATATATCTGCTTATTTGTGAGTTTTTAAATGATAAATGATTTTATTTCTGCAAGTAGGTTTGTACAAACAGTTTTACACGTATCATGTTTTTTTTTTTAAACGAGATGAGGTCGGCGTTTCCTATCTGACTACTCTGAGAAGAAAGGCCGAAACAAACTCAAGAGGTCACAGTCTCTTATAAAGCCTAGACATAATCTTGGTCAGTTCATGTGAAGGCCATGTAGATTGGTGTCTGAAATGGTCTTTTGAGGAAAGAACCACACAGATTGAGATATATAATAAAACGATTTTTGTTAAAAAGGGTCCCTTACTAGGTTTTTGAAATGGGGCAGCCGAACTGCCACCGACTGCATCACACTTGATAAGTGAGCTTGTTTTGAATTGAAGACCACATTTGAAAAAAAAAAATTGAAAAATTGACTTTTTTTTTTCATTGTACAGACGCCAGCAGGTCAAGCTAGCCGAAACTGTCAAATTTTCCCAATCAACCTTCAACCTAATGCTTTAGCGATAACGTTGAAAATATATTAAGACAGATTGTAGTAGCTTGATGTGCTGGCGTCTTTACCTCTAACCTACCACTCACTGTCACATGGACAGTGGTCCATGTAAGCTGTAATGGGACCATTCGGAATTGCTTACACCAGGCTGGACTACGAACACGGAGGTCTTGGCGAGCACCTCTGTATTCACGGCAACGTTAGCGATGGAGATTGCAGTGGGCTAGGCTCCGTCAAAATGAAGATGATGAGGAGGAAAACATTTGGCAAAACTGTCTCTTCGGTGACGAATCGCGAATCAGTACTCATCCAGATAAACGACGTGTCCATTTCTGGAGAAGACCTGGAGACTGAAAGGCAAAGAAATGCCACTGGAACGGTTCAGTATGGCGAGAAATCTGTGTCCTTTTGTGGTGGAATTATGATCGGAGCTAGAATGCCTTTGATCGAGGCTCCATGACGGCAGATAGGTACATAACAATATATATATATATATAATTATATTAATCTTGCCACAAATATTGTCACGAAGAAAAAAAAAATTTTGTTGCAAATAATATTTATTACTTTTACAGTGTGTTAGTTTAATACATAAATATAAAACAATTTAAAATATAAAAAGCTTATTCGAAGTGGTCTCCACTGGCTGCAATACAGTCCTTTAAACATTGAGGCCAGTTTTCAATAGAAGCACGCACTCTTTCCATGGGAAAATTCTCCACTGTCAATCGTATGGATTGTTTTAGGGACTCCAAATTATCATGGCGTTTAGAGCAAGCCGTACTCTCTAAAACCGACCATAAATCATAATCCAGCGGATTAAGATCGGGACTAGACGACGGCCAGTCTTCATCTTTATAATATAGCTATAGATGGAATTGTCAGACCATTCCGAGTAAACCATGGGCACCAATTCGTTCTGGTCGATGATAATGCGCCCGCACATCGAGCTCAACGGCTCAATGCTGTTCTCCGAGAATACATCACAAGGTTAGACTGGCCTTCCGGCTCGCCTGACTTAAACCCAATAGAGCACGCGTGGCATGCTCTTAAGACAGCTGTTTGGAACCGTCAGCCACCTCCCCAGACAGTGCCAGAGATCAGGGAAGCCGCTATTCAAGAATGGGACAAATTACCGCAAGAAATGCTGGATAACTTGATCCTCAGCATGCCCAGGAGGATCTCTGCTTGTGTTCGAGACAAGGAAAGAGGTTTAATGTATTAAATAAAAACCTACGTTGTATGTCAATAGAACAATGACGTAATTACGTTTTAGCTAAATTCGTAATTACGTCGTTGTTATATTGGATGAGCGATCTTTTTACATTAGGATTGAATTACTCAATTTTTGTTATTAAAAAATTAAAAAATATTTTTAATTAACTGTTTGAAAATAAAAAAGATTTTTAATTTCAAACAGTGTATTTCTATTTAAAAAGATGTAAACACTTTTTCCTGATAAAGTTAAATTTTATAAATATATCAGCTTTTGCTACTGATCACAAACTTTTTTTGATAATGTGTACCTATACGCGACCCCGTTAAGAGGATTGTGAAGTGCCGATACGCGGCGCGATTTTTAGAGGCAATTGCCTACATTTCATACAATTATTTATATAAATATTGTTTCGGGCGATAACGTTTTTACTCCCCTAAACCTTTACGAAATGAGACAATTTTAATCTCATTACATTCAGTACACTTTAATCTAGGTCTGTACGTTTTTCATTTTTAGTAATTTAATTTAATTTAATTTAAAAAAATAAAAATGCTCGAGGATGTTTTTATGTCAAAAATATAGATATTTAGATGCTAATAACTTATATCGTATACAATATTTCTTTATAATAAAAACGTACGGACCTAGTTTTTCATTATACCAACAACATTTCCAAAAATTATGAAAATTAAACTATGTTTACGGGGAGAAAAATGGTTTCGCTTTTAAATGTATGAAAATTTACAGCTTCACAATCCTCTTAAGCGCGGTTTCAGTTTTATTCGAATTTCAAATTTTGCGCTAAACTGTATTCCTCGCTTTTCGCGGATATTGTTTGATTCACGAGAACCACAGATCATAAAAACACAGGAGATATGCTTTGTACACAAAATTATTCCGTTCCAGATGTCTCCACGTTGCCCCCACTTAATTTACTAACACTAAAGCAAAAACTATAACAACGGCACACGTGCTCATATTTCTCCCCCCCCCCCGTCCCTTGCTCGGGTATGATGTGCCAGCTGGTGGCGTAGCTGAGCCTGTAGCTTTAAACTCCCCTGATAATAATAATTCAAATCTGATCCAGCCTGTCCCATCTTGCTGTCCTCCCCCCAGCGACGCCCTAAGCCGAGGCCCGTTCCCCACAGGGGGAGCCCTTAGCGTGTAGTCGCTTAGTCTGTAAGTTTTTTGCCCCTGGCTGGAGGCTTTGAGTTTTTCTTAAGGCAGCCACAGGATAGTCCGGTTAAGTAGTCTCGACCTCTCTAGGTCAACTACGAGATGCCATTCACAAAAAAAAAAAAAAAAAAACATATTTCTCCCGCACACAAAGAAACTTACAGCAACACTAATAAACTCACTAACAAAACACACGCAAAAAGAGGGCGCATCTACCTGTAGCTACGGCCTCAGAACAAACACACACGCGCAAATTACGCAACTAGTGATATTAAGTGGTGTAATCGTAGAAAAATGTCGAAGAAATTCAGTTACCTATAATATCTGCTCTTTTCCTAAAGATTTTATTGACTGGGAAAATAAAATGATACAGGAGTTTCCCTCAATATACCTACTCTATACAAGTAAAATTTGATCAGAATTGGAATATTAACTAAAGTTAGTCAAATTTAATACAACTCGAATCTAGACTAGGAGAACACAAGTAAAACTTCAAGATTTTTATTGACATACCTACATTTTATTGGCCAGTAGACCCCCATATTCAAAATTTATTTATTTACGTTACACGTCCGTGTTTGGGTCACAGAAATACATCAATCTGCCTAGCCTTTTCCCAACTATGTTGGGGTCGGCTTCCAGTCTAACCGGATGCAGCTGAATACCAGTATTTTAAATGGAGCGACTGCCTATCTGACCTCCACAACCCAGTTATTGGATAATACGATACCCCTTGGTAAGACTGATTGTCAGACTTTCGGGCTTCTGACGACCCGTAACGACTGTCAAAGATCCACGAATGACAGCCGGGACCAAAGGCACGGATGAGTCTCGGTATGTAAAGATGGTCACCCATCTTTACATACCGGAAATACATATGTGTACCAATACCAAATTTCAACTTAATCGGTCCATTAGATTCGGAGCAAATTGGCTGCGACAGACAGACAGACACACGAGTCCGGGTAAGGGTTCCGTTTTTTCCTTTTAAGGTACGGAACCCTCAAAATAACCTATCGTTATCCATGGCCTGTGATACCTTTGTTAATAACGTGGGTAGGTAAAAAATATTATTCGAGTACCTTCGAATAATTACTTTTCTGTATTGTAAGTAGGTACCTTCTGTGTTGTTATATGAATATCATTAAAGAGAGATAGGTATTTCTTATTTATTTCTTTCCTACTAATTTACCATAGCTACAAGCAGTAGGTACCTACCTAAGTATTAAAAACCTAATTTACTGCAGTAACAATAAGTTGCTAATTAATAACGTAAGTATAAAAGGTACTTATCTTTATATTTGAATAATATGCTTTGCAAAGGGCACATCACGCATATTTTAAGAAATGTGTGTATTCATGTTCGACAAGCACATTAAAATACCTAAATCAACTTATAATAACGACAACATCGAAATATTTCTGTAACTTTCGATTGCTAATTAGCCCTTTAAAAGAACCTGAACTTTTTTTATAAATATTATACTTCCTCAGGAAAATAATAATTATTACCTTCATCGTTTTCTGAAACCTGGAAATATTGAGACATGTGACCTGTGAACAACACAGTAGACAATACAGAAAAATAATTATTCGAAGGTACTCGAATAATTATTTTTACCATTACCACAGGCCATGGATAACAACAAGTTATTTTTAGGGTTCCGTACTTCAAAAGGAAAGAAAACGGAACCCTTATAGGACCATTCGTGTGTCTGTCTGTCTGTCCATCTGTTAAAGCCAATTTGCTCCGAATCTAATGGACCGATTAAGTTGAAAATTCACGTATGTATTTCTGTGATCCAAATATATATATATATATATATATATATATATATATATATATTATAAAAAATAAACTGTTTTAAAGTTATTTAAGAAAATAAACGAAAATTGACCATTCCCCACCCTTTATCTCCGAAACTACTGAGCATAAAGTTTTGAAAAAAATACATGAAATAGTTCTATACCTATAGATTATAGGAAAACCTATAATATAAAATAGCAAGGCTCTCAATATTGTGCGTACAAAATTACATTTGCAGTTGGAATCTATGGGAGAACATGTTTTTCAACTACAATGTTGTTTGTTCTTGGGATAAATTTATCCCAACTACGGAACCTTTCATTGTGCGTAGTCCGACACGCACTTGGCCGGTTTTTTTTTCTCTTAGTATGTACCTAGGTACACAGTTTGTATAAAATTATAGATATTGAACTGTTGCTATTACTATTCCGACATCCATAAGTTTATGTGCACGAGTGTACATCTAAACATCGCAATACATTCACAACTTAATTTGGTCGGGTTATACGTGGAGTTTTAGTATGGAAAGTAATGATAGCTAATTTCTCTTAAAATATCGGATCTGAAGTTTTGGTCACTATAACTTCTTTATGGGTTAGTACCCATTCTTGTATAAAGGGAAGAAATCACAGTTTTTAATATGGAAATCTTGAAATGAAAATTTAACACCGTGACTACCGCCACCCCACCAATGGCATGGTATATCTCGTAAACTACTGGACCACTAATTTTGAATTTTGGGTACAAATTTTATCTCGCAGGGTACTAATTTTCTATGTAGGTTTGAGGAAAGCGACAAGCTCCTCAAACTTGAAATCAACATTCAAAGTCGTGGTCCTGCTGAAGGAGCGCGCAAAAGTCATCAACGTTGATTTCTCTGTAGGTACCTAAATAAAAATGTTTCAGTTCTGTTTTTTTTTTTACGACATGGATCACATTTATGGGTACTAATTATTTGTATACTTAGAATAGCTGCAGCATGCCCCCTTTTTCGGCGATCATGTTGGTCCTGCTGCGATTTTCTCGAAAACTCGCTAAGGTACCCATTTTGTTGTTCGAGTACTAATTATTTACAAAACGGAAGCGATTGGCGTTGGTGGTCCTGCGGTAGTCACGTACGTAATTGCCACTCATATTGTCATTTGTCATCTAATATAAGTGCAATTTCATTTATGTGTCGTGAGCCTGAGTCGCCCGTATGAGCAGTCAAGAGGTTATATAGTCATTGATGTTACTCTTCTTTAGGTCATCTGTAGTATTCCCGTTTGAGCACCTATGCATTTTGCTCCAAAAGTATTCTCAAATGGGAATACCTTTGGTGCAAAATGCATAGGTGCTCAAACGGGAATACTCCGGTCCTCGCTTTACATACATAATACAGTTTCCGCCTTGTACGGAACTCATTTGTAATAATGGGGTCTTCTATTTTACAGGTTTATTTTTTTTAACTGAGTTCATAAACTGAGCTCAGTTAGACTGAATTTTATTTTACCTTCGTCTGGTTTGCGTTTTCTAGACACAGAACACAACTACCTACTCCTAGCGGAGTTTCTAGAGCATGAGCTAATCGAAGTAGGGTGTGTAAGGAAATAAATAATAAAACAAATTAAAACAATAAATATTGTATTTACTTCTATATTATCTACTTAGTCAACAATCGTGTTACACATACTTTTACATTGGGCTAGCTACCTATAAATACGAAAATCAAGGAATGTGGTTTTGACAATGCACATTTTGAACATACTGCTACTCAGCTATACGGCACTAATATACTATATTGGAGAGAAATGCTATTATTTTGTTAAATCAGCTTTGAATTTTTTTTTATAGATTTTGTACCTACTACTAGTAAAATGCTAAGCTAAGGCCACAAAACTAAGCTTGTACAGTACAGGTTTTAATTTATTATGAAGGTATCTTCAGTGAAAACAAGATAATAAGAAGTATTGTAAATATTACTTTTTTTTTTCTTTCTTGTAGTTAGTTACTAACCTGGTGTCGGAGTTATATGCCACCCATGGGTCTCTGACTTGGCTTCACATGCCGTTGAGAAATATCTCATGCTGGTTTCCTGACAATGTTTTCCTTCACCGTTTTTTAAGCTAGTGATAGTGATACAATACGCACATGAATCCAAAAAGTCAGAGATGTGTGCCTTGGATTCGAACTGGAGACCTATGACTTGGCAGTCTGACGGTCACACCAATAGGCTATCACTGGTTAATTTACACACATAGAGATATTGATACTCCCAAGATTTGAAATCTAAGAAACAATTATTCACTTTATGATGTTATTTATTTTGTTTAAATTACAGTTTGTTAAGAAGAATACTTTAATATACTGAAACAATGTTAAACTCTAGACCTTTCCTTGATAAGGTGATTGTAACATAATTACTTTAGTATAGATAACAATTTACTTTACCAAGCCAATATTGATCTGATTTGACACATTGAAACTACTCAAATTATAGATCTGATGTTACACAAATATGCAATATTAAGTTACACTGGTTTGAGTTAGTCAAAAGTATGTGTATGTACGTAGACCCACTGTTTAAAACTAAATTATGCACAATTTAAAAAATAAGAATACAGTATTGGTTCAGTTCAATTTTTTTATATATATATATATATCATTGATTTCAACTTACTATAATAATGAGGTGGCAATTTTAAAGTCACTAAGAATGAGAATATATGTAAATATAGTGTATTCAGCTATTCACCAAACCTACTGAACGCTGATCTAAAGTAATTGTAAACAAACTCAAGTCCTGAAACCATCATGCAATATTTTTCTTTTATAACTAATTAGGTGTGTTCAGTTTCTTATAATTTACTCAGCATTTTAAAGATTACTGGTTTATTAAATAATGTCAATATATTACTAGAACAAGACAATACTCTGCAATGTACACAGTTCAAGATTGACCTACTTATGCTAAGTTAATTAGTTGGCTATTCTTTGCAATCCAATGTTGTCGAATGCAGTTTTTACATCTTCAAACACTTCATCTGGAGACACCTCTGCATTAATCCTGCGCACCAGACCCATTCCATCGTAGTGGTTGATGATGGGCAAGGTGTCGTTTAAATAAGTGTTGAATCTCTTCTGAAGGCTCTCCAGATTGTCGTCCGACCGCCCGCTGCCAGCGGCGCCGCGTCCTAAACACCGCTCCGTGCAAATGTCCCGCGAGCACTCGAAGAATAACACGAAGAGCAACTTCGTTTTGTCAGACATGACGCGTTTCCAGCCGTCTAAATTGTCCTTGTTACGCGGGAAGCCGTCAACGAGGAAGCGCGTCTTACCCGAGTTCTGCATGGCCTTGTGAATGAGAGAGCACGTAACCTCTACAGGGACAATCTCACCGTTCCGGATTTTCTCCTCGATCATCTCTCCGTACTCGGACCCAGGCCTTTGTCGCTCCTCACGTAGCAAATCGCCAGCGGACAAATGCACAAAACCATATTCTTTAGAAATAAGAGAACATTGCGTTCCTTTGCCGGCGCCAGGCGCACCCAATACGAACACAACTTCAGGCACCATTTTGTTGAGATACTGCGAACACTGCCGCAACACGTTACTCAGCATTAAATAAGTGAGACTAATTTATTTAGCTGGATTCCAATTTGTTTTATAAAACATGCGCATTGCTGCGGCCTTGAGTTTTGACGTAACTTTCAGACTTCAGTCAGTTTATTATTATGGTACTCTGTGGACGTAACAGATGAATGGAATGACCGAATGACGGACGAATTGAACGAATATGAAAAATTATAATATCATAATATCTTTGTATGATATAAATTAGTCATACATCGATTCGAATTCCTTCTTTAAAATCAGAAACATTATGTTAACCTTTTCACCGCCACAGACTTCAAAAGAAGTTCCGGATTTTCGTGCCACCCGCGCCACGATTTCACTAGAAGCTCTTCATTTAGCTATGTTATAAAAATAAAATTTACTGTATTTAACAGGTTTTTTCATTTTATTATTTAATATAACACTGTCTAATACCCTGTTTTTTTTTTTTTCCACACAAAAGAAGCCCTTATTCGTCTTAAAATTGGCAAAACAAAAACTCAAAACACTTTTAATGTCCCCAGTACGCCAAGGACTTCATATATAGTCGGCTAGAGATGTGATGCGAAAGTTATCAGTTTGATTTCACCTGTTGAAATAAATATTATTATCGAAAACAATTTGAAGTCAGAAAAAATAGTTTCGACTAATTTCGACCTTCAGATGGGTGCCGATTCAGAATTAAATAGTTATTAGCAATTTTTGTCGATAATTATATTCTCCATATCTACAAAACAATTGATTGTCAGTGCTCCGGGCGCCACGGACTATTATAGAAGTCGTTCTGTGACGTAAGAAACGCACGCTGTCAAGGTCACTTTGGCATAGTGCAGTGAAGACTGCAGGTAGGTACCTACCACGGAACATAAAAAAACAGTGGAAGTGCTAAGTAGGCGTGGCACGCGTGGCACAAATAAGCGCTGTATCGCTCGCTTGGTCCCCACAGATCTTAAACTATGGTCACAGTCGAGTTCTAACATCGCGTCGAGTTGCAGTCTCGCGACAAATTTATTTTTCCGTAGCTATGCCGTTTTGTTCCATTTTGGAGTGCAAAAATGATACTAGGAAAATAACTTTTAAAAATGGAGGTGTTTCGTACCATCGCTAAGTAAGATTTAATTTGTTTTCTAATAAAATCTTAGTTAATTTCAATTTACGAATGAAGTAATAGAACCTCTAGTTAAAATCAACCTTATAGGATTAAAATACAGTTTCTTTTGGATTGTTTGTATTCTCTGGTATTTCTTATTTCGTTCTCGAAAGTACTTCGCTACTCAATTAGTGATGTGGTCGGGTCGTATGTTAGTTTTATCCATAAAAGAAAATGGTGCATATTCTCTTGTCACAAATGTCTCTACACTAGACTAAAAATCATCTAAATTTAGTTTATTTCTGTCAAACGACGATGGACTAAAGTTACACAACTTAATTATTTTATTGTTAGACAGCACTAAGTTGGTCCTAAGCTATTTAATTTAGTGAAAATGGAAATTTTGCTATTCTGAATTTGATGTTTTTAACCTAAAATTTTGATTATCAAACTAAATGTCTTTTTTAATCGCGATTAAAAGTTTTCATAATTTTATCTATTACGACACACTGTTTTCGAGATATAAGCAAAAGCTAAAAAATAAATGACACCTCAACTGGACGAACTTTTCACTTTTTGTATGGAAAATATGAAAAATTTCAAAATTTCTATTATTGAGTATTACCAACATGTAGAGTTTTAAGGAGTTCTGGGTTGCAAAGGGGGGCAAAATTTTCATTATTTTTTCGGTAGGACACACCGTTTTCGAGATATAAGCAAAAGAAAAAAAAAACACTACTTCATTCTTCTTACAGTTTTACTTAACTCCCAACAATACTTATTTTTTCGATTTAAACAAGAAATCGGGTATCTATCGACATCGATAATGAAATTCAAAATTCAATGTGTTACTGCACTGGTGTGGCCTTGATCGAGTAGCAATAGTTATCGACCTATCACGCGAATGTCAACCTTATGACTAACGCAATTAGACTTATAATTGCGATCACTGGAATACTGCCATCTATGGTCAAGTAGCGGAATTTACTCGTCAATCGAATCTAGTTTGACTTGAGATTACAAAACGTTGTAAATACTTTCTGGACTGAAGCAAAATAAATCCTATTCATAATGCATGAAGGTTTATTTCTGGATGTAGGATCTGTGACTTACGCTAGTTTTGACTAAAATTAAAACGACAAATCAGACGAATTGTTTGTTTGTAGTGCATTATATGATTATCGGTTTATTTGTGTGAGTTTGGCGACAGCGGTTCCTATAGTAATTTTGTTGCATACCACTTCCACTGTTTTTTATGTTCCGTGGTACCTACTAATAGGAATCTTTCACTTTGCTTGTAAAAATAAGTACTATTCTATTTTACTAATAGTAATAAATTAACAAGTAGGTAGTGAAAATAAATAAAGAACTGGATTCGGATGAGCTTTTAAAGATATTACAAGGTGTGGAATCGGACTCGGAATATTTTGTGGAGAACGATGAACCAGATGTTTCTGAGGTATGTCCAACTAGATAATAATAATAATGTTTATTCATCAAAAAGTAAGAATTGAAATGTTCGGTAAGTCACAAACTAAGCGTCGCGCGTCGCTTGTTGGTATCTTGTGGCCTGTGAATAGTTCTGCCACTTCATGCCTATGCGCCTATGGTAAAAAACGTTGACTGAAGGAGTTAAGGAGGAAGCGTCAGGGTAGCCCGTAAAATTCAAATCTTACGTTTTTTGCAATTTGCAAGTCAGTATTAAGTTGTACGTTAAATAAAGTATGATTTGCGGCCGTAACAAATATGTTTTTACAGAATTATATATGACGGGGGAAGAACCTCCATAGTATTTTAAAAATGACTGATATCGTCTTCGTGGTGATCACTCATCTTCGATTTCTAAAACAAAACTTCACGACTTGTTTCAAGGCTTTGTTTATTCAACTGACAGCGTGACGACGTCCCAGAGAGGTCCGCACTGTCCGGCGGCTCGAACAAGAATGATCTTAGCGCTTTTTTTTTGTGTTACGGACCTTTCGCAGTTTGCTCCGGGAGCATTGACTGCTTAACCGAGCGTTGGCGGGGCCAGAAGGGCCTCTCGCCGGGTTAGAAATTAATCTCTAAGTAGCGCAGCTAAGGGCGTCCCATAGTGGGACTCGAACCTAGGCTTAGGGCGCTACTGTTTACTGAGCAAGTGAAGACTTGTTCTATCGGTATGTTGTTATTATTAGGGGCGTTTAAAGCTACTTGCTCCGCACGGGCGGGCGGGTGCAAGGGTCGGGGGATTTGATTACAGTGCGGCCGTATTTATAGGGATCGTCGCACGTGCACATTTTTAGGTTAAGTATTGAACTATGTAAATTACAATTATTCTGTCAACGTTTTAAGTAGTAATGTTAATTTTACATCATAATAATCAATCATTATTTTGTGAATTAATTTCAAACAATCAAATTATCATTTAAATAATCGAACACGATGAGTAGTTGCGCCGATATATACAATAGAATCAGTAATACAACTCCTTAAGTTAGTATAATCCTAAAATGTCAAGATTTCATGAAATAGTCATTTTTTGGGATTACCTGGTCTTATTGATCACTTTAATGATTCTAATTATGTAAATAGATACTTGATACGACCGCAAATTACAATTTGATCGACGTACAGTATAATACCGAATTGTAAATTGCAAAAAACGTACGAAAATTTGAATTTCACGGGCTACCCTGACGCTTCCCCCTTAACCTTTTCACCGCCAAGCACTTCTATAGAAGTTCGGGATTTTCGTGCCACCAGCGCCACAACTTCTATAGAAGTTGTTCATTTTAATTATCTTATTAAAATAAATTTACTGTGATTAAAAGCTTTGTTTCATTTTATTATTTAAGATAGCACTGTCTACTACCCTGTTTTTTATTTTTCTACACAAAATAAGCCCTAGTTTGTCCTAAAATCGGCAAAAACAGAAACTCCGAATTTTGTTACTTTCCTCAGAACGCCAATCACTTCATATCAAGTTGGCCAGTGATGTGCCGTGAAAGGTTGATTTCACCATTGAAATATTTATAAATACAGAAAGTTACGAATATCGAAAACATTTTGAGGTCAATAAAATATGAACTTAGTTATCTACTTCATTACAAAGGATAGTAGATGAATTTCGACCTTCAGGTAGATGCCGATACGTAATTATAAAGTTGTTACTAATTCTTGTCGATAGTTATTTTCCCATCTCTACAAAACAATTGGTCGTCTATGCCCCTGTGCGCCACCGAGTGCCACGAACTACTATAGCCTCCTTAGACCCCCGGTATCACCTATGATACCTCAGTAAAATATTTTTTTTTGCGCCATCTATGGGATTATGTAAGAACATTTACCATTTTTAGTTATCTCCTTGAGTGTGCGCTTCCGCTAAATGGCATTACTTTGCCGTGCAAATACATTATTTAGTGTAATGTCACTTTTGAAGTAAACATTTTTTGTTAATCACAACATGGCGACGTCACGTGCAGGTAATTATTGTTTTTATGTAGTAATTTCGAAGTTTTTTGTTTGTTTCGATTTGCATTCAATGTCATCTTTAAATTTCAGTAATAAAACCCTAGAAATTTAATGAATTTCTCGGTTATTTTTTGCGGTTTTTGAACAATATCGTAGGTGATACTTTGGGCGCTCGTGACCTAAGAGTTTGCTTTTTTTAACAGACTTGGGAGAGTCTGCAATTGAAGATTTATTATTGAATTTGGACGTGTCTGAATACGAGGAAGAAGATGAAGAAGATTCAGAAATCCTGGAAGTAGAGCAGGATGGTATTGTTGAAGAATTGGTACCTCGTGACGCAGCTGAAGAGGATTGGGATTCCTCCGATGATGAGCCTCTTGTAGAAGTTGCTCGTTCTTCCAATCGTTTGTCTACCAATCGTCCTCTGAGATGGGATCGTACAGAAGATTTTAATAACTCGAGCATGGATGAAGAGCTCCCTCTGGAATGTGAGTCCGAGCTCCTCGCTCCCCAAGATTACTTTTACAGGTATATAACTCTCACATGGGAGGAATCGACCTTTTGGACAGAGTGATCGGAAAATACGTCATGCGTGGAAGAACTGGCAAGTGGACAGTAAGAGCGATCTTTCACTTCTTCGATTTTGCTGCGGCTGCAGCCTGGATTGGATATCGGAATGTAGCCGTTAAACGTGGGTTGCCAAGAAAAAATATAATGCAGTACCTAAATTTTAAGATAGACCTAGCAAAACATTTGATTTTCGGCGGCGAAACACCGGTAGTGCTGCAATGTTCTAGCCCCAGCACTGATCGTCTTACTCGAAACAGCTTTGTCCAAAGTCCCAGACCTGTACTGCCTGTAACACAAGATGATCCGCCTTCGACATCATCACAAAGAAAACACAGACTTGTGGTGCCTATTCCCCACATTGCCAAGAGGCTAAAAGAAGCGCAACACCTGCCCATGTGCGTTAAAAATGATAAAAAAAATCGTTCGAAATGCCGGTTGAGTGGCTGCAACAATCTCACGTTCATTAAATGTTCAACATGTGAAATTTTTTTTATGTTTGAATGTCAACCGAAACTGTTTTTACGATTTTCATACTAATAAAAATTGAAGTAAAGTATAACATGATTTAGTTTCATTAAGACCCGTAGTATCACCTATGATAACCCCCATTTCAGACTTCTGGGGAAGCAAAAATTTTTTTTTCAAATATTTTTGGTAAAAACGCCTATTTTTATGCACCCATACCAAAAACCAAATGGATCTGACAAAATTTGATAGTCTGGGTCTCAGGAGGATATAAGTTGGTCAGTGACGTCATAGGCGTGCGGCTGTCAAGGTCACTTTGGCATAGTGCAGCACAAAATCGGATTCGCGCGCACGCATCTTTCTTTCTTTCACTTGCAAATAGAAAAATGAGTGAAGAACTTGATTCGGACGAACTTCTGAAAATTTTGCAAGGTGTGGAATCGGACTCGGAGTATTTTGTGGAGAATATTGAACCAGAAGATAATTCTGAGGTATGTCTAACTGGATGATAATAATAATGTTTATTCATCAAAGAGTAGGAATTCAATAAGTATGTAAAATGTTCGGTGAACCCAGTATCTCCATATGCACTGTAATTACAGTAGATTTAGGTACTGTTTTTGTACTCTATACACTATTATGGTAAATACAGTGTATGAAAGCACTGTAATTTTATCTTTTTTAGAAATTCTTTTCAAAGAAAAAAAAGGAAACCTAATTGCAATTCGTAAAAAAATCATCTAAATGGATGAAACGTAACGTTATATTGTAGATATTATGATTTATGTACCTATTCTGTGCTTATATCTACTTGGTCATATTATTATGCGGAAAGGGGAATTACCTAGCAAACTGTGTCGCTATTTCTTAGTGAAATTATGTAGTTAGATTTTAGTTTCGTGTATGGGTTTCAATTTGAGGCGTTTACTTTTAGTTAGGTTATTATGCTTATGCCTTCATCATGTTTGTTTAGTTTTGTTGCGCTCACAGGTTCACTGTGTTCGTAGGGATAAACCGAAAACTATTTCGGAAAGTGATGAAGGCGGTGGTCTATCGACATCAAAAATAATGAAGAAAAGACAATAAGCATTCAATTTAATAGTTAAAAATACTTAAAATTTGATAAAGTTCCTAGTTACTGTAAAATATACTGTAGTTTAGGACATTATAATTTTACTTTCCCAATCTGGAGACACTGGGTAAACCATATAAGTACCTAATAAAAAAACACAGGAATAAACAAAAATAGAAGAAAGAAAGACCATAGACCCCATCCCTGATCAGAATCGAATTCAACGTGCCCTCAGTGCCAATAACTTGATATGAAGTTAAAGAATGAGATCATGAAACAAATAGAGATGTACCCCATTCCTAATTGAGTTATGTATTAGTTTCTTTGATACTCATAAATTATACTGTTTTTTCTTATTAAGGATACTGTGAAATAAAACAAATCTGGAAATATTTAATCAGTTTTTATTTATATTCGTAAAATCAACTTTAAATCTTAACTTTACGCGTACAAATCTTATTCATCGATATGACGATATCCCCATCACTACTGTTTACTGTATATTTAGTTATACATTTATAGCTTGGCGCTCGGCGAGGCATTGCGTTTTGTGTACGTTGGCGGCGAAAAGGTTAAAAATAAACACGGGTGTCGACAAAAATAGACACGTAGGACTTGCAATAAGTCATGAAATAAATAGATGTATCTCATTTCCTAAAGCTCTAATTGAGTTATGTATTTGTTTCTTTGATACTCATAATTTATACTGTATTTTCTTACTAGGGATACTGTGAAATAAAACAAATATGGAAATATTTAATCAATTTATATCCCTAAAATTATAATTAAAATTTAACGCGTATAAATCTCATTCATCGATATGACGACACCCACATCCCTACTGTTTACTATATACTTCGTTATACATTTATAGCTTGGCGCTGGCGAAGCCTCGCGTTTTGTGTACGTTGGCGGTGAAACATAGTAACTAATGGTTGAATTTCGGCCTAAATGTGAAAGGCTAAACATGAATGAGTTATGCCATTACTTACTATTTTTTAAAATGAATACATTCTTTTTCACATTTCACATTTAGCTAAAATTCAGCCATTAGTTATAATGGTTAACCATTGGTCGAGTTAACTACGGATCAAAAAACAGGCCCAAGTTATGTAGGTTCTATGATGAAATGGAAAGACTGGATTTTTTAAAATAATTTATTGGTACAAAAGTTTTCGCACATAACTCAAATAGTAAGTTGTTCACACCAGAACTAGCAGAGTACCTGAAACAGAGATATAATTAAATTACTGAACATGTTCACAATCACAAAATAATGTAAAGCATCCAAGTTTAATTTAATCAGAAGTAATAATAGGTTGACCTCAAAATAATTCAGAACAGGTCTGTGAATGTTCATCATTAAAATTAATGTTATATTAATTAATTAGTTATGTTATGTTAGTTCAGATTTTTTGCTATCATTGTTCTCACCTATTTATTGGATTTAGGTTCCATCTTTTTTTAGGCACACTCGTTAACAGGGATCTGTAATAAAAAAAAATCGGTTAAAATCCGTGACCTAATGAACTAGTTCATATTACAATAAGTTTAATTTAATCAGAAGTAATATTAGGTGGACCTCAAAATAATTCAGAACAGGTCTGTGAGTGTTCATCATTTTAAGAAAATGTTATATTATAAATAGCTTGGTCAGATTTTTAGCCATTGTTCTCACCTATTGTATATAGTTCTCATTTCATTTTTGTAATGTTTTTCTTATTATTGTATAGTTCTTGCCTATTCATTTTAGCCGCACTCGTTAACAGGCAACTGTAATTTTAAAAAAAAGGTTATATTGGTCACCAAAACGATTAGTCGAATTTAAGTGAAATAAATTTAATCTCAGGCCTGTTGAGCTTGTTAAACCATCACGGGGCATCTAGAACAGTGTTGTCATCATTATAAAATACGATTAAAAGAATTGATAATTAAGAACTACGGAAGTGTTTTAACATAGAAATTTTATAAATAAAAATTAAATAAAAGCATTCACCAAGATTATCTGAAAAAGCTAGTGTAACTATCATATCAATTGATTTAATGTTGCCAATTACCTGATAGGGAACTAGTCTACGTCTATCGGTACACGCCGAATCATACCGATGCACATCTGTAACAAAAAATACCTAATGTTAGTTTGTTTCTATAGTTTATTATATTTTGTGAGCAATATTAAGTTTTCAGGCCTGTTGAGCTTGTTAAACCATCACGAACAGAATCTAGAACAGTGTTGTCATCATTATAAAATACGATTCAAAGAGTTGATCATTAAGAACTACGGAAGTGTTATAACATAGAAATTTTATAAATAAAAGCATTCACCAAGATTATCTGAAAAAGCTAGTGTAACTATCATATCAGTCGATTGAATGTTGCTAATTACCTGATAAGGGACTAATCTGCGTCTATAAGTACGCGCGAATCATACCGATGCACATCTGTAACAAAAAATACCTAATGTTAGTAGTTTGTTTCTATAGTTTATTATATTTTGTGAGCAATATTAAGTTTTCAGGCCTGTTGAGCTTGTTAAACCATCACGAACAGAATCTAGAACAGTGTTGTCATCATTATGAAATACATTTCAAAGAATTGATAAAATTATTAAGTAGGGGAAGTATTCTATCAGTCACCGTGGCATCGGGAGGAAATGTATCATTATTTTATGTAGTTACTAGCTTTTGCCTGCGGAAAACTATATGTATAAACCTTCCTCTTGAATCACTATCATTGATGAAAACCGCATTAAAACCCGTTCAGTAATTTTTAAGATCATTGCCAAACACTGACAGACAGACAGACAGACGTGGCGCGGGACTTGCGATTGTTAAATTGTTTCAAAAAACTATTGAAGGTGTTGAAAATTTAAGTTGCTCGTCATTAAATGACGTGCCATTAGCATGACTTATCACAACATAGGATGATCAGATCATTATAATGGAACATGACGCGTTTTTACATTTTATTATAATCAATTACATAACAAATGAATAGAGATTTCAATAACATTTACCTTTTGTTGAATAACATTCTTCTCTCCTCGCTTACTCAACACCTGCAACAAATAATAACAAATAAGCAACCAATTCATTTCTGCATAAAAATGATTTGTTTTCATTGATATTTTCAGTGTAATATTATTTTTTTCCTCATTACTCAGTACAGGTCTGTGATAATCATCATTAAAAATTACTTGAGTGGAGTCATGAACAATTTCTTTAACAATAACTTTGAATATAAGTCGATTCTTTATACAATAATATAACATGAATATTGTCGGAGAATTATAGGTACATACATATAAAGAAATTGCAGACACTGATAAACATGCTTACCATTTCTGTCACGTCATGCAGTATTAACAGGAACTGTCGCCCTGTGAATCAAAGTGTGTGGTTATTTTATGATCAAAAACTAAAATGAAACATTCATTAGTGCAGTGATAACATTGCTCATTAATTTATAAGATTTGTGCTAATAGTGATGTTATCTACTGCACTAAAATAAAAAGATACTTTCTGGTCGATTTCAAATAAAAATGCAAGAAAAAAGCACGCCAGAATATACCTCTCAAAGATTGATTTATCAACTCACCTTTTCCGAAATGACTGTCTCAGCCAAATAAAAACACTAGGGTTGTTTACAATAGAAAAATTATAATTTAAAAATTAATTACAGTACAAGTAATGAATCATGGTTACCGACATCATAGCGATTCATAACAAACAGATTGTGGTATTTTAATAGTTTATTTAGTATCTCGTGGTGGCAGCAACATTCTGCCACTCAGTAACAAACGGTCCGACCGGCGTCGTCGTGCTTAACACTTAACTTAATTGAGGCGATACATTCCGTTTTATGTTCAAAATAAAATTATTCATAATGTTAAAACGTAAAATTGTATATTGCGTGAGGCGCGCTCAATAATGTTATATATATTACAGTATGGATTGCATTAGCTACGACGTTTACAATTTGTCCAGATATTGAGCTAAGTCGGGCAGACCCTCCTTAAGTCCTTTCCTTTTCCTTGTCTCCTGCAATGATAAAAAGAAACGAATTATATTTCAGAATAAAAAATAATTAATTTCATTTGTTGTAATTTCAACAATGTAAATGTATCGCCTGCGCCGTAGCATGCAGTCCCGGGACATAAAGATAGAGGTCCTGTGCAGCGTTTAGACGCGGGCTTGCTTCACTATGCTTCGTTTGCACGCCGCAGCCGTCTGCGCGAAGCGGCCGACAAGCGACCGACTCGCTACGGCGCGGCACGGTGTGCCGGAAGGTATTCATACATATTTAAGAAACGTCATTACTAAATATTGTGAACTAGCTTTTTCCCACGGCTTCATCCGCGTGGATATCGGAAATTAACCCACGAGAATGTACTACCGGGATAAAAAGTATCATATGTTCTAATCCAGGTCATAGTCTACCCCATGTGCCAAATTTCATCCAACTACGTTCACCAGTTTTAGTGGGAAAGCGTAACAAACAAACTCACTTTTCATTCGTCGCCAAATTCTTTAGATTGCCATAGACTCACTAAGAAGATAATAGCCACTAAAGACAATGAGACCAAGTATGAGTACAAACCTGAACAACAACGTAGGGCTTGGTGCCGGGCTCGCACGGGTCTCCGGGCAGGACCTGCCAGTGATCGAACACGCACTGCGGGAAGGCCTGGCCTCCGGTGTTGGAGCGCAGGTCGGCGGTGAAGCCGAACGACTCGTTGACGGGCAGGTAAGCCTTCACGACGAACATGGGCGTGCCGGTAACTTGCGACTCCTCGAACACGTGGCCACGACGCCTGTTCAACACGCCGTAGATACCTCCGACGGCTACCTCAGGGCACTGTGTTGGGATTGCACGTGTGGATGTTATTATAATGTAATTGTCAAGATGTTCTGCTTCAGAAATGTTGTGTGCACTATACATTTTATTTTCATATTTATTATGTAATGGAATTGTTCGATTTAAAGGTTTCATGCCAACATTCTTCACTGAAAATGTAGATGCTTCTGGAGCAAGCAGTGTTTATACTTGGGCATAAAGCTGTCAGCAGCAAACATAACATTACTATGGTAAATTTTCTGACATATTTCAGGATATTCCAATAATCAAGGGTTGTTATAATTTTGTAGGAGTGTTAGTTCCCCTATTCAGGCAAGGCATGTATGGGTGACGGTGCCTAAACAAAGAACTGTTCATCTGCCACGTCTCGGAAAGGCGGAACTATTGTAGCATGCTAGCCCGCTCAGGAAAAACGTGGGTGTCATGCGGAAACATTCGCAGCTGATAATAACACATATCAACTAGATATATGTTGCTAGCACATTTCTATAGATATAATACAATACAAATTAATCGGTAGTCTCGCAATCCAGTCTTGTCAGTAAGTCATGCCACAGCATTAAAATATTTTCTACTATTACTAAACTTCCGCAAATATCTAGACTAAACCAAACTCACTAACTTTATCGGTAGGTAATCTAGACGCGAAAAACTTCCAAAATCAAATCTTAAGCCGAATTTACATTAGGTTACATAATAAAATGGATAATTATTTACACGTGAAACTATCAATGAATAACCAAGTTTGCGCAGTTAGTTTCGTAACGTAAATCCAGATTTAGGGAAACCACTTGTTATATATACTATACAGAGTTATTGGTAAAACACCAACAACCTCTTAAGGGGTCATTGTACTCATTAGTTTAAACAACTTTTATTATGGGACCAACCCTGAAATCGTGAAAAAAAAAATGAGCTGTTCAGTACATTTTGACGAATAATGCTAACATACACATACATTATACATTCTGACGAATTGTACTGAACAGCTGATTTTTTTTCGCGATTTCAGGTTGGGTCCCATAGTAAAAGTTGTTCTTAATGATGAATACAATGACCCCTTAAGAGGTTGTTGGTGTTTTACCAATAACCCTGTATACTCATTGGAGAGTTCAATCAAAGACTGGATTAACGATTCTACAGACAGACACGTCTCCATGCAGGCGGCCGCACTTACCTGAATCTCGCACAGGTACACAGGCTCCATAAGTCTCGGCTGCGCGGTCAGCAGACACGCGTACAGACATCTTCTCGTCGTTGGAATGATTTGACCGCCACCCCTGCACAACAGACAAAGATTAAATTTTCGTTATACGCCTTTGACGGCAAGTCATAGCATTCATTTTATTATAAAATCGGTATATTTTTTTTTTGCCTATGTTCTAAAAAATATATACAGGGTGACTCAGAATACCTCTTTTGATCCAGCGGCCCCATATTCTGTTGTGCATTATTAATTATTAGATGAAGTCCCCAACAATGTTCATTAAAGTTTTTGAATGCTTTCGACATGTCAAAGTTTTCTTCATATTTTTGATGGAGTCAACCCTAAAGGTTGACCTCTATTCTCTCTTCTTTGATATAGGGATGAATGCGTCAGATAAGACACTTAACACATAATAGTAAAAAGCCTATAATTTTCTTGCATCAGAGAGGCAAGTTGATTTTTTTTTTCAAGATCATACATCTGCATAAAACTGCAGTTTAAACCCAACTACAAGGTTTTTATAAAATACAAATACCTAGTAAAAAGTTTAATAAAATAAATATTAGCTCCCTATGAAAATTAATTCCATTTGTTTAACAGGTATCTATCCTCAAAAGTAAGATATCGAACGACCTAACTGTTTTCGTTACTCTTTGGTGAAATACATTTTTATAAGAATTAATTGCAGTTTTAATCCTCCGATTGGTAGACATGCCACCAATATCTTGCAATTTCCTACACTATACTGCACGCCCATTGCTTCCGGCTTTCTTATTGGATATCGGCATCGGTTGAAGAATGCTTCAAATCCGAAAGTTTTTTTTAAACTGAAATGATTTTGAATGTTATTTAATCATAAAAATAAGATTCAAAATCATTTCAGCTTACAAAAATCTTTTGGCGTGCCGCCGTGCCGGCGAGCGGCGCGCGGCTCAAAGGCCACGCGCGGCCTTTGAGCCGCCGCCACCTCGGAAACCAAATCACTAAAAGATTCCGTACATGTGTAATACGAGTAATAACGCGATTCTATTCTAAGACCGGGCAATCTTTTTGGGGTTTTTGGATACTGTATTCGATTATTTTGGAATTAGATTTGTTTCATAATTATGGCAATGTATTTTATTTCTTTATCATTTAAAAAATACAGAAAATAGGTAAACCACTAAGATTTGTAATTAATGCTACAAATACTAGTCAACCTCGATAATACAATTTTAACTGGCCGCTTATCACATCATGGGACAGAAATACCGTAAGCAAAATGTAGGTGCACTGCTATCACTAGGTACAATATTTTATTTTAAAAATAGTACCTATTTATTATCGGAATTCACTTAATATCTTATTGATCCCTAAAATTGTGTACATTTTTATTTTTGTAGGCTAGTTAAGTAATTAGGCATTTATTTCGCTAGTTCACTTCATTCTTTCGAGTAGGATGCATGTCGTCTAATTTCACGTTGGATTGCAGTGAATTTTGCGAGGAATCATGACCGAATATGCGAACAATGAATATTATGACATGATAATGTGTGTAGGTGCGACTGACGGTAATCTTGCAGCAGCAAGACAACTGTCTAAGTTCTGTGTACCTTTTGTGTTTGTTGTCCTTATTGTGAATAATATGTTCATGTGCTAAAACTATGAGTGTACTTACGTGTACCTACGTGTGTAAAGCTGCGCAGGATTTGAAAAGGAAAATGGTATGTACAAACTTAATAATTACCTTACTGATCATTTCACTCGCGCGATGAGGCAACAGCTGGCCAGGTCAAAGGACGCTACAATACCTACATACCTACGGCCTGCGGTCATTGATTTATTTGGCTCCGCCTATCTAGGGTTGCTACGACATAGCAAAATTAAAATATTATTTGTATTTTGTAAGAGAAAACCGAAATTATTTAAAGTTGAGATATGACCATGGCGACCTTCCAGAATAACTAATAGTGTATTAAGCAATACACTGTTTTCGGTATAACAGGGGTATTTTGAATCACACTGTATATATATATTAGAACATGTTTAAAAAAAATGCTTTTTTGTAATTTTTTTTACTAGCTTCTGCCCACGACTTCGTCCGCGTGATAATGCTTGCTCCCCCGCCCCACCCCGTCGCATTGCATCGCCCGCCCGCGCTATTATTTCGTTTTCGCTTGAGCGTTCTTTCCGCCATTTTCCTTTTTGCTCGGCGCCTAAGGGTCCTATCCTAGCAGGATGTCTTTCTCAAGAATTGGGCTATCAAATGCAAAAAGATTTTTTTAATTCCGACTGGTAGTTCGAAATTAGCGCATTAAAACAAAAACGTCTTCAGCTTTATTTTTTAGACTACTCTATAAAAATCGATGTGTAAGTATGTATGTTCTCTATGGACTCCCAAAACGGCTGGAGCGATTTTGATGAAATGTTCAAGCAATCTTCAGATTAGCCCAGCCAGTGATCCTGTGACTTTTTTCTAGCGATCCGGCTACCCGTGCGAAGCCGGGGCGGGTCGCTAGTATAGATATAGATTACAGAAGGCAAACAATGAGATGACCCATCTGATGGTATGTAGTCTAACTAGGTACATAGTGCTACAATGTTAATTTCACACCTGAATGACATTTGCCAGGGGGCGTTGGTGAAAAACAAGATGGCGGCGTTTATTCCGACTTTGGCCTCGCGCCAAAAGAACTCTGTTGCTTTGTAGACGTTTAGTAATCACAAACCTGTGGATAGCATCAGTGTGTAGCGTGACATCGTAGATGTTGAACCTCACACCACGCAGGTTCTCCTCAGCCATTACTCCCTCCTTGGCGGCCCACTGGAAGCCGGCGACCACGGAGTCCTTGATCTCGTTGAGGTACTGCACTCCCTTGGAGCAGTCCACCATGAGGTTGGGGCCGGTTCCCTCGGGGCCGAAGCACCAGATCTTACGCGCCTCAGTCACGTCGTACTCGTACTTGTCGGTCAAGTAACGCGCACGGGTCTTGAAGTCATCGCGGGGGTTCACTTTGCCCTGAGAGACAGAAATATTGTTAAAACTTTGCGGGACGTAATAACAACAACACTTCCTATTGTCTTGTTCAGTGTCCCTGAACCGATTAATAACGTCTATATTATCTACTTGTAGTAAAATATGCAATTTATTATTATATATAGTATATTATTATATAGTAATGTAGTGCCTGCGCCGTAGCATGCAGTCCCGGGACATAAAGATAGAGGTCCTATGCAGCGTTTAGACGCGGGCTTGCTTCACTATGCTTCGTTTGCACGCCGCAGCCGTCTGCGCGAAGCGGCCGACAAGCGACCGACTCGCTACGGCGCGGCACGGTGTGCCGGAAGGTACTTTATTAATATGTTTATAAAAATCGAGATATTAATTTTGAAACTGCAGCTGGTAAGCTGTAGTACACGTTGAACAAAGACAAATGATGCAGAAATAATCTTCGATAGTCAATGCATCGTGTGATGATAATAACCAGCAAACTAGGTAAAACTATGAGTTAAATAATCCAAGTAGTTTCCTTACATCGTCAATGTCCTCAGGCAGACCTTCGGGCATGGGTTGCGCCCTCATGAACAGACGGTTATGCTTGTTGGGCGACTTGGACAGACACATCTGGTCCGACTCCTCCGCCACCGTCTCACGGTACGACACTACGGGGTCAGATTTCTTGATTGGAATGCAAGCGTGGTCCTCTTCTAAGTCCTGGGTAAATAAAGAAATTTATGTTAACATATTATTCTTGAATTTTTTCGTATTTTGTAAAGCTACAATAAAAAATATTTGTAAAATAAATGTGTCATACATTTATGGGGTTGCAGGCTATGGAGTCTTACAACCAATTCCGGTATGAAGTATACTGTTAGTCCTCTTTGACACCCAGATGCTTATTGTAAGTAACTGGCAACACTTGGGACTCGTTAATTTTCTTATGCCAGTTAATAGGCCAATAATTGTATTTCCATGTTTTTTCAGACTATCAATATTCATACTAATGTCTGCACTATTAGACGATGTGCATCTTTAAAAGATCTGGGTTAAAAAAAAAAAAAAAACTTGCTCTACAATTTTGTGTTGCTGGAAACATGAATGCGAAATGCACATACATTAACTGTAACAACACTACTCAACTTTTACTGAGCTTTAAACATATTACGAAAATAAGCAATCTTTACAAACCTTAAGACAGATCTCAAGATGCAGCTCTCCAGCACCAGCGACAATGTGTTCTCCAGACTCCTCGTTGATGCACTGCACCATAGGGTCAGACTTGGCCAAACGCTTCAGACCCTCCACCAGCTTGGGCAGGTCAGCGGGGTTCTTGGGCTCCACGGCCACACGCACGACGGGGGAGACACTGAACTTCATGACCTGGGGGAGGTGAGGAGTATATATACAGTATTTGGGAGCCTTTAAAAGAAATCTTTGGTACAGTAACTAGCAGCAATATAACTAATGATAGGGATTTTTCATGATATTGGTTGGCTAATATTCAAGCAGACAGTGCACCAGATCGTAACTGGCAACCGCCGCCAATGGATGTTTGCAATACCAGAAACAAGATGCAGCTGTGCATCAGCATCTACTAGATAAAAATCTTAAATTCATTCAGATGCACAGCCTAAACCGCTGAGTCTAGAAACACTAAATTTTGCATAAGGAAGTATAAAGTGAGCAATGAAGAAATATTTTTGAAAATTCATCCCCTAAAGGGGTTAAATAGGGGACAAAAGTTTGTATGGAAGTTCAAAATTTTTGCAGGTGGGGAATCTCAACGGGGCACACAGCTTGTTAATAATGACTGTTTACCTTCATGTTGTGTGCGTTCTTGAAGGTGGTGATGGTTCCGGTCTTGACGAGGAACTGGTCAACGCCAACCAGACCACAGATGTTGCCGCAGGGCACATCCTCGATGGCCTCTACGTAACGACCCATCATGAGGATGGTACGCTGGATGGTCTTCTCGTACATGTCCTATGGAAACAATTTTTAAGGTTAATATGGAGTTAGTAAACATGAGAGCACTTGGTCCTAATATTATTTGTCAATCAATGTTTCCAGTACTAAACATGTTCCAGTTATCAATGAAATTATAGAAAAAGGACAATTTTTTTTTAATTTTCAGATCACGATTTTGTCTTGAACACTGTAAAGAGTATCTTAACAAACAACTTCCATATTTACGGACTTACCTCTTTCTTGCCGGGCGTAAAGTTGGGTCCCATGATGCGGGCCTTCTGTCCGGTGATGACCTTGCCTGAGAACACACGTCCGAAGGCGTAGAAACGACCCTTGTCGGAGGTCGGCACCATCTTGCTCACGTACATCATGAGGGGCGCCTCGGGGTCGCAGGTCTGCACAACAGGGAGAAACGATTAGTGTCATAGCAAGTAAATGATTGGATGTTATAAAAATAAATATATGGATCTAGCCTTTTGCCAGCGGCTTAGTCCATGTGTAGGTCGGAATAAAAAAAACCTTCTCCATGAAAAAATACATTTATGTCAACTTTCATGGTGATTAGTTGGAAAGTTATATTGTTTTATTGTAGTGATCAATGTCATAAACCATCATACACTTTTATTTGAATCAATATTAATTGTCTAGTCTTAACCACAGTGCTATAGCTTACAACAAAAGTAAGGGATCATAACCGGCCAGTTTAGGTAGGCCTCTGCTTTTGGAGATACACTACTCAATTCAATAGATTTTTAATTTACTTGTATAGTAATATCATACCTTAAACTTACTTATTAAAAGATGGCGCTGTTCTCAAAATGTTCAGTTTAGTCTTAACAAAATGTTCTATTTTACTATGATTTCTAACTATTTTTTTACAAAGAAAAAATATTTGAGTTGGAGACACCTTTTAAATTAATTGTGTTAATTATACAATGTTTGTTTATATGTATAAAATTCTACAATAACGCAACGTTATTTTTTTAAACTGGTTTCAATATAAGTGGAGGAAAATGGATCGCAACTCGCGTAAAAGTCAAATATGAAAACAATATTTTCAGTTATAATCGTCATAGTTATTATAGTTTTATAAAGTGCAACAACCACAAAGTGCAATTAATTTAAAAAAACGAAGACTTGTGTATTAATTTGTTCATATATAATTGGTGTAAAGATACAAATAAATTATTATGTGGATCAGTTGGATCACGTTAAGACTATGATGTAGAATTGAAGACAAAATTCAGGAGTTGGCCTTCAAATAATGTAAAAAAAAAAGATCTACTCTGTGGTCGTAACACTGAGATATGAATGTTTTCGCTTTTCATAAAATATTAACTTGTTTCGTTTTTATAACTTTTAAAGATAAAAAATATTAGCTAAGATCTTGGCAGATTTTTTTTTAATGAATCCTGTGTAAATACAGTACAACATAGTTCAGGATTTACCTTGATGCCGAGAGCGGCCTCGTCGTCATGGGGTCCCTCGTACAACATTTCCATACGGTACTTCTGCGCGACCACGGGGGAAGGCAGGTGAATGGCAATCATCTGCAGGAGAGCCTCACCGGCTGGCAGCCAGCTACGCATCACCACCTGGACAATAGAGACAAAACTTTAGAAGTCAAATTTCAATTCAATTTATTTATTCAGTAACAATTACACATTGATTTCGAATATAATCCAGCATGAAACGTAAGTACTTGATGTACATACTAATATACATATTAGAATACATTCATTTCAATTAAAATATTATTTTGATTAATAAAAATGCATGATAAAATACCATGCAAACAAATGAATAGTAATTTAAACGAAAATATTTTTTTTTAAATGGCCTTACAGATGGGTCAAAAAACACCATGAGTCCGACTGCATGCTATAAAAACATCTTTGTAAATCATCTATTTTATGCGGCAACTGTCTCATACATTTATGGGGTCGCAGACTATGGAGTCTTACAACCAATTCCGGTATGAAGTATACTGTTAGTCCTCTTTGACACCCAGATGCTTATTGTAAGTAACTGGCAACACTTGGGACTCAATTGAAATTATATTACTTTTTTATAGCAATTGCACTACCTTACTAGTGTAAGAAGTTAATTAAAGGTTTCTTTAGACAATGACTGTTGAAGATGAGCTGGATGTTTGGGAAACATTTGTATTTTAATTTCCATCAAATAAAAGGGCATTCTTTTTAACTAACAACACATCACACTCAAATGTGGTGATGATGGTAATTATAATATTGACACAATCAGATTTTTAATACAAAGCAATAATCGCGTGCGACTTCACTCGAAGTCTCAAGAATCTTAACTTGAACTTAGAATCTCAGTTATTTAACACGTTTTGGAATAAAACTAACGTCGTTTAGGACCTTCTTAGTTATAATGGTCACTCAATTAAAAAAAAAAACACTAGCCGAATGCACAACCTCCTCCTTTTTTGAACATAGGTTAAGGTCAACTTAGACTACGTAAAAGTAGATATGCGAGTTAGTGGCAATCATAGACCAAATAAAAAAATCAAGACATAGTGCTGCAAATAATAGTGAAGCATGCGCAAAAATACACCTCGCTTTCACGCACACATTTACACCAAACTGCTACTAAACTACACCTCACTAAGTGCACACATGTTTACGAAACCGGCCTCACGTCACTTTTGTCAGCGCTATGTCTTGGTTTTTCACTAAGGCTCGGTTATTTGATCCATAGCTAACTCAACCAATGGTTAAACATAGTAACTAATGATTGAATTTTGGCTAAATGTGAAAGGCTTAACATGAATGAGTTATGCCATTAGGTACTATATTTTAATATGAATGAGCTAACATGAAATACATTCATGTTTAGCCTTTCACATTTAGCCAAAATTCAACCATTAGTTGCTATGTTTAACCATTGGTTGAGTTAACTACGGATCGAAAAACCGGCCCTTAGTCTGAGGTGGAAATGAGTAAGTAATGTTTCTTACCTTGAGCAGGGCCTTGCCGTCCTTGTCAGCATCTTCATGCTTGATGGTGACTCCGATCTTGGTGAGCAGACCGTCGATCTCCTCTTTCTTGAAGTTCATGATGGCGTCGAACACCTTGTAGATGGGGTCCAACACGTACATGCAGAAGGAGCGTTTGTTGTCATTGTCCTTCTGTTTGGCCCACTTCTTTGTCTTGGCATTGAAGAAGTTCTCTCCCCACAGCCTGAGCAGAGTTTAGGGGTAAGTATTTTGGCTATTAAGTGTAGGGGACGGCCGATAAATTAATAAGAACACGACAATGCGTGTGAAGTGTTATTATGTAAAGATTGTAACTCAAATTCCGTGCGTGGTGCGTATCCGCAAAGTGAACACCCCCTAAGTAATCAGTGATCTTATTATCATTTTTATAAAACAATATACTTCTATCTTAATAGAAACTACTTGCGACTACAAACATTTCCACTAGCTAACGTTTTTATCATTATCATAATATGTATTGTGCTTTTAAATTTACTACCTCGAAACCGCAGTATACTGCGGTTTCGAGGTAGTAAATAAATAGTCATGGATGCCTAGATGGGACTATAGTCCCATCTAGGCATCCATGACTTTATCATGCCGACAAATAATTCCCAATAAATTCATGGATGCCGAGATGGGACTGAACCAAAACCACGCTCAAGTTTTTTTTTAAAGAGTTCTATGATTACGTCACCACTTTAGTTGTTCCATAGCAACAAGATGTATCACAACAACCGTAGTAAATTGCCCACAATAAGCAATTCACCACTTGGAGAGTTGGGATTTAATGTTCGTCCCGGTCTGCCGCTGGTGTATAGCATTAAATGCTTAACCCAGTATCAATGGGACGAAATCTGATAAACAGAAACTCTAGGGTTAGAATTCTAGAACAATATTAGTGAAGAAGGGAGGAACTTGTCTGATGGCTATAATAAACATAATCTTGTCAGGAATGAGTTAAGTACCATGGGTTCAGCCACATCGGTCAGCAGGGAATCGCGTTTTTATGCTTTATCCTTTTTTATCGCTCAGGATAGTCATTTTCTAGAGCGATCAGTTCGCGAATCATACTTTAATCAACATACAACTTAAGAGGCCCCCGGAGTATGCGTAGTTCATACAAACAAAATACCAAAATAATTAGTAAATGAAACATCTTAAGGTAGCGTGTATTTATTCCGATTGGATTACAGAATATTTAGGTTCCCAAACATATATTTGAAAGGACACTGATTTGAATACGAGATATGAGGAATTTCAAATTTCTATAGAAAAATTACTTTTCTCATATTTCATGTTTAAATCAATGTTCTTATTTAATATACAGGGTTATTGGTAAAACACCAACAACCTCTTAAGGGGTCATTATACTCATTATTATGAACAACTTTTACTATAGGACCAAATATGAAATCGCAAAAAAAAAAAAAATCTGCTGTTCAGTACTTTTTGACGAATTATGCGCATAAATGTACTGAACAGGTGATTTTAGGTTTGGTCCCATAGTAAAAGTTGTTCATAATGAGTACAATAACCCCTTAAGAGGTTGTTGGTGTTTTACCAATAACCCTGTATATTTGGAAACGTTCGTTAAAGTTCGATTCAGTGAGACTTATGCTGTAGACGAGGTCGCCTGTACGAATCAATGCGCGCGACACGTCATTACGTGCATCTGCAATGCTGCATTTGGAACCTTATTGCGGTTCATAGAATAGAAAGCTCACGAAGGACGAAATGAAATAGTTACACAACAAGTACTAGTAAGGCAGGGTACTCAAACAGATACAGTTTTAACATAAGGCTGCATAACCGATCAATCTCAGTGAATACATTTTGTTTCCTTCAAACTTGACATTGGCAAAATCATAGATAAAACGATGGAGCCATTTCTCTAAAATTGGAATTGGAAGGCGACCGTTTAGAAAATTAGAAAGCAGCTTTACCTCGGTAATTTCTCGAGAAACTCAATTGTCGTAAGCTAGTTCTGGATTAACATTAGTTCTAAACATTCGTGCAACATGAACACGTGTTCAAACATGGTTATGTATCAACACGTTCTCAATATTTCGACATTTACACACAGATGGCCATATTCAAATCATGATAACTAAGGGCCCCACACATATACACACTCCGCGGACTGCCGGCCGGCCCCTTAGGCCCTTTCAAGTAATAAACTGAAAACTGGCGAAATGTACACCTCTGCCCAACCCTTCGCCTTGTTTCCCACGCGTGAAGTTATATACCATTTCAGAAATATAGCTATTCTAAAAATCTGAGGCGAATTACACACTAGTCTTGTTCCGGTCGACATGATTCGGCACAGTCGGGGGCAAAATATATGGATTTAATACATATAAAAACTAACCGATGTGATCGCTGGACGAGAAGGGTGCAAGGAGGGTGTTTGCCTACCCAGGTTTATACCGGTGTGATAGGACGTCAACGTCGCCTGAATTGGGAAATTCTTACCCGGTCTTTCCTAGTACATCCTACACAGTCTTGACGCGAAGAAGTTTCTTGACGTAGAAATAATAATACCAAAATGATAAGTCTTCATAAATGTTCAGAGAGCGCTTGCGGGTCTCTTCAGGAGTTAAATTGCCGCCCGACTGTGCGCTGCCTCTGTGCCCAATCAATCCGACTTGAACAAGTTTAGTGTGTAGCAACAGCTGAACGGGTAAAACGTGACGTACCTGTTCATAAGCTTGACAAGGTCGATCTTGAACTTGTCAGCGTACATCTCGGAGAACTGCTTGAGGGTGAAGGCCCAGCCGTGGAGACCGGATCCGAAACCCACGGAACCCTTGCTGGGGTCCACACGGACCTCACCTGATTAATGGAAACGGACGTTGGGTATATCGAAGGTTTGAAGAAGGAACAGGTTAGAAATACTGATCAATTTACCAATCTTGCTGATTGTGGCTTTTTTTGTTAGAGACTTGTACGTGTAGCGATGTTTTGGAACACCTGTATTCGGCCGCTCATCAATGCCTAATGTGTCGTATAATAGGACCTACGAAGAGAGTTTCGTGTTATGCTCATTTTGTATTACTGGTCTAGATTAAGTACGTTTTCGATATACATGAAGTGGTCATTTATCCTTCCTATAATATTGATAATATGTATCTCAACAACCGTTGTGAAGAGTCAACAGTGATCAATCCACCAATCCAAGTTGAGACTTAATGTTCGTCCCGGTCTGCCGCTGGTGTATAGCATTAAATGCTTAACCCAGTATCAATGGGACGAATGTTTCAAATAAAACCTATAACAAAGATCTTCAAATTTACTGAAAGCCAAGACACGATTTTGGCTCTTATTATAGGCCGCTTTTCTGGACTGACACCAAGAACACTGCTCAGAGTCATTGTTCAGGATGCTGATGAAGCTGCCCAGATTCTGTAGTCATCAGGTATGTTCACAGAGTCGCCAGTAGACTGTTTATATGCTGCTATGCGAAAACGATGCACATCCCTGGTGCGCAGGGTGCAGGCTAGCTGCAGCGGCATCCTTTTTTTTTTTTTTTTTTTTGTTGGATGGGAAATCATCAAATAACTTCTCCCGCTCTGGGTGGAGCGGAAGGGCGTGTCAGACTTTTACTGACTAAAACCCACCCGTGTTCCTTCAGTTGCCTATGCCAGGGCCACGGTATCTTTTTCAAACAACCCGCGACCCCAGCGGCATCGGCCCTATTGGACCCCATCTTTTGCTGACATCTCTTTGAGGCGCGCGTGGAACACAACGCGCCGTCGACCCGGGCCTGGTCCTCACCGGACGGCGAGCTACCCACTACTCACCGTCCGCAAGCCCGCGCCTACGGTGGCCAGGAATCGGCTATCGATTCCCGCCGCCCAGGGCGTCTCCTGCGGCGACTGAGGGCGTGAGGTTGCCTCTCCCTCACGCGTTCCGCCTCCTCCTTCGCGAGCATTACCGCTTCGCAGAAGGAGGTGACGGCCTCCCATGCACTCTCGCTCCGCACCATGGCCTGGACCAGGCTCGGACGCGAGAGATCGCCGCCGCCGATCGCCTCCGTGAGAACACGGCGGTGCTCTGCCCAAGCCGGGCAGACCTCCACTGTATGCTCCACCGTGTCCTCTGGGCGATCCACACAATGGTGACACCCGGGCGTTTCCTCCCGCCTTATGCGAAACAGGAACCTCCCGAAACAACCGTGTCCGGTGAGGACCTGCGTCAGGCGGAAGGTGAGGACGCCGTGGCGCCTCTCTAACCACTCCTCAAAGAGGGGACTTATCGCCGCAATTGTGGCGTGCCCAGCGCTGGGCTGCGACAGTCGCACTCTCCATGTCGCCATGAGATCCCGCCGGAGCTCTGTCCGCTGTACCGTGATTTCTCGCGGCAGCGGAGTTACGCCCCGGCGTTTCGCCTCCTCGCGCCACTCCCACACGTGCGCGAGGACTTTCGCCTCCAGATCCCACGGCGGCAATCCGGCAAGGAGGCTCGCCGCCTCACCGGAGACCGTGCGGTAACCCCGGACTAGCCGAATGGCCATGACCCTCTGGGACGCGTTCAACCGGCGGACTGGCCGCAGCCTCAGGGAACGCGCCCACACCGGTGCCCCGTAAAGGGCCATGGACCGCACGACCCCCGCGTAAAGCCTCCGGCAGGAGGCGTTTGGACCACCTAGATTGGGCAGGAGCCGCTTCAAGGCAGCCCCAGCCCGCTCCAGTCTGGGAGCCAAACGTCGGAAATGCTCCACGAAGTTCCACCGGCTGTCGAGGACGAGTCCCAGGTACTTCATCGTCGACTCGACTCCAATGCGAACCCCTCCTACCGTTATTTGGGAACCCGACGGTGGCGCATTCCGAGGACCATGAAAACACATGGCCTCGGACTTGTGCAGGGCCACCTCGAGTCCCAACTGCCGGATCCTCGCAACGACTATCGCAACCCCGCGTGTCGCTAATTCAGCCGCCGCCTGGTGCGACCTCCCCTGCGCCAGGACCAGCGTGTCGTCAGCGTAACATACCACGCTGACGCCGCTAGGGAGGTCGGCGCGCAGCACCCAGTCGTACCCGATGTCCCACAAATGCGGCCCCAGGACCGATCCCTGTGGGACACCGCACGACATCTCTCGCCGGTTCCACTCTCCCTGATGACCGGGGTAGATGACGGCCCTATCCGTCAAATAGGCCTCAACCACTCGACAGAGGTAGGTCGGCATCCGGTGATACCGGAGTGCCTCCCTGATGCAACTCCAGGGCAGGGTATTGAAGGCGTTGGCGATGTCTAGAGACACCGCCAAGACGACCCCACCCCGGGCCACAGCATCCCCCGTCGTGAGGGCTCGCACGCGCATGATGGCGTCCACCGTAGAGCGCCCCCTGCGGAAACCAAACTGGCTCTCCGCCAAATCCGGCCCCTCCTGCACCAGCCACCCGACGAGGCGGTCTGCAATAACTCTTTCAAAGAGCTTGCCCACCTCGTCGAGCAGCACGATGGGTCGGTAAGCGGACGGAGAGTCCGCAGGGCGCCCCGGCTTCTTAATGAGGACCAGTTTCCCCGTCTTCCAACGAAGTGGGAACTGGCCCCTCTCCAAGCATGCGCTTAGGAGCCCCCCTAGTCGAGGTCCGAGAGCCCCAAAGGCCAGAACCCAGGCTCTTCCAGGTAAGCCGTCGGGTCCTGGGGCGGCATTTTTGGCACTCAGCCTACGTACCGCCGCTCTCAACTCTACCTCGGTCACTTCCGGAGCATCGTCGTCGTCGTCGGTGATGTGGTCCGCAACGGGCACCGCAGGAAGCGGAGCCATGGGCGGGGGAGTATGTTCCCCTCGCGAAGGGAACAGAGCGCTCACCACGTCCTCCACGAGCTGAGGCCGGAGACTCTGCGTCAGCGGGGGCGCCCATGGACGGAGTTTGTCCCGCACCATTTTATAAGGGCGTCCCCATGGGTCCCTGTTTAGAGTCTCCAGCGACTCCTCGCGAGCCAGATCCCTGGCCCGCAAGATCTCCGCTCGGAGGGCGGTCTTCGCCGCTCTGTACCCCTCGTACTGCAGCGGCATCCTGAGGGCATTCGCGCATAGGTTCGTTTGTCAGTGCCTGAACCATTGTTGTATGGTTTACATACTGAGCAATCGAAGTTTGTAATATGTTTATGTGAAGTCTTTTTAATTATATTATGTTCATTTGTTAGTCGAAATAAACGTTTATTATTATTATTGCACTGGATGATAAATTTTATTATACCATTTTTCAAATAATAGATTTTCTCTTATCACGAGTTTAGGGGAAATGCCGCGGTCTCACGGCCTGCTTTCTCACAAGTCAGGCCAGGCCGACAGGCCGTGGGAACAGTCGGCATGCGGTAGCCTGACGTCGCCAGTCTGATCGAATGTATGGGATAATCCAAGGAATGCTCGGCTCAGGCCGCGACGGGCCGTGAGAACACGTACACTACAGTACTGACAAATTATTTTGTAGCTCTATTGAACCACTTTCTAGGGTCACGATCTTAACCTATACTATTAAATGAGCAATATTTGTTTATATATATACTGGATTTTTTTTTACCGTCTTGTCAAAATAGGAGTAGAAGCCTATGGCATACCTAGTTTTTTTTTTGTTTTCTTTTTTCAAGAAAGGTAGCTTTGACAGAAATTGCTCTGTCAAACGCTACACATTTGAAGTAAACTAGAACAATAAAAACGGAAATTTTTAAAAAAACTAGGTATACTCCGTTCACCTATTTTTTTTTCAAGAGGGTAAAAAAGTCATCCAGTATTATATATATTTGTAATCACGTTCTCGAACACGGCTCTAACGATTTCGATGAAAGCCATTGATCCTAGGTCTCATATCTGGGAAAATTCGTTTTCTCTTTTTTCTCCCGAGCAGAGCATGGTCAATCAGGTACTAGAAAATAAACAATTCATCCTTTATAGGTATTCCGACGAAATAGACGATGTTAATTAATCAAATAATATCGATATTGGCGAGGCCAATGTAACCTTAAGGTCATTGACCTATGGAATGTGACATTCAGAGCAACAAAATGGACTACATATTTACATTATTGCCGAATAATATATTTTTTTTTTACATGAATGAAGAATACATTGAAGAAACTATACTATTTCATTATTGCCTATACCGAAATATTTAACTTTTATTCAACACTGAGTCAGCAAAGGTCAAAATTTATAAAAAGACAGCCCTCAAAACGCTTCATGAAAGCATTATTTCAGAAAATTAATTTTACTTTCGAAACATTGGTAATCCTAATCAATCGCAAAGTTTAACGAACGAAATTCATGAAATCGCTATCAAGCGTAACGGATGTTCAAGAAATGATCGAAATGTAAAAATTACACAATATTATTGTAAGAGAATAATACATTGGGCGACCTTGGCGCGGTTTTGACGCTTTATCAATGCGGAACCAAACACTCCGCCGGCATTATAACGACGTTTGAGTTTGTATAACTAAGTAGGTATGTAACTACTACTTCTATTGTTCATTAACACATTATCTGCTTAATTCTTAGCGAAATGTATGCAAACGCTTCTTTATGCTACACTAATCCTGTGTGGCAAACGCTCGGGTGCGTGCAAAAAATATCTTGAGTGTAGACACCCTTACCGACCCTTATTAATTTTACGATGTTTTCGAAACAATAGAGATGCACAACGAACGCACAGGTGCAGCGCGCCGCACTCGAAGAAAGTTATGTAAATTGTATGGACGCGCATACGCGCCATCAAGCACGTGGTGAACGTCCGAAAACGCGCATGTGCGTCTGCCGCGCCTAATGTATTAATGATTCCGCAGATTGGTTTTTTTGTTGCGCTCAGGGTTTCAGTTAATGGTAACTAACAAAATGTACTCCACTATTGATTTTTGCATAGCGGTAAATAAAAACTATTACTAAAAATACGTGTCGAATTCATATGACCACTTTTTCTTAAGTCTTGTTAAAAAGTAGTAAACCGGCTTGCAACACCGGATGCCGCGTTATTCTTTTTTCATCGTTGAGAAGTGGTCAATGAACGCGCGTCGACAGAGGAGTGGGGGCCGGTGCTGCTCCATCAGTGCCAAAAACCAGTCCGTATTCTATACGTACTTCCTTATTTAACCCGACGAAGAACGATTACAGTAATTTTTAAAATTTTAACCGACTATGTTACGTAGGTATTTGACATGTCCGGCAAATTCTCAAGTTTTTGGACCGATTTACGCGATTCTTTATTTTATTTGATCCCGCGAGGTAGTGCCTAGAAAATGCCATTGACTTTTAGTAGGCTTTTAACCACCTTCACTAAAAGGCATATAACAACTTTTTCAAGTAGTGGTAAATGAACCCATATAATATTTTCCCAAAGTTTATTTTCATTTCTTCGTTCAAATTGAAGGCGCTTTACATAACTCGTTGACGTTCAAATGACATTAATAACTCGGCTCAAGTTTTCTCCCGCCCACCCTTATTATTTCTCAAGACTAAGGTTCTCGTTTCTCGCAAATTGGACAAAGTGCTATGACGTCACAAGGGAAGGGGGAACATTGCGTGGGCAAGTGGTAGGTGAAGTGGACTTGACTGAAATACATATAGATTAAATCCCACGCACTAAGGAAAGGGCATAGAAATGACAATGGCAGCTTTGTAAACTGCTAGATTACTCTACATTTAAGAATATTTTGCAATAACTTTAAATTAAGAATAAAATAAATAATAATCATTTTATCTACTCTCATATCGTAAAATCCGTAACTTCAAAATGAGTTTATATTGACATACTTTATAAACTAATTACTTACTAAAATACTACTACTTTATAAAATACTAAAATTTAAAAATAGAATCATAGGTATCACTTTTTCTCTAACAAAACAATGTTATAAACATTTTATCTACACTCATATCGTAAAGTTCTGATTAAATTCAAAAATATTACTATGAGGGCATCATGATCATGTCATTAAGATGACAGACTATGCATGGACAATTCAAAACAAAATTGAAAAGTTTTATTTATCATTGTATATGGGGACCGCGCTAGGGCGCATGCGCGGCTAACTGATGATAGCTCCGTAACTATATGACTGCCCTATTTCAAAACCTAGTAAGGGACACTTAAATTGTTTTATTGCTTAATCTTGCTTACCTAGTAAGTCCCTACCAAATACAAAAACACAGCATTAAAACTCACAAATAAGCAGATATATTTAACATCAAAACCCAAGAGCCCCATTCACTGCCTCGAGACCACTTTATGTTTTTGCGCTCTCCTGTAAAATTTCGTTGTAAGTCCTTACTAAGTTATAAAATGGGGCAACTACATAGTAACGTAATCCACATTACTATGGTTTCAGGGCTATTATTGTTAGTTTACTTTTTGCTAACTTCGGTTTTTTATTTAAATAGGTACATACACTCATGCAATAGGTAGTGCATAAGTGAAGATAAAGTAAATAGGATGAGTGTATGAAACTGCATATAACTAGGTATTAAAAAAAACACCTCATTATGCAAGTTTCATAAACTACTATTATTGCTTCATGTAACATTTTCACAGCAACCCTTATTAAAGATGAGGAAATGAATACTCCAGTGCCATATACAAATTAACTCAGTCATCCATCATAGTGTTTGCTGCAAAACATGTTTCTTAAATACAAACCAAACAATCAACAATTTTTATGCCACTCAGCAAGATTGGTACAACTTATCTAATCTGTTTTATAGTCATTAGAGACAGACCGAAATTGGGCTGAAGAAATATAAATTGATAAATATAAAATAAATACAGGGTCAATCTTTTGACAATTTTACTATGGATTTTCTCTGAATAAATAAATTGTAAATATTGATTTGTGGGAAAACATTTTTCAGCTGAAAACGAAAATTGCCAAAACTGAGTGTGGAAACTTTGTGTAAATTAAGTATAAACGCTTCTTAATGGTTATAAGAATGATACAATGTATGCTTTAATATTCTTTTTACCAAACAAAATCGTATTGAAAAACATTTTTTGTTTTCAGTTTTCAGCTGAAAAAAAAATTAGGCTGAATTTATTTTGTTTTCAGTCAGTCCCTAATAATCACATAAATATCAGCTAAACTTACCCATGGGACCTCCATCATCATTGTAGGTGGCGATGATGACGTTGACGTTTTCAACAATACGCTGGAAGGTCTGGTAAAGCTCTTCAGCTTCCAGTTGCAACTCCAGAAGAGCACGGTCCATCTTGTTCATGAACAGAATGGGCTTGATGCGCTCGGCAATAGCCTGACGGAGTACGGTCTCGGTTTGTACACACACACCTAAGGAAAGGGACCATGTTTAATGTGGTGGTGATTATTGGGTACACTGTGTAATAAAGTGTTAAGGGTAAGTCAGATGGCCGTTCTGAAAGATCTTCATTGATTTTCAGTTTTAAATGGTAAGAACATTCATCATATTGTGTCTTTTTTATTGGGTTTTATTGCTTTATTGGCATTGCATGTTTTTTGTACATGATGGTTTACTAATCAAGACAAACATAGCCTTATAAACTTGATCTACAAACATCATGTCAAGTTTATAAACAGCAGTAATGTTTGTTTGATATGTAACATTATTGGTCTTTCAAAATTAGGTATTTTCGAAAATTTCACCACATATAAACAAGAAATTGTTATTTTTAAACTTTATCAACAAAATATTTAGTCTTATCTAGTATTGGTAAAAGTTAATGTCATTCAATATACAATATGTACTACTTTGTTATTATCATTCTATTCCTAGATATTGCTAGTCATTCGGAATAGTTATAATCTTGTAGCATTCTAGTATTATGCTATTTCAGCTTATCTGCCAATAATGAAGCACCTAATGTCCTGTCATGAACCCTTATTGAAACAAGTTATGCAATGTTTCCTGCAATCTATTATACTTGTTTCTGAACTCTAGAAATCGTATGAAAAAGATTTGGAAAGTTGTGTTAACTAAGCAGGACCTGTGTTAGTCATTCCTATCATCTAGACTTGTAAATTGTGACACTTTTTCTACAGAATCCATGTAAAAAATTACAACATACCAGAGACACAGTCGACGACGACGAGGGCACCATCAGTTACACGGAGCGCAGCAGTCACTTCAGACGAGAAGTCAACGTGTCCAGGTGAGTCGATCAGGTTTATCAAGAAACCCTTCTCACTCTTCTCACGCTGGTCAGCATTGTTGATGAAGACCAAGTCTTTCTCTTCGAGCTCGAAGTACATAGAGATAGCACTGGTAAAGAACTTTCATGGTTTAGCATGGTCATTGTTGCATAAATTGTGTAATAATGTGTGAAGGGTATGTCAGATGGCCGTTCTGAAAGATCTTCATGGAGCTTCAGTTTTAAATGGTAAGAACATTCATCACGTGGATTTATTTGCATTGGGAGATGATTATTTATTCAAATTCAGGTTTCACAACATGTTGTAAAATCATGACAAAATATTTTAATGGTCAGTATTTTAGTATAGTACAGAAAAGCTTACTGTTCAAGAGATATTGTTTGGAAATTTTATGAACAGCTGATTTGTTTAGCTGGTGTATTATACATGTCACAAAAAATTTTATGACAAGAAAACATCAGAATATGAGTAGAACAGAAGCTACAAGTCGTTTCTATGCTTGATTACATTATCTGCTACAAGCTGGCAAGTCTGCAAATGTCAAACTAACAACCATGACTTTTTACTGCCAGCATAACCTTAAATTGCGAAATCGACAATAATTTCAAGGGTACATAATTGCCGGCTTAACGACATCCCATGTCAAGCAAACAAAAGGCTGTCAGTTGCACCATGTGGTGACAGAAGTACTCACGTTGACTTGATGGTGATGCATCTGTCCTGCTCGTCCTTGCGCGTGTCCGTGAACCGCGTCTCGCCGGCGCGGGCGCCAGCGATAATACCGGCCTTTGAGACCAGGGAGTCCGTCAGTGTGGACTTGCCGTGGTCGACGTGAGCGATGACGGACATATTGCGGATATTCCGCTTTTTGTCCATCATCTGCCGGATCTCGTCTACGGTGAAATTCACCTGCGCAAACCAGAAAACAGTTCGTCAACATATCCAACATCACAACACAGATGGAACACTTGGTACACGCACATTTCATTTTCAGACGGTTTAATAAACTTCGGTTTCGTATCCGCTAACGATTTATGCTATTTTAGCTGATTTTCCGCGTATCTACACCAACACCGATCAATCACCGCAACACTAGGAAACGTCACCCGATCACAAAGACGGCCGTCGTGAAGTTGTACTTTATTTCCATTCTAAGCTCGAAAGCCGTAAAATATTAACGCGAAACGTTAGCACGGATATACAGGAACACTTTTCGGCACATAATTATGATGTTAAATACTCACCATATTGGATGGTTTTAGATTTTTCGTTCAATAAAATAAACTACCATACGCCAGCAATGGCGTACGCTTGAAAAAGGACCCTTTCGTCCGAGAGGGCCGGATGTGGCAGGCAGCTGTCAAATAAAAGTCAGTCCATAGACAACTACTATTGCCATTACCAAATAATATTTTTTTAAATATACAAATTATTTAATGAACAAATAAGATAATTATGTTCTGTTCACACTTTTAAAAAGCAAGTTAAATATTTCACATTTTTCCACTTTGCTATATAGTAACGAAGGAAATGAGAAATTTTAAATGTGGTTTCAGTGTTTATAATCACACATTCACTGCAATAAATACTAGCGCACTCATAAACTCTCGATACATTTTTTTTTTGTGGTACTGTTTACAGATAATAAATATCTTGATTGCACAACATTCACAAACACAATATTCTTGGACACCACATTGTATTGGCCTCGTGGATTTTATTTTGGAGCACGTTCAATGTCGACGATTCATGTGAATCATTACTATATTTTTCGAATATTACTTAGTCATTTATTTATTCTTCGGAAAGCTTAGCTTACAGTCAAATATCTACTATTCTAAATAAGTAAGGACAGTTTCATTAGCGTTTACAATGGGGAGGAAAACTAACTTTTTATCACGATAGATGGCGCACAACGACTGTACCTTGTTTTGATATATTAGCTGTCAAATCGTATGGATTTTTGCAATCTACTGAGTTTAGCTTTCCTATTTTCCGTAATTGTGTCCAAAATGCCTCAATGTAGTGCGTTAACTTGTAAAAATAGAGGAGTACATTTGTTTCCTAAAGAAAGTAAGGGTAGACAACAATGGGAATTGGCGTTACGTAGTAACTTTAAGGCTAGTAGTACTGCACGATTGTCTGCTGCGCATTTCACAGAAGTGGATTATATTAGATTAGTAAAGAAGCTGTCCTTTAGGCTGGGCACTACATCTATAAAACACAAGAATCAAAATTATCACCTAATACAATATAATTATTGTCATCATAATAAATATGTCATAAAATATACTATATTAGCTAATCTATGTAAAGTAGTCTCCTAAAGATTTAATCAATCAATATAGGTATGTACTTAGTTTTCAAAATATTCCTGTATTGCATGTCTGCTAATCATTGGTAAAGGAGTGTCTGCATTTGTCTCTGAATGTATCAGAAGTTAGACATAGGTATGCGGTGTCGTCTTGGATGTCGCAGTAAGTAACAAAGTTTTGGTTTCGATTATACGAATGTAATCTATAAAAAAAATAAGAATGTTAGTCCGTGGCTTATAGAAAAAAGCTCACAAACAATCATAACCTTAAATATTTTAAGTGTTTTCCTTTCAATAAAATCGGCATTTTTGTCGGCAGTTGCTGCGTTCCTTTAACGGAGCTTAGCATTTAGTCGAGGCACATTCATAACGCGTACACATTATAGTCGAATTACACTTTAAAATCTCATAAATAGCAGTCACACTACTGTCACGAAAGGTAAGCAAGGTACAGTCGACTACAGCGACATCTGAAACACAAGGACGCAGTGACTTGACTTGATTGTCATTAAATGTTTGAGCTCACTATTCTCAGTAGGTACGCACTTTTTGCGTGACTACGTACGGTGAATAAAATTAAAGTTAGGTATTTTCGAAAATTTTACCACATTTAATAAAGAAATTGTTATCAATCTACCGATTTAAATCTTTGGGAGGTGGGGTTTGAAAATGACTGATTTTCGTGACGGCCGTTACGGTCGCTTTCCTAGGAAAAAGTAACTTACAAAAAAGTATGTTACAAAAAACAAACTTCTACAAACAAATCAAAATGAATTCTTAGTATAAAAAAAAAAACGTCCTGGAACTTGTGAATCATAAATCGTAAAAACACATAATCGTGACATTGCAATGATGTGACACTGTATTAAAAATAACATGCGATCACATGGTACTTTATTAAATAATACTGCTGTCACGCGTCATAAGAAAAACAGACCATTTTTTTCCAAATAGAGTTATTTACATATTCGGAATCGGCAGAAAAAGACGCATCTACCAGTATTTTTATATTGGCGTAAACTTAACGAAAATCTAATAATTCTTACTATTAAAAGACGCATCTGCCTTTGTATCTTGTACTTTAAACAGGACAAACTATTTTTTCCCCATTTCAGTATTTCTGTAGTTACATACGTCCTTTTTCTTTACGGTGGCAGAATACTATTGCAGACTTTACCAAATTATTATTTATTTATAGTTCGATTCAGATTTAGTTATTTGTTATAATGTGCAACACACTTGAGTAAACATGTTGCGATCTAATTTTGTTCTACATTTTAGTTAGAGAATGAGTAATCTTGAGTTATTTTTCAAATCCACAGATGACGCTATTAGTACTTTTATAGGACAAAAAACTGAACTCTTATTAGTCTTGCTACTCGACACTAGGTGGCAATACTGTATATTTCTATCAACAGTAATATTAGAATACTTTTAGATATTATACATAAAAATGTACTCTGTGTATTATACTGATCACAGCTGCAGCTATCAGCACCGATATGATTTTTTTAATCTATATTATAAAACTTTTGTTTAGTTTTGTTTTATGTATTTGCCTCCTTTCCTCGAAGATCTTTCATTGCCTATAATTATACCTATCTTTAACTTCGAACTTTTAAAATTTATCGGACCAAGTACCTATCAAAATTAAAATACTACCTACTAACCAAACAATCAATAGGTATGTATAAAACACAGCTGTTTATATAGAGCAATTAAAATTACAGATTCTATACCTAAAAGTTCTGTTCGTAATGCAGGGGCAAGGGCAGTGGGGTTAGGGCGGACATTGCATTATTGCGAGGGTGGAAATAGGGTTGACATTACGTAGAAACATTTTATTTCGTAATGAAAAATACATAAAAAAAGCAGTCAAATACCTACTTCATATTATGAAGTCTTGGGTTAGTTTTATTTTCAGACCATCAGACGATGAATAATGTACTATTACCTACACATCTGTAGCGTTCGAGGGAAAATTAATAAACATTTTGTACCTACCTATGTAATTTAATTATTTTTTTTTTGTTTAATGGGCATGTAGGTACTTGATGATCTCTTAACTTTTTCATATAGATCCTTGGGTTTCAGATACCTACAAAATAGTTGATGCATCTGCATAATTCACTGTGACAAATCCAGTGGATAGGCAGAACCAGAGCTTAAAGTCTTAAAACCTATACCTTCTGAAACATTGATCTAATATTAATTATAAATTAAAGGCTGTCACGTATATGTAATTGTAGCCTAGGAGGAGCTCGTGGCTAAGTAATAACAGCCGCACGGGTCGATCCATTAGGTTAAGCTACGCTTGCCGGGGTTGGTCTGTGGATGGGTGACCATATTTTCATAGCGAGACTCCTCCGTGCCTCGGAAAGCACGTTAAGCCGTTGGTCCCGGCTGCCATTCGAGGATCTTTGACAGTCGTTACGGGTCGTCAGAAGCCCGAAAATCTGAAAACCAGACTTACCAAGGGGTATCGTATTACCCAGTAACTGGGTTGTGGAGGTCAGATAGGAAGTCGCTCCATGTAAAATACTGCTATTCAGCTGCATCCGGTTAGACTGAAAGCCGACCCCAACATAGTTGGGAAAAGGCTAGGCAGATTGATTGTATGTATCTGTTACCCTGAACATTAATATTCTCGATATCTAAAGTCTGTGTTTTAATCTCGGAGACTAATTTGACAGGTGCAACTATGAAATGAAAAAAATATACATGGAACATTTGAAATGTCAATTTAGTCTCCAGGTTAGGGTCTCTCTTCAGGTTATATATATATATATATATATATATATATATATATATATATATATATATATATATATATATATATATATATATCTATCTATATAACCTCGAAATCTTCCAATAGTGATCTTAATGATCATTTTACCATGACCTTACCTACTTACAAATTGCTTTACTTAAAAGGTTTTTAAATGCTTCGGAACGGCCAAGTCACGTAGTTTATCTAAACTTAAAACAGTTAGCTAAGCATTTCACGGCTTTTATGTTTGTTTGTTTTTTTTTATGCTGCTGTTGTCTGCGACTTCGTCTGCCTGTAGGTATTTTGTATTTCATCATTTTTATACAAATATATCCAGGACAAAAAGTAGCCATGTCTTTCTCAATTTTCATAACTATCATCGGTATAGTGGTTTCAGTGTGAAAAGGGAACAGTCACAGAGTTTCGCATTTACCGATATTAGTAGGTACGTATGAAAGTATGGGTGGTTTACTCGAAGGACTTTTAAACTAATAAAGATTATCTTGGCAAGAAGATTTCACTTTTATCATTTCACTGTCTTTTTTATAATTTTATCCCAGAATGGATAGACATCTTTGAAGAGAAGTTACTGATTACTGCATCATCTCAATCTCATTACTGGGGAAAGGCCTCCACCATGACATGCAAAAAGATAAGTTTGTGCTTTTTTACCATCTCAACTAAACAAAACATTATGCTTAGGTACCAACCTACACATCAATATTAGATAAGTAGCATAAATAAAAAAGAGCAATTAACTTTATGGCAAAATTATTTAGGTACATCGGGCAACCCTGTTCCGCTGGTTCGTAGGGGAGACGCCAAGGTCGCGAGATTGCATTTTGGACAAAATTACTCGTCTGATACAGTGGGTGCGTGTCCGAATAAATTACACCTTTGTTATTGCATTTATATAGATTAAAGTTACATAAATCGATTCTTGGGTGGCAGTGAATGATTTTAGAGCCGCCTTTTTTGTAACCGTCTTTCAAAAATGGTGGAGGATATTCAAATACATTTGTTTTTGTTAATTTTTTTTTATAATCAAATCATTTTGAAGGTGTAATTCTGTTTCAAATGAAAAGTACTTCATTTTAAAAATAAGTAGTTAGGATTTATCATTCAAATCAAATCAAATCATTTATTCGCATAGAATGTAGGTATTGTATGTACAATAAAGTTGTTATAATAAAATAAAGTGAGCCGGGTACATTCTGCCTGAGTTTTGGCATGCAAAATTTAACAAATAATGTCATTATCAAATTATGAAATAGTAAAAAAAAAGAAAAATTCATTTCTATTTTCATCATTAGGAAATACCTTAACCTATAGATAATAATTGGTGTTTACCTATGAAGTTGCCGTTTTAAGCTGCCTGTCCACTGAAGCGGAGCGAGGCTGCGGAGCGGAGAAACGGAGAAATATTAACCAATAGGAACATTAGGAACCTGGCTCCTGGAGTGGAGCGGAGATTATAGATTAGATTTATGCAATCATATTGGTTAATATTTCTACGTTTCTCCGCTCCACAGCCTCGCTCCGCTACAGTGGACAGGCAGCCTAACAATACTGGCCATTTGAAACGTAATTTATGTATGGCTGGCAATAAATTCTAAATTCAAATGAATTTTATTTTAAAAATATGGAATTCTATTTCAAATCCAGTCCTTTGTTTATTGATTACTGTTTTGTTTTCACTAGATTTGTATGTTTTTCATCAATAAGTATGGGAGGATTGTGAAGTGCCGATACGCGGCGCGATTTTTAGAGGCAATTACCTACATTTCATACAATTATTTACATAAATATTGTTTCGGGCGATAACGTTTTTACTCCCCTAAAACTTTACGAAATGAGACAATTTTAATTTCATCACATTCAGTACACTTTAATCTAGGTCTGTACGTTTTTCGTTTTTAGTAATTCAATTTAATTTAATTTAAAAAAATAAAAATGCTCGAGGATGTTGTTATGTCAAAAATATAGATATTTAGATGCTAATAACTTATATCGTATGCAATATTTCTTTATAATAAAAACGTACGGACCTGGTTTTTCATTATACCTACAACATTTCCAAAAATTATGAAAATTAGATTATGTTTACGGGGAGAAAAACGTTATCTCTTTTTGTATGAAAATTTACAGCTTCACAAACCTCTTAAGGAATACGAGTTCCGTCGCGGTAGCAATGCCGCACAAACGGCTCGCAACATTAATTACGTGTACGGAGTAAACACTACAATGCAAACGAACGCACGACTCGTTATGGGTTTGAACACTTCCGACATTTTGATCAAAAAAATGAACCCCGTGGTCACCGGAAAACTAAAGTCAGCAACGACGAATTAAAGGCGATAGTGGAAGCTGACGATACTCAGTCTAAGGCTGAGTTAGCAGCAGCTTTCAACGTTAGCATCAAAACAATATTGGTCCATTTGCGTCAAATTGGCAAGGTAAAAAAACTTGATGTGTGTGCCGCACGAACTGAACGATCGCCAACGAGACGAACGCGTTGAGGTATGTCTTGCGTTGCTTAACAGACACAGAAACGAAGGGATTTTGAACCGCATTGTCACTTGCCATGAAAAATAGATTCTTTTTGATAATCGTAAGCGTTCATCATGTTGGTTAGACCCTGGTTCAGCGCCTAGGCAATGCCCCAAACAAAAACTTACCCCTAAAAAGTCATCTGCTTCTTACGAAAAGGCACCAGCATTACTGCGGATGTGTACTGTGAGGAACTGGACACAATGATGGAGAAGCTCGCAAAACTCCGGCTAGGCTTGGTTGACCGCTCGTCCCGGCTGCTCCTACACAACAACGCTCGACCTCATATGGCACACCAAACGGTCTCTAAGCTAGGGTTGGAAGTTTTGCGTCATCCACCGTACTCACCAGACCTTGCGCCGAGAGACTTCTACTTTTTCCAAAATTTGGACAACTCCTTGGCAGGGAAAAAAATTCAATACCCGAGAGGCAGTACAAAATGCCTTTGAAGAGTTTGTTGGCTCCCGTACACATGACTTCTTCAAGAAGGGCACTGAAAAATTAAATGACTACTGCACTGGCAGAGATGCATTGTTAGCATGGGTTGCATATTTAGATTGGTAGAAATAAAAAATATTTATATAAAAATGACAAACTTTCTGCATACTAAACGGCAATTTCATAATAGGTAAAGACCTAATATTAATAAAGATTTTATAGATCAAAGCATAAAACTATTTATTTCTTTCTACACCACTCAGCCTAAGGCATTTTAGTTTGAGCCACACAACGTGTGGATGATGCTATGCAGATATCTACAGTTGCTCTGCATACTAAACGGCAATTTCATAATAGGTAAAGACCTAATATTAATAAAGATTTTCTAGATCAAAGCAAAATGCGATTTTTTTTTCTAAAACACTCAGCTTAATACATTTTAGTTTGAGCCACACAACGTGTGGATGATGCTATGCAGATGTAGATATCTGCAATACCCGAGAGGCAGTACAAAATGCCTTTGAAGAGTTTGTTGGCTCCCGTACACATGACTTCTTCAAGAAGGGCACTGAAAAATTAAATTACTACTGCGCTGGCAGAGATGCATTGTTAGCATGGGTTGCATATTTAGATTGGTAGAAATAAAAAATATTTATATAAAAATGACTAACTTTCTGCATACTAAACGGCAATTTCATAATAGGTAAAGACCTAATATTAATAAAGCATTTCTAGATCAAAGCAAAATGCGATTTATTTTTTTCTAAAACACTCAGCCTAATACATTTTAGTTTGAGCCACACAACGTGTGGATGATGCTATGCAGATATCTACAGTTGCTCTGCATACTAAACGGCAATTTCATAATAGGTAAAGACCTAATATTAATAAAGCATTTCTAGATCAAAGCAAAATGCGATTTATTTTTTTCTAAAACACTCAGCCTAATACATTTTAGTTTGAGCCACACAACGTGTGGATGATGCTATGCAGATATCTACAGTTGCTCTGCATACTAAACGGCAATTTCATAATAGGTAAAGACCTAATATTAATAAAGCATTTCTAGATCAAAGCAAAATGCGATTTATTTTTTTCTAAAACACTCAGCCTAATACATGTTAGTTTAAGCCACACAACGTGTGGATGATGCTATGTAGATATCTACAGTTGCTTAATATTCTATGCAAGATGTTGCAGGGAGAAAAGCATATAGCTATTATGCGTGTAGGCGGTACGGAAGTATCACAATTCATAAGGTAACATGAATAATTTAATTTCATACAATGTAGATCAGTTAAAGGTAGTACTTCCTTTAACTGATCTTAGAACATTTATATGGTATTGAATTTTCTAATACATGACCAATTAAGTATCAAATCAAATATTTCAAATACTTTATTGGAACAAAAAACAGGTTTACAATTTTTAGTGTTCGTTAACAGCTACATTAGTTTAAAAGCCTGTGTTGCAGCCATTAGCGCCCACCTCCGAGAGGGGAGACGTTGGCGTTCCAACATTTATTATAAATAAACAAAATTATACTAAAACAATAAAATAAGTAGGTGTATCAACTATTTAACTAAAATATTATTAATTCATAATTAATTACATTGAATTCCTAATATTTTTAATTATTTAAACATTTAAAATAAATTAGGTTAAGATGTTCCAGTTCTCTAAAGTGGTATGTGTGTGTGTGTAGGTGTATGCATGTGTGCAGTGTGTATATGTATGTGTCTGTGTTTGATTGTATAATTAAGTAGGAAGATTATTACGAGAGGAATATGAATGTCAGGATATATTTAAATCATAGGTAAGTGTATGTCACCAGATTTTCTAACTCCTCATACGTCAGGCTTTGGAGCCATTTGTCCGTGAGCGCTCTACACTCCCGTGAGGTAAGTGGATAGATATTTAAAATCTTATTTACTCTATTGTACATAACAGGGCCAAAGAAGTGATACTGACGTTTCACCAACACAACATTGGCCGGCTCAGTCTGGCACACTATGTCCCTATGCCCTTCGTTTTTTTTGAACCGTGATTAGGGTCAAAAGTAAGTTCTGAGTGTTTGCGTAGTATAATGCTTAGAAAAATGCGTGCCTCACTCTAGGCACTTTACAGAGAGTATAGAGTTCGATGGTAGGGAAACGAGTAGGTTTGTGTGCCATAACTTTAAGAACTGCCCTCTGTGTCCGTTCTAGTCTAAGCATTAAACACTTACTAGACCCACCCCAAGCCGCTATACAGTAGGTTATGATAGAATGCGCCAAGGCAGAGTAAACTATTTTCAGAGTATGAAAGTTGGCGGAAGATCTTAAATTTTTGAACAGAAATATTAATTTCCTGACCCGTGTCACCAGTGACCCGATCTGTTCATTCCACAACATAGTACTGTCGATAATAACACCAATATATTTTATGTTGTTAGTTCACATAATCACATTACAGCTACGGGAAGTGTTAGTTATCGAACAGCAATGGTGTGCAGTTAGGCTGTAGGGTGAAGCCGGTAGGGATGCTGTTCTTGACGCAAACGTGATAAATTTAGTTTTATCCAGGTTCAAGATAAGAAGATTGCTGGTTAGCCATTTCATAACAACCTGTAGGGCAGATTCCGCATAATAGTGAGTTTCAAGCCAATTATTGCCACGAACGAGTATTACAGTGTCATCTGCGTACATTATCATTTTAGTTTTTTTAAACTTAATTTACAGAGGTCATTTAAATAAATTAAAAATGAGTAGGTCCAAGAACACTACCCTGTGGGACTCCATAACTCTTCATTAGTGATAAAGTTATCTATCTTAAGAGCAACACGAAGCATGCTTAGTTCATACAAACGAAATACCAAAATAATTTGTAAATCAAACATATTCTTAAGGTAGTGTGTATTTATTTCGATTGGATTACAGAATATCTAGGTTCCCAAATATATATTAAATAAGAACATTGATTTAAACATGAAATATGAGAAAAATAAGTTTTGTATAGAAATTTTAAATTCCTCATATCTCGTCTTCAAATCAGTGACCTTTCATAATATATGTTTGGGAACCTAGACATTCTGTAATCCAATCGGAATAAATACACACTACCTTTAGAATATGTTTGATTAACAAATTATTTTGGTATTTCGTTTGTATGAACTACGCATGCTCCGGGGGCGTCGTAACAGCCTGTGAACGGTCTGTCAAGTACCTCTTAAAAATATTTGACAGACCTACCGACTATGTAACGACCGACTATGGACCTATCTATTTATTATTAAAATAATGATTGCCTACTCTTTTATTTAAATTCTAATTTTGGCTATATTTCATTTCATATTTTGCAATTTTAATACATGTAGTGTTAGATAAAACGTTTTATCTAACACTACCTACATATACTTAATAAAATTGCAAAATATGAAATGAAATATACCTAGCTAAAATTAGAATTTAAATAAAAAGTAGGCAATCATTATTTTAATAATAAATATATTAGGTAGGTACCTAATTAATAGTCATGTAAGTATTAGAAAATTCAAAAAAGGAAAACGCCTTTTCGCATTTAGCAATTAGGTATACCGTACTGGATGTTGTAAATCCGTTACTACGGCTTGCAATTAGCTCGGCAGGGGCCCAATAATAGACCGATGTTAAATATAAGGTGGCTATTTCGGACTACTGAACATCACGACCAGATGTACACGAATAGGCACAGCGAATGTAAGAGGGAATAAGTTTACTATCTAATCACGGCAGTCTCTGGATAGGTGTCTATTGTTTATAAGCCGTTGGTCTGCGTTGACTTTTAAGTTTGACATGGGCAAAAGAAAAAAATACCCAAACCATGCATATTCTTGCGCTTTTTATGTTTTCTTTTTCAGCAGTTGCTGAAACAAAACGTGCAACTTACAATGTTTTGGAACAATTAAAGAGGAATAATAGGAAACACGTTATAATATCACGCCTGTAGTCCCCGAAGGTTTAGGCAGAATTGTATTAGTAGCTTTTTCCCGCGGCTTCACCCACGTGGAAGTTGGAAATTATTCCACGGGAACCTAGGTAAAAAGTATCTAGGTTGTTCCGAAAATTGTTAGCCGCAGAATAAATACAATCTCTTTTTTCTTGAAACTATTTAATTTCAATACAAATCTCCATGGTGAAAATCATTGGCTGTAATTCTTTTTCTTTTTTTTAATATTTGTCAAGATTATCTGTCACTCTTGTCCATAGACAGTACGTCAACGTCATATAAAAAGTACTCTGTGACGTCAACAAAGGACCACAGAGTACTTTTTACATAAGGACGTCTCGCGGGCAACTCGCGGGAAGCTTTTCGTGCTATGATTTTTTATGGTTATAAACGAGGTTTAACCTTCAAGGAATCTCACGAAAAACAAACTGCATTTGGGGAGTCTGCTCCTGCGGTAGCAACAGTTACTTATTGGTATCGTAAATTTAAACATGGTCGAGAGAAACTAAACGATGACCTCAGACCCAGCCTACCTACAACTGCAGGAACTCATGAAAATGTCATCAGGGTAGAGTTGCTTGCTTCGCGATGGATACCTCATTCTCTCACCAAACAGCAAAAATCACGTCGTGTTGATTGGTTCACTTCACAAACAAACAAACAAATTCACTTTCTCATTTATAATATTAAGTTAGGTTAGTAATAAGTACTTACACCCAGTTAAAGGCGACTGGCGATGATTTTAAACTGAAGATCACGTCTAATTGAGTAGTGTTAATGATTTGGAAAAAATATATGTTAAATATAGAGAATTTTCTTAATAACTTAATATTTTAGATTATGTTTATGTTGCATAGTGTAATTAATTTGTAAAGTTATGTCTAAGGTGGATAAAAAACTTGAGAATCACTCAAAAACTATCAATCGTATTTTCATGAAACCTTCAGCATTTTAAAGATAATTTAATTATTTATCTTTTAGTACACCTACGTGTTTTAATACCTTTTGTTTTATTTATAATAAATTAATAATGCGTCTAATTAGGGACAGCGCTCCTTGATGGGCGAGTCCTACGCGTTGCGTGAGCTCAGCACAGAACACGCAAGCTGACCACTCAAGTTCATTGGCATAATTTTACGTCCCTATTGCCATGATACGGGCAGAAATCCAGTCTACGGGCTGCTACTAAGGCTCTTGTTGGGAAACGACCTGGGAATCGTACCCAGGACTTCATCCTTAGCAGTGACGCTTGCGACCACTAGACCAACGAGACAGTCAGCTCTACATCACCTGTACAGGCACCTCTGCCCAAACTAGGTATAAACGCCAGCACATCAAGCTTCCGGAAGCTGTCTAATTTTCCCAATCAAAATTGTACCCAATGCTGTAACGATAAAGTTGAAAATCTATTAAAGATATTTGACAGATTGTAGTAGCTTGATGTGCTGGCGTTTATACCTAGTTTGGGCAGAGGTGCCTGTACAGGTGAGTGACATTAAAAAGTTTTTTTTTGGTAATTTAAACTTAATTTTCATGCTTTACAAAACAATAATGATCTAAGACAGGGATGGCGAACCAATGGCACGCGTGCCATTTGTGGCACGTAACAAAATAATTTGGGCACGGCATCATTTCAGGCATTCAGGTACGTACCTACCTATTCATCTAGTTTACAAAAGCAGAAGTCGCACTAATTTGTTTCTTCTTTTAAATAAATATAAAACTGGGTATTATTGTGAATAATTATTTTATTTTTTTATTTGTGATGGGTTTGCTCTTGACTCTAGTCTAGGTGACAGAGACAAAGTCGACGATGGAGTGAGCTTACCCAGAAGAAGCCTTTTCACTCTCACTTTGAAGAGATTAGGGTTGTATGCGTTCGGAAACACAGACGCAGGTAGTGAGTTCCCCCGCCAGGGTTGCGGGTTGTTCGAAAGAGTTCCCGTGGCCCTGGCACAGGCAACTGAAGGAACACGGGTGGGTTTTAGTCAGTAGAAGTCTGACTCGCCCTCCCGCTCCACCCAGAGCGGGAGAAGTTATTTGATGATTTCCCACCCAAAAAAAAAAACGGCTCCACTCCTTTGCTGTGCGCATTATAAAAGACATTAGGAAGCGCTTAGTGCGAATTGGTGGAATAGCAATATAAGGTAGTAAGGTAGAAAAAAGAATCAGCTGTTCCCTCAAAAGAATCACATGGTCACCCATCCACAGACCAACCCCGGCAAGCGTAGCTTAACCTGATGGATCGACCCGTGCAGCTGTTATTACTTAGCCACGAGCTCCTCTTTGTGCTATCATGAGTCCGCAGACCAAATAAAATGAGTCTATCTCAATATCAAACTAAATAATCTTGCATTTTATAAGTTTGCGTTATTGTCGATACAATTAAAAACATATTTAGGTATTTAATTAGTTACAGTCATTCCTAAATAATACTTAAGTAATATTGCTTAAGTTTACATTTGATATTTTTATGTGTAATACTTTTGTTTATTTCTGAGGGTAGACTTATTAGTCTCGGAGCTAGGAACTTATGTTGTCGATTGTAGGTCTGTATTGTGAGAGCTGGGATCTCACAGGGGGTAGTACTATACTACAAATGATAGAGGTTAAAACCAGGCGATAGTTATACGTTTATTCGAGCGAATAACAGATTTTTCTTAAGATAAATATGCACTCCCTAAGCCGATCGTATCGTCAGTTGACTTTTTTTCCTAACAAAAGCTAGAACTACTTTTATATTCAAAAGTGACCGTTCGAATGTCAAAGATATTGCCAGCCTGATCTAATTAGACATCATTACATCATTATCTTTACATGAACTACTCCCACCCTTGAATAAAAGGATTGACGTAGTCTATTTCTAAATTAAACTGTTATTCTTGAGGAGCTCGTGGCTATGTAATAACAGCCGCACGGGTCGATCCATCAGGTTAAGCTACGCTTGCCGATGTTGGTCTGTGGATGGGTGACCATCTTTTGACACGTGGTCATATCGAGACTCCTCCGTGCCTCGGAAAGCACGTTAAGCCGTTGGTCCCGGCTGTCATTCGAGGATCTTTGACAGTCGTTACGGGTCGTCAGAAGCCCGAAAGTCTGACAACCAGTCTTACCAAGGGGTATCGTATTACCCAGTAACTGGGTTGTGGAGGTCAGATAGGCAGTCGTTCCATGTAAAATACTGGTATTCAGCTGCATCCGGTTAGACTGGAAGCCGACCCCAACATAGTTGGGAAAAGGCTAGGCAGATTGACTGTTATTCTTAACATGATATTTGAACAATCAGGTTAATCCTACCTAAGTCTATAAGAATTTACCTAACGTTAGAAACAAAATATACAATGTGAGGTTATACACTTCCAAGAGCAGGCTTAACTCAGGACGAACGAGTCGCGAAGACCTGACACTCCGGTAAGGGTCAGTCAAATTATACATTAAGGTATACTAATTTGCAATCAAAAATACTACTTTGTCCTGGTTAAACCTCGCCTCGTCAACCAAAACTGATGAAAAAGATACTGACGAGCCTCCTATGAGCAAACTATGATGTGACAATTCACATCTTCCCAGAAGGGGTTGAAAAACTAAAACATCAAACAAGAATGGCTTATGCTTCATCGTACTTTATAAAGTCAGAGGAAGAGGAAGCAATGCAAAAAAAAAGTCCAAAGCAGCACCCTAATTGCGTAACACAATATCAATCACAATCCGAGAGCTTTGTAGGATATTTCTAATCCATTGCTTCATATGTTTAATAAATTCGTCTGTTCAACAACGTAAATAACCCAATGAACGTGGGTGAACTGTCAAAATGAAGCCCATTGCAATCAATTGTTATATTGAGTGTGCTATGTGTTGTCTATGTATACTAGTGTAAGAATATGTACAGAGAAATCAGTACAACGATACTGGCACATTGCCTAGATTTAAAACTTCTATTGTTTTTCTTTGATTTAATTATCTAACCCGGATGCAAAGACTAATAAATTAGTGGTGTAATTACCTAAGCTAACTTTCTGATTAATCGTTAACTAATTAATAATTCTAGTAGGTACATAATAAAATTAGTATCATTATATTCAGATTAGCAATCACCAGCAATTTTTAATCATGTAACTGAGCGAAAACACCAAGTAAACTAAAATAACTAACTAATTAAATAACTAAAATAAAAATATTAAAATAACTTACTAGCTACGTACAGGAATTTTGTCTAGGTAACTTTTAGCACTGGAATGACATGTTACGAGTACCTACCTACATAGGCGCATAATTTTTTTTTTAATTCGTACGTGGTGACTTCTTTTTTACCGTTGACTGTACCTTGGAGCATTGTTCGTTGTAGTGTCCAATCAGCGGTCATTGTGTTCTGTAGTCATTAATCCGTTTATTACGATCAAACAATTTTCTTCAATCAATTCTTGTCTCTGTAGGGGATTATACAATCTGCTGCCGCCCCGGGTGGCTAAGGGGTCCCCGAAACGATCAATCGCAATTGATCAATTGCCATCAAGATCTATTGTAGTAATACTGTATATATCCATAATATCCATCGCTTCAATTGCACTTGGTAAACATGGCCGTAATCTTTAGATTACGTAGAAAAAGAAAAAAGACGTGTCCAATATATTTTAATAATCTACATGACGGACAATTTGTTTTTGTCATCATCCCTGTTAAAAACGGAACCCTTATAAGGTCACTTCGTTGTTCGTCTGTCTGTCTATCTGTCCAGCAAGAACCTTTTTCTCAGGAACGCGTGGAGGTATCAAGTCGAAATTAATATCAAATATGTAGGTCTACGGTCCCTTGGAGCTCTAAAAAAATCAAGCTTCTAAGTCACACGGCAGTCTTTGCAATTGGCTACTCTGGGCAAGCCCCGCAACCCATGGGGCCCCCTAGTTCGTGCCTAGAGGCTGTCAAAAGAAAAGCTAAGTAAATCTCAGATCGGGTGCTAAAATTTTTGACATGCTACGCTTTCTTAGTTCACAAACTTTTCTGCATAAGTCGACAAAGTATTATAACTACTCTCTCTGTATGAACGGTCAAAAGAAATCCTAACCTATCCGAGGTATAACCTATAAGTTTCAAGCTCGCTCTTGTGCATCTCCATAGGTACTTATACGAGTATTATCCTAAAGTGCCCAGAGCTTCCAATAGATTAAAGACAGCCCTGCTGCCCGTTGACCCTCCCGTTCATGAAATTTAGCAAGAAACAAGGTCTTACAGCTCAAGTAAAGGAAAAACTCCGAAAATCGTAAATTTGTAGTTTTGTCACATTTTTTTTTTGCGATTACAAACTTACAACTGGAATGTTAAGTTTGTTTTTTGGATAAATTCATCCCAACTACGGAACCCTTCATTGTGCGTGGTCCGACACGCACTTGGCCGGTTTTTCTTTACATTTTTCTTTTAAATGAAATATCAGGTTGGCGGAAAAATGTTGCACAAGAAATTGTAAATTACTAGAATTTTCCGGAATATTTAGTATTGATCTGGGATACGTAAGAATATTGTAGAAGGTTCTCGAAGCTATCACATCAAAGGTATATAAAGGCGCGCTAGTGAGGATTTGGTTAGTTTGTGAAAATGATTAGTGAACATCAAGTTCGAACGATCATCTTTTACGAGTGGCGTCAGGAACACAACGTGAGTGTGGCTACCGCTAACATCGCTACCGCAAAGCGTTCGGTGAAGGTGTTGTATCGCGATGGAAGATAAGCCGCTGGTTTGCTCGCTTTGCATCGGGAGATATAACTCTTGAAGGTCACGAGCGATCTGGGCAACCATCCATCTTCGACGATGAGGAATTACTCCGCTGTCTCCGTTGTTTGCTCTTGGCTGTCATCATTCGACCGTCGGGGCTCATTTACACAAACTCGGCTATCGTAAAGTAATGACACGATGGATTCCACATCAACTAACTGACAGTCATCGTCAAGTCAGAGTTAGTATTTGTGAATCGCTTCTTTTTCAGCCACATCGGAAAGAGTTTCTTGAAGATATGGTAACCGGCGATGAGAGCTGGATTCTCTATGATAACAATACACGGCACGCCGCCCGTCTGGCTTCCTTACGACGCAGAGCCACCAACGCAGCCAAAGCTGAACCGTCACTCACGCATCTTCTTTCCGTTTGGTGGGATGCGAAGGGCCCACTCTACTACGAGCTTCTCCCTGCGAGAAGGACGATTACGACTTCCATTTATACTGAACAGCTACAGAAACTGGCTGACGCAATAAGAAAAAAACGACCGAAACGTGTAAATGTTCACTTACTCCATGATAATGTGCGACCTCATGTCGTCACTCGACAAAGAATCGTAGAGCTTGGATGGCACCCGGTTGCCCACCTACCGGACTCACCGGATCTCGCGCCATCCGACTATCACTTGTTCCGACCACTAAATCTTTATTTGCGTGAGAAAAATTTTCAAAATTACGAAGACCTTAAAATGGCAGTGGACAATTTCTTTTCTGCATAGCCTCCGGAATTCTGGGCGCAGGGCATCAACAATCTACCAACTAGATGGGCCAGAGAGAGAGAATAGAGTTATTTGGGGATTACATTACTGATTCATTATTGTAAATAACAAAGTTATCAATAAATTCATTAAGTCTCCTTGGTGCAAGACTTTTCCGCCAACCTGATAGTAATGTGTTAAATCGATTAATACTTCTTTATAAATAATGTTGATTGTTAGGTACCTATAAGAAATCGAATCGGTAACGCATTAGGACATCACTAGGTAATTGACTAGTAGGTACTCGAGCTGTCAAAAGTAAAATAAATGGTAGGAAACAGTATGGTACGAAAATTAAGTTAAAGTTTTCACGTTAGGTATATTTTTTTATCAAACAAAAAAATAAAACAAGTCGTTATTGCTAACTCAAATAATTAGTGTTATCAAGTTGATGCTTACAGCCTACAATGTTTCTTTGTGCTTATTATCATATCTTAATTATTATCATTTCGGCAAGGTCAGGAGAAAGACCCCACGATAGCAATATACAAACAATAAGTCACGACATGAAATTCAGGGCTGCCTCATGAACTCATGATTCGTGACGGAATTAACTAAAACTAAGCAAAAAGGTTCATGTTCGCATAACTCGTCAAAATGTAGGGAGCAGCTGATTTTTTTTTTTGCGATTTCATGTTTGATCCCATAGTAAAAGTTGTTTGTTACAATCACGTGTTTAAGTATCGGTCCCTAATTATCAGTCACTTTATGCCATTCAGTAAATTCATGTTACGTTTCACCAATATGTAAACGTAATAAGGCTGGAAAAAAAATGCACGAGTATTTTGTTTAATCTTAATAGCAAATTCAAGCGAAGTAGGTACTTAATAACTCGGAAAGAAACCATGGCCCTCTTTATGACAGCATTTAAAAAACGAATGCATAAGCAAGAGTTCTAGGCAAAATAAAAGAAAAAAAGCAATTCAAAGAGAGGTAGGTACTGCCAACCCTTAAACTGGGCATGATAGTAACGAACAAGCAAAAGCAGCATTAAACAGTACGACCTTCAATAAAGCAACTGTTCCAATGAGTCAACGACTCAACGCACAGGCAGATAGCAGATAGCAACAGTGGATTCGTACTGAACGCTTCTTGGATCCGTGCCAGCGAAATACAGACTCCCTGTCGCTAGATGTTGATGCTTATAGGAGATTGGAAGCAGGTATAAACATAGATTATGTGAAAGCAAGAGTTGGATAAAATCATTTTCAGACCAAAGAACAAAGTCACAATATGATACTAGCGGAATATTACGAAGAAAACATGGTCTTTCTCAGTGATATCAAGCTTTCCTTGGCACAAAAGTTACTTTTGTTGACATTCGAAGCCAAAGAGAATGATATTTTAATTTTCGAGTCGTCAGTAAACGGAAATTGGCTAACTTAAAAATGTAAAATGTCACATGCGTTGGGCCGAAGTGAAAACTGGTACCCACATAAAAATTATTAGACTCCAAAATCAAAAGATGATGATGATAACTACAGTAGCAGATCTACTTAGATCCCAAAGATGACAATAATGTCCCTGAACATGTAACAATTATACGATCCACGCCACGTTTCTGTTCTGCTGGCTTGTTGAAAGCCAACGCCGCTTCAGGAGAAAATTGATCAACCAAAAGTTGGTTTTTTGCTGGATAATCTAAGGCCGAGAACTGTAAACGTTACACAAGTATTTGGCTAAGCGTTATATTCTTGTCACTGTCACACGACTGTTAAACTACAAATGCAAGATAGAGGCGGGAACTGAGCTCCTCAGAAATACTCTTAATAGGGGTTTTTGAGGTCTTCCGATAAACCTTCGATAGTAAAACAACAAAAAAACATAAGCCGGGCCTAAGCCAAAGCTCCGTCTATAAAGAAATCTCGGTTGATGATGTTTCCACTTTGTTTCCCCTACCTCTATGTAGTCTATGCAAAGAAAACTGTCTTTCTCAGAAAAACGTTAGGAAATCGTAAATTTCAGTGGCGTTATTCCCGATCGATTTTGGCAAACGTACAGAACTGCCAGCCTTGAAAATTTTATGGGTCGCATTTTCATGGAAACGAGTTTATGGCAATTTATGATTGTTTATTTCTACATTTGAAGGACATTGTGTAGGTAGCGATGTAGATCGTAAAGTACTTTTCCGAAATCTCGGAACTTTAATAAAGTATGCCAATGACCGTCTTCCGATTGTCATAATAAAAGTAGATATAAATCAAACTAATCTGAGAAGTCGTTTAGAATTTTATTTCCTTCGGTTTTATGGAAATGGCGAAAACATACCAATGAAATGAGTGTTCCTAGTTTCCTGTAGGAACATTCTTGGGAAGATAAAGTAGCTACTAAGGAGGGAAAAGGGTGATATATTTATGTTGATTTATTATCTTAGTTGACACTCATAGGTAACTTTTTGATGATTATGCTACCTTTGTATATAGTAACGTTCGTCAAGACGCGTATAATTTGTGGCTAAACTAATTAAATATTTCGTTAAGTAGGTACTGTTTATTTGTGACTCATGATTTGATAACAAGTGTTCGGAATAATAATGATTTATGGAATATTTTAAAGCTTGAACGCAATAATTAGTATGAGTGGTGCAATAGGTACTCACTGCGACTTAAAATATTCCTGTTGGAACAGGTTGGAACTTGCTTTTATTCTAGCATATAATATCCATTTATGCAACTCACGAGATGACTAATCTACCAAGATAATTTAAAAATAGGTACCTACCTATCAATCCATCTCGGCAGTTACCTATAGCGTGGCCGCGTGGGACGACCATCTGAAAAATGAGGCAGGGGGAAACTGCATGCGGGAGCCGTAGTGCGAGGTATTCTGCCGTCATAAGGAAGAAGACGTATCTGACATTTTGTTCGTAATAGAGTTATTTACATATTCGGAATCAACAAAAAAGACGCATCTACCAGTATTTTTATATTGGCGTAATTTTAAAAAAACCTAGAAGAAAATTAGAAGACGCATCTGCCTTTGTATTTTAAAAAGGACAAAATATTTTTTTCTCCATTTCAATATTTCTGAAGAAACTTCCTTTTTTCTTACGGCAGTATCGGCAGTGTTATGGTGAAGAAGATGCGTTGGTTTGTCCAGCAGTGAATTGCCATAGGAGGAAAAGAAATAAAATCTGAAATGCAGCAGATCAATCTGCCTAGGATTTTCGCAACTAAGTTGGCTTTGGCTTCCAGTCTAACCAGATGCATGTGAATACCAGCATTTTACATGGCGCGACTGTCTAAATTATCTGACTTCCACAACCCAGTTACTGGGTAACACGCGATACCCCTTGGTGAGACTGGTTGTCAAACTTTCGGGCTTCTGACGACCCGTAATGACTGTCAATGATCCAAAAATGACAGAATGACAGTGCTTAACGTGCTTTCCGAGCTACGGACTGACCGCAGCAAGCGTAGCTTATTCTGATCTATCGTCCCGAGTGGCTGTTATTTCTTAGCCACGAGCCCCACTGAAATGCAGCAGATGCAATTAAATATTATTATTGCCGACTGCAATCGAAATGGATAACGTTTTTAGTTTGTAACGCTTCTAAATTAACAATGATTCCCAACATCCATAGTTAACATAATTTTTCAGGTGCTCCAAGAAACAACCCGAGATTTCCTCACCCTATGAGCCATATATTCACTTGCATTGCAGGGCGGTTTGAGTCAAGACAAAGCGTAGTCATACATAGGTACAACATACTTTTGGAGTTCGAATGACGTTGACATTTGTGCAATTGTTTTGTGAAATGTCACTTGAAATGTACCTATACAAAAAACAAGATGGCGTCGTTAGGTCCGATTTTGGCCGCGCGCCACAATGACCCTGTAGCGTTATAGTTACACATTATGACACAGATTGACACTTGACTTTTTGTCAAATATTGACCGGTGCTTAATATAATTCAGTAAAAAATCCTCGTAAAGAGTGTATTGTAATTTGAATCCTCCTGTATCTACCGAAGCTATTAATCAGCATTCATTTCATATCGCACAGCGCGACGAAATCATCTGAATGGAGCCAAACGAGTGATGAATGAAATGTTCCTGAAAACAGTTCCCGGGAAAACGTTGCGTAAGATCCGTTTCGGTAGTACAGATCGTGCGGAATTATTGGCACACTGTATTATAAAAATAATGAGTCAGTTTTTATTTTTGGATATTATGAAAATACTTGTACAAGTGTTATAATCAAAGTCATTGGTTGACCAATGTGTTATTATTAATTTTCACATAATACTCAGAATATACCTTATTATTACATAATAATAATAATACTTAGGTATAACAAAGGAGCAGAAAGACTTAGAGTATCAAAAATTCGTCCGCATCGCTGTCAACAGGAAAAGCAACCAAAAGGTTGGCAGCATTATCACGTTGCATGGCAATGCTGATCTACAAAGTCAATTTATACAAATTAGGCTGAGAAACAGCACTTTTTGTGCATCAAAATTACATAATACAGTCCTCCAAAACGCCCGCCCTTCACCACTTCCTGTCCTTTAGGTGGGATGAAGAAGTGGTGCAACAAACTCCCCATTCCCCAGCAGCAAAATCGCAGCAAAGCAGTAAAATTTTGTGTAAGTCAATAAATTTTATTTAAAAAAGTAAAAACTTTTCGTTCGTCTTGGACTTATGTAATTGTATACCCAACTGAAAATGAAAAAATAAATTTACTTTAAAAAGTAAAAACCGACTTCAAAAACCTAAAAATAAAATAAAATAACTTCCATAAGAAACTTAACAGCTTCTGAAGTCGGTGTCTTCAATTCTTCAGTGACATTGCACCTTAGCTTGGCACCGATTTCAGAAAATGTTATGTTTTTTATTAAAGTTATTTTATTCGTTTTTGAAGTCGGTTTTTACTTTTTAAAGTAAATTTATTTTTTCATTTTAGTTGGTTATACAATTACATAAGTCCAAGACGAACGAAAAGAAGAATCATCAAAATCCGCTTAGAAATGCCGGAGATACAGTAACAGAACATTTATGTATATAACTTCGTACATAAGTTTAATTAACTAATGTATTATATACTAAAACCTTCCTGAAAGTATGTAAATTACGTTAGAGAAAGAACCATCAAAATTGGTTCATTAGTTTTTGAGAAAATCGCGGAAATACAAAACTTACATACATACATACGGGTCGAATAGAGAACCTCCTTTTTTGAAGTCGGTTAAAAATGTTCAAATTCCGGATTTATATTTATTGCCGAGTGTTGTCTACTGTCGTTTGATTACATTTTTTAATTCATTCTGAAAAATCTAGCAGAGAGTTTCCACGTTTTCCACTCTACTCCACGAATTAATTTATAAAATAAGTTATAAAGTCCTTAGAGCGTTTGATTCTTATTAGTTTAATATCAACGTAAATAAAATGAAAATAAAACCTCGTGTCAATTTGTTTGGTCTGCACTATAATGGGACAAGTGCCAATAGTTCGTTAAAACGGATGAAAACACAGGATAAATAAATGTGACGCAAGACGCAACACCAATGGAAACATCTAGAAAATTTATTTTAAACATATTTCGTATTATCATTGTATTTACCTACACGTATTTTACACAAGAAAATAAATACTAGGATATTTAAAAAAAGTCGGCATTATTTTGAGAAAAACGTGTCTTGGCGGGAAACGAGGTGTGTACCTACGGAATATTCCAATGTAAAAATAAAAATAAACTAGTTTTAGAATTAAAATTCTAAAACAAGTTTATTTTCATTCTGCCAGATATTTAGGTAGGTACCATCAGAATACTTCATAATATAAACAAGTACCTATTATAAAACAATTGTTATACCTAAAACCAGCTGACCCGACAAACGTTGTCGTGTCAAATCCATACAAATAAATATTTAAGTGTCTGTTTGTAATGTCAAAATAACTGCTTTTTACTAAATGCATATGTAAGTATATACGGTACTTATACCAAACAAAACTATTTTTTAATTTTTTGTCTGTCTGTCGGTCTGTTTGTTGCAGCTAATCTCCAAAACAGCTGGACCGATTTTGACGGGACTTTCACTGGCAAATAGCTGATGTTATAAGGAGTAACTGAGGCTACTTTTATTTTAGAAAAAGAATTAGGGCTCCGCGCAAGAAAAATAAAGCCCATGAAATTGTGAACAAATAGCGCGTACGGGTGATGGAACGCGGTGGGTCCCGACCCGCCGCGTTCCATCACCCGTACGCGCTATGAGGGAGTTTTATTTAAATGTGGCTGTTTTTAGTATATCGTGTATCTTACGACTTCCACGCGAACGAAGTCGCGGGGCCCAGCTAGTAATTCATAAAAAAATCCCAAAGAAAATGCACCAATTTTCCCGGCAACTATTCTATGTTCTATGTTATTGGGTTTGTTTTCCTCACTTAGTCCTTCAAGTGGACCATTGTAGTACATACGTGAGCCATGGTGGCCGTCGGTGGTTATTCCCATAAAAAAGGTAGGCTTATTGGTGTGCGTAATGCGCGTACGTATTGGTCTCTTGCTTGTAGTGGAGTTAAAGAGTGGGAGATAATCAGCGACACGCGTTCTAATACAAATCAGGAACTTCTTTCTAACCTTTTTTACCTGTTCTGTGGTTATTCCAACCAGCCCACCTCCCTCCAGAAGTTGATCACGGCTTCTAGTCTGTTCAGAATATCTGTGAAAGATCTGGTTGCCCCGAGGGTTTCCATTCTAATCTGGGTAACGCCCGTGCATTCGAAGAGCACATGCGCAATGGTTTCCCGGCAACTTTTCAAATTTATCTTTTCGTAAGAATCTGATTCGGGCTATTTATTATGAACATTTTAAAAACAAAATTTGCCAAATCGGTCCGCAGCCGTTCAGAAGTGATGCGCTTACCAACGAACAGCATTTCATTTTTTTATTATACTTACAAGGTGTAACTTAGGTAAATAACACACAACTTCTTAAAGGATTATTCATTGTACAGACGCCAGCACATCAAGCTACTACAATCTGTCAGATCTCTTTAATAGATTTTCGACTTTATTGCTAAAGCATTAGGTTCAAGGTTGATTGGGAAAATCTGACAGTTTCGGGTAGGTTGACCTGCTGGCGTCTGTACCTACTCATCATTATGAACAACTTTTGCTATGGGACCAAACCTGAAATCGCGAAACCCATTAAGAGGTTGTTAGTGTTTTACCAATAACCCTGTATAAATATGTAGCTGTGACTCGAAGTCACAAAATAGAAACTAAAACAATTGAAGTAAAATAAATAAAGAGTTAATTATTAATAACAATAACAAAACCAAGGTCAGCAAGACAACCAGTCACCACAAGCAGCACCCGTTCATGAGCATAACGCAAAGATCAGCCATTACCCCCTCTCCTTTTTTTCTGGTATTTTGAGAAGTTGCACATCTAAGAAACTTGACTATAGCTTTCCCTCCAAGCCTGGGCTATTGTGTACAAAACCATCAGACATGGGAATATACATTATAGTAATAGATTTGTATGGGAATAAGAACAAATTATTACAATGACGCGTTCGTAATAAATAAATAACATCGTATGTATGTTTATCTATTAAATACTATTAAATGCTAGTTGCCTTGGCCTTGTTTAGATACTAAACGACCTCAGCTACTAGCAGACTGTACAACTTACTAAGAATTATCTCTTTAAAAAAATAATCCAATAACTTTATCTCCACATCGATCTGTGAGTAATGTGCTAATAATATATCTGCTATTAATTAGTTATTAAATGGATAAGTAATGAATTATAACATTGCATTATAACAAATTCAAATACAAAACTTTATTTCACAACTAGCTTTTTACAGCAGCTTCGCCTGCGTGGAGGTCGACAACTAACCCACTGAAACGTACTACCGCACCGGGAAAAAAGGATCCTGGGCCAGCAGTCTCGACATAGGTAGCGACCGCTATACGACCGAATTCGGTCGCTAAGTCCTAGTGGGGTACCTATACAGTCAAAATTGCTTGACAAGCATGTGACTTTCGTGTTTGTCATGCAATTTGGACCGTTTAGGGACCCCACTAGGACTTTGCGACCGAATTCGGTCGTATAGCGATCGCTATCTATGTCGAGACTGCAGGCCCTGGTTATAAACTACAGGGTTATTTGTAAAACACCAGCAACCTCTTAAGGGGTCATTGTACTTATCATTATGAACAACTTTTACTATGGGATCAAACCTGAAATCGCGAAAAAAAAAATCAGCTGTTCAGTACATTTGATGAACTATGCGAACATAAATGTACTGAACAGCTGATTTTTTTCGCAATTTCAGGTTTGGTCCCACAGGAAAAGTTGTTCATAATGATGAGTACAATGACCCCTTAAGAGGTTGCGGGTGTTTTACAAATAACCCTGTATATTCCTATTAAATAGAAGCATAATTATAATACTAATGATTAAAATAAGTACTATCTTGAATTCATGCAAGCCTAGTACTTTTTGTTAGGGTTACTTCTTAGAAATTGTGCACTAATGATTGTAATATTTATTACTATCTTGAATTCATGCATGCCTAGTACTTTTTGTTAGGATTACTTCTCAGAAATTGTGGACTCATGATTGTAATATTTATTACTATCTTGAATTCATGCAAGCCTAGTACTTTTTTTAAGTGTTACTTCTCAGAAATTGTGCACTAATGATTGTAATATTTATTATTATTATCTTGAATTCATGCAAGCCTAGTACTTTTTGTTAGGGTTACTTCTTAGAAATTGTGCACTAATGATTGTAATATTTATTACTATCTTGAATTCATGCATGCCTAGTACTTTTTGTTAGGATTACTTCTCAGAAATTGTGCACTCATGATTGTAATATTTATTACTATCTTGAATTCATGCAAGCCTAGTACTTTTTGTTCGGTTACTGCTCAGAAATTGTGCACTACGTTTCGTGAAAGAATACCGTCTTGTATGAATGCAACTTATTATAAAAATATCCTATGTGTTACTCCAGGTTATAAACCTGTATGCCAAATTTCATCAAAATCTGTTCTGTAGTTTTTGCGTGAAAGAGTAACGAACATACAAACACACTCACAAACTTTCGCCTTTATAATATTAGTGTGATAATGTGATTTTCATATAGGCACTTATGAAACGTCAGAAGCTAGGGTCGTTTCCATAGAAATATAATCACAAAGTTTCGCCTTTATTATATTAGTGTGATAATGTGATTTTCATATAGGCGCTTATGAAACGTCAGAAGCTAGGGTCGTTTCCATAGAAATATAAAAAACAGTAGTTTCCTATGGAAAAGAGCCGGCAAGAAACTCCACGGTTACCCTTTTAATTACAAAAAAAAAAAATGGATTTTACGTTTTCAAATTATAGTACACTGAGAGGACAGTCTAAGCCTAAACAAAGAAAATAATTTAAAAAAGCTATGTTTTTTTGGAAATAGTTTTTTATTTTTCACTTTTTAGTGGGTCAGTTTGTAATTTATTTAAGTTACAATATCTTAATGTCAACTGCTCATCGAATCGCAACACGTGTAATACGTATTATGGAGTAGTTCCGGTGGCCATCTGTGATATTCATAATCAGTTCCACTTCACCAAATGGTGCTTTTCAAGAACAAATGCACGATTTACTATAATATTAACCCAAAATATATCCAAAGTGCCTATAATATTTGAAGAGTTTTCTCCAGGATCCTATCATCAGATCCTAACCTGATGACATTGGGACCAACTAGAAAGTATACCCTTTCAAACAAAAAATGAATTTTCCAAATTGGTTCAGCCGTCTTCAAGTAATCGGGGAACATACATAAAAAAAAGATTTCGACGAGCTGAGAACCTCCTTCTTTTTTTTGAAAAAACTATTTAAACCAAATAACAAAACATCATATCTGTATTCCTTCAAGAGGTCGGAGGTGTATCCCCTCATTACGCCAGATATGTTTAAGTCCCACACGGAAAAAAAAAATTGTTTTAAGTTAAGAATATTTCACTTGGTCAAGACATTGCGTGATTCATATATGGGGAAAACATTATAATCTTAAAATTAGTAAATATTTGTCTTGTTATTCATTTTTCTTCCAAGTATATATACTCACTAACCAAGGCAATATCCTATTCTTGCAATGAGAAAGCTACGTTTTCTTTGCCTAAGTAAGTATTTTTTTTTAAGTCTAGAATATTAAATTCTCAAATTTAAGACAATTATGTCTTAAATCTAGATTGTACTCCTCGAAGTTCTCCGATTACTCCTCCGACTATGAAGAGCAATATCTCATAGCAAGAATATATTTATTAGACAAGAAATGTCATTGTTTCTGATCAAGAATATATCTATTGGTCAAGAATTTCCGTGATTCATATACGGGGAAAACAATAAATGGTTGTACCAAAACACAACTATTCTCAATGCTAGTAAATAAATAGTTAAGTCAAGATATTTGTCTTCCTTCTAGAATTTACATACTTGTGATTAAACAATATATTTGAGAATAATGCTTTTCTCAGTTGAACACTTTGTCAAACGGATCCCGGAGTTTTCTTACAAGAAAATAAATTCTCAGTATGAAAAATAAATGACTTGTAAGAAGAAAGGTATTTACTTATCTGTATGCTACGGCATATTTCAGTGAAGCAGCTTTAACTCTTGCATCAATTAATTCTATTTTCACACTGAGAAAAATTTATCTCAAATGAAAAATATCAACAATCTTAGTTACTAGTAGATGCTCTTCAGTGAAGAAGTTTAAGCTACTAGTTCAATAACAATAAGTTATTCTCTGGAGATCAAGTTGTTTTAAAAAGAATAATATCAATGTTCTTAGTTCAATATTTATGCGTATTTCAGTGAAGGAGCCCAGTTCTTAATTCAAAAACAATAAGCAATTGATACGGAGATCAGATTGTCTCCAACCAATAATGTTAATATTGTTGATTTAAGAACGTGCAGGACTGCAGGTACTTAACTGAAGAAGTTTTAGTTCTTGATCTAATTCATTGTATGTTTCATACGAAGATCAGAAATCTCTTGGCTCAATAATAAAGTATTTTACTGTAAGAATTTTCATTTCTTAATTCAAATCATAGCATGTTTCATACGAAGGTCAGATTGTCTTATTTGAATAATTACAATAGTCTTGGATCAATGGTTAAAATGCGTTTCAGTAATTTTTTTTCAGTTCATCGTTCGATTTATTCAAGTTAAAGTTTCGTCAGAATGTAATTAAACAAAATGTTCACATTCTGACTAAACTTTAGCTTGAATAAATCGAACGATGAACTGAAAAATATTGACTGAAACGCATCTTAAGCATTGAACCAAGACTTGTCAAATAAGACAATCTTAACTCCGTATTTAACAAAGCACTTGAATCTGTACATAGAACTGAAACGGCTTCACTAAAATACCATGATTATTGAGTACCATTTGAAACATTAAATGAACAAGAAAAAGTACTAAAACTCACAGAATTTCGAGTCTGATCTTTCAATCTGATCTCCGCGTGCCATTTCATGCCTGAAAATAGAGGTAGGTAAATAAGTGGGAGATACTCAAATTAATAATAGATAAAATAATACAATGGATTTAATTGTATGAAATCATTTATTAAAGAATAAACTTCCTAAAACAAAAGTATTGATCATTTTATTTAAATATATTCTAGGTATTAATCATATTACCTAATAATGTTATTACTGTGAATATTAAGGGGGCATCGCAAACTATTGCTTTCATTAGCTGCCTAGCTGCACTCGTGAGAAGTATAGATTAGCGCCGCCCTTTAAGATTTGTTTCTTTATTGGACCTATACCATCAGAACCTTATACCCAATAATACCTAGTAGTTCAATAATTATCATCTTAAATACAATACTTAATATCTTGATAATATCGCTTTATCATGATCATTCTTAATGCTAAGGCGCTGGCAACCCGCCTACTATCACATTTTTATTGTCATACAAAATAATATTAATTGTCAAATCCTATCATTATCATCTGAAATATCTTAATTTGTGTCATGCTTCGCAGCAGAACCACTTTGGCAATATTATGTAAAAATTACAGGATAAAATGTAGAGAATGTCTATATTTTTGTAGCTTAATATAAAAAAAAATTGTATATTGTTAGTTTCTTGGAAAATACCAAATCAATGTGGTCATGCTACAGAGCATACTCTCCAGCAGAGCCACTTTAAAAATAACGGTTATTTCACGCTGATTATGCACAGGTCATAATATAAACAAATGTATAATTATTGTATATCAAGATAACACTTTGCTTGCTGTGTAGAGCCTTGTCTTTTACTTCATAAATTTTCGTTTGTATATCGCCAGGATTCTGAAAATAATAGCGAACACATAAAAATTGCAAAATTGATGAACATACCTACAAAGCACGCGTGTTTACTACTAATATTATAAATGGGAAAGCTTGTGATTGAATCTGATCTGAAAATTTGGATGAAATTTGGTATGAATGTAAATTATACCCTGGTTAACAGATGTTACTCTTTATTCAGGAAAAAACCAAAACATACCATCAAATTACGTAACCGCGAGTGAGCCCGCGAGGTATAGATATTAAATACCATACATGCAACTAAATAAAATAGTACCCTAATATATTTACCTGGACGTAAATTATGCAGTTTTCGACGCATTCTAATGTGGAAAATTTTCTACGCTGTTCAGTCTTCCTCTCGGGGGAATCAGGTAGGACAACAGTTTTATTTGATCTGGCACTATTAGATCTGAAATGTATAAAACAGTTGATTTATTTTGAAGTAAGTACTATGCGAGCGGGGCCACGGGCGGATGCTAGTAACGTAAATAATATAAATAAGAATAGTGACGGTGACGGTGACGGTGAAGGTAAACCTAATAAATGAAAGTTAAACTGTTTATTACCATCATCAGGCTGCTCTTGAATACTTTCATATAAAGTACTCAATGTGTCATCTTTTGATTCTCCAAATTTGAGGCTGATGATTTTATTAATAAACCATTTCCAATTCCTGAAAAAGCATGTTGATCTTTCAGGATACAGTCTTTCAAAGTCCAGGTTTATCTAGAAACAAAAATTGGTTATCTGTAAACATTTAATTCTGTAAACAATTTTTCAGAAAAGTATCTGGCATGCTGGTGTTGGACCAATCTAGTTACAGCCAACATAACAATAATATCTATAAAAATATTTGTGGGCAATCCACACAACACTATCTAGCCCTAAATTCCACAAGTAAATGTAGATTCAAATTGGATAATGAAAAGTGTAACATCGAACAGCCGTCTACCGCTTCGCATAACTACCTACTACCAGCCTATCATTTATTTGGGAACCCATAATCGAATAGGTAGGTACATTGAGTTTTAATTATATCTATGGGTAGGTAGGTAAAACCAGTAAGATTCTTTTTGCTCACAACATGGCGCCTAGCCGGCCCCGGTGCCGTCATTCATCGTGTGTTAGTCGATCTTTAAAATGCAATAACTTAATTAGATGTATTTCCAATAATTAAACACTTACCTTAGCACACAACACAATCTCCAACAACGCAAAAGAATCAGTCGACAGAATCACCACGAACTGACACTTGCAGAAGACGTAACGTAATGCGGTGCACTGCACATAAGTCCAAAACAAAAAGGGTGTTGCCTGCTACGAAATGTTATTTACCAAAATAAGGCCGAATCTGTCACGCCTCCACTATTTTTCCTGACATTGACTTACTACGAAATTAATCACTAAGCATACATTTAACCTATTTCACGGTGTCTGAGTAACGTTAATCATACTCTCACTTTATGTTTGCATGTCTCAAATAGAGAAGGATAATGTTTTTGACGGACAGAAAGGCCAAAGTTGAAAAAGAAACGTGTCCAGAGACTTCTATAATATACAGGGTGGGTAAGAAATCGTGGATCAAACGAAACAGGGTGATAGTTGGGGTTGTCAGGATAATATTTGATGGTAATTTTTTTTTACAGTAGGTAATGGTCTAAGGTTACAAAAAATGTTTTTTTTTAAAGAAAATACCAAAGATTGTAATAAATAGGTCGTTTAGTTGCTTATTACCACAAAAGTGCTTTTATGACAGTGGGTACGATGATTTATGAGTACTGACACATTTTATTTTTCACATTTTAACCTAATGGAAATCAAATCAAATAGTTTTTATATTATTTAAGTTCATTACAACCAAACGGAACGAACGGCTTTTGTACCTACTTTATTTCATACACTACTAATGAATCGAACATCGTGCCTATAAAAACAGATTGGTATAGACATACTCCCAAAAATTGGGGAAACAATTTGTGGAATTGCAACACTCGTTCCTTTTCGTTGACGATAGTTGTGACGTAGGTAGGTAGGTAGCACATTTTCAAAAAACGCGAATTTGGTTTAAGAATAACGAGTCTTAAATCAAATTCTTGATTCTTGAAAGATGTAGGTAATAATTAGTGGTCGTCCAGTTGTCGAAATTCGACCCTATTTAATTTAAATTTTAAGTTTGAACATGGTTCTATTGTCACAGATTTCGCTTTTCGATTTTTTTGTAAGGTACTTACCATAACTTATAAAAAATGTTACATTTTGCACTCCTTCTCTTTATAAACTTTAAGTGTGCGAAATTCATACTCCTCCGTCCAATGATATTATAACCTCCGTCCCCGCAATTTTCGTAAAAAGGGGTAGGTACCTACTTAACTAAGCAAATCTTTTGCTTCACGTAGGTATTAATTATAAATTAGAAGTCTTATAGGAGTTTGTTGTCTTTCCTACGACTTGTACTTATAAAATTTCGACAATATTACAGGGAATAAAATGAGGGTTTATTAGAAACTTTAATACCTATTTCCTTTGTCTCCATAAGTACCTAATTCTTTAATATATATATATATATATATATATATATATATATATAATATATTCTTCGGAATAGGGAAGGGAATACCTACCTACCTAATCTATTAGGGTTTTTCGGTCCGTCCATTTGTCACAAATGTTACTCTCTAAAAATAGGTAATTATGTAGATAGGCAGTGTAATAGTTCTATGTAGGATATTTATAGATATAGGTACTTGTACTTGCACGTTATTGTAAAAATATTATTTTTAAATAAAAATAAGTAAGCATGTAAGTACCTTTTGACGTAGGTACCTAGTACTATTAATCCTTCCTTACCTAATAGGTAGATAAAAAACTTTAGTAAATCTGAAGCAACCTAAATACTCGTAGTGTTTATTATTTTTATCCTTACATCATGTAGGTAGGTAGGTACCTACCTACTTAATTTATAGAAAGTAATCAGCCTATCTATACATTTAGCTCGTAAATTAATTAAATCTTTTATTGCGTATAATCCTAGGTAATTATTATGGAATAGTATTGGGAATAGTAGGTTCTCATCGGTGTACCCATGGGGAGGGCAGCTGCCCCCGCCATTTTTTTAAAGATGGGAAATCATCAAATAACTCCTTCCGCCCTGGCCGGAGTGGAAGGGAGTGTCAGACTCTTACTGACTAAAACCCATCCGTGTTCCTTCAAGTGCCCTTGACGTTCCAAGGCCGCGGTGACTCTTACCGCAACAGCTGCCCTCTGGATTGGGAGTGTTATGAAGATTCAAATGACGTTTTTGCGACCCTCGGTACTCGTATTTCGAAAAAAATACGAGTGGTACGCCCAGCTCGAAAACACTCAAACCGCTATACAGCCTATCGAATGACGTTGTCGCGAACACGCTGATTCGAAAAACTGTTTGAATGGTTACTACGCTAAGTAGTTCGAAAATCTTGGTATCGAAATCCACTGTTGCGAATAGGATAATTCCAATCTGAATTTGTCTGACTTTGTCAAATAGTTTTTCGAATGAGCGTGTTCGCGACAACGTCATTCGATATAGGCTGTATAGCGGTTTTCGACTCAATGTGTTATAAACAATTATTCTTAGGTCAATGCAACTATTTACTTAACCAGAAACAAACTTTTCTTATACTGAACATATATTTTCTTACCAAAAAACGTTAGAAAATCTTATTTTAAAACAATTTAGATTCCTAGCTCAACACCGTAACTTATTTCCACAAAACAAGAATGTCTTGTTCGAAAACATTTGACTATCTTTACTTGAATAATTTAGATTCTTACGTCAATACAACTATTTACTTACCCAAAAACAATGTTTTCTCAAACCAAGCATATGTGTTCTTACTAAAACACGTTAGTATCTTATTTTGAGACAATTTACATTCCTAGTTCAACAACATAACTTCTTTCCACAAAACAAGAATGTCTTGTTCGAAAACATTTGACTGCCTTCACTTGAATAATTTAGATTATTACGTCAATACAACTATTAACTTACCCAAAAACAGTTTTTTCTCAAACCAAGCATATAATTATGTTCTTACTAAAACTTGACTTATATTTTATTTTGAAACAATTTACATTCCTAGATCAAAAAACAAGAATGTCTGTCGAAAACATTTGACTACCTTTACGTGAAAAATTTAGATTCTTACGTCAATACAACTATTTACTTACCCAAAAACATTTTTTTCTCAAACCAAACATATACTTTCTTACTAAAACACGTTAGTATATCTTATTTTGAAACAATTTAGACTCTAGTTCAACACCATAACTTATTTCCACAAAACAAAAATGTCTTGTTCGAAAACATTTGACTACCTTTACTTGAATAATTTAGATTCTTACGTCAATGCAACTATATACTTACCCAAAACACAAACTCTTCTTAAACCAAACATTTATTGTATTATTATAAAATGTAAGTCTTTCTTATTTCGAATCATTTTAGATTCTTCTTTCAAATCCGTTATTTTCTCACATTAAATGTTTTCTTCTTAGAACAAAAAAATATTTTTCTCCATCGAAAACGTTCCTGCTTTCCGATTATGAGAATCGTCAATACTTCTATGAAGAGTATAAAACTTTTGTCACAATAATATTATTGTTGAACGAATTTACACATTTTCTTGAACCAATAATTTATTTTTATTCTTGGCCCTAATCTCTGAGCTTCTTAAGCTAAATCCTTTTATATTCAGAGTAAGAATTCTTAATGAATTGTTTCAAAATGCAAATGTATTTTACAGTCAAGAGTAAATATCGTCTTGATCCAAAAAAATATTCTTGATGTAAATAAATAAATGAAGAATAATATTATATATCTAGAAGAATTCCATTTTATTTTATTCAAGATATTATTGTTACTTTGAGTAAATATATGCTTGAGATTAAACAATATACTTGAGAATAAATTTATTCTTGAATGAAAACTTTGCCAGATCCCATTTTTTTCCGTGCATATAACTTATGGGCTGAGCTTTTTTCAATCAACCAGTCTCCAATTCAGACTCCCGGCTGCTTCTAAAAAACTCTTTAGGAAAATCCCTGTAACATTTTGCCCCACGTGGAGATAAGTCCCAGGACCCGTCGCGCTTATGACTGCTCGACCATCGAGGAAGTCAACAAGGTGATAAAGGAATTATGAGGATGTGCTAATAAAACCGGCCAAGTGCGTGTCGGACTACGCACAATGGAGGGTTCCGTAGTTAAAAAGAATTTATCCCAAAAACAAACTTAACATTGTTACCTAGTAGAAAAACATGTTCTCCCATCCATAGATTGATATGCGTCACAGTCAATTCTCCCACTGCAAATTTAAATTTGTAAACCCAAAGTATTTTTTTTATGTGATAAAATTATCATACAAATGAACTATTTTCGGACTTTTCCTTTACTTGTGCCATGAGACCTTGCTTCTTGCCAAATTTCATGATTCTATGTCAACCGGAAGAACCCTATAGATTTTGATTCCCTTGTGATATCACAAAATATGCGACATAAACGGTCATAACTTTTGATCGCGTTGACTTACAAGTTTGATTTTTCCCAGCTGAAAGAGAGCATAGACCCGAGTATCCTAATCCTAACTAATATTAAAAATGCGAAAGTAAGTTTGTTTGTTTGTTACCTTTTCACGCCTAAACCTCTGAACCGATCATTCTGAAATTTTGCATGTACGTTGTCACGTATACAGAAACGGACATACCTACCTTTCCTCCCGAAAAAAAGTACTGTTCCCGAGGAAAACAACAATAACGTTCTTCTGATGATAGATGGCGCCACGTGTCTTTTGAATCATGATTGAATTATATTATTATAGAAACTTTAGTAGTGCGTTAAGGTTTTTTTTTTTTAATTTAGGTACCTAATACGTTTTGTGAGTTTAAAGTGTCGATAGACCGGTTTTTCATAACACAATAAATGCGAAAGTGAGTTTGTTTGTTTGTTACGCTTTCACACTAAAACGCTGACGGATTTGGACGAAATTTGGGACATGGGTAGACTATGACCTGGATTAAGCCATAGGATACTTTTGATTCCGGTCATTTCCGGTAGTGCTTTCCCGTGGGATAATTTCCGACAACCCCGCGGGCGAAGCCGCGGGCAAAAGCTAGTTTGAAATAAATTTCAAATTGATACCTCTACGCGTTCCTGATAAAAAGGGTCTTGACAGACAGACGGACAGCAAAGTGATCCTATAAGGGTTATTTATGGAACGGATCCCTAAAACAGATGCTTTAAGGCTGCAAAATTCATTTTAACAAATGAAATATCATGAAATTATTGCACATAAATAACCATAAAATAAGTAATAGCTAGTTTTTTTTTTGGATTATTTTTTATTTATTTTATTATGTATGTCATATACACAGTAAAACATATAGTAAAATACATAATTATATTTTTTTATGTAAGTATAATTATAATTTGACGTATAAAGTTACTGCTTAATTCTTAAGAAATTTCTTCTAGCAGACCTGCGAAAGGAGAAATGAAACAGAAATGTAGACAATACTGTGTGAGAACAAGAAGAGAAAAATTATATGAATATGTCTTAAACTAAAATATTAACTATACCTGCACACATAACATATAAGTACTTAAATAAACACATAAAACTAAAATATATAAACATACATATACTGTAATTATATAAATACTTACAGTTGAGAGGAAAGGTAATACTATTTTACTCGATATTCGAATAGAGACATAGTTTTTAAATTGCGAATGCTAGGCTGAAGTGAGTTCCACAGTCAAACAGCATGGGTAGAGAAGGAATAAGAATAGTAGCTAGCTAGTTTTATGAGGATGAGATTCTAAGGTGTGATCTACACGGTGCTTCGCTAGGGCGAACAAAGGAAAAACGCTCACGCAGGTAGGAAGGATAAGACGGGTTGTGTAAAATGTTGAAAAGGAGACATAAAATCCGAGTGTTCCTGCGAAGGCAGATTGGGAGCCACTTGTGTTCCTTGCGAAGGTGACAAACATGGTAATACTTTCGAAGACTAAAAACTAGGTGTGTTAGGTAAATCAAGTGTTAAATACATATCTTTCGCGACCAACATCATTTCGAGTAATGTTTGTGCACTTAGATTATGGCAATAAAGAATTCTGTTCAGCGCATAATTAGCTCAACATTCTCGTCTTCAAAATGCGCTGATTAGTGTTTTCTAATTATTTTTCTTTTTCTTAATTCAGAGGTCACAATTTCATCAAAATTCTCTGTTTTCATCTCTTAATAAACGGTTTGTTTCATAATAACTATGCATCGTATCGTATGTATGTAATTAGATTATACGGGCGACTTTTAGACGCGACGTTTTTTTTTTATCGTGCACTGGATTTTCAACTCGGTGTGGAGCCGAGTATTGAGAATCCAAAAGAGTGCATTCTGGCGCGTCAGTGCAACAGTGCGTTGAAAATTGCGCGATAAAAAGTCGCTCTTGGGTACGAGGGTTTACAAACACAAAGTTACAATACATGAAACGAAGCCAGCGATCGACGCCATATTGAAAAGTAAAAGTTTGTACTTGGTACCCAGCCTCTAAGACCAAAATGTAGCATCTAAGAATAGACACGTCAATCAAATGTAAAATTAACATACACACATACTATACATGACATGACATAGTATATTACATGATAGATTATTATTGAACAATAATTTTCTGAATCTCGCACGGTACGACGTTACAATGACGTTGGCTATAAGCATGGTAGCTTTATTTACAGATAGGAAGTGCAAGGGAGCTTGTGACTAAGAAATAACAGCCGCATAGCACCCTAATTACGTAACACATTATCAATCGGAATCGGTTTCATTTTGACAGTTCAACAATACTCATTGCGTTACTTACGGTGTTGAGAAGACAAATGTTTCGAACATATGAAGCAATGGATTAACGATTTGCTTCAAAATGATTCAGATTCCGATCGATAGTGTGTTACGTAATTAGGGTGCTGGTCGATCGATCAGGTTAAGTTACGCTTGCCGCGGTTGGTCCGTGGACCGTCTTTACATACCGAGACTCCTCCGTGCCTCGGAAAGCACGTGCGCGTTGGTTCCAGCTGTCATTTGTGGATATTTGAGAGTCGTTACGGGTCGTCAGAAGCCCGAAAGTCTGACAACCAGTCTTACCAAGGGGTATCGTATTACCCAGTAGCTGGGTTGTGTAGGTCAGATATGCAGTCGCTCCATGTAAAGTAGGTACCGGTATTCAGCTGCATCCGGTTAGAGTGGAAGCCGACCCCAACATAGTTGGGAAAAGTTTAGGCTGATGATGAAGTGCAAAGGAGAGGCCTACTTAATAGGAGACGTTCTAAACTATGTAGTTAATGTCTAGATAGTTTAGTGCCCAGTCTAGCTTTGTGACCTGTTAATGGCAATAACATGACATTTGCCTGAAGGTCTTTGGCGTATTTTCGTAATGACTACTAAGTACTTCACGAAATAAATTCGGCAATTTTATAAAGAACTAGCTGACCCGGCGAACTTCGTACCGCCTAACAGTCGATTCTTTATTTTTTTTATTACTTATTCTGCTATAGTCAGGACTACTACTATTCAGGAATACTAACGTCACTCAATTGTTTTGCCTTCCCGGAACCTCTCCACTAACACTTAAACTGTATGGTATGGTATTAAAGTTCAAATTGACTTTTAAGTATTATTACGAATCGATTGTATGGGAGTATAGAAAAGTGTTGTTTTTAGACCTTTTCAGGCAATTTTTTAAATGTTTCTCTCCGTAAGAACCATCCTCGTACTTCAAGGACATTCTAAAAAAAGAATTATTAAAATCGGTTCAGCTGCTCTCGAGATTTGCGCTTAGCAACACATTCAGCGATTCATTTTTATATTATAGACTAGCTTCTGCCCGCGACTTCATCCGCGTGTCTTGTTCCCCCGACGCATCCCGTCGCATCGCATCGCCTGCCCGCGCTTGCGTTGGTTTTTGCTTAGCGTTCTTTCTGATTTTTTCTTTTTGCGTAAATGTTTCAGAGATTAGCGTGTTCAAACATACAAACAGACAAACAAAAAACAAACTCTTCAGCTTTATTATGTAGGTAGTAGTATACAGGGTGAAATTGAATTTATGGGCAACTTCTTAAGGGGTCATACTTACGGGTTCTTAAGGGGTTTACATCACTATGAACAGCTTTTACTACGGGACCAAACCTGATATCGCGAAAAAAAATCAGCTGTTCGAACATAAATTGTTCGACATGTAGGAAACAGCAGATATTTTTCGCGATTTCGAGTTTGACCCCATGGTAAAAGTTGTTCATAATGATGAGAACAATGACCCTTAAGAAGATGCCCATGATGCCAATTCGACCCTGTAGATATAGATATATACAAACATAAACTTCTGATGGCTCTACTATTTCAATTTTAATCGAATAAAACCACGAACAATAGCCGCAGACTAAAAAAACAAGCAGGCATCATTCAAGCCCAAATTATCAGTCTAAAACTGGTGGTGCCCATCTGGCATCAACTGTCACGATACATACTTCTTATTGGCCCAATTTATTTTCGGATACGCACGATTCGTTGAAGAGCTAAGACGAGCTAGAATTGGCGGAGCGACCTTAAAACTAAAAACAGGACTCTGAATCATGCTGTTTCGTTATTCACGGCATCAATTATGGGGCCTCAGTCTTCGAGCTGCCAATTTTCTATTGTTTGTTTTAGAATTTATTATCTCAGGAGCTCGATCGGTGTCGATGTACACATGCGAATTCAAGCCTCTTAGATGATGATACTTTAATAGATACGAGGAGCTTCTGGCTAAATAATAATATCCGCACGGTTCGATCGATCAGGTTAAACTACGCTTGCCGCGGTTAATCCCTGGATAGGTGACCATCTTTACATATCAAGACCCCTCGTGCCTCGGTAAATTCGTTGGTCCGTGCATCTTTGACAGTCGTTACGGGTCGTCAGAAGCCTGAAAGTCTGACAACCAAAGCCGCGTCATCTTTCTAGCCTTTTCCCAATTATGTTGGGGTCGACTTCCAGTCTAACCGGATGCATCTGAATACTAATATTTTACACGGAGCGACTGCCTATCTGGCCTCCACAACCCAGTTACTGGGTAATACGATACCCCTTGGTAAGACTGGTTGTCCTTGTCAGTCTTCCGGGCTTCTGACGACCCGTAACGACACTCAAAGATCCACGAAAGACCAACCGGGACCAATACCGGCAAGCGTAGCTTAACATGATCGATCGACCCGTGCGGCTGTTATTAGTTAACCACAGACCCCACTTTCATTCAGAGGTACTACCTACTTCAATTGAGTCCTTAGTCCATGTATAAAGGTATACAGGCACTGTCTGTATGCACCATACGAGGAATCCTAAAAATGAGTTGATGACGGTCATTCGGTGGATCACCAGGAGGATTCCAGTGGATCATTCCAATATCAAGTCCCGATGCAAATGACAGGTGGAGTGTGACATTGTCACACAAGGTGCCCTGTTGTTTCTGATTCAGAATAGAAACTAAATTCAAATAGGACGTGATTAAATGCTAATGTTATGGAAATACATAAATGACAATGGAGGTCGAATAAGGATTCGTTTGGCAGAAAATTATTAGAAAACAATATGTCCTGTGCTTCTGGCATCGTTACAATAGGGATGATGACTAAAAAATGATTTTTTGTCCGTCATGTAGATTATTAAAATATATTGGACACGTATTTTTCCTTTTTCTACGTAATCAAAAGATTACGGCGATACATTGAGTTAAAATGTCGCATGACGTCACGTCTTCGTAGATTTTATACGTAGAAGTGTCGTAGCAAACCGCCACTCCCGAACTTTAATGCGAGTTATCTAAGTCATTTTTTATTAATATGATAAAGCAAAAAATACGTATCTAATATTTTTTTATTATCTGACTGACGGACTAAATAGATTTTTTTTTTTTACCCTGTCATCATCCCTATTGTATCAGGCACTAAAGAAGCAGAAGTGGTATCGGGTCGGACCGAATCCAACCCCAAAAAAGTTGGGAAAATATTATACTGCTGATTGCAAAACCAAATTGTATGGTATTAATTATAGACGATAGTCAGGTCACATTGGAGTGGACTTTCAATATAATAAGTTTAAACACCGCTATATCCACACGTTTTAGTATGGCGTTCTTAATTGATTCTTCTGAATGTTGATATACCTAGAATGATTTTAATCATTATACTTACGATTAGACATACCTTTGCCTTGAATTGGAAGGCTGAAGACTGTTCCAAGTTATGCAAATCAGCTGCTCCTCGATGATCATGACAGATATTTTAATTACATTGCCCTTATTGACGCCTACAACTCGATAGAAGCAATATATCGAAACTGTCTCATGGGCTCTCCGACTCCCCTCTATCTTTCATGATATTAGTGGGAGCAGATCTCATTATAATGTTTCCCACTTCGCCCTGTCATTTATGTAATCTTCGGTGATACCGCAATCTAATATGCCTTTGGAGTCCTTTGATTCTGCGAAAAATTATCATAAGATCTTGTTATAATATATGTGTTTCTAATAAATTCATGTGTTAAAATTACGTTTTTTAAACCCTAATCCCTGAAAATGATCTATATAGAGGTCATTAGCAGTTTTATTTCCTTCCCCATAATGAATGGCCAGTATTTTCTCAACAATGTAAAGTTTAAAAGCTTCCTATTAAACTGTCAATGACAAGAAAAGTCTAGTAAATATATTGGCAAAGTCCAACAGCATAATGTATCTGTTTTAGTACATACAGAGGAAGTGCTGTGTAGGCGGAGAAGATTTATTTGCCCGTATGGACACAGAGATCGAGAGACAAATTCTGTTCATCAATCCACGTCAAGTAGATATGGAATTGATAATTATAAATAATGCGGAAATGATCGTTGATTATTATATTATATATGATAATGACTGAAACACAAGGGCATTTGTCACAGATGTACAAGAAATTAAGAGTCTACGAGCCAGCTTGTGTGAAAACGATGCTTCTTTACCACAGGCCTTTTAAAAAGAATGAGGTAGCAAGTTCAGTGAAAAACCTGCAATTTGTCAGTTGTCAAATGAATAGGCAATTAGTCAAAGGCAAGGTCAAGCAGGTCAGACATTTGTTGAGGTTTGGCCATATTCGTAAACTATTTATTGGTATAACCTTTGCACGATTAACCTGCGGTTTACTACTCTTTTTAGGGTTCCGTACGAAAATGTTAAAAAGGTAGGTGAGGTGCGACTCAGTCTGTCTGTCTGACACAGCTAGATAACTCAAGAACTCCTAATGCTTGCAACTTGAATTTTGGAACAGTTTTAGATGACGTTTGCCTAACTATTTTGCAAATAAGAAAGAAATAAATATATATTTTTTGAAACAGGGACTGAAAGGGTCTTAAAAATTCGAAGAAAAAGCGCTGTTTGCACATTCTCAAACATCAACAATTTTTTTTTTTAAGCCGACTTTTGATGAAAAATGTAAATAAAAATACCGCCCTCCCCTCCCTTATCTCCGAAGTTTGCATAGAGAAAAATCTGAAATTATGCTGTGTGATGGAAGTTTATGTAAAGATTATAGGAAAAATAAAATTATGTCTGTAAATAGCACACTTTGTTTTACATATTATGACTAGCAGTGCACCACGGTTTCACCCGCGTAAGTTTCGAACCCGTAAGAATATCGGGATAAAAAGTATCTTTTGTGTTAATCCAGATTATAAACTATCTGTGTGCCAAATTTCAAGAATATCCGTTCCGTAGTTTTTGCGTGAAAGAGTAACAAACAAATTCGCGTAATGCGAAGTTTGTGAGGATGGGTTCACCCATCCTCACAAACATTCGCATTACGCGAAAAGTATAATATTAGTAGGAAGTAGGATGGTACGGAACCCTCGGTGCGCGAGTCTGACTCGCTCTTGACCGGTTTTTAAAAGAAACGAAGCTCTTTAGTAAACTCATTAAAAGAAGCGAGGAATTGTAGTGTCACTGTAGGTAACCTACATCGAATCACGTTAGTGGTATTTTGTAAACGTGACCCGACTATCTACGGCTCGACGGTTCTCAAGGAATAACACAATAATATTCTGTTGTTTCCTCATTTTATGTTTTCCTGGAGGAAAACGTTGCAATTGAAACTGATGATCATTTTTGTTTATTATAAATCTGACAATATAGATGTAATCTGTCGACAGCCTCGACATTGTAATATTTTCTTCCTTTATTGCTCGTTCTAATAAATTGGTAACAGTCAAGCAGCTGCCTTGAGTCATATTCAGGCACGGAGTACAAAGTGCTCCGTGTATTCAGGAGTAACCCGACTTCAAAAAAAGGAGTTATCAATTCGACACCTATGTATGAAATATTATTGGAACTGCGAGATATTCACATATGATAATCTATTTGGCCTGACGACTGGCCATGATGACTGGCCTGTTGGTCTAGTGGTTAGTGGCCCTGACTGCTATGCCGGAGGTCGTGGGTTCGATTCCCACCCAGGACAAATGTTTGTGTGATGAGTATGATCATTTGTTCTGTGTCTGGGTGTAATTTATCTATATATGTATGTATTTAGAAATATATAAGTATGTTTATCAGTTGTCTAGTACTCATAACACAAGCTCTGCTTAGCTCGAGGCTAGACGGCGTTGTGTGATAGTTGTGGAATATTATTATTATTATTATTATTAAGGCTTCCAAACAAATATACAAAATTTCATAGATGTATGTTTGTATGTATGTATGTTTGTCCACGCATTTCTCCGAAATGCGTGGACAAATATACATGCTAAGACATTTTAATTTAAATGGCCTGCTTCATATGGCTTTACAAAAGGTCGTTCGACAACAGATGCGGGTGTTGCTCTGCTGAAACACATACCTAACGCATGGGAGAACTCGCAAAATGCTATTGGAGTTTTCTGTAATCTCTCCAATGCCTTTGATTGCGTGCACCATGACACGCTTTTGCGTAAACTACATCATTACGGTGTCCAAAACGAAGCTCTTAAAGTCATAAATTCATATTTACATAATAGGTTTCAATGTGTAGATGTTAATGGTGTGAAATCTTCCGGGTTACCAGTTCAGTTAGGTGTACCTCAAGGCTCAATACTGGGCCCATTCTTATTCTTAGTGTATATCAATGACTTACCATTCTATTTAAAAGGTATCTGTGACGTTGTACTGTTTGCAGATGACACCTCTCTTATTTTTAAAGTAGACAGGAACAGACAAGATTTTGACGACGTAAACAGTGCACTCTCAATGGTTACGGATTGATTTACGACAAATAACTTAGTTCTCAATGCCAAGACAACGAAATGTATAAAGTTTGCCTTACCGAATGTTAGAAATCTAGGACCCAACATCGTCTTAGATAAAGAGGTGCTTAAAAGTGTAGACTCGGCGGTTTTTCTGGGCATAACAGTAGATGCCAAACTTCAGTGGGGCCCTCATATATCAAGCCTAGCGGGAAGGCTCAGTTCAGCCGCTTACGCCGTCAGGAAAGTACGACAATACACTGACGTTGATACAGCTCGTTTAGTCTATTTTAGTTATTTTCATAGCGTTATGTCCTACGGTATTCTGCTCTGGGGCAAAGCCGCTGAGATTCAAAATATATTTGTTTTACCAGCTAGGTGCTAGAGTTTCTCTGAGAGTTTTTTTTAAACATATTGGTATTCTCACAGTGGCATCACAATTCATCTTCGCCAACATCTTTTATATTAGACAAAATATACATTTATACACTAAAAACAGTGATATCCACAATGTTAACACCAGAAATAAAGACAAATTACGTGTTCCGTTTCACCGGCTTCATAAAGTTCATAACTCATTTGTTGGGCTCGGTATATCCTTTTATAACAAGTTACCCTCTTCCTTGCTAGATTTGCCCTTCAATGCGTTTAAAGCTAAAGTAAAATCTAACCTTTGTTCGAAGGCATACTATTCTATCAACGACTACTTAAACCATAAGAATAGTTGGTCGCTGTGATTAACTCAAGACAATGTTTATGTTCTTTCTCCAGAATTAGCTTATCTTCTGACAGGTTATAATTATGAGTTCATATAATTATTTATTTTCTTTGACTGTAAAAGTCTAAAGTTTTTTATGAGTGTTATTGCAATATGTGGTTAGCTAGTGACCTCGACAATTGATCATATTATTCTTGCCTGAGCAACCGGCAGCAAGTTCGTCATGCTCCCTTAGATGTCACTGCTTGCGGTAGCGTCGGGGATCGGGTTGCCTCCTTCCCTCAAATGTGGCTAGGGGGGTGATGGCTGAACTCTGCGTTATGCTCGTGAACGGGTGCTGCTTGTGGTGACTGGTCGTCTTGCTGTCCTTGGTTTTGTTTTGGTATTAGTAATTAACTTTGTTTATATTACTTCGATGGTCCTAGTTTATCATTTGTGACTTCGAGTTTCAGCTTCATGTACAATCTTCATATATTATATGTAAGTGGGCACATCCTTTATTACTGGAGGCCTTTATTTAGGTATAAAGTTCTGCTTACGTTTTTAGTTTTGTATATTTATTTCTGCTCGAGTATAGTTTTCGATTATTATTATTATTTTTTGGTATATTGGCGTGTGCTAGCTTACGTATAGCAAATAATTTAATTTAATGTTTTGTGTTGCGTAATGTACCAAAATTATTATGCGCAGTGTTGTATACATTCAATTTTTTTTTTTTAACTGGACACATAGCTGTGCTGCTGGGGAGTTTGTTGCGCCACTTCTTCTCCCCAGCTAAAGCACTAGGAAGTGGTGAAGGGCGGGCGTTTTGGGGGACTGTCTTATGTAATTTTGACGTTCAAAAAGTGCTGATTCTCAGCCTAGTTTGAATAAATGACTTTTGATTTTAAATGATTAATTGGATCGTGACCATTCTTTTTTGTTGGCTTACATTTACTTCAACTTAGGGCACAGTGAAAGTTTCATCGAAATCGGTTCAATACTTTTCAAGATAATGGACTAATACGTGTAAGTGTGACGGCCTGGCTTATTGATATGAGCTACGCGTGTGGTGTCAAAGGGAAAACATCTCAAAACCTTGGTCAAATTCTAGTGCGATATTTATAACAAAACTATTAACTACTTATTACAAACAAATATTCCAGTTTTTACTACAACCTAAAAATTACGATATAAAAAATAATTTAAAAAATTTCATCGACTTCAAAAATTATGAAATAACTTTAATTTCAGCAAAACAAAAAACTAAAATACAGATCCCAAAACTATAAAATAACTTTAATTTAGGAAGTCGGTGTTTTGGGATCTGTATTTTAGTTTTTTGCTACCGACTTCCTAAATTAAAGTTATTGCATAATTTTGAGTTAATTTCTGTTTGAAGTCGATTAAATTATTTTTTAGTATATCAATGGCTATTCCTACACCTAAAGTTGACGTAAAATTCATAGATAAAATTGATTAGACCTTTATAAAAGGTAAACAGACAGAAGACGTTGATAATGGCAGAGAGACAAATATAACAACTGCTATGACATGAAAAAAACCCTTTTCCTCCAGACCAAGATAATTGTGACTTCTGACCATCCGTGACTACAAAATTATTAATACAGAAAAGTAAGAAATCACTAAAACAGGCGCCGTCAAGTGACAAATAAGTAATTATTATTTAAGTTAATGATCTTCTAAATCCCTTAGTTCTGTAAGTGTCCGCAATAAATCAAGTGGCGCCAGTGGGCCGTGAGTCACGGATCGACGTCGGCGCGGGCGCAGCTTTGTACCTACTATTTTTCAGCTAATTCTATTTTCAGACATAAAATTAATTGCTCACTTAGTTCGGCCAGTGACAATTGCATTGTGTGAAGTTAGATTGTAGTAATAAAAATAATAATGGCGATTCTGAACTGGCTTTTAAGGATCCTGTTCGCTGTCCTTATATCTATGGTCCATTGAAAAGATTTTCAGGCGATGCAATTATTCATTTTCGTCACATTATTATTGTTTTTGAAAAAGTTTTCTACTCGGGTTTTCTTCCGGCGGTGTTTATTCCTTACTCCCGCACCGAGCCCTCAGGGATAAGGAGGTTCGGATCCCCTTTCAATCTGCCTAGCCTTTTCTGAATGTTGGAGTCGGCTTCCAGTCAAACCGGATGCAACTGAATACCAGTATTTTACATGGAGCGACTGCCTATCTGACCGCCACAACCCAGTTATTGGATAATACGATACCACTTGGTAAGACTGGTTGTCAGACTTTCAGGCTTCTGACAATCCGTAACGACTGTCAAAGATCCACGAATGACAGCTGGGACCAACAGCTTAGCGTGCTTTCCGAGGCACGGAGGAGTCTCGGTATGTGAAGATGGTCACCCATCCACGCACCAACCCTGGCCATGGATCGACCCGTGCGGCTGTTATTACTTAGCCACGAGCACCTGTTGTTTAGTAAATTATAATGGTATTATTATTTCGTGGTTTAACACTAAGTATCGTATGTATATTCAGTTTTACATATTTATTACCTACATTACTAGTTTTTGCCCACGACTTCTCCCACGTGGAGGTCGGAAATTATCCCACGGGAACGTATTATCGGGATAAAAAGTATCCTATGTCCTAAGTCAGGTCAAGGCCTACCCACTTGCCTTTTCTCTAATTCCGTTCAGCTGTTTTAGCGCTTTCGCATTTATAACATTAGATAAATGATATTGCTTATTATTATATAGATATCTATGTTCTATGTTCTATGTTATTGGGTTTGGTTTCCGCACTTAATCCTTCAAGTGGACCATTGTGCGTGAGCCATAGCGGCCGTCGGGGTTTATTCCAACCAGCCCACCTCCCTCCAGAAGTTGGTCACGGCTTCTGGTCTGTTCAGAACATCTGTTAAAGATTTGGGTGTCCCGAGGGTTTCTGTTCTAATCTGGGCAACGCCTGTGCACTCGAAGAGCACATGCGGAACGGTTTCCTCAGCCTCCATGCAAGCTCTGCACAGAGGGCTGTCCGTTATGCCCATTGTGTAAAAGTGTTTGTTCAGCGAGCAGTGTCCTGTGATGGTCCCCGTCATCAGGCGCAGGCCATTCCTATCCAGGCGTAAGAGTCGCCTGGTTAGTTTGCCATCCAGGCTTGGCATAGCCTCCCTGGACTGCCTGCACCCTGGTGCCGAGGACCACCACTCCTCTGCTTTTGTTTGGGTGATCTCTTGCAGCCATCTGCGTAATTGGTTGAAGGGGATGGGTATGATTGGTTCGGGCCCATAGACTGACGCACTGGATGCCCTCCTAGCAAGTTCGTCCGCTGCGTCGTTACCCAAAGACCCACTGTGTCCTTTTATCCATTGCAGTGTCACTGTGTTGCGGTTAGATACCGTTGCTCGTTCTAACGCATTGTGGCATTCTAGTATTAATCTTGAAGTAATATATTTTTTCTCTAAGGTTTGGAGTACTGAGGCACTGTCGGAGAGTATACGTATATGGGTATCCGTAACTCTCCTGGCCTCTATGGCATACGCCGCTTGAATAATGCCCACACATTCTGCCTGGTAGACAGTGTTGAACATTCCCAGCGGGCTGGATATGTTTATGTTGAGGTCGTGCGAGAAAACTCCGGCACCGGTTCCGGAGTCGGTCTTTGACCCGTCAGTGTAAACCCTCAGCTCGTTCGGGCCCGAGTGGTCACGCTGTTCTTCCGTGAGTATTATGTTGTAATGTTTTTTAAAATAATGTTGTTTCGGGGCTCTGTCGCAGGCTGATGCCATCATTGGCCGTTTTTTGATCGCATCCTCCCTAATGCGTATGTGTTTAACCCTGGAGTCTTTGCTCAGGGTTCCGGTTATATTGAGCCTAAAGGCGGCCAAGGCTGCCTCCTCCCTCACAATGAGATGTAGTGGAGGCAGTCCAAGCATTGCCTGTAGTGCGGCCGTAGGTGCGGTTCTCATGCAGCCAGTGATTGCCACACAGGCTAATCGCTGTAGTTTTTCGAGATCTTTCCGGGTTGTGCTCAGGTCTGTTCTGGGCCACCAGACTAGTGAGCCATAAGTAATGATCGGTCTGATAACTGCGGTGTATAGCCAGTAAGTGACCTTGGGGTTAATCCCCCAGTTCCTGCCAAGCAGTCTCTTACACTGCCACAGGGCTATGCTGGCTTTTGTGGTGATGTAATTAGTATGTCTAGCCCAGTTCAACTGTTTGTCCAAAAAGATGCCCAGGTATTTGGTTTCAGTCGATAGGCTTAGGGTAGTTCCAAAGAATCGTGGTAGTTGTAGTGTTGTCAGCTTCCTCTTTTTTGTAAAAAGAATCAGCTCGGTTTTGGTAGGGTTCACTGATAGTGTATGTTTATTGCACCAGTCCTCTACTATCTTCAAGGCCTGACGCATGAGATTACATAGAGTGTTTTCGTGGGTGCCGTTTATTATTATGGCTATGTCATCAGCGTAGCCAACAGTGAAATATCCTTTATCATTGAGTGTCTTAATAAGGCTGTCTACGACCAGGTTCCATAGCATCGGAGAAAGGACGCCCCCTTGCGGGCAGCCCTTTGCTACAATGGCCCTTGTAGTGTCGTTCACTGTCACTTGTACAGCTCTCAGTTTGAGCATGTTTGTGATCCAGCCACTCAGGGTTGAGTCTATGCCGTGTCTATCTAGGGCCATGCCAATACTGTTGAACATGGTCTTGTCGAAGGCACCCTCAATGTCAATGAAGGCGGCCAGTGCTGAGCATTTGTGGTCCACTGCGCACTCAATCTTGGAAACCACAGTGTGTAGTGCAGATTCCGTTGGTCTGCCAGTGCAGTACGCATGCTGTTGTTTATGTAGTGGTTTTATCCTAAGAGGTCCATCTCGGATGTATCTATCACATAGTCTCTCGAGGGTTTTCAGTAAAAAGGATGTGAGGCTTATAGGCCTGTAAGACTTGGGTTGTGTATAGTCAGTCTTTCCAGGTTTGGGTATGAAAATGACCTTCACTTCGCGCCATGCGAGGGGTATATATCTAAATGCTAAGCAGGCGCGGTAGATTTCCACCAGCCATGGCATCAGATGATCTACCCCCCACTGCAGTAAGGCTGGGAAGATGCCATCCAGTCCTGCGGACTTGTATGGCTGGAAGGTATTTATGGCCCACTTTATTCGGTCTTTTGTTACTATATTGTGGGCTCTAGTCCAATCGTGATCTGTTGGGGTCCATTCTGGTTCAGCCCCCCACGTCCTGTCCTCCAAGAGTTTACAGTTTGGGAAGTGAGTCTCCAGAAGGACCCTACTGGTTTCTTGGTCGGTTAATGTATATGAATTATCGGGTTTTTTCAGCGCGCCAAGGGTTCGGTCCTGATCGGTTGATAGGATCTTCCTTACCCTCGCAGCTTCGTTGTTCGTCTCAATGGATTCGCAGAATTTATGCCACGCAGTTCTCCTGGCGGTTCTGATTTGCTTTTTGTATATGTATTGGGTTTCTTTATATATTTCCCAGTCATCCGGGAGTCTAGTGTTTTTAGCTCTGTTGAATTGCTTACGTAGTGCATTTCTGAGTTTGCTAAGTTCAGCGTTCCACGTATATAGATATCAATATTATATTATAATAAATCAATCGCAATCTTAATCATTTTTAAGCAAATTGCTAATCCATTGCTCCACATGATCGAAAAAGTCAACTCGACAACGCAATGAATGTTCTTGAGCTGTCAAAATGTAACCGATTCCGATTGATAATGTGTTACGCAATTAGGGTGCTGGTTGAATGTCACTCTCCTCAAGGTAGGATCAGATCGGAATACACAGGGCACTTTATTACTATCGAGGGTTATACACTTTAAACACTCCGCCCACGTCCTGAAATCTGGGCCATTCATATCCATGATATTGAAAGTGCAAAATATACAGATAGGTAATATATCTATAGTAAGTTTGCATCGAGTTCTATAATTTTACTTGTGTGTACATGTACTGCTTCGTATTCCACCATTTCAAAAAAAAACTTTAGAATAGATAAAAATTGGCTCTGAGTTGGAAGATCCTGGATCAACTGTAGCATATCATGAAGAGAACAGACTTAAATCCAAGAGTTATGAAAATATTCACTAATTAGAGGAAAAGGATTATATTTCAAAGTTTTCAGAATTGAGGTCTATGTCAAATCCTGAAAATATTACTTTATAATAAACGACCATCAGCAAACGGTTTTATTTCGAGACATTTATTTACATTATCTATCGGCTGAAAGTCTTAACTATAAAAAAGCTCTTGATTATTATGTACATAAATTGCTAGCTGTCCGTTGTTAACCCTGTCACTTCTAATGAAACGCTAAGCTAAAATCCATTGCGTAGCGAACCCCGCACTAGCGATATAAAATACGTGGCACGTCTGTATAGGGTTACTTTCCCCTACCATTTGTAAGCTACAGATTTATTTTGTTTTGCTTTTTGTACTCAGCTGCATATTATGGATTTATTTTACTTCTAATGACTCTGCATAAGAGGTTCGACAGAAATCAGAGCACTCAATCAATCTGCCTAGCCTTTTCCCAACTATGTTGGGGTCGGCTTCCAGTCTAACCGGATGCAACTGAATACCAGTATTTACATGGAGCGGCTGCCTATCTAACCTCCACAACCTAGTAATTGATACCTGACCGGAACCAACGCGGAGGAGTCTCGGTATGTAAACATGGCCGCCTATCCAGGGATCAACCCCGGCAAGAGTAGCTCGACCCGTGCAGCTGTTATTACTTTACCATGAGCTCCTTAGAAATCCGAGCACTATCTGCGTTAACCCGCAGTTAGGGCGATGCCACACGGGCGTTGCCAATGCGTTGCGTCGGCGCTGCCAGCAACTCTTGAGCGGTGACGCCCGTAGTTCTAAGGCGCGTCGCCCACACGAGCTGGAGTCGAGGCGGCGTCAAGGCGCGGACGCATAAGCGGCGCGGCGCATCTACATTTTCTATAAAGAATAAATGGCAGTGTGCTCACTAGTCGCGGTAAGAGCGATTTGGCGGCGGCGCGGGGTCGAGGTAGGGGTGCGGCGGGGTTGCTGTGCCCGACCGCGACGCGACTTCACCGCCATTTTGTTTCGGAAAAAATGATTTGGAATGTGAGAAGTAAGCACCGCCGCCGCGACCTCGCCTCGACTTACCAGTGAGTGACGCGCCTAAATCTAATCTGAGCGTCATGCCACACGATGCGTTAAAATGACGTGAAGCGTCGGAACGCGTGCGCATCGAAAAAGGGGAAGAGAGACGAAACGGGGTGCTACGGACGGAGTGATACCGGAGTGCAACGCAGTATTTTTTAGAATATCGAAGGTATCGACGTCGCGTCGGGATAAGCTGGGGTGCGTTGCGACATCGCAGCGCTCGTGCGGCACTCACTGCGTCGACATCACTGCGCTGCGGCGACGCAATGCATTGGCAACGCTCGTGTGGCATCGCTTTTAGGGTTGTCAATTGCCAACACCTAATTCTGTCCTATGTAGATCACATGGCTATATCTACAATTATTGTGGTCAATTATGTATTCGAATTAGTGTGGGGTAGGTTCCACAACTAAAAAGTGAAGAATAAAAACTTTTTAGCAAAAAATAAAACCGACTTCCAAAACAAAACACTACAACGTGAAAAATAACTTTAATTTTGGAACCAAACCAAACCAAAGACACCGACTACCGAAATTAAAGTTATTTTTCACTTTGTAGTGTTTTGTTTTGGAAGTCGGTTTTATTTTTTTAAAGACCAGGTGCAATATCGCAATCAATAGTATACAATCGGACTATTCCTCAACAATACGGACATTAAACTCATAATTTCAGAAAGAAGTCGAGTTTCAATAGTAATTCCTGTCGCGTCAGGGGCGAAGGCGCAGGGCGCCACGACGGCGCGCCGCTCCCGCCGCCGGGGCGCCGCCCCGCCAAATAAACGACGCATGTAGTACGTATATATAGTCTGTGCCACTTCAAAAACTTCCCTACATTTTGTTAGTTATTTATTCATCGGTTTTTGAACATTATTTGAGGAACCGTTCCTAGTATTGAGGTTTGGGGAAAGTATGTTGAGTAAAAAAAAAAAAAACGGAGTTTCTCTTTCATTTAAAAATATCCCGTTGCTTGCTTGTATTGTTCTTGACCACAATTTTAAACAATTGGTATTTATGCTTTAGTGGTATTTTTATGGTTATTGAGGTTTGAACAATGCTTGAATAGGCATTTTTTCTGAAGATTACATTTAGTTATCATGTAGAATGGAGAGTACAAGTTAATTAACTTATCGTTTTAATCGCGTTATCAATGTCCTACAGTGGGTATGACAACGTTGACGACGATGAAAAAGGCTGTTTTTTTTTTCGAAGCTGGTATTTCTTTTTATTTTTGGAGTTTACCTAGTCGGTCATGTTTCCATACAAACGTGGTATGGTGATTACTCGTTGGTTTGATGGTGTACTTTCAAAACTAAAAATTATATAAATTTGTCTCGTCATTATCTAGTCATGTATGGAAGCAGAATCGGAAAAAAGATATTGGTTTGGAAGTTATGAGCATCGAAACATTCATATCTGAACACTAATTTTAACGCATGTTTGGGTGTAAATAAATAGCTCCCGGAGTATGAAAATGGCAAAATTGTTACCGTGCAGGCATAGATAATTTATTCAAGAATTTAAATAAATTTATTTTTAATAAATAAATCCAGTAGTTTTTTCATAATATCTATACGCCCAAGAGTCTGTTCATGAAATTTTACGCGCTCGTTTTCGTTTATAAATCATCGTCTATTTCACTAAATAAATAAAAAACTATATAAATAAATACTATATAATAAAACTAAATAAAAAGATAAATAAACTAAAAAGCATGCATATTGTAGCTACGCCACCAACGAGTTCAAGCCGCCTGGTGCGAATCTATGGCCCCCGGTATGGAAAAAAATATGAGGAGTGAAATACAAGCGGAGCATTGTCACGTTTTTGTGTCACGTTTTTTCGGCCAGTCTTCATTGTTTTCTTTATTTTCTTCGCCAGTCTTCATTGTAGCGGTCAATCACATATTAAAAAACATTCGTACTGTAAAATCCAGTCGCGCGTCGGAGCTGATACACACTTTTTTTTATCTGAATTTTGGTAAACATTATACCTCATAGTTGATTCACATCCACTCACTCACGTACAGACGCCAGCAGGTCAACCTACCCGAAACTGTCAGATTTTCCCAATCAACCTTGAACCTAATACTTTGGCAATAAAGTCGAAAATCTATTAAAGAAATCTGACAGATTGTAGTAGCTTGATGTGCTGGCGTCTGTACATCCACGGCGTCATCGCTGGCAGCGCAGAGTTCACTCTGGCTGCATGTTTTGGACACAGAGGGCAGGATAGGAGGTAGAGCATAGTTGGTGACACAGCTCTACATCCACACTCTGCTGCCATTTCGTCGAGGTAGCCTCACTTTACGAGGTTCGATTCAATTTGTAGGAAATCTAATTAGGAAATCGAAAGATGTAATCGAAGTTAGATTCCGATTTAGTGCGATTGGAAGGACTACTTCCTAAATTGTTTACGATTTAGATTTCCTACAAATTGTATAGTGTAATAAGCGATTTACACTTTCCCACTTCCAAACAGATATTAAAACTTAACACATAATCAAACAATAAACTAACCCGTAAAGTATCAAACAATAATATATTCGGAGTAACACAATAAATCAACCATTTCATTATGCACACATTTGATCAGCCTTCAGATATCAGCAGCACATAAATCTATAAATAAATGCTGCACAGTACATAACACACCCATAAAACCAGATGTTATGGAAGCAAGCGAGCAGCTAATACATATGGAAGTAAGTACTTACTGACGATAAATAAGAACGTGAGATACATAATATATAGATTTTATTAGTCGAGACAAAGGTGTGATTGCTTCTAAAAGATTGTAATGTGGTATCGTTAATGTGTCATGTTTTGATTTTCTTTTTACACAACATCCAACAACGGTTTCAGAACCAACTTGCAGTCCTGCATCCTAATTGCGTAACACATTGTCAATCACAATCTGAATGAGTTTGAAGCATATTGCTAATCGACAATGTAAATAACGCAAAGAATGTTGTTGAACTGTCAAAATGAAACCGATTGCTACTGTAAAGTATGTTACGCAATTACCCCGTTGTTCGTTTTCATATCTTTATTTGCATTCCCTAATGTTTAAAGATGTTAAAATGTCTTAAAAACTAAGGTAATTTACGGACCCTGTAGGGCACAGCAAAAAGAAAACCTACCTAAAATTAATTCTTATAAAACAAAAATAGAATTGGAAAATAATGGTCCTTTAAATTAACAATAGTAAAAATAACAAAATTATATCCTATCTAAACTAAAATATGGCGTCGAAAAATTCATCCGCATCGCTGTCGACTGGTAATGTATTTACATACCCAAGAGACTAAGCATTACCACGTTGTATGGCAATGCTTAGCCTCTGGCCAAGGTAAAAGCCAGACCTTGGGTCACGGGAAGTGTCAACCAGCCGTTTCGAGATTTCCTTAAACAGGCTATGAGCACTTGGACCTCAAGGCCCAAAGGTTTCAACCCCAAACGGCTCGAAAATATAATTTCCAATAAGGTTAATATTTACGCCACTTGAGGTTTTCCGCAGCCGCAGCAGCGGCGCCAGCACAGCACGCTGAGCTTGGAAGATGGGATGGCGCAAGAGTATCGACACACGTTGCATCCCACACTAAAGGCCTACCCATCTTCCATGGAAATAAAGACATGCCATCCGGTCTCTTGTCATCGTCGCGTGCCAAGCCAGACGAGAGCTCGTCGGATGATGTCATTAAAGTACGCGTGCCGCACCCGTGCAAGCGACCCACACTTCGGCTGCAACACAGGCCGTGATGTCCGAGGATGTTGACAACTTCACCACAGTGACAGCGATGAAGAGAACAACAGGGAGCTCCTAGTCGTAGGGAAGCAGCGATGCGGAAAGTAGTGTCGTCGAACAAAGTGCCTATGGTCGACGACGGTAGTGCATGAAGCTACAGACCCGACTCCTACTTACCCACAGCCAGCAGGCGCGCACTCTCTGCAGAATTAGCAGATGTGTTAAGTAAATTATTCTGTACTACTCTGCAGAGCGGCTCATCCCACCGTCTCTGGGAAGTTGGATTATCGGGTAAATCTTAGTTCGGACAAGCGACTCTCCAGGCATCCATAGCCTCAGTGAAGCACTCATAATTAACAATTTTTAAATATGTCATTAATGAGGTAAAGTATAATTATTATAAATAACATTTTAACATTTATTTTTTACCATAATTATTAACTGTTATCCTTCATAGACATTTATAATTTTATACACTCATGAAATCCAAAATGCTGCGTTGTTGGTAAACTCTGTTGTACGAAGCGCGAAAGCTGAACGTCACGTAATTGGATTCCTGGGTCAAGTAGTGTTTTGAGTTTTTGGTAAAGTCTGTTACATGAAGTCTGAAAGTTGAGCGTCACGTAATTGGATTCCTGGGTCAATTAGTGTTTTGAGTTTTTGTTAAACTCTGTTGCGCAAAGCGCCAAAACTGAGCGTCACGTGTTTGGGTTCCTGGGTCAAGAAGTGTTTTGAGTTTTTGGTAAACCCGATTTCACAAACGCGAAAGCTGAGCATCACGTGTTTGGATGCCTGGCTTAAGTAGTGTTTTGAGTTTTTGGTAAAGTCTGTTGCATGAAGTGCGAAAGTTGACAACTTCTACCACCGGACATCTAGACGCACTGCCAGTTACCATCCTTACCTGGTTGCTATTCTACCAATTCGCACTAAGCGCTTCCAAATGTCTTTTATAATGCGCACAGCAAAAGAGTGGAACTCACTACCTGCGTCTGTGTTTCCGAACGTATACAACCCTAATCTCTTCAAAGTGAGAGTGAACAGGCTTCTTCTGGGTAAGCTCACTCCATCGTCGACTTTGCCTCTGTCACCTCTGACCTAGACTAGAGTCAAGAGCAAACCCATCACAAAATAAAAAAAATAAAAAAAAGTTGAGCGTCATTGGATTCCTGGGTCAATTCTGCCGTCGTAAGCAAAAAGGGCACAACTAACATTTAAAAAAAAAATGAATTACATACATATTTAGAATCAGAAAAAAAAGGCTAATCTGCTCAATCTTTTGTAGATTTAAAAAAAAAAATGTTAGTTGTGCCCTTTTTTCTTACGACGGCAGAATTAGTGTTTTGAGTTTTTGTTAAACTCTGTTGCGCAAAGTGCCAAAGCTGAGCGTCACGTGATTGGATTCCTGGGTCAAGTAGTGTTTTTGAGTTTTTGCCAAAATTTCTCAGTAGCACTCAGAAGTTTGAATTTTTGCCTGGTTAATGGCAATAATCTTGCTCCTATTATACCTAACTGGAGAAATGTTGGTGTCCTATACTAGGTGTTCTGCCTAATCCTTCAGGGCTCTGGATTCGATTTCCAGGTTGGGTAGTGTTGTTGGGTTTTTCCGTCAGGAATTTCTCGGTAGCAGCTCGGAGTCTAGATTCGTGCCGGGTTGATTGCAATAGGCATACCGCCTATGACATGGGACATAAACATAACTGGCGAAATGTGGAAGTAGCTACTATACGTATAAGTACGGTCATGAGCACTAATATGTATATGTTACGGGTAATGCTAGAAGATTGAGTAAACCTAGGTTTTCCCAAGCATTTTGGGGAAAGTCCGCATAATCTCGTGCGTTGTGTGGTCACAATTCTAACCTAACCTAACCTACCTTTCAGCCTACACCTAAGTTGACCTAACAAAAAAAAAAAAATTAAATTAAATTAAAAAAATAATAATCATTTTAATTATTATTCGGACTTTACCCAAAATGCTTTGGTAAAACTAGGTTTACTCAATCATCTAACATTACCCGTAACATATTAGGTTGGGGAAAAAGTCTTTTCGCATTATAGTATGTATGAACTTGTAATAAAATCTCTTTGGCTATACTATTTGTATCTGGCTGGTTTTGGTATCATTGAAAGTTTAAATTTTAAAGAACATCATTCCAAATTCAAATTAGGAAAATGTGTGATTTTCATTTGTTTTTCGCACCGTCAAGATGAGTGAATCTAATGAAGAAATTCGATACATTTTAAAATTTTACTACAAAAAAAGTAAAAATGCAACGCAAGCCGCGAAAAAAATTTGCGATGTTTATGGACCTAGTGTAGTGTCTGTGAGAGTAGCACAAATTTGGTTTAAGCGTTTTCAATCCGCAAATTTTGATGTCAAAGATGCACGTCGCTCTGGTCGCCCTATTACGGATAAAATGGATGCCATTTTTGAAAAAGTGGAGCAAGATCGGCATATCAGTAGTTACGACGTAGCTGAAGAACTGGAAATTGACCACAAAACAGTTTTGGCGCATTTGAAAAAAACTGGGTACACAAAAAAGCTCGACATTTGGGTACCTCACGAGCTCACTGAAAGAAACCTAATGAACCGTGTACTCATTTGTGATTCTTTATTACGACGTAATGAAACCGAACCATTTTTGAAGAAGCTGATAACTGGTGATGAAAAGTGGATCACGTATGACAAGAACGTGCGAAAAAGGTCGTGGTCAAAGGCCGGTCAGGCTTCACAGACTGTGGCGAAACCCGGGTTAACTCGCAACAAGGTGATGCTGTGTGTGTGGTGGGATTGGAAGGGCATTATTCATTATGAGCTGTTACCACCCGGCAGGACCATCGATTCTGAACTCTACTGCGAACAACTGATGAGATTAAAGCAAGAAGTTGAGAGAAAGCGGCCGGAATTAATCAACAGAAGGGGTGTGGTTTTTCATCATGATAACGCTAGACCTCACACATCTTTAGCCACTCAGCAAAAATTAAGAGAGTTTGGCTGGGAGGTGTTAATGCATCCGCCGTATAGTCCTGATCTTGCACCTTCAGATTTCCACCTGTTTCGGTCTCTTCAGAATTCTTTAGGCAGTGTCAGGTTAACATCACGAGAGGACTGCCAAAACCACTTGTCGCGGTATTTTGACCAGAAGTCCCAAAATTTCTATAGCAATGGGATCATGTCCCTACCTACAAGATGGCAAAAAGTTATCGAACAAAATGGTACCTACATACTTTAGTTAAATGTAAATAAACTATATTAAAAAATGTTTTGAATTTTCTTCAAAAATGCGAAGAAACTTTTTCCCCAACCTATTATTAATGCTGGACTGTACACCTCTGCTTAGCCCTTCGAGGATTACAGGCGTGATATTATGTGTGTTGTTTTCCTTCAAGGGAATAACGGCGAGACGTTGTGTGTATTATTTATCTCGTAGACACGGCGATAGTAGGAAATGGAGTTAATGAAGTTACGTAATGTGCTGTAGGTGTCACTTGTCACGTAGGGAGGTGGCGACATGTTCAGGCCATTCATTATTCTACAAGTCACTAACTAATTATAGAAAGTGTGAGTGGTTCAACACGTTCCGAGGTATTATTTATTTTTATTGTACAGACGCCAGCACATCAAGCTACTACAATCTGTCAAATTTCTTTAATAGATTTTCAACTTGTTGATTGGGAAAATGTGACAGTTTCGGGTAGCTTGACCTGCTGGCGTCTGTACATTCTTGCAGAGTTGTTAGGACTAAGGATTGTGTTTACAGGAAAAGTTTTTAAGCAGTGCGCAAATTTTCACCCCGTGAAAATTTGCGCACTCATGAATATGAACATCTGTCACTATGAGACCAACCCCGAAATCACGAAAAAAAACTCAGCTGTTTCATATTATATATTTTGGTCGAATAGGTATTGAACTTTTGTATGAAACAGCAGTTTTTTTTTCGTGATTTCAGAGTTGGTCCCATAGTGAAAGTTGTTCATATTCATGGGTAGAAGACCTGTGAACATTGGCGCACTGCTTTAAAACTTCCTGTATTGGTAATGGATATTTTAATGTTGTTGCCACGCTTTTCCTATTGATACCTAACTTATAGGCATTCAAAATCAAAATCATAATGGGAGGACAGTGTAGGCCTTTCAACAAGTACTTAACAAAATAGAAAATGATCAATAAATCGAATCAATCATCTGAGAGTCTACAAGGCCTAGAACGTTCTCACATTCACAGAATAGAAAACAAAATCTATACATAAGTATATAAAAGATAAATAAAAACCTTTATAAACCAAATGACATTGAATTACATGGCAGAGGCAATAGGCGTATCGGTTGTCTTCAGTATCGTAATCAAGCTGGCTATACAAGAAGAGATTAAAAAAGTCGTGGTGAAAACATTCGTCAGACAGCCAGGTGGAGTAGGAGACTAGGGGTTGCATTGCATACCCAGAGTGTGCAGGTCGTAGGTACTTGTAAGTACATAGGTTTCACTCGAGGAGGTTCTCTTTGAGTCTATGGCTTTTTAGGGTTCCGTAGTCAACAGGAACCCTTATAGTTTCCCCATGTTCGTCTGTCTATCTGTCCGCGACTTGGCTCAGAGACTATTGGTACTAGAAAGCTGTAATTTGGCATGGGCATACATATTAATCACGTCGACAGTGGTAAAATAAAAAAAAACCTTGAAAATAATAATTTTGTAGGGTACCTCACTTCCACGTAGTAGGGATGATATTTTTGGGGTTCCGTACCTCAAAAGGAAAAACGGAACCCTTATAGGATCACTCGTGTGTCTGTCTGTCCGTCTGTCACAGACAATTTGCTCCGAATTTAATGGACCGGTTAAGTTTAAATTTGGTACACATATGTATTTCTGTGACTCAAACTCGGACGTGTAATGTAAATAAATGAATTTTGAATATGGGGGTCAATTTTGGGAGGCAAATAAGAAAATTAAAAAAAAAAGTTTTGCAAACTGTACCGTGTGACAAATCAAATGAAAGGGCTTACTGTGAGGGTCTCAAATATATTTTTTTTTATAATTTTAAAATAAATAATTTTAACGTTATTTAAGAAAGTAGACGAAAATTTACCATTCCCCCCCTTTATCTCCGCAAGTACTGAGCCTAAAATTTTGAAAAAATACAGAAAATAGTTCAATAGGTACCTATAGATTACAAGAAAACTTATAAGAAGTTTATGATCTTAAAAGAACATGGTAAATCTCTCAATATTGTGCGTACAAACTTACATTTGCAGTTGGAATGTATGAGAGAACATGTTTTTCAACTACAATGTTAAGTTTGTTCTTGGGATTCATCCCAACTACGGAACCCTTCATTTTGCGTTGTCCAACACGCACTTGGCCGATTTTTTTTTTCTCGTCTCTTCCATGGTGTGGGGTATCGTTGGATAGGCCGTTCTAAATTATTGCGGGTCTGTTAAAACCAGGGCTCTATATTGATACTGGTATATTGTTCGAAACGGTTTTGTCTTAAATACCTAAGAAACGATTTGTTTCGGTTACGTTCAAACGGAACGTTATAAATAACGTTTTTGAAGAAGAACAAAATTTTAATCGTTTTCGATTAATAAAACGTTTTTAACCGTTTTTATTTAATTTTTTGGGTTGGTCGATACGAAAGTTCTACGAGTATTATGAATTTCATTCAGTTGGTATATCACGGCCGCGCGGCTTAGTTTCGTGGTTTTACAAGTACTAAGTATTATCTGCGACTCTGTGAGTACGAGTGGATAGATAGTTGCTTACCCTACGGTAAGCAACTATCAAACTGGAGATCCCTGGTGTCAACAGCAGCCCTCAAGCGGACGCCTTTGCTGAAAAGCTAAAGGCGTCGCTCGACGCAGTGGACGTTAGAGTGTCCAGGCCGGTCAAGTGCGCAGATCTGCGTATAATGTACCTGGACCTGAGCTAGAGGATCGCGGTGCTGTATTTTCAGAAGGTCGTGTATACATGGAAACGTTTTATGCCATCTTTATGCTATCTTCAGTGTAATAAACGAGCTTTATAATACAAACGTTGACTGATCAAAGCGATGCGATGCCTATCATTTGCTGGGGCTTTTCGACCAATAGCGACATGTGTCGGGCAATAAAATTATTATCACTTTTGATCGTTCAGAATCATAATTTTATGTAAGTACCTACTTAGATATAAGATGCCCGTGTAGCTTGCCTGCGTGTCCACGTGTAAGCCCTTGGTAACATACAACACTAGATAGAGGTCATAGCGGTAGGGTGACCATAGATTTACTGTTTTTTTTTTTTCTATAAATGAGTATAAATGACTAGCTGACCCGTCAGACGTTGTCCTGTCAAAATTTAAATTTAGATTTTTCAGGCTGTTCCTTTGGGTTTTTCCTATTTTTTTTTTCTAAACCAGCCCAGTAAACAGGCGAATAAAACAAAAAAAAAAAAAAATTCAAATCGGGTTAGCCATTTTCTATTTTACGCGAGACTAAATGCACGGCAATTGATTTTCTTTCATAGGTATTATCACAGTACATAGGTGTATGATATTTGCACCTTTTTAACCCCCGACGCAAAAAGAGGGGTGTTATAAGGTTGAGCGCTATGTGTGTGTGTGTGTGTGTGTGTGTATCTGTCTGTGGTAGGGGTACCGTAGCTCTTAAACGGGTGAACCGATTTGGATGCGGTTTTTTTATTTCTTTTTATTTCTGTAATTTGATATCATTTATTCTTTTTTGTGTGCAGTAATTTCATAACTTTTAATGTTAAATGTTTAATTACCTATTACCTGGGCGACCGAGCTCTGTTTTAATGAAAATAGAGAAAACGAATTTCCCATAAATGAGACCTAGCTAGATCGATTTTTCGCCCCCGTGAACCTTTATATTGCAACTTTTATCGAAATCGTTAGAGCCGTTTTTTAATAGTATAAGATTATGCCTCATGTTATAATAATCATCATGAGGTCCATTATTATTTATATTTAAATATTTAAAAAAGAGTTCCTAGCCTGTAAAAGAGTAGGTAATAAATATTTTTTCCTAAACTAACTGGTTATCCCCAAATTAAAAATAAAATTAATAAAAATGTTTCTAGGCATTTGTTATTTACTTTATTTAGGAATCTTGAAAAATCTCAGGGGCAGTCAGACCTAGGGATAGATAGTATGCTCTTGGGTTTCACATCGGATAGGGTAGTGGAAGTCAGATAGGCAGTCGCTCTATGTAAAATACTGGTATTCAGCTGCATCTGGTTAGACTGGCAGCCAACCCCAACATAGTTGGGATAAGGCTAGGCAGATGGATTTGGTATTTATTTATCTTATTTGGGAATATTGAAAAACGACAGGGACAGCCAGGCCTGGGAGTAGATAGTATGCTCTTGGGTTCATTTATATTATATTCTATCCAGTAGGTATATAATTTATTATTTCTAAAAACTTAAAACACCAGACTAAATACTTTTATCTACTCTCATGGTCATATCGTACAATTGTAATTATAAACTTCAAAACGAGTTTATATTGTCATACTTTATAAACACAATACATTTTATTATTACAGAAATTTAAAAATAGAATCATATTATAACACTTTCTCTAACAAAATAATGTTAGGAAACAATGTTTTACCATTACGATACAGCACCCTGACCGTGTAACAGACTATCGATCGGAATCTCATAATCATTTTGAAGCAATTTGCTAATCCACTGCTTCTAATTTCTGAAAATTCGTCCGCTCAACAACCAACATAACGCAATAAATGTTGTTGAACTGTCAAAATAAAACCGATTCCGATTGATAGTGTGTTACGCAATTAGGGTGCAGGTCACCAAGGAGTTTCCATCAATTTCAGCCAAGACCTAAGCTAACTTACAAGATATTAATTTATCTTAGCTTAGGTATTGGCTGCAACTATAATATATTACTTTATTTACCTTATGGCCTATTTTTATTGTAAACTATACAGGATGTTTTTTAAAACATGCGACAAAATTTAAGGGGGTGTTCTACCCATCAATATGAACAACTTTTACTATGGGACCAAACCTGAAATCGCAAAAAAAAATCAGCTGTTCAGTACATTTTGACCAAATAAGCGAACATAAATGTACTGAACAGCTGATTTTTTTTTGCGATTTCAGGTTTGGTCCCATAGTAAAAGTTGTTCATATTGATGGGTAGAACACCCCCTTAAATTTTGTCGCATGTTTTAAAAACCACCCTGTATATATTTTATATTGAAGGTGCTAATAAACTATTTTTATTTGAGTATTTAATTTTTTTTTTTCTATAATGGAAAGCATATGCGAGTTCGTGCCATTTTTATAGCATTACAAAAAAGTATTGATTGAAATATTTTACTTGTCTGTGGCAGCGCCCGATTTAGCGCATGCGCGTTGATGTGCTTCGTTTTGGCACAATTCATATTGACATGATTTTCGTGGGAAAAAATTTATTTAGGTACAATCCCTATGTATGAGAGTAGATAAAGTAGTGTATAAAACTGCACATCACTAGGTTAAAACAATCGTGCGATACTATTAAAAATCTTGCCTACTACGGTTCGGTTTTTAAACACACTCACACATACACTTTGATACCCCTCATTATGCAACAGTTTTCTAAACTACTATTAGGTTACCTTGACCAGTAAAACTGCACAATAAAGAAATGTCCATCAACTCCATGGTCACCGTATAATCATAAACATTTTACTGTAGCAACGTCCTCGGCGCGATCGTAAAGTCATAGTTAAGTGCAATGCAGGCGATTAGTGTCACGTCGGATCTGAAGCGAGGTCTAAACCTAGCTTTTATTAATTATTTTTTAGAACAGCATACATTATACTTATTCAACATTGTTTTATTTACAAAAGTGTTTAGGAAAGGTATTACTGATAATGTTTACGGCCATGGCGCAACCAACTAGCTTATAGCCTTTCAGTTATATCATATATATGTATAACAGCCTAGCCTAGCATACTTATCTATATTCGTATGAGAAGCGGCTACAGGTTTTCAAAAATGCGAAAAAAAAAACTGTCGCATGCCAAACACTCGAGTGCATCAGATATTGATAGTGTATATGCCCCACGTGTTTCTCATAAGGCGCAACCAACTAGCTTATAGCCTTTCAGTTATATCATTTATGTATAACAGCCTAGCCTAGCATACTTATCTATATTAGTATGAGAAGCGGCTACAGGTTTTCAAAAATGCGAAAAATAAAACTGTCGCATGCCAAACACTCGAGTGCATCAGATGTTGATAGTGTATATGCCCCACGTGTTTCTCATAAGGCACAACCAACTAGCTTATAGCCTTTCAGGTATATCATTTATGTATAACAGCCTAGCCTAGCATACTTATCTATATTAGTATGAGAAGCGGCTACAGGTTTTCAAAAATGCGAAAAAAAAAAAACTGTCGCATGCCAAACACTCGAGTGCATCAGATATTGATAGTGTATATGCCCCACGTGTTTCTCATAAGGCGCAACATAGGTAACTTTTGTTTAGCAAGGAAAAATACTTTATTATTAGGGTGAAACATTTTTCTCATTTACTGTACTAAGTGAAAAAGCACAAAAAAAAAAGATATTAAATTAATCGTATCGGGGGCGTCGGCCACAGGTGCGTCAACCACTGGGGGCCTAAGCCACGGACCCAACCAACTAGCTTATAGCCTTTCAGTTATATCATTTATGTATAACAGCCTAGCCTAGCATACTTATCTATATTAGTATGAGAAGCGGCTACAGGTTTTAAAAAATGCGAAAAAAAAAACTGTCGCATGCCAAACACTCGAGTGCATCAGATATTGATAGTGTATATGCCCCACGTGTTTCTCATAAGGCACAACCAACTAGCTTATAGCCTTTCAGGTATATCATTTATGTATAACAGCCTAGCCTAGCATACTTATCTATATTAGTATGAGAAGCGGCTACAGGTTTTCAAAAATGCGAAAATAAAAACTGTCGCATGCCAAACACTCGAGTGCATCAGATATTGATAGTGTATATGCCCCACGTGTTTCTCATAACGGAGGAATATTAATCTGTCGGTTTGCATGGTGGGTGTGGTCGTGCGAAGGGGTTGAAAATGGAAAAAAAAAAAATCAAGCGCGTCATATGTTCAGTAGGGATGTTAAGTAAATAACTACATTGTCTCCCAGTGGGGTCATGATAATCTGGTCTCTTTTAACGCTACCAAAACACTGGCGTGTCTCTTTACCGATAAAATGAGACGTTTCACCCTAACTCCTACTTTTCGTGGTGCATCTGTTCCTGTAACTGATCGGCTTGAGCTCTTAGGCATGGAGTTGACATCTGGTCTCAACTTTGGCGCCACCATAGCTACAAAGCCCAAACTGCGGCCAAGAAACTAGCCTCCTTTGGGATGGCTCAGCTTAATACCAACTTGCCGCGCTTGACTCAGTGGAACGCAGAGCTAAGAGGCTCATTGGCGACGTAAAACAGGTGGATGCCAAGCTCTCATCGCCGCAGGGTTGCCTGTTTGTCGGTCTTCTACAGATTGTACTTCGGTGAGTGTGCCCAAGAACTCCACGACCTGATTCCACCGGTCCCCTTCTACCATCGGACATCTCACTGCAAATTACCATCCCTACCTTGTTGCTATTCCACCAATTCGCACTAAGCGTTTCCAAATGTAATTTATAATGCACACAGCAACTCACTCCATCGTCGACTTGGTCTCTGTCACCTCCGAGCTAGACTAGAGTCAAGAGCAAACCCATACCAAAAAAAAAAAAAAAACCTAAAGGAGCTAGCTCCTATTGACTGACGATTTAGACGCGACCAAAACTCATCCCTTGTCGTACTGACCCATAATCTGATATAAATCTTTGACAGTCGTTACGGGTCGTCAGAAGCCCGGAAGTCTGACAACCAGTCTTACCAAGGGGTATCGTATTACCCAGTAACTGGGTTGTGGAGGCCAGATAGGCAGTCGCTCCATGTAAAATGCTAATATTCAGCTGTATCCAATTAGAGTGGAAGCGGACCCCGAACATAGTTGCGAAAAGGCTAGGCAGACGAACTGATAGGCTGTAAAAGATACGTGCATTTACCGCGATAAAAAAATTATGGAAGAAAGAGAATGTATCTATTGTCTGGAAAGTGACGTAGGCGGCAGTGCATCACCTAATCAAGGCCATGTGTCTCGCTTCTGGTCCTGGTTTTCAACTGAATCTTAAACATATTAAGGTTCTTCATTTCTTTTGCACAACAAACCCACTCTCCCGCAGAAAACAGAGGTATTTACCTCAAAAGGAAAAGACGAAACCCTTATAGGATCACTCGTGTGTCTGTCTGTCCGTCTGTCACAGACATTTTGCTCCGAATCTAATGGACCGTTTAAGCTGAAATTTGGTACACATATGAATATCTGTGACCCAAACACGGACGTGTAACGTAAACAAAAGAATTTAGAATATGGGGGTCAATTTTGGGGGGCAAATAAGAAAATAAAAAAATAGTTTAGCTAACTGTACCGTGTGACATATCAAATGAAAGGGCTTGCTGAGAGGGTCTCAGATAGTTTTTTTTTTTATAATTTTAAAATAAATAGTTAATTTCTCCTTATCTCCGAAACTACTAAGCCTAAAATAAAAAAAAAAAATACAAAAATTTGTTCTAAACAGATTACAGGAAAACCTATGGAAATCTATGGTCTTAAAATAACGTGATAAATCTCCCAATGTTAACTTAACTTATATTTGCAGCTGGAATGTATGGGAGAACATGTTTTTCAACTGCAATATTAAGTTTGTTCTTGGGATAAATTCATCCCAATACGGAACCCTTCATTGTTCGTGATCCGACACGCACTTGGCCGGCTTTTTTTGCGGTTTTCGGGCAAATAACCGAAGTGAATTGTGAGAGTGGCTTGCTTCGTTTAGAAAGATGAGCATAACATAGGGCATTGATATACAAAGATATGTAAAGTAGTAGGTGTAATACCTTGTTAGGAATTAAGTACCTATTATTGTTTACAGGTCACCGTCAAAACATTCTGTGGAAAGTAGCCGTTAGTACGAACTTCATAAGTCCTTGAAAACAATGATTAATTAATAATAGAATACTTTTATTTCAGACAGAGTCCATAGGGTTAGTAACAATTTCACTTAACATCTAGTGTTAGTAGGTACAGACACAGAACATAAATGCACAATTAAAATTAAAATGCAGCGTGGAGCTGCATCCATCTCCGCAACATCGGGGAACCCCACCGATCGGTGAACACACTCAGAATACTGTTGGTGCTGCCGCGAACACGCGACATCTGGGATGCACATCTTTTTCTAATGATGGCGGCAAATCCATCAATGTTATTATCCGCAAACATCCCTGACGCACTACAACGCCACGGCAGCTGCATCAGTACTCTCAGTGCATGAACGCGTAGCGTAGGTCGCTGTATGCCCGCTGAGTGAAGCTGACCCCCAGGCTGCACGTGTAGAAGGACTGACAGTACGCTTTGAAAAGCGTTACTTTAACTGCCCTCGTACATCGTGCAAACCTACGTTCCCTTTCAATATCATAGTTATCCTTTAGGTCATCAGGTAATTAATAATACCTAGTTAGGAATTAAGTCGCTGGTCGCTTGCTGTTCGATGTGGGATGTTGGCCCACAGGTTTGCACGTTGTACAGCTCAGGTTAAGGTGACACTTTTCAGAGCCTACTGTCAATCCTTTTACACGTGCAGCCTGTGGGTGAACTTTACGCAGAGGGCATATAGTGACCTGCGCACCCAATATAACAACACGTTCCGGGTGTTGATGGGGCTGCCGCGTTTTTGTAGCGCGTCCAGCATGTTTGCAGACGCGGACGTTGATAGTTTTTCGGCCATCATGCGCAAGAGATGTGCATCTCTGCTACGCCGTGTTCGCGCTAGCCCCAACTCAATTCTCGGAGCGTTGGTTGATAGGTGGGATTCTCCGATCTCGGGGCGGTGGATACGACTGCATGCAGTCAAGTAGACATTGCTGGGATCGGCGTGCCTCACGCTTAGAAGAATAATGTGACTAACACTAGTTTATAAGTTTACACTGTTACTAACACATGGAATTGATTCTGAAATAAAATGTTTATTATTATTTTGATATTTCTCGGGACCCTGGGGTCCCGGACCTTTGGAAGGCGTACGAGGAGCCGAAGTCAACTCGCAGAGGCCCCTTAGATAATTTTAAATGATGAGGAGGCACCAACCGACGATTATCCCTGTATGCACTATGCAAGTGCACCCAAGGACAACCCCCGGTTGGTGCAGGACTATTGTTGTACGTGGAAACAAAACATATTGGGCTATGGGTTTGGGTGGCTAAAGTGGATTGGGTAACTTGAACTATGGAAGAACTATGTCCCCTGCCTGACCAATGTTATATTTATACACGGATAAAATGGCAGGGGGTGACTTGCACACTCAATAATGGGCCCCCGGAGACGGCCGCTAGCACATAGTGACGTAGCGACAAGGGGGTAACACTTCCTGAGGTGCTTGAGGAGTGGAGAGGTATTCCACGGCTATCAGGACAATCCCGGAAGTACGGTCAAGATCCCTACCAGCACCTTACTGGAATACTTCCTTCCTCTGAGCACGTTTGCTCTTGCGAATCTCCACTCAAGCCGGCCAATAAAGGCAAGAAAGAGGTGGGAGCTCTGTTCCTCGTCAGTGTTCACTCCAGCCGGCCAATAAAGGCAAGCCAGAGATGAGGACAAGATTTCTCCCGGGAGATAGGGTCCATGGGGTCGCTACTGCCCATCAGCTCGCCACATGCTGCCCTGCGGGTTTTTGTATCTCTCTTGGTCTGGCTCCTCATCCTAGACCCGTTCCGGCAAACTCTACCGGCACAGACCTAAAGTTTGGAGCACGCAAGCCCCACCACGACGTCAACGTAGAGATACAGCGGTGGGGTTATTATTATTATTATTAAGTACCTATTATTGTTTACAGGTCACCGTCAAAACATTGTGTGGTAAGTAGCCGTTAGTACGAACTTCATAAGTCCCTGAAAACAATGATTAATTAACAAATACTTCCCCTATGGAATCGTTTGACATTTATCCTAATTATTTTTGTCGTGTCATACATACGATAGCCTCATAGGTACGTAACCACAATGTATTAGGTGTACTTACTTGCGTTAGGTAATTAAAACTAAAATAATTACTTTTAGACTGATATCAAGAGGAAAATTTTATTGTTTTGACAAACAATAAAGACTTTTCATCCGTTTACCTTAATGTTTTCCTTGATATTTAAATGTTATCAGTAACTGGTTACCTACAAGGTATTTAATAATTATTCTATTTTAGAATAGACTAGCTCATTGTTCACGTACAATGGTTCACTTGAAGGACTAAGTGCGGAAACCAAACCCAACAACATAGAACATAGAATAGACTAGCCTTTGCCTGCGGCTCCGCCCACGTGGATGTCAATAGTTCAATAGTTACTTCCCTATTTGAATCGGATTTAGTTCACAATTTTATGGGTTGTTTTTTTTTGCGCGGAACTCTAATTATTTTTCTAAAATAAAAGTAGTCTAAGTTTCTCCTTATAACATCAGCTATCCAGCCAGAGACAGTCCCATCAAAATAAGTCCAGCCGTTTCGGAGATTAGCCGGAACAAACAGACAGATATAAATTTTTAATAATTGTTCTTTTGTTATAAGTATGTATTTTCATTTAGTAAAAAGCTTAAAGCTGCTATTTTGAATTTACAAAAAGACACTTCTATTTTTTTTATTTGTATGTAGGTATGTATTACGTATACAGTCTGAAAGATTCATCTGTATCCTTATGATTTTTCAGTCTCAAGCCTCGGCTAGCTAATTTATTACAGGAATTACTTTGTTGAATGTTGCCTGTGGAATGTTGAGTGAGTGTTATCAAGTTATTCGATTCTCGGTTTAAAATTTTAAATCCTACTAATATTTTAAGTGCAAAAGTTTGTGAGGATGGATGTAGGTATGGATGTTTTTTACTCTTTCGCGCAAAAACTGCTGAACGGTTTTTGATGAAATTTAACACACAGATTAATTTAGACACCTGGATTATAATATAGGATACTTTTTATGCCTATATTCCTACGGGTGATACCGCGGGGAGCTGTCAGTGCATACATAAGTAGGTACGTGACCATAATTCCATCAAGGTGTTCAGATTTGAGTCTGCAATATCAGTTGCCTATTTTATGTATATAGTTTGGTTATAAAAATTATAAGTTTTATGTTTTAAAAAAAGAAACAATTTACTCGGTAAGTCGGTATTGGAATTATTATTTTTATTGAAATTTTAATTTATAAAAGAGGCCAAGAACTGATATACAGTATGTTAACCAACAGAGGGCGTTCCCGTTAACCCGCAATAGTATAGCATCCATACATGCTAAAAAAAATATTACCATTCGAAAACAAAATGGTTTTTTTTTTAATATTAAAATATTCACTAAAAATGCTAAAAATATTCAAAAAAATATAAAAATATTCACTAAAAATAAAAACTAAATTGCGATGTTTCCGTCCTTCAAGTACGCGTGTACAGAGTGTTTCTTTTACGTATCAATTTAACATTTTTAGTGAATATTTTAATATTAAAAAAAATAAAAACCATTTTGTTTTCGAATGGTAATATTTTTTTTAGCATGTATGGATGCTATACTATTGCGGGTTAACGGGAACGCCCTCTGTTGGTTAACATACTGTATTTTTGAAGACAAAGGCAGTTAAATTAATAAAATTGGGACAAGTGCGCAAGTCACCACAAAATTATCAGCTCAAACATTTAGGTATTCCTCACAAGAACTAACCACAAAGATTAACGTCGTCAATAACAAATACATTTTATTGCAGCAAACGGAAAACCCATTGCCGACGCCATATTTGTTGGTTGCCAGTATTCCTGGACCCACGCGTTGAAGAGAAACAGACAAATTATCGAACGTTCGGTAGCGCGTTAGAGGTCACCTTAAGTTGGATGTGTGAAGTTTACCCAACAGTGTTGCGTGGTCGGTGAAAGTTACGGATGCATTTGCATTTGGTTGTCAATTGTGAATATTGTAAAGGATATTGTCCAGGGTCAATGCTCTCATTACAGGATAGTTCTGAGAAAATGTAGTAAGTTAAAGAAGTCAGTATTTTCCTGTAAGTGGGGTAGGTATTGACCCAAACCAAATAATAGGAAAAGTACAGCTGGTGCTGGCCGACTTGAATAACAGGACCATTGATAGACAATCGAGGTGCAGCTGCTGCTACTGTTGGATAACTAGAATTGAGCTTTGATTATATTATCTATATCTTGATGGTGTCGCGCGGCAAGGGCCTGCAGTCTCAACATAGGTAGCGATCGCTTTACGACTGAATTCGGTCACAAAGTCCTAGTGGATTGGAGTACCTAGACTGTCAAAATTGCTTGACAAGGATGTGAGTTTTTCGTGTTTGTCATGCAATTATGACCATCTAGGGACGCCACTAGGACTTTGCGACCGAATTCGGTCGTAAAGCGATCGCTATCTATGTCGAAACTGCAGCCCCAGGCCAATTTTATTATGTGTGTGTGTGACGGCTGACGTCTTATGGCGCCACTTCACAATCGGCGATCATAAATGTTCATCTCCTGCAGGATTTATTTTTGAGACAAAAAGTAGCCTGTGTCCTTCCCCAGGATGCCATCTATCCCCATGCCAAATTGTATCGAAAACTGTTCAGTGGTTTAGTTTAGTTTTTCAGGTAATCTATGATCGCCGATTGTGAAGAGGCGCCATTTCACTCGCGCCAGTCATTCTGCTTGCATTGTGTTGTACTAGTGTGCGTGCAAATTGCGGCGAACGTAAGTTAGACCACACAGGTTAGATAGACGCTATTTTTTTTCGACGAGTTCACAACTTTCGACTGTCTATCTAGACATATTTATATAGGTATTTGGGAAGAACTAAGTTTTCGATAATGTCAGAGGCGAGAAATTAACAACACAATATTCTGGGAAAAGTAATGTAAACCATTCCAGTCTGTCAAGGACGAGACACAATAATGGAAACAAATATAATATTCACGTGTTTATTTGGGTCAATTTTGTTTGTTTTACAGCCAGCCAAGACTTAGAAACTACGAATCCGAGGAAACGTCAAGTCAAACAGAAATTAATAAATGTTGTTTATCAATCTGAACACGAAAACAAAATGAATGTCAAGGATATTCGTTTTTTCAAATTGTTTCCTAATTTAAAACCGTCAGAAACCGTCAAAACTCAATGCTAAGCACTGTTTACACGCACTCGCATGAAGTGCCTACTCGCCTTGACCCGAGGCAACTTTACATCATGTTCCCTTGATCACTGGAACGTTCGTTACGGGTAATGTAACCTTTTTGGTTTTGCAAATTGGCAAGTGAAGGTGATGGACTCATGTAGTGCTCTGTAATTTACGACGTTTATCTGCTGATAGTATCGCCCTGATTGAGGTATTCGAAACGCATAGAGCAATAAACGTTGAAATGTGGACGTGCAGATCTAGATCTATAAAATAATGGTTTTTGCCTTTAGAAATACGAAATAAAGGATTGTAGAAATGTGGATAGAAAACTAAATATGAAGTACATTATTATATAGTATCCTATTTACTTATTCGTGGACATATCATGAGGTCTACCAAACCAGTAGCAAGTAGGACAAACAGTCCCTATTTAAATATTTTTTACGCATTGTAATTTGTATTTCACAAGAAATGTAAATAAAGAAACACAAAACTGTTTTTACGAAGTCCTCATAATTTCTCGGTATCGTTTCAACTCGAGTGTGAAATTAACAATGAACTTTTTTACGAAACTCATTCACTAACAACATCATGACCTCACAACCGTGAAATATGTAACTCTTACGTTCACTCTGCTTGTAAAGGAATGCAACTTTTTTTCCACAGTGATATATGAGCCAAGGAAAGGAATGCATCACGCCTCTTTGGAATGCTCGCGCGCTGCTTAAAAATTCTGAATATATACCTTAACGAATTTTAAATCTTATCAGAATGTGTTACAATTGAAAATCCTTTGTGTTTAGTGTTTCTTTTTTTAATTGAAAGCTATAGTAAGGGGTGTTTATTATTGTTAAAGAATTTACGGCCCGCTATACCAAAATAAACATGTCTGTCACTAACGACATGCCATAGGTTTAATTTTGATGATGGATTTATTTGTCCCTTTAGATAGGAGAGGTAAGCGAGGCGCCTACAACTTAGTAATTTAGAGCTGTAAGACATTATAAATCAAAGCTGAAAGCATTGAAAGTATCAGAAAGTTGAAATTGTCAAACTGATGGCAGGATTAGGGGAAGGAGGAGCATTGAGTTTGTTTCGCCATTTCTTCTCAGGCGTAGTCAGATAGGAAATTCGGACTTCATCTTGCTTATTTTTTTTTGATATAATAAGAGTTATAAAAGTGATTCCTATATATAATTTCATTTCATTTTATTTCTCCACCGGACAGATATTTGGACGGTCGATAATTTCCATTACCTACTTACTCAAATTGTTTTTTTTTTTTTTAATATTAGGTAGGTACCTACATGATTTATTTTAAAAATAAATAAACAAAGACTGTTGTTAAAATTAATTTTAAACGTAAATATAATGCCATCCACACCTGCACACTTTGAGATGATTACTTCGTCATTATTTTTATAATTAGGACAAAGCCGTGGTTACATCTGTTCCTTCTAATCTAACACAGCAGGTATACAGGTGATTGTCATAATCTCAATAAGCCACGAAGGCTAGGTGTACAAAGGCTAACTTATCAGGCTAATTCCGAGAATTACCGAGGAACTAACGAGGCTAAACAAAGGTTTTATCACAAGGTAGGAAGTAGCGTTATTTTCAAAGCTAACGCTGACTCACTGGTGATACTGTATTCACTATAAGAGCCCGATCACACTTACCACATCACACCACAACCACGACGACACAACGCCACGTGGACGGGCGCTAAATTGTATGAAACTTAACAGTAAATTCACACGGACCACATTTGGCCGTCAAAATCAACCGTGTGGGTGATACCGACCATATCAAGCCCACGTCGCAGCCACAACGCGAACACAACTTCGACGACACTGTCACAGTCAGAGTCGATCTGTCTGCAAACACTAGCCACAACCACAACGTAGCCACATCGCAACTACTAGCGACAACGCAACCACAACGTTGCGTCGACGCGACGACACTGTCACAGTCAGAGTCGATCTGTCTGCAAACACTAGCCACAACCACAACGTAACCACATCGCAACTACTAGCGACAACGCAACCACAACGTTGCGTCGACGCGACGACACTGTCACAGTCAGAGTCGATCTGTCTGCAAACACTAGCCACAACCACCACGTAACCACATCACAACTACTAGCGACAACGCAACCACAACGTTGCGTCGACGCGACGACACTGTCACAGTCAGAGTCGATCTGTCTGCAAACACTAGCCACAACCACAACGTAGCCACATCGCAACTACTAGCGACAACGCAACCACAACGTTGCGTCGACGCGACGACACTGTCACAGTCAGAGTCGATCTGTCTGCAAACACTAGCCACAACCACAACGTAACCACATCGCAACTACTAGCGACAACGCAACCACAACGTTGCGTCGACGTGACGACACTGTCACAGTCAGAGTCGATCTGTCTGCAAACACTAGCCACAACCACAACGTAGCCACATCGCAACTACTAGCGACAACGCAACCACAACGTTGCGTCGACGCGACGACACTGTCACAGTCAGAGTCGATCTGTCTGCAAACACTAGCCACAACCACCCCGTAACCACATCTCAACTACTAGCGACAACGCAACCACAACGTTACGTCGACGCGACGACACTGTCACAGTCAGAGTCGATCTGTCTGCAAACACTAGCCACAACCACAACGTAGCCACATCGCAACTACTAGCGACAACGCAACCACAACGTTGCGTCGACGTGACGACACTGTCACAGTCAGAGTCGATCTGTCTGCAAACACTAGCCACAACCACAACGTAGCCACATCGCAACTACTAGCGACAACGCAACCACAACGTTGCGTCGACGTGACGACACTGTCACAGTCAGAGTCGATCTGTCTGCAAACACTAGCCACAACCACAACGTAGCCACATCGCAACTACTAGCGACAACGCAACCACAACGTTGCGTCGACGCGACGACACTGTCACAGTCAGAGTCGATCTGTCTGCAAACACTAGCCACAACCACAACGTAACCACATCGCAACTACTAGCGACAACGCAACCACAACGTTGCGTCGACGCGACGACACTGTCACAGTCAGAGTCGATCTGTCTGCAAACACTAGCCACAACCACAACGTAACCACATCGCAACTACTAGCGACAACGCAACCACAACGTTGCGTCGACGTGACGACACTGTCACAGTCAGAGTCGATCTGTCTGCAAACACTAGCCACAACCACAACGTAGCCACATCGCAACTACTAGCGACAACGCAACCACAACGTTGCGTCGACGTGACGACACTGTCACAGTCAGAGTCGATCTGTCTACAAACACTAGCCACAACCACAACGTAGCCACATCGCAACTACTAGCGACAACGCAACCACAACGTTGCGTCGACGCGACGACACTGTCACAGTCAGAGTCGATCTGTCTGCAAACACTAGCCACAACCACAACGTAACCACATCGCAACTACTAGCGACAACGCAACCACAACGTTGCGTCGACGCGACGACACTGTCACAGTCAGAGTCGATCTGTCTGCAAACACTAGCCACAACCACCACGTAACCACATCACAACTACTAGCGACAACGCAACCACAACGTTGCGTCGACGCGACGACACTGTCACAGTAAGAGTCGATCTGTATGCAAACACTAGCCACAACCACAACGTAACCACATCGCAACTACTAGCGACAACGCAACCACAACGTTGCGTCGACGCGACGACACTGTCACAGTAAGAGTCGATCTGTCTGCAAACACTAGCCACAACCACAACGTAACTATATCGCAACTACTAGCGACAACGCAACCACAACGCATCTGCAAAAAGTTGCACACGATGACACGACGCTATTCACACGTAACCAGTGCTTGCCCACATGTTGTCGGTGTGACGTGGTGTGGCTGTGCTGTGGTGCGTGTGAATGCGCCCTAACAGACATGTTTACTTAATTAATTCACTAGCATAATATAATTATTATCAGAAGCAGCAAATATTGTTTTGTTATTCATAAGTATTTTTAGATCAGAGTGTCATAGTCTAGTGGTTGAAGGAATTTTAAGCGCGAGAGCGTGGGTTCGATTTAAAGATTGGTGTAAGAGGGTTCCGTAGCTACGACGTGCCAATGGAACCCTACTTCTATCTTTTGGTTCGTCTGTCCCAGGGTTCTATTGCAGTAACGCGAAGCATAGCAAGCATAAGCATGTACGAGTATAAGAGCTAGTATTTTGTTTCACTTTGCAAATTGTATGCCTTTGTGACTAGAAAAACAACAATCTCACCGAATAACATCGAAAGAACACTTTAACCTACCGTCAAGTAATTTCAGCTACAGAAATTATATTTATTTTTATGGTTCCGTACATAAATGGTAAAATGGAACCCTTATGGTGCGACTCTGTCTGTCTGTCACAGCTGGATATCTCAAGAACTACTAATGCTATCAACTTGAATTATGGAATATTTTCAGGTGACGTTTGACCAACTATTTTGCAAATAAGAAAAAAATCACATAGGTATCATATGAAAGAGCGGTGTTTGCACATTTTTGCTTTTTTTAGGCCGAACAATTTTCGACTGATGAAAAAAGTAAAAAAATAATACGGTTATGAGGTTATTACGGTTTCCCCGCTTATCTCCGAAGTTTGCATAGAGAAAAATCTGAAATTATTCTATGTGACAGAAGTTTATGTAAAGATTACAGGAAAAATAAAACGATGCCACTAAATAGCACTTTTTTTTATGGTACGGAACCCTCGGTGCACGAGTCCGACTCGCTCTTGGCCGGTTTTTTTTTATAATAAACTGAATGAAATTCAAGGTATTTATACAGTAGTATGAATGGAATGAAATGCACCGACCTCAGCGTGATTTGACCACACTCGATTACTCGAATGATCGCAAAGATTTACATTAGCCCCTAGAGCCTCATGTTTCATGGTGCTACAGAGAATGTAGCATATCAAGGAGTAGACCAGGGGGCGCGATAATTGTAGGGAAGGCGTGCGCCTTAGGATAAAGTATTAGAGCGGTACCGAATATGCATCTTCCAAGTTATTTATATGTGGTAAGTAAGTTAATATGAATCACAAATTCAACATGCGATCGACACCATCCCATACCTAACTAACAAGTATTCTTGAATAATAAATATAAATAAATAATAAAATATACCTACTTGTGTAACCGCAAACACGTGACGACTGTGAACGTGTTTTTGCGAAGATTTGTGGAACCATCGAATAGAGCTGGATGAGTGTTATAGGTATGACCTAGCAACTAACAGCACAGAATAAAATAGTGCTACTACAAGTCCTACAACTGTAGTCGTGTTTTTCTACTGCACCTGAAATGACTTATTTTATTAAATAGGAACAACAATTTACTCAACCTTATATTGCATTCCACAAAGTGTACTTTGGCGGTAATTATGGATTCTCTCGGGCACAGCAGAATAATAGGATCCCTCCTACTACATTTTGAACCCTCTCGGGCACAGCAGAATTTTAGGATCACTCCTACTACATTTTGAACCCTCTCGGGCACAGCAGAATTTTAGGATCACTCCTACTACATTTTGAACCCTCTCGGGCACAGCAGCATAGGAGGATCCCTCCTCCTACATTTTGAAACCTCTCGGGCACAGCAGCATAGGAGGATCCCTCCTCCTACATTTTGAAACCTCTCGGGCACAGCAGCATAGGAGGATCCCTCCTCCTACATTTTGAAACCTTTCGGGCACAGCAGCATAGCAGAATCCCGCCTACTACATTTTGAACTCTCTCGGGCACAGTATCATAGGAGGATCCCTCCTACTACATTTTGAACTCTCTCGGGCACAGCAGCATAGGAGGATCCCTCCTACTACATTTTGAACTCTCTCGGGCACAGCAGCATAGGAGGATCCCTCCTACTACATTTTGAACTCTCTCGGGCACAGCAACATAGGAGGATCCCTCCTACTACATTTTGAACTCTCTCGGGCACAGCAGCATAGGAGGATCCCTCCTACTACATTTTGAACTCTCTCGGGCACAGCAGCATAGGAGGATCCCTCCTACTACATTTTGAACTCTCTCGGGCACAGCAGCATAGGAGGATCCCTCCTACTACATTTTGAACTCTCTCGGGCACAGCAGCATAGGAGGATCCCTCCTACTACATTTTGAACGCTCTCGGGCACAGCAGCATAGGAGGATCCCTCCTACTACATTTTGAACTCTCTCGGGCACAGCAGCATAGGAGGATCCCTCCTACTACATTTTGAACTCTCTCGGGCACAGCAGCTTAGGAGGATCCCTCCTACTACATTTTGAACTCTCTCGGGCACAGCAGCTTAGGAGGATCCCTCCTACTACATTTTGAACTCTCTCGGGCACAGCAGCTTAGGAGGATCCCTCCTACTACATTTTGAACTCTCTCGGGCACAGCAGCATAGGAGGATCCCTCCTACTACATTTTGAACTCTCTCGGGCACAGCAGCATAGGAGGATCCCTCCTACTACATTTTGAACGTTCTCGGGCACAGCAGCATAGGAGGATCCCTCCTACTACATTTTGAACGCTCTCGGGCACAGCAGCATAGGAGGATCCCTCCTACTACATTTTGAACGCTCTCGGGCACAGCAGCATAGGAGGATCCCTCCTACTACATTTTGAACGCTCTCGGGCACAGCAGCATAGGAGGATCCCTCCTACTACATTTTGAACGCTCTCGGGCACAGCAGCATAGGAGGATCCCTCCTACTACATTTTGAACTCTCTCGGGCACAGCAGCTTAGGAGGATCCCTCCTACTACATTTTGAACTCTCTCGGGCACAGCAACATAGGAGAATCCCTCCTACTACATTTTGAACTCTCTCGGGCACAGTACCATAGGAGGATCCCTCCTCCTACTTTTTGAACTCTCTCGGGCACAGCAGCATAGGAGGATCCCTCCTACTACATTTTGAACGCTCTCGGGCACAGTAGCATAGGAGGATCCCTCCTACTACATTTTGAACTCTCTCGAGCACAGCAACATAGGAGGATCCCTCCTACTACATTTTGAACTCTCTCGGGCACAGCAATATAGGAGGATCCCTCCTACTACATTTTGAACTCTCTCGGGCACAGCAATATAGGAGGATCCCTCCTACTACATTTTGAACTCTCTCGGGCACAGCAACATAGGAGGATCCCTCCTACTACATTTTGAACTCTCTCGGGCACAGCAACATAGGAGGATCTCTCCTACTACATTTTGCTGTGCCCAGAAAGCCTAGGTGCCTGGAAGCTTTAAAACTTAACTTATTATCTATTCTTAGGTTATGTTGGTATTATCTATACTTATATCTGTACGTACTAATAATAAAGCAGAAGAGTTTGTTTGTTTGAACGCGCTAATCTCTGGAACGGGTTACTACTGATTCCCCCCGTTTTTGTTTCCTTCCCCCCGAAAGTTAAAGTACAGCTAAGTGAGAAAGGGCAACCACCAAAATACAATATCCCTTTGCACCCGACGGTATACGATAGTGCGGGTAACTTAAAAAAAAATCTTAAGACCGAGCGGATTCATTTTTCGAACGCAACCGACGACGACCGATCGAAAATTCAGGAATTTTGTTTGCATTTTTTTTAGTTTCCTTAGACTCCTAGAAATCTTGTCAATTAACTTTTTTTATTTTAAATATTTGCAACTTTTTTTTCGGGTGGAAAGGGTTATTATTTTACATTTACACAAATGATACGAGTATTTTGTACATTACACCTGTTGATTGTGGGACCAATCTGCGACTCCCGCATTCCTCTTAAACTTAAGGGGAAGATTTATAAAACAATGGTTAGACCTGCTGTCTGGTATGGATCAGAATGTTGGGCCACAAAAAAAAAATGAATTATAGGCAACTGATATAGAATAAGAAATGAGTCTATAAGAGGAAGTCTGAAAGTGACATCGGTGACTGAAAAGTTGCGTGGAAATCGGCTGTCACGGTATGGGGCATGCGATGCGGAGGGAAAGTTTTGAGTCAAAATCAAAATCAAAAGTCATTTATTCAAACTAGGCTGAGAATCAGCACTTTTTGAACGTCAAAATTACATAAGACAGTCCCCCAAAAACGCCCGCCCTTCACCACTTCCTAGTGCTTTAGCTGGGGAGAAGAAGTGGCGCAACAAACTCCCCAGCAGCACAGCTGTCTGTTCAGTTAAAAAAAATGATTCCATATAACACTGCGCATAATAATTTAGGTACATTACGCAACACAAAACATTAAATTAAATTATTTGCTATAAGTAAGCTAGCACACGCCAATATACCAAAACAAAAAACAAAAAAAACGAAAACAATACTCAAGCAGAAACAAAATACAAAACTAAAAACGTAAGCAGAACTTTATACCTAAATAAAAGCCTCCAGTAATAAAGGGCGTGCCCACTTACATATAGCCGTACATGTAGTCGTAACTCAAAGTCACAGATAGGGATAAACTAGGACCATCGAAGTAAAATCAACAACGAGTTAAATTACTAATAACAAAACAAAACCAAGGTCAGCAAGACGACCTGTCACCACAAGCAGCACCCGTTCACGAGTATAACGCAAAGATCAGCCATTACCCCCCTCGCCATATTTGAGGGAAGGAGACAACCCGACCCCCGACGCTACCGCAAGCAGTGACATCTAAGGGAGCATGACGAACATGCTGCCGGTTGCTCGAGCAAGAAAAACTATGATCAATTGTCGAGGTCACTAGCTAACCACATATTGCAATACCACTCATTAAAAAATAAACATTGAAATGAGTAGATTATGTCAATAATAAATAAAAATAAAATTAAAATAAATTGGCCTTGAGAGTCAAAGAAAATAAATAATTAAATGAACTCATATAACCTGTCAGTAGCTATGCTAATTCTGGAGAAAGAACATAAACATTGTCTTAAGCTAAACACAGCGACCAACTATTCTTATCGTTTAAGTAATCGTTGATAGAATAGTATGCCTTTGAACAAAGGTTAGATTTTACTTTAGCTTTGAACGCACTAAAGGGCAAATCTAGCAAAGAAGAGGGTAGCTTGTTATAAAAAGTTATACCAAGCCCAACAAATGAGTTATGAACCTTATGAAGACGGTGAAATGGAGCACGTAATTTGTCCTTATTTCTGGTGTTAACATTGTGAATATCACTGTTTTTAGTGTATAAATGTATATTTTGTCTAATATATAAGATGTTGGCGAAGATGAATTGTGATGCCACCGTGAGAATACCAATCTGTTTAAAAAAATCTCTCAAAGAAACTCTGGCACCGAGCTGGTAAATTGCTCGAACAGCTCGTTTCTGAAGAACAAATATATTTTGAATGTCAGCGGCTTTGCCCCAGAGCAGAATACCGTATGACATAACGCTATGAAAATAACTAAAATAGACTAACCGAGCTGTATCAACGTCAGTGTATTGTCTTACTTTCCTGACGGCGTAGGCGGCTGAACTGAGCCTTCCCGCTAGGCTTGATATATGTGGGCCCCACTGAAGTTTGGCATCTACTGTTATACCCAGAAAAACTGCCGAGTCTACAGTTTTAAGCATCTCTTTATCTAAAACGATGTTGGGTCCTAGATTTCTAACATTCGGTAAGGCAAACTTTAAACATTTCGTTTTCTTAGCATTGAGAACTAAGTTATTTGTCGTAAACCAATCTGTAACCATTGAGAGTGCACTGTTTACATCGTCAAAATCTTGTCTATTCCTGTCTACTTTAAAAATAAGAGAGGTGTCATCTGCAAACAGTACAACGTCACAGATACCCTTTAAATAGAATGGTAAGTCATTGATATACACTAAAAACAAGAATGGACCCAGTATTGAACCTTGAGGTACACCTAACTGAACTGGTAGCCCGGAAGATTTCACACCATTTACATCTACACATTGAAACCTATTATGTAAATATGAATTTATTACTTTAAGAGCTTCGTTTTGTACACCGTAATGATGTAGTTTACGCAAAAGCGTGTCATGGTGCACGCAATCAAAGGCTTTGGAAAGGTCACAGAAAATTCCAATAGCATTTTGCGAGTTCTCCCATGCGTTAAATATATGTTTCAACAGAGCAACACCCGCATCTGTAGTCGAACGACCTTTAGTAAAGCCATATTGTTCATCATGAAGGAGGCCATTTAAATTAAAATGTCTTAGCAACTGCTTGAGTATTAACTTTTCAAATATTTTGCTAAATGCAGGTAAGATAGAAATAGGCCTAAAATTGCCAACGTCATTTTTATTACCTGATTTAAATAAAGGTATGACTTTACTACTTTTCATGAGGTCAGGAAAAGTTCCTACATCAACACATTTATTAAAACTAACAGCTAGATAGGGGGCTACTATGTCTATTATATTACTTAACAGTTTAATGGAGATGCCCCAGTAATCACCAGTGTTTTTAGACTTAAGTGTGTTAATGTGGATGGCTATACGAGTAAGGGAAAACTAAAGAAACGATGGATGGACTGTGTGAAAGAAGATATGGCTAGAAAGGCAGTGACTACCGAGATGACGACTAATATACAGGGTTATTGGTAAAACACCAACAACCTCTTAAGGGGTCATTGTACTCATCATTATGAACAACTTTCACTAAGGGACCAAATCTGAAATCGGAAAAAAAATCCATTATGTTAGCATAATTCGTCAAAATGTACTGAACAGTTAATTTTTTTCTCGCGATTTCAGTTTTGGTCCCATAGTAAAAGTTATTCATAATGATGAGTATAACGACCCCTTAAGAGGTTGTTGGTGTTTTACCAATAACCCTGTAGAAGTGTGGAAGAAAAAGACATGTTGCGCCGACCCCAAATAAATTGGGCTAAGGGCAAGAATGATGATGACGACCTGTTGATTGTAGATTTATATAATTTAGAAATTTTTAAAGGTAAAATTTCTAGTATGAGTAAGTAAGTATTAAGAGGTATATGTTATTTTTTGCAAGAAAAGTTTTTTTTTTACATTAAGCGTCAGAGTAGCCCGCGAAATTAAAATTTTCTTACGTTTTTTGCAATTTGCAAGTAAGTATTAGGTTAGGTTGTATGTTAAATAGTCTGATTCGCGACCGTAACATGTATGTATTTACAGAATTATAATCATTAGAATCAGTAATACAACTACTTAAGTTATGTAGTATAATCCTCAAATGTCAAGATTTCATGAAATAGTAATTCATTAGGATTACTTAGGATTAGGATTATTTACAGAAATTAAAGTACTTAGAATTCTCTACAAATATTTAGTTTTTTTTTCAGACGAACCGTTCGGTCTCAAGTGCGAGTTAAAAATTGGCAATTTTCAGCGATCTCTGCAAAACCCACTTTTTAGGATTTATTGAAAGGCTTTCACGTTTTGATTCTTTTTTTATTGTTGAACAGCTATTATAGCTAGATTACAGAAATTATTCAAAGCAAGCTATGGAGGATGTTGATATCCTAATTATCGCAACAGCCCTTGAGATGGCACCGTCAAATGAACAAGTGACAGTGGTGGGGGAAGATATCGACCTTCTGGTCATTTTGATTCGCCTATGTGGCCCTGATACAAAAAATGTATTTTTTCTGAAACCAGGAAAAAGAAAGGTTTCGCAAAGCTTCTACAACCCTCACCTGGCTGCTGAGAAAATCCTATTGGACCATATAGTATTCCTGCAAGCGATGAGTGGCTGTGATACTACTTCTGCACTGTTTAATCAGGGGAAACTGAAATTTCTTAAAGTCCTACAGAAGAACAAAGACTTTCAATCAGTCATTGAAGCTTTCAAGACTCATCAGGATGAGATTGCCACAGCAGGAAACATGTTTCTCATGGCTCTATATGGAAAAAAGAGACCAGTCTGAACGATTTGAGATACAGACAATACGTATCTTCATCATACAAAACTAAGTCGAACATTGCTTCATAACCCTCTACCGAAGCTGCTGCACGAGAACATTCACTAAGAGTTTACCATCAGGTGCAGCAGTGGTTATGCGGTCAAGCCACACCTGACGAGCAACAAAAAGATCCAAGTGAGTGAGGGTGGAAAATAACTAGTAGCGGTCTCGTGCCAATGCCAACCACATTGGACTCTGCACCAAACTCAATACTCTGGTACATTTCATGTAAATGTAAAAAGGGCAGCCAACGCAATTGTGGATGCAGGAAGGCGAAGGCTCCGTTGTTCCCCAATCTGCACATCATGCGAAGGACTGTGTGACAACGTTGAGCCTCCGGAAGACAGCTCTGACATAGACGTAGAAGACACTGAAGAAAGAGACAGAGTTATGTCGAATCTCACAAGTTATTTTTTAGTCATTCATCTCTCCTTGATATATGATCACAAGTCAGTGTCTCACCACCTCGTTTTCCAGGAGAACGGCCCCCGACGCTGACGATAGAGCAATCAGACCCTGAGCCAGGATCCGATGCCATCGAAGAACCTCAGCACGATGCGGAAGGTATGTTTAATCTCACAATCTATTTTGCAATCCTTATCTCTCCTTGAGAAATGACACCACCTCTTTTATTTTCCAGAACAAGCAGAATATGTACCGGGACCAATCGCCACCGAGAACCTCAGCCAGTACCTAAAAGACAACGGCTCTTATAATTTTTAAATATTATAATTTGTAATATTAATAATATATGATCATAAGTAACGATATTTTAAGTTTTATTTTGTTAGAGTCCTACATTTTTTTTTATACTGAATTTGTGTGTATAATTTCGACCTTTTTTCCTTTTTAATTACTTGTGCAGAAAACTAGGGGTTTATCAAATGACAGCATTCTAATAAAAAATAAAGTTTTGGAATGTAACAAGTGGGTTTTGCAGAGACTGCTGAAAATTGCCAATTTTAAACTCGCACTTGAGACCGAACGATTCGTCTGAAAGAAAAAAAAAACTAAATAGTGTTATTTGTATAGAATTTTAAGTACCTACTTTAATTTCTGTAAACAGACCATTTACTAAAAGTTAATAGTTCGAGTTTTAAATAAAACTGGAAAAAAGCAGTATTTTTTCGCTATTTTTTCAATGTTGCGTTACGAAATTTTTCCGCAAACCTCAAATTCGGATTCAGCACCCTAAAATACATATGGAATGCAATGATATTATAAGTAAAAAGTCGTAGATAGGTTATACACGCTCCGAAAGTGGTACGTCATCGTCGTCTTGTCTCTTTTTCGCTCCCGATAATTACGACATGCCGTCCTATTTCCACGTGTCATCTAATAGTTCGACGTTGTGCCGTTTTTGAACATCGAATGTTGGGTAGGTAACGTATCTACGTCTTTTTACTTATAATATCATTGATGGAATGAAAGAAATCAGAACTACCCCAAAAAGTTTCCTAGTAAAAAATCTTTAACTGAACTACAATGCAAGTTAAACCCAAACTTGACATTGACTTGAAGTCAATAATTTTATTTTATCTAATATAGTAGGTAGGTACTCCATCGACCTCGACACCAATGCCAAACAAATCCAAGCAAAATATGTGACAGCCTTTTCATATTTCCAACGAAATAAACCTTAAACTAGCCTAAAATAGATTCGAATCTAGCTTGGCAAAGTTTTTGATAAAAGTTCTTTCGTTGTTAAAGTATAGTTCGCCTTTAATTTTTTTGTCATAAGACTCAAAATCGTTTAACGTAATTGGAGAACAAATGGCAAAGTTAACAAAACGACAACATTCGATTTTTTCGACCTTATTACTATTAGAATAAGATTTTAGAACTGAACAATTTATTTAGCAAATTACTAGTGGGTGTGAGACTGTGTTGTCTAAAAACGTTTGTTGATCGTTTTTTGCTAACTTTATTGATTTTAGAGTGGCCATTATATTTTGAGAGGTCATGGCGGCGCTGCACGCGCTGCTAGCTTAGACTAGATTGTCACATACGTTTAGTTCTCTATAATACCGCATGCCAAAATATACTGGGCTTTCTGTACGTGACTGTAAAAAAATGTGTCAGCTCCTCCGACACACGACTGGAGTTTACTCCTGTTTTTTGTGCCGTTCCGACTTTCTATTGTTGGACGAAAACAAAGGACCATAGGGGCACGGTTTCTTCAATGAATCAGTGTTATACGAAAAGCAACTTTAAGGTGTAAAGGCGTTCGTTTTGTTTTACATTGCGCAGAAAAACATAACGCTTTTGAGTTAACGCTTGTGTTCATTTCACTCCTCATAAAATTTCCATAGCGGGGGCAAATGATATAATAAGTAAAAAGACGTAGATAGTATAGTTGCAAAACTTCCGAAAAATTCTGAATAATTCCGGAATACTTCTCTTTAAATCAGAATTATTCAAAATGAATTTAATTAAGATTTTTATTTTTTTTTGCTGAAAAATCGTATTTTGCATCGATCGTCGATCGCCGCCGCCGCTGCCCCTCTGTTTGCCGGCCGCTGCCGCCGCGCCGCGCACGCCCGACTGCCACGAGTCGTGCGTGCAGGCGATGGCGGTGTGGGGTGCGGTAAGAGGGGAGATGCTCCCCGGAGAAGTTTTCCCCCGAATATTTCGCCCGAATAATTCAATGGGAATAAACGTTGAAATATTCCCAAAGTTTCGGAATATTTCGGAATACTTCCGAAGTATTCGACGGGAATGATTCGGAGTTTTTCCCGCATCTATAGTAGATAGGTTATACACGCTCCGCAAGTGGCACGTCAAAATGTGGTTAATTAGCCACATTTTCTTCGTTTTGTCTCTTTTTCGCTCCCGATAATTACGACATGCCGTCCTACTTCCACGAGTCATCTAATAGTTCGACATTGTGTCGTTTTTGAACATCGAATCGTACTGCGTAGGTAACCTATCTACGTCTTTTTACTTATAACATCATTGCCGGGGGCCTTATAATATGAACATCTCCAAAAAAGCACAGTGTTTTACAGCAATAGGTATTCTGTACACTCGACAATATGGGCGTTTTGTAAGTATGAGGTATTATTATAATCGTTCATACAAGTTATGTTAATATTCATAATTTACACAAACACTTAATGTATGAATCATCAAATGTATTGGATAAACTGTTGTGTAAAAAACAGGTTATATTATGTCATTTAATTAAATCACTATCATATAACGACAGTGAATGGCTTTTTCCAAGTAAATGACGTACTTTTCTTTGAATCAAACAGTGTTATATTTATTTGTATTGTATAAAGCTTGGGAATTTACTAGTTTTACATTATCCTGTTTGACATTGTAATTACTTTATTCCCTATAAGTAGTGTCTGCATATAAAGACCAACCTGTCGTCATCATTTTCCTGCCCTTTTCCCATGTTACGTGAGGTCAGCGCAACACGTTTTCTTCCATTCCCCTGTCAACCGTCACACTATCATTCATTCCCTTCTCTTTCATATCATTCCTCAAACAATCCATCTATCTTTTCTTTAGCCTTCCTCTCATTCTCCATCCATCAAAATTTATATTCATCACTCGTTTATGTTCAGTTCCTCTAAACAAAACGAATCGTTTCGTTTACCAATAGTAGCATTTTTTACTGCCTGATTACCAAACTGGTCATATAAATAGATTCGTAAGCTAATTTTATACAGCTACTTCCATATGTGAGGGTCTACTATGATACAAGAGACTTAATTTTAACCAATAATGGTCCATAAATTATAGGAATCGGGTATTAGTCACATGCGTTTTCTCCACATCATATGCCCATACCAAGACAAACGATGTCCCTTCAACACAAGTACCTGCCTATCGTAATAGACATAACTACACATAGTATTATGCCTGTAACTATTCCCTGAAGGGTTTGGTAGAGGTGTAGTACCTATTTATAGTAGGTACACCCACATTTCATCAGTTATGTTTAAGTTCCATGTAATAGGGAGCGAGCCTATTGTCATCAACCGGGCAGGGCACAGATTCCCGGATCCAGACTCCGAGCTGCTACTGAGACATTTCTTAAGGAAAAACCCAATAACACTTTGCCTGACCTGGGAATCGAACCCAGGACCTCATGCTCAGCAGTAGCTTTTGCGACCAACGGAGCAGTCAATCAGACACACAGCACCGCACTGTAGTCTACAATATAGAATTTCTATCGGGATATTTTCTCATTATAATCCTGAGGTCTGGATTTGTGTCCAGTTGATAGCGATGGACCCGTCCTCTATTACATAACTGACGAAAATATGGGTGTACTATATATGTACACCGCTACCTTATAAAGGCGTTATATTATGTTACAAACTCTACTGAGTCTGTCACAATGCGTGCCTCTATCGAACATCTTTGGGATGAGTTGAAACTGAAAGTGGAGCCACGAGATCCTGCCCCTACCACTCTTCAAGAGGTCATGAAAAATGGTAGGGGCAGGATCTGGTGCCAGGTCTCGTGAGGAATGTTGTCCCCTTCCTCAGTGACGCCATTTTGGAAGTCCAAGATGCCGTCATTGAGGAAGGGGGCAACATTCCTCAAGAAACCGTGATAAAAGTAATTAATTCCATAAGCGACCGCATGGAAGTTGTCATCAGAGCAAGGGGGGCAAAACTAGGTTTTAGTAATATTTTACAGAATTTTATTGTATTTTTTTCTGCTGTAATTGTAAAATAAGTGTTTGACGTCACAATAAAACTTATTTTTCTTTATTTACAATTAACCCGTTTTACTTCATGCCTTGGTAAATCAAACACCCCCTACTTTTTCTGAAAGTTGAATAAATTGTCTTTCAAATGGTGTAACATAGTCATACTCTTCCCATTGTTTGTAAATAATAATATGGTTAAAAGTAATTTGAAGGATGTTTTTTAAGAGGTGCGATTTTGTGACGCCGAATGTATTATGTTTTCTGTGCCACATGTCAGAAACAGGAATATGAAAATAACAGACAGCAAATAAATTAATAGTGTTTTCAAACGTGAAAATGTTAATTTAATCATAATAACACGAAAAATGTCATGTTATTGCAAAAATCCTTGAAAACATTGAATACACAAACAGACGCTACTGTGCTTCCTATTTACGCGGCAAAATTAATTTTGATTTTTGCGTGTTTGAAAATAGAACATACATTTTAGCATATTGATTCATTACCTACGCTGTAATATTTCTTCAAGGAGCATATTAATATGTAGCTAGTTATACATACTAATTAAAGATTGCTGGATTTTCGCGTGTCCTAAACTGTAACTACGCAGTTTTTCGTAGCTCCCGACTACGCAGCTACGAGTGACAATTCTGCCGTCATAAGGAAAAAATACATATCTGACATTTTTTCGAAATAGAGTTATATCAGCAAAAAAAAGACGCATCTACCAGTATTTTCATATTGGCGTAAACGAAAACCTAATAATTTTTACTATTAAAAGACGCATCTGCCTTTGTACGAGTATCTTATAGTTTAAGGCGAAAGCGTCAGAGTAGCCCGCGAATTTCAAATTTTCTTACGTTTTTTGCAATTTACAAGACAGTATTAAGTTGTATGTTGATTAAAATGTAATTCGCGGTCGTAACAATTCCTTGTTACAACCGCGAATTACATTTGAGCATTAAAATTCAATTTTTCTACTTAATACTTTTAATACTTACGTATTTACATAAATATGATCATTAAAGTGATCAATACAACTCTTTAAGACCAGGTAAATCCTAATGAATTACTATTCCATGAAATCTTGACATTTGAGGATTACCTATACTAACTTAAAGAGATAGATTACTGATTCTAATGATTATAATAAAGTACTTAAATACATACTTATTAGTTACGGTCGCGAATCATACTTTATTTAACATACAACTTAATACTGACTTGCAAATTGAAAAAAACGTAAGAAAATTTGAATTTCGCGGGCTACCCTGACGCTTCCCCTTAAACAGGACAAAATATTTTTTTCTCCATTTCAATATTTCTCTAGGTACTACGTCCTTTCTACATCTTTTCTACCGTGGTATGTCTTATGTTCGTAATCAGCGTGTTATTATCTGTTATGTTATGAATTTATGATTTACCTACGTACGGCACGTACTTATGTACATACTTGTTTTGTTTTTGTTTGTACGGTACTTGTTTTTTTATTTGGCATAAAGTTTTAATAAATAAATAACTAGCTGTTGCCTGTGGCTTCGCCCGCGTGGAAGTACTACCGGGATAAAACTAACTACAGCCCAGGTCATGGTCTACCCATGTGTTAAATTTCATTCAAATCCGTTCAGTCGTTTTAGCGTGAAAGCATAACAAACAAACAAACTCACTTTCGCATTTCTATTATATTATTATTTAGGATTGTTAGTTATTATTTATATATGTGTTCTACATAACATTAGTGTCTGTCCATACCAGTCTATACTAAGGTGTTTAGGGTTCCGTACCCAAAGGGTAAAACGGGACCCTATTACTAAGAATCAGCTGTCCGTCTGTCTGTCCGTCTGTCACCAGGCTGCCAATATCAATAACCGTGATAGTTAGACAGTTGAAATTTTCACAGATGATGTATTTCTGTTGCCGCTTTAACAACAAATACTAAAAAACAGAATAAAATAAATATTTAAGAGGGCTCCCATACATCAGACATGATTTTTGCCGTTTTTATTGATAATGGTACGGAAACCTTTCATGCGCGAGTCCGACTCGCACTTGGCCGGTTTTTATAAATAAAAAGTATAGATTTTGCTACCATGCATTTTAAAACATGTTGCATTGTATCATCTGCCTATCCTTTTACCAACTATGTTGGGGTCGGCTTCCAGTCTAACCGGATGCAGCTGAACACCAGTATTTTACATGGACCAACTGCCTGTCTGACCTCCACAAGCCAGTTACTGGGTAATACGATACCCGTTGGCAAGACTGGTTGTCCGACTTTCGGGCTTCTGACGACCCGTAACGACTGCCAAAGATCCACGAATGACAGCCGGGACCAACGGCTTAAAGTGCTTTCCGAGGCACGGAGGGGTCTCGGTATGTAAAGATGGTCGGTCACACATCCACGGACCAACTGGCAAGTGTAGCTTAACCTGATCGATCGACCTGATCCACACGATTCGGTATAGTTTTGCTCTTCTCTAGACACAATAATGCGAAGACATTATGTGACTTTCAGCAAGATGCCTTTCCACTCGGACCATTCTACCATAGAAAGGAGGCCTGTCGAGCTATTCTGTAAGCAACTCACCGTGAAAACTTAGGTGAAGTAAGTTTGAAGTGAGCGGTCGTTCCATCTGATGCTAGAGATTGACAGCTCACTACAAGCTCACTTTCACCTACATTTTCACGGTGAGATTTTACAGAATAGACCGCCTGAACTTCTAGGAACATTATAGGCTGATTATGTTTTATTTTCAACTGAAGAATTCCAAAGATATCCGTTATCAACAGTTATCATTGAACTATTCGCCGGCGCGAAGAACAAAGAACACTATCTCGGACGAACAAACAGACATGGTTCAAGTGAAACGTGTAATCTTATCAAATCTTGCAAATTCCGAGAAAGTTGCCTGGTTAGCCTGCTCCGGAGCAAACGTTTACTTTATAAGCTAAGTCAATATTAACTGTTACAAATTACTGGAATAACAGGCTTGGAATTATTCGTTGTAATACCACAGATTAATACAGATAGGACACTCTGCAGTTTAGGTATGAAGCTATAAGCGCACCGGCCGGCTCGCACGGTCAGTTCGATACTCACTCACCCGTCGCGTCGTAAAAGAAGACAACCGTAACGAGTCAGTAGGAATAAGTTTTTTTTTTATTTTATTTTTTTTTATTTGCGATGGGTTTGCTCTCTGTCAGACAAAGTTACGATGGAGTGAGCTTACTCAGAAGAAGCCTGTTCACTCTAAGGTCCGGTTTTTTGATCCGTAGTTAACTCAACAAATGATTAAATAACTGACTGGGAATATATAACTGTAGGTAATTAGCGTTGTGCGACCTGAATTGTACTTTATTGTGTCGTAGCAAGAGTCGCTTTTTATTTAAATGATTTTGCGAAGTGTCCCATCTGTATCAATCTGTGGTAATACTAAGTCATAGGTTTAGGGGGATTCCAGATAGATTTTTATGTTGTCACCCTCACAACCGTCGCACCACATCAATGCTCAAATAACATCACGCATTGTTTCCGCGAAGGATTGGGCACTGGGCAGAGCTGTATAAGCACCCACACTCCGCCGGTTATGTTTAAGTCCCATGTAATAGGGGGTGAGCCTATTACCATCAACCCGGCACAAATCTCCGGCCTGCTCCTAGGAAATTCTAGATACTTAGATATAAAAACCCAATAACACTACTCGACCTGGGAACCAAACCCACGACCACGAGGTCCGCGGTCAGTTATCTACAGAGAGCATTTGCGACCACTTACAGACCAACGAGGCAGTTAAATAATGTTTTACAACATATAACCATACTTGCTTTAGCCCGTGGCTTCGCCCGCTATGGAGGTCGGCAAATTATCCCGCGGGAACGTACCTACTACCGGGATAAAAAGTAACCTATGTCCTAACCCAGGTCATTATCTATCTAGGTGTGCCAAATTTCATCGAAATCCGTAGGTTAACAGACCGACAGAGTTACTTTCGCTTTTTTAGGGTTCCGTACCTCAAAAGGATAAAACGCAACCCTTATAGGATCACTCTCGTGTGTCTGTCCGTCCGTCTGTCACAGCCAATGTACACGTATCTATAAAAAATACCCTATCATCCAAAATACTTACCAATAAATAACACCACTAACCAATATATGTGACCCAAACACGGACGTGTAACCTAAATAAATGAATTTTGAATATGGGAGTCAATTTTGGAGGCAAGTAAGAAAATTAAAAAAAAATGTTTCGCAAATTGTACCGTGTGACATATCACATGAAAGGTCTTCCTATGAGGGTTTCAAACACAGAACAGATAAATTTATCTGTTCTGTGGTTTCAAATATATATTTTTGTCATAATTTAAAAAATAAATTATTTTAGAGTTATTTAAGAAAATAGACGAAAATTGACCATTCCCCCTAAAATTTTTAAAAAAATACAAAAAATATTTCTTTACCTATAGATTACAGGAAAACTTATAATCTTAAAATAACCTGGTAAATCTCTCAATATTGTGCGTACAAACTTACATTTGCAGTTGCAATGTATGGGAGAACATGTTTTTCAACTACAATGTTCTTCTTGGGATAAACTCATCACAACTACGGAACCCTTGTACATCGTCCAACACGCACTTGGCCTGTTTTTAAATGTTGTTGGGCCAAACCTTCGCTACATCCACAGCGTCCTCGGTCAGTAGTTCTGACTATAAATTGAAACAAATATACTGTAACACATTGAAATAAATATCTTTCGTATCATTTGTAAATCAATCACAAAGTAGCTGTCCTTGCGATTGTTCTAAGATAAATCAAGAATAAGGACATTATAAGTCTGATCAGTAGTGATCAGTGAAGGCGAACGATAAAATGCATGCATTATTAGTTTCTATAAATGCATTCAGAAATACCTACAGAATAACTACATATTTTACTCAAGTTGAGCACAATTTGGATAGAATAGGATATTTGAAAATATGAGTTATATTTTTCACAGTTTTATGTTACTTAGGGCTAATTTCACAAGACTGACGTATGCGGTAATCTGCTAAAATTTTGACAGTTCCTTTGATCAGTACCACGATTCTATTACGAGACCACTGACCTACCAATGATCGACCATTATGAATTTAGCAGATTACGAACTTTTAGCAAAATGACAATGGGATCGTGTTGGAATGACGAATTAATAAAAAATAGCAGACTTGGAGCCCTGAACGCCATCAGCACATCTACAGCGCGTTCAAGAGCTGTCAGTGTCAATTTGTCAAATAGACACTGACAGTTCTTCAACGCGGTTGAATTCAGACGTTTGAATTGAGCAGCCACCTTAGAACTCGAAAACTAGCCGATGAATACTTTTGAAAATGACTGTGATATGATTTACATATATACATAAACTCACGCCTTCTTTCAATGGGGTAGGCAAAAACTACAGAACACCACTTGCTACGATCCTTATACCTACATGCTGCTTTTTTATTGGCTAGGGAGCTGCCACGATAATGTTGTCCTCATCATTATGAACAACTTTTACTATGGGACCAAACCTGAAATCGCGAAAAAACAACTGCTGTTCCCTACATTTTGACGAGTTTTGCAAAAATAAATGTAGGGAATAGCTGATTTTTTTCGCAACTTCAGGTTTGGTCCCATAGTAAAAGTTGTTTGTTATCATGAGCACAACACTATCGTAGCTGCTGCCTAGGCAATAAAAAAGCAGCGTGTATACTCCTTTTGCCTAGTTTACGTTCATACCTCTGGTCATACCCGCACGCGGTTCCGACTTTCCGAGTACTACGCACCTGACCTTTCTGAAGAACATCACCAATAAGGTCACTTAGGGCGTCCCCCTCCCGGCGTCTCCACACACATCGGTCTTGTATTTAGTATACAGATTATTGGTATACACTATATTATGCAAAATTCTGTAAAAAAAATACAGATACAATTCCCTGACGAACTTCTTCATAAAAAGCCCTGCAACAGCAGTAAGGTTACCTGTACGAGTACCTACCGACTTCTAAGTAATAAGTATTTTCTACAGAAACGTTTTTACCTGATTACAATCATTTCTCACGATTGTTCTAGGATATGAATAAGGACAAGTGTTCAGTGAAGGTAAAGGGCGGAACGCTGTTCAATTCACTGTATATTATTTGTGATCTCTAAGCGTGGACAAGAAAATGTACGACAGTGAGAGATCGAAATGTAGAGAGTTGTGAAAATTCCGTTCAGTCATCTGATTTTGCGTTTGGTAAACCCTCTCGTCGCCTATCCCGCAATATTTGAAGACTAAGGTCTTCAACCAGTGTGTCCTGCCCTTTATGACAGTCGGGCTCATCAGGCTGGTCCACAAATTCAAGGTTGCTCTGCGCGCTATGGAGCTGGCTATGCTCGGAGTTTCTTTAAAGGATAAAATCAGACATGAAATTATCGGAAAAAAAACCGGAGTTACCGACATAGCTTGCAGAGTAAGCAAAATAAAGCGGTGGTCACGGTTGTCGAACAACCGATGGCCGGTGGAGCAGACGAGTTTCTGAAGTGGAGACCGGGTATCGGCAAGCGTAGTGTGGGACACCCCCCGGCTAGATGGACATGAAAAGGTGGCTGGGTCAGACTGGATGCGGAAAACGGAGGACAGGACTGGGTGGGAGAGGCCTGTGTCCAGCGGTGTACTGCGATAGGCTGTGTTTATTGATCTTTAGATGAGAAAGAGTTTCTCAACACCAATTTTAAGAAGGCCAACAAACAATTTTATGACTGACGCAGAAGAATATGATTAAAATGCACATCATCTGCATGCTCTTTTTAGTGAAACTTGTGTTGGTCTTAACAGGATTTGCGACCTAATTATTTCCTTGGATTTTTAAAGAATGACTTCACGGTTGTTATTTAAAGGATCAGGGCCTGCAGTCTCGACATAGATAGCGATCGGCTTACGACCGAATCCGTTCGCAAAGTCCTAGTGGAGTACCAAGACAGTCAGAATTACTTGACAAGCATGTGATTTTTTTCGTGTTTGTCATGCAATTTTGACCGGCTAGGGAAGAGAATTCGGCGCAGTCCTAGTGGGGTCGTATAGCGACCGCTATCTATGTCGAGACTGCAGGCCCAGGGATCCTTTTGCGCTTATAGGAATACTTTGCGATCATCCGCTGACGACACTCTGGCCACTCACTGTAGTAACCTATTAAGAACCATGTTCAGCAGTAATCCATAATGGACCTGCATAATGTAGCCTATCACCACAAACAATACAGATTGCAACACAATTAAGTAAATACCAACTTACCAAGTAGGAACGCCATCAGTGCTGCAGTCCACACAAGGCAACTTGTTAGGAACGCCGCATGAATGGAATACGCAGGTGTGGGCGGTGCGGTGCTTTAATAAGCTGCAGTATTGTAAATACCACTATGTTGTTACTTTATGATAATTATGTCCGTAATAGTATGAGAATGTCAGGAGCTCGTGGCTAATTAATAAAAGCCACACGGGTCGATCCATCAGGTTAAGCTACGCTTGCCGGGATTGGTCCGTGGATGGGTGACCATCTTTACATACCGAGACTCCTCCGTGCCTCGGAAAGCACGTTAGTCCCGGCTGTCATTCGTGGATTTTTGACGGTCGTTACGGGTCGTCAGAAGCCCGAGAGGCTGACAACCAGTCTTACCAAGGGGTATCGTGTTACCCAGTAACTAGGTTGTGGAGGTCCGATAGCCAGTCGCTCCATGTAAAATACTGGTATTCAGCTGCATCTGGTTAGACTGGAAGCCGACCTCAACATATTTGGGAAAAGGCTAGGCAGCTTGAATCAACTTCTGAGATCTATTCAGCTCTACTAATGAATGTTATGTACTGTAGAGACTTCATCCTGCATACTCGTAGCATTTCCATGCAACCTCGAGTATTTCTATCATGTTCTCTATCATTCCAGATCAAATAGGTATGGGATCTGGAATGATAGAGAACAATGGCATGGAAATGTTTCCCATTTTCCTGCTGTTACCTTTTTAGGATTCCATACCAAAATGGTAAAAAGGAACCCAATATGGTGCGACTCAGTCTGTCTGTCTGTCTGTCTGTCACAGCTGGATATCTCAAGAACCACTAATGCTATCAACTTGAAATTTGGAATAGTTTAGATGACGTTTGACCAACTATTTTGCAAATAAGAAAGAATTTTTTTTTTGCAACAGGGACTGAAAGGGGTTCTTAAAAATTCGAAGTGGGGCTACTAGAACTTGTGGGGTATCATATGAAAGAGTGCTGTTTGCACATTGTCAAACATTTTTTCTTTTGTTTAGGCCGCATAGTTTTCGACTTTTGATGAAAAAAATACCGTTCCCCCCTCCCCCTTATCTCCGAAGTTTGCATAGAGAAAAATCTGAAATTATTCTGTATGATAGAAGTTTATGTAAAGATTTCAGGAAAATTAAAACTATGTGTCTAAATAGCACAGTTTTTTTTTATATATATGATGGTACGGAACCCTCGGTGCGCGACTCGGACTCGCTTTTGACCAGTTTTTCATTTATTTAATCAGTTGTCACTGATCAGACTGTTTTTACCCGACTACGACAAAGCCAAAAGGAAAGGTTATTATATAACCGGTTTTTATTATAAGTACACATAAACCTTCGAGAATACATTCACTTAATGATGGTAAAAACCGCATCAAAATCCGAAAAAAACGCGGTCACACAGACACGAAAAGCGACTCTAATTTATAATATATACAGACGCCAGCAGGTCAACCTACACGAAACTGTCAGATTTTCCCAATCAACCTTGAACCTAATACTTTAGCAATAAAGTCGAAAATCTATGAAAGAAATCTGACAGATTATAGTAGCTTGATGTGCTGGCGAAAAAAATCGGCTGATCCCTACATTTTGACGAGTTATGCGAACATGAATGTATGTATGTAACAGCTGCTTATTTTTCACGAATTCAGATTTAGTCCCACAGCAAAAGTTGTTTTTTCATCATGAGTAAGTAGGTACAGTCATGTGTTTGAGTATCGGTCACTGGTCACCCTATATATAAATATTATTATTAAATAATTAAATAATTATACTTCTGTTCATGTTCGCATAACTCGTCAAAATGTAGGGATCAGCCGATTTTTTTTCGCGATTTCAGGATTAGTCCCATAGTAAAAGTTATTTGTTATCATGAGTACAATCATGTGTTTAAAAGTATCGGAATCTGTGGTATTGGGTATTGGTCAGTAAATACCAGTCATCCTATATATAGATAAAGGTGTATAATTTATGATGTAGTTTTTTTGTTACATAGGCGCCATTGCGTGCATTGGTTCAGGTGCAGGTGGTATGACACGATGTGATGTGATAAAAAGGTAAACAATTTCACGGATTATTGCGTCGTTATCGTTGATTAGTCATATCTGTTGATTTGTGGAATTCACTCGAACAGAAATTACAAATGGTGATAAAGAGGACTAGAGAAATAAGTTCAGTTAAGTAGGTACATACTTGGATATATTCTGGTTTCTTTTCTACCAGAGGCCATACTATAGTTACTTCGCGTCACGTAAGTTTGCCGCTCTGAAACCAGCATCCTAATTGCGTAACACACTATCAATCGGAATCGGTTTCATTTTGACAGTTCAACAAAATTCTCCAATAGCAGAATGATATAAATAATTTCCCATCACCTCACTAAAGTATTAATTTTGCTTCACAAAAAGTTATAAGTACAGAACAAAACACTTGAATGTCCTTACAACAACTCCTACAAGAGGTCAATTCTTTTTTTTTTCCAATAAATCCTTTTTTTCTACGAAGGCCATATTCTGAACAAACACGTGACCGGATGTGGATTGAGAGTGAATTCTCGTCGAGTTAATCGTTCTTAGAAGTTCGGTGAATCATCGACGTAGGTTAACGTGTAGACCTACTGTAGTATTTAATAAAACTATGAACATAGTAAATATAATTTTAATGACAGAACACATGTATTGTTTTTGTTCTAAGAATTTATATTTTTATGAATAGCAATAATTTAATTTTGTAATTTTAGTGACACACTCATGATTATTTATTTATGTATGTTTACGGTTTACTAAATTACGGTAACTCCTACTTTCCGGTTCGAAACCAATGATATTATAAGTAAAAAAAGAGGTAGATAGGTTATACACGCTCCGCAAGTGGCACGTCAAAATCTGGCTAATAAGCCACATTTTCGTCGTCTTGTCTCTTTTTCGCTCCCAGTAATTACGACATGCCGTCTCTTCCACGTGTCATCTAGGAATTAGCGATTGGCGCCGATTCTCTTGTTCACAAACTATACTTTTAAGTTCAGTGCATCTTTCTCTTTCTATTTCATTAAGAAAAGGACAGACGATAAATATTAGTTTAGTCCTGTTAAATTAGTCAGGGCTTGACCAAAATTGACGTATTTTTCGTCTAAACTTGTCTATGGATTATCTTAATTTGACAGGACTAAACTAATATTTATCATCTGTCCTTTTCTTAATGAAATAGAAAGAAAATGATGCACTGAACTTAAATTAAGTTTAGTTTGTGAACAAGGGAATCGGCGCCATTGTATCGTTTTTGAAAATCGAATGATGTTTAGGTAACCTATCTACGTCTTTTTACTTATTAGGTATCATTGTTCGAAACTGATTGGGTGAACCCGAAATCAACATTCAAATAAAACCATAGACATCAGAATGTCATATTTCAATTTTGTCATTTAGTTTGTCACAAAATAAATGACGCAGTTGTGCATTTACAAATACAAACACAAAATAGTTTATTGTCACAATCGAGCCTCCCTTTAAGCAAACAATGCCTGTAGTAGGAGACTCTGCTCTTCCATAACCGTATTATACTTATACTATCGTAATAGGTACTCTGTGAGTCTCTGTCACAGAAACTCTGTGACTGTGATTTCCGCGTGGAATGTTCTACGTTTGAATATTGATAAATTCATGGACACTTTTTAATTTGTTTGCTCATTCATTAGAAGATAACCCGTTTGATGTTTTTGTGTAAAATTAGCGATATCTAGTACCTACCTAGTAAATCACCGTTGTTGTCTTTGAGTCATCGTCATTATTTTTAGAGACAAGAATAAGGGACATGATGCGAGTAAATGTTTTGATTTGATTTAATTTGAATAAAGCTTAAATGAATGCTGCTGTTTACAAGATTTCAGGTTTGGTTTCGTAGTAAAAGTTGAGTGTACAATAATTGTGAGTACAATAACCCCTTTAAGAGGATAACGGTGATTAAAATTACACCCAGTAATCAGTATAAAGCAATGGATTAGCAATTAGCTTCAAAATGATTCAAATTCCGATTGATGTGTGTTACACAATTAGGGTGCTGGATGGCGACATTAACTATTGAAATAACTATGTAGAAAACTCATGACTGAATAGAATATTAGGACTAACTATATGTAGGTAGGTAATTAAACGAATCATAACAGAGTTTGCGTTAATTTCGATGCGCTGAACAAAATCTAGCAACAGTCCATGAGTTGGAATCTATTCTGTTGATTAGCACGCTCATGCTCTAAGTTTTATGTAAACACACAAAAAATGTTCAAGCTATTATAGGCACTCTAATCAAGGTTCAAAAGATGGTAATTGCTTATACGAATCGCAACCAGAATCTGTGGCATTCTTAGCAGTTTCTTGTTTGCACTGACCATTGATAATACAGACCTAAAACGGGGATATTCGGCGTGCTGGAAGTGAGTTCCACACCAGGTAGTTAGTTTTTTCAAGACAAATTGATAATTTAACTTTGAAAGACCCGTAAAAGGGACCCAGTACAACACAAAAGCACAAAGACATTCAAGTCACATTTCACGCTTAAGCCTTTTTATTTTTTAAAGTCCAAAATACCTTTTAACATTAGCAAACGAGTCCATTCAACCTTTGAAAAACCGTATTTTACATTTCGGAATATACCGAATTTGTAAGGATGATTCATCGAAAAGGAGGTTGTATACAAAGCAGGTTGGGCTCATCTATATTCTAGACATCGTCTGTTTACCAGTCTAGGCAGAACGGGGTTGAACAAATTAGCGTGCGTTTCGAAATTTGAATGTGGCTGTCTGGGTGATCGACAAGACTCACAATGTGTGAAACCAGAAACAACGCACCTCTTTACTAATAAATAATAGACAGAGAACTCATATATACTTACTTGTATCTATAAATAGTTTTACCTAAATTCAGACGACAGTACTACAGTTTAGCTTTCACTCCTAAAGTGATCTTCTGTTCTGCTTCTGCACTCAATCTCAAAGAATTTATTTCAAATAAACCGTTTACAGGCACTTTTGAATTACAAAAAAAAAATCAAAATATTTTAGAAGCTAGGTGCACGATTCCGATAAGGTTCCAATAGGGTTGCTTGCTGGAAGCTTCGCCGCGAGAGAGCGCTGTGTTTGTCACTGTCAAAGTGAGCTTGACTCAAATGAAAAGCGACCAATCGGCGACAAGATAAAATACTTAGCGCCATCTTGCAGCAAAGTTTTAACAAAGAACTTCATTGGCAGCTGAATGAAAGAAACAAACACTTGAGCGCCATCTACGCGGAACTTATTTGACAGTTTTCTTCCCCATTGGTCGTTTCCTATGGAGATGAGCCGGCATGAAACTCCACGGTTCCTCTTTTAAACGGAAGTACGTTTACAATATTTTCAAATCAATCAATCTGCCTAGCCTTTTCCCAACTACGTTGGGGTCGGCTTCCAGTCTAACCGGATGCAGGTGAATACCAGTATTTTACATGGAGCGACTGCCTATCTGACCTCTACAACCCAGTTAGTGGGTATACGATACCCCTTGGTAAGACTGGTTGTCAGACTATCGGGCTTCTGACGACCCGTAACGACTGTCAAAGATCCACGAATGATAGCCGGGACCAACGGCTTAACGTGCTTTCCGATGCACGGAGGAGTCTCGGTATGTAAAGATGGTCACCCATCCACGGACCAATCCCTGTCCTGATGGATCGACTCGTGTGGCTTTTATTACTCAGCCACGAGCTCCTGACATTCTCATACTATTACGGACATAATTATCATAAAGTAACAACATAGTGGTATTTACAATACTGCAGCTTATTAAAGACTAAAAATGCATGTGTCCATTCCAAAGCGTAGAAGGTTTCTATGGAGAAGAAGGGGTAAATAACTCCACGGACCATTTTTTTAAATTATATTGAACCCTTAAAAAAAAAACAACTTAATTTCAAAAACAAGTATAAAAGCGAATTACAGCGTAAGTTATCTTACTCCAACTACGCCCAAGGCCTTTATTATACAAACACATTACTAATGACCTACCTAACACAGTAACAAACCCATTTGAATCCGGAAATAAGTAACATAATTGTACTGGCTGCAGGTTCGCTTTGAAAACAAGGTGGTGATGCAACAGAGCATCCTTGCCTTGATTATGGATACCGAAGGCTAGCCAGCGTGGGCCATTGTGTATAGACGTCGTCGCAGCTAGCGAACGAACTAGCGACCGAATGATATTCAATTAGAGGTTAGGTTGGAAACTTGGAACTGTGACCGACGCCGGACCGAGCCGAATTGATACTAAGCCAGGGCACCCCGACTAAATGTGTTAGGTTAGGTTGGAACTGACAATGAGACCAACCGCGTGTTAGCCGAGCGAGCGAAGCAAGCGGTGCCGCGGGAGCGGCCTGTGAGCACTACTTCCAAGGCTAGGCTGCTACAGCTTATTAAAGATAATGCAAGGAAACGCGCACCTAATATACTTTCATTTAATTTAAATATATTAAATTAAGCACATTGACTTATATAGGGTGACTGGTAATTAGTGACCCATACTTAAACACATGATTGTACTCAAGATAACATACAACTTTTACTAGGCGACCAGTCCTGAACTTGCCAAAAAAAAAATCGGCTGTCCCATACATATTATATGTTTGCATAACTCGTCAACCAGTCACCCTATTTAAAAAAATATCAGCTGTTCAGTACATTTTGACGAATTATGCGAACATAAATGTACTGACCAGCTGATTTTTGTCGCGATTTCAGGTTTGGTCCCATAGTAAAAGTTGTTCATAATGATGAGTACAATGACCCCTTAACCGGTTGTTGGTGTTTTACCAATAACCCTGTATATATGTCGATGGTTCACGGGCTGTTTGTATTAAGCGACATCCTGGCCGATATTGAGCTATAATCATATCTACCTGCATTAAAAAGTGAAAAACGTAAAAAACGGAGATATTAACCGTCGATAGGCCAATTTTTCGTAAAAAATATTGATACTTTTTTACAATGTTCTTTTTCCGAATAATGAAACTTTGAAATGCTTGCCTGTAAACTTCCAAACATGTCGCTTAACACAAATAGCCCGTGAACCCTCGATATTATGAAGCAGCAATTTTTGTCCGGTAGATGGCAATAGTCTCGCCCCCTATTACCGATGAAATGTGGATGTACTAAAGGTACACCTCTGCCTAACCTTTGGTGGACCACAAGCGTGGATGTTGTGATATTATTATATTTATTGATAGATGATTAAACATGGAGAATGAGGGAAGGAGCGGCTCGTGGCTACGTAATAACACTAATGACAGCCGCACAGGTCGATCGATCAGGTTAAGCTATGCTTGCCTCGGTCGGTCCGTGGATGGGTCGATGGGGTGTGGTCGGTTCGTGCGATCTTTGCATACCGAGACCCCTCCGTGCCTCGGAGAGCACGTTAAGCCGTTAGTCCCGGCTGTTATTCGTGGATCTTTGACAGTCCTTACGAGTCGTCAGAAGCCCGAAAGTCTGACAACCAGTCTTACCAAGGGGTATCGTATTACCCAGTAACTGGGTTGTGGAGGTCAGATAGGCAGTCGCTCCATGTAAAATACTGGTATTCAGCTGCATCCGGTTAGACTGGAAGCCGACCCCGACGTAGTTGGGAAAAGACTCCGCAGATGACGATTAAAAAACCGGTCAAGTGCGTGTCGGACCACGCACAATGAAGGGTTCCGTAGTTGGGATGAATTTATCCCAAGAACAAACTTAACATTGTAGTTGAAAAACATGTTCTCCCATACATTCCAACTACAAATGTCCATAGTTAAACGAAAAGGATCCAACTTACATTAGATGTAATGTGGGTTGGATCTTTTTCGTTGAACTATTAACAAATTTTATGTAAGTTGGTACGCACAATATTCAGAGATTTACAATGTTATTTTAAGACCATAGACTTCTTATGGACTTTCCTGTGATCTATAACTATAGAATAATTTTCTGTATTTTTTTCAAAATTTTAAGCTCAGTAGTTTTGGAGATAAAGGGGTGGGGGGGGGGGAACGGTCAATTTTCGTCTATTTTCTTAAATAACTTTGAAACAGTTTATTTTAAAAGTATAAAAAATAATATATTTCTGACCCTCACAAAAAGCCCTTTCATTTGATATATCGCACAGTACAGTTTGCAAATATATATTTTTTAATTTTCTACTGCCCCCCAAAATTGAAATTTAAATTAATGAATTTTGAATATGAGGGATATTCAAAATTCATTAATTTACATTACACGTCCATGTTTGGGTCAAGGAAATACACAATATGTGTACCAAATTTCAACTTAATCGGTCCATTACATTCGGAACAAATGGACTGTGATAGACGGACAGACAGACAGAAAGACACATGAGTGATCCTATAAGGGTTCCGTTTTTTCCTTTTGAGGTACGGAACCCTAAAAGTGAGGAATATTCGAAACTAGGACTACGAGATATATATCTGCCAGTTCAATGCTGCCAGTATAAACCATATATCGTATAGAACTCATCAGTACAAATCCGGAAGTATTCCGATCGTGTTGTACGAGGTTGTCTGTGAAAACAAGTGGTGATGCAACGCAGCCTCCCGCCTTGAGTGCTAACGTTTTGTACAATCAGCCTCAACAACATGTTACACATCGACCAGAATTCATTTGAATGTCTAGACTCTTTGTTCCGTAATATCGTATCGGCCGAGGAAACGCTGGCGTGATGTCTCAGAGGCGCTTATGAGGGATTGGGCGGTAAAGGCAACACAGAGAGAAGAGTGGAAAGTTGTGGGGGAGACCTTAGCCCAGTTGTGGGACAAACAGATTGAAGAGAAACAAACATTAAGTAGGTACACTCCTTTATGAGCAGTCGTGTAAAAAAATCGTTTATGTGTAGCAAGAAAGAAAGAAAATACGTTTATTTGCGGTAAACATGACGCAAAGAAAGAACACAAACACGAAAAGACTAAGTTTGGGGAAAATATGTGTCACATCCACGCATGCATGCTCGTGCAGACTGGCGCAAAGCGACGGCGCGACACTCTGGTGGAGCAATTTCTTTGAAAACTTCACTAACGTTGTTCTACCATAGTCGCGTCGCGTAACGCCTGTCTGCGGAAGCCTATGTAGGTACATAGTACAGTATTATATGGAACACAAATAAGACATTCAAAAGAATTCTTGTCGAGAGACAGTATCAGAAAGGCGCAGTCACATGTAAGGGTGCGGTGTAGATCATCAATAACTTTATCCACCATCGTATTCGCTAAACATAATCAGCCGTCCCATATATTTGGGTCGAGTAGGTATTGAAGTTGTCTAATTGATATTTTTTTCGCGAATGCGATGGCGGTCCCATGGAGAAAGCTGTTCAGTTTGATGGTCTGTACGAATATTATAATAATATCTTCCCTTAAATATGAGCACACCTTTCTGATACATGCTGTCGGCAAGAATTCACTTGAATGTCTACTTTGTGTTCCATAATACTGCATAGCTAGAATTAAGCACCCAACGTGTTTTGTGGCTAAACATTGAAACGATTTTTTTTCTGTCAAACCTGTATTGTTCTACAGCTGGGCAAAAGTCTCCACCACAGCTTTTTGTGTGTTGCCTGCTCCGGCCAATCTCCCATAAACGCCTGTAAGTCATCACGCCAGCGTTTCCTCTGGCGACACGATATTATGGACTCATCATCAACTATTTCAGCCGAAAGACTCCCACTGCTGGACATACGTCTCTGATACATGACCACACCTTGCCTGGACTCCAACAAACCGGAAAAGAGATGAGAGGAGAGATATGTTGGAAACACCAATAGAATTTCGTTATTTACATATTTCGTCTCCGCTTAGATTAAGAGTTCGCCGCGTCGCACAACCCGCCTGCCTTCTGTAGCTTAGCCACTTAGCCAGTACATATCTCTGCTCTGGTCGAGCCAGCATGCATCTCCCCACAGCATCTACTCTCCTCTCCGCTTCGCATATCTGGCTGCATACATGCTGACCAATACAGCATGTATAAAGCCCGGACTCCACCAAAACGGAGATGGGCGAAGGTAAGGTACCTACCACATCTTTTTGTGCCTGACTGTACGTACTCTAGTACCTTCGCGTCTATTTATATCCTTGCAACTGATTAATGAAGGCGGCGGGCTGTGGCGCCGTAACATACAAAATCTGTGTTTAATTTATTTTTTATTTTGTTATGTATTATTTATAAAGTTCTGACACGTTTATTCTATTGTTATTTTTTTGTATAGCTGTGCGAGAATATAGCTAATGCCGTGGTAGCAAGGTTGACGATCGAAAATCGGCTCCTTATACTTTAGTTTCAGTGAAAATTAGTACTTTGCGTAAGCACTGGTGGAAATTGGTTGTCATGGCGTGTGATGCGGAGAAATGAGGAAAATGTCGTCAGAAAAGTTTTGAATATGGATACGAGTAGGGGAAGACCAAAGAAATGATGGATGGACTGTGTGAAAGATGATATGGCTAGGAAGGGGGTGAGATGACGACTGATAGAGAAGTAGGTATGGAAGAAAAAGACATGTCGCGCCGAGCCCAAATAAATTGGGATAAGGGCAGGAGAACGATGATAATGATGGTACTTCAACGGTTGTCTTCCGTATAGTCTTTATGTTCTTCTGATCAATTGAATGAAAGAACGAAAAAGTATCGCGTTTATTGGCTAAGAACAAAAACACCTTAAAACTGTGAAACCATCATCTGCGTAGCCTTTTCCCGACTATGTAGGGGTCGGATTCCAGTCTAACCGGATGCAGCTGAATACCAATATAGTTGGCGCGACTGCCTATCTGGCCTCCACAACCCAGTTACTAGGTAGGTAAAACGATACTTCTTGGTAAGACTGGTTGTCAGTGTTTCAGGCTTCTGACGACCCGCAACGACTGTCAAAGATCCACGAATGACAGCCAGGGCCAACGGCATAATGTGCTTTCCGAGGCACGGAGGGGTCTCGGTATGCATGGGACCAACCGCGGCAAGCATAGCTTAACCGATCGACTCGTGTAGCTGTTATTACTTAGCCACGAGCCCCCACCATAAAACTATGAAAACAAAAAGAAAATAAAGCGGGTTACAGACCAAAAACTAAGCTAAGTTAGTTTAGCTTAGCACACATAGCTGGCGGGCGGGGGGTGCTTAGCATAGCTCGCGTAACTCCGGATCGGTATACACAACTAACTTAGCTCCACATATTTCAGTTAGTTTACGCAGCTTAGTTTGCATAGTTCTGCACACAAGTATGAAAAACTGCGCCAGCTATGTGAGCTAAACTAGACTAACTTAGCTTAGTTTGCGGTCTGCAACCCGCTTATATAAAGCCGCAAGGGCCTCAGCTCAGCATTACGGCAGATGGTAACACCAGGAACCCTGCTGCTGCTGGGTCCTTGCTTAGTCTAAATAAAATCTACCTACTATGAAATATTATCTATCTATTTTGTATGTGCACGCGAGGATACATCGAAGCGTGGGCTCGGTGTGTAAGTGAGATGGCGTTATGGCTGTCTTCAATTTTTAACTCAGTGAGTTCTTAACATATTTTAAATACCTTGGATTTAAAGCAAAGTTTACTGCACAGTAAATATGTTTACGTATAATCGTATAAAACAGAAATTAGACGGTGGCTGACGCCGATGCTACTTTGAATTTTTTTTCTATCAAAAATGTTTCCAAGTGATCATGTTTCGGTTTTAGTACAGCAGGAGACAATGTAGTGGTCTGCCCGGCTTGGGCAGAGCACCGCCGTGTTCTCACGGAGGCGATCGGCGGCGGCGATCTCTCGCGTCCGAGCCTGGTCCAGGCCATGGTGCGGAGCGAGAGTGCATGGGAGGCCGTCACCTCCTTGCGAAGCGGTAATGCTCGCGAAGGAGGAGGCGGAACGCGTGAGGGAGAGGCAGCCTCACGCCCTCAGTCGCCGCAGGAGACACCCTGGGCGGCGGGAATCGATAGCCGATTCCCGGCCACCGTAGGCGCGGGCTTGCGGACGGTGAGTAGTGGATAGCTCGCCGTCCGGTGAGGACCAGGCCCGGGTCGACGGCGCGTTGTGTTCCACGCGCGCCTCAAAGAGATGTCAGCAAAAGATGGGGTCCAATAGGGCCGATGCCGCTGGGGTCGCGGGTTGTTTGAAAAAGATATCGTGGCCCTGGCACAGGCAACTGAAGGAACACGGGTGGGTTTTAGTCAGTAAAAGTCTGACACGCCCTTCCGCTCCACCCAGAGCGGGAGAAGTTATTTGATGATTTCCCATCCACAAAAAAAAAAAAAAAAACGGAAATAATGTAGTCAAATAACACGGATGGAAAATGCAAATGATTTAACCATTTATACATTTGGTTTTATAGGTGTTTTAAAACACAAAAATTATCGATGTAAATAGCTTCCTAAGCTCCAGGTAGCCCGCGAAATTCAAATTTTCTTACGTTTTTTGCAATTTGCAGGTAAGTATCAGGTTGTATGTTGATCTAAATATGATTCGCGACCGTAACAAATTTGTATTTATAGAATTATAATCATTAAAATCATCAATACAATTATCTAAGTTCATATAATCCTGATGAATGACAATTCCATCAAATCTTGACATTTAGGATTACAGTAACTTAAGGAGTTGTATTACTGATTCTAATGATTATAATTTTGTAAATTGTTACAGTCGCGAATCATACTTTAATCAACTTACAACCTAATACTGACTTGCAAATTGCAATAAAAGTAAGATAATTTGAATTTGAACTCACTACCTGCGTCTGTGTTTCCGAACGCATACAACCCTAATCTCTTCAAAGTGAGATGAACAGGCTTCTTCTGGGTAAGCTTAATCCATCGTCGACTCTGTCTCTGTCGCCTCCGACATAGACTAGAGCACACTAGAGTCAAGAGCAAACCCATCTTAAATAAAAATAAATAAAAATTTCGCGGGCTACCTGGAGCTTCCCCCTTAAGTGTAGGAAGCTATATACAGAACGAGCCTTACATACATACACCCCTACATACAAAAAAGTGTGTACAGAACATCACCGCTAGATAAAATCTAGTCAGGCACGTCTCTCACGTGAGACTATGCTAATAAAACCGCATTCAGATGCAAAAATATACTTACTTAATTAAAAATGTGTGCATATATTGATGCGAGTGGAATCTACTTAGTTGATTGCATTGAAGATGAGGCTATAAATAAAATAATGAGAGCAGTTCTTCTTTAAGTTGGCGTTTTCCCGGTGAACGTATTTGATGGCTTGAGGTGTCCTGACGTCGTAGCGTGGTGTAGGTAGACCAATCAGAAACCGGAACCACGCACAATGAAGGGTTCCGTACCTAGTTGCGATGAATTTATCCCAAGAAAAAACTCAACATTGTATTTGAAAAACATATTCCTCCATATATTCCAACAACAAATGTAAGTTACTTAAATAAAATTCGGAGCAAGTCGACTGTGACAGACACACAGACACAATATGAGTGACCCTATAAGGGTTCCGTTTTTACATTCGGACGTACAGGACCCTAACAAACTTACCCATAGAAAACGTTCAATTAAGCACCTAAGGGCCGGTTTTTTGATCCGTAGTTAACTCAACCAATGGTTAAAAATAGTAACTAATGGTTGAATTATTGCTAAATATGAAAGGCTAAACATAAATGAGTTATGCCATTAGTTACTATTTTTTTTGTATGAATACATTCATGTTTAGCCTTTCACATTTAGACAAAATTCAACCATTAGTTACTATTTTTAACCATTGATTGAGTTAAATACGGATCAAAAAACCAGCTCTAAGGGCTGTGTTTACCAACATTCAAACCGCTCGTTAGGTATTTAAACAGTTGGTTTATGTCAAATTTCCTAAGGAAAGAATTGATTAAATATCTAAGCAACCGTTTAAAAGTCGGTGAACTCCGGCCTAAGCCGTCCCCATCCCGCCTGTCACTGTCTAGTAGATCTTTGACAATAGTGAGTAGTCAGAAGCCCAAAAGTCTGACAACTAGTCTTACCAAGGAGTATCGTGTTACCCAGTAACTCATATAGAATACTGCTATTCCGCTACATCCGGTTAGATCGTGACCTAAAGCCGACATACTTTGAAAAGGCAGGTGTTTATGAATTTACCGCGCGCTGAAAGCTTTTCCAGCTGTTTACTCAATACATTGTAGGTTTTCTAAGATCAAGCTAACACTAGGTACTAAAAGTATCAACGTCTGAACAACTGGATATTTCAGCCGATTGAGTTATAAAACTCGAGGACAGTAGTACCCTACATTGTATTTTATTATTCTTCGTGAGAGACCAAGACATAATTATCGCAGTACAAAGGTACTTCAGTAAACAACATTGAAACCTGTTTTCACATTATTATCCATACTCTACGTTTATAGAACTTAGACATCATGGTACTTATAAGTTACAACCATTGCCCGCGACTTCGTCTGCGTCAATTTTGTACACCTCAATCATCTACCTAGCCTTTTCCCAATTTGTTGGGGTCGGCTTCCAGTCCTACCGGATGCGGATGAATAAAGTATTTATGAAGTATTTTACATGGAGCGACTGCCTGTTTGACCTCCACAACCCAGTTACTGGATAACACGATACCCCTTGGTAAGACTGGTTGTCAGACTTTCGGGTTTCTGACGACCCGTAACGACTGTCAAAGATCCACGAATGACAGCCGGGAACAACGCCCGCGAAACTCAAATATTCTAACGTTTTTTTTGTAATTTGTAGGTCAGTATTAGGTTTTATGTTAATTCAACTATAATTCGCGACCGTAACAAACATATATTTACAGAATTATAATAATTAGAATCAGTAATACAACTTCATACGTTAGAAAAGACCTCAAATGTCAAGATTTCATGAAATAGTCATTCAATAGAGTAATATGAACTTAGATAAATGTATTGATGATTTTAATTATTATAATTCTATAAATACATATTTGTGACGGTCGCGAATCATATTCAGATTAACATACAACTTGATGCTGACCTGCTAATTGCAAAAAACGTAAGAAAATTTGAATTTCACGGGCTACCTGGAGCTTCCCCTTTAACGTGCTTTCTGAAGCACGGTAGGGTCTGTAAAGATGGTCACGCATCCACGGACCGACCGCGGCAAGCGCAGCTTAACCTTATAGATCACCCCGTGCGGCTGTTATTACCTATCCAGGATAAAAAGTAGCATACTTATGTCCTTCTCCAGGCTACCTGTCTGTCGTTCATGATTTAGGTGTGAAAGGACTGACAGAGTTACTTTCGGACTTATAATATTATAGGTATTATAAGTATGGATCTTTGTAAGTTCGAAGGTCATTAGAGATGTTTAAAACAAGACAAAACCTTGTTAATCGTAATTAAGCTATAAAACATTTTACTGCACGCAAAACTTGACGTTATAAAATATACATAAACATTAAAAAATACTGTAAAGAATATTTTATGACTCTTTGTCCGTAGACCATAAAATTATGCTATTTCGTAGCACAAGTTTTGCTCGTAGCAGCGTAGCAAGGCGCACTGGGAATTTGTAAACCCTGGCTACAAACTTTTGAAAAAAGAATTGTACTTAATAATAATTATGTCCACACAAGTTGAGGTCTCATTTTTTTTTAAGGGTGATCCGTTATGGTAGCTCGTGATTTTCTGATATCAAAAAATTTCTTACGTGTTTTGCGCCTAAAAAACATAAGAAAAAGTGCTTCACCATCACCTGGCTGTTTGGTCTTAATAATATACTAAAAACTTAAATATTTGCAGATCAATTTCACCTTTGAGCATTTTATTGGCCATGAGAAGTTTTGAAAGTAGTAGAATAAACTGCTTTAACAATCCATTTCTTTTACAAAGCGCGAAGATTTGCGAGTAGGTTAGGTAGGTTTTGCACAGCTTCATGTTCAAATAATGTGATCGATTCTAAGGCTCGGCGCAAGCGGGCCACCGACCACAGCCACCGGTGGCTGTCGTGCGCTACCGCTAGATTTGTAACAGTGGCAGAAGTGCGCGACAGCCACCGGTGTTCGGTAGCTGCTACATTTTATAACCCGTGACCGGGTGGAGCAGCGCGACAGTGGCCCGCAGCCACCACAAGTGGCGAGTCGCGGACACTGCTATAGCCCTCTCAGATCCCGACGACCCCATAACTCTTCTCCAGGAGAGCAGTAGGGACCGTAGGAACAAACACAAATCGACATTCCGACCTCGCCGCCGAGGTCCCTCGCGACGACCCCGTAATAATCGTCCTCCCCCCCCGTCCCTTGCTCGGGTATGAAGTGCCAGCTGGTGGCGTAGCTGAGCCAGTAGCTTTAAACTCCCCTGACAATAATAATCATTCTAATCTGATCCAGCCTGTCCCATCTTGCTGTCCTCCCCCCAGCGACGCCCTAAGCCGAGGCCCGTTCCCCACAGGGAGAGCCCTTAGCGTGTAGTCGCTTAGTCTGTAAGTTTTATGCCCCTGGCTGGAAGCTTTGAGTTATCTTAAGGCAGCCACAGGATAGTTCGGTTAAGTAGTCACGGCCTCTCTAGGTCAACCACGAGATGCCATACATAAAAAAAAAAACATTGCTATAGCGAGTGGCCGCCACCGGCTACACGTGTGCGGTGCGTCTATACAAAATATATGAAAAAGTGTGTTCAGTCGCTGTCGCTGGCCACCGGTGGCTGTGGTCGGATGCCCGTTAGCGCCGAGCCTTAATCCTGGCTGGTGTAAAAAGTGAAAGAAAGCCAAAGAGCCCTAGTAAGTGATATTACCTATAGGATGTTTTTGATCTGCGATGGCCAGCTAATTGGATGTTAAATGTGTTTCTGAGTGCACTACGACGGGTGCTAAGATTATTAACGAATGGATGTCGGATATGTTCAGTACAGTGTGAGCTTGCTGATATTTTGCGTTAATTCACCTTGAAACACGACCTACTTTTATAATTAAGTATTATTTTTGATCTAGCTCAGCTTTGGATAATGAAAATAAGTTTTGTGGTGCTTGAATGCTTGACAGAATACAATAGTCTAATGCTACGGCTACATTGTCGCGATAAAGCGAACTACATGTCGCACGCTCTCTCTCGCACACCACTCGACGTTTCGCTGTACGATAACGAACGCGCGAAAGTTCACTTTGTCGCAACAATGTAGCCGTAGCATAAGCGCGCTCGCTCACGCTCACTCACGGCACAATAAGTAGGGAAACTACGTACAAACGCTCAAAACGACACACTCACACAGACGCACGTATCGACGAGGCCCTAAAGCTTTAAGTTACTGACACACATGCTTATTAGTAAAATTTCAGTTTTTTCAAATAGGTACCATAATGAAAAATTTTAAAATTTTCGCAGCCGCCATCTTGGATTTACATTTTAACGTCACTATCGGCTTTAACTCCCTCGAAAACCATGAAAACGACACCCGTGACGAAAAATTTTAAAATTTTCGCAACCGCCATCTTGGATTTTCATTTTGACCTCACTATCGGTTTCAGTAACCTCGAAAACAATGAAAACATCACACATGATAAAAAAAAATTCGCAGCCACCATCTTGGATTTTCATTTTGACCTCACTATCGGCTTTAGCACCCTCGAAAACTATAAAAACGATACCCATGATGAAAAATTTTAAAATTGTTGCAGCCACCATCTTGGATTTACCTTTTAACGTCACTATCGGTTTTAACTGCCTCGAAAACCTTGAAAACGACACCTGTAATGAAAAATTTTAAAATTTTCGCAATCGCCATCTTGGATTTTCATTTTGACCTCACTATCGGCTTTAGCACCCTCAAAAACTATGAATACGACATTCTTGATGAAAAATTTTTGCAGCCACCATCTTGGATTTACTTTTAACGTCACTATTGGCTTTAACACCCTCGAAAATCATGAAAACGACACCCATGGCAGAAAATTTGAAAATTTTCGCAGCCGCCATCTTGGATTTACATTTTGACCAAAGAAGAAAGTCGCATTTTGACCAAAAGAAAAGAAAATAACATGAGGTATGAACGCTTTTACGAGTAACGATTTTTACCCGTCAACTCCTACCGCAAGCCGCGTTAAAGAACTTCGTTCCAATAAAACACTTCAATTTTACAAATATATGCGACAACGACAACCCACGCTCTAGTGGAGCGTGGGTAATTATTTCAACAAATAATATAGGTTACTGTTACTGTCCATATTACAAACGGTCAGACTTTTTTTTTGTTTTACCAATCTTTTGTAAGGACGTTTGCGTTGATACATTATATACTTTGATCTCTACTGCTTCATTTAGCTCCTACAAAAAATCTGCCACCAATTTATTGTATGCCCGTCCGTCTGTGAACGCTATCTTATATAATATTATATGTATACGTATATAAGCAAATATAAGTAAAAAAAATCCCATTATTATTTTGCATTGGTCTCGTAAAACATGACATTGTAAGCTGATCTTGATAACAATAGGTATTATGAATTAGCGAATGCTAGTAACGGCGGATATTATAAATCAACTAAATACGCGAGGGAGCCCCACAATGAGGTGAGGTCAAACGTTACAAATTTCAATTTACACGACACCTAATAAGCATTTACCTATTATATCTCATCATGCCACGCAGTACTCAACCTTATTTGTATAGAAAAGTAACAGAAAGTCACACAAAATCAAGTTTCACAACTGTCGTAGTAAGTTTGTCCAGGTAGGTATAGCGTGACTCATTGATATTCGAATTCAGAACACTATCTGTTATTAAATTATCTGAACATAGTAATTATTTATGTCTAATAAGAGCACCATAATGGCATTATTGTAATAATATAAAGTTGATCTAATCATGATTTTTAACGTTATATAATCGGCTTTTTTTAATGGTTCATATACCTACTTATTTCAGAAAACCATTATGTACCAGTTCTATTTTCGAACATGTTTCTATAGACTAACAGAGAAGAGAATTTATTTTTTAATTTCAACTGTAAATGATATTTCCAGAAAAATACACAATGCTAATGAATTTCAAAGAGTTGTTATGCAAAAGATAATACACATTTGTTTCGCTTACGTTTGATATAGAATCGCATGTTTATTCATGCATTAAGTAAATGTTTACCGCGTCTACTACAAATCAGTATTCGGCGAGGCTAAAATAAATTAGATGTTTTCTGATCAATAATTATGTTTTAGGGAATATTCAGCATTCAATAATAATTAGATTGGCAATTTAATTGATAATTGCTTTTGTTTTAACTTTATATGTCCACAGTGGGAGGCTGTCGTCCGTCTTTAGATTTTTTACTATATAAATTCTGGTAATAACTAATATGCAATTTAAAGTAAACTTTAGTGCGTGGCCAGAACGGCTTCATTGCCACCAATAAAACATTATAAAATATCTCCATCTTAAAAAACAATATTTAAACCCCAATAAAAACTGTAATCATCATAATCATGAAATACTTTTTACGAAGCAGACATGGCCGCTGGTATTTTCCCAGCGTCTGGCAGATAATTTCGTAGGCTTGGCCTGACCGTGTGCCGATGGCCGCTGCGCCTTGGCCCAGTTTCAGCAGGACAAGCGTCGCCTTCGACAAACTGTCAATATTACAACGCCAGCTTATTTTGGCGCGCGGCCATAATCGGAACTAACGCGGCCATTTTGTTTTTGTTTACTATCAACACCCCCTTGTCAGTGTCATCATTCAGGCGCCAAAATTCTAACCCTCAACATTAATTTTTTTTAAGTCTTGTTGATTGGACTGAAACTAAAAGGGAAGAAGAATTCCGTTTGGTTTTCGCCTTTGGTTATTAAAGTTATCTAGTTCGTAGATTTCGTAAGGATTTCGTAAGTATTTTAAAAGATGTAAGTAGCTTTGATTAAATAGCTTGTCTTGTTTAAAATTAGGTTGCAAGATTATTCTTACCCTTACCGGCTTACCCAGAAGAAGAATGTTCACTCTCACTTTGAAGAGATTAGGGTTGTATGCGCTCGGAAACACAGACGTAGGTAGTGAGTTCCCCTCGTTGCAAATGTCTTTTATAATGCTGTGCGCATTTTATAAAAGACATTTGGACATATTAGAGTAGGTAACAAGCTGCCGAGAAGCCCTCCATACTTCTGATGAGGATTATTAAATATTACTATATTCCTTACTATTTCAGCAATTGCAAATAGGGATGCCAAATCCTTCAATCATTCAACTTAATCATTGTTGGTAGGTAACTTCAGGAATGTCTGGAGATATTTTCTGATCATTAACATAGTTCTATGACAATGTAAAATATGGAATAGTTACTCAATGGTTCAATTAAGGTCCAACCTAAGAGCTGAGCCCTTATATACTGTAAATAGTTACTATGTCACGTGTCAACGCACTTTGTACATGGCAGGCGACACTCCCTTATACTGTTCTCGTGTTAATAGAATACACACCCTAAAATTTATCCATAAAAACGAACCTAATAAAATAATACATTAGGAATTAATTAAATGTCTTCTGAATTAAAATTACCATAATGTTATTTATTTTGCCCATCAATCATTTTACAAATTAAATTATAAAAGTCGCGAAGAAATTAATGATGAGATCATTTCAGTGATGTGAAAAAGATAAATAAAAAAGAAATCGTAAAAACTTGACAGACGTTTTAAATTAGCTTTTAGGTCTGCGGTTTATAATTTACGTCATAGAGTTCCGTTCTTAATTTTTATGCTGTTTGTTGTTGTGTCCGATGTCGTTCTAGGGAATTTTGTTTATGGTAGCCCCGAATCATTCGTGAAAGTGTAGGTATTTAGTCAAAAACCGATTTCACAAAACACAATTACTTTATTTTTTATGATGACAATGCATAATAATATCCTGTATTCAAAATAGTTTCCTAAAAATTTCACAAATATTAAGTAAAATTACATAATGCTCAAATTCTAATAGGAAGCAAAACGTTTGAGAAATGGCCATAATTCTTCGATTAACAAATTAATCCGCCATACCTAACCAGCTATTCGATTGTACACCTTATAATCCACAACTTAAGTACCATATGAGTATAATTTCTCTCAAATCAAGGCTGTCATAAGAACAAGAGATTGTGCAATGCGGACCGACTACCCGGAATGGGGTCATTTCTGAAGTTAGCAAAATTATGGAACTTTCGAACTTAGATCCAAGTCTTAAAGTTCAATTTTGAATGTCAGTAATACGGGTCTCTAGTTCAAATACTGGTTTGCAAAAGTTTGACCAGACATTATAGGATAAAAGCGGTTTGTAAGTAGCGTTTTCATACTAATTACATACAAGTTCAGTTTGCATAGAACTAGTATTCTATTGCATAGTTTTCTATCAGTATTATGCAAGAAACGCAGTACTTTGACACATGTCGGGCTCACAACTGACACGTGTCTATCGTATTACATACCCGGTACCTACTTACATGATCAGAATAATTTCACTCAATAGATTGCTAAGAAAAATTAAGATTTTCAAGTTTACATTTCTAATTCACTTTTTATTCATCAACAATCAACTATTTTAGACATCACCTCACGTCATTCCGAAGGGGGTTGGGTATAACAGTATTATCTGTGGGTACAACCAACGGTACAAGGGGTACAAGGATCTTTTGGCGCGCAAAATCGGAACTAATGCCGCCAACTTATTTTTAATAAAATGTTACAAAATGTTTACCAATAACGTACCAGTCATTCAGACGCCACAAAAATTCTTGAAGCACTCTACTTCGATCGTTTTCCAAATAATCATGATTCGAATGCAAGGCACGGCAAAATTGAAAGCAGACGATCCAAAAATGAATTTATATCGACTGATCAAACAGGTCAAAGTCGACATAGTTATTGCTATTATGAATCGAAGCTTCAAGAACAAAATCCTGTGCAAGCATGAATAAAGTCCATGTAACTAACTATACTACAGTCCGCCTGTCGAGAGAATGCGTTCCTGACACCTGTCAGTTGGACAAATGATAAATGATTTACTTCTGTAAGCAGGTTTGTACTAACACTTTTACAAGTCATCATGTTTTTTTTTTTTTTTTTTTTAACTAGATGAGGTTAGCGTTTCCTATCTGACTACTCTGAGAAGAAAGGCTGAAACAAACTCAGAGGTCACAGTCTCTTATAAAGTCCAGACATAATCTTGGTCAGTTCATGTGAAGACCATGTAGACTGGTGTCTGAAATGATCTTTTGAGGAAAGAACCACACAGATTGAGGGGACCAGTCAGTGCACGCATTTGTCAGTAAACGCGCAGCATACACACAGTTTCTAGTAACTATACCTAATGGCGGAAACTGACTTGCAACGTTTGTTTCTAATGACATGTATCATTCGAGGCAAGCTTGGTTACAAAATTGCGAGCGCCCGCTTCGAGCACATGGCTCAAACGCACTCCATGTCTTGTGACAAAACAGCGATACACTAAACTAGGCGACAATCGCTTCCAGCACTTGATTCAAGCGTGTTCCATTTTTATTCAGAATGGCAAACGTAGAGGTTGTGTGTGCTTCATTAATTTTATTTAAGTATGTAGTTATTGTTATTGGAAGAAGAAGAAAATACAAAACTATATTGGATGTCCAATTTGTACCAAAGAAGAAACATACGCCTGCAATGCTCGCATAGAGCAGCTCGGCTCGCTGCACTGACTACTCTAACACGTTACAAAACCTCGATACATTACAAACAAACGTTGCAAGTCAGTATCCGCCTTAAGGATCAAATTCGAAAAGCACATTATTCGTTATGAAACTGACAGGTGTCAAGAACGCATTGTCTCGACGCAAATTACAAATTACAGTCCGGCCGTCGCGACGGCCGGACTGTAATTTTATGTAATTTAATTTAATAAATAATTTAATTTAATTTAATGTAATTTAATTTTTATTATACATAGGTACTACTTACCTAAATATAGTTGTTATAGGTATCTACCTTGTTGGATCGATTTGACACACAGAAAACTAAATACGTCGACTAAGTAGGTACCTACTTGATAAACCACTATCTCACCTAACTCCAGTTAGGTAAACGGGCGGCGCAAGTTTATTGCCTGTGGCACACCATAAAATTGAAGGGCAAATATCTGGCACCGTCTAAACAACACGTAAAATATTGTTGCACGATACGGGTAAGTTAGTTAAGTACTACTCAAAAAAAATGGTATAAGTGTAAACAGCACGTATGTACAATAACATCGCATTCAATTCTGGCGTGAAAATTTTCTAACATTCGAACATGAGCGAACGAAACAAAGACTTTAATAAAACACACAATAAAATTTAATGAAATATTTACTAGTGCAAATACGGGTACCACAGATTAATCTGTTGAAATACTTCAAGAATTAATATTGTCAAGAATTAATATTATACGTGCAACTGTGAGTTCAAACACGACGTCGAGCAAAAGTTGCATGTACTAATGGCCTTGCAATTTTCTTGCCTGCGTGTAAGTCGCATGCTATTTTACTGAATGGCAAAACTTGATTTCAATTATTTTATGCCATTTTATGTAATCGCACGCGTGTAAACACTTGCATGCAATTCTTGAATGGCAATAAAATTGAACGTGCTTTATGGCATGCAGTTATTGCTCTTGAACGTTCCAGAACACACACTTACACCTTCTAGTGTAAATGGAGCTGTAAGTGATGACGTGGTCAATGATGGTCCGTGTTTTAAACCGAGAAGTTCATGCCTATATACGTAGCTTATGATTCGCAGAAGAATCTACTGCCTATCACAATGTAAGCGAGGGATGTGTGAATGGATAGAATAAGAAAGTGAAAAGAGGAAGCCTGAAAGTGGCACCGGTGAGTGGAAATCGGTTGTCAGGGTATGGGCATGTGATGCGGAGGAATGAGGAAAACGTCGTGAGAAAGTTTTGAGTATGAGTGTGGATGGCTACAAGAGTAGGGGAAGACCAAAGAAACGATGGTGGACTGTGTGAAAGATGATATGGTTAGAAAGGGAGTGACTACCGAGATGACTACTAGAGATGTATGGAAGACAAAAGCATATTGCGCCAACCCGAAATAAATTGGGACAAGGGCAGGAGAATGATGATGTCTCTAAGTATCGTAGGTAAACGAAAACGATGCTCAAGCATCAATAAATTTTCTAGCGAATCAAAACTTGCATGTATTCAAAGAACCAAGAATAATACCTGTCATAATAAAATAATTTCCTTTGAAGTAGATTAAAAAAAAATCATGTTTTTTAAGTTCCGATTGACCGATTGTAGCACGGATGTGACTTATGGCTGGCAAGTGCCAGAACACCGTCGCTATTGGCGCACGGATATTTACGACAATATGAATAATACCGTGAAGATAAGTTTGTGGTAATCAACAATAAGAGATGTTACGACTAATTCCCTGAAGGGGGTGGGCAGAGCTGAATTATTTGATGTTTTCATAACATAACTTCAAAATACGCTGACGTGTGGAGTTGCGGACACCAGCCCCTTATACATTATATACGTATACCTACAATACGTCATCATAACAAGATCATTAACCGCTTACAACATGTAGGTAATGACTAGTTTAGTGTAATCGTTATATTTACGAGTACGTGCAGTAAGTTGGTTTTAACAAACGAGTAGACGAATGTAAGTCACGAGACGAAGTCGGGAGCTTACCATAGTCACGAGTTTGTAAATACCAATTTCCGCACGTGCGTGTTTCATACAACGTTTTTCAACACCTTTGCGTGAAAACAGTACAATAGGTAATGAAACAAACTTTTTAATTATACAATTTTAATAGCTAATAAGAAAATTATACAGATATGTCACTACTTTTGGAAATGAATAGTAAAATTTGAACAATTATTGAAATTCAGTGAAATTTGCTGCTTTGGAAGCTTGACTGACTGACATTATTAATTTCACTACAGTAGAGCCTCGATAATCCGAATTGACAAAAACATATCCCTGTTCGGACTCACGGAGCGTTTGGTTTAGGTATAGTATGTTAAAAAGAAAAATTTAAATAAAAACTAAGAAATTTCGGAACGCTAAAACAAAAAACAACACGAAAAAATCAAATTGAAATAAACAGATCTACGTATTTTAGTTTGACGGGTTTTATTTATAGACCATGAAAAAGCTTTGTCTCTCAATTTAGGAAGCATCATTTTTTGGACAACGAGAGTTTTATTTTCGCCGAGTAGGTAGGTGTGGGTGAGCTCGTGGCTATGTAATAACAGCCGCACGGGTCGATCCATCAGGTTAAGCTACGCTTGCCGGGGTTGGTCTGTGGATGGGTGACCATCTTTTTATACCGAGACTCCTCCGTGCCTCGGAAAGCACGTTAAGCCGTTGGTCCCGGCTGTCATACGAGGATCTTTGACAGTCGTTACGGGTCGTCAAGAAGCTCGAAATCGAAAGTATGACAACCAGTCTTACCAAGGAGTATCGTATTACCCAGTAACTGGGTTGTGGAGGTCAGATAGGCAGTCGCTTCATGTGAAATACTGGTATTCAGCTGCATCCGGTTAGACTGGAAGCCGACCCCAACATAGTTGGGAAAAGGCTAGGCAGATTGAGGTGTGGGTGGGACCATATCGCAGTTCGGATTATAGCGGCGTTAATTAATGTGGCGTAACATCACGCGACGGCATCGGTGACGGCGCTGGCGGCGGGGCACAGCGTCGGCGGGCGGCGGTGGCTGGACGTTTTCACGTGAGGTAAAAGGGCGGGGTTCCACAACGTTATTTATACACAGGGTGTTCTGAAAGTCTTGAGATTTAACTTTAATATTCACAGTTTTTCAAAATAATTACCACCCCAATTAATACAATTCTGCATCCCTATAAACCAATCACTAAAAATGTCTTTCCATTCCCGTTCAGGAATTTCCGCACATTATATAGCCCCAGGCCGAAAGTAAAGCTTCTTCGTCCCGAAATCTTTGCCCTTTCAATTTACTTTTCACGAAAGGAATCAGTCCAAAGTCACATGGCGCCAAGTCTGGGCTGTAACTGTAAGGCGGATGTTCAAGAAGATTCAAGCATAAATTGGCGTGTAACGTCAGCACGATGTGCCGGAGCATTATCATGATGAAGATACCAGGTCCAGAGTTGTGACTTTGGACGAAGCTTCTTGAATTCCTGAATAAGTTGAGGAAGGCAGACAGTGGTGTACCAAGCAGCGTTTACAGTCTTCTGCTCACGGAGAACTACTCTTTCAATAATTCCCCGAATACCGAAAAAAACCACGATCATTTTCTTTTTTATCGACTTAGATTTTTTTACTTCAGTCGGAGTTTCTTCGCCTTCTATCACCCATATTTTATTTTGCTGCTTTGTGGGCACGTCTGAATAACAATAAAGCCATCACGTTTCATCGCCCATGACGATTGAAATGATGTCTTTAGATTTTCTGTTTTCAAACTTTGCAATCATTTTTAGGGTTCCATACCTCAAAAGGAAAAACGGAACCCTTATAGGATCACTCACGTGTCTGTCTGTCTGTCTCTCCGTCTGTCACAGCCAATTTGCTCCGAATCTAATGGACCGATTAAGTTGAAATTTGGTACACGTATGTATTTCTGTGACACAAACACGGACGTGTAATGTAAATTAATGAATTTTGAATATGGGGGTCAATTTTGGGGGGCAAATAAGAAAACAAAAATTATATATTTGCAAACTGTACCGTGCGTTATATCAAATGAAAGAACTTACTGTGAGGGTCTCAAATATATATTTTTTTATAATTTTTAAAATAAACTGTTTTACAGTTATTTTCGTCTATTTTCTTAAAATAGACGAAAATTTACCATTCCCCCCCCCCCCCGTTTATCTCCGAAACTACTAAGCTTAAAATTTTGAAAAAAAAATACAGAAAATAATTCTATAGCTACAGATTACAGGAAAACCTATAAGAAGTCTTAAAATAACATGGTAAATCTCTCAATATTGTGCGTACAAACTTTTATTTGTCCATAGTTAAACGAAAAAGATCCAACCCACATTAGGTGCAATGTGATCCTTTTCGTTTAACTATGGACATTTGTAGTTGGAATGTATGGGAGAACATGTTTTTCAACTACAATGTTAAGTTTGTTCTTGGGATAAATTCATCCCAACTACGCGGACTACGGAACCCTTCATTGTGCGTGGTCCGACATGCACTTGACCGGTTTTTTTTTACACTATTTAACTCGCTGTTCCTTTTGTTCATTGGTAAGTTTATGTGGAATCCAAAAACCACAAACTTTTCTATAACCTGCGCCAATCTACAGTAAGGACTTTATTTGCCGGTAGGTTATTCGCCGGTCAGTTTTAATTACATATTTAACTGCAGGAATATTTTCTGGAGTAACTGCCTCCGCCCGTCTTCCTGAACGCGGGTCGTCTTCTAGGTTAAAACAGCCACGCTCAAACTGTTTGTACCATCTGTACACGGTTGCACGAGAGGGACAGTCGTCATTTCTTCTAAACAGTTTTCTAGACTTAATCCACGTAAAAAGTTATAACGCAAAATTGCGCGATATTCGATAGTCGTTCACGAAGCCATTATAGTGAACTTGTTCGAACACGATCTGCGGCAATGCTGAATACAATCAAATGACAACTGACACTAACGTATATACGTACATGTACATAAACAATCAAACTACGTGCTCGCGTCGGCCATCCGCCTTAGTATTATTAAGTATCTCAAGACTTTCAAAACACCCTACGTATTTATAGACTTTGATACTTGTCGCCTACTTATTTCAATTTTATTCTGCACCGAGTATTCAATATAACCATCTGCAACATTATTAGAGCGCAATCCTCCGTGGCGTTTCAGTGTAATGACTATCTATCTATCAGCTCCGGAATTCACTAGTAACGTGTAGGTTCTTCTGAAGCTGTGAGCAGTATAACTAGCCAGATTTTCCAATTTCAAGAACGTGGCGATTTCTTTTGGTACACTACCATTTTGTTAACGCCAACGACTTGTCGCATGCATTTACCGTTTTGGTACTTCTGAAAGAATCTGTTACTCTTTGCGTTTGTAATTCTTAGAGCTTAATACTTCTTGACACTCACCATGTAAGGTAAAAGTATAAGGGATTTTGGTTGTCGTGTCAGATATCTTGACAAGCAATATGTCCCCATGGGTTTCGATATCGCTCATATGTTGGCTAATTCTTTTCGTCTGCACGCCCCAGATATACCAAAACTTATTACAGCCTGTAATAAAATACAAGTAATTTATTTATTTATTAAAGAACACCAACAACATATACATTCAATATTAGTTTAGCGTATTTAGGAGAGGTATTACTGCTAATGTATACACAAATTATAGGTGTACATAACATTTAAAGAAAAAAAAAAGACATTGGACAGAAGCTGCTTATAAACTAAAAGTAAAATTTAAAATTTACGTATTTTAAACATACGTATTTTAAGGACGGATATATGTATAGCAAAATGAGTAATGGAAAGGGAGGAATATGTATGCATTGTATTCCATTGGCACCAAGTAGGCAAGGCACGCAGAACAGATGGCCGGCGCGGCGGAGCCAAAAAGTTCTGGAGTGGCGACCACGTACTGGAATTCGTGACCTATGTCCAGCAGTAGACGTCTTTCGGCTGAAATTATTGGGGCACGCTACCATATAAACATTATAGAAACGTTTTTCTACGTCCAGAATGTTATATCGTCTTAAAAGGGGTGGAAAATCCTGTGTAATGTTGCGACCACGAATTAAAACCGATGAGGTAGTTATAAATTTTGCCCTCAAATTGTTGGTTAGATCATCGACTATAAGCTAAGCCTGAGCTAAGGTCTGACTCACAGATTATAAATTACAAGTAGCGTTAATGTCAAAACGTTCGTAGCAAGTGTACACTAAGTGTTTCATTCAGATTTATAGTCAGCGGCGGAAATATAGGTCAGATAGCTTTTGCCCGCGACTTCTCTCGCGTGGAGGTCGGAAATTATCCCAAGGGAACGTACAACCGGGATAAAAAGTGTCCTATGTTCTAATCCAGGTTATGGTCTACCCATGTGCTAAATTTCATCCAAATCCGTTTAGCCGTTTTAGCGTGAAAACGTAACAAATAAACCAACAAACAAAGTCACTTTCACATAATATTCGTTAGGATTCAGTATTGTTTTATAACCACCACGTAAATGATGTACGAGTTCTACGATGGGTAGATTAAGGAAAACTATCTGTAGGAGAAAAACAAATCGAAAAGCTATAATTACAATTTTTGGTCCTGTCGATCTTCATCATCTGCCTAGCCTTTTCCCTACTATATTGGGGTCGGCTTCCAGTCTAACCGGATGCAGCTGAATACCAGTATTTTACATGGAGCGACTGCCTATCTGACTTCCACAAGCCAGTTACTGTGTAATCGAGTCGATACCCCTTGGACTGATTGTCAGACTGGTTGTCAGTCTTTCGGGCGTTGGACGATCCGTAACGACTGTCAAAGATCCACGAATGACCGCCGGGACCATGGCAACGGCTTAACATACAAGAAATCAAACTCACCAGCTTTATTATTAGTACCTATATAGTTAGAAAAAGATAATCTCAATACGGATGTAGAATTGAGAAATTTTAAACCTCATTCTCAGATAAAATTTGAATTAAGTCAGAAAAAAACTGTTTCAGCATCTTCAAAACCTTCATCTAGCATTTATTTTTGTTCCTCTTATATCACTTTTATCTTTGTCTATCTTATATAACTTTTATCTTTGTTTCTCTTATATCACTTTTATCTTTGTTCCTCTTATATCACTTTTTTGTCTCCTACTTAATATGAAGTTATTGTAATGGCCTTCTCCTGATGTCTCAGATTATATTTTGTTGCGGGTTAAATTAATTTAATCATTTCACTGGAACTCACCGAGTTTCTCGTCTCGGGGCTTTATTTAAGTCACCATTATTTTCTGACGTACACGCTTTGCAGTCGTTAATAATAGTGTAATGTGGGGTAACGCCAACAATTCTCCCAGCAAAGTGACCACCGAAACCAAAAGTGAACGAAGTGGCAAACTGAAGTAAGTAGTATAAACAAACATTGAATGAATGAATGAATACACATACACAATAATATATTCAACTTAATTTATACTATCTCAGTTTATGACATTCGACCCTCAACCCTCTCTCAGTTCGCTGCGCTAGATCCTAGGATTCTATGCGTAACATATTGATTACTTTGTTGGGAGAATTGTTGGCGCTTTTGCAAAAAATGAGGACGCAATAAAGAGTTCCTCTCGGCACCAAAAAGAAAATATCTTATGAGGATAATCCAATAATCATCAAGCCCCGATTGCAATCTCAGCATGCTGTTATCAGTGAACATATGGATTTTGCTGCTTAAGCCTGCAGAGCTGATAACACAATTTATCTGATATCACTAGTAGCCACCGATCGTACGATCGTTGCAAACAGATTTTGGGAAGTTTTCGAAGATACGAGTGGCATTTTAGACAATAAGATTTTTATAATGTTATAACAGGGCAGGGTGATTTCAGCATCTGCAAAACATTTTCATCTGACCAAAGCCTTACACTCACAATGACCAGCTATGCAACGGTACAACATATCCATATAACCAAGATTCAGAGGACAAAGAAGCTTTACAAAAGGTTTTCTTAAACTAATCTTCACGGCATGAGCATTTATACCGCTCCAAATCGTAACACACATTTATATCGCTCCAAATCGTAACACACATTTATACCGATCCAAATCGTAACACACATTTTTTATAAATGTTTAATAATATTATAAATGCGAATGTAAGTAGCTGTGGCTTTTAACGTTTTTACGACTGAACCGATCGTTGTGATTGACAGATAGTTGGCCTGGGACATGGAGAAGGACATAGGCTTGTTTTCATGCTGGATAAAAAATATTGAAACATTAAATACACTCGGACGAAATCGCAGGCAGAAGCTGGTTTTCTACAAAATATGTAGCAAAAAAGAACATTATCCAGATCATTCTCTGTTACTTTTCCTCAACCGTTACTGAGAACCTCGTAGACCAATTGACTCCAACATGTCACAATATTGTTTCCTATGAATCGCAAACTTCAATATAATCAGATAATATTCCGCTTTCCAGAACGTTGTATCGATAAATCTATATCTTCGGAAGTGCCGAATAACAATATCGATACCTGCTTATGTGACGCATTTGATAAAATATTGATTGGTAAAAGGAAGGACATCCGCTTTTATACTGTGGCAGTTGTAAAAGGTAAAATGAAGGACAGACAGCAGCAACCTTCTAAATGCTTACAGGTCCAAAATAGTGGTTCAGAACAATTTTTACCCGATTGAGCAAGAGCAAGTTGGAATTATATCTTAAAGTATCACACAAAAAGTGAGGCAGCTTTTTCATAAAATCGCCTGGTTCATTAATTCAATAAACGAGGTGATTAACCTGACTGTACCCTTTTTTTTTGCAAAAAAAAACTGGGTGTGTCCAGTTGGCGAAAACATAAAAGTGATTTAAATTAAGTTTCACTATGTGGACACGCGTAAAAATCTTGGCGTGTGTGACGAAATAATAATTGATACTAATTTTGAGTTTCACCAACTGAACACATATGTGTCCAGTCTCACGTCGCGTGAGATTGGACACATATTTTTCACCAACTCGACACGTGAGTCACGTGTCGAGTTGGTGAAAAACCCCAATACTGTATATAAATGAATACTGTATATAATGAGATATAAATGTATATAATTGTAAATATGTTAATACCGCTCATCTTAAGATACGAAGATGTAATTACTTAAAAAAAAAAGTAAAATTAAGAGGATTGTGAAGTGCCGATACGCGGCGCGATTCTTGGAGGCAATTACCTACATTTCATACAATTATTTACATAAGGATTGTTTCGGGCGATAACGTTTTCACTCCCCTAAACCTTTACGAAATGAGACAATTACATTCAGTACACTTTAATCTAGGTCTGCACGTTTTTCGTTTTTAGTAATTCAATTTAATTTAATTAAAAAAAATAAAAATGCTCGAGGATGTTTTTATGTCAAAAATATAGATATTTAGATGCTAATAACTTATATCGTATGCAATATTTCTTTATAATAAAAACGTACGGACCTAGTTTTTCATTATACCTACAACATTTCCAAAAAATATGAAAATTAGACTATGTTTACGGGGAGAAAAACGTTATCTCTTTTTGTATGAAAAGTTACAAACCAAGTTCAAAAACCTAAAACGAATAAAATAACTTTCATAAAAAAACTTAACAGCTTCTGAAGTTGGTGCCAAGTTAAGGTTCATTGAACAATTGAAAACACCGACTTCAGAAGCTGTTAAGTTTTTTTTTTTAATGAAAGTCATTTTATTCTTTTTATGTTTTTGAAGTCGGTTTATATTTATTATTAAGTTTTTTTTTCTATTTTTAGTTGAACGCCTATACAACTACATAAGCCGAAGGCGAACGAAACGAAGACTCATCAAAATCCGCTTAGAAATGCCAGTAATACAGTACATTTATGTATATAACTTCGTACATAAGAATAATTACCTAATGTAGTATATACTAAAACCTTCCTGAGAGTATGTAGATCACGATAGTGAAAGAATCTTAAAAATTGGTTAATTTTTTGAGAAAATCGCGGACATACAAACTTACTACATACATACATACGGGTCGAATACAGAACCTCCTTTTTGAAGTCGGTTAATAAGCCCAAGACGAACGAAAAGATGAAGAATCATCAAAATTCGCATAGAAATGCCGGAGATGCAGTACATTTATGCATATAACTTCGTACATAAGAATAATTACCTAATGTATTATATACTAAATCCTTCCTGAAAGTATGTAGATCATGTTAGTGAAAGAATCATCAAAATTGGTATATTAGTTTTTGAGAAAATCGTGGACATACAAACAAACAAACATATATACATACATACGAGTCGAATAGAGAACCTCCTTTTTTGAAGTCGGTTAAAAAGATACATAGCTGTCGTGTGTGGTCTCCTGACGATTACTACGTAAAGATATAGGTTTTGAGATGCATTGAAATATACCGTGCTATAATATACCTACATCTTTACAGTATAGCCGCCGGCCGTGAGTGATGCGCTTCAATACCCTCCAAGCAATCAAACGGCTGGGTGGATCTTAATACATGGGGTGTCTATCGATTAGACGTCTAGCTAGGTCGTGTTTTGGATAGAGTGAGTGGTAATTAGTGACCGATAGGTAACACATGATTGTACTCATGATAACAAACAACTTTTACTATTGGACCAAACCAGAATTTACGAAAAAAAAAAATCTGCTGTCTCAAACATTTATGTTCGCATAACTCGTCAAAATGTAGGGAGCAGCTGATGTTTTTTCTGCGATTTCAGGCTGGCCCCATAATAATATGTAGTTGTTTGTTATCATGAGTACAATCATGTGTTTAAGTATCGGTCACTAATTACCAGTCACGCTAAATAGGCAAGACAACCTTGCCTCTAGTATAACCATCGCCTTCAACTGTATGTTATGATTTATTTATGTTTTATCTTTTTTCTACCTTTTCATTGGAGTTCGCTTTATGCAGTCCGGTTTTTTAATTTTTTTTAACGAAGTAACTTTTTGATATGTAAGAATAAGAACGAAAATTGATGACGAGAATGATGTGATAAGACAACGGTGCTGTTTAAAAGAAGATGTAAGTAGTGATAATAATTGAAGAGTATGCTTAAATGGTTTGCTCATGGTGAGCGGCTAAATGATTTACTTTAAAAAAGTAAAATCCTGCTTCAAACACCTAAAACGAATAAAATAACTTTCTTAAAAAAGTTAACAGCTTCCGAAGTCGGTGCCAAGCTGAGGTGCATTGAAGAATTGAAGACACTGACTTCAGAAAACTGTTTAGTTTTTAAGAAAGTTAATTTATTTGTTTTAGTTGGTTTTTACTTTTTATAAAGTAAATTTATTTTTTCCATTTTTATTTGAATATACAATAAAATAAATAAGCCCAAGACGAACGAAAAGAAGAATCATCCAAATCCGCTTAGAAATGCCGGAGATACAGTACATGTATGCATATAACTTCGTAAATAAGAATAATTACCTAATGTATTATATACTAAAACCTTCGTGAAAGTACGTAGATCACGGTAGTGAAAGAATCATCAAAACTGGTTATTTAGTTTTTGTGAAAATTGCGGACATAGAAACATACATACATATCTACATACATACATTCGGGTCGACTACAGAACCACCTTTTTTGAAGTCGGTTAGAAATTGAAAGGCGACTAACACTTGTTATTATTTACAAGACAGATGTGAGTGGAAACGCCGGGAGGGGGGACGCCCTATGAAGACATATAGTGACCTTATTGGTGATGTTCTTCAGAAAGGTCAGGTCATACACGCACGCCGGTTGCGAGTACTACACTCGCAACCGGCGTGCGTGTATTACCTGATGTATGAACAAAATGAGGCAAGGAGTATTTATGTAAGGATTGTAGTAGTACGTCACGTACTGTAGTTTCTGCCTACCCCCATGGGAAGAAGGCATATGTAATTGTATTTGTTTTATATGTGCAATGATAAAATAGCATGCTTGATCAATTTATAATCATAACTCAGGAGCCACGCAACTTCCATTGGTTGTATAATTATAATAAGTATGTGTAATTTATTAAATCCAAGAAATTAATTTAGCTAATGTCATAATCCTCACAACTTACAACTGTCGATTGGTCTCCTAGAGGCCGGTAACAACAGAAATTCAATTATTCTCATAACATGACAGTTATAAGGAAGGTATACGTAATACGGAACCTAAATCATCCAAATTAGGAACTTCTCAATTTATAATAATACCTTATTAAAATAACAGGACTTTTTTCGCCTTTTACAGACGTTTAAGTGACTATGGACTGCCTGAGAGAAAGTAGCCGAGCCCACAGCCTGCAAGTTTCCATACCGGTGGAGTCGCCCACAGCTCCTCGACAAGCCAGCACAGTACAGTCGGCGACAAACCAGTTTACATCAGCCGGAGTTTCAGAAGAGCATAGAAAACTCTTTAGTGTATATGTTACAATCAATCTGCCTAGCCTTTTTCCAGCTATGTTGGGGTCGGCTTCCAGTTTAACCGGATGCAGCTGAATACCAGTATTTTACATGGAGCGACTGCCTATCTGACCTCCACAACCCAGTTATTGGGTAAAACGATAACCCTTGGTAAGACTGGTTGTCAGACTGTCGGGCTTCTGACCACCCGTAACGACTGTCAAAGATCCTCGAATGACAGCCGGGACCAAGGGCTTAACGTGCTTTCCGAGGCACAGAGGACTCTCGGTAAGTAAAGATGGTCCCCATCCATAGACCAAACCCGGCAAACGTAGCTTAACCTGATGGATCGACCCGTGCGGCTGTTATTACTTAGCCACGAGCTCCTGTGTAGGTATATGTTACAAACCGTATAAATTAAAATAGAACGCAGAAGAGAAGAAATAAAATATATGAATGAGAAGAGCACTTATTGAGTACTTTGAATACTAGAACTACCTACATAATATGACATAGGTACATGATTTACATCCGATTTCTGAATTGAGAATTTGAAGTTGAGCTGAAGAATTTGAAGGTCAAAGCCCGCAAACAACTTTGCAAAAAAAGTATGAAAATTTTGAATGTCGCGGGCTGCATTGAAGTAGTCAGTTTGTATGCTCAAGTAGAGTTTTATAAGTCCTCAACTTAAAATTCTCAATTCAGAAACCGGGTACACGGGTAAACGGGGTAACCATAGTACCTACCAACCTAAACCTACGTACTTAATTTCAAAACATTCTGAAATGATCTTTGATGTTTATAGCAGACTGTAGACATGTACAGTTTCTTGTTTTGTTTGTCTGTCCGTTTTCCTTATAGCGAGGACGTGGAGCATCGAATAAGAGTTTTGGTTTTGATTTTACAATTTCGAGGGATTTTCAGATATTTTCGTTAGGTACACGAAAATAACGTCAAGGAAATTGATGCGAGTGGTAGATTCAACAACAATAAATAAATAAAATGTTTGTTTTATTGATTAGGTTAGTTCGTTGACCTCTTATAATTGAGATTAATCATATCATACTTACCAGAAAATAGTAGATTGCGCTATTTAGAACAGCAGGTTGTTTTTGTGGCTCTACTTCACAAACTCTGCAGCTAAAATATAGGTATTACTTACCATTACAAAAAGGTTGCACGTCTTATGTAGGTACCTACTCGTAAGGTATAACACAACATACACCACGCTTGTTACTCCCGAAGGGTTTGGCAGAAGTACAGCTATAGTACTTACCCACATTTCGCTCGTGTTGACATGGAACTGGCGATATGCGAGCCTATTGTCATCAACCGGAGAATCGTTGATGAGTACCACTCCCTTGTTGCGATAATACCCGATATTGACGTGTTCCACGATAAGCTACGTATATTTAAAAACAAAATTAAAAGTGTACCTTAATTTAGAATTTAAATTGTTATTTAATCGTTTGAAAATATTTTATTGTTATGCTATGCTATTTTATTTTTTATTTTATTGCTATTGATAATCGACATTTCTATTTCTATTACACTTTAATGGACATTCCTATTATATTTTATTTGTCACTTCTATTACCTAAGTTATATTGGACAGTCCTATTAGGTATTATATTATGTCGGACATTTAAATCGTAGCCATTGTTAAAATTTTAATTTAATTTGCATTGTACTGTAGTTCTTTTCTCTTTTTTAATATTTGTGTTTATCACCGAGCCGAAGAATTGTAAATGTTATGTACGCCATTACTGTCACGTGCATCAGACCGCTATGAAGTAATTTTTATAATATTTTTAATGTTATATGTATGTGATGTGGCAGTGCTCTCCGTAAATAAATAAATAAACAGGACACATTATCCTGGAGGCCTAATCCGAAGTATCGGCCGAATGTTCGGACTTTTCTTAAGGCGAAAGTGTCGGGGTAGCCCGCGAAATTCAAATTTTCTTACGTTTTTTGCAATTTACAAGTCGGTATTAAGTTGTATGTTGATTTGAATATGATTCGTGACAGTAACAAATCTGTATTTATAGAATTATAACCATTAAAATCATCAATACAGTTCTCTAAGTTCATATAACTCTATTGAATGACTATTTCATGAAATCTTGACATTTGAGGTCTTTTCTAACTTATGAAAATTACTTACTGATTCTCATGATTATTATTCTATAAATGTATGATTGTTACGGTCGCGAATTATATTTGAATCATCATTAAACTTAATACTGACCTACAAATTGCAAAAAACGTAAGAATATTTGAATTTCGCGGGCTATCTTAGCGCTTCCCCTTAATACACTTTTTTCTATTTCGTTCGGTACTCGGTCGGTTCGGATCCGACCAACGTCAAAATGAAGTTCATTGAACAAACGTCAACATGAAGTTCGGTCGGATACGAACCGACCAAACGAAATAGTATGAAGTGTAGTAGGAAACGTCCGAACATTCGGCCGATACTTGAGATTTTCGCTTCGTAGTATGCCCCCAGACTCCGAGCTGCTCCTGAGAAACTACTCAGTTGCTAGGGCTGCTACTCGTAGATATACTCGTAGGTAATGAAAAGAGAAGAAAAGAGGTATGAGGAACAGCACGCGTAGCATAACCACCATAAAAAGGGGTTTTGTCGACGGAAGAGTAGACAAAAAGGACGTTTCCGTGTAGACAGTACGACGGCAACAAAGTAGAAAAAGTGTTGTTGACACAACACTTTTTACGAAATTCACCTTTTTACATAATTCGACTCAGAATTCTTTGTAAAACAAACATAGCGCACCTTTAATCAAAAACCGAAATAACTCAAAATTTCAATTTTGTGGGAAAACGCATTAATAGTTTGAAATTAATGGCTTCAATTTATCACAAAAAAATAAAGAAATCTGTCATTTTCACCGTTATCGAGTCGGCTGTTGGACTGAACGATTCTCCGTGCGAAATTAATTCATTTTATAGTAAAAACTCGAAATATGTAAGTAATTTTTGAGTTATTTCGGTTTTTGATTAAGGGGGCGATAGGATTATTTTTTAGTCCACATAAAAAAGGACAAAGATAGTTAGAAACGAAAGACAAAATGACAGATTGTGAAAGGATTTCTACGGTGCGATGTCAGAAATGGAGAAACGAAATGTCACTTTGTATAAGAAAAAGATGTATGTGTCTATTCTTCGTAGACATTGTACTTCGGAGAGTGTGCCCAAGAACTCCACGACCTCATTCCACCGGCCCCCTTTTACCATCGGACATCTATACGCACTGCCAGTTACCATCTTTACCTAGTTGCTATTCCACCAATTCGCACTAAGCGCTTCCAAATGTCATTTTTTACGCATACAACCCTAATATCTTCAGAGTGAGAGTGAACAGGCTTCTTCTGGGTAAGCTCACTCCATCGTCGACTTTGTCTCTGTCACCTCTGACCTAGACTAGAGTCAAGAGCAAACCCATCTCAAATATCATGTTACGTGTGCAGGGTGTAAAGTTCACTCATCTTCTACAGAAAAGGGAGGAAGCGTGTTGTGTCCGGTGTGCAACTGCCTGACAGTTGATGTCAGGATGTTGTGTAAATGCCAATCGCGCGGTAAACTTTGCTTGCGCGATGCAGGATTTGTGAGACGTCACGTCTTTGATGCACAGGTTCGCGGCGGGCGTCGTAGATGCCGCCAAAATTCTGAAAAATCCCTTCCAGGCCAAATGTGGCTGGAATGGAAGTATGCGGTCAATTGCTATCGAGAGCATATTGCAAGCCAGTCGGTATGAAGTGAACCAACATGACCACAAATCAGCGATATTTTATGATTTCTGATTTTCCTTCTAACTTTATTGTAAACAGGAAAACTAGAAGGCACCTTAATTAATTCAAATAAATAGTAATTACTATTTATTAGAATTAATTAAAACAAAAACATGCTGTTAATTTCAAGCTTTGAAACCTGGCTTTAGATGAGCCGGGAGTGGTTTTCTCTTGAGTTTTAAACCATGCCCGTTATGTAAACAACTTTATCAGTGATAGTTGCCATCACCAACATTTTCAGGCCCTTAGCATAATCAGCCTATAATGTTCCCACTGTTGGACACAATGCATCTTGGTGAGAGGGAGTGGGCCTTAATCCACCATGCGGGCCCAGTGTGGGTTGGTAAATGTCACATGTCTTCGAACTTTTGGTTCTAGGACATGCCGGTTTCCTCATAATGAAGTTATTAATACAAATAAAATATTTTTAATAAAATAAAATAAAATAAATCGGACTCAAGTATTCACCATAATTATATGTATTATTCTTATACACACAAATTTTTATCTGAGAGGTATTCATTAATTGTGTAGTATGTCTTATTTATCAGTAGATTATTGAGTATACATTTTATATCTTCAATACCTACTTAACAAATCATTAGGTAATTTATTATAAACATGTGGTGCCATTCCTAGATTTTTTTTTATAAAATAGGTACTGCTTTTTTGTGTTGCCTACCGCTTATATAATTATATATATACCTATATTATGTCTGTCTATTTACATTTTATCTATTAGGGATACTTCTATTTACAAATGCTGAGAGGAAACGCGGTCGAGTGGTTGATGGCGGCCATTCCATACTAACGTACCTATTCCTCAGATTTCTCCCTGGTCCCTGGAATGATATTAGTCCAAATATTTTTTTACAAAATAATGTATGTATGCTGTAGAGGTTTCATTCAGTGGGCAAACTTTATCTTACGGCCTGTGTCTATGACTTTCGAACGGTTACTATACTTACTATTATAGAAGGCGTTTAGAGTTTGTGCTAGGGATACGTCCGCGTCAGCGAGGCGCAGCCCCCTCGGCCAATGTAGGCGCGTTGGTTTTGAAATAGAAATAATATAGAAAAGACTTATACGTGAATAGCTTATCATTTGAGTAGTCTATACTGGGATGACTTTTTTTACCGTCTTGAAAAAAAAAATGGTGAATGGAGTAGAAGCCTATGACATACCTGTTTTTTTTTTTAAGTAATAAAAATAAATCGAAATTCAACTCATGCACAGAGGGTGCGTGCTGGTAATTTGAATTTTGATATTTTTTAGCGATCAAAAATTTATGTTCTGGTTTAGGTACTTCAAGTGTTTATTGATAGAGCAATTTATGTCTAAGCTACTGAAAAAAAAAAAAAACTAGGTATGACGTAGGCGTCTAGTCCGTTCACCTATTGTACCCTATTTTTTTTCAAGACGGAAAAAAAATCATCCAGTCTACATAGATCCCGACAAAAGTAAAGGTTTCCTTCCGAGACTCTACAATATCTACCACTGCCGAATTCAGTATAACTTCTGTTTTGCGTAAAAAGTTCGGAAATTTTCTGAATTTTCACGCAAAACAGGAATAATGTTATGGAAAACAGAAACAATCATTGGGTGGCTTTTCTGTATATAAGTTCTAGCTTTTCCGCGCGGCTTTATCCGCGCGGATATCGGAAATTATCCCACGTGAACGTACTACCGTGATAAAAGTATGCCATGTCCTAATCCAGGTTATGGTCTACCCATGTGCCAATCTTCATTCAAATTCGTTCAGCCTTTTTTGCGTGAAAGCGTAACAAACTCACCTTCGCATTTATAATATTATAGTCGGGATAATATTATTTGGGTGACTTCTTATTTAAGCCAAAGTTATCAAAATACGGTAATACTTTTTGCAAGTTTTAACTTTTTAAGTGATAGGTATTAATTTTTTTTAAACTATCATCTACAAGGTTTTTCCTTAATCCCATTTTTTACTGACTGGTGAAACTCTTGACTTTATAATAAAAACTTATCCAAAACCCATAACACGACTTCCTAGAGCCGACCTAGATATAACAGAGGAATATGTTAGTATGGAATGAACACCAACAACCACGTGACCACGTTTTCTCTTAAGATATGTAGATACTGGGTGAATGAAATGAGATTTTGGTTTCGAATTCGATAGTTCGAGTCTTAAAAATAACTTAGATCCTAATTTAGGTCTGACACTTTTGCGCATTCCCTGCAATATTTTCTATTTTTGATAGTTGTGCTCAGATAAATAAAAAAAGTTTTCTTTCTTTATTCATCTGAGGTTAAAAAAAATTGAATGGGCGTCCATTCAATTTTTTTTCCGCCAAATTCTACCTAAATAGTATCCATACCCAGAAACGTATTGTTTTCCTTACCAATAGCAGACAGCAGTTTTGTAGTTGGGATTAACCGATAGGTAACAGTTGGTAAGAGGAAACTATTAGTAACCTATATTCAAACAAGATAATATTTAAACAATGTATTGGCTTGGACCTTAACCCATCAAAGTGTGGAGTTTTCCTTTCTGACATTACCGATAGACAGTTGACCGTAAAGATAAATGCAATAGTCCCACAAAAAAAAAATTAAAAAAAAAGTTCACTGCACCTCCTAGATTCCCCGATTTTAGAAAACAGTTTTGCTTCTATTTTCGAGGAAAAAATCAAAAACTTCAACGATATTTCGGACAGACTGTCCAAAATTAATTTACATTCGGCATTCACCCTAATTAGATACTGTTGTTTTGGCCCAAATTTTATATGCTTTCTACGTTCTTCCCCTTTATGGAAGTAGCACCAGACCTCTTGGACAAAACTGACCAAATTATTCGTAGCGCAGCATACTAACTTCCATTTTAAATGTGGCCTTGATCGACCGAGCGTGGTTGCAAGCCATACTGCCCATCCGTTTTGGTGGCTTCGGCGTCCGCAAAATTACCAGTATTAGCTTATAAGTTCCTGTCCTCCGTCCACAGCACTGAAAAGTAGACCGAGAAAATTCTCTGGTTGACTCTGAAGTGCCGTGTCTGACCGACGACGCGGTGAACGCCTGGAAAATGGCTTACCCGGATACAGATCGGCCCGTGAACTAATCTTCAGAGGCAGTGGGATGAGCCGCTCTGCAGGTTGGTACGGAATAATCTTATTAATTAATACGTCCACCAATACTGCAGAGCGTGCCCGCCTGCTGGCTGTGGGTGTGTGGGAGTCGGTCCTCTGGCTTCAGGCACTATCGTAGCTCGCCCAACATAGGCACTATGCTGGGTGACACCACCTTCCAGCTCACTACCTGTCTACTCCTTAACTACTAATAACCTATATTCAAACAAGATAATTTTTACATAATATGGATGGATGGGAAAGAATCATAGGCCATCAAAAACTTCGTCCGCATCGCTGTCAACAGAAGAAGTGCCCAAAAGCTGCAGCTGCGACAGCATTACCACGTTGTATGGCGATGCTGATTCTTTGGGCAAAAAATAGGTCAGCCCTCTGGTCCACTGTTCGTCGACCAAACGCTTAGCGATGTTTAAAAGACCAAGAGGGCACTCGGACCCCTTGGCCTTTGTGTTTCAACCATAAACGACTCGAACATATAACTTCCCATAAGATTAAGAATATTTTCGCCGTTTGAGGTCTTCCGCCCCTGTAGCAGCCGCCCCAGCACAGCCCGTCGTGCTAGGAAGGCGTAACTAGGTTTGTTGTAATGTCCCGTTCACCTGCACCCTTTTTTTGGGTGGGAAATAATCAAATAACTTCTCCCGCTCTGGACGGAGCGAAAGGGCGTCTCAGACTTTTACTGACTAAAACCCACCCGTGTTCTTTCAGTTGCCCGTGCCAGGGCTACGGTAACTCTTTGAAACATCGCGCAACTCTGGCAGGCATCGGACCTAACGGACCCCATCAGTTAGTGCTGACGTCACTTTGAGGCGCGCGTGGAACACAACGCGCCGTCGACCCGGGCCCAGCCGATCGATTCCGTAAAAATCTCACCGTGAAAGTTTTGGTGAAGTGAAGTGACCTTGAAGGAACTGACACTATTGACAGCTCACTTCACCTAAGCCACCTAACTATCCACTTCACGGTGAGATTTTTATAGAATTGTTAGGCTGGTCCTTACCGGACGGCGAGCTACCTATTGCTCGAAGAAGAAGTACACTACGACCGATTTATCTTGACAGGTCCGAACATAGGCACTATGAAGTTTCGCGCATGTACTCGCTCTCGCCCCATGTCACTATTTGGTACCTAAAAATGTTACTGCGCAGTCTTCTGCGCGAAGTTCGGATTTGCCAAGATAAATCGACCGTACTATATCTAGGTATGTGTTATCCGGACGCTACGTTATAAATCGAAACTGGTGGAATTGTGGAAATACGCAAAAAGCTGTAATCTTTTTTCAAGTCTACAAAGAAGCGACTGTTTACCGTAGATGTTTACCTGCCATATCTTATCGTAAGATTAGACATTAGCAAAGTATCTACAAACAACTTGCGTCCATTTTCCTGAACCTTATCTCTGTTTTGTCAGCAGATATGATGCCCTCTTCAGAGATTATAGGATATTATTATGATTGTAACTTCACTTGTCTGGTTATCTAGTAACTAATTTCTGCCCGCGATTTCGTCCGCGTGAAATTTCTTGTTCCCCAGACCCATACCGTCGCATAATTATAATATCCTGGGACATTGTTCACACACAGTCATCTGATCCCAAACTAAGCAGAGCTTGTACTATGGAAACCAGATAACTGATATACTACATATACTACTTTTTTTTTGTAAATACATACTTATATAGATAATTACACCCAGACTCAGAACAAACAGACATGTTCATGCACACAAATGTTTGCCCTGGATGGGAATCGAACCCACGTCCTGCGGCATGATAAGTGGTATCTTAACGAACCACGCCAACGGGCCTGTCTTTGTACTTAGTTTTAGCTTAGCGTTCTTTCCGACTTTTATTTATTCTTGCTCTGTTCCTGAAGGCCAAAAAAACAAACTCTTCAGCTTTATTATTAGTATAAGTATAGATACGTATATATTATAGACTTTAAGCTGAAGTGGAATTGTGTGTGGTAATCTGTATCAATATAATCTTGTGTTCGGATAACTTACGTAAGTAATAAAATTGATAACGCGATCCTACGTAGAAAATCGCTTTTGCTCGGTGCGGTAGCACTTTTTATTGGCAAACTAGTCATATAAATAGATTCGTAAGCTAATTTTACGAGTACATGTGATAGCTACTTCCATATGGGAGGGTCTACTGTGCAAAGCTATGAGGTATTTGCTTCATTATTGGTAAAGATACAAAAGTCTTCATTTTAACCAAAACGATCAGTAATTTATAGGAATCGGCCATTAGTCGCTATGAGTATTGGGACAGTTGCACAACATCTGTTCTCCCCTAGGCAGGCATTGACTGTACACTGCTGTGCAGGTGTCTTGAACCTACTGTGGGGTTATTACGTCACATACATAAAAATGACAATCGATCGAAATACCTTTCGTTTTGTTACAGTTCAGCCACGTTCATTGCGTTATTTACTTTGTTGAGCAGACGAATTTTTCAAACCTATGAAGCAGTGGATTAGGAATTTCCTTAAAAACCCTTGGATTGTGATTGAAAGTATGTTACGCAATTAGGGTTTATGTGTGTTACGCTATTTTTAGAGCACCTATGCATTTTGCACCAAAGGTATTCTCAAATGGGAATACCTTTGGTGCAAAATGCATAGGTTACCAAGCTTATAGCGAGCGGACAACTGAAACATAGAAATAAGTTCCTAATGTCGTCGCGCGTCGTAATGACTATCGGCCGTAGGTACCCAATAACCTATCTATCACCAGCACCCTAATTGCGTACCACACTATCAATCGCAATCTGAATCATTTAGAAGCAAAATTTTTCGAAAAATTCGCTTATTTGACAACGAAATAACGCAATGCATGTTGTTGAACTGTCAAAATGAAACAGATTCCGAATGTGTTACGCAATTAGGGTGCAGTCACAGTGCAGTTTTGGCATATTTATTTAGATTATGATTTTCTATCCCCAGGGATAGAAAATCATAATCTAAATAAATATTAACGAACGAAAGGAACGTAAGGACAGATAGAATTATATTTTAGTCTATTATCAATAGCGATCTGTCTTTTACTGAAAATAGGTTAACTAGGTATTGGGTTCGGCCGAATGAACAGAACATTCAACAGAAATCGTGATACCCAAAAGCCGATGTGCCCTACAGAGCATTACAAAGTAAACAATAACAAAATAGTTAACAACTATGTAGAAAATGTCAACTGCTTTATTATTTAAAACTTATTCCAAGAATGTATAACTATTTGGCAACAGCAGGCGGCCAAGTCCAGAGTTAGCACCAAATACCTCGTTTACGACCGTAATATTCGGAACTCACTGACAAATTACTTGGCTAAGCTTTATTTCAACTGAACTAATTTAGCTATAGCATATTAATATTGCATGAAGGGCCCGACACTTTTACCGTAAGTCGAACGAGTCATGGGCCACATCTACCACCATGTGGGTCCCAGAAAATGTCCGTCAACATCAAGACAGACACAGGAGAAGATGGCGAGACTAGGTTAACGCCTACAGACATTGGTTCATACTAACTCAAGACAGAGGGGAGTGGAAAGGAGAAAGGGAGGGGCCCTGCAGTGGGACAACACAGGCTAAAACTAAATAATAATAAACAATGGCGCCGATTCCCTTGTTCGGAAACTAAACTTAATTTAAGTTCAGTGCATCTTTTTCTTTTTATTTCATTAAGAATAGGACAGATGATAAATATTAGTTGAGTCCTGTCAAATTAAGAGGCTACCGAGCGCACAGTGGCGTCCTCATCGTTTGTTTTGTTATTTCTTTTCATTAAAACGGAAAAAAGTGGCCACCATTTCCCGTTTTAAGGATTGCAATAAAACTTAACAATATAAAAGTACTGTTTATAATAATAATGACGTATTGTCTTGTGGAGCACAACTTAACGTGCTCATTTTCTGCATTTTCATTCTAAAATAAAAGAAATAACCAAACAAACGATGAGGGCGCCACTGCGCGCTCGGTAGCGTCTTAAGATACTCTGTAAACAAGTTTAGACGCGATTAAAAACTTGGCTACCTGATTACGTTAACGTGATTAAAATTGCCTACTAAAAATACGTCAATTTACGTCAGGTGCTAATTTGACAGGACTAAACTAATATTTATCGTCTGTCCTGAAAAAGATGCACTGAACTAGTTTGTGAACATGGGGATCGGCGCCAATATATTTTGTTATCGTTAGATACCCATTAAGGCGATATGTAAAAAGCTAACTGAGCGGTAATAGAAAGTGACAGAGTCAATTACATCCACATGCGAAAAAAAAAGAGAGCGCAACAATACGCTGGAACCAAAATAAAAGTGCCAAACCAAATAAAAATTGTTTAAAAATAAATTAAGCTATCTATGATCTATCAAAAATATGTTCAGCCAGAGTTTTCAATTACCTAATACGCACATTTTGAATGCAATTTTGCAATGAAATTACTTAGGATTTTAAAATTACAGAAAAAAAAAATTAGAGGTATGTAGAGGAAATTTAATCCAATCGTGTTTTCCTTCAGTCAGAGTATTAATCAAATAGTCAATAAACATACCCCATAACCCCTAAACGTACCTACGCTGCTATTGTCACAAGCGGCAAACTAGATGGGTGGCAGTCTAAGCGACAAACTGGAAAAGGGGAAAAACTGAAGGTGGGTGCTCAACCTTCGTTCCGTGGCTCCTTGCCAAGGACGAGCCGAGTTGATGAGGAGGGTTTCACGAAAGTGGAAAGGAAGAAGCGGAAGCCCAGTACTCGTAACCTGTGCGGTACTGCACCGAGTGGAGCCAACATGTTGCTGCGCCCTGCTGTGCCTACGACGCAGTTGTATGTATCGCGTCTACATTACACCACGACAGTTGAGGAGGTCGTGCAGTACATGAAAGTAAAGAAAGACCAACTGGACTCTGAGGGTCGAAAGGTTGGAATCGCGCCACGACATTAACTTAGTCTATCGTGGTGCGAATTCCAACCCACCATCTACAAACCTGCTTGAAGGAGGACTTTTGGCCGAAAGGTGTCGTATATCGACGTTTCCGAGGGCGGTTACGCGACACCCCGCAGCGACACACGACGCCAACAACGTTACGTGTAGGTTTTTAATATGTATTAGTTTATTTTTATTGTTAATATTATTTTGTGTATTTTTTCTATGAGCATCAGTAGCCAGATAATGAAATGATTATTATTATTATTATTATATATCCAAAAATTAAATCCATACATTCTGTAATAGTGAAATAAATGGTTACAAAAAGCCCCCAACTTATTTTGGTATCGCTTTAATATAAAACCGGCCAAGAGCGAGTCGGACTCGCGCACCGAGGGTTCCGTACCATAAAAAAGTGTGCTATTTACAGACATCTTTTTATTTTTCCTGTAATCTTTACATAAACTTCTATCACATAGAATAATTTCAGACTTTTCTCTTTGCAAACTTCGGTGATAAGGGCGGGAACGGTATTTTTCTTCAAAAGTCGAAAACTAGTCGGCCAAAAAAAAACAATGTTTGTAAATGTGCACGCACAGCGCTCTTTCATATTTATGATACCCCACATGCCCTAGTAGCCCCACTTCGAATTTTTAAGACCCTGTTGCAACAAAAAAATAAGTATATATTTTTATTTGCAAAATAGTTGGGCAAACGTCATCTAAAACTATTCCAAAATTCAAGTTGATAGCTTTAGTAGTTCTTGAGATATCCAGGTGTGACAGACAGACAGACTGAGTCGCACCATTTAGGTACAGAACCCTAAAAAGGGATAACCCTACAATTGAAAATATGGGGGAGCCAAAAAGGAACGAAATTGACCTAATTCGCGATGAGCTGGTAAAGAGCACTCCGTAAAATTGTATAATGTCGGTAAATTTTTCCTTGACCTGATTGTCTTGTCCCCAAAGCTTGACCTCGAGTCGCACTAAAAGGGGTTGGCTGAATGGGTCGTGAAGGATAGCATAAGACCCAATGGGTTATGTATAATTGAGGGAAAGTGTAGCAGAGTGAGCAGCATCGCGGACCCAGGCAAAAACGAGCATGCTTATAATAGAAAAAGCGTCATTCTATCAGCAATAAGCCCACGTCCGCACGGGCGCTTTTTAATGGCGACGTTTTTTACTGTACACTGGATTTTCAACGCTCAGCTTAGCGCCGAGAGTTGAAAATCCAACTTTGTGCTTTTATATTGCACTAAGATGTGCTCTGTTGGATTCTCAACGCTCGGCTCGACGCCCAGAGTCGAAAATCCAGAGTACCAAAAACAAAACTCCGCATTAAGCGCCCGTGCGAACGTGGCCTTATGATGTTAGGTTGAAATGTCAAATAAAACAAAATCTATCTACATACCTATATACATACATACAAATAGATAAAATTTATTATGAGTCTGTTTGTACATAATGTCAAAATAACAGGTTTTTACTTAATGCATAAGAAAGTATACCTATTTTGGTGACTGGTAAAGTAGTAATTAGTGACCGATACTTAAACATGATTATACTCATGATAACAACTTTTACTAGGTATGCGACCAAACTTGAAATCGCGAAAAAAAATCAGCTGCTCCCTATGTTTTGACGAACATGAATTTATAGGACAGCTGAATTTTTTTTTTCGCGATTTCTGATTTGGTCCCATAATAAAAGTTGTTTGTTATCATGAGTGCAATCATTAAGTATCGGTCACTAATTACACCGTCACAGTCACCCTATATTTATTTTATTTATTTATTTTATAAAGGTACACCAACAGCTTCTGTATACAAAATATCAATTAACAGTACCTATGTATAATAACAGTTTTGGGCTTATACAGTTGCCAATGACAGGTGAACCAACATTCTCAAATACAGTGATAACTTAAGGGGATTACCTCGCTCAAATCCCAAAAACACAGTAAGTTTAAAGAAGATTGTAGATGAATCCTTATGTGCGTTTTCCATAAAAAAAATATATGGTATACTTGAGGTCATCACAAATATATTGTATTGTTTAAAAGTTTAATAAACTTTCCCAAATTTTGGGAAAAAAATTGTTTAAATAGGTCGTTTTCCAACCTAAATTGTAAATTTTCTCTGTAACGGCTGAATAGTTCGGCATGAATTTTGTACTAAAAAATATGTAATGACGTATTTCACAATTTGTATTGTTTTTTTTTCTTATTTCTTTTGATATTTTTAAATAATGAATAAAAACCCGAAACTTCACCAGTACCCCACTGGAGCACCCCCGCTAAGGCCTGTGACGCGTACTCGGGACGCGATACACCAATGTCTCGATGACTCTTGTGACGGGAGGACTATACGCGCGTTATTTTTTCCAAATAAAAACTAAAAGTTCACGTTTTGAATGATTTTTGAATGAAATCGTATTGTAAATAGTACAAATATAAATATTCCGTAAAACAACAATAGAAATTAAGTTTGTAAATATATGTAAAGTAGTTTGTAATTTCGTTTTGTTTTTTGAACCTATCATAGAGTAAGCCTGACTATGCCTAAATATAAGAATAAATGTAAGGTGAAGCGTGGTCGAGCTCTCCAAAACTATGTGTAGTACCTACATTGAGTACATTATTTCCAGTGTGTTTATTTTTTTATCGTTTTTAGTTACAATATTTATACAGGGCTATTTTTAAATCATTAACTAAACTTTCACAGGGTGTTCTACCCATGAATATGAACAACTTTTACTATGGGACCAAACCTGAAATCGCAAAAAAAAAAATCAGCTGTTCAGTACATTTATGTTCGCTTATTTGGTCAAAATGTACTGAACAGCTGATTTTTTTTTGCGATTTCAGAGTTGGTCCCATAGTGAAAGTTGTTCATATTCATGGGTAGAACACCCTGTGAAAGTTTAGTTAATGATTTAAAAATAGCCCTGTATATCTTGAGAATAGTTTGACGGAGGATGTAGACCTAGTTGACTGATGATGTCACCTACCTGATGGTGGACTCCGAAGGTGGGTATAGGATCTCATTGACGGCACTACGTAGAACCAACGTGTTTGGACTCATTTGAAAGGTCTAATGGAGACCTTGGTGATTGACGATGTCACCTAGCTGATGGTGGACTCCGAAGGTGGGTATAGGATCTCAGTGACGGCACAATGTAGAACCATCGTGTTTGGACTCATTTGAAAGGTCTAATGGAGACCTTGGTGATTGAAGACGTCACTTACCTGATGGTGGACTCCGAAGGTGGGTATAGGATCTCAGTGACGGCACAATGTAGAACCATCGTGTTTGGACTCATTTGAAAGGTCTAATGGAGACCTTGGTGATTGAAGATGTCACTTACCTGATGGTGGACTCCGAAGGTGGGTATAGGATCTCAATGACGGTACAATGTAGAACCATCGTGTTTGGACTCATTTGAAAGGTCTAATGGAGACCTTGGTGATTGACGATGTCACCTACCTGATGGTAGACTCCGAAGGTGGGTATAGGATCTCAGTGACTGCACAATGTAGAACCATCGTGTTTGGACTCACTTGAAAGGTCTAATGGAGACCTTGGTGATTGACGATGTCACCTACCTGATGGTGGACTCCGTAGGTGGGTATAGGATCTCAGTGACGGCACAATGTGGAACCATCGTGTTTAGACTCATTTGAAAGGTCTAATGGAGACCTTGGTGATTGAAGATGTCACTTACCTGATGGTGGACTCCGAAGGTGGGTATAGGATCTCAATGACGGTACAATGTAGAACCATCATGTTTAGACTCATTTGAAAGGTCTAATGGAGACCTTGGTGATTGACGATGTCACCTACCTGATGGTAGACTCCGAAGGTGGGTATAGGATCTCAGTGACGGCACAATGTAGAACCATCGTGTTTGGACTTATTTGAAAGGTCTAATGGAGACCTTGGTGATTGACGATGTCACCTACCTGATGGTAGACTCCGAAGGTGGGTATAGGATCTCAGTGACGGCACAATGTAGAACCATCGTGTTTGGCGTCATTTGAAAGGTCTAATGGAGACCTTGGTGATTTACGATAACACCTAGCTGATGGTGGACTCCGAAGGTGGGTATAGGATCTCAGTGACGGCACAATGTAGAACCATCGTGTTTGGACTCATTTGAAAGGTCTAATGGAGACCTTGGTGATTGACGATGTCACCTACCTGATGGTAGACTCCGAAGGTGGGTATAGGATCTCAGTGACGGCACAATGTAGAACCATCGTGTTTGGCGTCATTTGAAAGGTCTAATGGAGACCTTGGTGATTGACGATAACACCTAGCTGATGGTGGACTCCGAAGGTGGGTATAGGATCTCAGTGACGGCACAATGTAGAACCATCGTGTTTGGACTCATTTGAAAGGTCTAATGGAGACCTTGGTGATTGAAGATGTCACCTACCTGATGGTGGACTCCGAAGGTGGCTGGTGGGTATAGGATCTCAGTGATGGCACAATGTAGAACCATCGTGTTTGGACTCATTTGAAAGGTCTAATGGAGACCTTGGTGATTGACGATGTCACCTACCTGATGGTGGACTCCGAAGGTGGGTATAAGATCTCAGTGACGGTACAATGTAGAACCATCGTCTTTGGACTCATTTGAAAGGTCTAATGGAGACCTTGGTGATTGACGATGTCACCTACCTGATGGTAGACTCCGAAGGTGGGTATCATCCTAACTATTCCCGTTACTGAGAACCGATAGGCACTTACCTGGTCCTCATCTGACCTTCAGAATGTATCATGTAGTAGCACCCGTGCTCAATTATATAAGTGTTGAAAGCTAGGTCATCCTAACTATTCCCGTTACTGAGAACCGATAAGCACTTACCTGGTCATCATTAGACCCTCAAAATGTATCGTGTAGTAGCACCTGTGCTCAATTAGATAAAAGTTGAAAGCTAGGTCATCCTAACTATTCCCGTTACTGAGAACCGGTATGCACTTACCTGGTCATCATCAGACCTTCGGAATGTATCATGTAGTAGCACCCGTGCTCAATTATATAAGTGTTGAAAGCTAGGTCATCCTAACTATTCCCGTTACTGAGAACCGATAAGCACTAACCTGGTCATCATCAGACCCTCAAAATGTATCGTGTAGTAGCACCTGTGCTCAATTAGATAAATGTTGAAAGCTAGGTCATCCTAACTATTCCCGTTACTGAGAACCGGTATGCACTTACTTGGTCATCATCAGACCTCCGGAATGTATCATGTAGTAGTACCTGTGCTCAATTAGATAAATGTTGAAAGCTAGGTCATCCTAACTATTCCCGTTACTGAGAACCGGTATGCACTTACCTGGTCATCATCAGACCTTCGGAATGTATCATGTAGTAGCACCCGTGCTCAATTAGATAAGTGTTGAAAGCTAGGTCATCCTAACTATTCCCGTTACTGAGAACCGATAAGCACTTACCTGGTCATTATCAGACCCTTAAAATGTATCGTGTAGTAGCACCCGTGCTCAATTAGATAAGTGTTGAAAGCTAGGTCATCCTAACTATTCCCGTTACTGAGAACCGATAAGCACTAACCTGGTCATCATCAGACCCTCAAAATGTATCGTGTAGTAGCACCTGTGCTCAATTAGATAAATGTTGAAAGCTAGGTCATCCTAACTATTCCCGTTACTGAGAACCGGTATGCACTTACCTGGTCATCATCAGACCTTCGGAATTTATCATGTAGTATCACCCGTGCTCAATTAGATAAGTGTTGAAAGCCAGGTCATCCTAACTTTTCCCGTTACTGAGAACCGATAAGCACTTACCTGGTCATCATCAGACCCTCAAAATGTATCGTGTAGTAGCACCCGTGCTCAATTAGATAAATGTTGAAAGCTAGGTCATCCTAACTATTCCCGTTACTGAGAACCGATAAGCACTTACCTAGTCATCATCAGACCCTCAGAATGTATCGTGTAGGAGCACCCGTGCTCAATACAATAAAATAACTGATGAAAGCTAGGTCAATTACAAAATAAATTATAAGTTATGAATCTTATGTATTGTTATGGTGTAGGTACTTGTACAAAACTCTTAGAGGAATTAAGTGTAATAAAGCTCTCAGAGAACAAATACTCGTAAAATAGGCAAAAACGACAACAACTCTGTGACACATCTGTGTTCTTGCTTATCTTCAGTTTGTATGTTTTTAGTATGGTCGTTCGTCGGTAGCGGGCGCCAAAAATAACAAATGCTAGTACAGCGGTCAAATCTTCAAGGTCATCGAGCAATGTAATATCCTTAAGCTAAAAAAGAAATGTATAAAAATTAAGTGATAATAAACTATAGAAACAGAAATATAAAATGACGCACGTTATGTTACAGGGATTGTTAGAATATATCTATATCTACTTATAACAAAATAACAATTTCTGTTTATGTTCCGGCTAATTTCCGAAAAGACTGGACCGATTTTGACGGGACTTTCACTTGCAGATAACTACCTACTGTTTTATGGAGAAACTTAGGCTAAATACATTAATTTCAGAAAAATAATTAGGGTTCCACGCAAACAAGTTAAAACTCATGAATTTGTTGTGAACAAAATCCGATTCAAATACCTGGGGAAGTATTGATATCCACGCGGGCGAAGTCGCCGGCAACAAGTAGTAAACAAATAAAATAAAGTCAAAAATGTATTGGACTGACATATAAGCTACCGAAAAACGTATGTCAATCCTTTTGAAAGTCGTTCTAGAAATAAGAACGCTGTGACAGCGATTGCCACTTGTCTAACACCCCGTTTACATTCAGCTCACTTCCACGGCAGTGAGCAGGAAAGTAGGAAGCGAAGTGGGCAGGAAGAGTATGTAAACACGATACCTCTCATGCTGCTGTCACTGCTACTCCACGCTGCCCGGCGCTCCCTAAATGAGTGGTTTTTTGTGCGGAAACCAAAGGACGGGCATCGTGAGCGGCAATGCGTGTTTACTTTCAGCTCCGTTGCTCACTTTGCCAAGTTCTATTATGTTACTTTATATTATTATATTATACTTATTATACAGGGTGGCGATTAGGTTATCACATTGATTGAAACCACGTATTCAGTACATGATTCTGGAACCCACTGCGTTGAAATTTTTCGTTGGTTATTATAAAAAAAACTGTTGTTGCCTACAAAAGTGCAATACCTACGTGCTCAAAATGTATGGAATAGCATTTTGTTTTTTTTATAATAACCGGCAAAAAATTTCAACGCAGGGGACCACAGTCATGTCCTGAATATGTAGTTTCAATTAATGTGATAACCTAATCGAATATAAATATATCATCCACCATCTTATACGACGACGAATTTTCTTTTTTTTGGATCATAATTACGTAGGCATTGCAAGAAGACACAGCGCGGTCGCAGTAATTATTTCGACGTCTGCCATTGCCGAAAGACGAAAGCGATGTGATTGTTACTATTGGTGGGGCAGTATGTACACACACTTTTCTCGATCCTGCTATGAGAGTATTTAAGGAATTATGTCCGGCAGCGCGAGGAGTAGCGCCAGGAACAGAATGTAAATGAGGCATAAGCATTCGCACGGGCGATTATTCCCTGCCCTGGATGGCACTGGATTTTTAACGCTCTGCTTAGCGCCGAGAGGTGAAAATCCAACAATGTGATTTTTTTACGCGCTGTGTTGCACTTTGTTGGATTCTCAATGCTTGGCTAAACACCGAACGTTGAAAATACAGCACGCGATAAAATCCCGCTGCGATATTTTTACGCCCATGGGAACGGATGTCACCAAGTACCTATAAAAGATGAAAGGAAAGATGATTTAAAGTGGAATTAGCAAATATGATAATCGGGACATAATGAAGTGAAAGAACAAATCCGATCAGTAAATGGCCTGACCAAATCAACAAAAAAAAAGTTAAACTCCCTCTTAAATACCTAACAAAGGGCGTTACACGGCACATGGCTCCAATAAGCAGTTTATTGTCAAAGTGAGCGGCCATTAAAAGCTTCAGTTTCGGCACATGTATGCGGGTGGAATGAACGGGGGGTCAACACACTCCATTGTCGCCACTCTATAGTCTAAGGATTATTATATTATACGATACGATACCGTTATGATATTATCTGTGTTAGGTGTCCGGCAGGATTTCAGTTGGCGGATCAGATTTTATAATACCTAATAAATCTTTGTTTTTTTTTATATTAATTTTTGTAAATGGGTGTGGTAAATGCGTTTTTTGCAGTCGCGGATTAATTAAAGTCGTGTCAAGGATTATTTCTTAAGGTCAAAAGTAAAGGAATTAGAATCATATTGGATCCTAAAAAAAACCGGTCATGTTCGTGTCGGACCATGCACAATGAACGGTTCCGTAGTTGGGATGAATTTATCCCAAGAACAAACTTAACAGTAGTTGAAAAACATGTTCTTCTATAAATTCCAACTACAAATGTCTAAAAGGATCCAACCCACATTACACCTAATGTGGGTTGGATCCTTTTTGTTTAACTATGGACAAATGTAAGTTTGTACGCACAATATTGAGAGATTTACCATCGACTTCTAATTTTAGACTCAATACTTTCGGTGATAAGGGGGGAATGGTCTATTTTCGTCTATTTTCTTAAATAACTTTAAAATGGTTTATTTTAAAATTATAAAAAAATATATTTGAAACTCTCCCAGTAAGCCCTTTCATTTTATACGTCATACGGTACAGTTTGCAAAACTTTTTTTTTTGTTTTTCTCATTTGCCTCCCAAAGTTGACCCCATATTCAAAGTTTATTTATTTACGTTCCACGTCCGTGTTTGGGTCACAGAAATACACGTGTACCAAATTTCAACTTCATCGGTCCATTAGATTCGAAGCAAATTGGCTGTGACAGACGGACAGACAGATAGACACACGAGTGATCCTATAAGGGTTCCGTTTTATGCCTTCGAGGTACGGAACCCCAAAAAGCGGCCAAGTGCGTGTCGGACTTGCACCCGAAAGGCCCCCAAACGTCTGACGCACACCAAGTGTGCGTAAGAAAAATCTTTGAAATCTTTACATAATATGTAATATGTAGGTATATAGACGTATATCATATTATAAGATGATGTTTTCTTCAACACACACAAACATCATCCTATGGCGACCGTGAGCTTACAGTAGGTAGTTGTGAACCTATGGGGTTCGGTTGACATTCGAGCACACATTGACACACGGAACAGATAAATAAGCATTGACATGACCTTACATAACCTTTGGGTTTTTTTTAGACAGTTGACGGGTTAAATAATATGATTCTCGGTTCTCATCATTTTTCGTTCTCAGTAGGTACTTCTTTACTGGATAAGTTTCTTGACTAAGGATGGTGGTGATATTAATGGCTTATGTTTAACTTACCACCAAATAAAGTAAAATACTGCCAAAAATAGTAAATGATCACCAAAGTTAAAACTCCATTTTATTGTGAAATTATAAACAAAATGTTTAACATCTTGCTATCCTAGACTACAAACTAATCATTATTAACCTAACCTAACCTAACCTAGAAAGAACATTAAAAGCAAATCAAACAAATAAAAATAAAAAACCTAACCTAACCTAACGCAATAATTCGCTCGTTAAGATTTGGTGATCATTTACTACATTTGGTGTTTGAATACAATTTGAAGTGCAAAAAGCTTAGGGTATCAAAGTATTTTATGGTGATCATTATATTTAATCCCGATATTAATCTCTGCCCTGTAATTTATTTATTTATTTACGGAGAGCACTGCCACATTACATACATATAACATTAAAAATATTATAAAAATGACTTCATAGCGGTCTGATGCACGTGACAGTAATGGCGTACATAACATTTACAATTCTTCGGCTTGGTGATAAACACAAATATTAAAAAAGAGAAAAGAATTAAAGTACAATGCAAATTAAATTAAAATTTTAACAATGAATACGATTTAAAAGTCCAACATAATATAACAATAGGACTGTCCAATATAACTTAATAGAAGTGACAAATAAAATATAATAGGAATGTCCATTAAAGTGTAATAGAAATAGAAATGTCGATTATCAATAGCAATAAAATAAAAAATAAAATAGCATAGCATAACAATAAAATATTTTTGTAATAAATACAGGACAATTATTTAAGCAGTCCGCAAATTTTCACAGGGTGTTCTACTCATGAATATGAACAACTTTCACTATGGGACAAACCCTGGAATCACGAAAAAAAAATCTGCTGTTTCATATAAAAGTTCAATACCTACTCGACCAAAATGTATGAAACAGCAGATTTTTTTTCGTGATTTCAGGGTTGGTCCCATAGTGAAAGTTGTTCATATTCATGGGAACAACCTGTGAACCTTTGCGCACTGCTTAAAAAATTGTCCTGTCCTGAAACCTGAAACCTGAAATCGCGAAAAAAAAATCAGCTGTTCAGTACATTTTGACGAATTATGCGAACATAAATGTACAGAACAGCTGATTTTTTTCGCGATTTCAGGTTTGGTCCCATAGTAAAAGTTGTTCATAATGATGAGTACAATGACCCCTTAAGAGGTTGTTGGTGTTTTACCAATAACCCTGTATTGATCAAGCAACTAAAGGCTGGGCAGACCAGAAAAACATCAAAATATTTTCATAATAAGACTTTAAATTAATTGAACCGACACAAGTACAAGCACTTAAACAAAACCAGCAAAGGTCAATTAAATTATTACGTCAATTGATATAGTTGCTAGACTAACTAAATACGGTGTTTTCATATTAGGTAAGTACCTAGACGCTAATGCTAATTTATATATTAGAGCAGCTAGAATCGCTAATTAAGTAAGCAGTATATTATGTAACCTCTAGGATTGTCGATATTCTACCTATATCTAGATTTATGATCTACTAACTTTTGCCCGCGTGGAGGTCGGAAATTATCCCACAGGAACGTACACCGGGATAAAAATTATCCTATGTCCAGGTCATTGTCTACCGATGTGCCTTTCATCCAAATTCGTTCAGTAGTGAAAGCATAACAAAAAAACTCACTTTCGCATTTTTATAATATCAATAAGGATTCGTAGATAAGTGTTAAGAATGGAGTAGGTAATTTATAGCTTGTCTATGGAATAATAGTATGCATGCCTATTGATTGATCCATTGTAAGCCTGATACAATAAAAACTCGTAGCATACCGAAGTAGGTATCATGAATTTTACAACCTTCTGAAAGAACCTAGGTATCTTATTGTCACTGTATGAAAATTCTCTTTTAACGTGAAATGTTACACTTATAATCCAAACCGCTTCTTGGAACTGGGAAGAACTGAAACAACGAATTTCAATAAAAGAGGGAAACAGATAAAACATTCTAAGATCTACTTCCTGTGATATATCCCAACAATATCTAAAGCAGCTGAAACGCATCCGTCCGTTTTCAATCCAAAATAAACATTTACGTACATGTCATTCGGGGGAATATAATAATGTAATACGAAACTGGATGCAGTCAGATAATTAGTTGTCCGTCTGTTCATATCACGTTCCCCCATCAGACTGACACAAAGAGTGATGAGAACCATTCTTTTCAACTTGTATTTTTGGCGCGAAGTCGTTGACTTGCCGCCATCTTTCTTTTGTCGGAAAACGAAACAAATTATGCGAAGTCGTTTTCCATGTTTGGGTATTGTTTTTGTCTAATTGCTGATCCTAGTTTAATTGTTTTGTATTCTACTTATTGTGAGTTTGAATCGCTTTTGCCCAATGTTTTGTATAATAAGATACTGCAGATCCAAAATCATAGAAAAAAGTAAAGACAGAGGCAAACAGGCTATCAGTCAATGCTTTCAGTAAACTAGTATCTACTGAAAGCAAGAACAATTTTATGTGTAGACCAATCCCTAAACATCTTATACGAAGTGTAATTTAAATAACGCACAACGTTTAGGAGGTCGTTGTACTCAGCAATATGATAAGCTGGCTATTTCATGAAACACAACCATTTCATGAAATGACCGAACACTTCATGTAATGATCAATTCTAAGATCTGGCCACGACATGTACATATACAAGGTGTAATTTAAATAAAACACAACTTCTAAAGGGGACATTGTACTCATAATTATGAACAACTTTTACTATGGAGCCAAATCAGAAATCGCGAAAAAAAATCAGCAGTTCCCTATATTTTGACGAGTTAGGTATGCTAACATAAATGTAGGGAACAGCTGATTTTTTTATAATAAGAAATAATAAATAATAAAATAATTAATTTATTAATTATTAATAATTTTAAGATCTGGCTACGACATACACAAGCAGCTATGGGATCTCCCACCGACTGGCAAAATTACGAACTTCCATACAAACTTTTATCCTCATATGTAACCCCTTCAGGGGATGAATTTTTTCAAAAATCCTTTTTAGTGCAAAAATTTATGCTTCTAGCTAGACGCAGCGCAGCGAGACGGGAAAAATGAAACAGATTCATTATTAGATTTTTAGAAATCCGGGTCAGAGCAGATTGAAAGTACTTAGTCCACATTATTTTCCTGCTTGATACTTAATGCAACACAATGTATTAGGTATGAGTACTTAAGTACAAGTAGGTAAGTATGACAAATCGCTCTACTTAGATAACAAGTAACATTTAGCGAGGATATTATGTAGGTTACTAACATAATATTGGTTTATGTAAGCTAGATTTTATTCAAATCATGCTACTAAGCACTCAAATAAGTAGGTTATCAATTACTTTATATTCAGCTGGTGTTATGATTCAATTGATATTATCACCTAAAAACTTCCAGATTTTTTTATTTGTTTTCCTGTTTTATTAACAAAACCCTCCTGAGTCAATCTGCCTAGCCTTTTTCCAACTATGTTGGGGTCGGCTTCCAGTCTAACCGGATGCAGCTGAATACCAGTATTTTACATGGAGCGACTGCCTATCTGACCTCCACAACCCAGTTACTGGGTAATACGATACCCCTTGGTAAGACTGGTTGTCAGACTTTCGGGCTTCTGACGACCCGTAACGACTGTCAAAGATCCACGAATGACAGCCGGGACCAACGGCTTAACGTGCTTTCCGAGGCACGGAGGAGTCTCGGTATGTAAAGATGGTCACCCATCCACAGACCAACCCCGGCAAGCTTAGCTTAACCTGATGGATCGACCCGTGCGGCTGTTATTACTTAGCCACGAGCTAGTGATGTTAATTAAAACTATAATTTACGAAATTATACAGGGTTATTGGTAAAACACCAACAACCTCTTAAGGGGTCATTGTACTCATCATTATGAGCAACTTTTACTATGGGACCAAACCTGAAATCGAAAAAAAAATCTGCTGTTCAGTACGTTTTGACGAATTATGCGAACATAAATGTACTGAACAGCTGATTTTTTTTTTCGCGATTTCAGGATTTTTATTTAAGTTACACCTTGTATAAGAGCAGTCGCATGTTATAACTAATACCACAAATTAATACAGATGGGACACTCCACAAAATCATTTAAATAAAAAGCGACTCTTGCTACCACACAATAAAGTGCAATTCAGGTCGCACAACGCTTATTATTTGACTGGCCTGTTGGTCTAGTGGTTAGTGGCCCTGACTGCTATGCCGGAGGTCGTGGGTTCGATTCCCACCCAGGACAAATGTTTGTGTGATGAGCATGATCATTTGTTCTGTGTCTGGGTGTAATTTATCTATATATGTATGTATTTAGAAATATATAAGTATGTTTATCAGTTGTCTAGTACTCATAACACAAGCTCTGCTTAGCTTGAGGCTAGACGGCGTTGTGTGATAGTTGTGGAATATTATTATTATTATTATTATTATTTACCTACAGTTGCCTCTCTAACGCGTAACTCTCATACCTTCTGACCGCGGCAGTCCTACTGAATTGGCGCAGAGAGATAGGCCCGCCGAGTACTTGTAGCTTCATATCTAAACTGCGGAGTGTCCCATCTGTATTAATCTGTGCTAGAACCCAGAAATCAAGATAAGTTTCAAGAAAGCCAAAATAACAAACAATATATCGAGTGATGTGATGAAACACCAACCATCTATCACCTCTAGATTAGAGCTAGACAGGCAATATGCAGAGTGCAGACAAATAATCAAACATCGCAGTTGGAAAAATCGCTCCGATCCTCCGGTCACGTAGTCATATTTGTTGCAGCTTGGAGTACTTACTTAAGTAGGTTTATGACTCCACTATCTTTTTAATGCCCCAAACACACGACGTTTTTTATACGCGCCGCCTCCGCGCGTTCCCTGTAACGCGCGTCGACGGCGCGTTTTCTTCCTTACTAAACTTGAGAAATCTGCACGGTTTGCGTTGCAAACGCGTTACACGCGCGTCGACGGCGCCTGAAAAAAAACGTGATTTGTAAGAGTCCTTAGGGTTCCGTACCTCAAAAGGAAAAACGGAACCCTTATAAGATCACTCGTGTGTCTGTATGTGTGTCCGTCTGTCACAGCCAATTTGAATCTAATAGACCGATTAAGGTGTTTGGTATTGGTACACCTATGAATTTCTGTGTCCCAAATAAGGACATGTAACGTAAGTAAATGAATATTGAACATGGGGGTCTGTTTTGGGGGGCAAATAAGAAAATAAAATAAAAGTTTTGTGAGCAGTCCTCACCGCTGTGATGAATTCTGTCTGGGTTAGGTTAGTTTATAATCACGTGTCTATTGTATTGTATGACCAAACTTATAATTATTAGACAGGTAACATCAACACGATGTGTTTACATAGACAAAACAAAATGTAATTAGCGCCGACTTGTTTTGGTTGAGGCTCGAAATAATAGGAAGCTATCTTGAAGGACACTGGTCTTATAATAGTAAACAATTTGACCGTTACGAAGCTATTATTAGGTATTACTTAATTACACGAGAGATATATGAGTTTCACTTTATAGTAAAAACTTTTAGAAACTTATAGCTGTTTACTGTTATCTTTCGTGCCAAAAACTCATCTGTTCAGGAAATGGATGTCACATGAAATGTCGCCTGCCTTGTCGTGGAAATTTCGTATAAGAATATGTCAGCTTTCCAGAATAGTTGTTAGGTGAATCAATCTGCCTAGCCTTTTCCCAACTATGTTGGGGTCGGCTTCCAGTCTAACCGGATGCAGCTGAATACCAGTATTTTACATGGAGCGACTGCCTAACTGACCTCCACAACCCAGTTATTGGGTAATATGATACCGCTTGGCAAGACTGGTTGTCAGACTTTCGGGCTTCTGACAACCCGTAACGACCGTCAAAGATCCACGAATGACAGCCGGGACCAACGGCTTAACGTGCTTTCCGAGGCACGGAGGAGTCTCGGTATGAAAAGATGGTCACCCATCCACAGACCAACCCCGGCAAGCGTAGCTTAACCTGATGGATCGACCCGAGCGGCTGTTATTACTTAGTCACGAGGTGAATACCTAGATAAAATTGTATTGTGATATACGTATACTCCTTATTACGATGGCTGAAAACAAGAATAATTCGGAAGAAACTGCCTCGTTGACCTATGAGGTCCTGGATTCGATTCCCTGGTCGGGCAGTGTTATTGGGCTTTTCCATCTTGAATTTATCAGTAGAAGCCTCCGGGCTTCTACTGATAAATTCTGGATTGATAAATTCTGATAAATTCTGGACTGGACTGGATTTGTGCCGGTTGATGGCGATAGACTCGCCTCCTATTATATGAGACTTAAGGTTGCACTAGTCGGCGGGTCGAACTCGTTGGTGTCGTGGCTAATATGCATGCTATTTAGTTCATTTATGTATTTATTTCGTTTTATTTATTTAGTATTTATTTGTATATTTTTTATTTATTTAGTGAAATATACGATGATTTATAAAGAAAACGAGCGCGTAAAATCTCATGAACAGACTTTTGGGCGAATAGATTTTATGAAAAACCTCCTGGATATATTTATTGAAAATAAAGTTATTTGAATTGTTGACTAAATCATCTATGCCTGTACGGTAACAATTTTGCCATTTTTATTCTCCGAGAGCTATTTATTTACACCCAAAGATGCGTTAAAATTAGTGTTGAAATATGGAAGTTTCGACGCTCATAACTTCCAAACCAATATCTTTTTCCAATTCTGCTTCCATACAGGGCTAGATAATAAGACAAATTGATTTAATTTTTTGTTTTGAAAGTACACCGTAAAATAGACGAGTAATCACTATACTATGTTTGTATGGGAGAATGACCGACTAGAGTAACCTTAAACATAAATGGCGAAATGTGGGTATTGTATGTGGCTATAGTACATAGATGCACCTCTGCCTAACCCTACGAGGATTACAGGCGTGATGTTACGTTAAAATCAATGAGTAGATTGTTATTACTTTCAGGACAAACCTCATTTCTTGGATTTCTCAGGTCGACTTTGAAATAAGTGCTTTACCGATTTAAACCAGGTCCTTCCGTTTCAGAACCTTGTGGAGGCTCCTGCAGATCGGAATGCGAGTTGAACCCTTGCCAGAGAATTTAGATTGTCATTATACACATTAATATACATAATGCTGCCATGGTGCCAGCGGTCTGAGCTGCCAACCTATGAGACAAAGGCACTGGCACTGGTAAGTGCTAGAAGTGACCTATTTTCCATAAAAGAAATCCAAGAAATTGCCATCTCGTCTTCCCAGCGAGGAGATTATGGAAATATCACCTCGCGATATATAGCTACAGGATGGCGTTTTATTTAATTTTAAGGGACTAAAAATCTCGACAAATTTTGTGTTGAACATACATTGGGGATCTAAAAATCATTTTAGCCCAACGTAAATTGGCCAACCTGTATGTATGTGATGATTGAGAGGCCTTCGTCAGTTCAGAGTTCAGACTACCACAGTCCAAAATTTGATATGGGCTGTAGGTAATAGGTACTGACGCCATAGCAGGTCAAACTACCCGATACCGTCAAATTTTCCCAATCAACCTTGAACCTAATGCTTTAGCGATAAAGTTGAAAATCTATTAAAGAAATTTAACAGATTGTAGTAGCTTGATGTGCTGGCGTCTGTACATAGTAAAGAATGCCGTTTGGCTATTTCCACCAGAGAGCAAGATGGGTTAGGTTAGGTTAGGACCGTAGATAACGTAGAAGTTATGATACATACCTAATATTTCTTCTTGATAATAGGCCCTGATGAAGATTCATAGGCAAACCAAGAAACAAGCGAGAATCAAGTGGTGAAGAAGTAACAGTATCGATATCTTTTATTTTTAGCTACATTTCGTACCTACCTACATGCACGAGTTAAAAATAAAAGCAATCGGTGTTATTAACCTTTGAACAGCACATAATACATTAGGTCTTTTGTTTTAATATCATGTTAGATAATATTGTATTAAACGAGGCAGCCATTTAATTGTCATTAACGATACCATTGCAGGGCTAAGGCCTCTTCTCATACAGAGAAGGCAGGAGCACTGATCACCACACGTGCTCAAGACGTGTTGGCAATTTTAGACTACTGAGTGTAATTGTCATTGTACTCATCATTATGAACAACTTTTACTATGGAACCAAACCTGAAATCGCGAAAAAAAAATCTACTGTTCCCTAAATTTTGAACATAAATGTACTGAAAAGCCGTTTTTTTCTCCCGCGATTTCTGGTTTGGTCCCATAGTAAAAGTTGTTCATAATGATGAGTACAATAACCTCCTTTAGAAGATGACGGTGATTAAAATTACACCCTGTATACATCCAGATTTGCTCACGACAATGCACGATGCTTTCCTTCACCGATGTCAGTAATGTCCAAGTTAAACAACTCAGAAAGTACAAAGGAAAAACTAAAATCAAACGTACTTAGGTAGGTAGGTAAGTACTTAAATTTGCTTCTAGAACTAGTATGAAATTGCAGAAATCATTTCCATTCTTTCAATAACAGTCTGATTTACACACGTTTTTCCTCAACCCATTCATGAATTGAAAATCTTCCATGTAACAATTAGTTTCTTTACTAGTAGTACGATTTCATCATAATTCAATGTCGTCTGCTTGTGGGCGTGTCCACGTGCACATGTGCACACATACGTGCTAGCTCGCACGTTTGACTCTTTGTCCGCGCGCGAACGTTGTTTATTAGAGATCGATGGCGCGAACAAAGGGCCTCGATCATTTTATATTTTATTAAACAGTTAGGTAAAACATGCGATTTTTGATACGACTTGTTTCTTTTTTTAATTTTATTAGGTTTTTGTTTGTGAGTATTTTATGAGCGCGCCTGTACATTCAGTCTTTTTTGTGGTATTTTGACAGATTACTGATTAGTTTTATGAACTGTTTGGGCCACAGTTTTCAGTTACACGTCTGTTTTTGTTCGCCATTTTTAGTGAAAATTATACAGCAGTATTATTCAAATAACTAGCTTTTGCCCGCGTCTTCGCCCGCGTGGATGTTGGTAAATATCCCACGGGAACGTACTACCGGGATTAAAAGTAACCTATGTATTAATCCAGTTATAAACTGTGTGCCAAATTTCAGCTAAATCCGTTCAGCTTTTTTTGCGCAAATACGGACCATACATCCAGAAAAACAGACAAGAGTTAGTAGTCGTTAGGTACTATTTTATTATAAATTTATAATATTATGTAAGAAAGTATATTATTATTTAATATACTTCTTATACTGCCGCCGTAAGGAAAAAGGACATATCTACAGTAATATTGAAATGGAGAAAAAAAAATATTTTGTCCAGTTTAAACTATAAGATACAAAGGCAGTAAGTTCGTAAATAAATACGCATCTACCAGTATTTTTAAACTGGCGTATTTTAAAATACTGGTCGATATGTATTTTGTTTGTAGATTCCGAATATTTAAATAACTATATTTCGAAAAAAATGTCAGATAATACGTCTTTTGTCCATATGACGGCAGAATACTCGGACATAAAGTTATAATTACCTACCTTATTTCACAAAGGTTGGTCAGTGATATCAAAGTGCAAAACCTCTTTGTATAAATTGTATGTACCTACTTATCCTTAAGCTATTCTGACATATACACTTATAAATAATAATAACGTATGTATACACATCACATGTACTTATGTATACATAGTAGGAAGCGCAATTAGTTGTTCGCTTTGTTTCGTCTCGGTTTGTTAGTTTTGTAGCGTTTGTAGCTAACAGGCTGAACGTCTGGCCGGCTCATTTTACGGTAATAGACGATTCAGGAAATTAAGACTGTTTATTATTAATTTAGGAAGACGTGTATCTTAATCTAAAATTTAGCTGGTTTCTTGGATGCAAGGCTGAGAAAATATAGTTAACTAGCTTTGGCTCGCGACTTCAGCCTTGTGGATATACTTAGTAAATTATCCCACGGGAACCGTACCACCATATACATCGATGCATACCACCGACATAAAAAGGAGATACCCTGTGTCTTAAACTCATAACCCTGGTAGAGTTTTACCGGTGCGTGCTGTGCACAACGGAATCAGTTCTGCTGTTAGGTAAGGTGTGTAAAGAAATCAGTTCAGCTGTTAGGTAAGGAGTGTAAATAAATCAGTTCAGCTGCTAGGTAAGGTGTGTAAAGAAATCAGTTCAGCTGTTAGGTAAGGTGTGTAAAGAGATAAGTTCAGCTGTTAGGTAAGGAGTATAAAGAAATCAGTTCTGCTGTTAGGTAAGGTGTGTAAAGAAATCAGTTCAGCTGCTAGGTAAGATATGTAAAGAAATCAGTGCAGCTGTCAGTTAAGGTGTGTAAAGAGATAAGTTCAGCTGTTAGCTAAGGAGTGTAAAGAAATCAGTTCTGCTGTTAGGTAAGGTGTGTAAAGAAATCAGTTCAGCTGTTAGGTAAGCAGTGTAAAGAAATCAGTTCAGCTGTTAGGTAAGGAATGTAAAGAAATCAGTTCAGCTGCTAGGTAAAACGTGTAAAGAAATCAGTTCAGCTGCTAGGTAAGGTGTGTAAAGAAATCAGTTCAGCTGTTAGGTAAGGTGTGTAAAGAAATCAGTTCAGCGGTTAGGTAAGGTGCGTAAAGGTACCTAACAGAGATACAGAATTAATTTGGCAGCTTGATATGCAGCCGTGTGTACACATTGAACTATATTAGTAGTACCTCAGTGTGTGTACATAAGTAAGTATTTATCTTGACTAACAAAATGTTACATTGAAGAATGTTTACGGTTACAGGAAATTGAAAGCCTTTATTTAATTCCTCTTACAATTTCAGGAAAATTGTAGAATATTTTACCTAAAGTATTGGAAAACCCAAATTACAGTAATTTTCCGTAAGTTATTGACACTTTGCGGGGCACTAAACGGCCACAAACGTAATAACAATACAACTTCTATTGTGTCTCGTTCAGTGTTCAATGTTCAAGTAGACATCCGAACACCCTACCTGAACCAAAGCAAATCGTTTTCGTAGATTCGTAAATTCTTCAACACTTTGTGCAAATAATCAAACCACTTTTAAAAAAGTAGGGAGGGGTCGTGGGACACCCGCACCCTAATTGCGTAACACACTATCAATCGGAATCGGAATCATTTTGATGCAAATTATTGCTTCATTTCATACACGCAATGAATGTTGTTGAACTGTCAAAATGAAATCAAACAAGTGTTACACAATTAGGGTGCCGGTTGGAACGAAATTGTGAGGTGAGTGTGCCCAAGAACTCCACGACCTCATTCCACCGGCTCTCTTCTACCATCGGACATCTAGACGCACTGCCAGTTACCACTACCTGCGTGGAACTCACTACCTGCGTCTGTGTTTCCGAGCGAACCCTAATCTCTTCAAAGTTAGAGTGAACAGGCTTCTTCTGGGTAAGCTCACTCCATCGTCGACTTTGTCTCTGTCACCTCTGACCTAGACTAGAGTCGAGAGCAAACCCATCGCAAATAAAATAAAACATAAAATTCCTTTCGCTGTATTACGAATTACGTTAGTAGCTTCTGCCCGCGACTTCGTCCGCGTGAAAATTCTTGCTACCACGACACACCCCGTCGCATCGCATCGCCCGCCAGCGCTATTACTTCGTTATCGCTTAGCGTTCTTTCTGACTGTTTTGTTTTGCTCGGCTCCTAAAAGTATTAGCATGTTGTTCAAATAATAGCCTATAGGATTCCTCAAGAATTGGGCTACCAAATGCAAAAAGAATTTTTCAAATCCGACTGGTAATTCCAGAGATTAGCGCGTTCAAACATACAAACAAACCATTTAGTGTGGTTTCAAGTTTAGCTAAAATAGATGGCTCTGTATTTTAAAAAAGTGTGTGTCAGCTCCGTCGCACGACTGAAATCAAAACTAGGCTGAGAATCAGCACTGTTCGAACGTCAAAATTACATAAGACAAAGACATAGGTATGATTAAGATCTGTGGGTACGATTGTCTTTGAATAAATAATGGATAGATTGGCCGCTACAATGAAGACTGGCCGAAAATAAATTAAACAAAAGCCTGACAACTGACAACGCTTCATGTATTTCACTCCATAGATTTTTGCCTTTGAAAATAAACTCCAAAAACAAAAACTTGACACTTGAAACTGACTTTTTCAGGCATAACACTTTTTTGTTACTTGTCAATTTCTGCTAGTGTACTCACCGCAAGCCTCCAATTTATTAATATTAATTACCAGAATATTAGATTGAACTGATCATTAGTTCAGGAAGAGTTGGTGTTAACCAAATATGATTCCCAACTGAAACGACTAAGGTCAAATTTCACCTACATAAGAAACAACGCGACCAGCTAATCTTAACTGCTCTTGAACGCATTCAGTTTCATTGGTGAAATTCGGCTTGTAGGGACCAAAATTAAAACAAACGTTATTTTCAGGGATCTTTTCAGCACCAAATGAAATTACTAAACGCCATCAAATTGATATTAAATCGCAAAACCTACTCTTAATTACAATAATGGTGCAATAAGTACGTAGATATTTAAACAAAGCATTTCCTGTGGTATTTCCCGCGCCTAAGTACCTACTTTCAAACTACAAACGCGGTATTGCGCTGTGCTGTGCTGTGCACAAAGAGTTTATATAAACAAGCTATGCTAATATAAACTCTTTGGCTGTGCACCATTGCACCATTCGAGTACCTACTCCAACACCTGCAGCCTGTGCTGCAGCGCTATTGAGCAATCGTTATGATTATGATAAGATTATAGGACCTAATGGTAACATACTTCAAATTAATACGGAGTTGAAGTAGGAAATAGTTATTTAAAACAGTTTTGAAAAAGTAGTGCTTGCCTGTGGCCATGGTAATAGATAACATTACCATGCTGTAGCTAAGTAGGTAATAACAGCTGCACGGGTCGATCGATCAGGTTAAGCTACGCTTGCCACGGTTGGTCCGTAGATGGGTGACCATCTTTACATACCGAGACTTATCCATGCCTCGGAAAGCACGTTAAACCGTTGGTCCCGGCTGTCATTCATGGATCTTTGACAGTCGTTACGAGTCGTCAGAAGCCCGAAAGTCTGACAGCCAGTCTTACCAAGGGGTATCGTATTACCCAGTAACTGGGTTGTGGAGGACAGATAGGCAGTCGCTCCATGTAAAATACTGGTATTCAGCTGCATCCGGTTAGACTGGAAGCCAACTCCAGACATAGTTGGGAAAAGGCTAGGGTAGAGATGATGATGAGATGATCATTTATACTTTGATAAGGTGAAGGAAGGCGGCAAAACCAATCATAACAGCACAGGCCCGGCCATGCCTGGGCTTGGACTGGACCTGTATTGCCCGTAGGGTTAGGTAGAAGTACACTTCTAATGTATACTAGGTACACCTAGTACACCCACATTTCGCCAGATATGTTTTAAGTCCCACATGTAATAGGGGGCGAGCCTATTGCCACCAACCGGGAACAAATCCAGACTTCGGGCTGCTACTGAGAAATTCCAGATGGAAAAACGCAATAACATTTTACCGACCTGGAAATCGAACTCGGGAAGTCAGGACCTTATGTTCAGCAGTAGCGCTTGCGACCACTGGACCAATGAGGCAAAAGCAAACTACGTAGGTAATCCATTCTGTGTAATATTATTAATGCGAAAGTATACTCTGTCTGTCTGTTTGTTACCTACCTTTTCACGCCTAAACGGATTACGATGAAAAGCAAAAGCTATAGTGTGCGCGCCAGTGCTAGTCACCACTCACCACCTGAAGTATGTGAGCGGTGACTGCGGTGAGACGGGGAGGTAGACAAACGTCAAGCTAACTCACGTCTGCCGTCGACCGCCGCCGCAGGCCGCCGCGCCGCGTCTTGTCAATCCCGCCCTCCCCCGTCTCACCACTCACATACCCCATGCGGTGACTAGCACTTGCGCGCACACTATACTTTAATATAATATAACAGGTACTTAAAACAAACTGTGAAGTTGTGCATACTTAACTTTATTTTATCCTTATCAAACTTCCCGTCAGCTGGTCAATACTACTGCCGTCATAAGGAAAAAAGACGTATCTGACATTTTGTTTCGAAATACGAGTTATTTACATATTCGGAATCAGCACAAAAAGACGCATCTACTAGTATTTTTATATTGGCGTAAACTTAACGAAAACCTAATAATTCTTACTATTACAAGACGCATCTGCCTTTGGTATTTTGTATTTTAAACAGGACAAAATATTTTTTCTCAGTTTCTATACTTCTGTAGATACGTCCTTTTTCCTTACGGCAGCAGATTATAACAATAAATGTTGAATTTAAATAAAACTTAACAACATCACGCCTGCACTCCCCGCTGGGTTGGGCAGAGATGTTTATCATATGCGCGACTCGAAACAAAACGCGACTCTAGTAGAACAATTTCTATGAAAACTTCATGGAAATTGTTGTATAGTTCGCGTCAAATAACTTTGCCGCTCTGAAACCAGGCTTTCCGATGCGCATGGCACGGCGCTCTGCTGTTTTAGTATAGATATTGACTACTGCGCAGTCATTTGCGAGAACTTCAGAGTGGCAAAGTTATATGACGCGAAGTATAATAGAATCGCGTCGCACCGTCCGTCGTCGCCGTCGCGTCGAACCTGTCTGTGGGAGCCTTCATGTTTTTCTTTTATTGATTTTTGTTTATTTTGTTTTTTTTTTTTTTGCTTTAGCTACTTTCGCTAAGTGAAACCGCGGGCCACAGCTCATCATCGGCAGCCTTGGTTCACCCGCTGCTCAGTATAGGCCTCCTCTCTTTGTTGCCATAGACCGAGCCACAGTTGATTCACAATATTCACAATAAATTGCACCCAATAAGGTGAAAGCGCCAGGGTAGGCCGCGAAATTCAAATTTTATACGTTTTTTCTAATTTGCAAGTCAGTATTACGTTGTATGTTGATCAAAATATAATTCGCGACCGTAACAAGTATGTGTTCTCAGAATTATAATCATTAAAGTCAACAATACAACTCTTTGAGACCAGCTGACCAGCGGGGCAATGGCGTAACACACTATCAATCGGAATCGGTTTTATTTTGACAGTTCAACAACATTATTTACGTAACATTATTTAAGCAATGGATTAGCAATTAACTTCAAAATGATTCAGATTCCGATTTATAGTGTGTTACGCACTTAGGGTGCTGGTAATCCTAATTAACGAGTATTTCATGAAATCTTGACATTTGAGGATTATACTAACTTAAGGAGTTGTATTACTGATTGTAATTATGTAAATACTATTTACAAATCATACTTTAACCCCTCAAACGTCTCGCGCACATCATGTGGGCGTAAGAAAAAATCTTTATATAATAATGTATATAAATAAACGTATAACCTATATACTGGATGATATTTTACCGTTTTGAAAAAAATAGGGTACAATAGGAGAATGGAGTAGAAGCCTATGGCATACCTAGTTTTTTTTTTTTGTTTTTTCAATAGCTTAGACCCAAATTGATCTATCAATAAACACTACATTTGAAGTAAACTAGAACAATAAAACCAGAAATTTTGAAAAAAACTTTATAGATCGTTATTGTAGGATTTTTACACCTTTTAATGATGATAGTTTAAGTGATACGCAAGAATACGTAATAACAACTTTTATTGATTGGTGATTAATTGAATGATAATGAGTGCACGCGATTTGAATGATATTTCTGTACTAAAGTATAGATCACGCGTAGCAAGTAAAGTGCTGACACAATGATGTCAAATATGTACGTGCTTACACTGTACATGCTCCGGGGCCTGATAACATGTGAATGAGATGAAGGATTATGATTTACAAGATGATAACTAACAATTCTGCTTACAAACTTAAATAAACTAGCTTAAGGTATTTAATTGAATTGAGCTCGAACGGATGGCGAAGACCCTCTGTTGGTGGTGGCGATGGTATGGCGACCCGCAGCTGTGGCGGCGGGAGCTGCATAGCTCACGCTAGCTTCTGCCTGCTCTGTTGTGGGAGGTGCAGGCGCTGGACGCGGCTGGCGCGTTCGCACACATCGCCATGCGTACAAGGTGGCGCAAACCACGGTGACTCCAGTCAAGGTGTAGATGGCGACATAATGATGAATGTCATAGAATGTCACTCCATCCGCCAGTTCCTGATTGGATTTCATATCTTTGAGTGCTTTTTCATCGCCTTTATGTCTTCCCGTTGCTCGGTGATATCATCTGTCTCATTCATTGGAGTGATGATAGGTATAGACAGATTGATGATGTGATTTATTGGTGAAATCTCTATTTTCATGACATCAATCTTTTTTTTAAATAGAGTTTGATAAAGATTTGTGTGCGTAAATCGTAAACATTCTGTCTTTAATGACGCAACTGTCTCCCAGTGTAATGACACCTGTTTTGCTGAGTTGTTTGCCACGAACGGTTTCCAGCGATTCGGATCACCCTGGAGCCAACCTAGTACTGCTGTCGAATCCGACCAGCCGTATATTTGGATGTTATTGCTTGAAGATGACGACGATGATGATTTAGATGTATGGTGCTTGCGCCGTGTTAATTCGAGAGCAGTATACTTGTTCTCTAAGGCAAGGGGTTCGCAAGGCTCTTGGATTTTCTAATGATTGAGTGTATTCACTGATCGAGTGTCTGAGTATCCAGCTTCAGTGTAAGTAAATGCACTACCGTTGACCCCATGGCGGTTACATCTATCCCAAGATTTTTCAAAGCGTTCATGCATTCATTGATGATGTCGAACATGTTCTTGATCTGTGTGTCAATTTGGTTTTGAATTGTAGGTATTGACAGCAGTATGTTCATATGAGAGGTGAAGATTAGCCTGTCATTGTTATACCTATGGTTCAAGATGTCCCAGCAGATTTGGTAATTCTCAGAACTGATATTAAGGTGTAAAAATCCTACATCTTTTTGGTTTAGTTATAAAATATCGAAATTCAAATCATACGCACTACGCAGGGTGCGTAGTGCGTGGCTTCTACTCCGTTCACCTATTATGCCCTATTTTTTTCCAAAACGGTAAAAATAATCACCAGTATGTATATATACAGGGTTATTGGTAAAACACCAGCAAACTTTAAGGGGTCATTGTACTCATCATTATGAACAACTTTTATATGGGACCAAACCTGAAATCGCGAAAAAAAATCAGCTGTTCAGTACATTTATGTTCACATAATTCGTCAACTCTGATTTATTTTTTTACGATTTCAGATTTGAGCCCATAGTAAAAGTTGTTTTACCAATAACCCTGTATAAAACATAAAAAAGTCATCATCCGATGGCGACCGCGGGCTTACAGGAGTTGTGAACCTATGGTGTTCGGTTGACATTCGAGCACACATTGACATGACCTACGCTGGTTCTTTATGTATATAGCCCGACAGTCAAGGGAATGAACATGCAAACTAATACTGACTTGCAAATTGCAAAAAACGTAAGAAAATTTGAATTTCGCGGCCTACCCTGGCACTTCCCCCTCCTCCTCCTCTCCTCCGAAACTCCTTATAGGAAGCTTTGTAGGTATAAATGAAACAGCAGTGGGTGCAGGTACAGTAAGTTGCGAACAAGAGTGGAAAGTGTGCCAGGACTATAACGGGGAGCTTCCGCGCTTGCACAACTTGTGAAATCCGTAGAAAGTGGCCGCGACTGTACACAACGGCTTTTATCTCGAACTACTTATTTTGTTTTGATCGAAGACTTTGTTGTGGTGACTTTGCTGTTTTATGTAACATCTTGCATTTGTGTATACTCATGTTTTAGCAAAATAAATATCTTGTATCTTCTGGGCGACGATAACCGACTTTTCATGATTTTAAACTGAAGATCACCTCTAAACTGAAGGTCACGTCTAAACGAGTAGTGTTAATGGTTTGGAAAAAAATAACTTAATCTGTGAATATTTCAGATTATGTCTATATTCCATACATAGGTACTTACATTAATTTGTAAAGTTATGCCAAACGCAAATAAAAACTAAAAGCGTACGAAACCTTCACTGTTTTAAAGATAATATAATTATCTATCTTTTAGTATAGGTACGTGTTTTATTACAAAATCTTTCTAGTTTTTGCCCGCGGCTTCGCTCGCGTTAATTTAGAATTTGACAATCAATTCACACTACTAAACACACGAAACTTTAGTACCTAAGTAGTATGTTCAGTAGTGTGAATTGATTGTCAAATTGTAAATTAAAGCGAGCGAAACCTTGGGCAAAAGCGAGTTACTTATGTAGATAAAACTTAAGTTAAAATTTAATTTAGATACCTATCTAAAAAATGACCGGTTGTTACCTATATCACGATGAATTAATTCTAATTGACATTTTAGATAATACGAGTATAACTCAATCATGATTCGAAAGATACGTGGCGCCATCTATTATCATAAGAACGTTATTGCTGTTTTCCTCGGGAACAGTACTTTTTTTTGGGATGAAAACTAACCTATGTGCGTTTCTGTATACCTGACAACGTATATGCAAAATTTCAGGATGATCGGTTCAGTGGTTTAAGCGAGAAAAGGTAATAAACAAACAAACAAACTTACTTTCGCATTTAGAATATTAGTTAGGAAGTTAGGATTAATAATGCGTCTAATTTGGGACAGCGCTCCTCGATGGGCGAGTCCTATTACTGGCTGGACATACGACCAGTTGCGTGAGCTCAGCACAAAACACGCAAGCTAACCACTCAAGGCATTTATCTGCGCCTTGTTCTAAAGGAAAACTATAAGGATAACATAATTAAAATCAGCAAACAACACTTAAATTACATTAAATTTGAGGCCAATTCTAACTTAAAGTGTTGTATAGATTATTCGAATGATTATAATATAATTCTGTAAACACATAGATGTTTGTTACGGCACCAATCATATTTTGATCAACATACAACCTGACATTGACCTGCAAATTAGAAATAATCAAATATTATACAGTATGTTAACCAACAGAGGGCGTTCCCGTTAACCCGCAATAGTATAGCATCCATACATGCTAAAAAAAATATTACCATTCGAAAACAAAATGGTTTTTATTTTTTTTAATATTAAAATATTCACTAAAAATGCTAAAAATATTCACTAAAATATTCAAAAAAATATAAAAATATTCACTAAAAATAAAAACTAAATTGCGATGTTTCCGTCCTTCAAGTACGCGTGTACAGAGTGTTTCTTTTACGTATCAATTTAACATTTTTAGTGAATATTTTAATATTTAAAAAAATAAAAACCATTTTGTTTTCGAATGGTAATATTTTTTTTAGCATGTATGGATGCTATACTATTGCGGGTTAACGGGAACGCCCTCTGTTGGTTAACATACTGTATATTATGTATACAGGACAATTTCTTAAGAAGTGCGCAAATTTTCACAGGTTGTTCTATCCATGAATATGAACAACTTTCACTATGGGACCAACCCTGAAACCACGAATATTCATGGATAGAACAACCTGTGAAAATTTGCGCACTGCTTAAAAATATGTCCTGTATAAAAAAGAGGCACATATGTTTCTAGGCTTTCTAGAACGCACGTCGTGAAGTCTCGATGACGTCCTAATTGGGACCTTTTGTCTTTAGGTTGTTCTATGTGTTCTGTGTCTTTAGTCCGCGCGTCTGTGTACTAACGTGTTAAGACCAGATTTTAAACATCGTCGGTTACGTCGACAAGACGCTTCTTTACGGCCCTCGTGCTAAGCCTGCAGGTTAAGCTACACTTGCCGGGGTTGGTTCGTGGATGGGTGACCATCTTTTCATACTGAGACTCCTCCATGCCTCGGAAAGCACGTTAAGCAGTTGGTCCCGGCTGTCATTCGTGGAACTTTAATAGTCGTTACGGGTCGTCAGAAGCCCCCAAAGTCTGACAACCAGTCTTAACAAGGGGTATCGTAATACCCAGTAACTGGGTTGTGGAGGTTAGATAGGCAGACGCTCCATATAAAATAGTGGTATTCAGCTGCATCCGGTTAGACTGCTAGGCAGATTGACTTAAAATATTACCTTGATTTTTGTATTGTGTTCGACAACACAAATAATAACGTTCAACAAATGGGCTTAAATGTGTGTCAAGTGTTCCAATGTATACCAGCTGCTAATAACTTACCACACAGTACTTAACTTATTATCAAAATTACACATAATTGACAGTGTTTAATTTAAATGACCTAATTAACAACTGCAGTCGCTTACAATTAATTAATGAGGTGCAGTTAAACCAGGGCTAGCTTAATAGCAGCGACATGTAACCGTATAGATACGGAATAAGAGGAATTATTTATTTTGTAGGCTCGTTGGTACAGACGCCAGCACATCAAGCTACTACAATCTGTCAGATTTCTTTAATAGATTTTCGACTTTATTGCTAAGGCATTAGGTTCAAGGTTGATTGAGAAAATCTGACAGTTTCGGGTAGGTTGACCTGCTGGGGTCTGTACAGTGGCCGCAAGGGTTACTGTTTAACATGAGGTTCTATATTCTATTAATCTATTCTATGGGGTTTTTTCATCTGGAAATTTTCAGTGGCAGCCCGGAGTCTAGATTTCTGCCCGGTTGATGCCTATATTATAACTGACGAAATTACTACTTACAGGTACACCTCGGCCTAACCCTTCGGGAAACACAGGCGCGATAATAATAACACTAGTTTACAAAAAAAAAAAAAAAAAATGTCCTGACAGTTAATTTTATATATCATTTTATTTAGTTGCAATAACTAAACGAAAAAACATACTTATGTGTTCTTTTTTTATCACGTCAAAAACCAAAGTTATCTATCATCACATTTTATTTTCAAACTACCCACAAGTTGGTTTTGAATTAATTATAAAATTTTATACAGTGTAGTGTTCAGTTTAAATATTCATTTTCAAAATGTCAAAAATATTGTGTAAAGTAAATCCTGACCGTTTTTGTTTCCTTTGTGGTGAATTCATTATATCTAAGAAAGGACATTCCATAGCGGAATCACTCAAAGAAAATTACCGACAGTTATTTACTAATTTATAACATAATTTCCAACGAATGGGTGTCACCATGACTCTGAAACTTCACTTCCTACACTCGCACCTCGATTTCTTTCCTGAAAACCTTGGACACGTCTCTGGCCCTAAGTGTAGCTAGTATTATTTATGTCAAAACAGACATTTTAAAAAAAAGTTTACGATTGAAAACTTGGCCATAGCTAGAATAATTATAATGAATTCAAAACGTTATTCCAGATGAAAATCTTGCGTCAGCGACAAATTTTCTCTAAAGTCGGACTTTTAATTAGCTACAGTAAAATGTCATTTCTTAGTGTCCGTTTACACAGAGCGACTCGGAGAGGAGAGTACGTTTTTATCGCGTTTAAAAAAAGAGTCATTGAAATACGGTTGATTTTCATTTTACTTCTTTGTTTAAATGAGCATGCTTAAGAGCCGACGTAACGCGCTCAGTGTAAAACAATAATCAACATTATTTTAATGACCCAAAACTCTTTTTTAATCGCGATAAAAATGTACTCTCTGGGTGAACTGACACACTGTCATTTCGTTAAAATATGAGTGCATTTTTTGATAAAATGACAGTAACAAGTGTCATTTTATTGCAGTTATTTAAAAGCCCGGCTATAGTAAGTAGCTGCACCTATTTATTTTTCTGTTACAAAAATAAAAGGTGTAGGCAGTAAATCTATTAAATTGCATAATCTATTTCTTATTAGACAGTTTGGAGACGCTACACAATGGTGCAATGAATCTACCTGATTTATAGTCTGCGGGCCGAGAACAGTCACCATCATTTTCGATTTTACAGGACTTTTCTTATTCTGTCATTTATACAGGTGACAGATGTCAACGTTATTTTTGTGGCGTAATTTACTATTTGTTTTCCTTTAAATATACTATTTTAATTAAATGGATACCTACCAAAATGCGTTTAAATTTATGTTACTTACTTACTAATATAAATACTGATTACAGATATATATAATCATGTAGTTTTGTGCATTTTATGTAGATAATGTAGCCTAGTGTACTTATAGGGTTGGCTAATAAGTAATGAGCGACATACAACTATTTTATTTGTATTTATTTATTAAATGAATAATTAATAATCTATACTAATATTATAAAGCTGAAGAGTTTGTTTGTTTGTTTGTTTGTTTGAACGCGCTAATCTCAGGAACTACTGGGTTGATTTGAAAAAATCTTTTTGTGTTGGATAGCCCATTTATCGAGGAAGGCTATAGGCTATACAACATCACGCTACGACCAACAGGAGCGGAGCAGCAATGAAAAGTGTGACAAAAACGGGAAAAAAAATATTCTTTTGAGAGCTTTCGGTACGTACGCTGCGTAAGTGGTTGAAGTTACGCAAAAAATATGTACTAGGGAATTGTTCCTCTTAAAAAGTTCTAAAAAAAAGTCCGCGACAGCATCTGTCTAGCATTTATAGTTTACTCACTATAACCTTTTTTATGGCAATAAAATTAGTTCTAAAATAATGCATTATTTGCAAAGGTGTTTTTTTGAACATAGTATTTATCCTTATCAATATAAATACGTTATTCATAACAAGTATTTAATTTTGAACAATATTGCCCTTTACAACATTTAATTTCAATGAATATCTTCGGAGATATCACAGTTTTAATTTAACCAAATCGTGCATTGATGTACGAAGCGGTGATCGTGAATTTATTAAAACATGCGCTGACCGGCCCCCGCCACGCGCCGGTAGCTCTGCGAGGTACCATGCCGCGCGGCTCAGACGCGTGGTCGGCTCCCTACGGAACGGTTGTGTTTTGAGAACTACTTTTTTAATATATGTTTTTGCAATATCTCATTGTATAGTGATAGGTTTTGTTTCGTTGGTTTCTATTTTTTTTTGCATTATTTATTAACGATAGTGATAGGTTTTGTTTTGTTAGTTGCTATTTTTTTTTCGTTATTTCTTAACGTTAGTGATACGTTTCGTTTGTTAGTTTCTATATTTTTTAAACTTACCATTAATAATAAGTACATAATTTGATTTTGTTTTCTCTTAAGAATTGTTTCGATAATTTTAGTTTTCTTTTTTTTCTGTTTAAGTAGGCAGGTAGGTAAATTAATATCGCCTACAATTTTATTTTTTAATTTTTAATTGTTACGTTACTCACGTTTTGCATTATTTATTAACGATAGTGATAGGTTTTGTTTTGTTAGTTGCTATTTTTTTTTGCATTATTTCTTAACGTTAGTGATACGTTTCGTTTGTTAGTTTCTATATTTTTTAAACTTACCATTAAAAATAAGTACATAATTTGATTTTGTTTTCTCTTAAGAATTGTTTCGATAATTTTAGTTTTCTTTTTTTTCTGTTTAAGTAGGCAGGTAGGTAAATTAATATCGCCTACAATTTTTTTTTTAATTGTTACGTTACTCACGTTATTATATAAAATGCCTAGAAAGAGAACTCAGCTTTCTCGGCAGTCTGCCACAGCAAAACGGATGCGACTTCTGCGCAGCAATGAAACAGCGGATGAAAATATGCATAGGTTGGCTACTCAACGAGTGATCAGTGAACAGAACCGTGCTAGGGAGTCCAGCGTTGAACGTTCTCAGCGTTTGGCCTCCCAAAATTCCCGAACTTTGGCTAACCGAGAACGGGAATCAAGCGCTGAACGTTATCAGCGCTTAGCCTCACAAAACTCTCGAAGTTTGGCGAATCGAGAACGGGAATCAAGCGCTGAACGTTCTCAACGTTTGACCTCACAGAGTGTACGAACTCTGGCGAACCGAGAACGGGAATCAAGCGCTCAACGTTCTCGGCGTTTGGCTTCACAGAGTTCCCGAACTTTAGCAAACCGAGAACGGGAATCAAGCACTGAACGTTCTCAACGTTTGGCTTCACAGAGTTTCCGAACTGTGGCGAATCGAGAACTGGAATCAACCGCTCAACGTTCTGAACGTTTGGCCTCACAGAGTTTTCGAACTGTGGCGAACCGAGAACGAGAATCAAGCGTTGAACGTTCCCGCCGATTAGCTCATCAAAATGCGCGGTCAGCAATAAATAGAACTCGCAGGCAATACAATTTATTCAATTCTGCCTTTACTTATGACTGTAGCCTTGACTATTCTATGCTAAATGATGTTGATATTGGTAGAATGGATAAAATATGCAACAAATGCCAAGCAAAGAAATGGAACGCTGAAACTCCTGGCCTATGTTGTAGTGGTGGAAAAGTAGATATATTTAAAATTCCCGAACCAACATCAGTTTTAAAAGAACTGATATCAGGCTCACATCCTTCCTCAAAACATTTCTTGAATCATTCGAGGCAATATAACACACTTTTTCAAATGACTTCATTTGGAGCCAAAGAAGTTCGAGAGGGGAACTTCATGCCCACTTTTAAAGTGCAAGGGCAAGTATATCATTTGATCGGTAATTTACTTCCTGCTGAAGGTGCACAACCAGAGTTTTTGCAAATATATTTTGTTTCTCATGCAGATCAGGTATCCTTGCGCTCAAATTTAAACCCTACCTTGCAAATCGATCTTATCGACGCTCTACAAAAATATCTTCATGATCATAATACGTATATTCAAAGTTTTAAATACAATCTAGAGAATAGACCAATGAGTGATTTAAAACTTATTATCCATGCTGATGTAAAACCTCCCAACGATCATCGAGGTCGATATAATGTGCCAATAGTAGACGAAGTAGCTGTTCTTTTGATAGATGAGGATAAAGGTCCCCGAGATATTGTGTTGAATGCGAGAGATGGTCAACTTCAGCGAGTTTCTGAGCTTCACAGATCTTATGACCCACTGCAATATCCTTTGCTGTTTCCGTATGGCAATGACGGGTACTGCATAAACATTCCACAACAAAATGGTGCGGCTAGATCTAAAACTGTATCGTGTATGCAATTTTATGCTTTCAGACTTATGGTGAGAATAGATGACTTTAACAGCTTACATTATTTCAAAGGATTATTCAATCAATATTGTGTTGATATGGCGGCAAAAATGATATCTGAGAGGCTTGATTTCATCAAAAGAAATCAAAAAAAATTGAGGGTTGAAGAATACATTCATTTGAGAGATGCCGTGACTAATGATGGCAATGTAAATGCATCTAATATTGGCCAGCGAGTTATATTGCCATCGTCATTTACAGGGTCTCCAAGATACATGAACGAAAAAAGTCAAGATGCAATGACATACGTCAGAAAGTTTGGAAGACCAGATCTTTTCATTACCTTCACATGTAATCCCGAATGGCCAGAAATACAAAATGAGTTAATACCAGATCAAAAATCTTACGATAGACATGATTTGGTTTCCAGAGTATTTCACTTAAAATTTAAAAAAATTGTAGACCTATTGACGAAGAAACATATCTTTGGACCAACTCAAGCCTTTGTTTACAGTGTAGAATGGCAAAAAAGGGGTTTACCCCACGCCCACATTTTGATATGGCTGGCAAACAAAGTACAGCCAGATTCTATAGATGAAATAATATCGGCTGAAATACCTGACAAACATCAAGATCCTATACTTCATAATATCGTAATAAAAAATATGATACATGGTCCTTGCGGATTTTATAATCCTGCGTCACCATGTATGAAAGAAAACACGTGTTCTAAAAAGTACCCTAGGTCTCTTATTTCGGAAACACAAACCGGTGATGACGGTTACCCAACCTACAGGCGCAGATCTCCAGATAATGGTGGAAACACAGGAGTTGTTCGTGTCAAAGGAACAGAAATGAGCGTAGATAATAGGTGGGTTGTTCCTTATAATCCAGTCCTTTCACGAAGTTTCAATGCACACATAAACGTAGAATTTTGTCAATCGGTCAAAGCTATTAAGTACATTTGTAAATACATTCATAAAGGTTCTGATCAAGCCACATTTACTTTACAAAATATTAACGATGAAGTAGAAAAATATCTAAATGGTCGCTATATTAGTTCTTCTGAAGCTCTTTGGAGAATTTTCCAATTTCCTATTCATGAACGTTTCCCAGCTGTAATTCATTTAGCAGTCCATTTAGAAAACGGACAAAGAATTTATTTTAATAATGAAAATCTCCAAGATCGGGTCAATAATCCTCCTTCGACAACGCTTACAGCGTTTTTTGATTTGTGCAAAAGAGACCAATTTGCAAAAACTCTTAAATATCAAGAAGTACCCCAATATTACACATGGGAAAGAAATACATTTTCCCGAAGGAAGCGTGGACAAGACATTGATGGATACCCAGGTGTAAAAAAAGATACAGCTTTAGGCCGTGTGTACAATGTCCATCCAACTCAAACTGAATGTTATTATTTGAGAGTGTTACTGCAACATGTCCGCGGTCCAACGTCATTTGAAGATCTTAGGACAATTAATGGTATTATATCACATACATACCAAGACGCCTGTAAGAAACTAGGTTTACTGGAAGGAGATCAACATTGGGAAAATACTCTATCAGATGCAGTTATATCAGAGCCAGCCACAAAATTAAGAGAGCTATTTACAATCATCCTTATATTTTGTCAGCCATCTGATCCCGTCGAGCTTTGGAATAAATTCCGTAACGATTTGTGTGAGGACATTTTAAGCAGAATCCGCAATGACAATCAAGACATAACATTAGAATATAATGATGAAATTTACAATGAAGGACTGATACTGATTGAAAATAAAGTTCGTGAGATGAGTGATAAATCATTGACTGATTTTGGGCTTCCGGCAACGAGAAGAAATAATTCGACTAATAATATGGATCCGCTAGAAGAAGCTTTACGGAAACCATATGATTTAAGTAAATTAAATGAATATATTTCTGAAAATGAACCTAAATTAGTGAATGATCAGCATACGGCGTACAATCGGGTTTTGAACAGTGTTAATTTTAACGACGGAAATGTATATTTTTTGGATGCCCCAGGTGGAACCGGCAAGACTTTTTTAACCAATTTAATATTAGCAAAAGTTAGATCTCAAGGGAAACTAGCTTTGGCCGTTGCATCGTCGGGTATTGCTGCGACTCTATTAGCAGGTGGACGCACCGCTCATTCAACTTTTAAACTACCTCTTACAGTTTCTTTACAGAAAGAGAGCGTGTGCTCCATTCGTAAAAATGGCCCTTTGGGAAAAGTTTTACAAGACGTTACATTAATAATATGGGATGAATGCACCATGATCCATAGAGCTCATGTAGAGGCTTTGGATAGGACCCTTAGAGATATTAGAAGCTCCAATAAAATCATGGGTGGAATCACTGTAATGTTTGCTGGTGATTTTCGTCAAACGTTGCCGGTGATAGTTAGGGGAACTAGAGCTGATATTGTAAAGTCTTGCTTAAAAACTTCCCAATTATGGAAGTTTGTACATACCATAAAATTATCAACAAATATGAGAGCACATTTGGGTGGAGGCAGTACAAATTTTCCATCAAAGCTACTTTTAATAGGAGACGGGAAAATACCTCATGTTGCCAATAAAATAGACTTAGATCACGATTTAGGTGAAAAAGTTACCAGCATTGATGACCTAATCTCCAAAGTCTATCCTGATGTAGTACAATTACAAAATAAAGACTATCAGTGGATGTGTCAAAGAGCCATATTGGCGGCTAGAAATAGTAGTGTTGACGAAATTAATGACAGAATAATTAGTAAACTTCCAGGAGAAAGCGTAGTCTACATTTCCATAGATAATGTAATGGATCAAGAAGATGTGGTACATTATCCACAAGAATTTCTCAATTCTTTAAATCCGAGTGGTATTCCCCCACATTCCCTCAAATTAAAAATTGGTACTCCAATTATTTTACTAAGAAACCTTAAGCCACCAAATTTATGTAACGGAACCAGGCTCCAAGTAAAATTTCTTCGCAACAACGTAATCGGTGCTATAGTTTTGACTGGTCCAGCAGTTGGTCAAACGATGTTAATACCTCGAATCCCAATGATTCCCAATGATTTGCCTTTTAACTTCAAAAGGATACAATTTCCCGTTAAGGTATCGTTTGCCGTAACAATTAACAAAGCACAGGGGCAAACATTTAAGCACGTAGGAATCGATTTACGTCAAGACTGTTTTTCACACGGGCAGCTCTATGTTGCGTTATCAAGATCAGGTTCAGGGGAAAACCAGTATCTTCTTCTACCGCAAGAAAAAAAGACCAAAAATATTGTGTACGCAGAAGTATTGTAAATGCCTACAATAAAAACAACACTTATTATATATATATATATTTAGTACATACCCACTCTTTATAAAACTCCATTACTTTTACACAACATTCCTATATTTTACACGCTTTTTTTTTACTAGAGTTACCACTATCCGCTCTTACCGATCTTAGCGAGATGTCCTAAAATAAGATGAAGAGTTAGTTTTGTTTTGGTTGAACGTATAGAACTTCTCGAACGATTTCAAAAAAAATCTTTTTGCTCAGTATTTATTGAGGAACGTTTTAAGAAAGGATTTTTGGAAATTCGACCTCTAAAGGGGTAAAATAGTGAGCAAAAGTTCGACATCCACGCGGGCGAAAGCTAGTAATATATATTCACCGTCGTTTTCTACTACCATTTGCCATCGATATGGCAAAGAAAGAATGGCGTCCGCATATAACTTCGTTGGTTTTGAATTGAAGAAGTCATCTATGTATTTTTTCAAGTCTGGTTCATCGTCAAAGCTTTTTTCCCGTAAATTATTACCATGCATGTGATCGGAACAAGCTGAAATCAGTTGGTGCTAAGTCCGGCGAATATGGAGGGTGGGGTATTATTTCCCAATTAAGCTCCAATAGTTTTAGCCTGATACTCTTAGCAATATGCGGCCGGGCATTGTCGTGCAGGAAAAATATTTTGTCGTGTTGTGGACGTTGGCGATGGATGTCAAGCTTCAGTTTTTCGAGTTGATCACAATATACTGTTGCTGTAATCGTAATATTAGTAGGAAGGAATTCCCAACTTATTACTCTATGTATATCCCATCAGACAGAAAGCATTACCTTGTGAGGATGAAGATCACCTTTTGACGTTGGTTTTCCATGTTCTTTACATCCCAGCCACTGGCGCTTGCGTGTGTGATTAACATAGAGAACCCACTTTTCATCTCCAGTGACAAGATGATCTAACCAATTAAAGGAAAGATAAAAGTTGTACACAAATCTCAGCTCGGTAGGTCAGCTTAATTGATGGGGTACCCAAACACTATATTTGCAAGTCTTTCCCAAACCATGTAAATGATTTTCTATGGTGCCATGAGAGCACTCGAGCTGAACAGCCAAATCGCGTGTAGTTCTTCGAGGATCTTCTTCGATTAATAGTTTTAATTTATCGATATGTATTACCACGGGGCGCCCAGACCTTGGTTGATCGGTTAAGTAAAAATCGTTATTGCGGAACCGTTGGAACCAGTGCTTTGCTGTTGCTTCGGAGACTGCATCGTGAGCTATCCTTTGACATATATTACGTGTAGCTTCTGCAGCAGAATGCCCAGATTGAAACTCATATAATAAACAATGTCGTACGTGGGTTTTAATATCACTCATTTCTTTGTGAACTTTAACGCACTAACAGCTAAACTATCAATAACGCGCATGAGCGCGATTCGCTCTTTATATACCCTCTGCTACAGAACGTTCTCGAACCTTTCCGAAAATTCTACAAATTATAAACTAAAACGCTCATTACTTATTAGCCAACCCGATATAATTTTATCAACTTGTTGCTTGACAGGATGTCAGTAGGACAAGGTCAGATTACGACCGTCACGGCTGTGATTCAGAAAGGGATGCCAGAGACAATCTATCTACTGCTCACATTCGTATGAACTTAGATGCTATCTGATAAACGCTTTAAATGTTTTCCAGTATCAGAAAGACAGACAATGTGATATTGAATTGTTTTTCTGGCATGCTTACAATTTCGGGTTATAAGTTCCTATGCTCTAATTTTTAATTTGCTAGACTAAAATTACATAGGTAATTCACAATCATAATATTCATAATCATAATAACATAAGACTAAAATGTCAAAAGGTCCGTAGCAGCTGTCATTTTGCAAATTAAAAAGCAGAGTTTAACTAGAGTTTTTTCTAATCATACTATTGTGATATTTGACAGGCTTTTTTCACTAAACAAATCAATTAGTCTACAAAATAATCACGCATGGTAGCTACACGCATCACGCCACGTGCGGTAGTTGGAGGCTCGCCAACCGATTTCCGAACTGTATCGAACATTAGCCCAGCAGAGGGCGCACCTGCGCTCACAACATGTCGCCGAGTTGAAGGTGACCCGCAGGTTAAAATTAAAAGCCAACGGGGTCTTTCTCAGAAATTGCCTCCGCCACCAGCCAAATGCCGAATTTCCTTTATAAAATGCTACTAGAAATACAATCGGCTTCTTGATAAATAAAAGGTCGCACATATTGGCAGCAATTTAGCTTTTTGTTGTCACATAAAATTCGATACATAATTTCTAAGAAACACGTAGCTCGCGTACCGATAAATTATTGTAGAAAATTGCCCAACTCGTTTACATATTTTAACTAATACACCTAATAGTTACCTATAGCACGATAATGTTATAACATTACCGTGGTTTTAGTGAACCACCAAATAGCTCTTGAAACCATTTAACAAAACGCTTCTTGGAACCCAATTACCAGTATTCTACGTCGACATGGTCCTCGCCAATGATATTATAAGTAAAAAGACGTAGATAGGTTATACACGCTCCCCAAGTGGCACGTCAAAATGTGGCTAATTAGCCACATTTTCGTCGTCTTGTCTCTTTTTCGTTCCCGGTAATTACGACATGCCGTCCTACTTCCACGTGTCATCTAATAGTTCGATATTGTGTCGTTTTTGAACATCGAATGTTGGGTAGGTAACTTATCTACGTCTTTTTACTTATAACATCATTGGTCCTCGCTGTAACTTCATAATATCCTTGCAATGAACGCACAATAGGTTTTTTCGACTATTTTTCTTTTCTTTTATGCGAGTCAGAAGTGTTGCCGAGGGCAAACGACCGCACAAGGTGTTTTCTTTGGAACTTTTCCAATATAAAAAAGCTTTGCAACGAAAATCGATATTTATTTAGTTCTTAGACATAAAAATGTTTTTTCTATTTTCATGCAGAACTTACTTACTGAGATTGATTGTATTCCTGTCGTTGATAGGAAAAGAGGGGTCTTTAGGTACTACGAGGTTACAAGAATTACATAAGTACCTACCTAATTATTCATACATTTCCCCATCCAGTGTCTGAATATAATATCATTTTACTATCATCATAAACGTCTTCCAAGAGATATAAATTTAATAAAATGTCACAATATGTCCAACTTGCGACTGTGAGGTCTGCCAATTCTGTGTTACTGTTTATAGTTACCGATGGTAGCATTTTTTATTGACAAACAGGGCATAGATTCGTAAGCTAGTTTTATCTGTGATAGCTACTTCCCTCCTAACGGAGGGAAGGCAAAGCTATGAGGTCTTTGCTTCATTATTGTTAAAGATACAAGTCTTAATTTTAACCAATAGGGTCCGCTATTGGTTAAAATTAAGACTTGTAAATTATAGAAATCGGCCATTATTCATTTTAGATTTTGAGACCGTGCGTTGTGTAGGTACGCAAAATACAATATGCTTTATGCAAATGCAGACGAGCATTTTTGTTGATATAAACTCAACATAAAATATTGATGTTTCAACACGTTCGCATGTTATTTTCGGCGAACGAAATGTATAGGCAAAGGCAGCGCAATCAGTCAACATGCTCGTCGTATGAAAAACATGGAATCATAAATATAATAAGTGTTTTAACAACAGCCAGTAGAAACACGGTGATGTTTGTAAATATTGCGATGTTTTAACGAGAACAATGCGTAGGCTTCAATGGCTAATGGTAACAGCATAGCATAGAGCATACTGAGTTACTGACCCATATAATTGGTGACCGTGATTTGTCGCCCCCGGGACTGGACGCAATGTTCTTAGATTCTTACTGCCTAGTCGGGAAATTAGGAACTTTTTGGACACAGCCATTATAATTGAACTTCTAAACCTTGCATTGCATGTAAGCATGCCTGTGAAAAAAAAAACAATTTAGTATTATTGTGTTGGCACAAAAGTAATGAGACACTGCAAAACTACACATTTCCTTGTTCAAGTTAATTGTTTTCGATAATATTCTAGAATGTTGTAAAACATTCTAGGTACTTGTAATGTGGGGGGCCGCCCTCGCGATCGGTTTAGTCAGTTATAGCGACTAGTTTGAACACTATACTTATACGAGTACTTGTTAGGCTCCAGTGCGCGGGCTGCGGCTGACAATATCAACACTGCATTGGGCGCTGGAAGTACAAGCCATGCGACGGTGCCCCGATGTTTTGACCGTTTTAAATCAGGAGACAGGAGCCTTGAAAGTCAGCCAAGCTCTGGACGACCACCCGCAGTGAATGATGATGATTTACGCCACGAACTACAGTCGAATCCGAATGCTTCCACCCGTGAATTAGCGGAAGCACTTGACTGCAGTCACCACGCCGTGGAAAACAATCTGCATGAGCTTGGATATCGAAAAGTTTTGTCTCGGTGGGTACCACACATCCTTACATACGCCAGTCGTGCAGTCCGTGTCGCTATCTGTCAATCACTTTCGCTGCGACCCCGACGTAAATAGTTTTTGTCTGATCTGGTTACTGAAGATGAATCATGGATTCATTACGAGAACGATTACCGTTCTCGTATCATATCATACACGTCGTGCTTTTTGGCTGCCTCCTGAAGAAACGCCACCAACTCAACCGAAGCTGAGTCAAAAGAACCGCTTAAAAGTTCTGCTTTGCTGTTTCTGGGACGCGCAAGGAATGCTGTTTTATGAACTTATAAACGCTGACAAATATTCAACCCAGTTCACCAAACTATCTGCTGCTATCAAGAAAAAACGACGAAGACGAGTCATCGTAGTTTTACTACACGATAACGCTCGACCTCATGTCACATCTGCCGTTCGCCAACAGTTGCGAGAACTTGGGCTGGGAGACGATACAACACCCATCTTATTCAACAGACCTCGCCCCATGAGACTATAATTTGTTTAGAGCTCTAAAACAACATTTGCGGGGTAAACAATTTAATGATTTCTCCGATGTAGAGGCGGAATTGAACAACTTTTTCGAGGCACTAGCCATCAGAGTTCTGGGCGAAAGGCATCCAAACTTTGCCGGATCGTTGGCAAGAAGTCTTAGATGCTAATGGTGATTACATAATTGACTTTTTGTATTGTAATAATAATAAAAAATATAAAACGTAAACCAAGTGTCTCATTACTTTTGTGCTAACCTGATAATTAGGTACCAGTGTGCTATCATCGAGTAATTTTTTCCACTCTTGCTGCCTCCATTTCAAAATGTAAATATATCATAAATATAATTTATTACAGCTATAGCCGCCCACGGATAATCCCAACGAGGTGGTGACGATGCGACGCAGTAAATTCATGTTTTTCGTTTTGGCCAATCGTGTTCGTCCCAAGACTCCCAAGTCACCTGGTGTTTTTGCCACAAAAATCGGACATCCGGCCGACGAGATATCGTTGGCATCGATTCCTTTGACCTTCGTTTGGTTCATAACACAAATATCGACTCATTGACTAGTAAATAAAGTCTTAATTCGTTCATTCACCGGTATAGGTTAGTAACAAGTATACATACCTAGTTATCAAAGTGTTTATTTTGACATAAAATTGCACTTCTGTCGTGTTTATCGGTTGTTTACATTTACGAAAATTACTGTTGATCTTCACAAAATGTATTTTGACAGTAATTTATTGCTACTTATTTTTTTTACAATATTTACATGAACATTTTTTCAAAATACGCAGAATGAGTAGGTATTTTGATTTTTGAAAGAGGTGTGTTCTTCGAAACGAAATTAAAAATATTTTTCTCAAAATCCCAATATTCATTAGGGAAAAGGAGCAACTTGACAAGGTGAAATGATCTTGACACCTTTTTCCGGTCTCTTGGTGTAGTTTCTCGAGGAAATGTTCCCAGATTAGATAAATAGCAGTTCATATGACAGTGACTTGCTATTGAGTAACAAAATATACTCCATCAAGTTGTAACAGCTGTTGATCTCGTTCCTCAATGTCAAATTACTGTATACCTAGGTACTTGCAATGTTGTCATTTCCTGCTTCGATTGCTCATTACATTGTGTCGTTAATATGTTATGTAATGGCATTTGTTGTTTGCTTCTTTGTCATTATTTATTTACATAACTTGAATGTGCCTTATCATTGTTTTTGTTAATGTATACTACAGCATTTTAAAGTTGTACTGCTTTGAACTTTGTCCAATTCAGACAATATAGAACTGCCTCACATATTGTATGGGTCAATTCATTTATTACAAAATTCTGGTTTACTGGGGCATAGAAATGAAATGAAGGAGTAAATGGTATAATAATCTTCATAATTTATTTTCTCTTTCAATTTTATCATACAATATGATACTTCGTATAAAACAATATTCTTTGTTAAATTCATAGAAATATATTATTTTAGTATAACTGTTTCCATATCTTTTATAAACTTACAAATTACTGTTAACATTCTGACGAATTCTTTTGTATAAAAATAATACAAATAGGCGTCGGGTGCGTTCTTTAGTTTACAGAACAACTTTCTTAGATTTCTCATTACCACGCCACCCGCTCGCCGTTATATGTAGTCTATATATAACAATTCAACTTGTTAATTGGTTTTATAATATTACTTACAATAACCTATAGAAGACAATGGTACAGAATAATTTACTGTAGCACATTAATGGTAACAAAAACAATTAAAAACATAGGTATAGGCTTTAGTTTACAAAGCGTAGGCACTCGAGATTGCTACTTCATCCTATAAGATAAACATTCTCACTAATAAATACTTCCATCACACATTCACTCGCATCGTTCACAATTTCACATGTCAAACATTTGCTCATTACGAATCACTTGTATACGTCCACAACTAATATTTTAAATCGGACGGCTTCATATTACAAAAGTCACGTCCTCTACAGAGCACCGGGTCAGTTCCGAGAATCATCTTTCAAAAAGGAGAAAATTATTTGCGCGGTCCAAGCTCTCGCTCAAACGTACAAGGCACTCCTTTACTTGCATTCGATCAGTCTCCCACACAAGCACATAATTTGTCTCGAAACCAAGCGAAGCGAACAAAGACGTTCCAGTCCACGGCGGCGTTAAAACGCTATGGTCGCGTTTAAAAAGTTAACCTTGTGCAACAAAACGTGATTCGGAACGTCCGAGTGTTGAACACATGGCCGCCATTCCGCGAGGGCGGCGCAGGCGGAATTTTAATTAGCAGAACATCCGCTCGTGACTCGGCCTGATGCGCCGTTGCCACTCTACGCTACACTGTCTCTTTCACACCGGCTGCGTTTCTTACCTGTCACAACACAGAGGCGACGTGCGTCTCCGTCTAAATCGCAATAAATAACATCCGAAATGTAAAACTAATTATTATAATAAGATTCTACTGGACAGAAAAAATACACAATGGCCGGGACACAATGAACAATGGAAATCCCCGATTCAGCGAGGCAAGTGCGGCAACATCGCTGAAACGGGAAATTCGCCGTACAACTGGCAACGCCGCCTCAACCTCGTTCAGTCAGACTGCAAACGAATGACGTCGCACGATTATCCTTTCTAGTTTCTACACTATTCTAAATGAGACAACGCAATACTGATTTAAGGAAAACATTAGTTCTGCAACTTACAATGGAAGCTAAAGCTTTTGCAGTGACTCGCACTAAGTACATCCCTCGCTAAGTGGACCCTCCATAACATAACCGTTTCACAAACAACAAACGTCCTGGAATCAGCTCACCCGAGCGGAGGTTCTGCCTGCACACATCACTGGCAATCTAATCTCTCAAACTTAACGATACATCCACAGCATCCTTATCGTAGCGTCAACACCTTATATACACTAGTGTTCATTAACTATATATTACACAGTAAAATTAAGATCACAAATCGCTTTGTATGCTGCGTCCTACCGGGCGCGACTAGCATGGAATGTGGTGGAGCGGCGGCGACGGCACGATCAGAAGTGCGAGTCAATGTGGCAGCCGCCGTTAGCGTGCTCCAGCACTTGCTCCTTGAGCCGGTGCACGTGCTCCTTTAGCTTCACCACCATCTGCGCCAGCTCCACGTTCTCGCCCTTCAGGATCTTCACCTTATCCTCCAACTTAGAGATGCGCTCCAGCTTGCGCCGTCTGCACTTGGATGCAGCCACTCGATTTCTTTGCCTTTTGCGTTCCAATTTGATTCTTTCTTGTGTGTCCATGTCTATGGGAGACAGGGGTGGCGAACTTGCAGCACTGGGAACTGTTTGAGGTTCGTCCTTGACCACCGGTGTGGGGTAGCGGTCAAGCGGCCTGTCCAGGTCGGCGTATACTCGCCTGTCGACGACGCGTCCGATCTGCGGCGTGGGGTCCGAGTGGTGTAACTTGTCCAGCGCCTCGACGAACGGTCGCGCGTACATTTCTTGTTCCTCCGTCGGCGCGAGACTGGCCGGGAATAACACTGGCGCACCGGGTGTCGGAGTCGCCGTTGTTATCATACCGTTCTGTATGATCAACTTCTCGAGCTCCGGAGAGCCGAGCTTCAGCATCTGTAGGTCTGGTGAGGACAGGACCGGCGCCCCGCCGATCCGAGCCCGCTTGATGCCCCGCCCCACGTCCAAGGTGAGGGGCCTCTTCAGGTTCTCCACAGGTCCACTGAGGGGATACTGCTCGTCATAGAAAGTGGTCTCCATACCGTGTTGGTAGCGGCGAACCATGTGTTTGCACCGAATAACTCGGTATCACTGAACTCACTGCGCGAATATCAAAACTTTTTCATGCGGCAACGCACGTCCGTCTGCCTCAACGTTCCACTTGTTTCTAAACATTGTTAAGAAACAACCACTGCTTTTATTGAGTGACTCAGATAAGCTATTTTTAGAAGTAGCGTGATATAGTCGAGCGTTCATTGGTCGGATATCGCGCGATACCAAGTAACGCTTGCGTGTGATTGGTGATTGGCATCGTAGCGTAGCGCGAGGCCGCGTCGGGCTGTTTACGACTTCGTACGATTACCGAGAATCAGCCTGCGCATGTCCATTACAACAATAATTATGTCGTACCAGTCGTAACTCGTACCAGTAATCGTGCATCCAAATTAATGCTTGTTTACCATATATTTTTAGCACTAGTAAAAATACCGTTACAGTCATAATAATTAAAACGTTACTCATTTATACTTACTTAAGACAGGTTGACACTAAAAGCTAATCCTTTTGATATTAGATTTAAAAGACGCTCTTGGTGTTAATATTTTATCCTCAGATCCTACATTATTTAGCAGATTATTTTGTGTTGGTTGTTAAAGGTAATAATAATGTAAATGGACATGGTACATATTAACATATAATACTCGTAACCTTAAAAATCAGGAAATACATATTTCAGTCAGGAATATTTTTTAACTGACTGAAACCGAAACAGAACTAGTCCCGATTCAAAAATTCGATTATAAAAAATATTGTCACATGACATTCATATATTTCGAGATTCTACACTTTTAAATGCTCTTCATTAAATTCCCAATAAATCTGTCTAGCCTTTTCACAACTATGTTGGGGTCACGCATGGGGGGATGCAGTTGAATACCAGTATTTTACATGGATCGACTGCCTATCTGACTTCCACAACCCAGTTATTGGGTAATACGATACCCCTTGGTAAGACTGATTGTCAGAAATTTCGGGCTTCTGACGACCCGTAACGACTGTCAAAGATCCACAAATGTCAGCCGGGACCAACGGCTTAACGTGCTTTCCGAGGCACGGAGGAGTCTCGGTATGTAAAGATGGTCACCCATCTACGGACCAACCCCGGCAAGCGTAGCTTAACCTGATGGATCGACCCGTGGGGCTGTTATTACTTAGCCACGAGCTCCTCTTCATTATTTTCCCATTTGATAATAATAAATAAATAAATAATAATAAATTTATTGAAATGAAAAACTCAGTTTACAAAAACTCTGTGTTCGATAACAACTGCATTAGTATAATACTGTGTCGCAGTCATTAACGCCCACCTCCAAAACGTCTAGACAAAATCCAAAACAAAAAATACTAAAAACTAAAACTAAAAAAGAAAAGAATAAAAATCAACAATTAGAACTTAAAATTAAAACTGAACAATATTTTCACTGTGTAAATTTTATGTGAGATTGTGTATTTGTATGGAAGGATTGTGCAGTTTTAGGCGTAAAGTATATATGTGTGTTTGTGTGTGTGTGTGTGTGTGTGTGTGTGTGTGTGTGTGTGTGTGTGTGCGCGCGTGTGTGTGTGGGAATGTGTTTGCGCATTTTATACGTATAAAGAGCAATATTGGAACGTGAGTTTAAGTTTTAACATATGTTTCTAATTCTTCATAAGTAAGTGTATGAAGCCATTTATCCGTGATCCTTCGACATTCTCGCAAGGTCAGTGGATATATATTGAGCTGTTTATTTACTCGATTATACAAAGTGGAGCTAAGAAAGTGATATTGCCGCCGAACAACCTGAACTCTGGCAGATTCCACCTGGCAGACTCTGTCAGATCTGCGTTTTTGGGTAATGACAACAGGATCAAATGGTAGGTCTGAGTGTTTACGCAGCACTACAGCAAGAAGAAATGCGTGTCTTACTGTTGGTATCTCGCAAAGAGCGTACAGTTCAGTAGTTGGAAATCGAACAGGTTTGTGAGTCATGACTTTTAACACCGCCCTCTGCGCCCTTTCCAGACGGAGCATTAAGCACTTCCCAGCCCCACCCCAAGCTGCAATACAATATTTTAGGATGGAATGTGCCAGAGCGAAGTATACTGTTCGTAGTGTGGCAAAATCAGCAGATGTTCGCAGGTTTTTAAAGACAAAAATTAATTTTCTGACCCTGGAGACCAGAGCCTCAATTTGCTCCTTCCATGTCAGCGTACTATCTATTATAACACCCAAGTATTTAATACTATGGGTGCGAGTAATCTGAGTACAACCGGTGCAATCAGTGGATAACCCGCATTTATACGCCGTCAGAGTATATGGAGAAGGAGGTTGAGAGGCTTTACTCGGAGCAAATGTAATGAACTTGGTTTTTTCTAAATTGAGTGTTAGCAAGTTTTTATTCAGCCATTTCATTGCAACAAGCAAAGCGGACTCTGCATTTGAGCGGGTTTCCAACCAATCCTTACCATGAATCAGCATGACAGTATCATCCGCGTAGGTTATAATTTTAGTGTTAGTTAGAGCCAGATTACATAGGTCGTTTATGTAAATAAGAAACAGGGTAGGTCCAAGGACACTACCCTGCGGGACACCGTAGGTTAAAATTTGCTGTTTGCTAACAAGATTTCCTATCTTAATAATTTTCAACATGGGTAAAAAAACACATTATTTATTTTTTCTTGCGAGGTTATCTAAATACATCTAATAAGAGAATGTAGCTTAATTCAGGAATAATTTTCTCGAACACAAATAATCAAAATTATTTTTAATAAATTAATGTTCTAGTTGTTAATCTGTTTTTTTTTTTCATTATTTAGAATGAAAATTTTGTTATTATAATTGTTACACATTTATTACCAAAAATTAATGAATAACTTTATTATAAGTAGGTATTCGTTTGGCTTTGTAATATTATGTAACACCATAAATGGTGCATTTTGTGTTAGCCTGTAAGCAATTGTTGCACTTATAAACGTACTCTTAAGGAAATTATTTTTAATGTTTTGTGTACAATTGTTGACTAACCTAAATAAAACAAAGAAAAAAATAAAAATAAAATCGTGGAACGAGAGAATCAAAGTGTAACAATGGAAACGCACGAATTTGGGTGAGGCACGGAGGCGGGGTAGCCGCTAGCGAGCGGTGCAAGAAAATTTTGTGCGGGCGACGGGGAGTGGGGAACTGGACGGGAAAGAGCGAGACGGCTCACTCCCGTCCCGCTCCCACGAAAGGTAAGCCCAACAACTGAGCAAAAGGAAAATAATAAAATGCACCTAAAATTCCTTCATTATTGTGGACTCAAATTTTGATATTATTGTAAAGTTGACCTTCATTTTTTTATGGACATTATACACCACCAGCTACAGAATCCTCTAGATCGTAGGTAGGTATAAATATAAAGATAGATACTATGGCAGCCAACGCCTGTGAAAACTCTTTATGGATATTAAGCATCATTAAATTAATAACTATGTTTTTATGGCTACATAAAAAAGTAATCAGTAAGGTGTACTTGATGTTATTATTACCTATAGCCATACCTTTGTTTGTGTGTAGCTACATTAATCAGAAAATTAATAAAAAAACAGATGTTATTGTCTTTAACCGACTTCAAAGAAGGAAGGAGGTTATGCATTCTAGTTCTACGAGCTGGTTTGCTGTCCTATCAACTAACTAATTTTGTCTACTTGAGAACCTGTCTATAATAATAATATGTTGTACATACCTACCTACCGACCTAACCTACGCATCATTAACTTATTTAGGGTCAAGTGCACATCTGCGTACCACATCTGAAGGTTCCGTGTGAACTAGGTATCTACTACCATATAAATTAATGACAAGTTGAAGGTAACCAAGTGGGAAACTTAATTCTATAGCTTCATTTTTCTGACTGACTGACCCCTTGACAATTCAGAAGTGCCTCTAATAATTGGTTTATTTTAAATAAATACTTTTTCGTATTTCCATACAACAAGGAATCATCACTTGAATATGTTTTATAGGTAAACTATGCAGATACACATAGGGTATGTAGGTACCTAAATAAATGAGGAACACTTGAAGAATATAATTGTAGGCCAATTCCCGTGGGTGTTGTAAATGGCGACTACCAAAAAGAGAAAAAAAAAAGATTCATTGTATAAGAGAAAAAAAAAGAAAATATCGGAAATCTAACGGATGCTGATAGCATTTCCACTTTTCTCATACCGTTTATAACTAAAACCAACTACATAGTACCTTGGCGATCGAGCTTTGCTCTGATGAAAATAGAGAAAACGAATTTTCTCAGCTAGGAGACCTGCTAGATCGATTTTTCGCCCCCGTAAATAATTGCCGTAAACCCCTTTATCTGCAACTTTCATCAAAATCGATAGAGCCGTTTTCGATTACAATAATATACAAATATTGCTTATTATGTTAAAGTAAACATCTTAGAGGATTACCATTATCGTAGAATTATGTGAGATGCCGGCAAACTTGAAAGTTATATTCAGACATAAGACGAATACTAGTGCTGCCATCTATTTGAATAGTTATTTCTATATTTATTAGTCCGTCTACTCCACACTAGATGGCGTTGTGAATCACTACTTGAGTTTGCATTTACTCAATAACAGATGGCGTATTTTCTCATTTATATGGTGGATACCACATAAATGAGTCACCAAAATAAATTTGACGACTAATTTGCCGTAAAAGATGGCTGAATAATTTGTCCAACACAAATATAGTTCCGCTGTGCACGTTCGGCACGTTCTTGTTATGCGCCGGGTCATTCAGCTCCCAGCCTAAGCTACGTTTATTGTTCATCTACTAGTAAAAATTCAAAACATAGCGCTGTCAACAGTGACGTAATCCCAATTTCTTAAACATGTGTACTTAGTACACCTCACTAAGCAGTTTAGTTGTAGCTTGGTGTAAACATTTGCGTGAAACGTGTATGCAGTAGGTATGCACAGAGCGAGGTGTAGTTTTTCGCATGCTTCACTGTATTTTTCGCAGTGCTGTTTTGGTTTTTTTTTTGGTCTGAGCTACTAGTCTGTGATTTAAAAAAGTGAATACCGGTCAAGAAAAAGTATCGAGATTTCCTTAAAGAGGCCATGAGCACTCGGATCCCACCGTCCGAGGGTTTAAACCCCAAACGGCTCGAAAATATAATTACCAATAGGTAGGTACCTAAGGTTATTATGTTTACTTGCAAAGCCGCAGCAGCGGCGCAAGCACAGCACGTTGAGCCAGGAATATGGCACACACGCATCCCAAACTAAAGGCCTACCCATCTTCCATGGAAATAAAGACATGCCGTCCGGTCTCTTGCCATCGCCGCGTGCCAAGCAATTGGGTTCTAATACAGCTCAAACGCCGATGGTGACAAGAGCTCGTCGGATGATGTCATTAATGTTCGCGTGTAAGCGACCCGCACTCCGGCTGCAAGGAGGCGTGGTGTCTGAAACTGTTGACAACTTCGGTAAAGTGACAGCGATAAGGAGAACAACATGAAGCTCCTAGTTGTAGGGAAGCAACGAGGAGGAAAGTAGTGTCGTCGAACAAAGTGCTCGAACATAGGCACTTTGTTTGACAGTAGTGCATGAAGCTACAGACCTGACTCCCACTTACCCACAGCCAGCAGGCGCGCACACTCTCCAGAAGTAGCAAACGTGTTAAGTAAATTATTCTGTACTACTCTGCAGAGCGGCTCATCCCACCGTCTCTGGGAAGGTGGATTATTGGCTACATCTGAGTTCGGGCAAGCGAGTCTCCAGGCATCCGTAGCCTCAGTGAAGTACGGCACATCAAAATCAATCAGGGTGGAGGCTAGGATTTTCCTGATTAATTTCCCAGTGCCGTGGACCGAGGATATGAAAGCCAGTAAACTAATACTAGAAATTTTGCGGACGGCAAGGCCTCCCATACGAATGGGAAGAGTAGCTTGTGCCCAAACTCGGTCGTCCATGGTCATATTTAATATCGAAATGAATGTGTGCCGGATAATTTCAGGCGTAATTTATTTATTCACTCTTTACATACAAATATCCTTACAGGCTAGACCCAATGGGATATTGTAGCACACTTAAGATTTAAATAGTTCCACTGTTTGGCCCATTTAGTCTAAAAGGTGAGTGTGCTTCCGTAAATGGGAAGCGCGAAGGATATAATATATATAAATATATAAATTTTCGGCCCTAAATTAACATATTATGTTAATTTAGGGCCGAAAATTTTTAGCATCGACAACTTGGAAGGAAGGCAAAGAAAGTATTGTTCCTATAGCATACAATAAAATTCCCCATCGTTGGGACGCCGACCAATATTAGCTCGTCAACACCGGGACGTGCTTATTCGGCTGCCGTTACTAAAGCTCCCGCAAATCATCAGCGGCAACCTAATAATACGAGGGGTGTCCAAAGGTCCTCCGAAGCAGTTCGAAGCTCGTTACCGCCGTTAAGAAGCCAAGGACAGGTCGATGAAAATGGCTTCATTCGCGTGAAGAAGCCTGCTTGTCAAAATCAGTGCGGTACTGCATAGACTGGTCCCGACCCGACCTGTTGCTGCGTCCCGCTATTCCATCTACGCAGCTGTACGTGTCACGATTACATCACTCCACGAAGGTAGAGGAGGTCGTGGAGTACATCAGAATGAAGACCAACTTCACCTTGAGAGTCGAGAAGTTGGGAGTTGCGCCATAGGATTAACTTCAATTCTTTTGTGGTGCGGGTTCCGATTCCGACTCCTGGAGACTTTCATGAATGAGGAGTTTTGGCCGATGGGTGTCGTGTATCGCCGTTTTCGCGGAAGGCTACATGACACCACGACTCAGCGCAATACGTCACCGACCCAACGTAGTAAACAGATTTTGTACTGATGTTTTTATTATGTATTAAGTACTTTATTTTTTGGGAGATAATTTTATTTATTTTATCTATGGGCCCTTAGTTTTTATTTTATTTTATTTTATTTGGGAAAACAAACAATCGTACATTGTAAATTAAATCTAGTTACACAGTATGCTATAAGTAAATGTACAATCCACTACGTTTCCACATGTTACTAGCTTATATAGATACAGGTATGGAAAAAAATAAGTAAAATAAATATATACAATTTTTTATATAATACAATACAGTTTTTTCGATATCTAAAATCTAATATTTAATACTTACTTAAATAACACATAATAATTAAAATTAATTAAAAATTTTGAGACAGGCACTTAATAATTTGTTTTTTAAATTTATGTGTCGTAAGGGAAAATATATCAATTTCGTTAAAATTATTATTGTACGTTTGAACCACTCTCCGGAGCGGCGCTCTCTCTCCTGCATTTGTACGACAGGGTGTTGTAGCAATCATTGGATAAATGCGCGCCTTTCGTCTCATTACTGTTTTAGGTACAATATAGTATATTTTACTTATCAATTCAGAGCAATCAAACTTATTATGTACAAGTCCATGGAGCATCATTCCTTGGAGCAACAAGCTTCTAGAGTGTAATGTTAATAATCTAAACTTATTTAAAGCGTTTTTATAGGATAAACGTTCGATACGACATTTGTACTGCATTGTACTGAGGAACTTACGCTGAACTCGCTCTATTGCAGTTTGATATTTAATATAATAGGGATCCCAGATCATACAGGTATATTCAACTTGCGGGCGAACTAACGAGTTAAATAAATACAAATATGTGGTTGTTCGTTTAAAATCTGACGTGCTTCTCATAACAAAATTATACATTTGAAATGCTTTAGAGATAATTTTATCTATATGTAAATTTAAGTGAAGTTTGCAATCAAGAAGAACGCCCAAGTCACAGATATAGGTTGCTTTAACTAGTGCATTATTACAGAGTGAATAATCGTAGGCTGTTACTTTTTTATTTTTAGTAAAATTTATGTATTTGCACTTAGGGATTTATAATTTATTTTTATTACAATAATCAGACAATCTATTCAAGTCTTCCTGCAAAAGGCTGCTATCAACAATGGTTTTTATTGTTCTAAATACTTTCAGATCATCAGCGTATAATAAGAATTCACTAATTTGAAAGCAGTTACAAATATCGTTTATATATATAATAAACATCAATGGGCCCAGAATAGATCCCTGGGGAACGCCTGAAGTCGCCAGAAATGAGTCTGATTTGTATCCATTGCTCACTACAGTTTGATTACGATTGCTAATATATGAACAGAACCAACGCAGTAAGTTACCTCTGATACCATTAAAGGCAATTTTATTTAATAAGATTGCGTGGTCCACCCTATCAAAAGCCTTTTTAAAATCTGTATAAACAGCGTCAGTCTGATATCCTGCATCCATGTTACTGAACAAGTGATCCGTAAAGATCAATAAGTTTGTCACTGTGGACTTATTTTTAACGAAACCGTGTTGCTCAGGTATTATATTGTTTCGCAAAAATGGATAAATAGCCTGATGAACGAAGTAGTCGCCTGAAAATAAAGCAATTATTATTATTAAAATTATGATTCCAAATCACAATACCGAGACGGACGCTAATCCGGTATTAGCGGTAGCCCCCATACATTCTGAATTTTTTTTGGGTCGGAATATTTCTTTATTGTGGATGGACCACCGTATAGTGTTACCGGTTTATGCATGGTTAATTGGTTCGCGGACGGTAAACGAGACACAATATATGTTTTATTGTTATGACGTCTATTAGGCGTCAAGCGCCCGTGAAAATGTTGAAGGGAACGCCCTTCCAAAATACTGTATTTTCTCTCCATCACCATTAACGTATTGCAGAAACTAAAGACTACAATACAGAACAGAACTTGACGGAATGTTGTGACAGCAACTTGGAACATGTTTTCGTCCAGCAAAAGACTATGATCCAAGAAATTATAAATCAAACACACAACCCACTTTATACAACATCGATCAAATTTATTGCAACAGTTTATTTTTACATCACATCGTAGACTCACTTAATAATATTAATTATTTATTACAACACCTATCCGTACAGGTTGCCATAATGCGATAGTTAAGTAATAATAACACCAGTATATTATTCTACCACTGCAGGGTAAAGGACTCTTCTCATTCAGAGAAGGCAGGAGCATTGAACGACACGCTTGTTCAAGACAGGTCGGCGAGTTGATACTTATATCGAGTCAGAAGCACAGAATGCCGCTGGGCATCCGAAATAATGTGAGGCGATACTTCACATCTGGATAGCTTTTAAGTCTGTACAAAGCACAGGTCCGTTCCTGTATGGAGTATTGCAGCCACTTATGAAATGGCTCAGCAAAATACCAGGTTGCTGAACTTGACTTGTGCTAGGCTTATAAGCGACGAGACGTTGGTGGCTAGGCTTCAGAGCCTGGCTCATCAGCGTAATCTTGCTTGCCTGTCGGTCTTCTACAGACTGTACTTCGCAGTGTGCGCAGGAGCTCCTCGACCTGATCCCACCATCGCCCTTATACCACCGGACTATAAGACGCACTGTAGGGTACGATCCGCACTTGGTTGATATCCTGTCCAGTCAATACGACTGGTCAGAAGGCGCTCCTCCTCCACATTTATTATACGCACAGCCAAAATGTAGAACTCTCTGCCAGCGTGTGTTTCTTTCCACATATAACCCGTTTTCGTTCAAAGCTAGAATGAACAGGCATCTTCTGGGCACGCTCGTTCCATCAGAGACCTCATCCATCGTTTCTGGGTCATCGATGGATTTTCCATCAGGCTTGATCGAGCTCACGAGCAGGTCGAATCAGCAATAAAAAAAAAATATATAAAAAAATATTAACTATTAAGTCCAGATTTACTCACGATGTTTTTCCTTCACCGATGTCAACAATTTTGTCCAAGATAAACTCAAATTAACTTATTCAATATATTATTACTTATTTATTTATTTCACAGTAACTGATATAATTCTGACGTCTTCGTATGGCTTGTCTGTTTTGGGGTTGGTCTTGACGCTGCCGATGTTTTGTACCACCTCCATGCCGCGGACCACTCGACCGAACACTGTGTGTTTGTTGTCCAACCAGGGCTGAGGAAAAACAGTTTGTTTTTTAAATTATTTATTTATTTATATATATTTTATTGTACACTAGAAAATAATAATAATCTTTATTTTTTTTTCTCTTTTCACAAAGTTTCACATAGAGTTAAGACTTAGCGTTTTGTCAAAAATGCATAAAACTTTGTGAGAGACTGGTGTCCATACTAGGATACCCTGTGTGACAGATCAACCAGGCTCTCACCCCGAATTTAATCTAATAAAACACTTTAACGGTCTATTTTTTAACTCTAGACATATTCCTTAATGTTGAAGAAAAAAAAACAGATACATAGCAAAATAATAAAATTAACACTACAAAACATACAATGGGAGGCCTTATCTGTTTCTAAGATCTCTTCCAGACAACCTACGCCAAGGTTCGTGGCAGTCGCGGTCAAAAAACGTGGCAGCGAGGCGACACGAGGCTCAGTCGTAGAGTTTGGCAAATACTAAATATACACTGTCCAGCTCGCACGCTTTATGACCACAATTGCCACGAGTCTTCGCGTTTAGTATAGTGCTTTCGGTATAAGGGTAAGCATGCACTACGAAATAAAATCGCTACTGAAAATAATTACCAAATCTGTTAATAAAATAAATATTCTTGAATATTTCTTTTGGTTAACTGTCTTGATTCTTGTCAACTTTGATACTTTTCCCATATTTATGTTATTTTTAAATTACAACGTTATGCGCGCTTACCCCTTTAGTTTCTTGTATTTTATCGACTACTTTCTACTGAAAACCATAAACTAACTACTATTCTAATAAGATAAAGTAGGCACGTAACTACATAACTAAATACTTAAAATTTGAAAATGGATAAAGTGGACTGGAGCTATTTACCGTGTAGTTTTCTGCTAAGTTACTGATGACTCTTGTTTTTTAAAGGGTAGGCCAAAACTATGAATCGCGACCCACTGGTGGGTCGCGAGCGAATACTGGGTGGGCCTTGAAAAATTGATTTTAAGCTATGATTAATATTAAAACTAAATACCGAAATAAATTGGATTTATCAAACTCATGGCGATTAAATGTAACTAAAATTGAAGTTGATATCAAGCTATAATGACAAAATAGAGGAAACAAATAGTACATCCTTCCCATTGAATAAGCACTCCTTGTGTTTACCTATTTACTATTAACATTTTCGATTGTAGCTGAATGTGTTTTACTTCTATGAAGTCAGCCAAGACATGAATCCCGAATGTGGAAGTTTTTGTTAGATGGGTCGCGATCCAGTCAACTCGGGGGACCACTTGGCTAGGCTACTAATAGATTAACAGAACTAATGATATGAACGTAAACGAAGCAGGATCATAGCAGATGGCGTTCTGTAGTTTCTGCCTGCCCCCATGGGAAGAAGGCATGAGTTTATGTATGTATGGGATGAAGTATTCATGAATCAAATTCAAATTCTTTATTTGCTTAAAACATGGTGTTTATAGGTCTTACAATTAAACAGGAGTACAAATATGTTTAGCTATTGCAACTATAGCATGCAAAATCGAGTCATACAATGATTTCAAAAGGATAAAGTATTATATAAGTCAATGAAGTCATAGTTTAAATCGAGTCATAATTTATTTTCAAAGAATGTTTCAAGGGAGTAGGAGTTGTGGGCTTTCAGCCATTTCAACAATTTATTCTTAAACAGTCTATTATTTAAGGTTTTAAGTTCTCTAGGTATCTTATTATAAATTCTTACACACATAGTTAGACAACTTTTGCTGTATTTGGACAATCTGGGAGTGTCATAAAAAACTAGTCTATTTTGGCCTCTCTGCGATTTCTAGAATTTACGTCAGACTCTTTTACAAATAATTCTTTATATTTCCATACAAACATGCATATTTCATATATAGAGATGGTAGCAGTAATATACTAAGTTTTTTTGTATATCGATGGATGATAAGTACGTCAATATCCCCATTACCAGTTAATGTGGCGGATATTGGCGGGCCCGCATTCAGCAATAAAAACTGCAGATAGTAGTTAATGCTGTATACGATTCAATAAAAGAAAAATAAAGTCAAGATTTAAAAAAAAACTGGCCAAGTGCGGGCCAAATGTAAGTTTGTTGTTCGCACAATATTGAGAAATTCACCATGTTATTTTAAGACCATAGACTTCTTATAAGTTTTCCTGTAAAGAACTATTTTCTGTATTAAAAAAAAAAAAAAAAAATAGGCTCTGTAGTTTCGGAGATAAGGGGGAATGGTCAATTTCGTCTATTTCTTAAATAACTTTAAAACGATTTATTTAAAAATGATTAAAAATATACAGGGTTATTTGTAAAACACCAGCAACCTCTTAAGGGGTCATTGTACTCATCATTATGAACAACTTTCACTATGGGAGCAAACCTGAAATCGCGAAAAAATAATCTACTGTTCAGTACATTTATGTTCGCATAATTCGTCAAAATGTACTGAACAGCTGATTTATTTCGCGATTTCAGGTTTGGTCCCATAGTAAAAGTTGTTCATAATGATGACCCCATAAGAGGTTGCTGGTGTTTTACAAATAACCCTGTATTTGAGACCCTCACAGTAAGCACTTTCATTTGATATGGTACAATTTACAAAACTTTTTTTTTTAATTTTCTTATTTGCCCCCAAAATTGACCTCCATACTTAAAATTATTTTATTTACGTTACACGTCCGTGTTTGGGTCACAGAAATTCATACGAGTACCAAATTTCAACTTAAACAGTCCATTAGATTCGGAAGAAATTGTTTGTGACAGACGGACAGACAGACAGACACACGAGTGATCTTATAACAGTTCCGTTTTTCCTTTTGAAGTGCGGAACCCTAAAAAATAAAATCGAAAGAAAAAAATATAAAACACGAAAAAAAATGGTTTGTGTTCGTATGTTTTGTTAAACCAAATTAATGTAGCCAGCCTACTTTATATTTTGAATAATAAACAATTAAAATAAAACAAATTCACGCGCACGAAGACATGGACAAAAACGCTATTAAAAAAACCAGCCAAGTGCGTGTCGGACCACGCACAATGAAGGGTTCCGTAGTTAGGATGAATTTATCCCAAGAACAAACTTAACACTGTAATTGAAAAACATGTTCTCCCATACATTCCAACTGCAAATGTAAGTTTGTAACTTTGAGAGATTTACGTTATTTATGTTATTTTAAGACTTCATAATATTTTTACTGTAATATTTAAGTTTTGACCTATTTTCTGCATTTTTTTATTTTTATTTTAGACTACTTTCTACGTTACACGTCCGTGTTTGGGTTACAGAAATTCATGTGTACCAAATTTTCAACTTAATCATTCCATTGGATTCGGTGCAAAATGGCTGTGACAAAAGGACAGACAGACACACGAGGGATCCTATAAAGATTAAGGGTTCCGTTTTTCTTTTTGAGGTATGGAACCCTAAAAAAAGTTACCTACTGTTATGTCACTTACCGTAGGTGCTAGCGTGATGAAGAACTGGCTGCCATTGCTATTGGGTCCAGCGTTGGCCATGCTGACTGTGTACGGCCGGTCGTGCTTCAGATGCGCCTTGAACTCGTCCGCGAACTCTCCTCCCCATATACTCTCACCACCCGTGCCTGTGCCTGTAAAGGAAAATTAGAAATTAAAATATATACATATATAGTAGGACTAGCTTCTGTCCACGACTTCGTCCGCGTGTAATTCCTTGTCCCCCGACCCACCCCGTCGTATCGCATCGCCCGCACGCGCTAATACTTCGTTTTCGCTTAGCGTTCTTTCTAACATTTATTTTTGCTCGGCTCCTAAGGGTCGTAGCGTGATGTTAAATAGCCTATAAACTTCCTCAAGAATTGGGCTATCAAATGCAAAAATATTTTTTCAAATCTGACTGGTAGTTCCAGAGATTACCCCCTACACACAAACATACAAATTTTCAAATTCTTTATAATATAAAGTATAGATTTCTACCATAACACACAAGGAGAGGACAGGCTAAACACCTACCATGTTACATCTTTTTTAGGGTTCCGTACACGAAAGGGTCCGTCCGTCATCTTTCACATAGGTTTTACAGCCAAACGGTTAGAGCTTCTTCAAATTTTCACAGTATAACGATCTTGTTGACCCACAGCTATGCAAATTGTCAAAAAAAAAAAATAGTTTAAAATGTTTTTAAAAAGGGGCGCGAAAAAGAAAATTGACCTATCCCATCGAGAGGGGTATCGTTATTTAGAGTTCGTTGAGTAGATAAATACTGTACTTTTTGTTTTAAAAAATATTAGAAAGCAAAGGAATGAGAATCCACCAACGTTAGCTTTTTTTTTACAAAATTTTGTTCCAAATTATTTTTTAACTTCCCTTAACTTCCCATTGACCTATCAACTTGAAATTTGGTGGTGATGTGTACTTATCTTTTACTAACAAATACCAATATATTGATAAATCAGTCCACCGATCAGCAGACTGTTGTACTCTGTGTTACTATATTAGTACAAACTTTTTATTACACAGTGCTATTGTTCTAGTTAATCTTTCTGAATTTGAATGATATTCTAATAAACTATATACGCTTCAAAGAGAGATTCGTTTTAAAGAGGTAAAAATAGTTAAAAAACTGTTTTTACCTCTTTAAAACTAATCTGCCTTCATAAATAGATTTGCTAATAATTTTATTGCTAAATGGTCCACGCTTGTGTGTGGCTTGTATAATTATTTAGTAACGTAGAGTGTCTTGTTTTACCACCTTTCAATGAAAACCCAAGATGGCGGTCGCGAAAATTTCCTAATTTTCGTCATAGGTGTCGTTTTCACGGTTTTCTAGGGTGTTAAAGAGGAAGGGTAGCCCGCGAAATTCAAATTTACTTACGTTTTTTTTTCAATTTACAAGTCGGTATTATATTGTACGTTGATCAAATTATAATTTGCGGTCGTAACAAGTATCTATTTACATAATTAGAATCATTAAAGTGATCAATACAACTCTTTAAGACCAGGTAATCCCAAAAAATGACTATTTCATGAAATCTTGACATTTTAGGATTATACTAACTTAAGGAGTTGTATTACTGATTCTATTGTATGTATAATTCTGTAAAAACATATTTGTTACGGTCGCAAATCTTACTTTATTTAACATACAACTTAATACTGACTTGCAAATTGCAAAAAACGTAAGAAAATTTGAATTTCGCGGGCTACCCTGACGCTTCCTCCTTAAAGTCGACAGTGAGGTCAAAATGAAAATTCAAGATGGTGGCTGCGAAAATTTAAAAATTTTTCGTCATTGGTGTCGTTATCATGGTTTTCAAGGGTGGTAAAGCCGATAGTAAGGTCAAAATGAAAATACAAGATGGCGGCTGCGCAAATTTTAAAATTTTTCGTCATGGGTGTCATTTTCATGGTTTTCGAGGATGCTCCAATTGATAGTGAAGTTAAATAAAAATCCAAGATGGCGGCTGCAAATATTTCATCATGGGTGTCGTTTTCGTGCTGTTCCGAGTGTTTTAGTCGCTAGTGAAACCAAAATGGAAATCCAAGATGGCGGCTGCGAAAATTTTAACAAATTTTTTCATCATGGGTGTCATTTTCGTGCTTTTCGAGTGTTTTAGCCGTTAGTGAAACCAAAATGAAAATCCAAGATGGCGCGGCTGCGAAAATTTTAACAATTTTTTTCATCATGGGTGTCATTTTCGTGCTTTTCGAGTGTTTTAGCCGTTAGTGAAGCCAAAATGAAAATCCAAGATGGCAGCTGCGAATGTCCGTACGTTTTTATTATAAAGAAAATATTGCATACGATATAATTTATAAGCATCTAAATATCAATATTTTTGACATAAAAACTACCTCGAGCGATATTATGTTTTTTAGTTAAATTTAATTTAATTACTAAAAAAGAAAAACAGACCTAGGTTAAGGTGTACTGAATGTAATGAAACCAAAATAGTCTCATTTCGTAAAGGTTTAGGGGGTGAAAACGTTATCGCCCGAGACAATATTTATGTAAATAATTGTATGAAATGTAGGTAATTGCCTCCAAGACTCGCGCTGCGTATCGGCACTTCACAATCCTCTTAAGTACCTAATACATTTTCTGAGTCTAGAGTGTTGATAGACTGTTTTTTCATAATACTATAAATGTGAAAGTGAGTTTGTTTGTTTGTTACGCTTTCACGATAAAACCGCTGAACGGATATAGATGAAATTTGTCACATGGGTAGACTATGACCTGGATTAGGATATAGGATACTTCTGACCGCGGTAGTGCGTTCCCGTCGGAGAATTTCCGACAACCACGCGGGCGAAGCAAAAGCTAGTAATATACGAGTATTTGTGAATTCTACGTTTTTGAGAACATACATTATTATTATTATTATATTATTTCATGTTACTTTCCTATCTGATGATGATAGATAGGAACAGGAGGAGCTGGTGGCTAAGTAATAACAGCCGCATGGGTCGCTCCATCAGGATAAGCTGTGCTTGCCGGGGTTGGTTCGTGGATGGGTGACCATCTTTACATACTGAGACTCCTCTGTGCCTCGGAAAGCACGTTAAGCCGTTGGTCCCGGCTGTCATTCGTGGATCTTTGACAGCCGTTACGGGTCTTCATAAGCTCGAAAGTCTGACAACCAGTTTTACCAAGGGGTATCGTATTACCCAGTAACTGGGTTGTGGAGGTCAGATAAGCAGTCGCTCCATGTAAAATACTAGTATTCAGTTGCATCCGGTTAGACTGGAAGCCAACCCCAACATAGTTGGGAAAAGGCTAGCCAGATGATAGGTCAGCTTATACTGGAAATGTATAGCTTGCTGCTGCATATGTAGCTGTTTGTACAACATATATCCATTATTATAATCTTCAGATCATCATACATTTCGTGTATAGCTTTCAAACGAGCTTGATACCGATGACGTACTTTTTATCTCTTTTGATAAGAGTCCTTCAAATTACCAATAATTCGGCAAATTTCTCTTATCACGTCATGATAAGTACTACGTGGAGGTGAAACGTGTCGCGAAAACGTGATGATAATAAAAGATATTTTAGAAATATTAGATAATTCGCGCCCCGGAACTTTGTGATTATTTAATGAAAGTGACTGACTGTAATCAAATAATCAGCCATATTTCTCTTTCAAAAATATGTTGAGACTGTCTTTACTTTAGAAATGAAGTAAATAGATTTTTTGTACTCCACTCCTTGCTTCTTTCTTTTTATAAACAGCTTTATTTAATAAAAAAAGATTTGCAACATGATTGCAACACGATAGGTTGAGGAATCCTCAGCCTGGCGTGTTGCACGAGCCCCGTTGTTGATGTATAATTTTTAAAAAACATGAGCCTTTTCCCAACAATGTCGGGGTCGGCTTCCAGTCTAACCGGATGCAGTTGAATACCAGTATTTTACATGGAGCGACTGCCTATCTGACCTCCACAACCCGGTTAATGGATAATACAATACCTCTTGGTAAGACTGGTTGTCAGACTTTCGGGCTTCTGACGAGCCGTAACGACTGTAAAAGATCCACGAATGACAGCCGGGACCAACGGCTCAACGTGCTTTCCGAGGCACGGAGGAGTCTCGGTATGTAAAGATGGTCACCCACCCACGGACCATCGCGGCAAGCGAAGCACCTGATCGATCGACCCGTGTGGCTGTTATTACTTATTACTTGTCATTTTAAACTGACTAAAAAAAAATGTGGAAGTTCTCAGTTGGTTTTATGTATGTTTCCCGTTTACTTGAAGACGTCTGGACCAAATCGGCTTTTTTATGTAAGGGTACATATGCTTCTTAGGTGGTCCCATATAAATTGTATTACAAAAACGGAAATACAAAACGAAAATCACTTCCGAAATAAATAAATAAATAAAAATAAATTCTTTATTTCACCTAAAGCTCTTAACAATATACAACAAAAGTAACACATAAAAGGCTTAATTACAAGGGTCAGTTATTAAATACTCTGACTCCTAAACTAGGTGTAAGTTCCTGTGACTTAGGAGTCAGTGAATGAAAGCTATATTTCACTTTGTAGTGTTTTGTTTGGAAGTTGGTTGTATATATTTTTTTTTTTTTTTGTAAAATTGCTTTTTTGTCGATACAAACCAAGCTATCACAATAATATAATAATAATAATAATATCCTGGGACATTTCACACACGGTCATCTGATCCCAAACTAAGCAGAGCTTGTACTATGGAAACTAAGCAGAGCTTGTACTATGGAAACTAATAATTGATATACTACATACACTACTTTTTTTTTAAATACATACTTATATACAGGCTGTCCCTGGAAGTATGGATCAAATCGAATAGGAGTGTAGGCAAGGTCATTTCCAAACTTTTTAACCCTGAGAATGTTGGTGCAATTTTTTACGGTTCAAAAGTTATGACCAATTATTATTTTTTTCAATCACTTTGCATAGTGCTCAATGAAAAAAATCATAAAATGAAAACTAGCAAAGCTATCAATTACTTTTTTTTTCAAAACGTTGTAGAAAAGTGGGCCTTTCTTTTGGTAATACTTATACGCATCTAGAAAACATGTGTTCAATAATAAAAAACAGTTACTGCAAAGTCTTCGGTCTGGCAGAAGTTTTACTCAATTTTCGAGTGATTTTTATGGGAAAAAGTTACACTAGCGAAAGTTGACCACGTACCTATTACAAAAACTGGTCCAAGTCATAGAGATTCTTTGGAGGTATGAATCACTGGAATATTCTCAATAGCTTAAAAGTTAGAGATTTTTATTAACAAGGAGGTCGTATTTTTACAATTTCCTATGTTTCAAATTTTCATTTTTTTCAGCTTAACTAACGATTTAATTTCAGTCCCTAGGCATTTGTTACCTATCTGAACACTACTGTTTGATGTGGTTTAGGTTTAAATAAAAAATAAAAATAATTTCGGTAAACTTTCTGTTATCTCATGAATCATGTTATTTGCCCTAGCTACAACCCGGAAAAAACCGTGCACGTGCTGTCAATGACGTCATATCGGCGCTCTGGTACAATATGTATGGCGACAGGGCGAGCGCGGCGAGGTGAAAGAGGAAGTGCGAGGGCATTGCATTCCAACGAGGTGCTAGGAATGTGCGGGGGAAGGGAAACAAAAGAACTAGCGCCGGCGCACGTCCGCACTCAGGTAGATGTTTTAGTAACTCGCTACCAGCTTGTGACTGCGCACGTACTTAATTCGGTGTTCATCAATAATTATTCTTTAACGTTATTTGGACTGTGTAACTTGGACTTTGTTTTTGCCTGTGATTTGGACACTGTTTGACTTGAGTATGGCTACGTACAACAGCCATGAATATGCAGATATGCATTTCATTTACGGATTTTGTGATGGAAATGCACGCGAAGCTGCAAGAGTGTATCGAGAGCGATATCCTAATCGGGACCGCTATCCGGATTACCGAGTATTCCAACGTGTACACTCCGCTTACGCAGATGGTAGAAATCCAGGAGCTAGGGAAGGTCGACGTAGCGTTCCAGACCTTGGAGTCGAAGATGTGGTGCTTCAGATGCTACGTGAGAATCCAATGATAAGTATTCGTCGCATGTCAAGAATGTCAGGGATTCCGATATCTGTGGTACATCGTACTGTGAGACGACACATAATTCATCCCTTTCACGTTCAACGTGTGCAAGCCCTTTTACCGAGTGATCATGGCCCGAGAAGAGCTTTTTGTAGGGAAATGTGACGTCGCCATCGTGAAGATTCTCAATTTTTAAAGAAAATTTTATGGAGCGATGAAACAAGTTTCCCCACCCGGATATTTAACATGCATAATCTGCATTTTTATGTGCGCATTAACCCACACATTGTACGAAGTGACCATTTCCAGCATCAGTTCGGAGTAAACATGTGGGCTGGAATAGTAGAAGGACAGCTGATAGGTCCTCATGCGTTACCTGCTAGACTCGATGGCCCCTCATACTTGAGATTTCTACAGAATGACCTAAATGGTTTACTGGGGGAAGTATCACTTGAAACCCGTCGAGACATGTGGTTGCAGCAAGACGGCGCTCCCCCACATTACGCAAGAGTCGTAAGAGACCATCTAGACCTAACTTTCCCTAGTCGTTGGATCGGAAGAGGAGGGCACATTCGATGGCCAGCACGTTCCCCTGACCTGAACCCCATAGATTTCTTTCTATGGGGTTATTACAAAGAGATTGTGTACGAGACAGAGAGCGGAACCGTGGAACAACTCCGTCAAAAAATCACATCTGCAACCTTATACATAAAAAATAATTCCCGTGCATTTAGACGAATAATACCAAAGGACATGGCCAGTTTCAGCCTAGTTACTCCATGGCATGTACATTAATAGACGCCTAATTATAAATAAATAAAAATAGAAATAAAAATTATAAAACTCTTAACATTTTCGTACAACTTCTGGAAAAATATTTAAACTTAAATAGTAGTGTTGCGTTTCCGGCATATTGAGATAACGCGCATTTTGGATAAACGTTCCATTCCCAGTAAAGCTAAAATATTAATGTTTCATCAGAGTAATATTATAAATTATTCTGACTGTAAAATGATTATTAATTATCAAAATCATAATAAACAAACATATTTTGTTAATCTCTCGAAATGCTATGAAATATTTATTTGAAATAACTTTTTTCTTGTAACAACGAAACGAAACGACATGACAGGTTCGACTTCGACAATCGCTCGACATCCGCCATATCGATCGTTTTCGTTTGACATCTCGTAACTTGCGCGTACGTTTGTTTTTTTGTTTGTTTGTAAACTGTGCGACTGCGATTATCTTTTCTCCATACCGACCATTGCTATTCTACACGGACTGATTCCATTGCCCAACGATTATCTAGTGCTTTTAAATACGGACTTGATTGTGCTTACGTTTTGGACATTGTTCACAATTAGGTGTATTAACTGCGGTATAGCTACGGGACGGCTAAGAAGACATGTTGTGTCTTCGTTAGACATAACTTTCCAAAGAATGCTTGTTCAATGGCTAACAATTCAGGTATGTATTTTTAAAATAAATTATGAAAACCTATAGATACATAAAACATGTTTTCTTGAGTTTTCTAATCAGCACAGCGAATGATTTGTGCAAGCAATTATTATTTCTACACAAACAACTGATTTTCACCTTTAAATATTTAAAAAAATATTTATTTAGAACCTTCTTCATATTACAATAGATAAAATGTTGATATATCTAAACTAATAATCTACTTTGCCTTTCAGCTTCCAGAAGATGGACATATTTGTCACCCATGCTTTTTGCTGTTAACTTCAGAAGGTGCCAATCATAGAATACTGGGCCACACTATGGTGTGCCTTGGTTGTGTCCGATCAGTAAGGGACATAAGACATCACATTATTGAACCAGAGACGCCACTTCTACTGCAATTTTCTTTTACTGCAAGACTTCAGGTATGATTATTATTATGTGTAATGTAAAGTAATGATTTATGGAAATAATACAAAAATAAGTGGATAGCAAAAAACATAATGTTCACCTTTCTAATAATAACTTAATAATAGCTTATATCATTTGACTTCACACCTTGGAGAACATTATGGCTTGTTGTTCTAGTGGGCAGCGATCTTGACTGTTAAGCTGAAGGTTGTGGGTTCAATTCCCAAGTTTTCCCTTGTGAAATATTCACATAATGAGCACAAGTATTAGTGCTGTCTGTATGTTAAGTATATATATATGTATGTATTTTTTAAATATTTATTTTTATTAATTATCTGGTTGCCACAGTATTAGCATTAAGCAGAGTTAGTTTGGGAACAGATGGCCTTGTGTGGGATGTCCAAAGATATCTATTTATTATGAATAACTCATAGGCACTTGCAAGGGTTTCTCATATTTTCTAATTAAGGATTTTCTTTCACCTTATATGAAAAGTGATAAATTATTATAAAATGTCATGTATATAAGTTCTGAGAGTCAGAGATGTATGTCTGATATGTATGCAAGACCGAGAAGATTTAAAAACTTTACATTCCATGTAACATTCACACCATTAAGCTATCACAAGCTATATTAGTTACATGTCAATATTATTTGTTTTAGGGAATAACAAGGAACTATGTTTGTCATCCCTGCTGGATGAGGGCTAATAGACAATTACTTCAAGATTCAGCTCGAGAAGAAACTGGTGAACCTGCAGATAACATACAAAATGAAAATGCAATGTCACCACCACCAGAGCCCCCCATCTTACCTCCACCGGCTGTTTTACCACCAACTCGTAGTACTACACTAATTACATTACCTAACTATAAGCGGGCTTGAAATACCTCTGCCCATTGTGTATTTATGAGATGTTATAATAGATCCTTTTATCTAATACCTGATTTTGTAAAACGGATTTTAATCAATGATCATAATTTTTATATTCCTCGTAGTTCAAGAGTATGCAAGTCACATTTATATGCAAATCAGTGGCATGAGCTGCCCCAAATTAGTTTGTCATTTTCTTCTTTTAATGCCAGTCAAATAGAAGATATAATCAAAATATGTAAATGTATTGGTGAATACATTAATTTTGAAAATATCCATGCAATGCCCAACCATGTGTGTCAAATCACCTGGGGCCGTTGGTGAACGAATTTAATATAAATAGGAGAAGAACTATGTTCACAAGAATTGACGGTAATCTACCGCAACTGGAGAGGTTTCCAATATTTTCATATAATCAGTTGTTGTTATTCGCATTAGGGCCATACCAAGTGAAACAGGCATGATCCTATTATGGGGAACACATCAGACAAAATGGAGTTTATGAGGTGGAAGTGTGTCCAGAACTGGATCATTCCCAGGAGATGGTCCTACATACAGGAGGGAATACGCCCTATTTATTAAGGGGGCGTACAAAGTCTAGGCATACGAGTCAAAGGATATATTATACATATATTTTGTTTGATGTTGAGCCTAGCAGCAACTGCCCACTAGAATCAATTTTGGGTTACTATTGCAACTGCTTGGTCGGTAATAGGACGGTAGGGTGTTGTTGCCACGTGATGACAATGATCTGGTATTTAGGCTGGGCAAGATATCAGACGAATATTAATCCACCAGCATCATTTTTAGACGATATTTTTGTTAGAATTATTGAATATTAAATATTTTATTCAAATAAATGTTTGTTTTTATTTTAACACTGCAATCTTTTATGCCACTACCTAACCTTTTATCAAGACTTCAATTATACATGTCATATAGTACAGACGCCAGCAGGTCAACCTACCCGAAACTGTCAGATTTTCCCAATCAAACTTGAACCTAATGTTTTAGCAATAAAGTCGAAATTCTATTAAAGAAATCTGACAGATTGTAGTAGCTTGATGTGCTGGCGTCTGTACATCACATCAGACAAGAGAGAGGGCTGGATTTCGAACAATATTTTCCTTCATGGTAAAGAAAATGATAATTCAATATGCATGATTGATTGCATGATTTCTGAAGTCTTGGTAATTCTGGGTTTAAACTTGAGACTATACTTATATTTCTTAGTATGATAGTCAGATGGGACGGCGATCTGATAAGACCTGAGTGATATTACATACAAGGCCGACGACTTCACATGCATTTCCGAGGCACGGAAGGGTATCTACAAGAAAATGATCACCCATCCATTGATCATGACAACTTACCCATGCAGAATAATCTGGCTACTACTTAGTTACAGAGTCCGAGTAGGATCACGACCAAAATATGTTTTTGTTAATTTTTAAGAAATCTGAAGTTACTGGATTATGTAACTTTTACAGTTAATTTTAGAGCTTATTAAGTTCAAAATAAAGTAAAATTCGTTAATGTACATGAATTTTTACATGCTAGGCAGAGTGCCCTAAGTAAATTGGCCATCTCCTTTCATTCGGCGATGCCAGTTGTGTTTGAGAGTAAGAGGAAGGAATTTTGAACATCTATTGTAATTTCAATTTAATAATACATTTACATATAAATTTCATTGTTTTATTTTATTTTGCCACGTAGTTAGAAAATTTTAAAAATACGACCTCCTTGTTAATAAAATTCTCTAACTTTTAAACTATTAAGAATATTCCAGTGATTCATACCTTCAAAGAATCTCTATGACTTGGACCAGTTTTTGTAATACGTGGTCACCTTTCGCTAGTGTAACTTTTTCCCATAAAAATCGCTCGAAAATTGAGTAAAATTTTTGCCAGAACGAAGCCTTTGCTGTAAATGTTTTTTCTTATTGAACGTATGTTTTCTAGCTGCGTAAAAGTATTACCACAGGAAAGGCCCACTTTTCTACAAAGTTCTGAAAAAAAAAGTAATTGATAGCTTTGCTAGTTTTTTTTAATGATTTTTTTCATTGAGCACTATGCGAAGTGATTGAAAAAAACAAAAATTGGTCATAACTTTTGAACCGTAAAAAATTGCACCAACATTCTCAGGGTTAAAAAGTTTGGAAATGACCTTGCCCACGCCCCTATTCGATTTGATCCATACTTCCAGGGAGACCCTGTATATATAATTACACCCAGATTCAGGAGAAACAGACATGTTCATGCACACAAATGTTTGTCCTGGATGGGAATCGAACCCACGACCTGCGGCGTGATAGGCGGTATCTTAACCAACCACGCCAGCTGGCCTGTCAAGTAGACCCGAAGCTTTTATCAGGTAGGATCTGATAAAACCTTCGGGTAAGGCAAAGGGAAATCCAAGTTATATCTTACCTGTAGGATCTCCAGTCTGCACCATGAAGCCCTTGATAACGCGATGGAACACATGCCCGTTGTAGTACCCGTTACGCGAATGGACACAGAAGTTCTCAGCTGTGCGCGGCACGTCTTTGCCAAAGATACGGATGTGCACGTCGCCTAAAGACGTGTGGAGGATTGCTTGCTCGTAGAGACGCTGGACACCTGAGGAGGAATCAAATATAAATACAAAAGTTTTTGGAACAGGTTAGCCCAGGAGGAGCTCTGTTTTATAGTTCCCACAGCTGAAACTCAGGGCCTCTCTGTGAGATCAGTAAGCCGTAATCAACCAGTGCGAGTGTGAGAGCAGTGTAGCAGTGATGGCCCAGTGTAACGGCCGCGACTTACGACTTATAGGTCGTAGGTTCTAACCCAGACAGTCGCTTTACTTTGTGTAAATTATTTCATCACCACTGCTCTCAAAACAGTGAAGGAAAAACACCGAGAGGAATCCGGCATGTCCTAGAACCAAAAGTTCGAAGACATGTGACATTTACCAACCCACACTGGGCCCACGTCCACCACGTGGGCCCAGTGTGGTTAAGGCCCACTCCCTCTCACCAAGATGCCTGTGTCCAACAGTGGGAACATTATAGGCTGATTATACACTGGTGCGGGTTGGTGGGTGCTCACCACAAGAAAATTAATTAATTAAAAGATACTATGATTCCTTGGCATGTAAGAAAAGCTGTGTATCTATGCTTATGAAATACTACATACTGTTTAGAGGCTTACAGGACGAAAGCATCTTCTCTCACGTCCTGACGAGTTTTATTATCTTGTTCCATTTTTTATTATAGCCCATCCGGAAACAAATGGCTCTTATCCAGGAATTCAATTCAGGAACCAGAGGATAATCTACTAAATAAAACTGATAGAATAAAAAAATGAGTCATACCTTGCCCCTCTGTAGCAGAAATAATATCCTCCTTTGATGGCTTCTCGTTAAAGATATCTCTGTCAGCATCAGGGCTTTTAATATCATCAGGGCTTCGTCTCGAGAACATGTAGAAGCGGTTCTTCTTGTACGCCGTGCAGAACAGCGTGGGGTCCGTCTTTACGTTCAGAAGTGTGGGGTTCTCGGAGCCTTCCATCTCGAGAGTGGTTGCTACTTTTGATTGATTTGTACGGCCCTGGAAAGATATAGCAAGGTTGGAGACATTTTTCACTTCCGTCTTGAAAAAAATAGGGTACAATAGGTGAATGGAGTAGAAGCCTATGGCATACCTAGTTTTTTTCTTCTATAGGTCAGACCCAAATCGCTCTATCAATAAACACTACATTTGAAGTAAACTAGAACAATAAAATCAGAAATTTTGAAAAAACTTTATAGATCGTTAAAAAATATCGAAATTCAAATCATACGCACTATGCAGGGTGCGTAGTGAGTATGATTACAAATAAAACAACTTTGGCGCCACCATCGAGTACAAAGCCCAAACTGCGGCCAAGAAACTGGGCATCCTAAATAGGGTGAAGCGATACTTTACGCCTGGACAGCTTTTAACTCTTTACAAAGCGCAAGTCCGATCCTGCATGCATTTCCGACGTTTGGCTCCCAGACTGGAGCGGGCTGGGGCTGCCTTGAAGCGGCTCCTGCCCAATCTAGGTGGTCCAAACGCCTTCTGCCGGAGGCTTTACGCGGGGGTCGTGCGGTCCATGGCCCTTTACGGGGCACCGGTGTGGGCGCGTTCCCTGAGGCTGCGGCCAGTCCGCCGGTTGAACGCGTCCCAGAGGGTCATGGCCATTCGGCTAGTCCGGGGTTACCGCACGGTCTCCGGTGAGGCGGCGAGCCTCCTTGCCGGATTGCCGCCGTGGGATCTGGAGGCGAAAGTCCTCGCGCACGTGTGGGAGTGGCGCGAGGAGGCAAAACGCCGGGGCGTAACTCCGCTGCCGCGAGAAATCACGGTACAGCGGACAGAGCTCCGGCGGGATCTCATGGCGATATGGAGAGTGCGACTGTCGCAGCCCAGCGCTGGGCACGCCACAATTGCGGCGATAAGTCCCCTCTTTGAGGAGTGGTTAGAGAGGCGCCACGGCGTCCTCACCTTCCGCCTGACGCAGGTCCTCACCGGACACGGTTGTTTCGGGAGGTTCCTGTTTCGCATAAGGCGGGAGGAAACGCCCGGGTGTCACCATTGTGTGGATCGCCCAGAGGACACGGTGGAGCATACAGTGGAGGTCTGCCCGGCTTGGGCAGAGCACCGCCGTGTTCTCACGGAGGCGATCGGCGGCGGCGATCTCTCGCGTCCGAGCCTGGTCCAGGCCATGGTGCGGAGCGAGAGTGCATGGGAGGCCGTCACCTCCTTCTGCGAAGCGGTAATGCTCGCGAAGGAGGAGGCGGAACGCGTGAGGCAGAGGCAGCCTCACGCCCTCAGTCGCCGCAGGAGACGCCCTGGGCGGCGGGAATCGATAGCCGATTCCCAGCCACCGTAGGCGCGGGCTTGCGGACGGTGAGTAGTGGGTAGCTCGCCGTCCGGTGAGGACCAGGCCCGGGTCGACGGCGCGTTGTGTTCCACGCGCGCCTCAAAGAGATGTCAGCAAAAGATGGGGTCCAATAGGGCCGATGCCGCTGGGGTCGCGGGTTGTTTGAAAAAGATACCGTGGCCCTGGCATAGGCAACTGAAGGAACACGGGTGGGTTTTAGTCAGTAAAAGTCTGACACGCCCTTCCGCTCCACCCAGAGCGGGAGAAGTTATTTGATGATTTCCCATCCACAAAAAAAAAAAAAAAAGTCCGATCCTGCATGGAGTATTGCAGCCATCTTTGGGATGGATCAGCTAAGTACCAACTAGCCGCGCTTGACTCGGTGGAACGCAGAGCTACGAGGCTCATTGGCGACGTAAAACTAGTGGATGCCAAGCTTCACAGCTTGGCTCATCGCCGCAAGGTTGCCTGCTTGTCGGTCTTCAACAGATTTTACTTCGGTGAGTGTGCTCAAGAACTCCACGACTTCATTCCACCGGCCCCTTTCTACCATCGGACATCTAGACGCACTGCCAGTTACCATGCCTACCTAGTTGCTATTCCACCGATTCGCACTAAACGCTTCCAAATTACTTTTATAATGCGTACAGCAGAAGAGTGGAACTCACTACCTGCGTCTGTTTCCGAGCGCATACAACCCTAATCTCTTCAAAGTGAGAGTCAACAGGCTTCTTCTGGGTAAGCTCACTCCATCGTCGACTCTGTCTCTGTCGCGTCCAACCTAGACTAAAGTCAAGAGCAAACCCATCATAAATAATAAAAAATGTTTTTCTTTCAAAAAAAAAAAAACTAGGTATGCCATAGGCTTCTACTCCGTTCACCTATTATGCCCTATTTTTTTCAAGACAGTAAAAAAAATCACCCAGTATATAATAACGCAAAATATTATTTATCATTTTTTATATTAAAATTTGTTACCATTGCTAAATGAATATATTGGAAGAAATTTTGTTTTTTAATCTACAGGAAATTCTGAAATGCCGATTGGAAAGAGTTTGTGTTTTCGGTTTCCAAATCAATGATTCCACTCACATGCGTGGCATGCATAAGCTGTCTATCTTATTTTGTCTAATTAATTTTAGCAAACGTTATTTGCTAGTTCATATATATTCGTTTACACAGTAATAACATTTACTTCTTTTCTTATCGATATGGGTAACTTATTTATTTTATTATTTATGTACACACAGTAAAATACATAATAAAATATATAATTATAATTAGGAGTACAAAAGGTACTGCTTATTTCTTAAGAAATTTCTTCTAGCAGACCTGCGAAAGGAGAAATGAAACAGAAATGTAGACAAATAGTGTGTGAGAACAAGAAGAGAAAAATATGAATATGCGAAGACTTAAACTAAAATATTAACTATACCTACCGACAAAATACATAAAGCTAAAATATATAAACATACATATACTATACTTATATAAATACTCACTGTTGAGTAGAAAGGTAATGCTCTTTACTCGATATTTGAATAGAGACACAGTTTTTAAATCGCGAATACTAGGCAGAAGTAACTTATTTATTATATATTTTTATAGACATAACTAGAGGGCCTGTTGAATGTATTTTTAAGCAGGATGTTGGTAAGTTTAGTCGTGTTTTGTATAGGAGTGTGTACGAGTATCTTGTGTGTCTTCTCGTTTAGTGTAAAAGTCTTGGTGGTTATGAGTGGATTTGCATATTTCGAGTACATATCGACCGTCCCTATTAACAATGTCGGATATACATTTTTACCAATATTCACTTTTTTACATAAATCAAATTATAATTTAAAAAAAATTCTTCACTGTCAAAACAAACTTTGAACTGAGGGCAGTTCAAAGTTTGTTTACCTAACGATAAAAAAGAATGATATTAACAATGTCAGTTCTGCGAAAAAGACCACTGTTCAGTAGGGACTAAACAGTAGTCTCCCTGCAGAACCGACATTGTTAATAGGGACGGTTGATATATACAAGGCAGAGTTTAAATAATCACGTATATAAAATTGGGTTTGCAGATATCTGTTGTACAGACGCCAGCACATCAAGCTACTACAATCTGTCAGATTTCTTTAATAGATTTTCGACTTTATTGCCAAAGCATTAGGTTCAAGGTTGATTGGGAAAATCTGACAGTTTCGGGTAGGTTGACCTGCTGGCGTCTGTACATTTACTAAGATACGGAAGAACTTCTTTTGACCTGTAAACAGTGTTGGTACATCTGTACTGTTTCCCCACATTATTATGCCGTGACTAAACCATGCATACCAAGGGGCTGAAAAGTTTTGAGCCTAACTACCGTCAAGTGTCATTATTGTCTCGCGCTGCATATTAATAATTTGCGAATACCCTCATTAGTATACAGAGTTTCATGTCATTAACATCATTATGCTTTGAGTAATTATCCCTCGCGTGTTTGTCGTACATACCCTGTATCTGTGTAAAAAAATCTTTATATAATATGTATATCATATATATATAAACGTTAAAAAACATCCATCCTATGGTGACCGCGGGCTTACAGTAATTGTGAACCTATGCCACACATTGACATGTCATATGCGGTTTTTTTTTTTATTTAATAAAGACTCGATGGGTTAATCCCTAAACATCATTATGTCTCAGTCATCGGAGGTCCATCACTACTCTAAACTTGTCAGCCCCCCGTACGCTAAGTTTTTGAAGCCCTATAGCAAATCTGAGCAACAATAGCGCTCTTAAGTGTTACATCCGGTGTACCGGGGTGCTGAAAAGTTTTGAGTAACAATATACTAAAATAACAACCACATTTTAATAAAACTCCCTCGTCCCCCGACAGGCCGCGTTGCATCGCCCACCCACGTTATTACTTCGTTTTCGGTTAGCGTTATTTCAGAATTTTCTTCTTTATTGCTCGGCTCCTAAGGGTATGTGGCGTGATGTTAATTAGCCTATAACCACCCTTGAGAATTGGACTACCAAATGAAAAAATAAATTTTCAAATCAGACTTTTTGTTCACAATTCCATGGGTTTTAATTTTTTTGCGCGGAACCCTAGTTCTTTTTCTAAAATAGAAGCCTAAGTCACTCCTTATAACATCAGCTATTTGCGAGTGAAAGTCCCGTCAAAATCAGTCGAGCCGTTTCGGAGATTAGCCGAAACAAACAGACAGACAGACAGATAAAAACAACTGATTTTTTTAAGTATTATGCTTTTATATGCATTTAGTATAAAGCAGTTATTTTGACATTACAAACAGACACTTCAATTTTATTTATTTGTATAGATGTTTATGGCTTCCTATATAAATGCTATCTATGTTTACCAAGTGTGTGTAAGTACATTATTTATTTATTTGGTAAAAACATGCACAACTTTACAGATCCAAGTTACTCCAATAAAAAGCAGACATATTTACAATAAGAAGACGTTTAGCGAATGGAATATTTTGTTATCAAAATGGCCTAGACTATATTATGTACAAATACCATATTAAGTTTGACACTAAAACTACTTAAAATCTAATTTAAACAATCACAAGCGAGCTGATGTACCTACCGCACATTTCTGCTGATAACCTCCGTAGTATAAGGCACAAGATCCAAGTAACATGGTACTATCGAGGAAACTTACATCTATACACCGTAAGGATAAGGACTATTCTTGCTTGCAGCGTTCGGTCGCTTGCTAACAGATGCACGGGATTTTATTTTCAAATTGATCAGATGTAAGTTTCCTCGATAGTAATATTATCACCTTACCTGGAAAAGCGCAAGATGTAAAGGCCTCAAGTTCTCTGGTTTCCCGAGCATGGCGACACAGCGGTTGGTGACCAGGTTGACGACCTTCACTCCCAGCATGGTCGCGTAGATCACGAAATGGCCGCTCGTGTCGAACAACACGTTGGCCAAGTGGACCGAGTCTGACTTCTCCAGGTCACGTTCGGCTGCCATTCTGGGTGAGGAAGAAAACTGTTAGTATGGGCGGCACAAATATACAGGATCAAATTAAATTAGCTAGCGAAACTCCGCAGAGGTGATAGGTATCGATATCTAAACAAATAAAACAAAAAATAATTTGATTATGTTTTTTTTTTATCATCAACCGCCGGTAGTTACTTAAGAAATCAGTTTTTATTTGTACTCCAGATACTTGTTCCAGAACTAGAGATTGTAAAATAACACACGAATTACGATACAGGAGAAATTCATAATGTTGGGCTGCTGTTTTAATATCATACATCTCAAATATTAAGTCGAGAGCTCGTAAAGATGCCACAAAATGCCACATTCTTAACACATTCGGTGCGGCAGACACACATGCGCGTTTTCATAACTTTCTTCGAGTGCGGCGCGGCGCACATGTGTGTTCGTTGTGCATCTCTATTGTTTCGAAAACATCGTAAAAAAAAGGGTCGGTAAGGGTGTAGCATAAAGAAGCGTTTGCATAAAGAATTCAGCAGACAATGTGTTAATAAATACGACCTTAAAAAAAAATTATCCAAAAAGGACTGCATAAAAAAAAAATTGATGCAACATTACCGTCTACCAAACTCCATGTTGGGCAGTTGCTGCGTCTGATGCTGCAACTCCTGGAAGCGCTGCAGGCTTTCGTCCAGCACCTTGTGCAGTTTGCCTGACAGGAAATGGAACACACGCACCTATTACATCAACAGACAAACATCCTACTCGTTATGTACTGGGCTCAAACGGGGTTCAGAGGTTTACCTATTTATGATCTCCAACAAAAGATACACACAATACATGACACATAATAGGCAACATTATAACATTACAATAGCAAATCATTGTGTCACGGTATAGCTTGTTAATTAAAGTGATTGTAGGAGGAAGGCGCCGGTATGTGTCAGACAGTTAATACTAGCACAGACATCGTCGTTTACTCTATCTTTAAAATATCTACACAAAACTTTGTACATTGTGTTTTTGATTAGGATAGATGAATAAATTGTACCCACGTTTGTTAATAACATTTTTATTATTATTTAACAACAACAGGCATTCACGTGTAGGAGACCGCACCATAAAGTAAATAAGGTTGAGTTTCGTTAACGCTTTCAAGGACACTAAACGGCCATAGACGGCTTAACAATAAAACTTCTATTGGGTCTTGTTCAGTGTGCTTGAAAGCAATAATGTTCGAGGACTGTCGCATTGGTTGGCCTAGTGGTCGCAAGGGCGACTGCTTTGGGTCCTGGATTTTAAACCCAGGACGGGCTCAGTATTATTGGACTTCTCAGTATCAGCCTGGAGTGACTCTGTGCCTGGTTGACGGTAACAGGCTCGCCCCCGAACTGACAAAATGCGGTTTACTATACCTCTGACTGGGGTAGTCCGGGAATACGAGCGTGTTTCTTATGTAGGAGGTAGAAAAATAAGCAAACGCACTTGACGGGAAGTGGTTATCGACACCACTCTCATGAGTCTTATTCTACAGTCCAGCCGTCGAGAGAATGCGTTCTTGATACTTGTCAGTTTCATACTAACGAATATGGTGTTTTGCGTATTTGATCCTTATTACTACTAGAAATTGGCCAAGTGACAGGTGTCAGGAACGCATTCCCTCGACGGCCGGACTGTACGCACCTATACTCTTCGAATAGGTTGCTTAGCGGAGGAATAATGTTGGTAGTCGTTTTCAAACAAACAACTAGTTGTGCTAGCACTTGCATTTTTTTTTTTATGGAACTGTAATTTACAGGGTGGCAGTGACATAGACGCCCTGCCTTGAAATTTTACGGCGGTTATTTTTTTTTTTTAAATCGCTGTTCCACACTTCATGGCCGCGTATTTATTGCACTTTTGTAGGAAACAGCAGATTTTTTGGTATTACTGACGAAAAGTCTCATCGCATGGTCCAGAATGATGTGCTGAATCCATGGTAACAGGTTGCGCGTCGATGTCCCTGCCACCTTGTATAATACAACATTAGGATAAGACCAACCCAACCAAAGCAATCCAACCAACCAAACGAGATATCAGAGGAAAGCGTTTCAAAGGACTCAAGCATGAAATAAATCAGCGACCTCTCGCGTCCGGCCCTGGTCCAGGACATAGTACGGAGCAAGAGTGCGTGGGAAGCCGTCACCTCCTTCTGCAAAAGCAGAAGCTAGGGAAGAAGCAGTAATGCTAGCGAAGGAGGAGGCGGAACGCGTGAAGAAGAGGCAATCGTTGCGCCCTCACGCCCCTAGTCGCAGCAGGAGACGCCCTAGGCGTCGGGAATTGAGAGCAGATTCCCGGCCACCGTAGATAGGGCCTGCGGACGGCGAGCAATGAGTAGCTCGCCGTCCGGTAAGGACCAGGCCCGAGTCGACGACGCGTTGTGTTTCACGCGCGGCTCAAAGAGATATCAGCACTAACTAATGGGGTCCGCTAGGGCCGATGCCTGCCAGGGTTGCGGGTTGTTTGAAACAGTTACCGTGGCCCTGGCATAGGCAACTGAAGGAACACGGGTGGGTTTTAGTCAGTAAAAGTCTGACACGCCCTTCCGCTCCGCGCGGGAGAAGTTATTTGATGTTTTCCCACACAAATATATAGGACTCTACTTTAGTCAAGAAACATAAATGTAGCAAGTTATGGAAGCAGGCAATGATATTATACACAAGATACATATATTTCGTTTTAGTAACCAACGTTTAAAATTGGTCTTGACACGTGACTATACTACAATACGTTTAGCTTTGACGCGCTAACGAAAGACAAAACGTCCTAATTAGGACGTTATCAAGTCCTCGCGACGCGCGCCCTAGAAACATATCTGCCTTTTTAGGGTTCCAGACCTCAAAAGAAAAAAACGGAACCCAACATGGAGAGGCAAAACACGTATCGAGTAAAGGTTCGTGTTGCATGTTGCCTTATAATTAGGTATCGCCCTTCTGCATGTGCGTGTTTTTGCGGGTGGGAGGGCTGCCATCTGCATCTAAGTCTGGATCTTGTTTTTGCGGAACTAAAACTAAAAAAGCAGCAGCCCAGGATTTGTGTCCGGTTGATAGCAATAAGCTCACCCCCTATTATATGGCACTTAACCTTTTACATAACATAACTGGCGAAATATGGGTGTACTATAGGCGTAGTACACCTCTACCCAACCCTTCAAACAAAGCGTGTGTTAAGTCAAAACTAAAAAAAATGCATAACATTTTTCCAACTACATTTTTTTCACAAAAGCATCAGCAACCATATCATCTTACCTTTCTATCCAAGCTGATGGACGCCATCTTCTTGCCGTCGGGCGAGAACGCAAGCGCAGTCGGATACGTCTTGTTCTTCACGAAGTCATACAAATCTGTGTCCAACTTCGAGCCGAAGTTTACCGTTTTCGGGAACTTGTACTCGTGTTTTGGGCCCGTCCAGTATTCAATGATGCCTAGTAAAATAAATGAACATCATGTAGCTATCAATGTAGTTTGTAATTTGTATGGCCAACTGCACGTCAGTAGTAACAAACTACGGAAGCCGTCATTACTGCCAAGATGCTCTCAATAGCAGGCTTTACACACACTCAATCACGAGTGAAACAACAATCGTGCGTGTAATTTGTGTTGTTTTTGTTGTTTGTTAACCCTAGAAGCCTAATCTACGCCTGCAAGACGCGATCGCAATCGAATATCGTTTTTCTCTTTCTAACGGTTGAAGCTAGCGCGTCGTGCTCTTTTGCCATCTTAGTGGCCGACGGGAGCAAGCGGACGTGCCCGTTTCGTTATGTCCCGCCATTTTTCATTTATCGAAGTATAGCACGCCTGCAAGACGTATGTTTAGGCTTTGTGTAACTTTTAACTAGGTTTGTGTGATTTTACTTTTGTTTGTTTTTCGTATATTGTATATATATTTTCGGCATTGTTTCAGGTATAAATATGTCATGGTCTAAAAGATTATACGAAGACGATATTTTATCAATCTTAAACGAGGAAGATAATCCTTCTATGGATGATTCAGATTCCGAAGTTGAGAATGACCAGATTATTGACGACGTTCAAAGTGAAGATGAAAATAATTATCTGACTGAATTCGTCTTTACAAGAATCTGGTTCCTCTGAAGTAACCGACCCAGCCCTTGTTGCAGAAGCTGATCCACGAATCCATGATGAAAAAAGGAGAATATCAAAATTAGTGTGTTATAAATGTAAAAAATCTGTGTGTGGCGAGCACAAGGTTGGTATGTGTGTAGAATGCTCCTAAAGTTTAGCAAGTCTTTTAAAGTCTGATTAGTTTTATGTTTGCTCTAAGAGTAACTAATTAGCGTAAAAAAATGATTTTCTAAAAAAAATATTTTACGTTTCAGTTGATTTTGAAGAAGTTAATTTTTTTTGTTCCAATTTATGCATATTGTTTTTTCGTTGTAATAAATAACTGTGATTATAGTTATAATTTATAACAGTGTTGTTTTATTTTTAGTTTATATTCCAAATTTAAATTACTGCTAAATAATATTTCTAAAATAGGGCTATTTTTGCATACAGATTGTAATTTATATGTGTACGCCTCTGAGACGTATATTAAGGCTTTGTGTACGTCCGAAATAGATAAGGCTTCTAGGGTTAAAGTTTATAGGATTAGTTCATCAATATGGCTGAACCTATTCCCTGTATCACAAAATAAAATATCTTTATCTGTGGTGCAGGCTTTCCCGCGCGCAATCTTGTACTCTCAAAAGCACTCGCAAATGAACGTTCGTGTAAAGAGGGCTAATGTCAAATTGTTTTCATGAATGTGCAGTTGATTGTATCTGTCGAATTTTTTCTGTAATAAATAAATAATGTTTACAAACACTGAAAACAAAGGAAAAATGATTGCTGCTAATATTTCTGCACACACTTAAGAATGGGCAATTCTCTTCTGTCTGTATTTTTGCCTATTAGATCAACAAATACTTAAGGTGCATCTGCAGTGGTAGCCCGCCAAATTCAAATTTTCTTGTTTTTTTTTTTTTTAATTTGCAGGTCAGTGTCAGGTTGTATCTTGATCAAAATATGATTCGCGACAATAAAAAATATATAATTACATAATTATAACCATGGGAAGTTTAAAAGTGGCGCCAGTAACAGAAAAGTTGAAAGGAAATCGTTTGCCTTGGTATGTGATGAGGTGGGAGGAAACATATGTGACTAAAAGAGTGATGAATATACTTGTTGATTGATGGAGAGGGATAGAATGCCAAAGAAAAAATGGATGGATTGTGTTAGGAATGATATCAAAGAGTAGGGAGTGAATGATAGCGTGACGGTTGAATGGAAGAAAAGATGTTGTGCCAACCGCAAGTAACATGGGATAAGGGCAGGAAGATGATGATGGCATAATTATAACCATAAGAATCATCAATACATCTCTCTTAAGTTGACTTTACCTTGCTTGTCTACCGATACTGCTGTTTCGTAGACCGGGTTGTAGGCTATAGTGGTAACAGTGGCTTGGTGTAGGGTCTCGAATGTGTGCAGTGGCTTGCTCGCTGTCTGTGTGCCGTCGAATATGTGGATCTTGTTGCTGGCTTTCTCTGAGCTGATGGATGAAAAATAGGATAGAGAAATCTATGCATATTATACCAGGTGTCTGAGAACAAGTATCGCCAACAAAAGGGTGTGGTACAGACCACAATGAACAACTTTTTCCCGGGGACCAACATCATAATCATGAAAAAAAAAAAAAATCAGTTGTCCCTTACAAAACTTCAATAACTACTTGACGATGATGACGTAGGTATGGGACGATTGATTTTTTTTTTTCACAATTACGAATTTGGCCCCTGGGAAAAAGTTGTTCAGTTTCATGGTCTGTGCGTTTGTGGTTTTGCGGGAGATTGAACGGAGAATGCAACAATTAAGGAGCAATGGAAAGTTATAGGGGAGACCTTTACCCACCAATGGGACAATACAGCACCCTAATTGCGTAACACACTATCAATCACAATCTGAATGATTTTGAAGGATATTGCTAATACATTGCTGTTGAGAACATGATTGCTGTTGGTGATTGTTATTGACAACTTAAATAACGCAATTAATGTTGGTGAACTGTCAAAATGAAACCTATTCCTACTGAAAGTGTATTACGCAATTACCTTACTGGATGATGAAAAAGAAAAAAATGGTGTGGTAGAAAAAAGAAAGAAAGAAAATACGTTTATTAGAAGGGGACTACTAAGGAATTTCAAAGTTTATGATTGATAGAAATCACCAATCTCCCATTCCTGTGAGTTCTGTGGCCAATATAATATAATATGGTGTCGTCTAATATGGCATATTTTTTTACATATACATGAAGAAACTGATCAACTATAGGCAAACCATGTTTGATTTTCTATGACAATGTAAGCAGTGTATCCTTCGCAGCCATCCAGCTTAATTAGCCGCTTAGTTAACAGTCATTCAACTAGAGGCCTGAATGATATTCAACTGTGACCAACTCCGCGGGAGCCGAATTGGTTGCAGTAACTAAGCCAGGGCACCCCAACCAAATGAGTCAGGTTAAGTTAGAACGGCCGGTGAACGTTACTTCCACAGTTAAGCTAATTGGCTGCAACATATCTACTACATTCAGTATGGATGAAAAGGCTAGCTTGTCCATTCTGAAATGACTCGCCCTACTACCGCATTTACCATAGTGTATGTATACAAATTTAAGTAGTGGGATGAGTCATTTCAGAGTAGACAAGCTATTATAATACATACATAGCAAGTGCAGATATAGGATCCCCTGCTGAGTGCACCCATTCAGCTACATAGGGCTCAAACTCAATGGTTATCATATTGATCATGTCTGGAAAAGAAATAACAGTCAACATTAAATAAAATAATTATTCTGATAAGAGAAGTTAGTAATGGTAGACAGACAGTTAGTATTGGTTTTTTGCAATTTCACGCAAATAGTTTTCGTTATGTTGTATGGCATCAATGTCTTTGTGGTATTTGTCAGCAAACTTCTGGTCTAAGACACCGAATAAGCTGTTTGCCACCATGCCTACTGCGTCGATCAAGCCTCGCTTCTTGCGTAGATAAATGCTTGTGGGGAGCCAGCAGTATTGTGTTGTAGAAGTTGAGTAGTGCCATCTCGTGAGAAAGTTGATCCGTCACAGCTTGTTTGATGATCTTCTGGGAAAGGTCATTTACACCGTTTATGTATTTTTCAATTTCATTGTGAAAGAGTTCAATTTTGCGTATGTTGTCATAATAAATCAGTCGCTCCGGTTCCAGGTTGGTAAATTGAGTGCCTGACCTTAGTGCGAACCATATGATGCATTCACAAGTATTACCATCATAAGGAATGGTATAACAATATGTTTATTTATTTATTTTATTTGATTAAGACAGTTTAAAACCAATTACAAAAATTAAACACAGAGTTTGTATATACACATTACATAAAAGAGAAAATATAAAATCATCTAACAACACTTTTATAAATACACAGTACTTCTGACATGCCAATAAAATCATCACCCATTTTTCCGCAAACAGATCATTTGTTGGATTAGAGTCCGTCATTAAGTGCAGCTAGAGTATGTGGTACTGGGGACATAGCACATGCAACGGTTAGACATGGAGGCACAGTAAACAGCCTGTGCTTTCTGCTGCGGCAATAATTGTCTGGAAACGAGCCAGCACAGCATGCAGATCAGGCGCGTCAATAGTGCCGCGAAGCATCTTACAGGCATCCCAGTAGAAATTTAGTCGGATAGAGGTTAGAATAATAGCCATGTTTACGCTTATAGAGAAACCTAAGGAACGCTTTTTGTACCTTTTCCAATAAAAGCGCATAGGTACTTTCGTGTGGATTCCAGACACAGGAGCTGTAATCCAATTTGCTACGCACAAGTGCATTAAATATTATTTTGATGGCTTGTGTGGAGCTAAATTCGCGGCAATTACGCAGAACAAAACCCAACCTTTGGTAGGATTCCTTAGCTACCGTAGCAATGTGGTTGTGGAAGGTGAGCTTTCGGTCAAATGTGATTCCCAGGTCTTTCATGACTGTTGTTTTCATGATAGTATTGTTATTTAAATTGTATTCATAATTAACTGGGAGCCGCATTCAACCAAATGTCATTGCGAAGCATTTGGAGGGATTAAATTCCATCCTGTTGTCTAAGCTCTACTTGTATATTGTTGTGCTAAAATTTTGTTTGCAGTGTCTGCTCTAGTTTACATTGAACTTCAACATACATTAAACATCTAAGCCAATTATGATGATGACCAGAAATCCAGTTAAACATATGTATTATCTTACCAAAATTAACAACATCAAACACCTTGATAGTCTTCTCCAGAGAGGCGGTGCAGAGCAGTGTACCCGTGGTGTTGGTAGCAACATGGCTGATTGGTGCTAGGTGGCAACGAAAATGCTTCACAAATTCTATGCCCTCTTCCTGGAAAACCAGCATCAAATATTTAGTTGCTAGAAAAAACATTTTTTAGGGCAAGAAAGTACAAAAAGTTATAGTAAGTTTTGTCAAGAGGATGGGTAGGATTTTCTAAGTTGTGATAAAATATAAAAAAACTACAATCTCCAATCTGTCTGCAACATAATATGGTGATTTGCAAGTTCCTTTTGTTGTCACATTTTAGCAGTAAAATACTCCGAAGTAGATTAACTAGTAGGTAGTAACTTTAAAATTTGCGACTTGTTTCAGTAAACCTAGACATCATAACGATTTAAAACTTTAAATAATTATCCTGTGTGGCGCCAAAATGCAACTGGCCGCTTTTTCTCATAGATGTTACAGAATGATGTTGTGTTGTGTACCTGTTTCTTCCAAAACTTCAAGTGGCCATCCTGACTAGCGGTGATCACGAAGTCCGTCTTAGTAACCACTACATGAGTGACCACATCACGATGCATGTAACTAAACTCGTACGTTTCAGATGTAGGCAGATTCTCGATGTACAGAGATTCAAACTCCAACACTAGAAAGTAGAAGATATTGATTATCATAGGCAACTGCTTTAACATTGTAAATCAAGATTTTTTTAATGATAAAACTACCTCGTCTTTTTTTGGCTTTAGGCTTTGATGCCTCGGCGGGCATAGGCCCTATCCAGCCATCGGTTTCTTCAGCTTCTTCACTGTTATCAACGCTGCTGCGTCTTTTCTCCGTGGACATTACTGGCACTTCTGAAACCAATTTGGCTTCTCTTTTATCTCAAAAATATCGGATTTTAAAATAGTTTTCGCAGTTTTGTAAACACCGTGCGACTGCCGACTCTCTTGACAAGTTGACAATAGGATAATACCGAATAGAATAACAAAATTAAAACTTCGTGATTTCATGCAAACTTGGCAGTAATTTGAGACTTCTTAAATCGGTTTCTTTATACAGATTATGAATTTATGATGCATAAATACGGTATCTGTGGATGCAAGAATTTTTGGCGTGGCGGTAACAACAAAATAAGAAGAGTTCATTGGTAATTAGCTTAGGTTGGTTGTTGACCACGATTTCCGTTCTTTCCATTGGTCATCCTTCTTGAATTCATAGACAATAGTAAGCGTGTGCATGAAAAAAAAATGTTTGTATTTCTAAATAATTTAAAAGAAAAATCAATTGAAAAATCAATTTTTGAACAAATTTTTGTTATTATCGAACCACTAGACGACAAAATTGTGTTACAAAAAAAAAAAAAAAATAAATCATTCGCTAGTCACGTTGGAGAAGCGTTGAAAACTTTTTAGCTACATTGTCTATGCTCAAAATGTCTTTTACGAATTCGTAGTGATGGTGGCTGGCTTCCTTGCAAACGAAGCATCGTAAATTACATCTTATTTGTAAATCTTATTAAAAATTTGATCGTGAAACGATCGAATCAATAGTGATTTAAGTGCTCAAGAAGTTTCACAACTAATCGGTAAGTGAAAAGTGCAACATTGATTGTGAAACCGCGCGCTGCCGGTACCTCTACACGTGGTTAGGCTGCTATACGGCGTATGTATATTACAGATGTGTTTTCTTAGAATTATCAGCGAATAAAGCAACGACGCAAATTTCCAAGTGTTTCCAAGTGAAATTCGGTTATTTTTATGTTAACGCATTTTATTTCGGTGGTATATATTGAACGTTGAACGTGGTTAGTTTGACAAACTGTGACTCGTTGCTGACACATATAGCTGCTGTCGAGGTAATTTTATATTCGAAATATACTATCGGGATTATTTTTAATTCGTTAAATTGCAGCTACAGCAATTTTTGATATTGCTCCGTCATCACTGCGGTCTGAATCGGCTTCAAAGTATTCATCATGCCTTCTCTTGTAGCTTTCTTTTTTTTCTGTTGGTATAAGACAATGACGCATCGCTGCACTATGAACAGCATGTGGGAAAGTAATAATACGTATAATGCATAGAGGGACCCTAAAGTCCAGTTCTAAGCATGTGTTATGTTATCTACCTGTTACATGCTCACACAAAGGACTTATTATTACATTGAAATAGTACATCTGTATTATCTGCTATTGTACTCATTGACATCATTTCAGTAGATACAATAATGTTCATTAATTATTTTTTTAAATTTATTGTTACACACTATTAATATATTTTTCAACAAACACCCTTGTTCTAATAATATTCAAGGACATAAACTATTCTGCCAAGACCTTGTTTTTCAATTTCCTCGACAATGCCTACCATATTTGTTGTTTAATTTATTGCCTTTCGCAGAATTTCTTAGTATGAAAGTCGAATGTAGTCAGTGAACAATTCTAATTAAACAAGAATTAAAATTCTTCAATATTAGTTTCTCATATCACTGGCAGCAAAAGCATTAAAATACCAGCTTTTTGTAAACATTACAAGCTAAATAATATAAATGTTTGTATTTCACAGTATCATTGCAAAATGCAGAACAAATTTCAATATAGACGGCACCTAGAAATGTTGATTTGTTCACTTAGCTTATGGAAAACCAACAATTACATAAATTAAGTAGTCAAATTCAGGTTATCAAATAATACTAAAACCATCTTGTAGTATTTATTTTAGTTGAATTGGCTTGTAACACTAACTATGGTTATGGTAACAATGCAAAAGAAAATAAACAATATGCTGTTACAAGCAATCCCAAATAAGTCCAAAAAGGTTTGTTACACTTTTACAAGAGTACAGTTAGAACTTTCAAATTATTGCTCCATTGACCCTTAGTTTCATTTAGAAAGTCATTCATTTCATATAATTGCACCACAACCAACTAGATTTCACACTAAAATTCATGTAGGACTTTGTATTTTTGATGTTGAGCCTTTTCCAAAGTAATTATTTGTTTTAAATTGTCTTTTATTTGGTTTGAGATAAGTTTTGAAATCTTTACTGTACAGACTTGGTAAGATTTTTAACTTTGTGTTAAGACTCATGATAGAAAAAAAAACAATTTGCTGAAAGTATTTTTCTCAATGGTACTGTTTACCTTTTAACTTGTATTTGATTGAGATCATCATCTTCATACAAAGATGCTTCAGTTTCCTGGCCTGAAACTCAGACATACAATAATTATTACCCTACAAAAAATGGCAAATTTTCTTTAATGCACACTTAACCAAACAAGTCTTGATTCTCCTGGGAGCTACTATTACATGTTTGGTACGTAAGTGTGGGCCAGCTATTTACATAGTGACTGTACATACACTAGTTATCATAATTGCTACAAGTTAATGACTTCCCCACTTGCAGCTTTCACTCTATCCCCTCTACAATTTGCTCACACTTTATAGCTGTGTAATGTGGTTTGACCTGAAGGTTTTGTATTGTTCTAGTTTAAAAACATTTATTAGAACATGGTCCAAGAGCAATTAAACTCAGTTTTGTCAGTAAAAAAAATATCTCCAAACATCTAGACATTTTTCGTGTTTCAATCTCTTATTAAAACTTAGTTTCTACATAAGCGATAATGTCGCCTATCGGGATTAATTATAGGTACTAGTAAAACTTATTGATTAAGCAAATAAAACTGTACTCAATAATGTCTTGCCATAGTGTTGATCAATAGTTTAGAGGCCAAAGAAAGGTGTCGCCGTGTCGAGGTCGGTCGTAATACTTGTCCTATGCTTCTATCACTATGGTTTCTGTAATTTATGGTTTTACCATCTGCTCAAATAAGAATAATATTGATATGTACCTACATCATTGTATGGTCGATACACAGTAAGTACTTGAATCAGTGTAAGTACATCTGGTGTCTTATAAACCCTTGTTTGCCCTATGAGAATTACATAATGCACTTGGTGCTGACCTATTTTAGTTCTGATCAAATTCAAGCCAATCTGCCATAGCTTGGTTATACTCGAAACAATGTTTCTGAGCCATGTTATGATAACACGAGAGTGATAATACTATAAGATATAAGCTCGAAAGAAACAATTGCTAAAATTATGTTGAGTTTTCCCTGTTGTAGTTCTTCATCACATCATCATTGTAATATTGTGCATTGTCCCATCATCACTAAAAACCGGCATGAGCTGCTGCCATAATACTCACAAGTCAACAGACCTTGTGGAATGTGCGACGTTCACGTTCTTAATTGTTTTGCATCGTATGGGAGGCCCCTTTAAAGTCTCTATCAAAATGTTTGACGCGAGTCAATTGGTGACAATCGAGCTGTCGTACGTAATTTGCCGTGATCTTGGCACATGAAGCGCGTTATCAACCTCAGGGTCATCACGTCAGCGGAACTTCTGTGCAAAGTATTAAACTTGATATCTCTATTACACTTATCGCACCAAAAAGAGGTGCGAAAGAGATAGACAAGGCGAATGACCGTATTTTATAAAGGTCATTATTACAAGGTCAAAATGTTGACTGAATCCAAAATGTGTTTTATCGTCACATCTTCAATAAGCTTATCTTTATTTGAGTAATTGCAAATTATTGGAATAATATAATTTGTTTGAAAATATTTTTTCAATTCAGTGTTGGTTTTCTGTTAGTTGGTGTTCTTGTCTCATGGAGGTGTCGTTATGTTAGTGATAAGAGTGTAATCAACGGAGTGCGTCCTATTGTTCCAGACAATGAGTTCGAGCGTATGCTACAAGTGCAACCGGACGGGGCACTTCGCCCGTGAGTGCACCCAGGGAGGAGGCGTGCAGGGCGCTCGCGACTCTGGCTTCAATCGCCAGCGCGAAAAGTGCTTCAAGTGCAACCGCGCCGGACACTTCGCGCGTGACTGCAAGGAGGAGGCCGACCGTTGCTACAGGTTAATATTGTCTCCTAAATCCTCTTCCTAAGTTTTATAGTATCAGATCAGCTTCCAGTACAACCAGACGAGGTCAAATATTGGTAAAGGCCCAGCGAAAATGCGAAAAATGGTCCAAATGTTTAAAAAACAGGTCACACTGTCACTTTCTGCCTTCTGGACATGGCCTTCCGATCCGTAAATTTTTCTTAGTCAATAGTCTGCACGGCGAGTTGAAGGGAAAACGTAAGATCGGTGACCCATTGCTCAACCACCCAGAGCGGTTGCTTGAAGCAGTAGCGTAAATCAATCGAGCTTCTTAGTTGTAACGTTGCTATAGGTTAACGACACTTGAAACGATACGTGTTTCGTGTAGACATGAAGTATGTCTATTGGCTCGTTACGCATGAGTGGTCACGTTTGAGCGGCTCGACTCGCACGCGTGTATCGCCAAGCCGGCGCGGCGTAGCGTGCGCCGGCGAGGAAACAAGTGCCACGCGCCATTCGCTCCCGCGTGGAAGGAATATCTGAACAGTAGGCCTAAACAAATGGCATTCGCTTCGGAGCGATTCTATTTCTACAATCGCTATCGACGCATCTCTATGGAAGTCATCATTGGATGCTGTCAATTCGTTGACCTATGATCACGTGACATTTCGATAGCATTATGTCAACCCCATACATTTTTGCCTTTTCTTCTTGTGTCATCGACTTATTGCTAATCGAATGTTACTTTGTCTAGGCCCGCAGTTCAATATGTCCCATTATAAACTGATGTTGTTGAAATTAAAAAAAAACCGGCCAAGTGCATGTCGGACCACGCACAATGCAGGTTTCCGTAGTTGCCATAAATTTATCCCAAAAACCAACTTAACATTGTAGTTGAAAAACATGTTCTCCCATACATTCACACTGGAAATGTAAGTTTGTACGTACAATATTGACAGATTTACCAAGTTATTTTAAGACAATAGACTTATTAAAAGTTTTCCAGTAATCTACAGGTATGGAACTATTTTCTGTATTTTTTTTTTCAAAATTATAGGCTCAGTAGTTTCGGAGATAATGGGGGAGGGGAATGGTCAATTTTTGTCTATTTTTTTAAAATAACTTTAAAATAATTTATTTTAAAATTATATAAAATATATATTTGAGACCCTCACACTAAGCCCTTTCATTTGATATGTCACACGATACAGTTTTCAAAACTTTTTTTTTAAATTTTCTTATTTGCCCGCCAAAGTTGACTCCCATATTCAAAATTTATTTAATTACGTTACACGTCTGTTTGGGTCACATAAATTCATATGTGTACAAAATTTCAACTTAATCGGTCGATTAGATTCGGGGCAAATCGACTGTGACAGACGGACAGACAAACAAACACACAAGTGATCCTATAAGTGTTCCGTTTTTTCCTTTTGAGGTACGGAACCCTAAAAACTACTAAAACTTAATAGGCTACAATTCATCGAAATATGCTAAGTTAAACTAGTTTCGTTCGAGCCAAGTATTTCTGCCAGTTACGCCTACTAACTTACCGGCTGGGGCATGCTGGGCGTGTTGAAGTAACGTTGGGTGCACGTTAGCTAACCGTAATTCTTATCCGAGTCACGCCGGTTTATCATTGGATCATATCTAAAACCAGTTTCGATAACAAGAATCGTCTTTGATGTTTCTTTACTATTAGTTTTTAGCTGTCTAATCTCCGGAAATCACCATTTGAAGAGCTTAAGCTTCAGACCAATACCTAAGTATTTTAATTGCCTAGTTGATAGTAAGTAGTTGTTCAACCTGTAAAAAAAGCCTAGGATGTATGTGTCTGGCGCAATCAATAACTGATTGATGTGTTGTAGACATTGGCCGGGAGTAACGAGGCCATAGAGAAAGTGTAGTGTCCAATTAGCTTGTCACCGACCTTTCAGTTTTATTCCAATATCTAATAATGACATTTTTATTAAAGTTTACTGGTTTATAAGTTGTTATATGTAATGTTGGTGTTTATTTGTGTGGTGCAGATGTAACGGCACGGGACACATAGCGCGTGAGTGCGCGCAGAGCCCGGACGAGCCGTCGTGTTACAACTGCAACAAGACGGGGCACATCGCACGGAACTGCCCCGAGGGCGGCCGAGACAGCTCCAACCAGACCTGCTACAACTGCAACAAGTCCGGCCACATCTCCCGCAACTGCCCCGATGGCACCAAGACTTGCTACGTGTGCGGAAAGCCCGGACACATCTCCCGCGACTGCGATGAGGAGCGGAACTAACACACGCCTCGTCGCGACTGCCTATATATAAAATAAACTATGTATATTATGATGCCACGCACGGACGATAAGCAAAGGACGCGATACGCGACACTAGATCGTAAGACCACACGACTGTATGAAATTAATACAACGGAATTATAAATCAGATGCAGCAGCGGAATTCAAGTGACAGACTGAGGTGTATGATTTTTAAAATGTTGACTTGTATATAGGTCTCCCCGCCGCGCGAGCGCCCGGCGGCGCTCGACGATACGTTAATGTTTGTTCTTGCACGACGTGAACGAGTTATTGTGTTTTAAATCATATAATAATCGTGATTGAACTATTGAGGAGGTAGCGTTACAGTTTTAGCATTACAGAGTATATATTTAATATATTTTGTACAGATTTTTTTGACAAAAGATAAATTGGATGCTGGCGTACATAATGAGTTTTCAATATGAAGAGTGGAGGCCCCGGAGCGACCCGAACCCCTACTGGACTCTCTTGTTCGTCTTGTTATACAGTTGTTCTTACGCGATCGTATGCGATCCGACGAGTCTCAATCTTACATCCTATCACTTCGCGTGATTTTATTTTTATTGATCAATTCCTTTGTTTATGAGATCCTGCTAACTTGTGGAGAATTCAGTGGTTAATTAGAATTTCATCAATCTAAACATTTTTTATTTTGTTATCCCTGTCAATGTGCCTCTCTGTAATACACTGAAATGTATAATGATTACTCAAATAATGGGAGATTATTAATTAATAAAATCTTGCCTTATTATTTTACAAGTTTTCATCTTGCCCTATTTTTTAGTGTCATATATATTTATTTTGACTGTTGATATTTGTGCTCACAACACGAACACGGTTTAATAGCATTTAATCTCCCAAGTGTAATAATTTGAATTTAGATCACATTACTGATCTCATATCAATTATTGACAGAACAAGAGGGCAATACCTATCCTACAACCATACCTAGAATACATGCATTCGAATTATATTGATTATCTACATGTCTTGGTTTGATACCGGTGACACAATTTAAAAAAGGTACTTATTTTTAGAAAACAATTTGGTCACCGACTGACAGCTTGCCTTTATTTTGGTCAACGAATGTAAGTATCTGCCGTCCTAGAAATGAGCTATTGTTTAAGATTATTAGCAGACCTCGCTATCTTCGGGACATAACGAACTCATAGACTAATTAAATCGAAGTGTCAATCAAACAAAAACAGACTTTCCGATATGTACTAGTTTTTACCTACATGATCATTGCCTAAATAATGAAAATAATGAACCAATTCCCATGTTGTTTTATTAATAAGTACATAAGTGTACCTACTTATAATAACTAGTCGGACATGTCTTCCAATGAGCTGTCGCCACCGTAGGAATCCTTTTGTGGTCTGACTATATGATAGTGTAGGTACATATGACATTTCGTAGTGTTCCAATTCAAAACAGAGAACTGCCGCATGTTTTCTATGTCAAAAATGTGAATAAAGTTTTTATTTCTTATGTTCATAAAGCACGTCTCTGGGAGTATATAATTTGATAGGCACTAAACTTGAAAATAGCTGTATGTGTCACGTATTCTTTTGCTCTGACGATAACGAGGTCTGATTATTAGTTAACTAAAGTACCTACATCGTAATAATTATGCTGAATTGCATGTTATCTGAGTAGCACGTAGTTAGATGCTCGTAAGTACTGGTAACAAAACCATTCACCTTGTATAAATCCTATCACCTATGAAGATACATGGACGACAAGGAAGGATAAAGGCACAGGAGTATATGTGTTCTGTGATAGGCACAACCGCTGCCAGCTTCCTGATGCTGCATTTATTTCTGAATCTCCCAATGGCAATCTTGGGAGGTCGAAATCGCCCATCGAAAATGGTCGAAATGCGAACATTGCTCACTACACAATTATCTTCATAAAACTTTGTATAACTTGCACACTACTCACACCACCCTATGTAACCTGTACACCGCCCTACTTAACCAGCACACACCGCCCTACTCAACCAGCACACACCGCCCTACTTAACCAGCACACACCGCCCTACTCAACCAGCACACACCGCCCTACTCAACCAGCACACACCGCCCTACTCAACCAGCACACACCGCCCTACTCAACCAGCACACACCGCCCTACTTAACTAGCACACACCGCCCCGCTCACCAAACCAGCACTCACCGCCCTACTCAACCAGCACACACCGCCCCACTTAACCAGCACACACCGCCCTACTTAACCAGCACATACCGCCCTACTTAACCAGCACACACCGCCCTACTCAACCAGCACACACCGCCCTACTTAACCAGCACACATCGCCCTACTGAACCAGCACACACCGCCCTATTTAAACCAGACCAACCGATTTAAACTAGATGTCGTAGCCAAATTGTATAATACAACGTAACACAAAATGTCTAGCCGAAATACATACAGGCGCTGTTTTCTATTACGGCTGATTGACGTTCAGCCAAGATGTAATAATATGTTCGTCAAAACGGCGGCCAACCTTTAGCCCTATTGCAAACAGGTAAAAATGTAGAGTCAAGCTAAGTAAGTGCGACCAACTTGGAAATAGCGTTCACCGGCCGCGGCCGCGGCATCGCTCGCTCGGCTCGCGCGTGTTTGGTTACACAGTCCTAACCGGTTAGGTTAGAACTCTGTAACCATTTTGGAACTAAAAACCACAAAACGACGCGCCAAATTGTATTAAGTATGGCGGAACGTTGATCAGCCGCATTGTAGAATGCGATGCGCTGTCACAATGTTTAGCCGTAACACATTTTGGATGAACGTCAATCGGCCGTAATAGAAAATAGCATCTTTATGTATTACGGCGTGTTATAGGTATGTACAATTCGGCGGCGACATACACACCGCCCTACTTAACCAACACACGGCGCTCATAATAAACGATCGGCACGCGCCAACTGCAGCCACCGACACGTCGCTCGCCGCTCGTGTATGCGGCGACGGCAGCCGTAGATGCATCGACGAATGCAGTTGCCTCTCGTCAACGTGCAGCTAGTGTATACATAGTTCGCGTCACGTAAGGGAGTGTTCACATCTGGCGAATGCGCCGCGCCGCTAGCGACCCGCTCGCGAGCTGCGTGCGTGCATTTCAAGTTCGCGCGCTGTTACGGCTCTGTGTTTACGCGCCGTGCGTGAACGAACGTACTTCCTCCACGCCCACTTGAAAAGTTCACCCTCTGTAACTCATATCTGGCGTAATTTGAGTCTACTTCAGGTAGACCTCTGCCTTACCCTTCGAAGATTACAGGCGTGATGTTCTTTACATTCAGGAGATGTGAAAAACACCGAAGATCAATACCTATCTACATATTCTTCTTTCGTAGAACTTTTTACGACTGGATATGTTATACAAACTTCTTGCTGCTCTAGTGGTAGCAAGCGCGACACCAAAGAGTAAAGTAATAATAGAGAGTCGCGACACTAAGGAAAGGGGTCCTGAGTTCGATCCCCAGTTCTGCCAAAATGATATTTGGTACCCATTAGGGATTGCTCAGTAGCAGCCCGGAATCTTTCATCATTGTGGCAACAGGTTCGACCGCTATAACTGACGAAATGTGATAAGATCATTGATGCGCGTTGGACACCCGCATGTCGTGCAAGAATGAAGCTGAAGTAAATACACAAATAACAGTCTTAGAACTTAGAACCTTGTGTTATAATTCTAACTGGCGAAATGTGGGTCGTAGACTGTACCTCTTCTAACTGTACTAAATACAGGGTGCATCACAGACGAGTGATCAAACTTAAGGGTGTGGTACAGACCATCAAACTGAACAACTTTTTCCCGGGGACCAACATCGTAATCGTAAAAAAAAATCAGACATGACGTTATGAAAATAACTAAAATAGACTAACTGAGCTGTATCCACTTCTTCTCTCTCTTTCACAATAAATAAATAAATCTATTGTTTTCATACACCGACAAAAGCTGCGCTAGAGCCAGGTGGTAAAGTCGTAATAATATTTTTATGATGTGCTCATTACTAATTAATAAAATTGTTGTATGGGAATACATTCGGTCAAGTAGGTATTGAAGTTTTGTATGGGACAACAATTTTATTAATTAGTAATGAGCACATCATAAAAATATTATTACGACTTTACCACCTGGCTCTAGCGCAGCTTTTGTCGGTGTATGAAAACAATAGATTTATTTATTTATTATCCAATAACTTGAAAGTAAACAAAAGAATGACTTCTTTAAATATTTGATATTAACAATAGATTATGCAGATGTGCATTTCTTTTATTTATCTTATGGGATTTTATTACAGTTGATAGATAAGTATGTTGTTTAAGTGCGGTCTTAAACTTTTGGCCGGCAGTGTACATACAACTCTTTACTCTACGCTGAGCTCGGTATCGGTGAATCACTGGAACGGGTTTGATAACGTTCGTTACCCAATGTTAGAAATCTAGGACCCAACATCGTTTTAGATAAAGAGGTGCTTAAAACTGACTTAGACTCGGCAATTTTTCTGGGCATAACAGTAGATGCCAAACTTCAGTGGGGCCCACATTATATCAAGCCTAGCGAGAATGCTCAGTTCAGCAGCCGCCTACGCCGTCAGGAAAGTAAGACGAAAGAAAGAAAGAGAGTGAAGAAGTGGATACAGCTCAGTTAGTCTATTTTAGTTATTTTCATAACGTCATGTCCTACGGTATTCTGCTCTGGAGCAAAGCCGCTGACGTTCAAAATACATTTGTCAACAAATACAAAATCAAGCTGTTCGAGCTATTTACCAGCTAGGTGCCAGAGTTTCTCTGAGATTTTTTTAAACATATTGGTATTCTCACTGTGGCATCACAATTCATCTTCCCCAACATCTTATATAATATTAGACAAAATATACACTAAAAACAGTGATAACCACAATGTTAACATCAGAAATAAAGACAAATTACGTGCTCCGTTTCACCGGCTTCATAAGGTTCATAACTCATTTGTTGGGCTTTGTATATCCTCTTATAACAAGCTACCCTCTTCTTTGCTAGATTTGCCCTTCAATGCGTTTAAAGCTAAAGTAAAATCTAACATTTGTTCAATGGCATTAACTACTAGTTGGTCGCTGTGTTAACAATGTTTATGTTCTTTTTCCAGAATTAGCTTACCTTCTGAAAGTTTAGATATGTTCATATACTTAATTATTTATTTTCTTAGACAGTAAAAGTCAATTTATTATATTTTTTTTTTATTTTTCATTGAACTAATCTACTCAGTACCATGAGTTTTATGAGTGGTATTGCAATATGTGGTTAGCTAGTGACCTCGACAATTGATCATAGTATTCTTGCCTGAGAAACCGGCAGCAAGTTCGTCATGCTCCCTTAGATGTCACTGCTTGTGGTAGCATCGGGAGTCGGGTTGCCTCCTTCCTTCAAATATGGCGAGAGGGGTAATGGCTGATCTTTGCGTTATGCTCGTGAATGGGTGCTGATTGTGATGACTGGTCGTCGTGCTGACCTTGGTTTTGTTATTGTTATTAATAATTAACTCTTTATTTATTTTACTTCGATGGTCCTAGTTTATCGTTTGTTACCTCGAGTTACGACTACATATACGGCTATACGTAAGTGGGCACGCCCTTTATGCCTGAAGGCATCTGTTTACGTTTTTAGTTTTGTATTTTTATTTCTGCTTGAGCATAGATTTCGCTTTTTTTGGCTTATTGGCGTGTGCTTGCTGACTTATGGCAAATAATTTAAAAATTTAATGTTTTGTGTTGCGTAATGTACTTACTACCTAAATTATTTTGCGCATTGTTGTATAGAATCAAATTTTTTAACTGAACAGACAGCTGTGCTGCTGGGGAGTTTGTTGCGCCACTTCTTCTTCCCAGCTAAAGCATAAGGAAGTGGTGAACGGCGGGCGTTTTGCAGGACTGTCTTATGTAATTTTGACGTCCGAAAAGTGCTGATTCTCTGTCTAGTTTGAATAATTGAATAAATGACTTTTGATTTTGTTCAATCAAAAACATGCAAATTACGGGAATGTTTCGTTTTCCTCCCGTGTGCGGTGCACGCCCTGCACGCCCGCACCCGGTGGGCCTGCGTTGGACACCCGGATGTCGTGCAAGAATTAAGCTGAAGTAAATACACAAATGACAACATACACTACACATAATTAGATCTCGGGCTAAGCTCTTGCGCAGTTGTTTAGCATTTGAAGCATTTAAGCAACATAGTGTATGTAGAAAGTAGTCTTCGGCGCGGCGCTATGGTGATCTAACACACCTTTCTCGTATTGATAGGATATGGTAAATGTGGTAAAACTTGTACTTGTGTGTTGTCTTGGATTGTAAGGCAAATAGCTATATTAAATCACTATAAAACTTAGCTACAGGAATTGGTAAGAAAATGGTAAACTATAGGTATAACTAACTGATTGTTAAAATGTAGATAGGTATGGTAAACTCTCAGAACAGATAAATTACCTGTTCTGTGGGTAAAATGGTATTGGTTTTGAATCGTGGTGTCTCTATAATGAGATCTGAACGCGAACTGGGCCACATTTTGGTGCATACCTGCGTTCGATGCAATTATGCATTTTCGCTGTGTTCGATTAAAACTCGAAGTGTAAGTACGTAAAGAAATCCGAATCGTGCACATAAAATTAACTATCTCAATACATTCGATACATTTTAAAATTTTACTACAAAAAAGGTAAAAATGCAACGCAAGCCGCGAAAAAAATTTGCGATGTTTATGGACCTAGTGTAATGTCTGTGAGAGTAGCACAAGTTTGGTTTAAGCGTTTTCAATCCGGAAATTTTGATGTCAAAGATGCACGTCGCTCTGGTCGCCCTATTACGGATAAAATGGATGCCATTTTTGAAAAAGTGGAGCAAGATCGGCATCATTCATGTCGGCCGTGTCGTTTCTATATAAAATAATGAAGAAAATTGAGGGTAAGCTTATAATTTTGTTAAGTAAAACAATACCTCGCAGCATAATTTACTCGTCTACTTGTGCGGTTCGAATAACGAGATAGAATTACATTAAAATCATGCCTCGATAAAGTAACTTTTTAAAAATGAAAATATCGTCTTTTGGGAACAAAATCAAAGTTTAAAGAGTATTTCTCGAGAGTTAAAAGTCGAAGAAAGTGTAATCTGATATAAAATCTGTTTATATCTTCATTTGTTTCCATTACAAATCTAACGTTTTAATTTACTTCCTTATAGAGAAACACAGTTTGTTTATGTGTGCGACGATATCAAGAAACTGGTGAAGTGAAGTGTAACCGCCAAGGGCCACGTCTGATTGCTTACACAAATCAATCCAACCGGCATCGTGATAGCCATACCACGGATTCTTTCACAACCACCCGATCTAGTGCTATAAGACATGGCATTTCGCTTACCGTAGTTCGAAGACTTTTACATGCAGCTGGGATACATAAACCTGCCAAAAAAATTGACCCAACCGAAGCTCATCGTGAAGTCAGGATAAGATTTGCAACCCAGTATATTTTGATTGGAAAAATGAAATAGTTAAAATATAAATACTATTTATTTGCTAAATTATGACTCATTAGCGTTGTGACTATTATTACTAATTATAATAATATGCTAGTAATAATATAATAATAATTATTAAATTGGTGCCTCCTTATCATTTAAAATTATTTATGGGGTCTCTGCGAGTTGGCTTCGGCTCCTCGTACGCCTTCCAAAGGTCCGGAACCCCAGGGTCCCGAGAAATGTAAAAAAATAAATAGCTAAATATAATAATTGAGGAGCTCCGGAACAAAAGCCGATAATTCCACTTTTCGTATTTTTTAAGGAAATACAAAATAATGATTTACCTACGTAGGAATGATTATGTTGTTTGTTAAACTAATTTAACATCAATTTGGCTTGTAGTAAGGGCTTTCAAATTTAAAAAAAATGTGTTAATAGATTCCCCACAATTTTAGTAAAAAAAATTGCGTATAAAGTGGATTTATCGGCTTTTGTTCCGGAGCTCTTCAATTATTAGTAATATTAATTATTATGAAATTAATTATAATTATGAATCATTGGGTACAGGATAATATAAAATATATTATATCTCTGCAAAACAAAACTGATAAAGAACCTACATGGCATGACATGACAAAACAATGAAATTGTCTTTTTCCGAAGGGTATAGTAATAAAACTTTTGTGTGTTTTCAGGATATTGGAGATGGATGTCTTCGGCGGGTCCTGGCGAGCTTGTTGAAGTCGGCGCTCGAATGAATGGCGAACGTTATTTGGAGATCTTAAGAGACGTGATGATTCCAACAGTTCGCAACGTATACCCTGATGGACATATTTATTTTATTCAAGATAATAGTTCGGTGCATCGGTCAAGACTGGTTATGCAGTGGTTTTATACACAAAGAGACATGACTTTGATTGATTGGCCATCTAAAAGCCAAGTTCCATCTAAACAAGATAAGAAAATTTGTGGAGTCAAGTAAAGTCAGAACTAGACAAAATTTAGATGAAGCGGTTTTCAGAACTTGGGAATTAAGTGACATTTATTTTAATAGGGTAAATGGAACGAGATAAAAATTAGCAGAAGTTATAGAAAATGAAGGTTACCCACTCCGATATTAGTATAGGTTTGACCCCACAAGTTACGGTTAAGTTTTTTTTTATAGTTTTCTTGTACACAGTTTTGAAAAATCTCGAGATGTAAATTGTTGCTCAGTTTGTTTCAAACGTGAGAAACATGTTGGTTCTCTTGTGAAATCTTCAAAACTAAATTACTTATAATTTTTATTCGTAAATAAATATTTGTTAATCTTAAATAGGTTAGTATATTAAGGAATACCATAAGAATAATAAATAATACTACGTCTAAAAGTGTTTGCGTTTATTTTCACTGTTTAGGTGTATTCTTTAGTCAATCTGTGAATAGCTTTGTGGGCTGCAATATTGTCTATAAGTTTTGTGTATCTCTTGTTGCTGTGTTTTTTTAATGTAGCTGTTAGTTGTTTCTTTTCAATAAAATAAAATAAAATAAGTGCATCTCCTTTATTTCGAAAGACCGCCGACCGTGCTTATAAAAGCACCTACTTCCCCTCAACCCGCAACACCCCGCTATCGCCCTACATTACCACCAGGGCTGCCTAACTATGCTGATGTTGGTTAGCGCATGACATTTTTGTATCACTAACGTAAATAATTATTGTTAAATGGGTATCTTGCACGCTTACTTGTGGAACCGATGTCAATGACATTAACTTCATTGATGTCACAGAGATGGCGCACACGTAAACATCACAGTTACTGATGGGTAATGGAAAAATTTCGGAAGGAAAAGAAAAGAAAAAAAATATTTTTCCGAAATTTTTCCAATATTTTTCCAATACTTTTCCGATATTTTTCCAAATCAAAAAGCTGACTGTGATTAAAGATTAGAAAAAAATAAGACTATTAATGTGTACTCTGACATCGAGCAATGAACTGACAATCAATGAATGACATCAAGCAATGAATAGACTGCTTGAATATCTACGAGACTTTTTGCTGCAGCTAAGGTCTTTTGCCTGCTTTGCATGTGTGTCATTACTTTAGGTCTTTTTTTTTGTAACGTGCGTTTTGTTTGTGCAGAATAAACAGTTTTTCTTTCTTTTCTTTTTTTTCTTTACTGAAAAATTATAAATATCTAATCTTTAATTTTTTTTATTTATTTTGCCATAATGTTCTCTTATTGGAAATTATATACATAAATAAGAAAGAAATTACAATGTGCACTATAAGTATGTACACAAGTAGTTCTTTTTGGCCGGGTAGACGTGAGCCGACGACGATGCGCAGAATGCACAATTGGGAAAATACCATGTGCAGATGGCGCAAGATGGCGGTTGCGCTCATTTCAACCCGCGGAGCAAATTGCGTCATTGGAATCAGTTTCTTTTTGACAGTTCAAAAACATTCACTGCATTATTTACGTTGTCGAGCAGATAATATTTCGAACATGCGATGCAATGGATTAGCAATTTGCTTCAAAATTATTCAGATTTGATTGATAGGTTGTAACGCAATTAGGGTGCTGGTCAAAAAGATTGGGGACTAATTGGACTACTGTACTTAATCACGTCCAGGCGGAGCATTATACTGAACTGTTACTTGGTCCACATTCACATGTTTTCCTTTATAACCGTCTACAAGTTTTAAAAGATAGTAAGTTTCTCATGTACGGTAGTACATATTGCAATTCTTCTAACATTAAAAAGCAAAAATCATTTTCTTTTGTCAATATTTTCTTGTTTCTTGGCACAAAAATCGGGGCATAATTAATCATACCTCTAAAATGAAAGTGTATGAATTTCATACTCTTTCATTTTAGAGGTATAATTAATTTTGCTTGTATTGCGCTGTTCTTCTACAGCTGACTTAATTTTGGCGGGTTCTTTTCCTGGGTTTGGTTGATTTTCGGGTTTGTATAACTAGATCGGTTTTTCTCTGAAACTTGTTGGTGATATAAAACCCACCAACGGAAGATTTATTGTTTGTGTAGATGCAGTAGAAAATATTGATCATGATACTTTTCGCCAGTGATGATTCGGATTCTTCAACAGAATAGATGTGTTAATGCAATAAAACCCTTTGAATGTAAATAAAACCCTTTAAACTCTGTGTTATTTTACTTCCTGAAGTCAAAATTTTACAGTAAACAATAAAAAAACACATATCACAATCACTCCACTTCTAGTTCTCCACAATTCAATCAAACGCTTCGCAAAATAATAATAGATCGCTTAGTTTAAGAGGATTGCGATTAAAATAAAACGTCCACCGACCACGAGTTCACTGCTCGTTTTACAAGATGGCCGCCTCACTAGTTCTCGATGTTCGTTTTTGAGGTTGACATTTGTACAACAAGTCAATTACAATGTCAACCTCAAAGCGGAGGCGCCGACCATGTTCAGGTAGGCGTGGATTATCGGGTAGAAAGGCAGTATTTAAAAAAATAACACCTATCACAATCACTCCAATTCTAGTTCTCCACAATTCAATCAAACACTTCGCAAAGTAATTATAGATCGCTTAGATTGAGAGGGATGCGATTAAAATAAAACGACCACCGACCACGAGTTCACTGCTCGTTTTACAAGATGGCTGCCTCACTAGTTCACGATGTTCGTTTTTGAGGTTGAAATTTGTACAACAAGTCTATTAAGTCTAGAAAAGCGGAGGCACCGACCATGTTCAGGTAGGCGTGGATTATCGGGTAGAAAGGCAGTATTTAAAAAAATAACACTTATCACAATCACTCCACTTCTAGTTCTCCACAATTCAATCAAACACTTCGCAAAGTAATTATAGATCGCTTAGATTAAGAGGGATGCGATTAAAATAAAACGACCACCGACCACGAGTTCACTGCTCGTTTTACAAGATGGCTGCCTCACTAGTTCTTGATGTTCGTTTTTGAGGTTGACATTTGTACAACAAGTCTATTAAGTCTAGAAAAGCGGAGGCGCCGACCATGTTCAGGTAGGCGTGGATTATCGGGTAGAAAGGCAGTATTTAAAAAAATAACACCTATCACAATCACTCCACTTCTAATTCTCGATAATTCAATCAAACACTACACAAAATAATAATAGATCGCTTAGATTAAGAGGGATGCGATTAAAATATAACGTCCACCGACCACATGGTTGCGTGCGCACCTTACCAAAAATCCGAAGTTACCTACCTGCTCATTTTACTAGATGGCCGCCTTACCAGAGTGCTCGGTGTTCGTTTTTGACGTTGCCATTTGTACAACATGACAATTGACAGTCTAGAAAACCGGAGGCGCCGACATATTATTTACCTCATGTAAATAAAACAACAAACTAAAAATGATAACAACACCACGACAATTATGCTGTACCTACTGTATAGGAAAATAAACATAAAATGACAATTTTAGTTTAGTATTGCCAATCCAACCAACAATTTCCTAACCTTTTAGAACGAAGTAGTAAAAATTTTCATTGAACATATTTTTTTATTTGGCCTTAATTAGATAATATGATAGCATAAAAGAACATAGATAATTAATTGAATTTATTTTGTATAAATGTCACTTTTAGACGTTCAAATAAGAATTCGCCATTGTTCTTTTCGAGTTAATCAAGCCACGTAGTAGTATCCTCCCCTGCAAAATTTACTGCCCATTTTCACCCCGTAAGTATTCTTTATTTTTAGTCTTATGTATAAATAGTGAGTTTAGAGTTAATTGGTCAGCGCGTTAAAATTTTGACACACCCAATTCCCCTATAGCCCCCTAAAGGGGAATTCGGTGTGTCAAAATGGGTAGTTTAGAAAAACGAAAATTAAAATGTTCATAATTAACATAAATATGTATTCGTGCCAAGTTCAAGTTTATTAACTCAAGGAATAAGATTTTTCATACAAACAAAAACCCCCCTTTTCACCCCCTATAAGATTGAATTTCCAATAACCCCTTCTTAGTGCTCCCCTAAATTATAAAAGGAAGCCGTGTGCAAAATTTCACGTTCCTAGACCCAGTAGTTTCGGCCGTGCGTTGATTTTTTTTTTTTTTTTTTTTTTATTTGTGATGGGTTTGCTCTTGACTCTAGTCTAGGTCAGAGGTGACAGAGACAAAGTCGACGATGGAGTGAGCTTACCCAGAAGAAGCCTGTTCACTCTCACTTTGCACTTTGATTTGTCAGTCGGTCAGTCATTTTATTCAATCAATCAGTCAGTCATTCATTCAGTCAGTCAGTAAATATGTTCAGTATAAATAAAACCCTTTAATTCATATGTTATTTTAATTCCTGTAGTCAACATTTTACAGTAAACAATATTTTTCCATTATTTTTCCATATTGAAATTTTTCGGAAAAATAAACGGAAAAATTTCCAAGTTTTGAAAAATTTCCGAAAATTACCCATCACTAATCACAGTATGCCTACGCCTTTAAAAGATGTCGCTTTTTACACATTTCTAGGGGGTAAGGTTTCTCTGGAGCTGTATGTACTATTGCAAAAATTAAGTAAGAACTGATATACAACTCAAGATTTTAGATTTCTGCTTAGCGAGAGAATCAAAGTGGAAATCGATTAGATCGCTGCAATTATTCAAAACCCTACAAAACTTAGCGCATGGAGAGTTAGATCCCAACACCGTTCATCTCTGTGGAGGAAGAAGTGGAGTTATGGGTTTACGTGGAATTCTTCAAGAAGCACGAAGTGCGAGCAACGACGAATGACACATAATGATATGGACCGATTTCCTATGCAAGTATTTTCAACTATGGGCGCCGAAGGCGAAGCAAGTTCGGGGCTCGGCGGCCGTGCCCGAAACATTCCGAAGTTGTCTTATAGCTAGATCGAATGCCACCAAATACTTTCAAGTATTTTATACCTATTTTTCAACCCTGGTATTTTTAAATACCCGTACTTGGAAGCCCTGGTATTGAATTTTGCAAGTATATGTCATCGCTCCAAATCACATGGGCACAGAACACTGTTATCGTAAAGGCGCGGGCCCACCGCGGTGCACGGAGAGGCTACGCACGTGTATTAAGCTTCGCTTTGTAAGAAAATGTATGTGGTTGTGTCCACTGCAACCCACGGAGAGGCTACGCATGAATTGACGTCATTGATACACGCGTGGCTTGCTCGAATAGGCGGTTATATAGCTCAACGCTGTCAACGTGGGTCTACGTTTCCACTGGAGTACACGAATATGACCCACGACTATGTACAGCTCACTTATCGCAGCGCAGTTTTCAGTCATACGCCTTGTGGGCCGGACGCGTTTCATGTTTCTCGTATATATCGTATCGCGACGAAACCTAGCAATTGACAAAATGGCGCAGGCGTCGCTCGCTTTCGATGCCTGCGCCCAGGTGGGAAGGTCCCACCTCCCCACACCTCCCGCAGTGAAGCCGTGTCCGTGGATTGCAGTGGCACGTGCGTAGCCTCTCCGTGCGCCGTGCCACGCTATACATAGTCGTGGGTCATATTCGTGTACTCCAGTGGAAACGTAGACCCACGTTGTCAAACAAATTAATACACGCAGCTAAAATGCGCCGCGTGCCCGTGCACAGCATGCGCCGCGGTGGGCCCGCGGCTTTAAGCACATGGGTACCGTACCCACACGGCCACGGCCACGCTATGTGGAAAAAAAAATAACAACAAATAACTTTAATTATGATGAATCCGAAATCATTAGGGAGTAGCGTTCACTCCGGCCCGTTGCTTCGTTGACGGAGTTAGGGAGTAGACCCCCTGAAAACGAATCATATAGAAGACTGTCATAGTAAAGTACCGTTATTTTAGGAAATGTAAGGATGTAGATAATTTACTAAACTCGCCACACAATAATAAGTCCGTTTTGACTTGAGGGTGTCTCTCTTTGGCATATGAAACGATATTGGCTGTCAAAACGGACCTACCTATTATTTTGTGGAGATTTTTGTGTAAGTGGTTATGGTGGACACCGTAGGCGTAAGCGTCTCCGTACTGTAGTGTTATTCTGTATAAATCTCACCGTGAATATTTAGGTGAAGTGGGCTGTCATTCCAACTAGTGCTTCCAAAATTACGGATTTGCTAATTACGTACCTAACTAGTTACGCATTTTGATGCTTCAATTACGGAACTACGTAATTACGTAACTGTTTTGATTTTTTAAAGCACTATAATTTCTGGGTTTATTAGGTATTTTAGAAGTAAAAAATCAAACAACTTCAAATGAAAAAAAAAAAATATTAAGGAATTAAAAGTAAATTACAGATTAAAATGATAATTTTGAGTTTAATTTTATTAAACCCAAAATCAAAATCGTCAATCAAATCAAAATATTACGACTAAACTCAATCAACAATTCAAACAGATACTAAACAGACAATCTTTCGGAAGAGCTGTGTCTACATGGCTCCTTTAATTTATAACGCGTTACCGGAGTCAATAACGAAACTTCCTTTTAAAAAAATTTGTACCTACCCAATTGCGAAAGTGGTTGTTACAGGAATGTTTTTATTCAATTAATGAATTTTTCCACAAATGTCCACGTAAATTTTGTTATTATTATGCCTAAATATTTTATGAAAAAGTGAAGCTCTCATTTATTGTTAACCATTTAATATTACATATTTGTTGTTAATTTAATTTGTATATTAATTTAATTAGATTTTATTTGTAATTTAATTGAATTTGATTTCATCTGTAATTTATTTTAATTAAATAAATTTCTATGCCGCTGTGTCGGCGAGACATGATGATCCTTAACTACTTTATTACATCTTTGTTTGTACCGTGTTTCTGGCAAATAAACGAATTATTATTATTATTATTATATTATAACAAAACATGTACCACGCACAAATGGTTTAAAAGTAAGAAACAGTATAAAATACGGTTATTTTTCCAATCTTTGTTCTTGATAATATGATCTCATAAATGATAACGAATGCAATGTTCTGTCACCAAGGGAACTTCTTAGTTTAGAACAAAGATAGCCGGCAGAAGAAAATGCCCGTTCTGCTTCAACACTAGTAGACATTATAGATAGTAAATAATTATAAGCTGCTGTTAGGAAAACTTCACGACCGCCACCAGTGCTATCGTAGATACACATTTCAACTCTGATGATGGATTCAAGATCTGTGTTTACTCCAGATTTGTTTACTGTAGACATGTTTTCTGTATTTCTTTTTCTAGTTGCTGTGCAACAGTCAACTCGTCGCCACAACCATCATTACTATCATTGTCATCTGCTTCGGAATCTAAAATCATTTGTGTACTTGTATCTAGGCGGTGTAAATTTGAGCCTTTCTAATAAGTTTGCAACATATGTTCTAATATAATCCGACGTCGGTTTTGTAAAAGTTTCTGTTTCTTCGGTTTTATAATATTCTTCATTATTATGCAAATACTGCAAGACACCAGACACATTTGGTCGCCTTTCTTTTATTCTTTTTCTAAGGGATACAGCAAGCTGGTCACTGAGCTCATTGGACTGAGCATCATTAAACTGAAGCGCAGCATCTGCTGCTAACAAATTCGAGTCACGGCGACACAATGCCATCACTGTAGTTTTTATTATATCTAAACTATGATGAATGTTATGTAGATCTTGTATTTCTGTGTCTGTGAAACTTATATTTGATTTGAAGTCTAATAAAGCCTTAAATAAACTTGATTTCAATTTCAGAAATTGTCCAACCATATCTGATAAGCTGTTCCATCGCGTTTTGCAGTCTAGTATAAGATCGAGGCTTTTACCATGCTCTTTTAAAGAATATTTTTGCAACAAATCGGTCTTCAGTGGTGATTTTTTTAATGATTTAACAAGTTTTCTTACTTTTACTATAATATCTTTGTACAGAAACTCTGGTTCTAGAACTCTAGGTACTTCTATGAAAAGCCCGCCATCGTTTTCTTCAATTTCTTCAGTGTCAGTATCTGAAGCTTCATCTTCTAGTTCTGGTTCAGTAGTTGTACTTTTCCGTGTCTTATATAATACCTCCAGCACTGCAAGTTGTATTCCGTGAGCAAAACACAACTGATGGTGACCATCAAAATTTTTGCCCATTTTAACCATAACACTGGCTCCGTCCGTTGTGAATACAATTATATCTTCAAGTTTCAAATAAAAGTCATTTAGATGATTTTCTAACAGTACAGTTCCAACGTGAGCTGGCATTGAACCCTTTATCCTTACTAGTCCTAAATTTTTATATTTAGCTGGCTCTAGGTCTTTATTATGAATATTTATATTCATATACCTCCGGTTCCGGGTAGAGGTCCATTCATCAAACGTTATAGTAAATCGTTTTTTTTGGGACTTCATATCTTTAAACTGATTTATTAATTGGTTTTTTATGGCACAACTCTGTTCCAGGACAATTTTGGTAATAGTTGAAGGAGATTTCGGTAGATCATAGCCAGATTTTTTGAAAACATACCTTAGATCTTCAGAAGTACAAAATTTGCTTAATGCTGCCATTCTAGTCACTATAATGTCCAAGGAATAATCAGTGGAAAAGTAATCCGTTAGTTTAGTTTTCTTCGATGGAGGTTCTAAACGTTTTCTTGCTTGAAAGCACAATGAAGTACTTGCCCTTTGCGCATCTTGCTCTTGTGACATCTCGCCAATATGTTTATGTTACGCATATGTGTATGTAGTGCTCCAGTAGCACCACCAGGAGTCTTCAAAATTTTTTGTCAATTTTTACATTGGACACTGCCCATTTTCAGCCCTCAAAAAGTGTTCCCATATAGCTGATTGTGTGCGTTTTTTCAAAAACTCCTTATAAATAGTCTTCTTTACTGCAGACCTGTGTGCAGACCTAAAACAATATATAAATATTTCATAATTTAATAGTTAGGTAATACATATAAATAGCATCTATAGTTAGGCACTACTCTTAAAACGGGATACATTTACATACGTACCGTCAACTCATAATCAATGTCTATTTGCACAGACATCTAACAAGCAACAATAAAATAAAATCGCACATATTTCATTTCATTTTTTTTTTAAACGTCGCACCACACTAGGAATTACTGCTGTATCGTGGGTGCACTCGCAAACATGTAAACTAACATACACGAGACACCCAGACCCGGAACACCTATCTGTAGGTCATACAAATATTTGTTCCGTACGGGAATCGAACCCGTGACCCGCAGCGCAGCAGCCAATCACTCAACTACTGCGCCAACCGTGCCGTCAGCAATATAAAATCAACTACTAAATTATATGTATAAACTCTCACACAAATACCCTAGAAACAAAGTAAGTAGACAAGTAAAGTAATGTAGGTACTTACATTTTCGTTGAAGTATCTCTACTCGTGTATGGTGAATAATTCCAACCAATGCTAGGCATTAAAACTATTGACAGCTGACTCCACGCTCACCTCACTTATGTTTTCACGGTGAGATTGGTACAGAATAGCACTGCTGTACCAGTCTCGGCGGCCAGGTGATGGTGTTGGCGTTGATGGTTACAAAGAAAAATATACCTACATTCGATAGGTAACTGCAGCTACGAGTTCCTATTTCACCACCTGGCATACTGCAAACTATCTCACCTTCCAGGATAAAAAAAGTCGAGGAAGTAATGGACTTTTTTAAAATAACGCCTTTTCCACACAGACGCACACACTTTTACCACAGACAAGGGAAAATTAAATAAATCTGAATAAACTATTTCATGTAAACAATTATTTCCTCATCATTGGATCCCTTTAGGGTATATGTTCTGTGCATTAATGATTAATGCATTCCGTGTATAACATTTAGCATTTTATTTCAACTTGAATGTAAAGAAGTCGAATTTACGATAACGTTAAACCGTTAACGGAAGCTACCGGTTTTCACACTAGCCGGGCGTGGTGAAGTGCGGCTGCGCGACAATTGCATTTTCTTGAATGAAGTGAGTAATGGGACGTTGCTAACGTTCTTGTTTATTTATTTGAATTAAACTTATTTTAAATGAATTTCTTTGAAATTTAGTGAGTTCTCGTGTTTATAGGTAGTAAAGTGAAGTTTCAGTGCAAATGTGGTTGTGTTCTTTGCTTTACATATAAAAGCAGAGAGTATCCATGGGCGTTAACTTCAGGTTAAGAGAATTGTTAACTTTATTATTAAATTAAAATTAAGGTTAATCGAGTATTAAACTTGTTCTATCGTTACATATTGAACTATAATTTTTTTTATGTGACCGGTGTTATGTAATTAACTGAACTTTTATCTGACAATAGTCGGTGTTTGTGTTAACGATTGTTGCCAATTCGAATCTTGAATCTAAACTAACTTCAATAACTGATAACACGCTCTAATTTACTTCACATTTTGAAAAAGCTTTTCAATATTTTTCTTTTAATTTGTTTCCATAAGCCTTATATGTGTATTTCTAAAATAAACCAGCAGATTTGATTAAATACGAAAGCTCGACCACTGCTAATTTTACCTGTCATGCATTACCCTTTGTTGTGATATAATATTAAACAAATATTGTTTACTTTCGTGCTGTAGTAAATCGATGTAATTGTAGCCTGTAGACACTATTGTCCTAATCATGGACTGTACCAGGATTTGGAAAATACTGTGTATTTTCTGCAAGAAACAGGTTGAAGCTCAGAAATGACTGAACACGAATGCGCATCAAATCAAACAGTTTATTTGTGATACACAAGTTACAATATAGGTCTTACAATATACAGTGAGTTAATGCTGTGATCAGCCTCATAGGCATACAAATTTATATATATTAAAAAAAATGAATAAACAATAAACAATTATTAATACAGTTCACAATGCGCTCAATCAGACATTAACACTTTATTTAAAGCAGTAAAGAGGAAATAAATAATAAAAACATAGTAAAATCATTTTTAGTAGTATATTAAATTTTTATCTGTCAAATTCTGATGACTTTACAATCTTAATTTTTGTTACAGGCAGACAAAATCAAAGACTGAATTATGAATCTCTTAATATTAACATACATACTATCTACAACAGTATTACAACTATGCACATCACAAGATTATGCGTCACCAACATACAATCCAGATGTTCAACAAACAAACCCCACAAATGATTACCTCAACTCTGACCCAAAGTATGACAACCCATATGATCCAAACAGAAAGTATCAGAATCGTAACCAAAACAATCCAACACAACAATATGATCCCAGTCGTCCATATGACCCAAATCGGAGTCAGTATGACCCAAACCGAAATCAGTATGATCCGAATCCTAGCCAATATGATACAAATCGTAGCCCAGAACAGAGGTTCAATCAGTTTGAGAACCGGAATCAAGATGTGAACTACAATCTAAACCTGTACACTCCTGAAAACACTCCAAGACCTGCCTGGGATAGCAGCAGGACCTACAATACTGCATATAAAGGTGCTCCTTTGGAACATGAGAGTGTCATCATTAATGAGGCGTAAGTTATTTTTCGTTTTGCTATTTTATTTAAACCTTACAAGTCACCATTGTTTGTAGTAACAAAATAATATTTTGCCATTTACTCACGTGTAAAGTGTATAAATTTGCTTTGATAATTATAGTCTAATCCTTAAGCCTCCAGGTAGCCTGCGAAATTCAAATTTTCTTAGGTTTTATGCAATTTGCAGGTTGTATGTTGATCTGAATATGATTCGAGAATATAACAAATCAGTATTTATAAAATTACTAGCAGCGCCCCGCGGTTTCACCCGCGTAAGTCTCGAACCTGTAGGAATATCAGGATAATAAGTACCCTATGTGTTACTTCAGGTAACAACTATCTATGTGCCAAATTTTACCAATATCTGTTCAGTAGTTTTTGCGTGAAAGCATAACAAACATCCATCCATCCTCACAAACTTTTGCATTTATAATATTAGTAGGATAATCTTTCAAAACATATAACTCTCTAAGTTCATATAATCCTAATGAATGATTATTTCATGAAATCTTGACATTTGGGGATTGTACTAACATAAGGAGTTGGATTCTCATGATTATAATTTTATTAGTCACAAATCACACTATAATCAACATACAACCTAATAATGACTTGCAAATGGCAAAAAAACGTAAGAAAATTTGAATTTCGCGGGCTGCTTGGAGCTTCCCCCTTAACCTTTCATTTCATATCATAACGTAGGTCTGCGCGATTTTAGCTGTACTCGAAAAAACACCTAATTACATTAATGTAATTAGGTGTTTTTTCGAGTGGCGCACTCGCATAAAAAAATGGTGCGCAGACCTGCGTTCCGGCATTCGAAGGGTTAATAACTGCAATTAATGAAAAATCTTGGGCTCTATGTAATATTTTTAATTTAGGTTTTCATGCCTTTTAAGCCTTTCTATAAAGCTCCATTTACTTACACAGTACAAGTTAATTGTCTGTGGCATACTATAAAATTGAAGGGCAATTTACTTGCACCATCTAAACAACACATACAAGTCGCATGTAATTTTATTGAATGGCAAAACTTGCATTAAATTATTTTGTATGCCATTTTACGGAATTGCATGTATGTAAACACTTAACACATGCAATTCTTGAATGGCAATAAAAGAGAATGTACTTTATGGCATGTGATAATGTTATATTTCTTGAAAGACAGTCAAGTCCTGCTATGTGTATGACTTAAATTAATAATTTAACAAAGATACTTTTCTGAACACTTACAAACTTAATAATTACAGTTAAGCTTTAATTTCACAGAACATACTTCATAGTGGCATCTAGAATGGTGCGACCAGGCCAAATTTATAAGATATCAGCTAATATTCTTCAAGCCCGCATGCAGATGACCATCAGGGCCTCCATCTCTTGCAATGGAGTGGAAATTACTGATGTTAACCAGAGAGTGAAAGAGGGAGTTCCTGAAATTTTGAATATGAGGGTAAGGTGTCTTAATAAGTTATTAAAGAACTTAACATCATAACATCACAACTATAACTCCCCATAGGGTCAGGCAGAGGTGTACCTAGAGTACAGCCACCTTTTGTTATGTTTTAAGTCCCATGTAATAACATATGTAATTATTTTAAATCTGTTTATACATAACTCTGTCTACCAACACATTTTTTTTTTTCTTAGGACAAAGAAATTTAAATGATAAATGATTTTATTTCTGTAAGTAGGTTTGTTCAGACACTTTTATACGTCAATCTTGTTTTTTAAAAAACTAGATGAGGTCGGCGTTTGCTGTCTGACTACTCTGAGAAGAAAGGCCGAAACAAACTCAGAGGTCACAGTCTCTTATAAAGTCCAGACATAATCTTGGTCAGTTCATGTGAAGACCATGTAGATTGGTGTCGGAAATGGTCTTTTGAGGAACGAACCACACATATTGAGAGAACCTGTCCAGTCAGTGCACGCATTTGTCAGTAATCGGGCAGCTCAACTCAGAACTTAAGGAGCTCAACGATTCGACGAACAATACCAAAGAAAGGACATTTGGGTATTTTAGTTCAATATCATAGTAAAAATAGAATAGTCCCAAAGGTTTGAAATAAAACTTCGAGTAGAAACGAAACTGGTCGTGTTACGCTCCTCGAAATTGTTGGTGCTTTTTTGGACTAGGTCCTTCACTTCCCCATAAAAGAGTTATCTTTTAAACCTTTAAAACCTTATGGTCTGCTCCAAAAGTATCAGATGAAAATGTAAACAAATGGATCAGAAAACGTAACGATGATTTGTAGCACCACTTACAAATTCACTCAATTTGTTTTAATTATTTGAATTCTTAACCCCCTAAGTTATTTTTATTACCACAATCTTCGTCGATGATTTTTTAATTGCAATTAAATCATCATCATATATTTTCAGTGCAAAGTGCTATGTTTTGTGAAATAAATATTTATTATTATTATTATCGGCCTAGGCCATACATAGTAAGGAAAAGGCTAGCCTTTTCCCTACTATGTTGGGGTCGACTCTCGGCTTCCAGTCTAACTGGATGCAACTGAAGTAGTAGAAGTATTATAAATGGAGCAACTGCATATCTGACCTCCACAACCCAGTTATTGTGTAATACGATGCCCCTTGGTAAGACTGTTTGTCAGACTTTCGGGCTCCTGACGATATGCAACGACTGCCAAAGATCCACGAATGACAGCCGGGAGCAATGGAGCAACCAACAATTAAATAGTCTTATTCAAACAATAATTGTGTTGAATGTGTTACTAATTCCGTTTAATGTGAATGCGCAATGGTATCCCGCGAAATGAAAATTTTCTTACGTTTTTTGCAATTTGCATGGCAGTATCAGGTTGTATGTTGTTCAAAATAAGATTCTCAATTATAACAAATATGTATTTACATAATAATACCATGATTATGAACAGAAATAACCATCAGTACATCTCTCTAAGTTAGATTTGTTCTAAAATGTCTTGATTTCCGAAATCATGAAGGGTTTGTTTACACTTTCATCCTTCTTCTTTTTTCTTTTTCATTCATTCGTTTGGATCAGACAATAGTTCTAACTAACTTATGCCCTTCAGGTGCCCCCAACTACTGTGCCGGGTGACTACAAGCTCCGCGTGGAAGGCTTATACCTGGACACGCCGTTCGGAGGGCGCGCCTTCGTCAACGAGTCGCGGCTGTCCTTCTCTAGGCGCTTCATGACCATATTCATACAGATGGACAAACCTGTCTACATGCAGGGTCAAACTGGTAAGTGGTTAGATGATTTTAAAAAGACCTGATAAATGTAACAGTCTTAGGGCGCATTTACGGAGACGCGACGCGTGTTGAGTGACGTCTGGCGGCGCGTTGCACGATTTTTCCGTTTACGGAGAGTCGACCGAGAAAAATAACCGTAGTATCTACATTCTTAAAGGAATAAAATTTTATATCTAGATTACTTAACTGCCTGTCTTGATGTTATTGCAATGCACTAATGCATAAGCCATACGCCCTAAGTGCACTTGACCTATGTACAAGGTATCGAAGATAAAATAGGTAGAGGTTACTCAGTTGTAACTTAACTTACTCCGAGATCTGCCAGCTCCGCCAGTTTAAAAAAAACAATTGCTTTTCGACATGCCTTCGTATTTATGATGTCCTTGTACAGACGCCAGCAGGTCAAGCTACCCCAAACTGTCAAATTTTCGCAATCAACCTTGAACCTTTAGTGATAAAGTTGAAAATCTATTAAATTAAAGAAATTTGACAGGTTAGTAGCTGGATGTGTTGGCGTCTGTACTTATACGTTAAAATAAAGCGCAGGCCACACTGAGAACGAAGCGAACGACTTCGTTCATGTAGTTGCTGTATCTTTTCATACTTCGGTTCATAGTTCGCAAGTATGAAAACACGAGGTAGCTACATGAGTGAAGCTAAACGAACTTAGCTTAGCTTCGTTACCAGTGTGGCCTGCAATTAAGGCCCGGCGCCCACTGCGGCACGGCACGACAAGGGATTTTTGTTATACAGATGATTTCCAATCATATTTAACATCACTCACATTTCATTGATACTTCACAGCTTGCTTTGGCATCCTTCGGCACGTTCTGGCATGCCGTGGCATCCCGAAATGTGAACTAAGCATGATAAAATAAGATCTCAAATAATTTGCTAAAATTACTAAAATCCCTTGTCGTGTCGTACCGCCAGTGGGCGACGGTCCTAAGGCCTGAATTCCTCCTACGCTGATGTCGGTCGCGGACGTCAGCGAGAAATAAATAATAAAATATAGTACTTGCGTTACCGATCGCTCTACGGCACGCTCGCCAGTCGGCCGACGTACGCGACGCTGACGAGCGGGACCGACGCTCGCGACACGCGGCGCGTAGCAAACTAGCAACGCGCATCGTACGCGCCGCTGACGTTAGCACCGCAGTGTGGTTCTATACTATAGAACACAACGTATGGCACGCGCGACCGACATCAGCGCAGGAGAAATCACTTTATAAGTCAAGCCATAAAAAAAATTCAAATAATACAATTTTAAATTATTGTTCCTTCTGAGTTCACACTGAGTTCAGAGGGGCATCACTCCTGAAGGGACAGGGAATACTGTCCTAGTACCACAGGTTTTAATTAGAAATCGAAACAACTTTTCGCTACTTACAAAGTCTACAACAAAGCTCTATTTCAGTTCGTTTCCGCGTGATACCGATCAACACGGAGCTGAAGGCGTTCGGGCGAGCTATCGATGTCTTCATCTTGGACCCCAACCGACGCATCATGAAGAGATGGCTCTCTAGACAGGTAATAAACTTTGTAGTATTGTGACATTTTATAGAATACATTTTTGTAGTTATTTGCATTAGATTGTCGGACCAGCAAAGGTAGAGTTATAGTTTGTACAGAAAAACTTATTCAGTAGAAATGGAAACTTATATGTAAAAGGTGGGCAGAACTGTCGATGTAAAAATTACATTTTTTGAAAGGGAATTGGAAATATATTTTGTTATTTTAGGCCCTATGGCATAGATTGATACAGATGGGACACTCCGCAGTTTAGATATATATATATATATATATATATATTCTGGGACATTATTCACACATGGTCATCTGATCCCAAACTAAGCAGAGCTTGTAGTAAGGAAGCCAGATAACTGATATACTACATACACTACTTTTTTTTTGTAAATACATACTTATATAGATAATTACACCCAGACTCAGGACAAACAGACATATTCATGCACACAAATGTTTATCCTGGATTGGAATCGAACCCACGACCTGCGGCATGATAGGTGGTATCTTAACCAACCATGCCATCTGGCCTGTATGAAGCTACAAGTACGCGGTGGGCCTTATCTCACTGGGCCAATTCAATAGGACTGCCGCGGTCAGAAGGTATAAGAGTTACGCGTTAGAAAGAGAGGCAACTTGTAGGTGAATCTCTCGCTTTTTATTTAAATGATTTTGCAGAGTGGTAATGCAAGATATCAGTATTTTTCACGAAGTTTTTTTTTTATGACGAAGTGCGAGTTTGAAAGGCGATAAACTAAATGCTCATGATAATCCTAACTATAATATTAAAAATGCGATAGCGAGTTTGTTTGTAACGCTTTCATACTAAAACGGCTGAACGGATTTGGATGAAAATTGGCAAATGGGTAGACCATGATCTGGAGAAGGACACAAACTACTTTCCATCCTGGATCGCAGACGAAGTCGCGGGCAATAGCTAGTCAAATATAAAAAAAAAAACATAGCCCTTCTTAGCAGTTGCTTAAATATTGAAATTGAAAAATAAATTTACAATGTGCGGGATTCATAAATCATAACCATACTATTTTGTAGTCACTTCGTCTTTCGCTCTTCATAACAAGTCTGATAGGATCACAATACGTGAATAATGTTCTATTGTGCCACCTTGCCACTCGATCGGATAGGCCAGTTAGTGTCGTGTGGAAGAGACCATTGTTCACTCAAACTGTAGTCAAATGATACACGATATCTTACGACTTAACGCCTACTAACATAGTGCTAGACAGCTTGGAAACTTCAAGGTATAGCTTCGTGGCTTCAATATAAACGTGGTCGCTGACAATGGGCCTTATTAGAAGACTAAAAGGCACCCAAAGGGCAATGGAGAGGGTTATGCTTGGAGTCTCCCTACGTGATCGAAACAGAAATGAAGAGATCCGCAAAAGAAGCAAGGTAACCGACATAGTCCGAAGAATTGCCAACTTAAGTGGCAGTGGGCGGGGCACATTGCTCGCAGAACAGATGGCCGATGGGGCCGAAAGGTTCTGGAGTGGCAACTGCGTAGCTAGCTAATTTAAAAATGTAACGATGTTTTGGCCTAAAGAAATCTAAAATAATTGTAGATAGGTTTTTATCCGACTACATCAGAAGGTTCTTTTTTTAAATAAAATTGCATTTTATCAGATTTGCTTTAAGTAGTCTCAAGTACCTAAGAGCAAATAATTTAATTTAATGTTTTGTGTTGCGTAATGTACCTAAATTATTATGCGCAGTGTTGTATACATTCATTTTTTTTAACTGAACAGACAGCTGTGCTGCTGGGGAGTTTGTTGCGCCACTTCTTCTCCCCAGCTAAAGCACTAGGATGTGGTGAAGGGCGGGCGTTTTGGGGGACTGTCTTATGTAATTTTGACGTTCAAAAAGTGCTGATTCTCAGCCTTGTTTGAATAAATGACTTTTGATTTTGATTTAATCTACCGTAACTCTTTCTTTATATAAATTGTTAACTTGCCAGGGTCGGCAGTTCACACGTTTACTAGGTGTTATTCTAACTGCATACATAAATATTATTATGAGTGCATTGTATAATTACGTAGTTTGAACTTTGAGCATGAGTTACGATTTTGATCTTGCCCTGGATTCAGTATCAAAGTTATCGATTTTCATGTAAATTGTTTTGTGATTAAGATCACAACTTTAGTAGCTTTTGCTAGTTTGAAGACTCAAAATCAAAAGTCATTTATTCAAACTAGGCACTTTTCGAACGTCAAAATTACATAAGACAGTCTCCCAAAACGCTCGCCCTTCACCACTTTCTAGCAGTGGCGGTGTGTAAATTTTTGTTAGAGTGAAGCCGGTTTTAATTTACCTACTTACATACCAATAAAGTAAAAATTTATTTATTCACTTCAAAATAAAAGTGAATTAAACACCATCTATCGATAAATAGCAGAACCAAAAAGGCCCTATCACTCCTCAAACAAAACTTTCAATGTTTTAGGGCTGATTTTTTTATCGTCAGATAAGTATTATCGCGGGTATTGGCGCGGGGTCTTTTTAGAACTTTTTTGTTGTTGTTATTGTTCAAAGCTAAGAAATAGGCGTTTTTGTTGTTTGAATGTTATGGACTTATGGTGAATTAAATATTAGCAATAGTAGATATATTGGCAACAGTAGACACTATTAGTAGGTATTGACTGTGCCATTTTACAATAGCGGTAGACTTGCTAATGCGAACCTCCGCAGGGAAGCCGGTAGGAGTCGTGCTGTATGGTGCTTTCGCCACTGCTACGTAGTGCTTTAGCTGGGAAGAAGTGGCTCAATAAACTCCCCAGCAAAACAGCTGTCTGTTCAGTTACGAAAATTTGATTCTATACAAAATAATTTACATTACACACAACCTTAAATTAAATTATTTTTCATGTGTCGGCTAGCACACACCTATAGCGATTTGTTTATTTTTTATAGTAACTCATGCATTTTTTCTTGGAAAGCACCATTTGGTCAAGTGGAACTGATGATTAAGATCAGAGATGGCCACCGGAACTACTCAATAATAAGTATGTCACGGGTTGCGATTCAATTAGGTGCTTTGATAATGGTTGCTAAGTATTTTATGCTCGTCAAATTAACGTCCCTGCATCGGGAAAAGCAATATTTTGTAAAAGGTGATGAGCAGTTGACATTAGGATATTGTAACTTCGATGATTTACAAACTGACACAGTAAAAAGTGAAAAATAAAAAACTTTTTCCAAAAAAAAAAACCACCGACTTCCAAAAAAACACTACAAACAGATCCAAAGACACCGACTTCCGAAATTAAAGTTACTATTCACTTTGTAGTGTTTTTTTTTTTAAATGATTTTTAGGTAGTATATTGGCGTAAACTTAACGAAAACCTAATAATAGGGATGATGTCTGGGTAAAAAAAAAGAAATTCTATTTAGTCCGTCAGTCAGATAATAAAAAAATATCAGACACGTATTTTTTGCTTTATCATATTAATAATAAATGACTTGGATAACTCGCATTAAAGTTCGGGAGTGGGGGCTTGCTACGTCACTTCTACGTATAAAATCTACAAAGACGTGACGTCATGCCACATTTTAACTCAATGTATCGCCGTAATCTTTTGATTACGTAGAAAAAGAAAAAATACGTGTCCAATATATTTTAATAATCTACATGACGGACAAAATATCATTTTTTAGTCATCATCCCTATTCTTACTATTAAAAGACGCAACTGCCTTTGTGTTTTGTATTTTAAACAGGACAAAATATTTTTTCTCCATTTCAATATTTCTGAAGAAGCGACCTTTTTCCTTACGGCGGGCGGCGGTATAGGTACACCTCGGGCTAACCCTTCGAGGATTACAGCCGTGATCTTTTGTGTTCACGTTTCCCACTTTTACTCTAAGTATAGTTCGCGTCATGTAAGTTTGCCGCTCTGAAGTAGGCTACAAATGACTGCGCAGTAGTCAATATCTATACTAAAACAGCAGCGTGCTATGCCATGCGCATCGGAAAGCCTGGTTTCAGAGCGGTAAACTTATTTCGCGCGAACTATAACATCATCGTCTTCTGAGATGAATACCATCCTATCCTATCTATGTCTATACAGAAGAACGCTTTATAGCGATAAGACCGTCCATTGTGTCACCCTATGTAAAATTCCTAAATTTATGTCTGTAAGCCCAGGTCCGCACGATTTTTTCGACGGGCGATTTTTTCCGCGCACTGTAGTTTCAACGCTCTGCTTAGCTCCGAGTTGAAAATCCAACAATGTGTTTTCTTGACGCGCTGCGATGCGCTCTGGTGGATGTTCAATGCTCGGCTCAATACCGAGAGATGATCCAGTGTGTGAAAAAATTCATCGCGTAAAAAACGAACCTGGGCTAATTCGTATGGTGTATTCTATTCTATTCAGAGTAACTTCGGCACAGTAAGTCTGCAGTACCAGATGTCGGACCAGCCGCTGTACGGCGAGTGGTACATCCGCGTGGAGGCGCTGGGGCAGATCGAGGAGTCGCAGTTCCTCGTCGAGGAATACTATCAAACACGATATGAGGTATGTACCATTCTAACAATTCGTTTATTGTAGCCTCTACCATTCCTTTCTGACAATTCCATTATTGAACGTATGTGTGCGTATTAAGAAGACCAGAGAGAAATAGATTTATTTAGCACAGACTAAAAGGCACACAACAACTATAACAACAACTGTAACTTATATTATAAATGCGAAAGTACTCGTAAGTTTGTTTGTTACCTTTTCACGCCTAAACCACTGAACCGATCATCCTGAAATGCATATTCGTTGTCAGGTGTACAGAAACAGACATAGGGTACCTTTCATCACGAAAAAAAGTACTGTTCTCGAGGACAACAACAATAACGTTCTTATGATAATAGATGGCGTCACGTGTCTTTTGAATCATGATTTTTTTTTTTTTTTTATCTTTATTTATTTAAAGGGGTTTTGTCACTTAGTGATAATGTCACCCCCGTAGAGAAAAACAATCAATAACTTAAATCTAACACAAAGGGTAAAACACAGTTACTAATATTTAAATAAACAATAGAATGACGTGATATCCTATACATTTTTGGTAAATACCTAATAATAGCCTACACAACAGAATCATGATTGATTTATATTATTATAGAGTAGTGTGTTAAGGTTTTTTTTTTTTTTTTTTAAGTATTAATACATTTTGTAACTCTGGAGTGTCGATAGACTGGTTTTTCGTAATACTAAATGCGAAAGTGAGTTTGTTTGTTACGCTTTCACGCTAAAACCGCTGAACAGATTTGGATGAAAGTTGGCATATGGGTAGACTATGACCTGGATTGGGACATACTATACTTTTGATCCCGGTAGTGCGTTCCCGTCGGATAATTTCCGACAACCACGCGGGCGTAGCCGCGGGCAAAATCTAGAAAAAAAAATGGAAACAAATAAAAAGTGTAAAGTGCGTTGTAGTAAAAAATTTGTAGGAAAGTGTGCCTCGCGGCTGCGCCAAGTAGGCCCAGTTCAGCAAAAATGCCAGACAACTAATGGCTGACGCTGATTTTCAACTGGACTTTAAATACCTTTTAGATACCTTTGTTCAAAGCCGATAACAGACGCTCACTTCTGTTCATGTTTGCCTTTCATTCGGCATCTTTCACTCGAAATGAAACGTCTAACCACAAAATGAACCAAAAGTGTTCATTCATTTCATTCACGTTCATTTCTATGTCGCAGATGGATTGCTTAATTAGCTGTTTTACATAACCGCTAGCCGTTTCACAAAACAGCTCCGTTATCTAAAACAACTGAACAACCTTCAGCAGGGTTGCCATGTTTAACAAAACAACTACCCACTTTTAGACGTAATGCAGAATTGCTTATTATAAGTCACAATAAGCGTTTGGTGTTGCTTCTAATGCTGAGTTGGTCGCAGTAACTAAGCTAGGGCGCCCTGACCAATTGGTTTAAGTTAGGTTAGAACTGTAAACAACCGCGCGCGAGATGAGTGGGCGAAGTGAGCGGTACCGTGCTTCCATGTTGGACGCAGTTACTTGGCTATTTAGTATTTTTAGGACTGACTTAAAAAAAACTCTCATAACTTTTTAACCGACTTTAAAAAACAAGGCTCTGTATTCGATCTGTATGTATGTATGTCCGCGATTTTCTCAAAAACAAATGAACCAATTTTAATGATTTTTTCACTAACGTGATCTACATACTTTCAAAAAGATTTTAGTGTATTTAGCATTAGGTCATTATTCTTATGTACAAAGTTATATGCGTAAATGTAGGTACTGTATCTCCGGCATTTCTAAGAGGATTTTAATGTTTCTTCTTTTCGTTCGTCTTGGGCTTATGCAATGTGTTTATATTCAATTAAAAAGGGAAAATAAATTTACTTTAAAAAAAGTAAAAACCGACTTCAAAAACCTAAAACGAATAAAATAACATTCATAATATGAATGATGAATGACTGAATGAATGAAATGCACCGACCCCAGCTTAGTTTGACCAGACTCGATTACTCGAATGAACCCAAAGATTCACACTAGTCCCTGTTGCCTCATGTTACATGGTGCAACATAGACCATTGCATATCAAGGAGTAGACCGGGGGGCGCGAAGTCGGTTTTTACTTTTTTTTGTAAAGTAATTTTATTAAATAATATTGTCTCTAAAATCACTGTTTTCACTTGTGTTAGGGACATTTTCACTCATATTACTCGTTGTATTTAGTTCTGTTTCGGACGACACGATACAGCTGATTTACATAATGGAGCTGTGTGGTTCTTCATATTGTGTAGAAAATAAGTTTTCTAAGCAAATATATAATTTTATCATCTCTTCATCCAGGTAAACGTAACAATGCCCGCGTTCTTCTTCAACACGGAACCGTTTATCCACGGCCGCATAATGGCGAACTACACATCAGGGGCGCCTGTTCGGGGCAATCTGACTCTAAAGGCTACCATCAGGCCGATACCGCAGTACCGACCGAGGTATTACACGCAGGGCCAGTTCAATAATAGAGGACAGTTCGGAGTACCTACTGGGTATGGAGGGAATCAGTATACTAGAGGTAAGTTGTCAATAAAAGTTATAACGTTTAGTTTCTACAGGTTTACGGGTATAGAACTTTTGTTAGGACGTGATTTAGGTGCACACATGAGCCACACGGGTGCTTATCGCACCGTGAGAATAAAAGAGACCTAACACGAAATTTGAATTTTGTGGGAAATCACAAAATTGTGTTCATATTTTAGGGAGATTTCATTAAAATATCTCATAACTTCTTCAAATGGAAAGCTATTTACATGTTTATGCTACCAGTATATTTTTTAGACTATTTTCAATTGGTTTAATCCAAAATGCATTAATAAAGATAATTAATAGTTTACAAAATACTAATTAAAGAATATCGGATGGCAGGCTAGTTGGCGTGGTTGGTTGTGGTACCACCTGCCATGCCGCAGATCGTGGGTTCGATTCCCATCCAGGACAAACATTTGTGTGCATGAACATGTCTGTTTGTTCTGAGTCTGGATGTAATTATCTATATAAGTATATATTTACAAAAATAAAAAGTAGTGTTGGTAGTATATCAGTTATCTGGTTTTCATAGTACAAGCTCTGTTTAGTTTGGGATCAGATGACCGTGTGTGAATAATGTCCCAGGATATTATTATTATTATCGCCAAAATTTAGTGCTTGGTCCTTGGTACTGTGCGTTATGTGTCGGGCATGGCTCCCACTATGCTTGACCACAGATAGATGTATGGTTCAAATTAAAAATGGAACTGTTCACTTGTCTCAGTTCATCTGTCTTTATTATTATTTTCCGTCATCAGAAAATCGACGGCCTATAAAAAAAAAGTTATAATACACAGTGGAAATGGAGCCTTACGGTTGACATGTTTGAATCCAGCTCAGTATGAGTTTTTATAGATTGGGGCTACATTAAAACATAGTTAAAATACTATAAACAACATTTTTCTCCCACAGTCCGCCAAAACTACCCGTACAACCCAGGCTACAACAATAACTACAACAACAATTACAACAACAACAACGACAGCAACTACCAGCAACAGTACGACGGCAACTATCAGCAACAACAATACGACAACTACGGACAAACAATGGTCGATGAATTCGGCAGGGTAGTTAATAAGGAGAATCGGTACATCCCTGGTCAGCCGAACCAATTGGAGCAGCCTGACTGGTGGTACGATCAGCAGAAGGTGGTCACCAGGATGTTTAACTTTGTAAGTATGATGAAGTACTAAACTTTTTCTTTCTTTATCACATTTTATTATATTATTCATGTTTTGGTCAGTGATTTTGTATGATAAACTCTATAAATATTTTGTATCAAAAAGAAAGTGACAGAATCAATTTAAAGTCTCCGTTAAACTAATGTTGGTTTCGTGCAATTCACCATAAAACATTAAAATTAATTAGACTGGCGGAAGATCTACCAAAGTATTGATTTTACCTTTGAACCCAATTTAAGAAGTATCTTGCAAAATAGGAAACTTACCTTGAATTGTAAGACTAGCTATACTGACGCCCTCTATATTCTACTCTATCACCAGCTCTTCTCGCTTCACGGAAATAAGACATGTTAATATTGAAAACTCTCACAGAGAGGAGGCTTGTGTACCAGCAGTGGGATTGTTATAGTGGGATGCTTATACTTTAAAATTACCTTCATTGACTTTTAAAATGACCTTCATTGACTTTTAAAATGACCTTCATTGACTTTTAAAATGACCTTCATTGACTTTTAAAATTACCTTCATTGACTTTTAAAATGACCTTCATTGACTTTTAAAATTACCTTCATTGACTTTTGAAATGACTTTCATTGACTTTTAAAATGACCTTCATTGACTTTTAATCTACTCAAAATTCTTTATCTCCGCCAGGATGAAAAGTACCCATTCTGGATGCTGAAACCGGACCCGACTCAGTACGCGATCGACCACAACAGCAACAACAACAACAACAACAATCCTAACTACAACACTTACACGACAACTTCGACGTACAACAATTATTACAACAACCCCTACTACGATCAACTGCCTTACTTGAGATATGTGAGTATTGTTTCACCTTTATCCATTCCGCTGCCTTTTCCCAACAAAGTTGGGGTCGGCTTTCAGTTTAACCGTATTTTATATTAATTTTATATTAATGTGTGTCCTTCACGGAAAAACAGATGCTACTGAACTGCATGACGAACTGTTCCATCTTTTTGCTCCAATAAACTATAGCCATAACCGGAGGCACAGATTGTTTGCTGTGCCTAGGAGTTGAACCGTCACTCGAGCCCAGTCTTCTGTCCCTCGCACACTGCTTGATGTATTCGCGAATGAATGGAAGAAGATCTTGTCAGTATGTCTGGAGTATTGTGAGAAGAGCGTATGACTGTCGAGTAGTTGTATACTTTTGTTATTGTATTTAAATAATGTATTTTAATGTCTTAAATGTCTTGGCCATTCTATGTTAATATAAATAAATGAAGCGACTACCTATCTGACCTCCACAACCCAGTTTCTGGGCATTACGATATCCCTTGGTAAGACTGGTTGACAGACTTTTGAGCTTCTGACAACCCGTAACGACTGTCAAAGATCCCGGAATGATAGCTGGGTCCAACGGCTTAACGTGCTTTCTGAGGCACGAAGGGGTCTTGGTATGTCAAGATGGTTACTCTTCCACGGACCGTCCGCGGCAAGCGTAGCTTAACCTGGTCGATCGCCCCGTGCGGCTGTTATTACTTAGCCAAGGCTTCTAACAGCGTTATTTTTGGTAAAACAAGTTGTCGTTTCTCTCAATATCTACTTTTCATTAGATGGGAGCATGGTTAAAATGTCCATGATGAGAGGAGATAAAAGTCCCAATTTTAATAAAATAATGAATTTTTTATAATAAATATTATATTTTTGGAATAATGAACATTTTGTTGGTACGAGTATACGCTTCGATACTTATGTGAATGTTTAACGAAATAGTCTGCAACTGCTACTACACCGCAGCCACTGATGCAACTGTCAGTAGACATTGATCGACTGCCGTGAAATGCGCATTTTACATTATATATAATTTTTGAAAGTAAATTACAAGCAATAAATTATTTATTTATTTATTCAATTGGTCTTACGAGCTAACAGATTTAACATCCAAAACGCTCGTACGATTAATTTTCTGACAATTCGTTTATGGCTTAATATATTATACATGCTCTTAACAATAGATTTTATAAAAATAGCAATAATGTCCAAGTCTATAAAAATTATAAAAATAAATTACAACGATGAAATAATACTTAGAATAAAATGTCAGTTTAGTGTCAATCAAGTAATACGAGTAGTAAGTAATCAATTTAATTCACTTCAGTTATTATTAGGTATGGTATATGTCATTTAAAATTATACGAAATTTATTATATAAATGTCCTAATCCATCGGCAAATAAGTCCAGTTCGTGGTGCTGAGCAAGAATGTCGCCGATAGTGCGGAGTGCGCGGTTGGTAGGCGCATGTCGCCCGCGCTCGGTGCGCGCGGCGGGCCGCTCCAGCAGCCGCGGGCGGCGGCGCGGCGCTATCTGCCCCTTCGAGCCCATTGGTATGTTCCCGGGGACCAAGATACGGACTCGCTCTAGTATTTCGGGACTATCGACTTTGTTACGAATTATCGACAGATATTGCAGATACTCGTATTATACATGTTTCATTACTACTATACATGTGCTTCCATTCCAGAGGAGCTCGTGCCTAAGTAATAATAGCCGTACGAGTCGATTCATCAGGTTGCCGAGGTCGGTCCGTGGATGGGTGACCATCTTTACATACCAAGACTTCTCCGTGCCTCGGAAAGCACGTTAAGCCGTTGGTCCCGGCTGTCATTCCAGGATCTATGACAGTCGTTATTTACGGGTCGAATTTCGTAAAAGTGCAGTTGACTCTTTCTACTTTGTTGCCGTCGTACTGTCTACACAGAAACGTCTTTTTTGTCTACTCTTCCGTCGACAAGACGCTTCTTTACGGTCCTCGTGCTAAGCCTGCAGGTTAAGCTACACTTGCCGGGGTTGGTTCGTGGATGGGTGACCATCTTTTCATACTGAGACTCCTCCGTGCCTCGGAAAGCACGTTAAGCCGTTGGCCCCGGCTGTCATTCGTGGATCTTTGACAGTCGTTACAGGTCGTCAGGGGTATCGTATTAGCCAGTAACTGGGTTGTGGAGGTCAGATAGGCAGTCGCTTCTTGTAAATTACTGGTATTCAGCTGCATCCGGTTAGACTGGAAGCCGTCCCCAACATAGTTGGGAAAAGGCTATACAGATTGATTGATGTGCTTCCATACCTTCTGTATCACTTCTCCTGTATCTAACACCATGTCTGCACATCTACAACCAACCTCTAAATCCGCAGTTCAACGGCACATATGACTTCAAATACCCGATGTCAGAGCTAGCTCAGCTGGTACCGACCCTCGATGGAGTAGAGGTCATCATCACAGCCTCAGTGGGCGACCCGTTCCTGGATGAAGTCATCGAGGGCTACAGCATCGCTAGGATCTTCAACTCCTCGCTACAAGTCACCTTCCTGGGTGGCACGCCGCAGGTGTTCAAGCCTTCGATGCCGTTTGATGTTTATGTGAGTAGATTTTAAAGGTTTTGCTTTTAAGATAGGCTCGCGTTTTGTGCAAATCGGGTACCTGGCTCTGTATTTTGGGCGCCAACGAAAAATAAAGTGGTGGTTTATAATTTATATCTAGCGAATACACAGCTATAGTGTTTTATCTCACGAAGCAACGCGCGCTTTGCTTTACTTTGGTTACCAAGTGTACAATCACGTTGTGAATGTGTGTATAAGCGCAGGAGTTCCTGGTACCGTCAGAGACAATGGCGAAGTTGGAAATGTGTGTGTGTGCGTTTTTTGCTGACGCTACTCGTCTTCTCGCACATATTCACAGCATGTTTGTACACTTGGTTACCACTAAGTAAAGCGCACGTCGCTTTACTGTACTTGATTAGACAATTTAATTCTAACCGAAATCAAAAGTCCAGATAATACAAATATGTAACCGATAAAATAGGCATTGAATTTGCCGGGCATGCATATATGCCTTGAAAATAGCGAGATTTAGAACGCGTTCAAAGCGAGTCGCTTCTATACGAAGTATCTTATCTTTTTCTGTGGCATAGGGTACAATGACTGATGCTATTGTTCCAGATGGTAGTATCATACCACGATGGATCCCCGCTACCGAGCTGGCAAGCCCGAGGAGTGTCGCTACAGGTTCACGTTCAGGTGGAGGGCAGAGGAGGTGGCGTGGATCCTCAACAGCCTGCGCTGGTGCCGGGCAGCGACGCCGTGTGGCATCTCAAGCTGGACCTTTACAAGTTGTTGCGTGAGTATAGTCCTCCAGACCGTATTTCCGCCATGGCGGTCAATCTCAACGGAGGCTAGCCTTCGCAACGGGAGGTATTATAGTGCAGGCATGTGTGCGCAGACACAGGTGCACTCTCTCTTCCCTCACTGTCATAGTCTGATTGGAAGGCAATCCGACACGGCAGGAGAGAGTTCAGGCGTAGGGCGAACGGCAACACAGGCGCGCGGGCCACGTGGATATCACACCATCAACTTCCAAATTCCAGGCTGCTACTAAGAAATTCCTAATGGAAATACCCAATAACACTGCGCGACCTGGGAAGCGTACCCAGAATCCCACGCTCAGCAAAGCAATCGCGCTTGCGACCACTAGACCAAAGGAGCAGTCGCGTGAGTATACTGAGAATATATCATGCAGCCACGGCAATACCTCGTAAAAGAACAAAAGAATATCGTGAGACAAGACGACGCGTGATACACGTCACTGGTATGTCCAGGGGTGATATTATGGAGTGGTTAAATCATTATTTCGTGGCGTGGCGTCCTAGCGAGGTAGCTCGGTCGGGTATGATACTAAGTCGCGCACGCGGGCACGTTCTTTTGGCGGTGGTCCGTTGCTTTAACGTAACGCGGTGGTCGTGCTCACGTTTTCTGCCTTGTCTTGATGGCTGCTGATGTGTCCCGGAACTGGATATTTTTTCAACCTGCGTTCTCTCCACCTTCTAGTGTAATATGCTTTTACTAACTTCATCCTTGCTCTAGGCCTACAAAACGACCCGAACTATCGCGACGTTCTCAACGGCATCACGGGCGTACGTCTGAGTGCCCAGCTAGTGGACGCGGTGGGCTCACACGCAACTGCTGACGTGCACTTCATCGCGCACTACAGCGCCAACAACCAACACATCCGCATCGCCACCAGCACTACTGACGCTAGGGTGAGTGGCATTACGCAAGGGTTGAATAGTACGCCGGCTCCGCATGTTGGACCCAACATTAGCACCAACGCCACTCGTTCAACGTGTGTACTGAGAAAATAGCACTGGCCAACGTTGGCTGTACGTATGGAATGTGGAGCCACGTACTACACGTGTGTGTGTCTGAATCGAAGCATCGATTTTTGAAGGTTTTCGACGGAGCTCCGTTACGGGTTCCCATTTTTGTCTGCAGGGTTTAAAGTAACCTTAGTAACAAGAAGAACTTTTGATAAATTCAGAAGTAAATTGATTTGATAAATTCCTATTTGCCATTACCAACAAAAAAAAAAACGACTTACATTTTTTAATTCGTTCTCACATTTTTGCGACCATTCATGCTCGTCTGTTCGTACCATGACCGGGCCTCGATGTTACAAAAATGACCCTAAGGGCGAGAATACACATGCATGTAGTGCACAACAGTATACAAGTAGCTTGCATGCCGTGTGCCATACATAACAACTTCTGATTGGTGAAAGTTTTGTACAAGCTACAGGCATGTGTACTCCCGGCCTAACATTAAGCCGTCGTCACACAGGTGGGCGAGTACATAATCTTCCACGTGCAGAGCAACTTCTACATGGAGTCGTTCAACTATGTCGTCATGTCCAAGGGAATCATTCTCACGAGCGGACAGGAGATCATGCAGGTAAACTTGTAAACCTCCTATTATTTTCTTGATGGTTTTGTGAAATAATAATCTTCTGTTTTTGGTATATTTTCTTACAAGGTCCTCTACGCAACAAGATTTAGTAATGAGGTGCTTTACTTATATTCAGTTGTGTAACTTTTGCAATGGCGCAACTGAATTTACTTCTCGAAATTTTGTTTCATATTACTTGCGTTAAAGTATCTGCGGTGAACCACTTTTCAACCTTATTACCTTAGCAATAAGGTCGAGAAGTGGTTCACCGCTAATGTCCGCGATGGTACCTGAATGCTTTTAACAATTAAACGTCTTTAGATGTGCTCGTAGTTATGAAGCTAGCGCAAGGATTTTGCTGCATGAAAAAAATAATGATCTGTGCAAACACGCTCTGGCTCTCTCAGTGCCCAAAGTAGTTTGTGAAATGAAAACAAAAAACAAGATGGTTCACATGAACAACAGATGGACGGATGGTTTTTCAAAAGGTTTAATTACTGGGTTGTATAGGATAATTTTTCATTTTTAAGTCTGGTGATTTACGGTTCTGGTTACAGGAGGGCGTGCGCACGTTCGCCGTGACGGTGTCGGCGGAAATGGCGCCCGTGTCCACGGTGCTGGTGTGGAGCGCCGAGCGGCGCGCGCACGTGCTGGCTGACTCGCTTACCTTCCCCGTAAACGGTATCTCGAGGAACAATGTGAGTTTTACAAGTATTATCTCCTTTATTTGATTTTTTTACATGTATAAATTATATTTTTAAATATTTGAATAAAAACATAAAAATAAAAACATTTTAAAATATAAAAAATAGGTGAAAGGTGTGAGGGTCTTAAATGTATTTTTTTTTATAATTTTAAAATAAATCATTTTAAAGTTATTTAAGAAAATAGACTAAAATTGACCATTCCCCCCTTTATTTCCGAAAGTACTGAGCCTAAAATTTTGAAAAAAAAAATACATAAAATAGTTCAATACCTATAGATTACAGGAAAACCTATAAGAAGTTGATGGTCTTAAACACATTATCTGCTTAATTCTTAGCGAAATGTATGCAAACGCTTCTTTATGCTACACTAATCCTGTGTGGAAAACGCTCGGGTGCGTGCAAAAAATATCTTGGGTGTAGACACCCTTACCGACCCTTATTTTACGATGTTTTCGAAGCAATAGAGATGCACAACGAACGCACAGGTGCGGCGCGCCGCACGTGAAGAAAGTTATGTAAATTGTATGGACGCGCATACGCGCCGTCAAGCACCTGGTGAACGTCCGAAAACGCGCATGCGCGTCTGCCGCGCCTAATGAATAAAACAACATGGCAAATCTCTCAATATTGTACGTACAAACTTACATTTGCAGTTGGAATGTATGGGAGAATATGTTTTTCAACTACAATGTTAAGTTTGTTCTTGGGATTCATCCCAACTACGGAACCCTTCATTGTGCGTAGTCCGACACGCCCTTGGCTGGTTTTTTTTTTTTGCTGTAATGCCAATACACACAATTTCTTTTTTCTTTCTTATAATGTGCAACTTATTTCTGCAGAATAAACATTTTTTTTCCTTCTTTCTCTTACGTGTGATTGAAATATGGCAGAATTTTTATGTAAAGGAAACCACTTTCAGTAAAATGAAGTATCATCAAGATTTGAGGAGCTTTCCCTCCACTAACCATATTTTTCTACCCTGTACACACAGATCAACATAAAAATTCTGCCATCTTAATTGACAAAAATAAGTAAAATTACATGAGATTGCTTTCGCTGCCTGGAAACTAACCGACAAGAATGCCAGAAAGTTATTCATGTAATTTTATGGCATCAGTCGACCGTGTCGTCAAATAGATAACCTAGTGCCCAGAGCAGATACACTGTTACAAGGATTTTGACAGGGGGGCGGACCATGTTGGGGATTTATAACCAGGATTTTTCATGGATTATGTAAAATAAAAGTTCCAGTAATTTTCAAGGGTCTATTGCTTTTGTTGAGCTTTTGGTCAACATTTGTTCAATTGTTTTGTGATAAGTTAAAGGCAAATAATTTATTTTAAATAGACACATAACTGGCACTTTTGAAGGTCCCAATTTACAAAAAAAAAGAGATAATTTCGAAATGTATTCAAAAAACATGATGGCGGTGTTAGTTCCGATTTTGGCCACGCGCCAAAAGATCCTTGTGCGAGGAGAGCTGACCACAAATGAAATGGAATGGCTAGGCGGAGAATCGATGGTCTATAATGAGGATCTAACATCATTTACAAACATTGCGTAAACATTTGATCATTTTAATATTTATTTTATCTGTTCACCAGTTCACGGTGTTTATAAACAACCGCAAGCACCGCACGGGCGAGCGCGTGGAGGTGGCCATCTACGGCGAGCCCGGCGCCTACGTGGGCCTGTCGGGCATCGACAACACCTTCTACACCATGCAGGCCGGGAACGAACTTACTTACGCTAAGGTAAATATTCTCTTCTTAGCGTGCCAATGGCAATCTGTATAGAGTCAGCCCAGAGTTTGGCTACGAACTTGGCACCTTTAGCAGCGTCCATCAGTTCCCGTAGCGTGTAGACAACAGGACACGATGGGTACGACATTCAATGCCCCATTGTTTGTGGGATAGCTTCACATTTCACCTGAGCAGGTTTTCTTTGCTTCGGTCTACCTGAGTCCGGAGTCTATTTAAAGACTTCCAGGTAAGGCTAGCCAACTCATGTCCAGGTGGGAGATTATCAGCAGGTGGAACGAATAGTTTGGTAGGGAAGCACTATCTCGCACACTTTAGCCTTGGGTAAATATTATTATACCGTTTTAACACAGTTTCCCTGTTCTTCAGTAACGGTCCAAGTTGAGACTACAATTAGAAGCTTCTGTTTCTTAAACTTGTGGTCAAGCCAATTCGACTTTAGACGATTAAAGCTATCGTGATAACAACAATACTCGTACCGATAGACGCAAACGCATGTTCTGGTTGACTCATCATCTGCCTAGCCTTTTCCCAACTATGTTGGGGTCGGCTTCCTCTCTAACCGGATGCAGCATAATACCAGTATTTTACCTACATGGAGCGACTGCTTATCTGACCTCCATAACCCAGTTACTGGGTAATACGATACCCCTTTTGGTAAGACTGGTTGTCAGACTGTCGGGCTTGTGACGACCCGTAACGACTGTTAAAGATCCACGAATTACAGCCGGGACCAACGGCTTAACGTACTTTTCTAGGCACGGAGGCGTCTTGGCATGTAAAGATGATCACCCATCCACCATCCACTGAGCAACCGCGCCAAGCGTAGCTTAACCTGCGGCGGTTATTACTTAGCCACATGCCCCTGTTCTAGTTGACTGAGTGTCAAATTAAAATAATCATTTGCAATGACACTAACTACATATTACTGAAAAGTCAGGCTATTTAATCCGATATGAAAGTCCATGAATAACTAGTCCTTGCCAATCCACCAAACCAGTATGCAATTTTTTTGACAACTTACTTTCTGGTAAGAAGTTGTAAGTGACTTGCCCGTGATTTCAGAAATCGAAGTGTTTTTTGAGAGGAACCCATTTACCTATTAATCTGTCACCTTAAGATTGTAAGAACTGTAAGTTTGTAATCTATCGGTATTATTTCCGCTAGATTATAAACAATCGAAAAATTGTGATTGGGTGAAAAGTAGCTCGTAGCTCGGTAGTCTATTTAATATTAGCGCAAGGTGCGCTACGTCGCAAGCAAGTTTGATACCAGTTTACAATTTATCGATGCCCCATAGGTAGATTATAAACTATCGAAAAATAATACGTTAAATAGAAAATGGTTTGTTGCAGTTCACAATTTTTTGACAGTTTATAATCTAACATAATTCCGTTATAAACTAACGACGTTCATAATTTACCACATGGCATGGTGACAAATCCATTTCGTGTCTGTCCTGGATCTTTTATCATAACGACTTTATACCAAAACAACTTTGTATTTAATACACGTACATCGTACAGGTGATATCAAAGATGTCTCACTTCGACGAGTCTACGAACGGCACGTTCGCTTACACGTGGCGCTCGCACTTCGGTGACGCGGATGACCTCGTGTACTTCCCTTCGTCCACCTTCGGCATTGACGCTAACCGGACCTTCGAGTGAGTATAGCTTTCAGTTAGTGATCTTTTTATCGCTGAAAATGTTCGGATATGACTTTTTTAAACGAATTTAAACTACACGTTAGAGGCAGGATTTTGTTCGTGTTTTTAGATTTAACGTTATGTTTACTAACGCAATGTGGGCCTTGGAAAACGTCAGGCGACATCGTGGCACACCCATGCGAAGATGGCGAGACGAGCTTGACGCCTGCAGACAGGATTGGTTCACACTAGCTCACGACTGAGAGGAGCGGAAAGGATAAAGGGAGGCCTTTGCCTTGCAGTAGGACTAGAGTCCCGTCGCACTGTCGCGGCACGCCTGTCTGCGGAAGCCTTTACTGTGCTAGATTAATTATTATTATGGAAGAAGACTTCTGGCCGCAGGACGTGGTGTTCCGTCGCTTCTGCGGACAAGTGCCACACGACAGCTCAAGGACAAGCTAGTGAAGTGAAGTGCTACTAACATAGTTTTAAGCTATATTTATTAACACAAGTTTTGTTTTATACTTTATACAGGGCTTTTTATAAATCATTAGCTAAACTTTCACCGGGTGTTCTACCAATGAATATGAACAACTTTCACTATGGGACCAACTCTGAAATATTATAAATGCGAAAGTGAGTTTGTTTGTTTGTTACGCTTTCAAACTAAAATCGCCGAACGGATTTGAATGAAGTTTGGCACATGGGTAGATCACGGCTTGGGTCAAAACATAGGATACTTTTTATCCCAGTAGTACGTTCCCGTGGGATAAATTCCGTCATCCGCCCGAACCAAGCCGAGGGCAAAAGCTATAAACAAACAATATTTTTTACTATTTTAGTCCTTTCACAATAAAGGGATGTGTGCACACAGAATAGCTATGAAGTATTATCTTTATTCGACTTGTCCTTACTCTCAGCCTAAAGAGCGGGCAACATGCATTCATGTTATTTATTTATTTAAGAAAAAACAAACAGTAGCACAATAAAAAATACACATAATATCTTATTACATTTTTTTAAATTATGCTACCCACTACGTTCTCCACAGATTACAATTTAAAACTAGCTAAGAACACAGATACAATACCTATATAATAGTAATTGTCCTAGAACTCATATTCCGATTATTAAGTTTATACAAAATAATAATAATAAAGTAAATTAGTGTGCGTACATTATTAGACATTACGTTATTATAAATGTATTGCTTGCTGATCCTGTAGGGTTGCTTGGATTTGCTTCTTAAATGCATTTTTACTGAGAAAAAGAATAATTATATTGAATAATCTCTGTCCCACAGATACGCAGGCCTCATAGTGTTCAGCGACGTACCAGTAACCCGCCGCTACACGACGTGCAACGTGTCGCAGGGCTTCGGCGAGTGCTTGGAGGGAGGGTGCTTCCCGCTGGCTAAGCAATGTGACGGCTCCTACGACTGTCCCGACCACACTGATGAGTCTAACTGTGAGTTTGTATTTATTTTTTATTTAAAATTTTATATACGTAGGAAACATCAACCTCGTCTAGTTTTTTAAAATATTATTGACGTGTAATAGTGTTTGTACAAATCTACTCACAAAAATAAAATCATTTATCTATCATTTACACACATATAGGGCCTTAGCACAATTCTGCCGCGAAACCGCATGATTAACGTGACCATTTATGTACAGACGCCAGAAGGTCAAGCTACCCGAAACTGTCAAATTTTCCCAATCAACCTTTCAAGGTTGATTGGAATGCTTTTGCGATAAAGTTGAAAATATATTAAAGAAAGACAGATTGTAGTAGCTTGATGTGCTGGCGTCTGTACTTAAAAAAAAAAAAATAACTGTATAATATTAAGTAGGTTTCCAGTACATATTAGTTGAGTTACTAAGGCTTAGTCACATGACTTCTACATGTCTAAGTAAGGAGCAGTTATTTTGTATTTGTCGGCGGAACAGATCAGTTTCAAAATATCGGGTCTAGTTTTCTAGTAAGAATGGAGCTCATTACATGATTTTGTTGATGTTAGTCTCGGTACTCAAATTGACTTTCAATACTGCTGCCTTTTGTCTCTTGTCCATATTTTATTCATTAGAGAAAATAATCTTTCAACACGTGCGTTACTTCCAGTCAGACACATAACGTACTCAGTAATCATACGAAAGTTCATACAGTTATGGTTGTTAGCATGGAAATACTGGAATAATTCCACCCAACGGGTTTCAGCAGGAAGATGCAACAAAATTGTCAGAGTGGTTACAAAAAAAGTGTTTCTACAGCATTAAGGAATTTTTAAAACATAAAAAAATATTTGTATAGAGTATTAGGTAATTGATAAATTTATTGTAATTTATTTAATTAATGACATTTGTATGTAATAATAATGTGTGATAATGTAATGTAATGTAATAAGGTACTAATAATATAATCTGCATAATAATTATGACATTTAAAAATAATTACTTTGCACACTTGCTTGCAGGCAGAATACCATGACTTTAACACTGTAAGATCTTCACTTGTAAACATGTATTTTTCTAGCAAATAAACATTTTGAGTTTGAATTCTCAGCATTCCAGCAAGTGATTGTTTCATCTATTGCATTGCGAATGCAAAAATAATCGGTACCTATGTACAGTGACAGTCAGAAGTCGACTAGCAATCTCACAAAACTATGGCATAGCCATATTAGTTGTACTTATGACCTTCTTCTGTAAGAACGTTTGACAATACTACACACTGGCAACTTTGACAGCCCGTATAGCGCAGGCGATAATGGTCATTGCGGTGTAAGTGGACTTCTAGACGTTGACTGTACATACTTAAATTAATTTATTGTTCGGTCTGCGAAAGCGGGACGTTTTTGTCCTCGCTGGTGACAGCGCGACAGACAGCCTGAAAGCGCGACATATGGTCACGTTACGCATGATGTTTCACTACTCGAATCGGGATTTGAGTAGCGAAACGTCATGCTGATCAGTTGAATTGAACTATTGCGGTTTTGCTGCTATGATTTCGCGGCGAAGGTGTACTAAGGCTTTTAAACAGACAAAAAAGGAACAGAAAAGTACATAAACAAATCGTAACATATAAAAGCAATAAACAATTCACTTATTTAAATAAAACATACAATATGAGAATAATATTCAATTTTCCATATGAAAATTCATAGTTTTTCCTATGCTGTTACAAATTAATATTCGACCTTTTGTAGTCCTCATTCACGCACAAGTCAACTCGCTGAATATTAAATCACAAGTTTAAAGAACGAGCTCGTTGACGTTAAACAACCGACGTGACACTACAAAACACGACAGCAAGTCTAATGTATCCAATCGAATTAGTTAGCCCTTATAACTAAGAGCGTTCGTCCGGCACGGGCTGGCAACGTCGCATTTCTAGATTATTTTATTAAATTTAAATCAAAGTGTAATTTTTTTTCGGCCAAGTACTAAACCCAGAAATCGAATTCGAGATCAAAAATGTAAACAAAGGTGTTGCCAAGTTTAAATAATAACCTCAATTGTGCAGTTTGCCGAAAAGTACTATAACATAGTGTATTATTAGTAGTATTGTAGACGTATCGTGACGTAGACTACGATTCAAGAATAAAATATAACTGTTTGAAATAAAATCGTGCAAATTATTTTCATGCTACTGGCAATAAGGCAGTGGTCTTAAACATTTTGACTTCATTTAGTGTTTTCAACTAGCGAAACGCCTTTAGTGTTTTCGCATGGGTGCTGTTTACTAATGAAATAAATGAGAATTTTCTTACACACAAACCTTGTCGACATTATGAACTGAACAAAAAAGAAATCGGTCGAACTGTTCTCAAGTGATGATTATACGACGACGCTTGCAACACCCTAATATTATTACAACAACCTATAATATTAGGACTTACCTCAGGCTATCATATTTTTAATTTTGACACGCTGCTTTAGCGTTCTTCCAAAAACTAAATTAAAAAAATATACTTAATTTGAATTACTAGGGAAATTGTTGACTACCCCTGAACGGTCACTTTGACACTGACATTTCTTTGTTTACATTTTCGATCTCGATTTCGATTTCTGAGTATAGATTGTTGTATTTTATAATTATTTTAACATTTACTCTATAGTAGTATGAACATAATATTTCAATCAATCAATCTGCCTAGCCTTTTCCCAGCTATGTTGGGGTTGGCTTCCAGTCTAACCGGATGCAGCTGAATACCAGTATTTTACATGGAGCGATTGCCTATCTGACTTCCACAACCCACTTACTGGGTAATACGATACACCTTGGTAAGACTGGTTGTCAGGCTTTCGGGCTTCTGACGACCCGTAACGACTGTCATAGTCCATAAATGACAGCCGGGACCAACGGCTTAACGTGCTTTCCGAGGCACGGAGGAGTCTCGGTATGAAAAGATGGTCACCCATCCACAGACCAACCGCGGCAAGCGTAGCTTAACCTGATGGATCGACCCGTGCGGCTGTTATTACTTAGCCACGAGCTCCTCCCATATGAATATACTATTTCAAAAAGAATAATAATGTGGTCCTATTGTTATCTAGGCGAAACCGACATAAACAAGTCATTCGAGCTGACCCACTTCCGCAAGTTCCGGTTCAACCGCGTGCAGCGACAGTACGACAACGTGTGGCTGTGGCGTGACGTCAACATCGGGCCGCACGGACGATACGTGTTCACTGTGGATGTGCCGCAGGTATGTACCTTGCTATAGTACCTCTTGTACACGTGACACGTAGGCCATGTGACCTCAAGACTCGACTTTAAACCTAACTTACAAGTTCATATTTACCTACAGCGGTAACTGCGTATAGTAACCGGCATGAATCGTGAGCACAAACTGACACCTGCGCAGTAGTTATTTTTCGGGTCTCTTTGGCGGAATGAAGAAGCCGGGGGGCGGCGAATTGCACGCGATAGGTTCGTCGTCTATTGGATTCTCGCCAGTCATTCGGCTACTGTACACTTTCGTGCCATTTTAGTGACTCACGTTTTGGATTTTAAAATAATTTTTGTTATTTCGTATTTGTTAAGACACTTAAAATCAGCTTATATTGTTTTATTGACATAATTATATTTTAGTCACGAAGACCTACAACATTACTGTATCAAAGTAAAATTTCAAGTACCACTAAGTTTTTTACTTATATTACTTATAGCAAATAATTTAATTTAATGTTTTGTGTACCTAAATTATTATGCGCAGTGTTGTATAGATTCAATTTTTTTAACTGAACAGACAGCTGTGCTGCTGGGGAGTTTGTTGTGCCACTTCTTCTCCCCAGCTAAAGCACTGGGATCTGGTGAAGGGCAGGCGTTTTGGGGGACTGTCTTATGTAATTTTGACGTTCGAAATGTGCTGATTCTGAGCCTAGTTTGAATACATGACTTTTGATTTTATTTTAATTATAGTTTGTGTAAGTACGAGTACCTATCAATAGTTTTCGTAAAAACGGTACCGAATAAATTTGGCCGAAAGTGTACATGCGCGAGCTTGCCCCCACTACTGCCCATCTGTGCTCACGACTCGTGCCGGTTATTATAACACACTCACAGTAAACACACAGTAATCAGCCTATCATGTTCCCACGGCTGGATCGCAGGCCTTCTCCCTTCGAGAGTTTCTAACTTACAGTAGGAATGGGTTTCATTTTGACAGTTCAACAACATTCATTGCGTTATCTACGTTGTTGAGAATCATTCAGATTGTGATTGATAGTGTGTTACGCATCACTTTGAAGTTACGCCTACGCGAAATAGAGATGTAATTTGGGAATTAATTATATTTATTAAGTTCATAGGGAAAAGGCAAGCAAGAAAAATGGTAAAATAATTCATTCGATACTCTGTGCTTGTCGCTGAATATTGCGCAAAAGTTTTCAGCTTTTTTCTTTCGGGCTAGTACCTCGATCCTCAAATAGTATGATAACAGCTTTTTTTTTTTGTTTGAATTTTGTTAAAATGCTCTATATTGTTACAGATACCGGCCCACTGGATAGTGTCAGCATTCAGTATGTCTCCCAGCCTTGGTCTGGGCATGTTGACTGAACCTAAACGCGTAAGTACTTAGATCCTTAACATTGGGGCCGGTGTTTTGTTTGGGGGGGCTATCTAAGTAACTTTTGACGTTCAAAAAGTGCCGATTCTCAACCGTGAATAAACGATTTATGATTTTATTCTAGACTATTATAAAAACGAATTTACGTGAAAATTTTGTTTCGAAATTCAAATACTTCTCTGTCTTATTTATTTATAAAGGTACACTAACAGGTTCTTTAAATAACTACACTACTTAACAACCAAGTAACTGTGAAGTTTCTGGCCGGCTCTTTTCTATAGGAAACAATTAGTTGGGATCCTGCACCTAGCTTCTGACGTTTCAGAAGTGCCCATGTAGGTTTATGTGAAATAAAATATTTTTAATCTGTACAAGACGACTGGTAATTAGTGACCGATACTTATTGTACTCATGATAACAAACAACTTTTACTATGGGACTAAATATGAAATCGCGAAAAAAAAACGCTGTTCCCTACATTTTAACGATTTATACGAACATAAATGTAGGGAACAGCAGATTTTTTTTTTTCGCGATTTCAGGTTTGCTCCCATAGCAAAAGTTGTTTGTTATCATGAGTACAATCATGTGTTTAAGTATCGGTCACTAATTACCAGTCACCCTATATAAATAAAAAATGGAATGCTGTTTGTTGGTAAGCACATCACTTGAGAACGGCTGGACCGATTTGGGGATCTTAGTTTTAAAATGTTCGAAATAGTCCGAATTAGGTTTTTATGGAAGCAAAAACTGGAAAAGTTTCCCGAAAAATTCGGGAAAAACTGAAAGTGCTTTTTTCTATTCGATTTTTGAATGAACTGAAGACTTATTGATATTGATACTGAAGACCACAGAAATTTTGACAGACAACGTCTGTCGGATCAGCTAGTTTTGAGTAATTGTATCTTTTGTGCACAGTACATAGGCGTCCTACCATTCTTCATAAAAGTGGAGGGTCCCGAGCAGTGTCGCCAGGGCGAGCAAGTAGGACTGCGAGTCATCGTGTTCAACTACCAGCCGCAGGACATCGAGGCCGTCGTAGTGCTGTCCGCCTCGCCCGACTACAAGTTCGTGCACGTCGAGGAGAACGGCATTGTGAGTATACAAAGAAATGTGGTTTTTTTTTTTGCTGCTTACTTACATAAATGCTGATCCGTGTGTTGTGTTCGTGAACAGGCGCCGTCAGTTGGGACTGGTCATCTCTTAGCTGCCACGACTTATTTTAATTATTTTTGAATTGTTTTTTTTTTTTTCTGTTTGCTGCTCTGGACGCTTTTAACTTGTACATCTTTTTTACATATTAATTATGAATTCAACATACCTAATGATTGACAGGCCAGATGGCGTGGTTGGTTAAGATACCACCTGCCATGCCGCTGGTCGTGGGTTCGATTCACATCCAGGACAAACATTTGTGTGCATGAACATATTGTCTGTTTGTCCTGAGTCTGGGTGTAATTATCTATATAAGTATGTATTTACAAAAAAAAAAAAAGAGTAGTGTATGTAGTTTATCTGGTTTCCATAGTACAAGCTCTGCTTAGTTTGGGATCAGATGACCGTGTGTGGACAATGTCCTAGGATATTATTTTAACAAAAAATGATATAACTAATATTTTTGTAACAATATATTTAAAAGATTTCTGTCTCGTTCTTCTCCATGGGAACTTACTACACTATGGAATGGGCAACTGGCTTCATATTTTTGACACACCGACTCCATGGGAACTTACTACACTATGGAATGGGCAACTGGCTTCATATTTTTGACACACCGACTCCATGGGAACTTACTACACTATGGAATGGGTAACTGGCTTCATATTTTTGACACACCGACTCCATGGGAACTTACTACACTATGGAATGGGCAACTGGCTTCATATTATTGACACACCGACTCCATGGGAACTTACTACACTATGGAATGGGCAACTGGCTTCATATTATTGACACACCGACTCCATGGGAACTTACTACACTATGGAATGGGCAACTGGCTTCATATTTTTGACACACCGACTCCATGGGAACTTACTACACTATGGAATGGGCAACTGGCTTCATATTTTTGACACACCGACTCCATGGGAACTTACTACACTATGGAATGGGTAACTGGCTTCATATTTTTGACACACCGACTCCATGGGAACTTACTACACTATGGAATGGGCAACTGGCTTCATATTATTGACACACCGACTCCATGGGAACTTACTACACTATGGAATGGGCAACTGGCTTCATATTATTGACACACCGACTCCATGGGAACTTACTACACTATGGAATGGGCAACTAGCTTCATATTATTGACACACCGACTCCATGGGAACTTACTACACTATGGAATGGGCAACTGGCTTCATATTTTTGACACACCGACTCCATGGGAACTTACTACACTATGGAATGGGCAACTGGCTTCATATTATTGACACACCGACTCCATGGGAACTTACTACACTATGGAATGGGCAACTGGCTTCATATTTTTGACACACCGACTCCATGGGAACTTACTACACTATGGAATGGGCAACTGGCTGCATATTTTTGACACACCGACTCCATGGGAACTTACTACACTATGGAATGGGCAACTGGCTTCATATTTTTGACACACCGACTCCATGGGAACTTACTACACTATGGAATGGGCAACTGGCTTCATATTTTTGACACACCGACTCCATGGGAACTTACTACACTATGGAATGGGCAACTGGCTCCATATTTTTGACACACCGACTCCATGGGAACTTACTACACTATGGAATGGGCAACTGGCTTCATATTTTTGACACACCGACTCCATGGGAACTTACTACACTATGGAATGGGCAACTGGCTTCATATTTTTGACACACCGACTCCATGGGAACTTACTACACTATGGAATGGGCAACTGGCTTCATATTATTGACACACCGACTCCATGGGAACTTACTACACTATGGAATGGGCAACTGGCTTCATATTTTTGACACACCGACTCCATGGGAACTTACTACACTATGGAATGGGCAACTGGCTTCATATTTTTGACACACCGACTCCATGGGAACTTACTACACTATGGAATGGGCAACTGGCTTCATATTTTTGACACACCGACTCCATGGGAACTTACTACACTATGGAATGGGCAACTGGCTTCATATTATTGACACACCGACTCCATGGGAACTTACTACACTATGGAATGGGCAACTGGCTTCATATTTTTGACACACCGACTCTATGGGAACTTACTACACTATGGAATGGGCAACTGGCTGCATATTTTTGACACACCGACTCCATGGGAACTTACTACACTATGGAATGGGCAACTGGCTTCATATTTTTGACACACCGACTCCATGGGAACTTACTACACTATGGAATGGGCAACTGGCTTCATATTTTTGACACACCGACTCCATGGGAACTTACTACACTATGGAATGGGCAACTGGCTTCATATTTTTGACACACCGACTCCATGGGAACTTACTACACTATGGAATGGGCAACTGGCTGCATATTTTTGACACACCGACTCCATGGGAACTTACTACACTATGGAATGGGCAACTGGCTTCATATTTTTGACACACCGACTCCATGGGAACTTACTACACTATGGAATGGGCAACTGGCTTCATATTTTTGACACACCGACTCCATGGGAACTTACTACACTATGGAATGGGCAACTGGCTTCATATTTTTGACACACCGACTCCATGGGAACTTACTACACTATGGAATGGGCAACTGGCTTCATATTTTTGACACACCGACTCCATGGGAACTTACTACACTATGGAATGGGCAACTGGCTGCATATTTTTGACACACCGACTCCATGGGAACTTACTACACTATGGAATGGGCAACTGGCTTCATATTTTTGACACACCGACTCCATGGGAACTTACTACACTATGGAATGGGCAACTGGCTTCATATTTTTGACACACCGACTCCATGGGAACTTACTACACTATGGAATGGGCAACTGGCTTCATATTTTTGACACACCGACTCCATGACAATTCAAAAGTGCCTGTAAATGGTTTAATTGAAATTAATGGTTTGAGTTTGTAATACGAAACAATGTGAACAAAAATATGACATAACTTTGGTAGCCTAAAAATCTGACAGTATAATTCTTCTATATCGCAATCAGTGCCACTCATATCCCAAAAAAAAATCTAACTGGCAGCATAAATATCTGACGGTAATGTTTGAGAGTAGAAATGTCAATATTTATACTTAATAACAAGCGATTTATTTTATTTTTGGCAACTGAGCCAACTATCCTATCAGCGATACAGACATATGAAATTGATACGCACCTACTATAAGATGGGTAATATAATGTCACCAGCAGCATCGGCTCAGTTCTCAGCATTCTAAGAGGTAAAACATTTTTTGACATCGATGCAGCATCCTATATTTTCGCGTCGGTTGTCTCGTCAGATAGTTTTGGTATTCCTTCGATGTCACATACTGGTGCTGCCTGCCACTTGTCACTCCTTGTGTGGCTCTGTGATCACTTGCTACTCTTTGTATGGTTCTTTCCTCAAAAGACCATTTCAGAGAGTAATCTAAATGGTCTTCACATGATCATGTCTGGACTTAAAAAGACTGACCCCTGAATTTGTTTCGCCATTTCGTCTTGGGGTAGACAGATAGGAAATGTCGACTCCATCTAGCTTATTTTTTTTTTATATGACGTGTAAATGTGATTCCGATATCCTATTTCCTATTCGATAATTTCATTGCACACGACTATTTACGAGAACGCACGGATTATCCGTGTGTTCTCAGGGGGGCAATTCTCGTATTTTGCGTATCTCAATCTGTCAAAATACCTGTAATTGATCTACATTTTTTAATCAATCAAGTTTTTGACATTCATTATCGCTGAGATGAGATCGCGACTAGATTTTGGACGTTTTTGTATACGGGAATCGACTTGTTGATGTGTTGTTGCTGTCCGATATTCTTGTCATCAGTTCCATCACCTTTGCCTTATGCTTATAGTTACCCAACACTTTTTTCCACAGGTGCGATCTTATAACCCGCGCACATCGTTCGGCGAACACCAGTTCTTCGTGTACATAACGTCAGGCGACGCAGCCACGGTGTACGTGCCCGTCGTGCCCACGCGCCTGGGAGACATTCACGTGCGCCTGCACGCGTCCACGCTCATGGGACAACACCACTATGTCAAGAAGATCTCTGTAGAGGTAGGACTCACACACACATGACCGAGACAAGACGTTATTACCCCGCGTTTACACCCACATACAGCGCTACAAGTTTCCTTTGGCACACGGCTAGTTTCTCAACTAATGCCGCCATATTATATTTCTAATGATTATAATTCTGTAAATACATATTTGTTACGGTCGCGAATCATACTATAATCAACATACAATCTAATAGTCAGTAAAAAACATAAGAAAATCTACCTGGAGCTCCCCCCTTAACAAGTTGCGATACTTGTTTTAGACAAGACTTGTCATTATACAACAAAGCATATACCATTTATCTATTCAGTTTATCTAATTTTTTCACATGTTTGACATCATATCCATTCACGACTTTTTACGAACGCAAATGAACCACTAAATTATGTCCACAGCCGGACGGCATACCACAATACCGTCACCAGTCCGTGCTCCTCGACCTGTCGAACCGCGCCTATGTGTTCCAATACATGCACGTCAACGTGACGGAGACGCCCATCATCCCGTACGAAGTGGACCGCTACTACGTGTTCGGCTCCAACAAGGCGCGCATCTCTGTGGTCGGCGATGTGGTGGGGCCACTGTTCCCGACCATGCCGGTCAACGCGACCAGCTTGCTGCACATGCCGATGGTGAGTAACACATATCAATACATCGCGGCTTTTTTTATCTGAAATATCTCATTATACAAAAACTACGTACGTACGTGTACGTACGGGTACGTGTGGCGACGACGACAGCCACGGCTGTTGGCGGAGCCGCGCGCTCGGACCAATCTTTTAAGTGAGGCGCCACTGACGCGTGCACTCCGCACTCTCAACCTCATAGCTAGTGACACGGACCTATTTTATTGTTCTCTGAGTGAGTTCACAAAGAATGCATTGTTTGTAATAAGTTATAAACTTTTTTAATAATACATTAAGTTTAGAGATGTACGCTATCGCAATAGGTTTACCCTGTAATGATAGATGTAAGTTGGACAAATAAATAAATAAATAAACCTGTGTATTACCTCTCAGGACTCAGCCGAACAGAACATGTTCAGTTTCGCGGCGAACATGTACCTAACGCTATACATGCGTCTGATCAACCAACGTAACAGGACGCTGGAGCGAGACGCGTTCTACCACATGAACATACTGTACCAGCGACAGCTGTCCTTCATGAAACCGGACGGATCATTCAGCTTGTTCCGAAGTGATTGGTGAGTTAAAACATATGAAAGTGGGAAAATCCTCGCGGATGCTCGAGCACTTTTTAAATTTCACTGAATAAATAACTGTATCAGTATTGATTTTATGTATAAAATTCGTCGCAGATATCACGCGTTTATCAAGCGTGATGCCTGCGTCGAATTTGAGTGAGCCTTTAAATCACCACTGCCAAATCTTGAACATTTAAAAAAGTGAAAAGATATCTTGAAGAAACCAGTACCTACATATCTTTAGTGCTCAGAAGTGATTCTTATCATGTTAACAGAATCGGGCAACACCTAAAAGGCCATACTCGTACTGCAAGCATGGCTGCAACATTTTTAACTTTTACAACAAGCACACAAATGTTATGTGTTGGTTTTTCTGTATTAATTACACTTGTTAATTATACTAATATATTATGTTAAATAAATTTAATGACTGTCCTATTTGAAAAGTACTGTCAACCTAGATCGGGCAACACACTAGATTACCTTCAGAATTCTATTCATTTATTTATTTTATTTTGCAACTGTAATCTTATATTTTTTATACCATAGTTTTTATCTAGATTATTATAATACTATTATAGGCCTAGATTAATGTTATATACTGAAACATAATTGTGTACACTTTTTGTACATACTATTTCAATAAATTTTATTATTTTATACTCTTACTAGACAATGCGTGCTGTAAACACACATTAATATACAGGGTGTTTTTTAAAACATGCGACAAAATTTAAGGGGGTGTTCTACCCATCAATATGAACAACTTTTACTATGGGACCAAACCTGAAATCGCAAAAAAAAATCAGCTGTTCAGTACATTTTGACCAAATAAGCGAACATAAATGTACTGAACAGCTGATTTTTGTTTTGCGATTTCAGGTTTGGTCCCATAGTAAAAGTTGTTCATATTGATGGGTAGAACACCCCCTTAAATTTTGTCGCATGTTTTAAAAAACACCCTGTTTATATTTTTGCTATCCTCTTATCAGGAACCAATCGGCGTCAAGTGTCTGGTTGACGTCATTTTGCGCTAAAATATTCCAAGACGCGTCGTTCAACGAGTGGGAGAACTTTATATACATCGATCCTGAGGTAAATAATCACTGTAAATAAAAAAAACAAACTATTTTCTACAAAAACTTTGAAAACATACATTGTTCAGATCTAGATCTATCTCCCTAGATCCCAAGTAATATAAATTAGTGTTTTGTTACAATTTAAGTCGATAACATTTTTAAAATTGTAACTACGACTTTCACTTGGTTACACATTGATCGAGTCGACAAATTTTAATTTAATTCAAGAAGTCCATATTATTTTGTAGTAACAATCTGTCAAATTTCTTTAATAGATTTGCAACTTTATCGCTAAAGCATTTGGTTCAAGGTTCATTGGGAAAATTTACAGTTTCGGGTAGCTTGACCTACTGGCGTCTGTACATGCATGTTCATACCATTATTAATGTTTGTGTACAATTCCCCTAATTACCTCCCTCTTCGCAGGTGATATCAATGGCAGTATCGTGGGTGCTGGACCATCAGACGCCAGACGGTGCGTTCTACGAAGTGACATGGCTGCCCAACAGAAACGACAACTCTACCATAGTGGTGCCCAAGAACAGCAGCCTGTATAGAGAGGCCTTCGGACACGCGGGCTGGCACGATCCCAGTTCTGTCGAAGTAACATAGAACACATTTATTTTTCTCATAACTATCGGATCTGAATTAATAAAAAAATATCTATACTAATAATAACGCTGAAGAGCGTTTGTTTGTACGCGATAACCTCTGGAACTATCAGTCTGGTTTGAATTTTTTTTTTTTGCATTCGATAGCCCAATTCTTGAGGAAGGCTGATATTTAACATCTCGCTAGGAGCCTTAGGAGCCGAGCAAAAAGAAAAAATATCAGATAGAACGTTAAATTGTGGCGCGGGCAGGCGATGCGCTGCGACGGACAGGGGGGGGGGGGGGGGGGGGGCATGAAACCAGTATAAAATAATCGTGTAATGTGGACTTAAAAAATAATAAGCACATTGCTATTAGATCTAGCAACATAGAACGGTCTCAATATCTTTAGCCCGGTGTCTTTTGAATCTGGCGTATTTTCATATAGCCTTGGTCATAATTAAAGATCGGATAATCGGATGCATATTTACCAAAGTTGAGATGTTGGCAAATATGGAATGGACTTTTGTGTCGAAAAAATCCCAGAATTCCGAGATCGGCAAATTTAGAGTTCTGATTTTAGAATGGAATGTATATTTACTTATATGGAATGCACTTATGTATCGGTCGTAAAAATCTCGCGATTCCGCAATTGATAAATTTTGTACTTTTTTACTATTGAATCGAATGCGAACTAATGTTGTAATCTAGGTTGCTAAACTGGCAGCAAACGTCAGGATAAGTAATCTTAAAAAAATAATTTCAAGAAAACAAGCATACAAATAGTTATGTGATCATGGTCTCTCAGTATTTTTTAAATAAATGATACCACATGTTTAAGAAGTCGTTTCCATGCCATGCATCCGATTAGTTGTGCATTCTGAACTCTGATTTTTCTGGAATCCCGGGATTTATATTAATAAAAAAAAATTAAGAAGCCGCTCCCATAGCTTCTTAGCCAAAAATTACCTTTAGGTAAATATGCATCCGATTATCCCATGTCTAGTCCATACACTAACTTTAAAAACTACGCCTCTTCCCTCTTCAAATAATGAATAATCTTTCTTCCTTCCTTCAAAAATCTCTTTATGTGCTTTGTCCTTCAGTTTGACAGTGGGTTTTGTTGTTGCCAGGTAAATAACTCAATAATAATGCAGCGTAACATCACACTCACTGCTCAAGTGGTCATCACGTTGGAAACTGTGAAGAATCTCAAAGATATCGGAGTCCGAGAGGTAAGGCACTGTTCACTCATATCATCAAAACATGTGAATCATATAAATAAAATTGTTTTATTTTTTATTCAGCGTGTTTGGGCTTCACAGACTCATTTTAGTAAAAGAAAACAACGGCGATTGAATGGTGAAAATATTACCCATGACCAAAAACTGTTTTTAAATAAATCTACCATCTATAAAACAAAATTGGACGTCTGTTTTTATATCAGCTCCAAACCTAGCCAGCTCACTGCCACTTCAGTATGCTTACTATGCAAGCTATGTCTGTAACTCCGGTTCTTTAATCAAAGAAACACCGAGCATAGGTAGACTATGCTAAATAGTAACATACATCCACTCCACAGGGTCTAAGCGCGCGCGTGTCGTCCGCCCAGCAGCGCGGGGTGCGCTGGCTGGAGCGGCACCTGCGCCTGCTGGACGAGTGCGGCGAGCCCTACGCGCTGGCGCTCGTGGCGCATGCTCTCACGCACGCCAAGGCGCCTAGCTCCGAACATGCGTATAGACTGCTGAAGCGCCGGCAAAGATACGAAGGTAAGCGAAGGAGGCGCGGTACAGCGGTATCGGTCAAACTATAGCATAGCTGTGGGTCGCAATGGACTCTCCTGCATTGTACATTTTCGTACAAATCGAAACTAAGTTCACGTGCAGAACATACCCGTAGGCTGCTGTGGAGTGGCACTTTAAAACAATTATGCGATTTACGAAAGAACAGGTTTTTTTTTTATTTGAGAGGGTTTGTTCTAACTCTAGTCTAGGTTATGGTTTACAGAAAATCATGACTTTGTGTTATGTTAATTAAAAACATAACTCGTTGCCATTAGTTTATTGTTCTTTACTGCTCAATAACATCAACCTTTTTTTTTCTTCGAAATAAACTGTTTGAAATAGTTTGTATGTTTCAGTACCTTTAAATAATTACAGTTCTTAGTAAATATTGAAACAATGGAGCCTTCCATTATTTCACAGAGTAAATATCATCATCTGACTTAGATTTTTTGTTTGTTTTTCTTTCTTTACTTACATTTATGTTCGTAAATTAAAAAAAAAAAAAACTTATGTTTGCAATCCATGGGGGATCGGAACTGTCACTCCTTCATACAGGTTATACAGTAACCTAGTTAGGAGATCAGAACTGCACCCACTATAATTGTAGCAAAGTAATTTCACCATGTCTAATTTACATACCCATGTACTACAATACTTGTAAATGATCGATAAACATTTATTATTATTTAAATTGAAGTCGACTGATGATTAGTCTAAATTCTTCCAACTATCCTAACTCAACTTGCACCCGACAGGCGGGCTAAGCTACTGGGGCAAGGAGCCAGTTCCCCAGCCTCCATACAAGATGGAGAATCAAAAGCCGTTCCTCCTTCCCCGCCTGCCGTACAAGTACGATTCTAACAACATCGCAGCCACAGCCTATGCGCTACTCGCGTGTATGGACCATCAGGTATGTGTTCTGTTTTACTCACACACTGTCTTAGTTAAGGGCGATCCGTCAAGGTAGCCTAAAATTCAAATTTTCTTCCATTTTAATTGCCCTATTGATTACCTATTTCATGAAATCATAACATTTGTGGTTTCTAATGGTTATAATTCTAGAAATACATATTTTTAACGGTCACGAATCGTATCTTGATCAACAAACATCCTGGTACTGACCTGCAAATTGCAAAAAACAAAAGAAAATTTAAATTTCGCGAGCTACCGTGCCACTTTAGCCTTAAACATAGTTCAAAAGTCCCATCATTATTCTTCGGAAGAGCCGAAAGATGAATTGAATGTATCTATCGAACAATAGAAATCGATCATTCATTGAAATGAATCATTATCATAATCCTACCCATGTCTCACGTTACTTACTTCTTAATGAACAATCTATTTGAATTAAATGATTTATCTTTGACAGGATAACAACGAGGCTATTGTGATGTGGCTCAACTCGCAGAGGCTGCAAGATGGTGGATGGGCTTCTACGCAGGTTTGTGATTTGTTTAGGCTGTGTATATAAGATCATAGTAAATTATATTCCATTTATACAACTAATTGTATAAGGATGCTTTTGTTTTTCTTATATGTAATTATACAGGTTGAGATTTAAGGCCGCGTCCTATTTAAAGCGATCGTCGCGCGAATACAATATCGGTCGCGTGCATATGTCACTTTTTGTTCGGAAATCCAGAAAGCGCCCTCTATGGGCACGACCACGCGTTCAGGTTCACCGAACAAAACGTTCGAACGATTGTGTATTCGCGCGACGATCGCTTTTAAACAGGACGCGGGGTGAACCTGGCCAAAAAAGACGCGATTTTAGCACATTCGCTTTTCAAGAATTTTGTCAGAGGATTTTGATAACTGCCTCCTAACCAAAAGTGATCGTAGAGCTCGTTTATGTGAATTTGACATCTACTCGCGCGATCAATCATTTCGCGTATGTAATTTTTCAGGTAAAAGATGGCGTTATCGTGTATGGGCACCACGATCGTTTTCGATTACGACGCAGGGGCTTTTAGTGCCGCTGATACGCAGCGTGTGTTTTGAATCTTACAGGTGCTTTCAGTAATATTTTGGAAATTAAGCTGTATTTCCTATTCAAAATCACAGTGTAGAATATCATCTGTCTAGCCTTTTTCCAACTATTTTGTGGTCGGCTTCCAGTCTATCCGGGTGCAGCTGAATACCAGTATTTCTACATGGAGCGACTGCCTGTCTCACCTCCACAACCCAGTTTCTGGGTATTACGATACCCCTTGGTAAGACTGGTTGTCAGACTTTCGGGCTTCTGACTACCCGTAACGACTGTCATAGATCTACGAATGACAGCCGGGATTAACGGATTAACGTGATTTGTATAATTACGCGATAAATTAATGATTGTTTGAGGTAGCTCGAGTATAAAAAACAATTTTTATGTTACTAAAATAATGTCATGCAGTGTATTTGTCGCGACAAATTGAATGTTACGGTCGCATACTTTCGCGACGATCGCGTTGGTTAGGACGCGGTCCTAGACTTCATAAATCTAAAGAGAGCAATGAAAGTGTTAACCAATAGTCAAAGTTGTCGGCTGTTTGGCTATTAGGCTTTTGGCTCATTGATATTTACTATAACTTTCTTTCCATCCAGGACACATACATAGCCCTGCGCGCCCTGATCGAGTACACCAACCGCAAGCGCCTGCGCGACGTGTCGTCGCTGACAGTGAGCGTGGACGCCGTGGCGCTGTCGGGCGAGACGCGCACGCTTCACGTGCGGAACGACAACCTCGCCATTATGCAGTTCATTGACGTGAGTCTTATAACCGGGAACTTAATCATCATGATTATCATTCAGATGAAGGAAGTCCACTGCTGCGCATAGACTTCACCCAAGGATCGCTATAACATTTAGAGGGATATAAAAGCAAAACCGCTTCAGTTAAATTTATAATTTTTAAACTGGTATAACCAAATTGTATTACTTGAAAGCTGCAACATTATGCTATAAACAATAAAGTGCAAATCCACTTCAGTCAATGGTAATCGCACTTTGAATGTAGCATTCAGGTGCAAAAACGTTTTGATCCAAAATTAGTTAGATGCAAATCCGCCACCGTCACAATGACCAATCAGAGGGCGCCATTTCAAAATGTCTAAGATGGCGAATCTGTCACATGGTTGTCAGGTCAAGTTGTCAAATCAAATAGTGAGATGCAAACTTCGGTCCAAATGGCGTCTCTTCACAATCGGCGATCATAAACTTTCATCTCCTTTATCACTCCCTTTAGGATTATTTTTGAGACAAAAAGTAGCCTATGTCCTTTCCCAGGATGCCATCTATCTCCATGCCAAATTTTATTGACATCCGTTCAGGGGCTTAGTTTAGTTACGCAGGTAATCGTCTATGATCACCGATTGGGAAAAGGCGCTAAAAGCAATACAATGCAAACATGCTTCATTCCAATACTTAAATGCAAATACACCTGAGTACTATATTATTTCTTAATTATTATTATGGAACTGATGTAAATATTTTGATTAATCGTAGTTAATGCTACAGTCCTAATTAACGTACCAATAACATAACTATTCAAAAATAACAATTTCTTATGTCACAATTCAAAATTATAAATTACTCAGCTTATATGTTTAGTGACTGAAGCGCCTTTGCTTTTATACCCCTATTAGTCATGTGTTTCCTGCAACCAGAGGACTCCCGCGAGCATCATCACTTCTCCGGTACGCAGTCGCCGCTCTAGAAGTTTTTGGCCATATCAGTGATATACTGATCAGTCATCCGAACTTAAGTCTGCCAGAAATTACAGTCCTAGAAAACTTGGCTGCAATTTCGTCTCACTCTTTTCTCATTACTTTTTGAGTCAGATAATCGAATACATAAAAATGTTTGCGATTATTATGGACGAATGTCACAGTATGAATGAATATTAATTTTAAAAACTGTTCCCAAAAAGTAACGAACAAAAACCCTTGCTAGGATTTTACGTAATAAAAGTATCATATGTTATTAAGACACCTCGAGTTATAGTTATGCTCTGTAGATCATCTTTTCTGATTTAAAAATAAAATAAAATATGTTTGTATTTAGATCCCAGAAGCATGGGGCACGGTGAAGGTGACAGCCCGCGGCGCAGGCTACGCGATCCTGCAGATGTCGGTGCAGTACAACGTGGACATCGCGCGCTTCCAGACGCCGCCCCCCCTCAACTGCTTCTCTCTGCTCTCATCTCATCACTTCTACGGCAGGAATCAGTCGCACATCGAGTTTCAGGGATGCGCCAGGTCAGTTTATATTTCAAACTTGAGTTTTGTGACATAATTTCTTTGATTTTTCTTTTGCTGTGATCGTCTCATAATAAAAGTTACTTAGATTCTTTAGTAATTTCATCCCCTATAAGGATGCTAATGAATTAAAGTCAGGTTTGTATAATTTGGGGTAGAATAGAAAGACTCCTTGAGAAGGAACGCGTCTGTATTATGTATGTATTTATTGTATACATGTCGTAGGATGATTTGATAATTTGAATTTTCGGAAAACCCTAGGGATATTGCAAAAATACGGATAATTAGACAATGATGAAAACATTTCTCAATCTTACTGGAAAAAGATAGGGTTTTTGCAAAAAACACGAGTCGCTCTAGTAATAATTCGAAACAAAACGTTAGCATTATGAAATAAGAACGCTGATTGGCCGGTCAGAGCGCCCAAAACGAGACCTCCTCTGATTGGTTAACATTATGAATGTCAATCATTCACGCACGTTGTTTTGTTTAAGTTTGTGTTTTTAAAAGCGACTCGGCAGTCTTTTATTTTATACAAATACACACCTATTTATACAAACAACCCGATCAGCTGATAACGCTTTGAATGTAAAGGTCAAAATTTTTCTCATTTCCCATACAATATGGTTCCTTGGGAAAAGTTGTTTTCATGGACTTAGTAACCTTTTTCAAGTTTCGCTTACTATTTGAACAATAATATTAAATAGTAAGCATGTGATATAGAAAAATAGTATTCAGGTCTTTGATTAAGCTATTTACTTGAGTTCCTACTTACTTGCAAAGTAAAGTTCCTATAAATCGATATTGTTATTTCTAACCCTTCATGATATAATGCTTCAAAGCTGAAAGGGTAAAACTAGGTACCAATCAGAATAAGATTTGGCCATTAACACATTATCTGCTTAATTCTTTATGCAAACGCTTCTTTATGCTACACCCTTACCGACCCTTATTTTACGATGTTTTCGAAACAATAGAGATGCACAACAAACGCACAGGTGCGTCGTGCCGCACTCGAAGAAAGTTATGTAAATTGTATGGACGCGCATACGCGCCGTCAAGCACCTGGTGAACGTCCGAAAACGCGCATGTGCGTCTGCCGCGCTTAATGTATTAAGCAAAAATCTAGCAAATCACAGTTAAGGATATTCAATGTTACTAGAGCGACTCGTGTTTTTGCAAAAACCCTATCTTTTTCCAGTAAGATTAAGAAATAATAATAATAATATTTATTTATTGCAGTCAAATACACACAGAAAAACACAAGCATTACACAGAATGGTTTCATCATTGTCTAATTATCCGTGTTTTCGCAATATCCCTAGGATTTTCGCGAAAATTCGAATTATCAAATCATCCTACGACATATACAAGGTGTACCTTAAATAACGCACAACCTCTTAAGGGGTCATTTTACTCACCATTATGAACAACTTTTACTATGGAACCAAACCTGAAATAGCGAAAAAAAATCAGCTGTTCAGTACATTTTAACGAATTATGCGAACATAAATGTACTGAACAGCTGATTTTTTTTTGCGATTTCAGGTTTGGTCCCATTGTAAAAGTTGTTCACATTGATGAATACAAAGACCCCTTAAGAGGTTATGCGTTATTTAAGTTACATAATTATATGTAATGGTACACCACTAACTACCTGCAGTATTGTCTCTTCTTCTCCGTTTAATCCATTCAAAGGTTGTCTGTAAAAGTTCGCTTTAAGCGAAAAGACCGCGCCTTGACTTGTCACCCTATGTAAAATTTCTAGAATAAACATAAACTCACGCCTTCTTCCCATTGGGGTAGGCAGAAACTATAGAACACCACCTGCTACGATCCTTAAATACTACTTTTGCCTCGTTTACGTTCATACATCTGGTCATACACGCACGCCGGCTGCAAGTACTACGCACCAGACCTTTCTGAAGAACATCATCAATTATGTCTTCCTAGGGCGTCGACCCGGCGTTTCTACTCACATCTGCCTTGTGAATACCCTTCTTTTTTATAGATTATATATATGTAATATTTATGGTGTACATAATAAGGAGTATCTATCTCGTCTGAGAAAGTACTACAATCGTACCTGTAGTTCTGTCGTAACGCTACTAAACTTGCGTTACTGTGTTCTGGGTTGAAGCTACGGGTTTTGTCTCTAGGATGGTACCGCATCGGCGATCGTACTGATACTGATATAACTTGATGTCCATAAGCGGCATTGACTAACAAGCAGGCGGTCTGTCATCCGATGACTTATTTTTCAAAAAAGAAGGAGGTTATATGTTCGTCTGTATGTATTTTTTTATGTATTTCCATCGATATCTTTTCATTTGGTAGAGGAAGCTTGTGCGGTGGTGCCATATAAATTGTATTAACTTTGTTTGGGTAGTTTCGATAATACGTATTTAATCCACTTTGTGTATCTTGATGATGTCATAATATTTCCTGATACTGTTGTTTACATAGCAAGTAGTTGGTGTGGGGGCAAGTACCATAACTAAAAAGTGAATTAAAAAACGTTTAAAAACAAAAAAAAAACACCCGACATCCAAAAAAAACTTCAAAGTTAAAAATAACTTTAATTTCGGAAGTCGTTAGCAAAAACTAAAATACATATCCAAAGACAACGACTTCGGAAATTAAAGTACGTTTTCACTTTGTAGTGTTTATTTTTGGAAGTCGGCAGTTTTTTTTTTTTTTTTTTGTTTTGTTATATTGAATAACTACATTAATCATTCCGCTTCCCTCCAGCTGGACCCTAGCTTCCGAGTCCCCGCGCTCCGGCATGGCAGTCCTGGAAGTGGGTGTGCCGACAGGCTACATGATCCAGCAACAGAAGCTGGACGCGTATGTGCTGAGTCGCCGCGTGCCCACGCTGCAGCGCGCCAAGTATCTGCCCACCAAGATACTCTTCTACTTTGATTATGTGAGTAGTCCTGCTGTGTGTACTATACATACAATATATGAATCGATTATTTCAAAAACAACATAAGTCACACTGAATCAACTTATCAGTATAGACAATAAACTTTTTCACACTAAGCCAACAATGAGAACGTGTTTCTCTTAATTACTGTGTATAAAGAAGTATATTTTACATCCATTATCACAATATTTTTTACATATCAATGTGGCATTTTAGAAATATTTAAAATTTAAAGCCATGGACATACGTTGTTTTTACAATAAAGGTGGACATACTTTTACATACATCCATTCTGCAAAAATGAGGTCATAGCTGTCATATTGAGGTCATAATGAAAATGCCAATTATAATCAATTTAATTTTATTCATTGAAAATACATACAAAATTAGTGTCTATAGCTCTTCAATCTCTTCATTGACTGTAGTCGGCCAAGAATAAATAGTTTTATAAAAGTATATTTAGTGGATATTTCTCGGACGTAATGTTGTTTTAGCACCGATTTGTCCGTTTATAGCTGCATAAAAAAATTAAAAATAAAACGATTTTCTAAAAAAAATGTGACAAATGTTGTTTCTGAAATAATCGATTCATATATCCTATGGTTTCGGCGTATAATAGAGACCTGATTGTTATCAATTGAAGTACCAGCGACCCGTCCCGGCAGAGTGCGGGTGCAATTTATAATGCTTTTCGACTATCACGCGTTTGAACCTTCCTCAAGAAACTGTTAATGATGGTAAAAACCTTATCAAAATTCTTCAAGTATGTTGTTAACCGTGCGAACCTATGTTACATTGTTTTCATGTTTTCACATATACACATATATTATATTTGTTTAATAAAATAAACTTTATAATGTACGTTCGAGGAGCTTGTAAGGATGAGGGGGCTGGAGCAGGTGGGCGCGGGGCAAGGGAGCGCGGGCGCGCGACGCGAGCCGATCCGCGAGCAGTCGTCCATGTTATCAAGGCAGCAAGCACGTACAACCTCCTCGTCCGCGACATTTCAAAAATCTATCTTTCTCTTGGTTTCTTCATTGCGTCCCCTACATATGTAGTTGACAATTCAGCAGAGGTCCACGCTCGGGGTTTTCCAGAGAGATATAGAGCGGAGTATTCTGGGTATATAAAACTTGTGGACCTGTTTAAGAATACAACAATCCGTTCCATCACTAAAATAACAGATGTCACTCGGAAAACTGCCAATCTTAAATGGAATTGGGCTGGACACATCTGCCGGATGTCAGACGATCTATGGGCCAAACTTACGACCCAGTGGGTCCCGCCCAGGCGGAGATGGCGAGATGAGCTGGACTCCTTTAAGGGGACTACAAGACCTAAAGCGCGGTCACTGTCTGACTGCATAGAAAAGAAAGAGAAGCGCGATGACACAACGCTGCTAATTTATTGCAAAATATGAAGCAATTATCGATTTACAACAAATCTAGTGATTAGACTAAAAAATTAAAACACTATCACGTTAATATGTTGCTTGTAGAATAATCTGACAAAAAAATCTGGATGATTGCATATTGAACTTCTGATACCTCCTAACTAGTATTTTTGCGCAAAACTTTTTTATAACGCCAACTCCTAATTACGATTAAAATAAAAACAACACAATACTAACTGCATTTAATTATGATTTCATAAAAGACATAAAAACTAACCAACTACTTTTTGGTTTACCAAAATTCTCCACGAAAAATTAATAAATTAGTTTTATGTTCCTCCTGTAAAATTTGTTGTAGGTAGATAGAAGATCTCAGAAGTTCACGGACGATATTAGTATGGTTTTTAATCGTTAAAATAATTTTTTAGAGGTATCTTCGTGATTTTTTTTCTATCGTATTAAATTAATTGTATTATGTTTTCAACACACTATCTAACTAGCATATATCCTGAACAATATCATATATTTTTTCTAATTTTGTTTACTGTAGTAGATCATATACTTTTAGGCATTGTAAAACTTGCGTTATTTGCGTTTAGGTCCTGTAATCCTCTTAATAAAGATTGGTCCTTGGCAGCTCTGGACAGAGAGAGGTGGAAAGAGAGTAGGCAGGCCTTTGCCCAGCAGTGCGACAATAGTGACTAATAATAAAATAAAATGTAGTTTATAAGGACTCGGCAAATACACAGACCACACAACCTGTGTGGTGTCATTGTGGTATTATGTGCGTTGTTAAAAACACCCGCCTGGAAGAGTTTTTGTCAAACATTTTAAATAATAATGCAAAATTCGTTGTGTACGCGACTTTACATATGATTAATGATGTAACTTATTATCATGTATCTTGTTTATACAGTTATCTGAAGAGCCGACGTGTGTAAACTTCACGATCGAGCGCTGGTTCCCGGTGGCTAACATGTCCAGATACCTGCCCATGCGTGTTTACGACTACTATGCGCCCGGTAAGTTTTATATTCTTCATCCTTATGGCCTTGGGTCAGTTCTATATAAAAACAAGCCCCCCAGCGACGTCCTAAGCCGAAGTCCGTACCCCACAGGAGTTGCCCTTAAGTTGCTTAGTTTTTAAGTTTGATGCCCTGGCTGGAAGCCTTCATTTATTGAGGCATGCGTTTTGCAAGTCAGTATTAGGTTGTATGTTGATTAAAGTATATCGCACCTTCGGTAAGACAAGGCCATAAATGTCAAAATTTCAAACAGTCTATTAAATATGCCAAACTGCTTTAAAAATACCCTTTTATCTGGAATCACAAAAGTATAGGGCTTATTTCATGCAAAGATCAATCATTTCAAGGTGGTAAGATGGTATGAGCAGAATAATGCGGTATTTAATGTAAAAAATCTTACAATGGCTAGCCTGTAAAATCATAAAAAGTGCAGTTGTGCCTTTGTCTTACCGAAGGTGCGATATGTTGACCATAACATATATGTATTTACAGAATTATAATCGGAATTAAAATCAGTAATACAACTCCTTAAGTTATTACAATCCTAAATGACAAGATTTTATGAAATAGTCATTCATCAGGGTTATATGCACTTAGAAAGTTGTATTGATGATTTTAATGATTATAATTCTATAAACACAGATTTGTTACGGTCGCGAATCATATTCAGATCAACATACAACCTGATACTGACCTGCAAAATGCAAAAGTCGTAAAAAAATTGAATTTCACGGTCTACTTGGAGCTTTCGGCAGCCGACAACATCCTCGGCTGTCTTGCGAGATGCCATTCCCCAAAAACAAAGACAGTTTAGTCCGCCTTCGTACAGTTATTAAAGTACTATGAGCTCATGTAGAAAAGCGATTCGCCATGTTTCTACTTTACAAACACTCGTTTTATTTCGGACAACCAAATATCCATAAATTGTTATAGTGTGCGCGCAAGTGCTAGTCACCGCCTGAGGTATGTGGGAGGTAGACAAAGGCTAAGCTATCTCAGTCTGCCAACCTTCTCAACAGCGCCCTCCCGTTTCACCGCTCACATACTTCAGGCGGTGACTAGCACTTGCGCGCACACTTGTAGTAACAGATTTGCACTTAAAGCCATATTGTAAATACATGCTCTTTTTTATAGCTACTAATTTATAAACACACTATTTCTCCCAACAGAACGCTTCAACGAGAGCATATTCGACGCGCTACCGACGTACCTCCTGAACATTTGCGAAGTGTGCGGCTCCTCACAATGTCCGTACTGCGCGATATACAACACCGCCTTACGAACAACTATCGCGACCCCACTTGTACTCATAGCCATCGTTATAACGATTACACGGTACTTGCGACCGCAAATGACTCTCTACGGAATCTCATAGGTATGTTTGTTATAGACTTATAAGCAATCGATTTTGAAAAAGGTTTATGGAAAGTATAATACCAAAACTTCGTGGTTTGTTTACAGAATGACTCGTTTTAGACCTAAGTATGTTAATCATTCATTGAATTTATTGGTATAAATTGATGCCCAGGGAGAAGGAAATATCTATGTTACAAAATGTAGGCCTAAAGCTCTACGCTAACGCCATAGTTACGGTCATAAAAAGTACGAGTAGGATGAAGATTATTTAGTATAGATAAACTATTCTAAAAATGAACGCCCCTCCACAATGGTTACGTTCACATGCAAAGAAGGTGTATCGACGCAATACACATAATTGGTCTTTGTTATTGGTTGCTCAGTCACCGCCGAGACATGAAACTGGCACAACGCGTCAACGCAAAAACTACGTGGCTACAAAAAATGTTGAATAAAACTTGTCTATGGCTCTAATAAAGGAACGAATTGAAATGATAGATTGTACTATGTGGGAAAATACATGTATACATGTTGGTGATATCGAAAAACAATATATGAAAAATTTTGAGATGGATTTTGAATTCATTATTAATGTCGAGTCTGATTCTGATGACAGTGGTTAGGTATTAGTATTGATAAATGAATAATTGGTTAATCAATACTATATTTCATAACGTTTGTTTGTATTGCATAATGGATTTGTTGGCCAACTAGTGTATGAGTGAAACGAACGCGCAACAGAGCGAACGTGTCGTGCTATACAAAGCGCACGCTACCCGCCGTACAGTGCAGGTACCTGGACTGATCGCACGATTAGTTGACCTCTAAGTGCGGTGATGAGTCCATGTTTAGACTAAAATCGTCGCACGCATACAAGTAAAGTGTTGGAATAAATATTTCCTCTCACACATTAGTATTGTGGAGGGGCGTTCATTTTTAGAATGGCTTATCTATACCAGATTTCTAAAACACTATACTGAGTCGCGTGTTTTATGACCGTGCCTTATACGAATGTTGACGTTTTGTATAATATCATACGTCGATCCTAAGTATTATCGGAGAAACGAACATCTATTTATCTATACACCGTAAGGACTACTCTTGCTTGCAATGCTCGGCCGCTATAGTAACGCTTGCTAACAGATGTGGTCATCGCGTGCACGGGATTATTTATACACGGTGCGGTGTTTAGATGTTCGTTTCTCCCATGGTACATTATCTCGACTTATTACGGCAAATTCTTTCTAGGATATAGGTAGATTATTTTTATAAATTTGAGTCATTTTGTAAACAATCTATTTTACTATTGCAAGTAGCTAGCATCCATAGGAATGTAGATAGTATTTATACAATATTATTGAATAACAAATTCTCATGAGCGACTAAAATCACAGACAAATGACATTAGTTTATCATAATTAACCGATCGAGCGTAGCGTCTCCGCTTCAAGTCTGGCAAAATTTGCTTTCCTCTGTCAGTTTGTTGGTACTCCTACCGAGGTTTTACGACTTTATAGATTTTTTTTGTAGTCGGGAATTTTTGATGGGAGGGATACTTCCTCCAAAAAGGGGCCTACTGGATATCTGCGCCTTATAAGATTCGATTTCGATGGTTCTGTTTTTATTTGAAAGCTAGAGTAACTTTAAGTTGGTCTCATAAAAATTTGGCGAAGATCAATGAAAAAAACATGGTAAATATCCTTTTTTTTTTAAACCGACATGGTCAATAACACTTGACCATGTCTAACTTACGGGTCACCCGCAATAACTTCAGTTTATCGGTGATCATGGCACTTGCAACAGTGCCGAAATATCGGAAACTCGAAATCATTAATATACATGGTAAATATCCCGTTTTAAGTTCTAATAATGGTAAATATCCAGTTTTAAATAACTTTAGTGGTATTTTAATTGTTGCAAAAAAGTTTGTGCTCGCGAGGTCTACTGTTCACAGGACTACTAGTTATTATTGTTGGTATTGTAATAAAAAAGAAAAACTGTACCAGTTATCAATAAAAGCATAAACTAACACCAGTATTCATTGGCTTTATTAATATGTGTGTGTTAAATAATCTAAAAGACAGGCATGGTTGATGGTTGCTATCAGAAATGGAAAAATATAATTATTTTAAGGAAATACATTATTAGTTGTAAAAATGAATCTGCAGCTATTTTGTATGTACCATTTCAGTGTGATAAAATTGAGAAATATTTTTATTACCTTTCTCAATTAAATTAATGTACGATTCAAAATTAAATTCTATTGGGCTCATTATAACTGGCAGCTATTAAATAATTATGCGATAGTGAGTATTGCTTTGTGCAGCTGTAATCATCATGTCAAATATCTATGATCCAGTATCATGGTATTTTGTGGCCAACTATGTTCCATACTGACCACCGTTTAGTTTATATGTATAATATAATGCAAAGACAGACCTTTAATGTACGTAAACAAAATGTCACAGAATATTTGTATACGCAACCGATTTATTTTTAAGGATAACGCTTTGTATATCTTAACAAATGCCTTATAAGAGTATAAGGAAAAACAAGCTGAAAATTCGTATCATACGTACACAGTAAATTGTCTTGTTTTCTTTTGAATTATGTATTATTAAAATACGTATAAAATACTTGTTATCAAATAAGGACAATTGTCATACCTTGTATAAAAAATATTGCAGATAATACATACAGGTATTCGACCAATGGCCTGTGACCAATCGGCTACAAGTACACTTGGTCAGCAAATGCCACAATCCAATTTCTTGACCTGACTACCTAGTCTGCTACCTTCCATAAATCGCCATTTATAAACATGGAACCCCTCCCCGTTGTGAAGGGGGGGGGGGGGCTTTTCAACCACGATTCCTTTTTCCATTCCATGATTAAGTATTAGTTAAGAACTGTTTGTTCATCGTAGTTTAAGTGTTAAAATAGACTGGTGTCGCGTGCATCTAGAAGTGAATGTTCAATGTATACCTCAGGGACAGAGTGATAAAAAGTTTATTAGAAGAAAAACGTAAAGGCACACGAATCTTTGTAACGATAACTGGCAGCAGGATGCCCTGGTATCATAGTATTCACAGTATTCAATGATCGGGTTTTGAATGCTTCTAGAAACGCGCAGCATGTCTATACATTCGACAAATCCACTTTTTGTACTGTTTGTATTAAAAAATAATTGTATGATTTATTTTAATTGTGTTATAGGTAATCTGTTTATATATATTTTCATTATTAATTTAGAATCTCTTTACATAGTTTTATTGGTGTAATTTTTTTTTTATGAATTTCGATATTAAGCCCGGTTTCTATTCTCCTGGGTGCTGTCAGCATTTTATTGTACTTTAATTATTATTTTACTTTTAATCTTACCTGATTTTAGTTATCATATTGTATTGTACAAACTAATCCATAATCTATAAATCGAATATACCATACATATCTAAATCTACAACTTATTTGGATCAATTTGGAAAGAGAGAAAATTTTGTGATGATAAATAAAATAGCATAAAATGCGTCCTTGCCTTGATTCGAATATTTTTATATGAAGGCAATGTGCAGCAATGATTGTATGTAAATATGTAGTTTAAGTCTATGTAGTATTTGAAAAGAAATATGTGCAGATGTAACAGATAAAGTATACCATCTGATGAATTTATTTTTAAATTCTAGTATTGTTGGCTAGGTTGGTCTTTCGACACATTTTTTTATTTTAATGTATTTGACATCTCGGGACCCTTTGATCGCGGACCTTTGGAAGGCGTACGACGAGCCGAAGCTGTCTTGCAGAGGCTCCTTAGACAATTTTAAATGCTGAGGAGGTACTGCTCGACGGATTATCTCTGTATGCACTTTTTTTTTATATCTGCAATCGGCTTTTAGCCATAATCAGATGTTTTCTGGGATTCGTTTGGCACCATATGATTTGGTAGAGACTAAATAGTTCCTCTGGTCTATGTCTAGTATTTGCCATCTTTTTAGGCGAGATGCATCTTCTTGTCCAATTCATTTGGGTGTGTGTTGTCTTTGTATCTCTTGCTTATTTTACAGGCTTCGCCTTTACGATCTGTATTTCTCACAAACCACTTGTGGCACTTGAATTTGACACATTATTTGTGGACAAAAACATTTGAATTTAAATATACTTACGATTTGTGGAATAGTTTATCAGCTAATATAACGTAATTATTACAACTGCACTCTATTTAAAATCAAATATCCAAGCAATAATGAATCAAAAATATCAATCATAATGCCTTATTATCAAAAGACAATATAGGGAATTTAAAAAATATTGGAAATATTTAAATGAAAAATATACATTGATTTGTAATTATATAATTAATAAGTAGTATAGTTTTTTGTATTGTGGTAACAGAGAGTACGTATTTATTTCTTATTTTTATGTATTGTAGTGCCGCATTCAACAAATATATTTGATAATGTTTAGATTTTATGACATTATGTACAAAAATGTCCCGTCCAAAATCACCAACAAAGAAATGAAAATCATAATGATAAAAAAAAAAGAAATGAATCTCAAGTCTGTAAATCAATGTGTGCATGTTACTTATGTAGTTTCCGTCCAAATTACTAATGAATGACTGATTTTTTTACTTTATGTATTTGTGTGTAATATCTTCCTAAGTTGTTACAAAGCTTCTCTGTAGAGTAGGAGAGTGGTTTATTGTCATAGATTTATTTCCAAATAAAACCTTATGAAAAGTATCTTTGTTTTATTCTTATATTCTGGAATAGAATGTAGGAGATAGAAATATTGCCAAAACTGCCTTGAAAAAGTAGGTGAACAGCATTTTATGTCTAATAAATACCAGTAACATTGCTTTTCGTATAAATCAAAGCAAAGGAGAAGTTGCAACTTCCATAGAAAATTACCCCACGTCCGACAGATGAGAAAAATATCTCAAAAAATAGATAAAAATAATTATTAATAAATTGCATACCTTCTATTGTCATCGTTACTGGCTATCACACTTAAAAATTGCTCCAAATATTATTTCAGGCGCAGTATTACTTATCTTAAAAATATTTTACTTTCAATCAGGCAATACCTCTAACGACCATAAAAAAGTGAAATAAAGATGACATAAAGATTAAAGAAAGCAACATCTGTGACATTCTTAATTCATTTGCGTTTGTTACAAGGAATGGTGTGAAGAAAAAAAATTAAAATACAAATAGAAAAAAATTAAAAACTTATTTATTCCTGTTCTACATCTAGCAAAATATTATCTAAAAATGCGCTGGGTGGCTAAAAACATCTTCATATCTCGCCCAACCAAGACAATACGAAATAGTCACTACATGAGCGCAGACTCCCAGTGTCCTGCGCCCATGTATACATGTACAACAATATTCTTTTATCGCATATCTCCCTTCAACTCTGCAATTATATAATATATCCGTCCGGTATATTTTACTCCGGACATGTGGTGACTGAATCTTACATCTAATGAGGGCGTTATTTTCTTCGTTGTTAATATTTATTTCTTCTGGATGTCTGTAAAATTCAATTTTAAACACACCAGTTCTATTAATATGTTCAGAGCAGTATGACCGTGCTCTTTTTCGGATTAGAGGAACCAACTGATTTTTATTTTATTTTTTTTATTTGTGATGGGTTTGCTCTTGACTCTAGTCTAGGTCAGAGGTGACAGAGACAAAGTCGACGATGGAGTGAGCTTACCCAGAAGAAGCCTGTTCACTCTCACTTTGAAGAGATTAGGGTTGTATGCGCTCGGAAACACAGACGCAGGTAGTGAGTTCCACTCCTTTGCTGTGCGCATTATAAAAGACATTTGGAAGCGCTTAGTGCGAATTAGTGGAATAGCAACTAGGTAGGGATGCTCACTGGCAGTGCGTCTACATAATCGATAGTAGGAGGAATGAGGTCGTGGAGTTCTCGGGCACACTCTCCGAAGTACAATCTGTAGAAGACCGACAAGCTATGAAGCTTGGCATCCACCAGTTTTACGTCGCCAATAAGCCTCTTAGCTCTGCGTTCCACCGAGTTAAGCGCGGCTAGTTGGTACTTGGCTGATCCATCCCAAAGGTGACTGCAATACTCCATGCAGGATCGGACTTGCGCTTTGTAAAGGGTTAAAAGCTCTCCAGGCGTAAAGTATCGCTTCACCCTATTTAGGATGCCCAGTTTCTTGGCCGCAGTTTGGGCCTTGTACTCGATGGTGGCGCCGAAGTTGAGACCAGATGTCAACTCCACGCCTAGGAGCTCAAGTCGATCAGTTACAAGAACAGATGTACCCCGAAAAGTAGGAGTTTGGGCGAAACGACTCTTTTTAGCGGTAAAAAGACACGCCTGTGTTTTGGTGGCGTTAAAAGAGACCAGATTATCATCACCCCACTGGGAGACAAAGCTTAAGGTCAAATCTGTCCGCTCTACCATGGCCTCTCTCAAGGAACGAACTTCGGCGCCGCTGGTTTTTGCGCTGCACAAGTATCTCTTTGAAACTGTACTGTCATCTGCGTACCCAACAATACCAGGCTGAAGCAGGTCAGTGATGTGCAGCAGGAAAAGAGTTGCAGAAAGAACAGACCTCTGAGGAACTCCGGCATCAATAGCCATAAGGTCAGAAAAGCAGCCGTCAACAACTACTCTGATCGACCGTTCACTAAGGAAATCTGATATCCAGCTACAAAAATCAGCTAGGATGCCATAAGCAGGAAACTTGCTGAGCAGAGCAGCGTGCCAGACCCTGTCAAAGGCCTTCGCGATGTCAAGCGATACAGCCAGTGCTGCGCCGTGTTTCTCGATTGCTTCGCCACAGCAGTGCGTGACATACACAAGTAGATCGCCAGTTGACCGTCCCCGGCGAAAGCCATATTGACGGTCACTGAGGAGATCATTGTCTTCAAGCCTTACACAGAATGGATATCGTAATTAAATCCTCATATTTCAATCTCAGAAAACCAGTATGGTTTTAGGTCCGGTGTGTCGATTGAAGATGCTGTAACCAATTTCAGTGCCATGGTAGCCAATAAACTGGACAAGAGCTATAAGTGCTACTGTATATTTCTGGATATATCGAAAGCCTTTGATACGGTCTCTGTCCCAATAATTATATCAAAACTGGAGCACATTGGAGATCGTGGTTTGGCAATAAATATTTTTAAAGATTATGTGAGGCAGTCAAAATTGATACTGTGGCGAGTGAGGACGAAGAAATCAAATATGGAGTCCCGCAAGGGAGTATTCTTGGACCCACATTATTTATAGTTTACATCGACGACTTGTGCAAGATGAAACTAGAGAACTGTGATATTTTTACTTATGCGGATGACACAGCACTCTAAGTATTTGGGAAAAACTGGGTGGAGGCTAAGGCACAGGCCGAGAGTAACCTGAGGAAAGTCATGCTGTGGCTATCTTCTAATCTACTTACGTTGAATGTGGATAAATCGAAATATATTCGTTTTTATCTCCCCAGCACCTCAACGCCCTCAGTAGAAACCACAACACTTACTGCCCACAATTGTGCCAGATCAACAATAACTAGCTGTTGCTCACCGTTATCGTATGTTGCCTGTATAAAGTATCTTGGTGTTATAGTTGATGAACGATTAGACTGGCGTTCACAAGTGGAGACCCTCACCGGACATGTCAGAAAACTGCTGTACGTATTTAAGAATCTTTGTCACTCTGCCGATCGTACGATATTGAATACAGTCTATCTTGCATTAGGTCAATCAATATTGTGTTTTTGTGTTCCTTCGTGGGGTGGAACTTATAAAACTTTGTTTTTGAAATTGGAGAGGGCACAAAGGTCTATTCTCAAGGTCAGACATGGTAAGCCACGCTATTATTCTAACACAGAACTATACAAGGAGTGCAAGGTGTTGACGGTACGACAGCTGTTTATTCTCCACACGATGCTCCGGCGACATTCACTACATCCTTTAAATAAGGAAGGTTTAAATAAACGAAGTGGTGCACTTGTCTGCCCCTATGTGCAATGTAAAACGGCTTTCGCACAACGACAATACAACGCATTGAGTTCCAGGCTGTACAATGAAATTAACAAAAGGATCTCACTATACAAACTAAATAAGTACAATTTCAAAGATAAATTAACTAATTGGTTATAGTTGTTAACTTATGATGAGTCTGAGAAACTTATTGAAATAGTAAAATATAACTGAGTCTTAGAATTTTTAAATAATAATTTAACACGAACACATTATTTTGTAAAGACGCTAATTAATTATGAAAAATTGTTATGTGTAAAATTATAGCACAAAATAAGGCGGTGATATACAACATCTAAAACGGCTTGACCACCGGCGACCCAAGATACGAGCATATAGTCAGGTGGGGTAATTGCAATAACGGGGTATAAGCAATAAGGCTTGTTTACGGTCTAACTACTAAAGAAAACTGGTGCTGCCATCTCTGTTATGTGTAAAGTACTTTTTGAACTTCGCGCCTATCAATTCTCGGGAGAGTTTGACGTATCGATGAGTGAATGAAACGTCATTAGTTGAGTGACGTCGAATCGTCGATGCCGCGTGTTACACACTTTGTTATCCTAACATGGGGTAAATGTAATAAGTGAGATAACTTTTTTTTTTAATTTGATTACCTAAATTATCAGAGTGATTATAATTAAACAAATAACTTAAAACTTAAGCCTACTAAATACTTAATACACGTGATAATTATAAATTTAATACTGCTAAAAAGTAAAATGTTGTCTAAGGTTGAATATGTCATTCTAGTTATGGTACTCGCATTTACCCCACCTGACCCTATCTCAGTTTGGGAGTCGTTTGTCTTAAATTAAAATGACTGTACATTCACCTCACTAAAACAGATGAAAAATATTGTTTCTTGTAACGTGTTTGTACTTTTTGAAGAAAAAAGTATTATTATTATTGTTTACATTTCTCGGGACCCTGGGGTCCCGGACCTTTGGAAGGCATACGAGGGGCCGAAGCCAACTCGCAAAGGCCCCTTAGATAATTTTAAATGATGAGGAGGCACCAACCGACGATTATCCCTATCTGAACTATGCAACTGCACCTAAGGACAACTCCCGGTTGGTGCAGGACTATTGTTGTACGTGGAAACAAAACATATTGGGCTATGGGTTTGGGTGGCTAAAGTGAATTGGGTAACTTGAACTATGGAAGAACTATGTCCCCTGCCTGACCAATGTTATATATTATACACGGATAAAATGGCAAGGGGTGACTTGCACACTCAATAATGGGCCTCCGGAAACGGCCGCTAGTACATAGTGACGTAGCGACAAGGGGGCAACACTTCCTGAGGTGCTTGAGAAGTGAAGAGGCCACGGCTATCAGGACAATCCCGGAAGTATGGTCAAGATCACTACCAGCACCTTACTGGAAGACTTTCTTCCTCCGAGCACGTTTGCTCTTGCGAATCTCCACTCAAGCCGGCCAATAAAGGCAAGCCAGAGATGAGAACAAGATTTCTCCCGGGATATAGGGTCCATGGGGTCGCTATTGCCCAACAGCTCGCCACATACTACCCTGCGGGTTTCTGTATCTCTCTTGGTCTGGATCCTCATTCTAGACCCGTTCCGGCAAAGTAAACTCTACCGGCACAGACCTAAAGTTCGGAGCGCGCAAGCGCCACCACGACGTCAACGTAGAGATACAGCGGTGCGGTTATTATTATTATAGTATTAGTAGCTGTAGTCAAACAGTCACAAATGAGTTAATACAGTGTTTAATTGCTTTTTAATCCTATTCTAAAACTAAATTCAGAAGTTAGTATATTACAGGTATTCTGCCCCTGAATTAATATTTAGAGCAATTTTTTAATGTGCTAGCCAGTAAGGATGACCACCGGAAGTATATCATTTTTGTATACTCATTTTTAGCGATTTTTTGAGATACTTAACGTTGCAGTCGGAAGTGGGGCATTTTTGCTACTTCTTCTTTCTTATCCAGTTCCATGTAATAAGCCTGTAGAGAAGCCTGGAAGAGATTGCAGTAAGCGATAAGCCCACCCATTGTACGTCTTGTAGTGAATAATGTTTTTTTTGTTTTGTAATGTGTAATCTGAAAATTTTTAATGATGAATGAAGATGGAGCATTAAGCGGTGATATTGTACTGATATTACACGCATGTTAAATCAACATAACCTTTACTTCTAGCATAGACAGGTAAAAAGTCTTGCACGCCAGCAGTTACTTTCAAAAAAGTGTTTCCGTCTCCACTGTATATAATAATCTAGCTTTCATAACAATTGGAGGTATACGTATTGTCCGCAAATAATACAGACTTGCACCTCTCTATCATTGGAGGGTGAAAGTTACAAATCTCTTAATTTTTTGTTGTGTAAATCCTAGCCTGCATACCAAGTTAATTAAAGACCTGGAGGTTTAGATGAGATGAAGAAGACGGATGAAAAAAGATTGCATGCAGCGGAGATGAGAATGTTGAGATGGATGTGTGGAGTGACGAGAATGGATAAAGTAAGAAATGATTATATAAGAGGAAGTTTGAAAGTGGCGCCAGTGACAGAAAAGTTGAAAGGAAATCGTTTGGCTTGGTATGGGCATGTGATGAGAAGGGACGAAACGCATGTGACTCAAAGAGTGATGAATATACATGTTGATGGATGGAGAGGGAGAGGAAGGCCGAAGAAAAGATGGATGGATTGTGTGAAGAATGATATGAAAGAGAAGGGAGTGAATGATAGTGTGACGGTTGACAGGGGAGAATGGAAGAATAAAACGTGTTGCGCCGACCCCAAGTAACATGGGATAAGGGCAAGAAGATGATGAGGTTTAGATGAGTGAGTGAGTCAGTCAGTGACATAATAGATGTATTTTTGACATAGAAGTATATCTGCTACTACATTTTACGCCGTAACTACATTATTTACCCTGAGAAGTTGAGCTCTATAACATTAAACAGGCGGAAGCTATGAGGGTTTGAAAATACGAAGAACCGCTCTAAGAAAAGGTAGGTAATGCCCTTGCTTTTTGTTTTTGGCACGTCTTGGTGGAGGCACGACTATGACCTCAGATATACTTATTGTACACACTTTATTATGTATATAATTAAGGCCTCCTCTCTCCGAGATGGGAGTGGGCTGTAATCCACCACGCGGGTCCAGTGCAGGTTGGTAGATGTCACATATTTGGTTCTAGGACATGCCGGTCTCCTCATGTGTATAAATAATAAGGAGTTAAGGGAATGATAGTATCAAACAGTGATCCCCATGATTGCTGTATCAATATGCATGACAATATGGTCCTATATGGTCCTATATGGTCCCATTTCAACAGTGACACATCAGCATTCCATCGTCTACCTAGTCATAATACAAGGAAATATTTATAAACACAGTACATTTAACAATTTATTTAATTTTTACACCACTATACAATACATATCAATAAACTTATTGATCATAAATACTTATCAATAACTGAACTAGCACAATGCTACTGCCTTTTTTTAACTTGTTTAGCTTTTGAAGCAGAGGCCTTGGCTGCAGCACCACCACTGAACAATGAAGTAAACATCTCTGACATTTCAGGCATTTCTGACATCTTTGCCAAGTTGCTTATCTGTTTCAAATCCTCCTTGGTCTCAGGGTCATTCATCATTTTAGGTAAAATCATGATGAACAGGAGTGGCAGAACCATCATGATAACCATTGGGTTGAATAGGAAATCTGTTAATCGCCATTGCTCCCTGACCTGGAAATATCTGAATTTTGACAGAGCCTTCAATCTCAATGGGTATGGCACCTGGATAACTTGCGACGTCTGTATGTAATTCACTTTCCTGGCTCTGAACTTGCCCTTAGAGTTGATCTCTACTCGGACTGGCTCGTACATGTAGTCCGGGTTTATAACTTCAACAACGTACGAACCCGAGGGCACATTATGTATCACGAATGTTCCGTCTCCTCTGATGAAGCCTATGTATTCACCACCATTTACATGGATTCGTGTTTCAACTTGCCATAGTCCTTTGTCTTGATCCTCAGGTGGAAACACTTTACCCTCGATAGAATATCTACCGTTTCCAACTTCCTCCTCGGGGATATTGACTGCAGACAGTCCGTATGAAAATGTACACACTGTGAGGAGGATTGGAAGGAGTTGCTTCATTTTCTAAGTTGGTATGGAGTTTATGTTTAGCTAGTGTTCTTTTTGATTTTAATTCCGCATTAATTAAATAGTCACAATCGATTTCAAATATGTCCGTCAGGTGATGTCAAGAGAAAGACCACAGCAGATATGTAAAAAGTATTCTGTGCAGCAGATGCAGAACACTATTACTCCTAGATGACAGAGTAGCTGACAATTTGTCCTATCATTGACAACTGACAAGCTGTCATTGAAATAGAATATCATGGAGATGGCATATTCTACTCTATGAAGAATAGTTATACAAATATCTGTCATATCGACACAGGCATGTCAAAAAACGTTTTGTTTCTTTTTAATTAATAAAGAGCTACGTATGAAAAGGGAGACATCTAAATGTTTGTCAAGGATAAGGATAAAAAAATAAACTTAAGGCAAAACTCTTGTGTGACGTCAAAATCGTGTCTATGCGTGACCGGTCGCCATGTTGAGTACTGATACTACTGATGTGGTGTCAAACGGTTGCTTTGGTCAAAGAGTATGTAATTTTATTTTTATTTTTTGGCTTTGGTCAGACTAAGGAACCGACCATCGGTTCATAAACAGATCAGATTTTTTGAAACAGACCGATCGTTGGTTCATCGACGGCTGAAGGGTTTTGTATCAAAGAGTTTATCTAATATATAGGGAGTTTTATAGACTTGGTACGGTTGGAACCGTAGACAGCTGTCTATGGTTGGAACCCAGACCTCGTTATCGTCGGGGCACAACAAAGAAAACGTGATATATACAGCTATTTTCAAGTTTAGTGCCTATCACACTTCCAGAGACGTGCTTTATTAACATAAGAAATAAAAACTTTATTTACATTTTTGACATAAAAACATGTGACAGTTGCCTGTTTTGAATTGGAACACTAGGTACGAGATGTCATTTATGTATGTACACTATCATAATAGTCAGAAGACCACAAAAGGATTCCTACGGTGGCGACAGTTCATTGGAAGACATGTCCGACTAGTTATTATAAGTAGGTACACTTATGCACCTACTTATTAATAAAATAAAATGGGAATTGGTTCATTATTTTCATTATGTAGCAATGATCATGTAGGTAAAAACTAGTATTTGTTTGATTGACACTTCGGTTTAATTAGTCTATGAGTTCTTTATGCCCCGAATATAACAAGGTCTGGTTAGTATAATCCTGTAATGTCAAGAATTCATGAAATAGTCATTGATTAGTATTACCTGGTCTTAAAGAGTTGTGTTGATCATTTCAACGATTGTAATTATGTAAATAGACACTTGTTACACCCGCAAATTATATTTTTATCAACGTACAATCTAATACCGACTTGTAAATTGCAAAAAAACGTAAGATAATTTGAGTTTCGCGGGCTACCCTGACGCTTCCCCTTAACTGTGGAAATATATTGCGCTCCCATGCGTACCTTGTAAGTTTTTCTTAGATTTTGTTCAAACATTTTTCACGTTTCGGAACCATAAACACATGCCGTCATCGGGAAAAACCGGTTATCGATTTCAAATAAACGACCAATCACTATTTTTGTTGTTTGTCTATGATTTTTTGTAAACAATATTGTTTGATTGAACATGTGCATCTTGTGTTTAGTAGAACTTTATATAATTTAGACATGTTTTTTACACTGTAAAAACGGCAAACTTACGATGTCCGGATACTTGGAGATAAAGTATCCGTTCAAATCTAATTTGGGCTTAAATCCTTTCAAGGTAAGTTTTGTAAAGTGTAATTTATTCATTGGGATGTATCACAACATTGTGGCATTGATTATTTTTGTTATTGTCAGTCGTGGAAAAGACAATGGTGTATTTTGAGACCGAGTCCGACGTGTTCGGGGGCCTCTCTGGCGGTGTACTGCAGCGAGGCGGGTGCAGCAGCGGGATCGGTGGAGCTGCCGTTGGGCTGCGTGGTGAAGAGAGCGAAGTCTCGCACGCGGCCGTATGCCTTCGCCGTGTTCTCTGTAGACGAGCCGCGAAAGCCCCGCGTGTTGCTTGCAGCTCAATCGCTGCATGACACACAAGCTTGGATGGAAAAAATCCGAGCTTTGTTAAATGGGAGCAAATTATTAGGTGAGTGTCTACCTTCATTATTGTTCATTTTTCCATGTGGTCAAAGTCCAAACGGAACTTAGCTTAGTGTTTGTAGGATTTATTTTTATTCATTATCATTGATTTTGTCTGTGTTGTGCTGACTTTTTTTTTTTGTTAAATTAATTATAAGGCATCCTATTATCATTAATGAATTGTAATTGAATGGAAAAAGTTCATCAAATTACCCTAATTGATCCAAATGTGCAGTATAATATTGACAACATTTTCTGCCAGTGTGTTCTTTGTAAAGCCTGTTATGAATATAATTATGACTCATTGCACATTGTCTTTTGAAATACTGTGATACATAAACTTTTATGAACATGTAAACAACTTGATTTGTCTTTAATAAATTATTCCAATTAGATATTTCAACATCATTAGATAAATCCAATTAGATATTTCGAAATCCATCAAACAACTTCATAAACAGAATTTTTTTAGTACCTTCCTGTTACTTATTGAAATGGAAAAAAATGACACAATTTATTATTTCAGGAATTGTTAGAAACTAGGTCTCAATATCTATGTATGTATGTGTGACCTAGATACACTGTACTTAGGAAACATGCAAATGGTTCAGTATCCAACCAACCCATTGCTTATGTAAGCATAACTGGTCTAACTTACTATTAATATTATACAGGGTTATTGGTAAAACACCAGCAACCTCTTAAGGGGTCATTGTACTCATCATTATGAACAAATTTTACTATGGGACCAAACCTGAAATCGCGAAAAAAAAAATCAGCTGTTCAGTACATTTTGATGAATTATGCGAACATAAATGTACTGAACAGCTGATTTTTTTTTTCGCGATTTCAGGTTTGGTCCCATAGTAAAAGTTGTTCATAATGATGAGTACAATGACCCCTTAAGAGGTTGCTGGTTTTGTACAAATAACCCTGTATAATCATAATAGTGCAGCAGAAAACATAAATTTTCCCACGCACAAGAATAAAATATTATAATTTTAAGTTATTATTTATGACTACTATTTGGCCGTGGCTTCACCTGCGTGGAGGTCATTCCGGTAGTCCGTTCCCGTAGGTTATTATCCTACAGGAACATACTACCTGGTTAAAAAGTATCCTATGTCCTAATCCAGGTTATGGTATATCCATGTGCCAAATTTCATCCGAATCCGTTCAGCCAATTTAGCGTGAAAGCTTAACTAACAAACAATCAAACTCACTTCATCTGAACCCTATTAGAAGCATAATACTAAGATTAAAATATTATTGTTAATTCATGCAAGCCTAGTACTTTTTGTTAGTTTTACTGCTCAGAAATTGTGCACAACGTGTGTCTTGAATTGATATACCTACTATCTTGAATTCATGCAATCCTAGTACTTTTTGTAAGGTTACAGAGGTATTTCTTTCTGACGCGATTTTTTTCATACAACCTTTCATCCCCTGTTCCACTTTCTTAGGGGAGGAATTTCGAAAAATTATTCCTTATTCCTTGTGTACAATATAAAGAAAACCTCTGTGCAAAATTTCATCTTTCTAGGTTCAAGGGCTGGACGTTGATAAGTCAGTCAGGTCTTTCATTTTTATTTATTTAGATATTTATTATTTTTGCTACTTACAACAACTTTCTTAAACTCATTTTAAAGTTGTTACTGCAATTTTAAATCAGAGTACAATAGAACAAAACATCTTTTTAGGGCTCCATATCCAAAGGGTATGTTCTATGTAGTTGGGTTTGGTTTCCGCACTTAGTCCTTCAATTGGACCATTCTACGTGAGCCATGGCGGCCGTCGGTGGTTATTCCAACCAGCCCACCTCCCTCCAGAAGTTCATCACGGCTTCTGGTCTGCTTTACCCAAAGGGTAAAACGGGACCCGCTTTACTAAGACTTCGCTGTCCGTCTGTCTGTCTGCCACCAGGCTGTATCTCATGAACCGTGATAGTTAGACAGTTGAAATTTTCACAGATGATGTATTTCTGTTGCCGCTATAACAACAAATACTAAAAAACAGAATAAAATAAATATTTAAGCGGGCTCCCGTTTTTATAGATATGGTGCGTAACCCTTCGTGCGCGAGTCCGACTCTTACTTGGCCGGTTTTTTAAAGTTTTCAGGATGAAAAAATGCTTGATGAATTCCTGCACCAAACTTCCAGGAAAGGTACAAGACTCCAGCAGGTCAAGCTACCCGAAACTGTTAAATTTTCCCAATCGCAAACAACAAACCCACCAATTACAAAACAACAAAAATATGTTTGTTGAAGAGTCTACTTTTAGCCTAAACTTGAGGAAGACAGAAGGTTGTAATCCTAACTAATATTATAAATGCAAAAGTGTTTGTTTGTTTGTTGATTACGCTTTTGCGCTGAAACGGCTGATCGGATTTGGATGAAATTTGGCACTTAGGTAGGTAGACCATGACCTGGAGAAGGACATAGGCATTCATCCTGGATCGCAGACGAAGTCGCGGGCCAACAGCTAGTTGTAAGATAACAAAAGCTGCCTCTTGCAACCGTGATATTTAAAGAACACAAAAATGCATTATAGAGTTTGAAATATTATTTTCACATACCTATAATTCTTTTTAATACGAGTCAACAAACCCTTAGTCATATAGAATCACACACAATGGAACCTTTGAATTGTGTAATATTTTATTATGTATATGTATTTTTGTATATTGTATGCAGATGAACACAAGGCCAAACACCTTAGTGTAATTAAATTAGGAGCCAAGTTAATTTAATTCTGGGAATACAGTCATCTGTCGATGTAACTCAGCTCTTAATTTTTAGCGAGTGTCATTATGAAAACTTTGTTACTTTCTATAAATTCAATCTGCTTGAGCTACTTAATTGAAATAAAAAATAAGGAAAAACTAGTCAGGACCGTCACCAAATTGTTATTTGTGAAACTTAAGAATATAAACAATCAATCTGCCAAGCCTTTTCCCAACTATGTTGGGGTCGGCTTCCAGTCTAACCGGATGCAGCTGAATACCAGTATTTTACATGGAGCGACTGCCTATCTGACCTCCACAACCCAGTTTCACAGGGTAATACGATACCCCCTGGTAAGACTGGTTGTCAGACTTTCGGGCTTCTGACGACCCGTAACGACTGTCAAAGATCCTGGAATGACAGCCAGGACCAACGGCTTAACGTGCTTTCCGAGGCACGGACGAGTCTCGGTATGAAAAGATAGTCACCCATCCACAGACCAACCCCGGCAAGCGTAGCTTAACCTGATGGATCGACCCGTGCGGCTGTTATTACTTAGCCACGAGCTCCTCAAAACTTAAGAATATAAACAAGTTCTAAAAATTTACGTCAATAAAATAAAATAAGGACACTCATACGGCCCAAATTAATATCACATGCGCCAACAGAAGGCCCGGTTATGGCCTGAAATTTGCATCCACACCAATGACGTCACAACATTCAATGCAAATACGCACAAAACCCATTTCAAATTGTAATACTTACACAATGATCTATTAAGGTTCAAACAGACTGCGGCGAATCCTATTTTTTGCGCATCCATTATTTGGCTCATAGGTAAAACGGGCTGTCCGCAACTCCACGTCAATGCGCGTAATTTGCGTAAGGGTGGGAAAATCGATTATTCGATCCACCCTAGCTCCTCAAGAAGGCCAGCAGTGCCTTGGTGTTTCTGACAACCTCACGGAGGGTACCCGGGTTAACGAAGTACTTTGCCGTATATGAGCCGAACACCGGGCAATTTACAAGCACATGAGCTGGTGTCTCGTCCTCCATTGCAGGCCCTGCACAGCGGACTGTCTGTAACTCCTATAACAAAGAGGTGCTTGGTAAATGACTCATGGCCAGTTATAGCTGCTGTAACTGTACGCAGCTGTTGTTTGGTTAGTCGGAAAACCTGTTTCGTGAGGCTGCTATCGATTGTAGGGAATGCTTCCTTAGCCTGCCTACATTCTATTATTTGGCTCATAGCAGTTGTATGACCGGCCAGCAAATTCGGCCTCGATACGCCACAGTGTGAGTCCAGCTTTAACTTTGCTTCTATTGTGTACGTACACACATTTTCACTGGTCTGTATGTGAAGAAGCCATCATTTTGTAACATTTCAGTACAATTGAAATGCGGCCAAGGCCTTGGCTAACCCATAACAGCTTGCAGACTTCTAAATACTGTGCAATCAGCTTTATAATAGGACTGTCCTTGACCAAAACGATCGTAACTTTATTTGAATGAGTAACCACACTAGCTAAAAAAAAAAAAACTCAGCTGAAGCATTATGTTTTCGACAGATTAAGCACAATGTGTCGACAACTTATTCCTATTAAAGCAAACATTCTCAATGTAACTTATAGAGGTATATGATTATAACTAATTCCCGAAGGGTTCGGCAGAGTCGTTCCTGTAGTACATCCACATTTAGCCAATTTTGTTGTATGTAATACCTTGTTCTGTTGGTAATAGGGAAATTGTTCCCAGTTGTTGTGTGTTGTGTTATCACTTTACCAGATTGGGCAAACTCAACCTGGGATCAACACAGGACCTCACGCTCAGTAGTAGCGCTTGCAACTATAATATCTTGTGCTTCTTCCACTGGGTTTTAACTGCGCTAGTTTAAAGGCAGCACAGTTGCTTTCGCGTTAATAAAATAACAATTAAATGATGAACACAGAATTTTTAGACTAAAATGATCCAACATTTATGACTAAGCAGTACCTACAAAATAAACAACATATTATTTTCAAAGATTTCAATATTATTGGGTTATTGGGTAAACATTATTTTAATCATTGTTGCTAAAATGAGTCATTGACTGCATGTTCAATGTCAACATTCACTGGGTAATAAATTGACATTGACGCCGATTCACTTGTTCACAAATTAAACTAAATTAAAGTTCAGTGCATATTTTTCTTTCTATTTCATTACGAAAAGGACAGAAGATAAATATTGTAAATTAACGTATTTTTAGTAGGCAATTTTTTAATCACGTCTAAACTTGTCGTAGTATCTTAATTTGACAGGACTTAACTATAATTAATCTTCTGTCCTTGTCTTAATGATATAGAAAGAAAAAGATGCACTGAACTTAAATATAGTTTAGTTTCCGAACAAGGGAATCGGCGCCATTGACATTATACTGCTGAGATGTCTATGAAATATGTTACACTGTGTTGTATGTATGATTTTTGTGTTATATAAGTTACATTATTCGTCTACTATGCCTCAATATCGTTCGCTCATTGGAATAACATACATCAGAGCATTGTCATACTAATTACATTTCATTTGGCTGTTTGTTTAATGTTTCTGAGGGTATTTTTGCATTAAATTAAAAAAAAAAAACAAAAGAATGTTTTGTGAGCAAATTATGAGAATTTTCAATGGGAGTTAGTTGCACTATCCAATTACATGTTGCGTAATGTTACAACATGTAACACACATAACATGTGACATGTTGGATAATGTTTACAACTGTTCTGCTATTTAAACATTAGGGAGGTTATTATGATCAGTTGAACAAATTATCAGGCAGTAATTGAATTTTTCGACGGTTGGTAAATAAGTGTGACGGTAAAAGGTGAACAGTAATAAAAAGAAAATTGGTTTGGTCGGTTATGTGTCATCCTACAATATCAGTACAAAAAATACTCAAGTAGTGTACTTAATAAAATCATGTGCATTAAAAATATTGTAATGGGCACTTAGATCAGTTCGGCAGTTGGTAAACTTGGAACAGTGTGACCAACCACGCGCGATACGAATTGATCGCAGTAACTAAGCCAGGGCACCCCAACCAAATGAGTTAGGTTATACAGGGTTATTGGTAAAACACCAACAACCTCTTAAGTGGTCATTTTCCTTATCATTATGAACAACTGTTACTATGGGACCACCTGAAATCGCGAAAAAAAATCAGCTGTTCAGTACATTTTGACGAATTATGCGAACATAAATGTACTGAACAGCTGTTTTTTTTATCGCGATTTCAGGGCTGGTCCCATAATAAAAGTTGTTCATAATGATGAGCACAATGACCCCTTAAGAGGTTGTTGGTGTTTTACCAATAACCCTGTATAGAACTCTGACCGCTGTGAACAAAGGCGCGGGAGCCGAGCGAGCGCTACTTCCAATTTAGATACATATCTTACTAACGACTTCCGATTTGTTAACTGCCCATTCAGTCATTTTACTGTTCAATTATTTATTTAATTACCCATTACAATATTTCTTAGACTCATTGTTATTTAGTTTACTGCTCAGTTTTTACTGCCGATATTGTTAATAAACATGCATTTTGTAATTGTTAGTTTACCAAAACTACAATAAACAACTGCCGCTTTAAATCAGTGCCTTACCTCTTTTAAATATTATAATATAATAATAATAATATCCTGGGACATTTTCACACACGGTCATCTGGTCCCAAACTAAGCAGAGCTTGTACTATGGAAACCAGATAACTGATATACTACATATACTACTTTTTTTTTGTAAATACATACTTATAGATAATTACACCCAGACTCAGAACAAACAGACATGTTCATGCACACAAATGTTTGTCCTGGATGGGAATCGAACCCACGACCTGCGGCATGATAGGTGGTATCTTAACCAACCACGCCAACTGGCCTGTCGATAATAATAATAATATAATGTATGTTGATATGTTCACTATAGTTTTCTAATTCGTTCACAAGTACAAGACAACAACTAAACCTTGTGATTACATTATCTACCTACTATAGAACTGTGTTATGCAATAATTTTTATTTAAAAATAAATGTTTTGTGTATTTTTTTTTCGGAAACTGAAATAGCTAGAACTGACGTCATAAGTGCGTGTAATGCTTCACCAAACACACCACACATAAGTGTTTTTACTTGCTTCAATTTTCAATGCAAAACGCCCCTCACCTTCATGCTTGCTCATCTTTCAGACACGGAACCATTGCTCAAAGACTCATACTCGGTGAGCGTGGTGGCGACCGAGTTGTCACGCAAGTGCGGACTGAGCGCCGACACCGTGGTCACGCTGTCTCCGGGCGGCGTGATAGTGGCGCGTGCGCATCTTGCCACATTCCTAGAGTGGAAGCATATCAGGGATGTTCGCCTCGCTGACGACGATAAGAACAAAACTTGTGTTCTTAATGTTGATAGGTTGGTGTTTTTTTGTAATAAAGTGTGATTGGATATGCTACAAAGGCTAAAATATACAGCAGACGCTAAGCTGCTGCAATTTGCTAATCCTTTTTGTTCTGCGACTGTGTATTCACTGTTACACGGCGCGGTTATGTCTGCTTGTAGCGCGTGGACTCTCTAGTCACCGACGTATGTGAGCCGTAAGACAAGGAAGGGTGCGATTGACAAGATTAGCAGACTTAAGTTAGCTTGAAGTTTGTCTACCTTCCCCGTCTCACTGCTCACATACCTCAGGCGGTGACTAGCACTTGCGCGCACACTGAATAATTTATATAAAAAAAAGTAAAAATGTATGGTACACACATATTTTACCAAAGAAAGAAAGAATAATGTTTATTTGGACACAGTTCGTGAAACACAAAATACAAATAACAAAATAAAAAGTAAAAATAATGTTTTAACAACAATAGTGTGTGCCTCACCAGTCACGTTTAAGGCAAAAGCGCCAGGGTGGTCCGCTAAATTTTTCTTACGTTTTTTTGCAATTAGCAGGCCAGTATCAAGTTGTATGCTGATCAAAATATATGATTCGCGACCGTAACAAATATGTATCTACAGAATTATAATAAATAGACTCATCAATACAACTCTCCTAGTTAGAATTAACCTCAAATGTCTATGATTTCATGAAATAGTCATTTTTCATTGGTAATTTGACCTTAATTATAATTATTTAATATTAGTATTAATTATTGTAATTTCGTAAATATGTTACGGTCCCGATTCTTATTTTAATCAATATACAACCTGACACTGATCTGCAAATTGCAAAAATGATCAGAAAATTTGAATTTCGCGGGCTATTTTAGCGCATCCCCTTAGGCGCGTCGCCCACACAAGCTAGAGTCGAGGCGGCGTCGCAGCGCGGGCGTGCGGCGCGGGGGTTGAGCGAGGGAGGGTGCGGGGGTTTTTCTTCGCTAACTCTCGCACCTCCCTAACTACCTCCCCTCTCCGACCCCTGCACCGCACGCCACGACGGCGCCTCGACTCTAGCTCGTGTGGGCGACGCCCCTTAAGGGGTGAGCTTATTGCTAAAATACCGGAAATGAAAGACTCCGGGCATAGTCAATAAACATATAGGTATAGGTGTAAAAATAAAATTGCATAACGCACAATAGTCTATAAACTCGCACAATGCACAATGAACTAATTCCCAAAGCCGTGATGTTGAAAGTTAGAAAGTCATGGACACTTTCAGATTGAATTTGTTCATTAAATGGCCAACGAGAGCCTTTTATTTGATTTGCGTGTTAACTTTTTTATTAGAATCAAATACTATACTTGATTATGCCCAGAATGCGTTGCAAGGCCTTTTTTTTGGGAGGTATCTCCGTCGCGCACCTTACCAAACAAATTACCAAAGTTTCATTACAATCGGTCGAGCCATTTTCTAGTTTTTACGAGACTAATGCACGGTAATCGATTTTTAAACAAGGTGTAATTTAACGCACAACCTCTTAGGGGTCATTGTACTCATCGTTATCGATAAAAAATCAGCTGTTCCCTACATTTATGTCCGCATAAGTTGTCAAAATGTGGGGAACAGCTGATTTTTTTTTTAATGATTTCAGGTCTGGTACTATAGTAAAAGTTGTTCATAATGATGAGTACAAAGACCCCTTAAGAGGTTGTGCGTTATTTAAGTTACACCTTGTTAGATGATTCTGAGAGTTTACTATTTCTGAGTGTTGAGGCCAGGTACTAATATTTAAATAAAAGTTGACTAGACTATATTAACATGACGTATCGACGTACGTAATCATATTAGGTTCGGTTACAATGTAGATTGGTATTGAAACACGTATGATTCGCGCGTCGTCTCTTGGTTCACCCTTGGGCCGGGCGGTGTCGCTCCGAACCTGCATCGCCCCCCGCCGCCCGCACCCCGCTCGTAGCCGGGTCCTATGCTTGATTGTGAGTGTGTGAACACTGAGTGAATTGCCAAGTCGGAAGTATTCCATGCAAAGCCTTCAATTTTATTTGTAACTAGCTGACCCGACAGACGTTGTCCTGGCTAAATTTAACGGTCTAAGTAAAACTGTTTATCGTAGAATGAAAAAATGTCAAATCTACTTATGCATCCAAGTAGTTTAAGGTTCCGTACCTCAAAACGAAAAAGCGGAACCCTTATAGGATCACTCGCGTGTCTGTCTGTCCGTCTGTCGCAGCCAATTTGCTCCAAATCTAATGGACCGATTAAGTTGAAATTTGGTACACTTATGAATTTCTATGACCCAAACACGGACGTGTAACTTTGAATATGGTGGTAAATTTTGAGGGGCAAATAAGAAAAAAAAAACTTGCAAACTGTACCGTGTGACATATCAAATGAAAGGGTTTACTGTGAGGGTCTCAAATATATAATAATTATAATTTAAAAAATAAATTGTTTTAAAGTTGTTTAAGAAATTATCTCATTATCTCCGAAACTCTTGAACTTATAAGGAGTCTATGGTCTTAAAGTATCATGGTAAATGTCTCAATATTGTGCGTCCAAACTAACATTTGCAGTTGGAATGTATGGGAGAACATGTTTTTCAACTAAAATGTTAAGTTTGTTCTTGGGATAAATTCATCCCAACTACGGAACCCTTCATTGTGCGTAGTCCGACACGCACTTGGCCGGTTTTTTCAATAATCAGATAACTTTTATCTGAAGAATAAATGGGTGGTCAATTCGAAAAATCCTTAAGTCCACTTTCACTTTGAGGAGTAAAGTACAAAATTCATTTTTTGAAAAGAACACACATGGCGTATAAAAATGAAAATACCATCAAGTTATAGTAAAAAGTATACTCTTTATTTAAGTATAAAAACAAAACCCATAAAGTTATTTTAACACCTATAATTGGAAAAAATAAAGTTATTGTAAGTAAGCAGGACTTAGGGATTTTTCGAATTGGGGCACCCAAATATGACGGTTAGACATATTTTCTATATAAAAGCTGTCAACACCGCCATATTTATTCCATAAATAAAAGTTATCTGGCGATTGAAAAGTTAGCCCTAAATCAGATTGCCATCTCTAGAATTGACAGCTACGAACAGTTTGTATGGGAAAAAGAAAAATGTGGTTTTACGTTTTTCCGCGCAATTTTCCCAATTTTTATCTTCTTATGAACCTTCCTCGGATTACAACGAATATTTGAAGAAGAAAAAAAATGCCCAATTGGTCTAGCCGTTCTCGAGATTTGCGCTTAGCTATACATTTAGATACTTTTTATTTATATAGATTATTTTACTTTCCACTACAAAATGGATATTTAGTCTCATAATTGAATACAGCTAATATAGTACTATTATGACTATTTGTTTTTAAAATGAATGAGTAGTAAACACCTACTTACAGTAAAATTATTTACTTTTTATCGGCAGTCATCGCATTTCCGAATACCTAATTATTAAATCGTGTATAATAATTTGAATACAGAACTAAGTACTTTATTGTTGTTTTGTTTTGATTTGAACAACAATAAAGTTCTTAGTTCTGAATTCAAATTACAAATAAACATGTTTGTCAACTCATGACTCAACTGACTAAACCAGACGTGTTCTAGGAAAATACAATACTTTTGTGCTATAAATGGGTTTTACACTTTTACAAGTAAACATGTTCAGTAATGTTTTTGTATCAAGTCGGGTGTATCTTTGTAAAACTTGTAACCTTGTTAAACTTCAGAAAGTAAAAGAAAATTATTTATTTAATTTAGGTACGTGTATCTTTTTTAGTAATTTGTTATTTTTAATTGCCAATAGCATTTCATAGTTCATTAACATTACAATCACTTAACAACACATTGGTTATGCTTTCAATAAAATCGTTAACATTATACTTAAAAAACTTCCATTGCGTGATTTTATTTCTGCATCGTTCACACGGACGTACTAATATCGCGGCGGAATTTTATCGCGCACTTGATTAACAACTTGTTGTTGAGCTGAGCATTGAGAATCCAACAAAGTGCATACCAGCGCGTCAAAAACACACTTTTGGATTTCAACTCTCGGCGCTAAGCAGTGCGTTGAATATCCAGTACGCGAAAAAAAATCACTGCGGAAGAAATCGCCCGTGCGTGCCTTGGCTAACATCAAATTTCATGGTCTATTCAAGTAGGTATCTTTTACTAATTCGTTGTCCGTAACCGGTTGGAAAAAATCAGACTGCTGCGGCCAAATTTACGTGATATGAGAAGTTCTTCAGGCTCAGGGGACCCGTTCACGGCCTCGACCGATGCGACTTGCGTAGAGTGACGCGCGCGCGTCAGTCACCTGTTTCCGTCAGTTTCCACCAAGCAGAAAAATCCACGAAAATGCTCAAAGACTTTTTAAATTTCACTGAATAAGTAATTGAATCAATATTGACTTTAAGTATAAAATTCGACGCAGACAACAAGCTTGATAAACACTTGCTGCCTGCGTCGAATTTGGTACTTAAAGTCAACATTGATTCAGTTACATGTTCAGTGATATTTAAAAAGTGCTCGAGCGTCCGCGTGTATTTTTCCGTTTGGTGGAAACTGACTCTTACGGGAACTCGCTGCGTGCTCTCTCCGAATACGTTGTCGCAAGACGTGTCACCTGAGCGTGTAGTGTCGTAGGCTCGTGGTTAGAACGTCGACGTAAGTATTCACGATTATTTCATTCATTCATTCATTCCCAGTGAGTTCAGCAACGGCGCCGGCGAGTTGAAGTTCTCGTCCCCGCTAGCGGACTCTCTCGCGCGCGCGCTGCGGGCGGCGCTGAGCGGCGAAGGCGTGCGAGCGGGACACAAGCTTAGCAAGAGTGAGGGAGACCTGCGATCTCCTAAGTGTAGCGACACTGATATGGGTACTTCACTTTTATTTTTATTTTTTAATTAGCTACCCGGTGTTTTATTTAAGTTAAATGTAAATCAACTATTTTTTAAATGTATGTACTACATAATTCAAACACAATGCAAATTGTTATATGAATAAATAAATAATAATGTTTTATAATAAACCTTCCGGAATCAATTCTCTAAATGATGTTGAAAACCGCATCAAAATCCGTTCCGTAGTATAAAAGAACTAAGCGGACAAACAGACAGACACGAAAAGTGATACGCACAACCTCTTAAGGGGGTCATTGTACAGTTGTACTCATCATTATGAACAACTTTTACTATAGGACCAAACCTATTATAATTTAATTAAGGTATATATAATTTAGGTACCTAAAATAGGATGACGATACTTATGCTAAATTGTTGTTTCTCAAAGTTTACCTTAATATAAGATGTACGGTGTACTATGCGTTTCAACTAAGAATAGGATCGCGCTTGCTGCCAACTTCGCACGATAGCTGTCAAATTAGTGTTGCCAGCAAAAAAACTTGCCAGAAAAAAAAAGTTATATTTTTTATTCATAGATTTCATTATTATTTATATGCATTTTTATAAAATGTTATTACTTTAATTCCATAAATAGATAATTTTGGATAAATTAATAATATATGGAAACAGTATTCATTAAAAAACTGATCAATATATACCTACTTAACTTCATGAAATGCTACTGGTCACCCTAATATGTCACCATTTTGTATTTTTTGTTATCATTGTTGTGTGCGTTAGAGTGAACTTTGAACTCAATATGAGTTCGAAGAAAGGGGCGGTTCTCTATCGTAGAGCACGAGAAATCCTTTTTAATGTGCACAAGTACTTTGAAAATGAAAAAAAATCGTGCTAGTGAACTTCTGCGCAATTACACATTGAACTAAGTATAATTTTTCTTTATTTATGGTTTTGCACACCTTACGCTTTGGGAATGAAGTTCGCGAGTATTGCGAAACAAAATGGCGTCTTGACAGTACTATTCTTATTTGGCACGCATATATGTGGTACAGGTGCCATCATTTATCTTCGGAAAGAACGAAATATAGTGAATAAAATGTGACTATCGACCAATAGAAATCGATTTAAATTCGCACCTAAATTATTATACATTGACGCACTAATTCCGTCACTCCCTTATTGGACCCATTGAGATAGGAAAACATGGAGATGGCATATTCTACTATATAGGAAGAATAGTTATACAAATATCTGTCATATCGACACAGACATATCAAAAAGCGCTTTGTTTCTATTTAACTAATCAAGAACTGCGTATGAAAAGAGAGACGTCTAAACGTTTGTCAAGGACTAAATTTGACAACACTCTTGTGTGACGTCAAAATCATGTCTATGCGTGAACGGGAGCCATGTTGAGTGCGAGTTTTCTGGTAGATGATTGGTAGATGTGCTGTCAAAGGGTTGCTTGCTCTCTCTCTTGCACTCGCAGTAACAAACCTCCGAAAGGCGGTCATGTTGAGTGCCCGATTTTAGTAGGTATGCACGTTAATTTTGTAGGTATGACAAGTCCACTGTGCACGTTCAATTCGGCAAAGTTTGTTTTTTCCGAAAATAAACGATCGAACCTGATGTAACCTCATCTCGTAATATAAGTTACACACTGCACAGACTAGAAAATTGAGGTATAACAAGATATTTAAACTTGTATTTGTTACAGGTGACGTTCGTCGCAGTAGTTGGTACAGCGGCCCCTCGGAAGTATCCCTGGATGATATAGACCTCGTCATGTCTAAGGTGAGAATTAACCTTTGATTTAGAAAGAATGTAATGATAAGAAGGACCGATGGCCGGTGGAGCAGACGAGTCCTGGAGTGGAGACCGCGTATCGGCAAGCGTAGTGTGGGTTGCTTCCCAGCTAGATGGACCGATGACCTTAAGGTGGCTGGGTCAGCCACCTTAAGGTCACCAGAAGGTGGAGGACAGGGTGTTGTGACGCAGCCTGGTAGATGCTTATATCCAGCGGTGGACTGCGATAGGCTGGCTGTGTTGATTGATTTATAAGAAAAAATATAAGTATTGAATAAAGTGAGATAGAAAGAAAAAAAAAACTGTTTATTCACGTGAAAGTGTTCTTCGCATTTTTTAAGAAAATTCAAAACATTTTATAATATAGTTTTTTTACATTTAGCTAAAGTATGTAGGTACCATTTTGTTCGATAACTTTTTGCCATCTTGTAGGTAGGGACATGATCCCATTGCTATAGAAATTTTGGGACTTCTGGTCAAAATACCGCGACAAGTGGTTTTGGCAGTCCTCTCGTGATGTTAACCTGACACTGCTTTAGGCAGTGTCAGGTTAACATCACGAGAGGATCTAAAGATGTGTGAGGTCTAGCGTTATCATGATGAAAAACCACACCCCTTCTGTTGATTAATTCCGGCCGCTTTATCTCAACTTCTTGCTTTAATCTCATCAGTTGTTTGCAGTAGAGTTCAGAATCGATGGTCCTGCCTGGTGGTAACAACTCATAATGAATAATGCCCTTCCAATCCCACCACACACACAGCATCACCTTGTTGCGAGTTAACCCGGGTTTCGCCACAGTCTGTGAAGCCTGACCGGCCTTGGACCACGACCTTTTTCGCACGTTCTTGTCATACGTGATCCACTTTTCATCACCAGTTATCAGCTTCTTCAAAAATGGTTCGGTTTCATTACGTCGTAATAAAGAATCACAAATGAGTACACGGTTCATTAGGTTTCTTTCAGTGAGCTCGTGATGTACCCAAATGTCGAGCTTTTTGTATACCCAGTTTTTTTCAAATGCGCCAAAACTGTTTTGTGGTCAATTTCCAGTTCTTCAGCTACGTCGTAACTACTGATATGCCGATCTTGCTCCACTTTTTCAAAAATGGCATCCATTTTATCCGTAATAGGGCGACCAGAGCGACGTGCATCTTTGACATCAAAATTTCGGGATTGAAAACGCTTAAACCAAATTTGTGCTACTCTCACAGACACTACACTAGGTCCATAAACATTGCAAATTTTTTTCGCGGCTTGCGTTGCATTTTTACCTTTTTTATAGTAAAATTTTAAAATGTATCGCATTTCTTCATTAGATTCACTCATCTTGACGGTACGAAAAACAAATGAAAATCACACATTTTCCTAATTTGAATTTGGAATTATGTTCTTTAAAATTTAAACTTTCAATGATACCAAAACCAGCCAGATACAAATAGTATAGCCAAAGAGATTTTATTACAAGTTCATACATACTATAATGCGAAAAGACTTTTCCCCAACCTAATACATAAAATTGTTGTTTAAAACAGAAGCTTAAAACACTGCACACATTACAACCGCGCGAAACGGCTAACGCTCAGCATAACGCTGTGGCCCGTGCACGAGTCCAAGGTTCTGGTTTTCAGCGTAAACCGGCGTGTTGCTGTGTGTAGTTGAATTTGGTCGGGTCAACTCTCATGTCGCAATAATTTGCAAATACCTTTCGTGAAGTCTTTCTACAGGGTCACATTTAATTAGCTAGCGAAACTCTGCAGACGTGATGGATATCGACATATAGGTATGATAAAACAAAAAAATAGGGTTTATGATATTTTTTTTTTGTCACAGTCAGTGTAGTTAACTAATGAAAAGAAATCAGACAGTTTGGATCGCTAATTTAGTTTGACACTGTATTAGTAATGACTCGTGTCGAAGGGTTATGCAGAGGTGTCATATTACACCTTTGCCTAGCATAGCATAACCAGCCTATAGTGTTCCCACAGCTGGGACACAGCCCTCCTCTCGATGAGAGGGAGTAGGCCTTAACCACGCGGGCCCGGTGCGGGTTGGTAGATGTCACATGTCTTCGAACTTTTGGTTCGATCCGGTGGTGATGAAATATTTACACAAAGGTGGTAAGGTCGTAGGTTCGAACCTACGACCTACAACTCGTAAGTCGCGGCCGTTACTACTGGGCCCCTACTGTTCACCTTAGCCTAAAGCAGGGGTCGGCAACAGGCGGCCCGTGAGTTTCACCGACCGAAAACGATGTAAAGAAAGAAAGAAAAATATTTTATTTGGGACACGCACAGGAAATACAAACAGTAAAAAAGAGCATAGTAAACTAACAAAATTAACATAAAAAAAAAATAAAAATAAAACAAAATAAATACAAAATATAACAATTAAAAATACCTGTGCGAGGCCAAAAAGGCTCCTATCTCAGCATAAAGCTGCAATATTTAAATAAATACCGCAGCGCTGGTATTCTGATAGGTAGTTTCACATTATTTGAGCCGGCATAAAAAGGTGCGAGTGCGTCTCACAAGAGTAACAAAGTTACAAGACAAGAAACACTGTTGTTAGGCGTAGAGATACGGGGCGCTCGAGACGGTCGGACAGAGAGGAGGCGAGCAACCGCAAAACATTTATGTATATGTTACTGCTAAAAGTAGAAGTGCGGTTACACCAAGTTAGCCATCTACAACCAATTTAATGATTAAGTCTTTAACACATCCTGACCTAACTTAAGCTAGCTGTAGCCGGTTAAAAGTAGGTGTAACCGCATTTGGATTTTTAACCCTGGCATATAATGAAATGCGGCCCGCACTGATTTCCTGGCAACATTTGTGGCCCTCCACTAGCGTAAGGTTGCCAATCCCTGGCCTAAACCTTCGGGGCAAATACGGACATGATGTTATGTTACTTTTTAGGGTTCCGTACCAAAATGGTAAAAAGGAACCCTTATGGTGCGACTCAGTCAGTCTGTCTTCTGTCACAGCTGGATATCTCAAAAACCACTAACGCTATCAACTTGAAATTTGGAATAGTTTTAGATGACGTTTGCCCAACTATTTTGCAAATAAAATATTTTTTTTGCAACGGGGACTGAAAGGGGGTCTCAAAAATTCTAAGTAGGGCTACTAGGGTATGTGGGGTATCAAAGAGAGCTATTTGCACATTCTCAACCATTTTTTTTTAGGCCGCATAGTTTTCGACTTTTGATTGATGAAAAATGTAAAAATAATACCGTTCCCCCTTTTCTCCGAAGTTTGTATAGAGAAAAATCGGAAATTATTCTGTGTGATAGAAGATTATGTAAAGATTACAGAAAAAATAAAACGATGTCTCTAAATAGCACAGTTTTATATATATATATAGGGTTATTAGTAAAACACCAGCAACCTCTTAAGGGGTCTTTGTACTCATCATTATGAACAACTTTTACTATGGGACCAATCCTGAAATCGCAAAAAAAAATCAGCTGTTCAGTACATTTTGACGAATCATGCGAACATAAATGTACTGAACAGCTGATTTTTTCTCGCGATTTCAGGTTTGGTTCCATAGTAAAAGTTGTTCATAATGATGAGTACAAAGACCCCTTAAGAGGTTGCTGGTGTTTTACAAATAACCCTGTAAATATGATGGTACGAAACCCTCGGTGCGCGAGTCCGACTCGCTCTTGACCGGTTTTTTGTGTTAATAATTGTTTCTTGTTTATAATCAGGAGTCTAACCAAATCCCGGCGGGTCAGCTGTCTCGCTACAGCGGCGCGGGACAGCTCTTGTCCACGACTGCGCTCGCGCAACCTTTCAATACGCAGTCTGTCACTTACATCGATGACAAGTATGTACCATTCTGTCACCAGATGACAGGCCTGCACTACATTACGGACCCTGACACTGTTTGTCCGCCGCACCGGGGATGGGACGTCAACGAGAAAACAGATGACGGCGCCGAAGTAGCGACAGTACATTAGTACTATGGCCGAATAATCTCGTTTCTCGTTGACGTCTCGTTCCCGGTGCGTAGGTCAACATTGTTAGGGTGCTTGCACCATTCATATTCTCCTGCCCTTATCCCTATCTGTTTGGGGTCGGCGCAACATGTGTCTTTTATCCTAGTACAGGCATCTAACATAATAATACCTTTGTAAAATTATTTCTAAGATTTTATGTTAATATTTTACTAATTTTTAATACTGAATAAATATATAATATTCTGCTGCCGTAAGGAAAAAGGACGTATCTACAATAATATTGAAATGGAGATAAAAATGATATTTTGTCCTGTTTAAACTATAAGATACAAAGGCAGATGCGTCTTTTAATAGTAAGAATTATTAGGTTTTCGTTAAGTTTACGCCAATTTAAAAATACTGGTAGATGCGTCTTTTTTTGCTGATTCCGAATATGTAAATAACTCTATTTCGGTAAAAATGTCAGATATGTCTTTTCCTTATGACGGCAGTATTATACTTCTCTAATTAGGGTGCTTGCATAAAGATACATTTATTCTATTCTATGCTATTTCTCTGTGAAAGCCTTTAAAAAAAAACCTAAGGCTCCCATTTTCCGCAAACTCAAGAATGTGCCCTCCTTTTCGAGGATAAACTACGACGTATCTATATCTTAGTAATATATTGAATGCATATTTTGATACTCGCAAATAAATCAAAATCAGGGCACTTCCCGTTGACTTAGAATGAAATTTGGCAAGGAGCAAGGTCTCACAGTAGTCAAGGAAAAAATCCGAAATCAATCATTTGTAGTTTTATCACATAAAAAAAATATCGTTTTGCGGTTACAAACTCACATTTGCAGTTGGAGAATTGACCGTGACGTATATCGATGTATGGAAGAACATGTTTTTCAATTACAATGTTAAGTTGGTTTTTGGGGTAACATCATCCCAACTACGGAACCCTTCGTTGTGTGTGGTCCAACACGCAGTTGGCTGGTTTTTTGTTATCCGACTTTGTCAAAATGTTGGTAAAACCCTACCCCCCTCCTCCTCCTCCCTCCCAGAATTCTCCACATATCTGCCACCTTGAACCAGCGCTTGCCCTAAATTGTTTATGCAAAAAAGAAAAAAAATATAGGAAAAAGAAATCACTACAACAATAACATTTTTGCATGTGTAGCGTATCAGACCGGCGGTCGCTGCTGTCGGTTGCGTCGGGCATCTACGAGGAGATCCCCGACCTGCCCGAGGGCGCCAGCACGGGCACGCTATGTAGTTACACGTCTTGTGATGTGCCCGACGGCGTATTAAAGGTAATAAATACAACGTTCTTATCTGATTGCATGGTTTTTGACATAATTAAACGATTAATTCTTTTTGGGAGCCATCTTGGATTTGTGAATTGACTTAAATTGCTATACCAGCAATCTTAAAACCCAAAAACCATGCGTTGCCGTCTTCGATTTCACTAAAGACTGACACTGTTTGTTCACCGCACCGTCAAAATGTATTGTCGCTACTTAGTGCGGCGCCCGCGCCGTCATCTCGTTCTCGTTGACGTCTCGTGTACGGTGCGGGGAACAAACGGCCTATTACATTACACGATTTCGCGGGCCCTGTGTGTCGTGTGCTCCGCCTGCCAGTTGGGGCGCTGCTAATTACATGTACGCTAGAAATCGCTTCCTGCCTTAACTCACTCACATTTTAACACGAAAAGCGTTTAATTTATCTAGGGGGCAAAGTGTGCCCCCGCCATGACGAGTCAAAAACAGAAAGGGGCACTACTTACCTTTTCTCGAAGCTTTTTGTCGTATTTTCAGTTCAATTAAAAAAAAAAAAAAAAATCGGGTGTTCCCTACATTTATGTTCACATAACTCGTCAAAATGATCAGCTGATTTTGTTTCGCAATTTCAGGTTTGGTCCCATAGTAAAAGTTGTTTATAATGATGAGTACAATGACTCCTTAAGATGTTGTGCGTTATTTAAATTACACCTTGTCATCATCTGCTTAGCCTTTTCCCAACTATGTTGGGGTCGGCTTCCAGTATGACCGGATGGAGCTGAATACCAGTATTTGTATACAGACCTATTTAGAATCTCCATTTTAAGAAGTCTATTAAAAAGTAATTGTTTGTCGGAGTAGCTGCAATGTCTCTTTCTTCAAAAAGCCCTTCCAGACATTGGCTTGCGTTATTAGACTCATATAATATAATGCTTCGGCTTTAAAAGAGACCATGACCTTCGAGTTCGTTTCGGCATTTCTTCTTAAGGATCCGTCAGCTGGGAAATGCCGGCGCCATTTTTAAAGATCTACTTACAGAAATAAACATAATTTCATTACAGTTCCAGTAGTATAGTTCGCGTCAAGTAACTTTGCCGCTCTGAAACCAGGCTTTCCGATGATGATTGACTACTGCGCAGTCATTTGCGCGAACTTCAGAGCGGCAAAGTTATTTGACGCGAACTATACTAAGTTTCCATCAGTAATAATAATCTTAATCGCCGCTTGTGTGAGACACTGTCAAATGTTCGAAAAGGTTTAGCATAAATAGCAACTTCAACTCTGTGCGTATCAAACTACGTTCAAATCAAATCAAAATATTTATTTGCTAGAATATGGTACATGTTACGGTAAATTTGTTTCAGCATATTCTGCCATAACATGGCATGCAAATGATTCTAACTGTAATCTAACTTACAAATTACAGATTCTATTGACTTATCCTATATATTAGTCTTTAATGGTATAATATCTTTCAAATAGTAATAGTTTGAAAATTTTTTTTTTTTTTAATTGTCAGCGGTAAGTCTTGCAAACTATTTGGTAAATGATTGTAAATTATAATCGACATGCAGTAAACATTGTAACGGAACGTTACATGAATAATCATGTTTTGGTAATGGTTCGCTAAATGACAATATCATTATTATAAATGAATGCTTTGTTTGTGTACGACTTGGAACGCACCGGGTACGTGCAGTGCGGGGCGGGTGTTCGGATAGAATGAATGAGGTGAAGGCATTGCGCCCGCACAGCTGACGCGAGTCCAGACAGTCGTTTCTAGACTGAGGTGAAACATCACGTATCGCTTGGTGTCCTGTCGAGCGCCCTAGCAGACACGACAACTAATTTTTATCATTTGAAAAAGTACTTCGAGTTAAAAGTGCCAATAAGTGATCAGTGATAATCCCGATCTAGGGTTTTATGTTCACATCAAGATATCAACGGCAGCAGCTTCGCGTCTACTTTTGAACGGACCGCAGATCGTTTCGACGCTTCGCCACTGGTGTGCTGAGCAAGTCGGACGGCCGGGCCACTAGTGACGTCACCGTACAGCACAGCACTGAACTCCGGCCATCTTTCATCTCTGGCCAGCAGCGGGATTTCACCTGCATCTACAGGGGAGTACCTATCCCTGCAGGAGTGACAGCAGACGTTCGCAACCCACGGCCTACAAAATTTTGTGTGCCTCCGGCTTAACTGGCGCCCAACGTGGGGCCTCCACCCGTTTGATTTCCACCTAATAACTGGCGACTGAATAAAAAACGGGTGTGTACCTTAAAAAATGTTTAATTGAAAATAACCAAACCAGTTAAGCCGGAGGCACACAAAATTTTGTAGGTCGTGGGTTGCGAACGTCTGCTAGTCACTCCTGCAGGGATAGGTACTCCCCTGTAGATGCAGGTGAAATCCCGCTGCTCACATAGGAGTATTACACATAAAAAACCGGACAAAATTGAAAATAGTGATGTTAATCCAACCGCACCCAAAATACATGTTTCTTTACCTACGATAACCGGTTTATCAAAAGGCAGACCCCCAACCCTCAACTCCCGCGCAAGTGCCACACAACGTCTGTCGGAACCCAGTCATCGCACTGTACGCGTGTCTTTGTTCTCGGCGCTCTCGTTTGTGTTTATCAGTTTTCTGTGCTAAAATGGCTTCGTGTAGCAAACGACAGGAGACTAACTATTCGGACATGGATATAGAAGGTTAGTACTATAGATTGAAGTTTATTTTACTACGTTTCTTCCAAATTTATTCCTTGTATAGCCATCAATAAACAGCGGCACTTTTTTTACTTTTTTTTAAAGAAATTTGAAATATATTAGTGTTTTTGTTTATGTGTCGCGCCTTGTCGCCTCGAAATTTTTATGTGGGCATAAAATGTAGACTCTAAGGAAGTAGAAACATGAATAAAAAGATCCCCCAACGTACCCCATAATTTTTTATAGTGCTTCAAACAATATGGGGAAGATTATAATTATACTGACAAAGCTTATTTTTTTGTTTTCTTTTGTCATAGATCCTTCGGAAAGAGTCAAAAAAATCACCAGAATGGAACTCTATACTATTATCAAAGAGTTCAAAGGAAAGAAGATTGAAGAAAAATTTTCGTTGTTGGAAGAAAGACTTGCGCAACTAACTTCATGTCCACCCGAAGAAACAAGTGTTCTTACCCGTTCTTTGAAATATTTCAAGACCAGTTTCAAAGAAAGATGTCAGCAGCCCGTAATACTGATAAGAGATTCGTAGAAAACAATATGGAATGGCTTAATGTATCACTGGAACTACCTTCTTGGACCAACAAAGCAGGCCCACGAACAAAAGAATTCGGAGAATTGTGTGATCGAAGCAAGCGTCGAAGAACAAAAGATTTACGGGACCGGGTACCTGTTGCAGAATTGACGTACGCTGCAAGCGTGAGTCAAGGTACTTCGGGAAATGTTGATGCGTCTAAGATTATGAAAGAAATAACGTCAACGCCTACCAGAGCTAAAAAGTTCCGAAAAGCAATACGGTCAGCTAAAAAAGTACCAATCGCGAGAAAATACACACCACAAGAAGCATTAGCGTTATTTGTAGAAGGTAATTTTACAAGAGGGCAGTGGGAATTAATACAAGGTGGCCGAAAAGAAATTTATCCTTGCTATTTCGCTTTTACAAAAAGCGAAAAAGGAGTGTTATCCCGCCGAAGATAGCATAAAAGTTACTGAAACTAGCTTTGAAGTGGAACTTCAAGCTTTGCTGGACCATACAGCTTTGCGACTACTGCAGTATTTAAAAGAAGTGATTGAAACATTATCAGAGTTTGAGAAACAACATCTTACCTTAATATCAAAATGGGGCTGTGATGGATCTAGCCAGACACAGTTTAAGCAGACATTTGCCAACACTGGCGACGATGATGCCAACATATTTTTAAGTTCTCTTGTACCTGTGAGAATGGTTGTTTCTATTAGTGGAGAGACAAGAAAACTTGTATGGCAAAATCCAGTGCCTTCTTCAGTGAGATTCTGTCGTCCTATCCGGGCTCGGTTCATTCATGAAACAAAGGATATCACAAAGGAAGAAATCACCTATATTGAAGAACAAGCAAGGAATCTCAAAGAAACAACTGGTATGAAAGATTCCGTTAAAATAAATCACACCAGTTTGCTCACAATGGTCGATGGAAAGGTGTGCAATGCCGCGACTGATACGGCTTCAACAATGAGATGCTACATATGTGGACAGACATCTAAGGACTTCAACAAACTTGAAAGAAGTAATGTTTGTGAAGAGTCTCTGAAATTCAGACTCTCCATTCTGCACGCGAGAATTCGTTTCTTCGAACTATTGTTGCACCTGGCGTACAAAGCGCCCTTACAGAAGTGGCAAGCCCGAACGGCAGAAGATAAAAATGTTTTGAAAGAAACAAAACAGAAAATACAAAAAAGCTTCAAAGAAGAGATGGGCCTTCTTGTTGACATACCCAAAGTCGGTTACGGCAATAGTAACGACGGAAATACGTCGAGAAGATTTTTTGACAATCCTGAATGCTCATCTCGGATTACTGGAATAAATATAGATTTGATAAAAAGGTTCCAAATCATTCTTGAAGTGATATCAAGCGGATATGATATTGATCCGGCGAAATTCGATGACTTTGCTCACACAACTGCCAAACTGTACGTGGAATTGTATGGTTGGCATCCTATGTCACCTACATTTCACAAGATTCTGATGCATGGCGCTCAAGTAATATCAAGTCACATTGTACCTATCGGACAGCTATCAGAGGAGGCTGCTGAAGCCCGGAACAAACATTTCCGTAAATATCGCGTAGACTTTGCAAGAAAATTTTCAAGAGTGGACTGCAATAGAGATATTTTAAATAGGCTGTTGCTGACATCTGATCCCTTCATCAGCTGCAACCGAATAAAACGGAAGAAGAAAAGCAAGTCTTTTTCCCAGGAAGCTATTAGTATGCTTCTCACGAAAACACTGAATTGTGACAGTTCCGACGACGAAGATGATGAGGACCAAATCACATGTGAACTCGGAGACAGTGATTCTGATTGATTCGGTCTCCTCATGATTATCCTCTTGAAAACAAATCCTGTTTTAAGAGTAAATACTCTCTTAGATTTCTATTTTTTTTTAAATTGTTTTCTTTTTAAATAAATGCATAATTATGATGAATTATTGACTTTTATTTCATAAAATAGTAAAATAAAATATAAAATAATTTTGTCCGGTTTTTTATGTGAATTACTCCTATGTGGCTGGCCAGAAATGAAAGATGGCCGGAGTTCAGTGAAGACTGTACGGTGACGTCACTAGTGGCCCGGCCGTCCGACTTGCTCAGCACACCAGTGGCGAAGCGTCGAAACGATCTGCGGTCCGTTCAAAAGTAGACGCGAAGCTGCTGCCGTTGATATCTTGATGTGAACATAAAACCCTAGATCAGGATTATCACTGATCACTTATTGGCACTTTAAACTCGAAGTACTTTTTCAAATGATAAAAATTAGTTGTCGTGTCTGCTAGGGCGCTCGACAGGACACCAAGCGATACGTGATGTTTCACCTCAGTCTAGAAGCGACTGTCTGGACTCGCGTCAGCTGTGCGGGCGCAATGCCTTCACCTCATTCATTCTATGCGAACACCCGCCCCGCACTGCACGTACCCGGTGCGTTCCAAGTCGTACACAAACAAAGAACAAAGCATTCATTTATAATAATTATATTGTCATTTAGTGAAACATTACCAAAACATGATTATTCATGTAACGTTCCGTTACATTCCGTTACAACATTTTTCTTAAATAATTTTAGTTTTATTGGTGGCAGCCGAAGTCTTATCTTTATGCCGTGTTCAGCTATTTAGCCTGTCAGTGCTAATTTCAAATCTCTCTTAACAAAAATACATGGTATTTCAAAAATATATAAACATGGCAAAGGTAGAATTTCAAGTTTTTGAATAGTGGCTTACAGCTGTCTAAAATGTGAGCTCCACAAATTGCTCGGATACATTTTTTTTGGGCTTTAAAAACTCTGTCAAGATCCACTGAGTTACCCCATATTACAATGCCGTATCTAAGTATGGATGATACATAACCATGGTAAGCCAGCATTGCAGTATTACAGTTTACCGTTTGTCTAATTCTTTTCAAGACATATATAAAACGATCTATTTTTGCAAGAATTTTATCTATGTGTGTTTTCTAATTGCAATTTTTGTCAACCGTTATACGCAAGAATACACAAAAATCGACAGTGGTCAAGTGAAAATCTTTATAATGAATGACTAGTTTATTTATGTTTGTTTTAGTCATATTTATTTTTAAGTTATTTTTTCTAGCCAGTCGATTGCATTATCCAGAGCATGGACAATTTCATTTTCAAAATTTTTGTTATTGTCTTAATAATTATTGTAGTGTCATCAGCGAATAGTATGCAATCATTGCCTATCGCCTCTGGAATGTCGTTGATGTAAACTAGAAAGAGTAGTGGGGATACGATACCTCCCTGTGGCGTGCCATAATTATTTTGTTTATATTCCAACCTATAGGTTTTTCTTTCATTTTGACAAATTTTTGTTATTTCCACGCATTGTACTCTTTCAGAAAGATAACTTGATCCAGTCGTTGTTCTTACCTCGGATTTCATAATGCTCAAGCTTTGAGAGTAGTGTTTTATGGCAGACAAAATCGAAGGCTTTTGTTATGTCTAGGAACACGCAACTTATCTTAGATTTTTGATTCAGACTTTCAGTTATGTATTTTATTAGCGCAAAACATGCTAAAGCAGTGGAACTGTCCTTCCTAAAACAGAATTGTTCATTTTTAAGAATATCACATGTTGTTAAAAAGTTCTCTATTTTAATGCACATAACTTTCTTCAAAGATTTTGGATAGGATTGGGATTCAAGTTATTGGACGATAATTGCTCATGTCAGTTTTTACACCTTTGTTATAAAGAGGTTTGACAATTGACCTTTTCAGACGTGTTGGGAATACTCCTCCTGTGAGAGATACGTTGCTTGTGACATATAGCACTGATATTATGAATCCAGTAGTCACTTCTTTAGGTAACACATTTTTTGGTGTGCGGTCTATCAGGTTTCATATACGCGCGAACGGACGCGGATTATTTTACTCTGATTTGTAATCTTAAGATATCACCAAGCGATCTTGTATTAGTTTGAACTTTGAAAATCAAACATACAAACATATTCGTTCTGTCCGGCAGGCTCTGGGCGCGTCACTCTGCGAGGAACCGACGTACGAGTGCGTGGGCGACTGCGTGTACGCAACCATGCGGCGACGTCGCCCGCCGCCGCTGCCGCCCAGACATCCCTTCAGGTACGTTCCCAGTCCTGAACTTGTCAACTAAATCATACACATCAGTCAACATGCTAAAAAAAGTGGTTAGCCAAGTGATATTCCAATTTTATTTTGCTCCACTCCTCGTCAGGCCATTGGCAGTGGCACATTTGTGGGACGTTAAATAGTTTTCTTGAATTATATTTTTTATTATTATTTCCTATACTTATTCATTGTATATTATATGGTAGGCTCTAAGACCGAAAACGCTCATTGAGCGAGAAAAACCGGCCAGAACACGTTCTGGCATTTTCAAACCAGGCACAACGTTTTGGCCCTTATAAAAACGACCAGTACGCGTTCTGGCTATGAAGAAAGGCCCAGACGATGCAAATTTTCGTTGGCGCCATCTTGAATTTTGATTTTGACCCATTTACATCGTTAGCGCCCTCGTAAACCATGAAAACAACACCCATGACGATAAGTTTGAAATTTTCCGTTGGCGCCATCTTAAATTTTCATTTTGACCCCATTTTAATTGTTAGCGCCCTCGAAAACCATTAAAACGACACCTATTATGAAAAATAGGAAAACTTATCGGCCGAAAAACGAAAATGAAACACATTTTTTTTTTGTTTGCCAATAGGATTTTCTTTGGCAAAAGAAATACGGTGGATCGTCGGCCGGACACTTAAATCACACTAAACTTAATACTTTTCTCCAAATACTTGAGTATTAATAATCAAACAATCTGATGATATACATATTATACGATAAAAAATACTACTTTTTCACAGTTATTGTCTTTTAACTGTTGTATTTTTTTGAATAAATTGAAAGTATTTGATTGGCCGAAAAATACATTTTTTCGGCCGTAAATTAATATTTTGTCCGAAAATTGGCGAAAAGCGAAAGCAAGATTCGGTTGGACTCTACATTAACATTTTTAATACCAAAAAAGTAAAAACATAAAAAAAAAATATAGCCCAGGTATCGGGAACAGGGATGATTATTAATACGCTGGGCGTTACTTAGACCTGTAAAAAAGTTAAAATATAAATAAACTGAAGCCAATTGATAAGCTTCAAGGATTCCTTCCTTCCTTGGGTGATTGCCCAAGTCGCTTACACTTTGGACCTCCTCAAAACATTTGAAAAAAAAAATATAACCACTATTTCATTACAGCACACTTAAAGCAGGCGAGACCTGGGGCCGTTGCTCTACTACTCCTCGCGAAGGCAACGTGACACGTCACTCGTCGCTGGGCTCTCTGCCGCGCTGCAGTAACACGCTCCCGCTCGCACACACGCACACCAACACGCTGCCCAAGAGACAACCCTTCAGCGTGTTCAGGTAACTAGCAACGTGACACGTCACTCGTCGCTGGGCTCTCTGCCGCGCTGCAGCAACACGCTCCCGCTCTCACACACGCACACCAACCTGCTGCCCAAGGGACAACCCTTCAGCGTGTTCAGGTAACTAGCAACGGGACACGTCACTTGTCGCTAGGCTCTCTGCCGCGCTGCAGCAACACGCTCCCGCTCTCACACACGCACACCAACACGCTGCCCAAGGGACAACCCTTCAGCGTGTTCAGGTAACTAGCAACGGGACACGTCACTTGTCGCTAGGCTCTCTGCCGCGCTGCAGCAACACGCTCCCGCTCTCACACACGCACACCAACACGCTGCCCAAGGGACAACCCTTCAGCGTGTTCAGGTAACTAGCAACGTGACACGTCACTCGTCGCTGGGCTCTCTGCCGCGCTGCAGCAACACGCTCCCGCTCTCACACACGCACACCAACACGCTGCCCAAGGGACAACCCTTCAGCGTGTTCAGGTAACTAGCAACGTCACTCGTCGCTAGGCTCTCTGCCGCGCTGCAGCAACACGCTCCCGCTCTCACACACGCACACCAACACGCTGCCCAAGGGACAACCCTTCAGCGTGTTCAGGTAACTAGCAACGGGACACGTCACTTGTCGCTAGGCTCTCTGCCGCGCTGCAGCAACACGCTCCCGCTCTCACACACGCACACCAACACGCTGCCCAAGGGACAACCCTTCAGCGTGTTCAGGTAACTAGCAACGTGACACGTCACTCGTCGCTGGGCTCTGCCGCGCTGCAGCAACACGCTCCCGCTCTCACACACGCACACCAACACGCTGCCCAAGGGACAACCCTTCAGCGTGTTCAGGTAACTAGCAACGTGACACGTCACTCGTCGCTGGGCTCTCTGCCGCGCTGCAGCAACACGCTCCCGCTCTCACACACGCACACCAACACGCTGCCCAAGGGACAACCCTTCAGCGTGTTCAGGTAACTAGCAACGTGACACGTCACTCGTCGCTAGGCTCTCTGCCGCGCTGCAGCAACACGCTCCCGCTCTCACACACGCACACCAACACGCTGCCCAAGGGACAACCCTTCAGCGTGTTCAGGTAACTAGCAACGTGACACGTCACTCGTCGCTAGGCTCTCTGCCGCGCTGCAGCAACACGCTCCCGCTCTCACACACGCACACCAACACGCTGCCCAAGGGACAACCCTTCAGCGTGTTCAGGTAACTAGCAACGGGACACGTCACTTGTCGCTAGGCTCTCTGCCGCGCTGCAGCAACACGCTCCCGCTCTCACACACGCACACCAACACGCTGCCCAAGGGACAACCCTTCAGCGTGTTCAGGTAACTAGCAACGTGACACGTCACTCGTCGCTGGGCTCTGCCGCGCTGCAGCAACACGCTCCCGCTCTCACACACGCACACCAACACGCTGCCCAAGGGACAACCCTTCAGCGTGTTCAGGTAACTAGCAACGTGACACGTCACTCGTCGCTGGGCTCTCTGCCGCGCTGCAGCAACACGCTCCCGCTCTCACACACGCACACCAACACGCTGCCCAAGGGACAACCCTTCAGCGTGTTCAGGTAACTAGCAACGTGACACGTCACTCGTCGCTAGGCTCTCTGCCGCGCTGCAGCAACACGCTCCCGCTCTCACACACGCACACCAACACGCTGCCCAAGGGACAACCCTTCAGCGTGTTCAGGCAACTAGCAACGGGACACGTCACTTGTCGCTAGGCTCTCTGCCGCGCTGCAGCAACACGCTCCCGCTCTCACACACGCACACCAACACGCTGCCCAAAAGACAACCCTTCAGCGTGTTCAGGTAACTAGCAACGTGAACATAGGCCAAAGCAAGTCTCTTTATCATCATCCGCACAGTCCTACTTTACCCAGTATTGAGCATAGCTACCAACAGTATGTCTTCCGGTTCGCGGTCGCCACTCCAGAATCTTTCGGCCCCATCGGCCATCTGTTCTGCGAGCAATGTGCCCCGCCCACTGCCACTTAAGTTTGGCCATTCTTCGGACTATGTCGGTTAAGTTGCTTCTCCAGCGGATCTCTTCATTTTTGATTCTATCGCATATGGAAATTCCAAGCAGAGCCAAAGGGAGAGGTCCCTTTGGGTGACTTTTAGCCTTCTAATAAGGCCCATTGTGAGTAACCACGTTTCAGTGACCTACGGTCATCACTGGCTGGCAACACGCACTTTCGTCTTGAGACACTGCGATATGTGAGACGAGAAGATATTGCGTAGCTTCCCGAACGCTGCCCAGCCGAGTCGGATTCGACGATTGACCTCTTTCTCGAAGTTGGACCTACCTAACTGCACAGTTTGTCCTAGGTAAACATATTAGTCCACGTTCATGAGAGTGGGTGTTACATGAGCATTTGACATGACCTTTGTCCATGTTCATTCATTCTTTTTCCTTGGAAGGCCCCCCACAAGGTGGACTGATGACCTAGTGAAGGCCGCAGGAATCCGCTGGATGCGGGAAGCACAGAACCGGTCGAAGTGGCGATGGTCTATGGACATAGGCATCCCCAACCATCGCCAGTGGACGTCTTTCGGCTGAAATGACCAAAAGTATCGCCAAGTATCACCCAGAACTAGGTTATCTATGCTAAACGTCAACATTCGTGGGAAGTAAGACGACACGAGATTTTGAAATCCTGTTCTAATTCACTTTGTACGACCGCAACGCTGCAAACCGTGACGTTATGCCTATGATACTTTATATCGAAACAGTGGAATATGACCTGGTACTTACCACTTAGTATTTACCCGATACGCAGTCTTATTTGTGTGCGCCATTTACCTAGCAAACACAATAGAATATTATAAATTATTTTTAGGGTTTCGTATATCTAAAGGAAAAACGGAACCCTTATAGGATCACTCGTGTGTCTGTCCGTCCGTCTGTCACAGCCTATTTGCTCCGAATTTAATGGACCGATTAAGTTGAAATTTGGTGTACGTATGTACTTCTGTGACTCAAACACGGACGTGTAACGTAAATAAATGAATTTTGAATATGGGGGGCAGCTTTGGGTGGTAAATAAGAAAATTAAAAAAAAAAGTTTTGCAAACTGTACCGTGTGACATATCAAATCAAATGGCTTACTGTGCGGGTCTCAAATATATATATTTTTATAACTTTAAAATCAATCATTTTAAAGTTATTTAAGAATATAGACGAAAATTGACCATTCCCCCCTTATCTCCCAAAGTAATGTGCCTATAATTTTGAAAAAAATAGATACAGATTATAGATTACAGGAAAACCTACAATAAGTCTATGGTCTTAAAACAAAATGGTAAATCCCTCAATATTTTGCGTACTAACTACTAACTAAATTTGCAGTTGGAATGTATGGGAGAACACGTTTTTCAACTACAATGTTAAGTTTGTACTTGGGATTCATCCCAACTACGGAACCCTTCATTGTGCGTAGTCCTACACGCACTTGGCCGGTTTTTTATTTATAAGTTTTAACATCTTATTCGTTTTTCTTTAAAGAAAACGGCTCAAAAGCGACTCCCGCATCACTGGCTCACAGAAATCCGAAACATCAAAAGAAAACAAAGACGTCGAAACTAAAAAGAAGAAGTTCGACTTCGCGCCCACACGGGACATATTCAAGAGTTTCAAGGTCAGTCGCAAGATGAAGAACCTAAAGATCACAACAGGGAACTTGTCTAAAGGCGAGACAAAAAGCTGCGAGTTTCTCGACGACACCGAACACGTGGAACCTAACCGCTGCTCGAAGTCAGTAGAGTGTCTTGAAAATGACTTTGACTTCGAAGCGGACCTCTCAATAGAACTCACAGAAGATAATGTAGCCGCTCTCTCGCTCCCACAACAGATCGTCGACATACTGCTAGGTCACGAGCAAATGAGCAAAGTACGCCTAAAAGATGAGATCGAAAACGACTATATGCCAATGTCGCCGATCATACCGCCTCCTCCCATGGAACACCACTACATAGTCATGTCGCCAAGAACCAACATCGCCTGAACTAGTCGCCTATAGGTACTATAAGTCAGTTAGCCGTAAGTATGGACATGTTGACAGTTTTCATATATATGTTTTGAAATCATGCCTGGATATGGTTTGACCAAAGACCATTCTCAAAGAGACTGTGTTTTGATGTTAGTCTGCTGTTCACGATTTGCGCATCATTTTCATATCGGTATTTAACTTCAGTAATAAATTTTAATTTAATTTAATACTCAGTGTAGATAAAATCATGTGCAAATGCGTGAATAAGTAGGACTATAATATTTATGCTAGATATTGACATCGCCCGGGCAATGTTGATAAAACCTACGTAACTATATTTATTGACCAGATTCAAAATTCAATTTATCGACATTGTTCATGCGGTTATTCTTTTTTCTTTTTCACAAAATATCTCTGTTGATATTGCTCGGATAGTGCTCACATTGCTGACATATCAACTCTGCCCTTATAGGTACGACAGTAAATGATTTTCCGATAATGTAGTGATGGTCGATAGATTTATCGATGACTGATAAAAAAGACATTTTGTCGAACTGATTAGTGAGACATATCGAATTACTTTGAAGACTTCATAGTTTGTCTTTTGAATCTTAAGAAAACTGTGTTTTAATAGACTGCTTATAGATCTGAATATGTTGGTAATACCTTCATGCTTTTAAAATATACGTAAAAGGCACATGATAGCTGTCATGAATTTTGTCTTGTCTCATAAAAAATACTCTATGACAAAATGTGATACATTTCACTGTGACGCGAGAGGCATGTCGCTATTTTTTTTTTTTTTAAATAACGGCCTTTTACAAACAATATTTCTAGTACAACAATAAAAGCTCTCTAAAAATAGAAATTATGAAACCTGCAAATTTTCCTTACATATGTATTTTGAGAAGTATACAGTATACTTTATTTGTGTTTTGGTTTTTAACCCTTCGAATGCCGGAACGCAGGTCTGCGCACCATTTTTTTATGCGAGTGCGCCACTCGAAAAAACACCTAATTACATTAATGTAATTAGGTGTTTTTTCGAGTACAGCTAAAATCGCGCAGACCTACGTTCCCGGCATATGAAAGGTTAAGGCTGGATCTACAGAATGTTAGGTTAAACGAGGGATTACATTTTGACGAATTATGCGAACATAAATGTACTGAATAGCTGATATTTTTTCTCGATTTCTGGTTTGCGCTCATAGTAAAAGTTGTTCGAGTACAATGACCCCTTAAAGCAAATCCCTCGTTTAACCTAACACTCTGTATATTTTTTTACAAACCGGGGGTAGTTTTCTAAACGGCTTACATACACCCACGGATTGAAAAGGTAAGAAGGAAACCTTATTATCAATCAGTTTGATAATAAGATGACATGGACTATCAGTTTAACAGCGTCACTGTCAGTCAGACATTTTGTTTTGCGAGTGTACACAAAAAAAAAAATGATAAACCAGAAACTTTATTTGTTTCTCAAATTCAGCGAAGCAATGAAAAGTCGAATACATTTCTGTTATAGTATAGTTTTAATCCTTTACCTCAAAATAATACTCCGTATAAATAGAGACCTCGTGAAATACGTAACAGAAAATGTAAATATTTTTGATAATGACAGCTAAACAGCTACATTTTGTTAAAAAAAAATGTATTTAATATTAACTTTCATTGACTCCATATCGTATTATAAAAAACACGTTAGAAAAAAAAAAAGAAAAGAAAACGGCCACATTCTAGCTTCTTTAGACGAAATACAAAAAGTCGGCGATTATTGTGAAGGGTAAGGGTGTTTACTCCGAGCCCTCACGATAATATTCAATGTCTCGACCTCGTCCATATTCATTGTGAATAGTTTCATCGCTTTTATTCGTAAATCTTTGACATTCGTTTATGCTAGGCTGGTGATGAACTTAATTTTAATCACATCTTACATTAAAAGCACTCGCACTCGCCATTAAAAGTGATTTTCTCTTATTAAGCGTCATAGTAGAGCATAAATATTGAGGTATCTTTTATTTTTCAGTTTAGCTTATACAAGGTGTAACTTAAATAACGCACAACGTTTTAAGGGGTCCTTGTACTCATCATTATGAACATCTTTTATATGGGACCAAACCTGAAAACGAGAAAAAAATAAGCTCTCCCTACATTTTGCTGAGCTGTGGCAGCTAATGTTTTTTGCGATTTTGTTTGGTCCCATAGTAAAAATTTTTCATAATGATGAGTACAATGACCTCTTAACAGATTGTGCGGTTTTTAAAATACAGCTTGTATTAAAAACATATTCAAAGAATTTATTTAAGAACAAAGTAATAAAAACTTTGTTGAATGTGAAGTCAACAATAGGTATAAGTAAACCAGCAAAGAAATTAACTACTTAGCACTACGTAGGCGAAATTACCTAATGTGTGTAATAAAATAACTTTCTAACGCACTCGGAGGAATAATGACAATCTTTGTCTATTCGCATAGCATGATCACCACAGGGTTGTGACACATCACATTTCATTCTTCAACAAAACCCGTTTCTATGGTGGTCATGCTATGCGTGCTGCATGAGCCTGGCTACTTATTTATTTTGATGACTGTACATGGACTCGGGGAAAAAAGTTAAGCTTTTTGGAATAAAGACAACCTGCAAGAAGATGTAATTATTTTACAGATCGCCAATACGTAGGTAATTAATATAGCAAGTAACTAGTTATGATTGTTTGTATATGTTGGTTCGTCGAATACTGCCAAAAATGTAGGTTTAAGATGGGTAGGTGAGCGGCTTGAGAGTGATAGAACTTTTTTTACGAAAGTTTGTAGTTCCAATGTTTGGGAGAGTCCTAGGCAAAATACTGTAGTAGAGTATTTGAGGAATAAAATTCGCTTAGTGTGTTATTATTAAACTAAATTATTAATGAGGACTTGAGGCTTCAAGATACGTAAATGTATGGCAGATGTCTGTGTGTAATTTTTATTTAAAAATAATCCATATCAAAATGATCTAAACTCGCCACAAAATAATAGGTCCTTTTTGACAGCCCATATCGTTTCATATGTCAAAGAGAGACGAACATAGCGGGACAAAGAGGGGGTGTCCCTCTTTGTCCCGCTATGTTTGTCTCTCTTTGGTATATGAAACGGTATGGGCTGTCAAAATGGACCTATTATTTTGTGGCGAGTTTAGTAAAGCGTTTTTTTTTTTGTTAAAGGGATGGGACAGATATTAAAGCTCATATATGTATAGGATGGATCTACCAGAGGTTGGGTATAAAATATCGAAAAACTTTGAGGCAGCTATTGCAAACAATACAATATTGGTTTGTATTTATTTTGAATGCGAAACCTCTATTATATACTTCAGACGAAACTCTAGCACACATTTTGGCCATATACTATCGATTTCTCGATTTAATTAATACTCAAGCCGCGGGAAAATGGTGTAGGTAAATAATATCGTTCGGTCATCAAAACGAAAGACTGAGGCATAAGACTAGCGTATTTTGGAGATATTTTACTTCATAGGGCCAGTATTATCGGATGTGAAGCGTTGACGTGAGCGTTCGTACGGTATTATAATAAGGGCACTGTTCACGACACTTGGGGACCGAATTATGTACTGATTTTAAAGACTTCTTGATAGTTATAAGTCGATTATTTATTTGATTATTTTATCGTGTTGTGTGATTGCATAATGCTGATCTTAATACAGTGGAATCCGTTTATTATGGCTCCGCCTATATTGACCAACCGCTTAGTATGAAGTAATTGCTGAACGAAGTTTAGTTTTCATATAAAATTCTTTATTACAGAGTTCGGATATAATGACTTCGCTTACAGTGAAAACTAAAAAATACAGGAATATTATGTAATTTATATATTACAATTTTTGTTCTATATTTGTCAACTCGGTTTTTTTTCTTCCTTTTTATTATTATAATTTACTATGTAGTTTTTTGTCTCTTAAACTAAATACCAAACAAACAAAAATAAGAAGTTATTTATTATTTTCTAAGACTATGCTTTGTATGACGTACGCTTACTATGACGTGTTTCTCACTTCCCTTCGATGTCATTATAAGCGGATTCTACTGTAGGTATATCAAAAAGGTTTAGTAATAACAAAGAAGAACAGACAGTATAGTCATGTATTGTACCTATGGACGTTTACGGACCTTTGGACATTGATTATAATAAAAAAAACTGGCAGTACTAAAAATATAATATTACAACACTGTGGTGGCATTTTTATTTTCTAGCAACACCAGTGAGTGGCGTGACGCTATCGGTGTTGTGTGCAGTGTGAGGTCATTTTGGAGATAGTCTGAAATGTCCATAGGTACAATACATGACCCTACCTTCCTTGTATTCCTCGAAGGAGTAGGCAGAAGTGTAGCACACCCGCATTTCGCCAGGTTGCAGCGTCATTCGTCGATAAATGTTTCGCAACTTCAATATTAAAAACAACTACATAGCAGATTTCTACTATTGAGACTTGTGTCAAAGTTTGAAACTATAGAATCAGCACTTGCTTTTAGTGGTTTAATACTGTATACAGGGTGTATCAGAAAGGTGTGGTCAAATTAAAGGGTGTGGTACAGACCATCAAACTGAACAACTTTCTCCATGGGACCGACCAACATCGTAATCGTGAAAATAATAATAGCTGTCCCGTACAAGACATACCTATTTAACCCAAATGTTTACGTTTATTGTGTTTGGCTGATTATTTTTTCACGACTATGATGTTGTTCCCATGGAGAAAGTTGTTGTTTGATCGTCTGTACCCCACACCCTTTCTGATACACCCAGTATGCATTTGTGGGCTTCGCGTTGCATTTTGACTTTAAATAGGTCTAGTAAATTTATCATTTACTTAGAATCTCTTTTCGTGATAGAATCCCTTTTCGTGATAGAATCCTAATAATTTAATGATATTAGAAAGCATAATACAATTGCCAGATTCCGTCCGGGGCGTTGGAGTAAAACTACACCATTAGTCCAATATTCGGTTTAAATAACTATTTTAATTTAATTTATGAGACTGCTACCATATTGTGTTTAAAGAACTTGGTCACCTTAGTGTCATGTACAAATGTCTCGCTTTTATGTGTATACGGCTTAATTTGCTATAATATGTTGTGATATTTAATCCTAATAACTTGTTAAAACGTTTCTATAAGCTTGAAGGCTTTTGTTGGTTATACCTATTTCTATAAAATGCGCGTTGGCGTCGAATGTTTGCGCAGCGCCAATGGTTTGTCAAATGTTGGTGTGTTTAGTCAAATAGCAGTATTCAGCTGATCTTTATAATGTTTAGCTTAAAATTGTATTGCTTATTTCGTTGGCGTCATCCACAGTTCGATAAGTTTAGGTATTAAAAGGTTAAGGATGTAGCAAGTATAAAGTTTTGTGGCTGTTATTGCAACGTTATGAGAAACCGAAAATATATACAGTATGTTAACCAACAGAGGGCGTTCCCGTTAACCCGCAATAGTATAGCATCCATACATGCTAAAAAAAATATTACCATTCGAAAACAAAATGGTTTTTATTTTTTTTAATATTAAAATATTCACTAAAAATGTTAAATTGATACGTAAAAGAAACACTCTGTACACGCGTACTTGAAGGACGGAAACATCGCAATTTAGTTTTTATTTTTAGTGAATATTTTTATATTTTTTTGAATATTTTAGTGAATATTTTAATATTAAAAAAAATAAAAACCATTTTGTTTTCGAATGGTAATATTTTTTTTAGCATGTATGGATGCTATACTATTGCGGGTTAACGGGAACGCCCTCTGTTGGTTAACATACTGTATATCTGCCAGATTTCGGAAATGTGTGGTTTTTTTGTGAAATTCCGAAATTGTGACTATCCAGACAAAAACAGCTTGATACGCTGTCATATCTGCTTTTCGAAACGTGATGATTATAGCTCGCACTTTGTACAGAGAAGGCTAAGATCTCTTTATATTTTCGCATGAGGCGATAGATCCTACGACACATTTGTCAAGAGGACACTTATGGTATTATTTATTATTATTTTATTATTATTGGACCGGGACCAAAAGATTTTCAATCCTAGCATAGTAACTATGCAAAATCTTGTATGTTGGATAAGGTCTACGTTTATGGATATCGAAGTACGCAACTGTACTGCGCATATAGTTTTGCACATAAATCTCTAAATAAAATCGACTAACCTTTAGGGTGCGTTTCCACTGAAGCAGAGCTGGGCGGAACGGAGCGGAGACGTGCAGGAATCGTCCAATCACAGACGAGACGAGTGACGCGATGAGGATTTCAACCATTGTTATTGGTCGATTCTTGCACATCTCCTCTCCGCTCCGCCCAGCTCCGCTTCAATGGAAACGCACCCTTACAGTTCACTCAGAATAGTTAGATGGACGCCAATCTTAGAATAAAAAGGTTTCATGCTTTGATTGAAGTTTTCAGGACCGAAGCGTCTCTTGGGAACAGGCCAACAGGGTGGATAGAGTTGATTAGTTATTACTCAGAATTGTGGGTGATCGCCATAGTCTAATTTAGTATAGTGGGTCGCGTACATATCGACACACGCACTGACCAATTTTGTATCTATCTGTAGTTGTACTTAAAGTTATTACACTTGCTGATAAAAATGAATGAACATTAACATTTCGGCACATAGCACTCCTTAGTATTTTTTTCAGTATGATGAATAATGTGGGAGGCTCTAAAATTGTGATGGAAACCAATCAAAGAATATTTAAATTAAATCGTTTTTTTTTAAATAGCTAATTTAACAAGGTCGTACTGTGGAGTTTCGAGAGATAATTTGACCTTGTAGATATGCTTATCGTTAAAACGGCCTATCGTGACATTCATCTAATTAATTACATATAGATAATAGATTGATTTTTGTCAGAGCCTCTTGGCTGATTTCTAACGATCTCTACGTTCTAGCATTTTTGTTTACTATCGATATTACTCGTTTGTCGTGCGATTATGATTGTATTCACAACGATTATTTAATTTGATTGATTTTACTCAATTGAGAAGACTATACGCGTTTGTTTATAAATATAAAAAAGTATTCTAATTTTGTTGTTCTGTTTCGCCAATTATAAATATCATGAGAATATATTTTATTCTTCCGCTTTGCTTGATCACAATAAAATTGTTACCATTTTTCTTGATTTTTGTGTTTTCCTTTTTTTTTGTTTTCGGTTGATTAATAGAGCTCTTGTTATGTAAATGCAATAGAATTGTGTACTTCTATTTTGGTTTGTATTAATATAGATTTGTTTGTAGTCAATATTGGAAGATCTGTGGCGTTGCGTACTGGTGAGAAGTAAAAGTACTTATCTGGTTTTGTCCAAAGTATTGTTTCAGGCGTACTTCCAATTCGATGTTAATTTGCAAACACGGCAGCTATTTCCTTGATTATCTGGTGTTACCTCTGTTGATCAAGCTAAGGCATAGAACACGAGAGCTCTAAACATAGAATGTATCAAAATTATTGTTGATTGTGGAAAAGACAGTATTTTTTTATTTGTTTACTAGACAGCTAGTTCGGAAATCGGTAATGGACCAAATTGTTTTTTCTTTGTGTTTATTTATTGTACTGCGAAGTGTCGATAAGACATTGCATTGTGTTATGCAAATAAAGTTTGTATGTGCAACTTGTGTTTTATTTTTCTTTCCTTATAAAATTACTCACAAATACGAACAAAATCTGCCAGAAAAGGTGGCTAGATAAGCGTCTTCGTTTGATGAAGACACGGTACTTCTTCGGGATACTCTTTAAGTGTACAGCCTGAGTGCACGCTCGACTCGAGCGTCCGGCGCGGCGGGGCGACGTTCGTGTTAAACACATGCAAACACTCGAAGTGTCCCGAGTGACGGCCGAGCGGCGCTCGGTGAACGCTCTTCGCCGCTTGCACGATATCGGTTTCCCAGGGGTCGACGATCTAAAAATCCCCTATTAATTAACACAAGTTCTAGTTTGAAACTACTAATATAAGTTGTGTTACGTGTACCAACTTTTTTATTTTATTTTATTTGGGAAACAAACAGATGCAATAACAAATATATGTATACAAATAGTTCAACACAATCCAGAAACAGTTTCCACAGATTACTATACAACTAAATTATATGTACCTAAGTGTAACAACAACCAGAAGTTATAAGAATGATATATCATTGTTGTATTTTTAAAAAACTCAAAATGATGTCAAATTTAGTCACTTAACCATCCGCAAAGTTTTTAAATTGGCAAGTATTTTGTATCAGTAGGAAAAAAAAACTAGAGATAGGATTTTTAAAGTAATTTGGCTATGGGGTCTGAGGTATCAGTTCATTTTGGAAAGGGGGTCTCTTGTCCAAAATAGTTTGGGAATCCCTGCTCTAATGTACGAAAAAACTTGACGTTAACTTCCAGCCACTGACTTGTAATGAAACAGGTTATTTAAACACTGGTTTATTTCCACACACCCCAACACATATAATAATGTTGACATACCGTCAGGCTACATATTGACTAAAGTCCGTATTGGTAAAGACGCCAGCACATCAAGCTACTACAATCTGTCAAATTCCTTTCATAGATTTTCAACTTTATCGCTAAAGCATTAGGTTCAAGGTTGATTGGGAATATTTGACAGTTTCGGGTAGCTTGACCTGCTGGCGTCTGTACCTAGCATCAATCAATCAAATCATTTATTTGCAACGAATGTAGGTTATATTAAAATACAAGTGGAGTAGATAGGGGTGAGCCAAGTCTCTCGCGTCCGAGCCTGGTCCAGGCCATGGTGCGGAGCGAGAGTGCATGGGAGGCCGTCACCTCCTTCTGCGAAGCGGTAATGCTCGCGAAGGAGGAGGCGGAACGCGAGAGGGAGAGGCAGCCTCACGCCCTCAGTCGCCGCAGGAGACGCCCTGGGCGGCGGGAATCGATAGCCGATTCCCAGCCACCGTAGGCGCGGGCTTGCGGACGGTGAGTAGTGGGTAGCTCGCCGTCCGGTGAGGACCAGGCCCGGGTCGACGGCGCGTTGTGTTCCACGCGCGCCTCAAAGAGATGTCAGCAAAAGATGGGGTCCAATAGGGCCGATGCCGCTGGGGTCGCGGGTTGTTTGAAAAAGATACCGTGGCCCTGGCATAGGCAACTGAAGGAACACGGGTGGGTTTTAGTCAGTAAAAGTCTGACACGCCCTTCCGCTCCACCCAGAGCGGGAGAAGTTATTTGATGATTTCCCATCCACAAAAATAAAAAAAAAGGGGTGAGCCAAGTGCATTCTGCCTGGAAACAAGCACGTAAAATTTTAATAATTGCTAAGAAGCTAAAAATAAAATTACAAATTAAAATGTCACAGTTAGAATTATTACAATTATACATGCATTAATTAATATTGAAAAATGTCCAATTAAAATGTTACTTTGAATAATACTGTAAAATAAGAATAATAAGAATAAGAATAATAAGTTTATTTATGCTTCAGTTTACAAAAATGGGTTTAGTGTTTGGAGCCTCCTTTTAAGCAAACAATGCCTGTGTTAGGAAAATAAATGTAAAATGTCCATATGTTCAAAATGCTATATGTTCAATATGCAAAATAGCTATTGCCAGCAGCTTCGCCCGCGTGGATGTCGGAAATTATCCCACGGGAACCATACATTTTTCCGGGATAAAACGTAGCTTATGTGCTATTCCAGACTATAATCTATTTCTCTGCCTTTCCTCCAGATCTGTTCAGCCGTTCTGGCGTGATTAAGGGATTACTCATACTTTTGAGCTCCATTCGCGTTTCGCTGAACGATTTTGGTCACACTTATACAGTCTGTTCTGCTTCTATCAGCAGCGTACAGCGTCGTAAGAATGAGAAAAGCCGTCATAACGTGATCTCCGCCGAAAAGCTTCTATCGCTTTTATTTCGTAAAAATAAAATAATTATTAACTTTCAAAGACGTCCAAACTCTCTCAATCCTTGCGTGTATAATGATCACGTAATAATAAATCAAATCTATGCAGGTCGCAACTTGTCGAGAACCATCCGTGTACAGCGCTGAACCCTATCTATAGCCCTCACATGATAATAACACAACGCTGGTTTGCGAGAATATCGACGTAACCTCAGACTAAGTATCCTGTAGACGGAGCTTTAACTTGTTGCCGCTCTTGTATCCGTGTGTCAAACAAAGTATTGTTCTCTCTGTCTATTTCACAGAGTTCAGGAACGAGTAAAAGGTACAGCACATGTAAGTTTGGCAACGTCGCACTGTCTGTGTAAATCGTGTCAACAAGTGACCGACTTAGTCGGTCAAAACATTGCGGCTTGGTGCAGTTTAAATGCGAAATATTAAATAATATCAGTGGTTTGGCTAGGACTAAATTAGTAAAGTGAAAATATGCTGTGTGCGGCTGTATATTATTCATCGAGAATAACGAATGAAGGCGTAATAGACCCAGAATTATCATTTCACACGTAAGTCTATGACAACAATTTTATCGTTAATTACAGAGGTTAACTGTTAGAAAATTGATAAACATTGAAGATTTACATATTTAGACTAAGATTGTCTTATATCATATTGATAAAAAACCAAGTTTTATAGTCTAAATTAATGTTTAACCTAGGCATTGTTTTAGGCGTGAACTGCAGGGATGTGTACAATATTATCGATAAAATCTATCGACGTTTGTTGTTGATATGGTATAATAATTTTTGCTTACTGTTGTAGGTTTCCATAATATTGTGAAATTAATAAGCAGTGAGTGGATTAAAGCTGTTAGACGTCAGAACTAGGAACATGAAATATTCAAGGCTTTGCTCCAAAGAAAGCCACAGCTATCCTGCTTCATATCGGGTTTATATATAAAAAAAAAAAACTAAAGCCTGTTTCGGTGCCAACAGTATTCGAAGGATATCCAGAATATTGCCAACATCTAATTTACAAAATAAACAATTTCATTTCATTTCATTGTATTCCAATATAACCTGTGTATTACAATAAATAAAATCGTAAAAATATACGTCTGATTATTTATTTAAGTTGGACCCTTAATTGGTAATAAATTGTTACATAATACCATATTTATGTGCCCATAATTTTTATTTAACAAAGCTCACATTTTATTATAGTAGGTAGGTACTAGCTTCTATCCGCAGTTTCACTCCTGTGCATTTTTCGTTAAGCATAAAATCGATGTACTACAGATTCCATAGTATGTTTTGAAGCGTCGACCCTTCCCTAGTCACGCACACTAATACTACTCTAGAGCCGCACACTAACAAGAAATGGACACGCGTCTCTCTTAAAGGCTCCGTCTACAGGATATTTAGTCTGAGGACGTAACTAATTCAAATCCTGTCAAATTGAATACTGTATGCCAAACGATCATAAATCTTTGATATTTTATCGTAAACGGACGCCAAATACGATAAATGTTCCTTTAATCAGTAAAGTCAAACCCTCAATTTACATTTTGCGGTATGCTCTAACATAATGAATTTAAAAATGCCAAAATCAAAATCAAAAGTCATTTATTCAAACTAGGCTGAGAATCAGCACTTTTTGAACGTCAAAATTACATAAGACAGTCGCCCAAAAAGCCCGGCCTTCGCCACTTCCTAGTGCTTTAGCTGGGGAGAACTGGCGCAACAAACTGTCCAGCAGCACAGCTGTCTGTTCAGTTAAAAAAAAAAAAATGAATGTAAACAACACTGCGCATAATAATTTAGGTACATTACGCAACACAAAACATTAAATTAAATAATTTGCTATACGTAAGCTAGCACACACCAATATACCAAAAAAAAAAAAAAAAAATATATAATAATCGAAAACTAATACTCAAGCAGAACTTTATACCTAAATAAAGGCCTCCAGTAATAAAGGATGTGCCCACTTACATATATGAAGATTGTATATGAAGCTCAAACTCGAAGTCACAAATGATAAACTAGGACCATCGAAGCAATATAAACAAAGTTAATTACTAATAACAAAACAAAACCAAGGACAGCAAGACGACCAGTCACCACAAGCAGCACCCGTTCACGAGCATAACGCAGAGTTCAGCCATCACCCCCCTCGCCATATTTGAGGGAAGGAGGCAACCCGAACCCCGACGCTACCGCAAGCAGTGACATCTAAGGGAGCATGACGAACTTGCTGCCCTTGGTTTTGTTTTGTTATTCTCAGGCAAGAATAATATGATCAAATGTCGAGGTCACTAGCTAACCACATATTGCAATACCACTCATAAAAAAACATTGTAATGAGTAGATTATGTCAATGATAAATAAAGATAAAATTAAAATAAATTGACTTTTACAGTCAAAGAAAATAAATAATTATATGAACACATATAAGCTGTCAGAAGATAAGCTAATTCTGGAGAAAGAACATAAACATTGTCTTGAGTTAATCACAGCGACCAACTATTCTTATCGTTTAAGTAGTCGTTGATAGAATAGTATGCCTTCGAACAAAGGTTAGATTTTACTTTAGCTTTAAACGCATTGAAGGGCAAATCTAGCAAAGTAGCGGGTAACTTGTTATAAAAGGAATACCAAGCCCAACAAATGAGTTCTCTAAAATCAATCATTTTTAGTTCCGTCGCTATTCTCGCAAACCAGCGACATTTGTCCTCATTTTATACTTGTTTGCCGCGAAAGCTGAACGGATGCGTACGCGTCTCCTTACAAAATCGTTGTTTTCTATGGGCATAAGCTGAATAGAGCTGAATAAGTGTGAGTAGTCCCTACAAACATCCATCCAAACTTTCGCATTTATAATATTAGTAAGATACACATTGCTTATTAAAAAGTTTTGTCCATTGAAAAATCGTTAATCGAATACCTAATAGCATTTTTCTATTACCTACGAAGGCCACTATTTTGTTTTAAAATATATAAAATTTGAAAAAATAAAATATTTAACTTTTCTATAGTACTAAATCATGGAATCAATCACAACAAAACAAAACATCACCTCTCTAAAACTGATCATCAATGTTGGACATTCCTTGTTAAGTGCCATTACACTAGGGACATTCCCACTTTTGCACCAGTACAGGGTTTTGAAATATTGAAGATATGAGGGACTAAGTTTGTTTTTACGCTTTTTACTTAATGATACATAAAAATGCGCTCGAAAATCTAAGTTTTGCCATCCTTAACTTATATTTGAATTTCTTGTGACATCTTTGTTTTTCCCCTGTACCCTTCGTATATGGTAGAACCCATACAAATAACAACGATGTGTTACAGGACTCGATTTTTGTATGGATTTCTGTCAGATCGGTTTCTAGTTTCTGACATCGGTCGTAGGAAATAGGCTCATCCATGGTTATCGGTATACATATCTTGTTGTCGTGTCCAATGCAATAACGTTGCAAAACATGTTGTGCAATAACTTGGATTTATGTTTGTAATGTTGTGCAAGTTTTTTCCAAATAATTAATAACCTTAGGCGGGTATCACATCGCCGCGTAGCAGCGAAACCGCAGCAGTAGAGGTGTGCTAAGGCCCTTAATGGTGTCACGTCTGCAAGCCAAGGCCAAGCACGGTGTCATAAGTCGCATCTAGTGCATCAAATATTTCAAGGAGATACTAATTAAAACAAAAAGTAAATTAATTCTCAAATACTTTATTTTTCAGCCAAACACAAAATACATAATATTATTATCACAATTTATACATTTTTAGCGTAATTGTTGTTGCACATATTATTAAGTGCTGATTTCACCAATTGAAACTGAAAACAATCGGCATGTAAACCACGTTTAACCCTTTGAATGCCGGAACGCAGGTCTGCGCACCATTTTTTTATGCGAGTGCGCCACTCGAAAAAACACCTAATTACATTAATGTAATTAGGTGTTTTTTCGAGTACAGCTAAAATCGCGCAGACCTACGTTCGATATGAAAGGTTAAGAGCTGTCACTGTCATTATTTTTTTTGGAATATTGACACTCGGCTTATGTGCTGATCGTGTTCAGTTTCATTGGTGAAATCTGCACTGTTATATGACGGGGTACAGGATGTTATCTCCTTTGCATTTCTTATTATAAAGGACTGCCTATTTTAGCATGGCAGGTGGTGTTTAACCAAATCTTGTTTTTCTAGTACAGAATAGTTTAACAAACAAAACTTAATTGAAATGCATCTCTAAATTCAGTCCGAAATGAGATATAAGAGTTAGAAGTTTGTATGTATTTATTAGGATTGTAGGCAATTTTCGACTCCTAGGTGCAAGGTTAGTGTTAAATTGCCACAAAATGGATAGCCATTAAATATTTTTGGATATTTGAATATTCGATACACACCCTCATGTGCGTTAGGAGTCAACAATTGCCTACACACTTATAACTCGAGTTTAGACTGTAACTGATATGCATGTCAAATAAGTTTCATTTGTTACACTATTCTGTACTAGAAGAAAAATAGTTTGCGAGAAATAAAATGCGACAATTTCAGTCATTGGCTTTTGTTATATTTAGCAGGCATGTTCACTGAATACGAGATCATTATTATACAAAAAGAAATAATAAAATTGTAAAGTTATTATTCGAACAGTAAAAAAGGAACTCTGTATAAGATTTTTTTTAAATGTATAAATGAATTAAAGCCAATTTGTATAACACTGATTAGAGATACTAAAATAAATTGATCTTATATATAGCGTGACTGGCAATTAGTGACCAACACAACACATGATTGTACTCATAATAACAAACAACTTTTACTATGGAACCAAACCTGAAATCGCGAAAAAAAAATCAGCTGTTCCCTACATTTTGACGAGTTTTGCGAACATAAAAAATGTAGGGAACAGCAGTTTTTTTTCGCGATTTCGTGTTTAGTGCTATAGTAAAAGTTGTTTAATCATCATGTTTAAGTATCGGTCACTAATTATTTACCAGTAGTCACCCTATGTATACAGGGTGTGTCGTAAATAGTGGTCTAACGTTAAGAGGTCGATACACCGTATATTCAGCTATCACGTACCACTATTTGAATCATTTATTTCCTAGATCTCTGAAAAGAATTTTATTTTTAAATTTACAACTTGCTTTAGTACATTCTTTTTTCATTTGCATGTGATAGCACATGCAATTCACAGTTATAAAAAAAAACAATATTACAAAATAATGTCATTTAAATAAAATACAGCCAAATTAGTAAAGCATGGTGTCAATTTTTCAAATAATAATATACAAATATTCTGACGATGAGACTGGGAAAAATGGTTCAAATCGTGGTATGTGAAATCTGTGTATCGACCCCTTAACGTTGGAACAGTATTTACGACACCACCTCTACATAGGAGAACTAATAATTACATAATTACCCTTTTTTTAGCTGCATTGTGGCAGTAAAAGCAATCATGGCCGGTCTGAACATAGGTTCTCCGAACTTTCGGACATGTACTCTCACTTACACTCGCCTTGTCACCATTTGGTGCCTAAAAAATGTTATTGCGCAGCCTTCTGCACAAGGTTCGGACCGGCCATGATTCTTCGGCCGTATTCCGTATTGTATCATTGTGGTATTTTTATTTTATAATTATATATTATAATGTGGTGCAAGGAACTGTATCCATTATGCTTACATATACGACTACGTTTAAAGGTGAAATAATTGAATTGCGATGGTAGTTTTAACATTAATTTGATCACACTGACCGTTTTTTTTCTGTGAAGTATTCTGAATCATGTATTTATAGCTAATAAACAACACAAATGATTGTATTTAATGAAAAAAAAAATATGTGGCTTTGTATCTACAAAGCCACATTTTAATAAGTAGATCATACTTAGGCTACTATTACAGTATTACACTCTGGTGCATACCTAGATGTGTACAGTCACGAGCAATAATATGTATACCCTTAGCCAGTTTTAAAACTGATTTTCTTCAACTGTATTGATTATAATTGTATTTTGTTACGAACATAGCGTTTTGGAATACATAGAATTATGAAATAAGTAGGCATCTCTAAAATGCCACTGTTATTTCATGAGAAAATCGCTTTTGAATTTCCATAAGTGTATACATATTCGTGCTCGTGACTGTACAAACCACGGAATAGAAAAAAAACAAGTCGAAGTGCCCACGCAGTTATCCGTGTGTTACACAATTATGCGGGAAAATGTGTAAAATAATAACAACCTTCGTCAGTTGTAATAAGTCTTAATTTTGTATGAACAACAAATCCAACTTTGACGAAAAGCGTATTTGTTGTTCAGACAAAATTAATACTTTTTACAACTGACGAAGGTTGTTATTATTTTACGATAGCTGCGTGGGCACTTCCAATTGTTTTTTCTATTCCGTGGTACAAACAATAGATTATTTAAAAAAAATATGTTATAGTGTGCGTAGAGATCTATCGTATGTATTCGTAGCCAGTATTCCAAAGTGGCCATTTTATATTTATTAAAAAAATTGATTTATCGTTTCATCCATACTTACTTCGTCAAGCTTTTACCTCAATTATTTAAACTAGTGAAGTATTGAATAAAATTAATCGGACGAACATATATTATAAAAGTAAAAAAAAAAACTTTTACCTAACACTAGGACGAAGTCAGCTCAAAATAAATTTAGATTCCTTGAAATGTTTAAATAATTTATTATAATAATACTTTCTTTTTTTTTAAACAAATAAAATCAAATACTGTTCATGTTTTCGAATTTAACGTCCGATTCGTAACTTCATAGTTTGCGTATACTTTAAATAATAATATTTTTAATTGTTTCTAAACATCGCCAGTCCTCTTGCACTGATACATTCCGCTCGAGATAAGTATACCTATAGCTTGCGACAATCTTTGTTGTTAGTCAGTCAGGGTCTATACGCGCTCAGCGAGGCACGTACGAAGCGATCACACGACGCTCCGCCGTCGTTTTTAATTTATTTTTGATTTTGTGCACCCTTCGTTATGGCATCAAAATTAAATCGTAACACTAACAGCTGTTGTGTGGGCGGATGATATAATAAACAGAACAACTCGGTTATCTTTTTTTAAGTTACCAAGCGATTGTAAAACGCAAGTTAATTCCATTCCATAATTAGTTACGATACATCTTAGATTATCACTATACTAAACAACGCGTTTTTTGTGATAACGTCTTATAAATCGATGAATGTCGGCTGCACGCACGAAAAGTTGTCACGTTCCGCTTGAGCCGAGCGTGCAAGCGCGAGCGCGGAACAAGCGAGCGATAGATATAGCGTTATCACGTAAAATTATCGTCTGTAAACCGACATTACAGATAACCAATTTTTTTTTTTTGAGATATACCATAACTCTAGGGTATTAATGAGACCATCATTTTGAACAACTTTTACTATGGGACCAAACCAAAAATGGGGATAAAAAATCAGCTGTCCCATACATTTATGTTCGCAAAACTCTTCAAAATGTAGGGAACTGCTGATATTTTTTTGCACTTTGCATCGATATGTAAAAACAATGATTATTTTCTGCTTGATATAGGGTTTATTAGTTCTTTCGCGATTCGATTTAAAGTTAATAAATTAAAATGTCTGATCATATTCCTTACATCCCTCATATTTACTTTAGTTGCCAGACCAGCGTGAAAAGAAAAAAAAATACGTTAAAAACATAAATATTAGTCAGAATGATTTACAATATTCATGTTACGACTTCTTTTAAAATTTAAATGAATAAGAGAGCTGTAAACACACATATTCCTTTCTGAAATAAGTAGAACCACAAATGGTCACTAATTATACACCCCTAATTGGTCAAATAAAATTAATTCATAATAATAATAATTCAATCCCACGTTGAAATCGCGTTATTGTTGTTATTATAATAACTAAATGCGGCATTAGGACATTTTCTGCATATATTAGGTAATAGCCACCACTAATCTGTTATTCAAAATATGTAGAGTTAGGGCGAGCGCGCACTTCTGATTATTAATCGGGCGATAGTTTGATCGTTCTGGGAATCGGTATGGAGTTAGGACCGGCACACTTGGCGAGGAACAGCGCAGCGTGGTTTTCACTGCCAAACAAAAATCGACCTTGCACTGGTTGAAAAAAAGTTGAGAATAAATAAACTTTAATTAGCTCGAGAGCGCATTTAAGCAGAAAGAAGCGCACGTCTCATGTTACTTATTCTCGACTTTATTTTAAGGCACGCAATGTTGATATTTGTTTGGCAGTGACAACCGCGCTGCGCTGTGCCTCGCCAAGTGTGCGCCGGCCCTATAATGGCAGTGCGCGCATACGATTAAACTATCGCTCGACTAAATGATATGGCCGTACGACAGCAACTTAACTGTCGGTCGATTAATACATTATCTGCTTAATTCTTTATGCAAACGCTTCTTTATGCTACACCCTTACCGACCCTTATTTTACGATGTTTTCGAAACAATAGAGATGCACAACGAACGCACAGGTGCGGCGCGCCGCACTCGAAGAAAGTCATGTAAATTGTATGGACGCGCATACGCGCCGTCAAGCACCTGGTGAATGTCCGAAAACGCGCATGTGCGTCTGCCGCGCCTAATGTATTAAACATCACAAGTGCGCGCTCAGTCTTAGTCTATAGAAACATGTACACCTAAATGAAATCGTGTCGACATAGTAACAGGTAAGTACAGTACAACTATTAATGTCCCTCGGCAATCATCGCTTTTCCGAATACAAACGAATGCTAATTTCCACGTCCATCAATTATTAGATTTATTATCGTGTATATACCTTAGATACTAATATGAATTCAGAACTAAGTACTGTATTGTTGTTCAAATCAAAACAAAACAACAATATAACAATTAGTTCTAAATTCAAATTATTATACACGAATACATGATAAATCTAAAAATTGATGGACATGGAAATTAGCATTCATTTGTATTGTACTGGTAGGTATCTACAACTTTTTAAGAATAACTAAGATCGAGGTCAAGATCAGATCCGCTTTAAGGCAATAAAAAAAATTGCATGTATATGAATTTCATAACATAATTCTGGTATTACTGTTATACTATAAATTATGTTTTCAGACGCTTACACACTATTATAGTCATTATAAAATCTAGTCTGCCTAAATAAAGCGCAGGCCACACTGGGAACGAGTAACATATGAAAAGGCGCGGTAGCTACATGAGCGAAGCTAAACGAACTTAGCTCCGTTCCTATAGTGCGCGCGGAACTAGTTGGCCGCGCCTTAGGTATGTGAGCGGTGGGACGGAGAGGCGGGGGCGCTTGCTGTCATTACTCAGTGCGGCGCCGTACTTCGCGACGGCAACACGCGTTGAAAGTTCCGGCTAGTTTAGACAAAACGCACATGAGATTGCAATAGCGAGATGAGTCCGCCGATAAAAAGACAATCTAAGGAAATAATATTTAAAGTGCATATATGTCAGAGTAATTTCATATAAGTATATATTAATTAAATAATTTCATATATCATTAAAATATGTCAGAATAATATCATATACTTAATTTGTTTTTGGTTTATTTTACTATTAATAGGGATGATGACTAAAAATGTTTTTTTGTCCGTCATGTAGATTATTAAAATATATTGGACACGTATTTTTTCTTTTTCTACGTAATCAAAAGATTACGGCGAGACATTGAGTTAAAATGTGGCATGACGTCACGTCTTCGTACATTTTATACGTAGAAGTGACGTAGCCACCCCCACTCCCGAACTTTAATGCGAGTTATCTAAGTCATTTTTTATTAATATGATAAAGCAAAAAATACGTCTCTAATATTTTTTTATTATCTGACTGACGGACTAAATAGAATTTCTTTTTTTTACCCAGGCATCATCCTTATTACAATATAATTAGATAGGTACAATATAAACTTCTAAAAGTTCAATTGTTTTTTATTTATTCTTTTCAATAATTGAACAATTATTGTTCACGATATCTCGAGATTGGTCATCACTGTCTAATCTCATGTGCGTTGCGAGCAGTAGGCAACCCGCCCCCTCACCCCTGTCGCCACCTAAGGCGCGGCCAACTAGTTCCGCGCGCACTATATATAGTATGGCTTGCACTTACTTAACGTTCTTGATTGTGGCTCAATTAATAAAATCATAATCGCGCGCGTATTAAACTTATACCTACTACTACATAATTGTTACCAAATAAGCTTCTAACTAAACTAAATGCAACGTCTTGCGTGCAAACTAATACTATTTGTTCTTGTCCATTACAAACTATTTGACTATTCATGTATGAGATTATAAAACTAACCTATTTATTCCTAATGTAAACAGTCCCATTACAAATGACCTTATACAAGCTGATTGTATTTATCGATGAGAAAGTTGCCAATAATAAGAACTTTGATTTATATTAGCAATTTTCAATAAACATTTAAAGGAAAGGTTGTAGGATATACCTAATTCCATTACATTTATTTTACAGCTGCTTTTTTCAAAGAACTATATTACACACTAATTTCAAAAGTAACGTGCGTGCGTGGTGTGGCGTGTAAAATACACCAATTGCATTTTTATATCATTACAAATTGCCATTCGATATCTTCAAGTTATAAGTATCAAATCACGAAAGCTACGAATTACAGTGACAAATTAGTGCTTCTACAATAACATTGCTTTTAACACTTAATAATAAATACTTGGTCATAATCATAATCGACAAAATTGATTGTATTATTGCACAATCCATGCTTTATCAAGAAATAAATAAATCAAAATATGTACATAAGCTTTGATTAATTTTCATACACTTGTTTTGGTGGACTAAATATAATACAGGGTCAAATTAAATTAGCTAGCGAAACTCCACAGACGTGATGGGTATCGATATCTAAAAGACGACAAAATAAAAAGATTTGCTTTTTTGAAATTTACACAAAACTAAAAACTGATATTTTAAGTAGCAGGTGGCGTTCTATAGTTTCTGCCTACCCCCACGGGAAGAAGGCGTGAGTTTATATATGTATGATATTTTAAGTGACTACTCTACTGGCGGCGGTTGATGACCCCAAAAAAATATCATCAATTCATTTATTTTTTGTTTTATCCATCACGTCTGCGGAGTTTCGCTAGCTAATTTAATTTGACCCTGTATTCTGCATAAATATAGTAAAAGCTTTTTTATTAATATAGAAAATCAATGTTGTTTTGGATTGTACAACTAAAATCTGGCGTCTAACTTCATAACGTATAAAACAAACCAGATTTCGTCATCATTTTGTATCAGATTATTTCCCACTCACTGTCTAAATGGTCGTCGGGGGACAAAAGTGATCTATCTTTGAACCCGTTATGTTTCGTGTCCAATTTCAGTTCAATATTCTCTAAGTTCCAAGTATTAGGTAGTTGGACTACTTTAGGGACTAAGTCAATGGGATTCGGGTCTTTTATGGGTGTTTTTGTGGGTTTGTTAACAGGTTTGGCCGTGATGGTTGTTACCTGGGGTGGGGGTAGTATGTCAACGTGTCTGAAGGTCGGCGCGGGGTCCGGGGGGGTCTGTGGGTCAAGTTTCGGGCTGTCTATGCCGAGGGAGGACAAGTTCAACATCTTGGCGAGTATTTTCTCCTTCTCTTCAATTTGCTTTTCCAGTAGTTCGTCGTTCTGTTGTGGTATTGCTCTGAAATTTAAATACAGGATGGTTGATAATTGATACACGAATATACGTATTGTATGAAAAAGCGAAAATACTTTAATCGGGTAATTAGAAATTGTGAATCTTGGAAGAGATATTCCTATTTATTTCACTGTAACGACAAAAGCCGTCCTAGGCAATTTAATGGGGTTTTACGAAAAGTTCAAACTTAATAAATCCAAGACTACAAAAGAGTAAAAAGAAACTAATAATATCTTCGAATAGGCTTGCTATATCGATTCCTACACTTCTGTTTTTCAGTAAATGGTTTTTTTTTTTTCAACTGTACCTATCATTCAGTAAACGGTTTTTTTTTTTCAACTGTACCTATCATTCAGTAAACGGTTTTTTTTTTTCAACTGTACCTATCATTCAGTAAACGGTTTTTTTTTTTCAACTGTACCTATCATTCAGTAAACGGTTTTTTTTTTTCAACTGTACCTATCATTCAGTAAACGGTTTTTTTAAATTCCTTTATGTCTACTGCTTCAATTATTAAGTAAGTCATACCAACAAATAAAAAAGTTATACCATTGCTTACTCACCCATAAACGCTGATATTCATGACACAAGGGCTGGTATAGCTCACGTTATCAGCCGCCTTTCTGACCGGGGTAGCCATTCTAGGAGTGCTACCCCCCGACCCGCCATCCCTTCTCCGACTGCGTCTACTACTATGAATCAGCTCCCCATCGTACTTCTTCTCCATTATACTGTTATACAACTTTAATTTCCTTTGTAATTCCTCTGTTTTCACCCTTCTTATTTCCTCAGCGTCGCTAGAGACATCTCGAAACTCGTTCACAATCGATTCGAGAACATTCTCGGATATATCGAGGGGTAGATGTTTGATGGGGGGCAGTTCAAAGCATTCCTCTGCGCTTGCAACTGTGCCGGTCTCTATGAGCTCATTCTTGGTGAACATGGAGATGGGCTGTTCTAGAACGCTGGAGATGTATGGCACCGTTTGGTCTATGTGTGTAAAGTCGCGCACGGAGTTCACGGCTTGCTGGATGGACGACGTGAGCGACTTCGTCATCATGTTCAACGGTTCTTCTGTTGGCAAAAGATACTTGTTTTGATAAGAAGCGATAAGTGCTTCATTAAAAAAAAAAGGAAGAAAAAACATCTTTGCGAAGACGCTGCCTCCCAAGATACAGGATTTTCCTAGTGTGAGGGCAGGGTACCTACTGTATTGTATCCAATCTTTGCATACCTCTACTTATAACTTTGTGTATACCTACTTATTGTCAAAGTTTGTTTTGTGAATAAAAAATTTCTTTGTAAGCTTTTCTAAAAATAAAAAATAATGGTATGCAAGCTGATACAGTATTCATAATTCGTATATCTCTATTAGCGTGTGTTATGGCCGGTAAGCCATCGCTGCTAAAGTATGGTCTTGAACAACCATTGCAGAATATGAGGTACTTTTGAAAAATGGGAATATACACTGCAGCGTAAGTAGGTGGGTATCATTTACAGAATATAAACTGCAGCGTAAGTAGGTGGGTATCATTTACAGAATATAAACTGCAGCGTAAGTAGGTGGGTATCATTTACAGAATATAAACTGCAGCGTAAGTAGGTGGGTATCATTTACAGAATATAAACTGCAGCGTAAGTAGGTGGGTATCATTTACAGAATATAAACTGCAGCGTAAGTAGGTGGGTATCATTTACAGAATATAAACTGCAGCGTAAGTAGGTGGGTATCATTTACAGAATATAAACTGCAGCGTAAGTAGGTGGGTATCATTTACAGAATATAAACTGCAGCGTAAGTAGGTGGGTATCATTTACAGAATATAAACTGCAGCGTAAGTAGGTGGGTATCATTTACAGAATATAAACTGCAGCGTAAGTAGGTGGGTATCATTCACAGAATATAAACTGCAGCGTAAGTAGGTGGGTATCATTCACAGAATATAAACTGCAGCGTAAGTAGGTGGGTATCATTCACAGAATATAAACTGCAGCGTAAGTAGGTGGGTATCATTCACAGAATATAAACTGCAGCGTAAGTAGGTGGGTATCATTCACAGAATATAAACTGCAGCGTAAGTAGGTGGGTATCATTCACAGAATATAAACTGCAGCGTAAGTAGGTGGGTATCATTCACAGAATATAAACTGCAGCGTAAGTAGGTGGGTATCATTCACAGAATATAAACTGCAGCGTAAGTAGGTGGGTATCATTCACAGAATATAAACTGCAGCGTAAGTAGGTGGGTATCATTCACAGAATATAAACTGCAGCGTAAGTAGGTGGGTATCATTCACAGAATATAAACTGCAGCGTAAGTAGGTGGGTATCATTCACAGAATATAAACTGCAGCGTAAGTAGGTGGGTATCATTCACAGAATATAAACTGCAGCGTAAGTAGGTGGGTATCATTTAGGTTGTTATGGGTAAAAACCCATAACCCTGTATAATAAAAATGAAGTGCTGTTTCGTTGGTAAGCACATAACTTGAGAACAGCTGGACCCATTTAGCTTTTTTTTAAAACGTTCGTAAAAGTCCGAATTAGGGTCGAACTTCGGGTCGATTCGGGTTAGGTAAACAAAAATCTGAAAACTTCCCAGTAAAATTTTCAAATTCGGGAACAACTGAACGTCATTTTTCTATGGGATAAAAAATCCCATGGAAAGAAAAAAGAAGTATGAATTCTTGAAATTTTACATTCAAAGTTAGCATAAATGCGATTAGCAATGTTAGTAGCAAACTCGAGCAGCAAGACAAGCGAACAAACAAAGCCATTGCTTGTATATATAAATATACAGATACAGAAGCGGAAGGTGATGATCGGATACAAAATAAAAATGCGTATGTGTGTGGTGCATGTGTATATTTATATATAAGTCAATGGCCATGCTGACACTGAGACAACGCATGTACGGATACATTTGCTTGCAAAAATATATCAATATAAACAATACGTAACATGCATCATTTTAACGAGATAAATAAAAACATTCACAGTACTGAAAAAGTGCGGTAATACTATTCGTGTATTATTAATTAAATATAAAAAATACCACACATCGACTACTACTAAAATATAATAATTTTAGTTAAAAGGTAGTTTAACTTTTTGCAAGCATGTGTACCAAAAATACTTAAATCACAAAAATCGTTGTCTATCAATTGACTACAGCGAGTAACTAGATACAGGGATGTGAATAATTTAAAAATGTCTACCCTGTTAATACATTTTTTTTTTATCAAGCTCAAAAGGTACACCCTGTACACGAAGCTTTAAATAAGCGACAGATTCTAATCTAGAATATTTTTAATTGTAAGATAGATACAGAAATAAATGTGTATTTTTAAACCATTCCTAATCATTTCAGAAGGCATTTCAAAAATGTTCGTGTCATTTAAGTTTGCCGCTCTGAAGTAGGCTACAAATGGCTGCGCAGTAGTCAATATCTATACTAAAACAGCAGCGCGCCAGGCCATGCGCATCGGAAAGCGCAAAGCGGCAAACTCACGCAACGCGAACTATAACACCAATCAATATTTTCTGATCTTACAACATAAATATCACGCTTGTTTTCCATAGGAGGATTGTTTGTCATAGTTATATTCTGGGCATGTGTTAAGTCATATCAAAAGCTTTTCTGAAAGATGAATTATCTATAATCTTTCCAACCATTCATTTTACTTTAGCGTCCATGAAGTATTGCATTTTTTTGTCTATGGTTGCATGTCAATAAACAAGGAACTTCATAGGCGTGCTTATGTCAAAAGCAAAATAAAATAATAACTCATTTTTGATTAATTTAACTATGGTCTATACAATTTTGCGATAGATAGCATGAATGTAAACTTAATTTTATTTTGACAACACAAAACGTTACGTTTATTTCTGCATTTAACTTAACTTCTAGTAAGTAAAATACTAAATAAAATAGTTGATACATAAAGCCAATTTCACAAGCACCATAAGGGTGCGTACACATACGAAAACTTCAAAAACATCCATGTGTGCACACCCTAATACACAGTTTGTCATGACGACGTCACAATAATGAAGGCACGTCATGACAATTGTACAGTTTATAATAGGAATGTAGGTATATAAGTACATATTGTCAGTTTAAGTACATCCGTGATGATATGTCTTAATTAAACATAAGTAAAAGTATTTTGCACTACAATAAATACTTTTTAGATTCCTAATGTAAAACTTTATTATTATTTATTAAGTGATCTCTTGTGCGCCAACAACTGAAGTAAATTTTAGGGCCAATTAAAGAATAAATATGAGGGTTGTCATATATTCAATACAAAACTTGCAAACCGGAATTTGTATTCCTGAGATAAATATTATCTCATCTGCCTAGCCTTTTCCCAACTATGTTAGGGTCGGCTTCCAGTCTGACGGGATGCAGCTGAATACCAGTATTTTACATGGAGCGACTGCCAATCTGACCTCCACAACCTAGTAAATGGGTAACACGATACCCCTTGGAAAGACTGGTTGTCAGACTTTCGGGCTTCTGACAACCCGTAACGACTGTCAAAGATCCACGAATGACAGCCCGGACCAACTGCCTAACGTGCTTTCCGAGGCACGGAGAGGTCTTGGTATGTAAAGATACGTCACCCATCCACGCACCAACCGGGGCAAGGAAAGTTTAACTCGCAGATGACACAAAAATTAGCTGTCAATGAACACTGTACTTTTCTCACGCTGTCTTTTAGTACAAGACAGCGATAGGTATTTTTATTTCACTTTAGTTGGCGAAAAAGAGAATAAATGTGGCTGAATATTAAGTCCTACCTACTTTTAACACATATTACAATAATCTATTTATTATTGTATATTTTACATATTTAATAAAGATGTACGAAATACATTGGTCGCGATTTGGTATGATTAAGGCACTTCTTACTATTCTAACTTATGTACATATTAATCTTATTTCTATATAATTTATAATCTCACAACTATATTTATTTTTTTCTATTTGTTGTCACAAAATGTAATAATGCATGTAAAGTAAGGGATATTAATTATTAAGCTAATTGACTATAGTTTGATCGATACCGCTGTATCGCGGGAGGCAGGACGCCGTGAGCGTTGACGAATGAGCAGCGGGACCGTGAGCGTTGACGAATGAGCGGCGGGACGCCGTGTGCGTTGACGAATGAGCGGCGGGACGCCGTGTGCGTTGACGAATGAGCGGCGGACGCCGCCGTGAGCGTTGACGAATGAGCGGCGGGACGCCGTGAGCTTTGAAGAATGAGCGGCGGGACAGTAAGCGTTGACAAATCAGCGGCGGGACACAGTGAGTGTTGACAAATGAGCGGGAAGAAGCCGTGAGCGTTAACGAATGAGCGGCAGGACGCCGTGAGCGTTGACAAATAAGCGGCGGGACGCCGTGAGTGTTGACAAATAAGCGGCGGGACGCCGTGAGTGTTGACGAATGAGCGGCGGGACGCTGTGAGCGTTGACGAATGAGGGGCGGGACTCCGTGCGCATTGACGAATGAGGGGCGGAACGCCGTGAGCGTTGATGAATGAGCGCCGGGACGCCGTCTCGCCACGCACGCCTCGCACGGTATCGGTCAAACTATACCAACTTAAATTGCCCGTATATTCAAATCATAACTGTCATTCTTTGACAGTTGTATGAAATGACTAAAACATGAGCAATTGACGTAGGGTGTCAATTTGGTTAACAATAACAAAACTTTTCCCGATTGTACAGTACCCGGGAGTTAATACGGTACATTGAGCTTTACAGACTGTCACATAAGTACGTCAAACTTGTGCCATATATAAGATGTAATTGCAATAACTGACAACCTCTTAAGGGGTTATTGTACTCATCATTATGAACAACTTTTACTATGGGAACAAACCTGAAATCGCGAAAAAATAACTCGTCAAAATGTAGGGAGCAATGCTTTTTTTCGCGATTTCAGATTTGGTCCCATAGTGAAAGTTGTTCATAATGATGAGTACAATGACCCCTTAAGAGGTTTTCAATGATTGCTATTACAGCTTGTATTTATGGCCCCTTATTGTTTACAACTTTCCAAGCAAATAAAGCAAATCTTGCATGAACGATGTTTTTAGTTTCTAAATACATACACATATTTTTTTAATATTTTTTTTTCAGAATTATTTAAATTAGCATAGATTGCGTGAAAATAACTAAGAATTAAATTAAAATGAAAGTTATCGTCACCACCTAAGGTACAAAGTCGTGATTCATATGATTATATTCTGTTTTACTCAATATTTGCGTAAATTCTGGTATTTAAACCATCTATGTATGATGTAATTAAAATTAAATGAAGGTAATTTTTCAATTGTTGGTGTTTGCCCAGAAGGTTATGCATTACATTGGACACCAACTATACATATACTTAATAGGCACTACCCACTACCTAACATAGACTTAAGAGGCCCCCGAAGCATGCGTAGTTCATCAAACATATTCTTAAGGTAGTGTGTATTTAATCCGCTTGAATTACAGAATATCTAGGTTCCCAAACATATATTCTGAAAGGACATTAATTTGAAGACGAGATATGAGGAATTTAAAATTTCTATAGAAAACTTATATTTCTCATAATTCATGTTTAAATCACTGTTCTTATTTAATATATTTGGGAACCCAGATATTCTGTAATCCAAGCGGATTAAATACACACTACCTTAAGAATATGTTTGATTTACAAATTATTTTGGTATTTCGTTTGTATGAACTACGCATGCTCCGGGGGCGTCTTAAGGCGCCATGTTACATCAATGTAATTTTGAAAATGTTATCCTAAACTTTTAATATGATGGCACAACATTTATTTATGGCGTATACAGAGTGTATCAGAAAGGTGTGGTCAAATTAAAGGGTGTGGCACAGACCATCAAATTGAACAACTTTCTCCATGGGACCAACATCGTAATCGAAAAAAAAATATCAGCTGTCCCGTACAAAGCTTCAATATCTACTCGACCCAAATGTAACTTAAATTTGATATTGATTCTGATACACTCTGTATAATGATTATGTTAGAAGAGTTAAGTCAAGAGTTAGATAATAAATTTTAAAGGCACTTTAATTGACTCACGGTGAGTTGCACAAAACCAACATTAATTTAATGGAGACTTTAAATTGATGCTGTCACTTTCTTTTTGATACAAAACGTAAGGGATGGCATGAATTTAAAGTCTCCGTTAAACTAATGTTGGTTTTGTGAAACTCAGTGTAAATAGAAAATAACAGTTTATGTTTTCATTAAATTTAGCGAATATTTTTTTAGTAAAACATTAAATCGTCTACCTTTTATTGTTGTTAGAAAAAAGTTACTCAATCAATGCCTCTTCATACAGAGTCAAATTAAATTAGTTAGCGAAACCTCGCAGACGCGATGGGTAGCGATCGATATCTAAACAAAAACAAAAATATCGAGAAATTTTGTGTGTGTGTGTGTGTGTGTGTGTGTGTGTGAGAGACAGTTATATCTTTCTTCATCATCATGATCATGGCACTTGCAACAGTGCCCAAATATCGGAAACTCGAAAAACTTAATATACATGGTAAATATCCCGTTTTAAGCTCTAATAATAGTATATCTTTCTTCTCTCTCACGTAACGAAACACGTGTAAACGTGACGCGTCCTTGCACTTTCAATTCACGTCCAATATAATATGCATGTAATTCGAATAAGGGTAAAAATTTATTTTTCAAATAAACTTTATTACTTCAGAATAAAGTTTATTCAGAATAAATTACTTTTTGAGAAAGATTTTTTTTTTTTACTGCAAAATACTGGGAAATTCAACATTTGAAAAGCGACGCTATTGTTCAGAGCGAATGTGACGTAAAAGTCTATGACAACAATAACTTCAATGTGTTTTGTGGAGTGTTTGCGGTTTCTGGTTTGTTTGTTGTCATAGACTATGACGTCACATCAAGCGTGCCAAAATGGAGGGAGTTTAAAGTACCTGTGTCGGTTCGCTATTTTTAACTTTTTTAAAAGTACTTTCAATTGCTTTTTGGCGTTGAATATTTTTTTACTATTATATGGCGATGTAAACTATCGAATACAAATATTTACAAAATACATACATTTATTCTCTATTATCAAATCACCCGCCGCCTAAGCTTAATTTCAAAAATGATTTTTTCAATTCCTACTTTAAGTAACTACACTACCAGGCTCCAGCGGTCGTTTAGCAAAAAATAATAACAAAAACTTTTCCATGTTTTTGTGTTTGTTTCCTTTACGTCAGCGGGGTTTCGCTAAGTCATTTAATTTGACCTTGTATTACAAGTTTCGTGAGACATATTCATGTTTAAAACTGCCCGTTTTCAAATGTTTGAGCATGGAAATATTAAGTAGAACTGTAAACAGTATAATATATAAATGCATGCTTGATATAAGAGGGAATAAGTTCATAATAGTTTTGTAGTTCACAACATTGTGTTGAACACATTACGTAATAATATATAACAACAACCGATTTAATACTATCAAGCCTGTCGACTTTTGTCGTCATTTTATATTAATATTGGCCATAAGTATACAAAGTGTACAGACCAGCAGTAAAAGCGTACATGGATATAGTCGACCTCATAAATTCTTTACCACTGTTGACAATTCCCAGTAAATTGAAACTTTACTAAGGTTGAAGGTATCGACCAGACACATTGGTCTTCAAAGCAGTATAGACCTTGTCGTTTTATGAGTTGCATATGATATTCAACCTAAGGCCCTGTACAAAGGGCCTTAGGTTGAATATTCAGGCACGGTTTGTTTACGGTACGGTACTTTACTGTATAATATAAACCGCGCCATTGAAACAACGTGTCTGCCAACAAACTTCCATAGTGATCCATACAACATTGAAACCCGACGGATTAGTCAGCGCTTGACTTAAATTGACGTATTTTTAATAGCCAATTTTTTAATCACGTCTAAACTTGTATATGGAGTATCTTAATTTGACAGGACTAAACTAATATTTATCGTCAGTCCTTTTCTTAATGAAATAGAAAGAAAAAGATCCACTGAACTTTAGTTTAGTTTGTGAACAAGGAACTCGGCGCGCCAATGTCTAGTTGTAATACGCATCAAATTCGCAAAACACCTATTTGTTAGTATGAAACTGACATGATTCATGAAAGTATTCTCTCGACGGCCGACTGTTATCCAAGTTCGACTTTTACGTATTGATGACGTGACATAGTAGAGTCGACAGGCCATTAACAACACTTGAGTTATGCTTGGCCAAATACTGGAGGGATTAAGGACATAAGAATACAAAACGAGGTTTGTATCTATTCAGTAGAGTTTATAAATAATACAATATATAGATATTGTAGAAAATTAAAATAAGAATATGCGATTAAATTAAGAATAGAATTTCGCCTCAATTTCACTTGGGTGAGTAATTCATGATTTGGGGTAGTCGTGGTCATAAAACGTGGTATAATATAGTGCGCGCGCAAGTGCTAGTCACCGCCTGAGGTATGTGAGCTGTGAGACAGGGGAGGTAGACAAAAGCCAAGCTAACTCAGTCTACCTATCTTGTCAATCGCGCCCTCCCCCGTCTCACCGTTCACATAGCTCAGGCGGGGACTAGCACTTGCGCGCACACTATAGTTCTCGTGTCACCTCGCTCTCACGTTGTATGATCAGATCACGCCTGCTATGAACGTTGCTGTTTAATAGGTTTACAAGAAGTCAACCATGTTCTTATTTGAATCGAATATAATGCAATTCATTGTGCGTACGTAAAGATAAATGTTTTCTTAGTTTCTCAGTATATTTCAGAATGTCCCATCGACAAAAGCCAGGCTTTTTCTAATTTTGAAATAATTTTGCTTATATATGTTTTGTTCCGTTTCTCTTGTTTTACGAGAGAAAAAGACCATAGGGACAGGGTTTTTCAATGAATCAGTGTATACAAATAGGAATTTTAAGGTGTAAAGCCGTTCGTTTTGTCGATAGTACAAGTATTTTTTTTACACGCTCGAGCTTGCTTTTTCAAAAAAAAAAGGCATAAATAAGTCAATAATTTTATATCTACTGTCATTTAATAATGACTAAAGCCCATATTTTAGAACGATACACAAGTATGAATTTTCTTTAAGATTTCATCCAATCTCTACTCAAATATAGATTTAAGTGCTTCAGTATCGTTCCAGCATACAGGCCTAATAAACTAATAAAAATATTTTAACAAATAAAAATTAACCTGCATTCAATGTGATAGCGAATCATTCTATAAGTTTTTAAACGTGCTCAAATAAGTACGACAATACATTCATGTAGAGCATTCAAACTGGAAGGGACATGCGACAGGGTACACTAACGCGAGCTACAAAGCAGAAAATAAAAATATGTTTACATCACAGATCAGTAGGCCTAGCCAAATGGCATTACTTCGGTGCGATTCTATTTCTACAATCGCTATCGACGCGCATCTCTATGGAAATGCTGATCTATGATCACGTGTCATTTCGATTGCTTATGTCAACCCCATACGTTTTTGCCCTTTCTACTAGCGTCATCGCTAAGACAAGAAATGGACTATACCTTGTTGTCAATAATTATATTTGCTAAATTCAACCAAAATGCTCTATTTTAACTGGGCGCTGGGCCCGCGTGGTGGATTACGGCTCACTCCCTCTACCGAGTGGAGGCCTGTGTCCCAGCAGTTGGCACATTATGCTACGTTTATGCTGCTCTATTTTAAGATGGTAATGCTGTGTCACTTGAATCAATAATCAACCAGGACTTTAATCAATCCGTTCATTTATTATCTGTGATAGCTATCAGCCACGTATTATTATTATTATTTATTGAATACTTCGAGCACACAAATGGACTTAATGTCATTTTTATTTTTTGTATGAATATTTTATTTCTCATATTCGTGTATCATGCCTCATCCAGCCTACATGCTCTACGTTCTAGCTAACTAGTGAAGCTTGCTGAACAGACCTGCAGCCAGCGCGGCTGGCTCGGGCGCATGCGCGAGGCGGACCAATGAGCGCGGGCCCTCCAGCACGAACACCTCGTCCTTGTTCACTGATACTGACAGGATCCTGCGAGACAGATGACAGTGGTCATATTAACTGCTAACAATAATAGTGCAATATTGCAAGGGGTTGCAGGGATAGTATGTATGCAGATTATGAATTGGAACGCTGACAGTAAAGTGCCTTGGTATTGTTTTAAATTTTAGCTCCTGGCTTCCGAATCTAAACTTTGTTTCACTTTGTAGTCGGTTTTACGAAACTGTATTATTATTATTATTTTTGTAAAATTATTATTTAGTTCCCTTACTAGGTAACTTAAGTGTTACTACCTAGGGTCACCTTCTCAGATCGTCGACGACGGCCACAGCAGTGAGCGAGCGCGGGTCCAGTATGTACAGCATGTGTTCGTTATGCGCCACTGGGAAGTGTTCCCTGAACACGTGGAGCGGGACCAGGTTATACTATAGTCACAAGTGTTACTAGCTAGGCTAACCTTCTCAGATCGTAGACGACGACCACAGCAGTGAGCGAGCGCGGGTCCAGTATGTACAGCATGTGTTCGTTATGCGCCACTGGGAAGTGTTCCCTGAACACGTGGAGCGGGACCAGGTTATACTATAGTCACAAGTGTTACTAGCTAGGCTAACCTTCTCAGATCGTAGACGACGACCACAGCAGTGAGCGAGCGCGGGTCCAGTTTGTACAGCATGTGTTCGTTGTGTACCACTGGGAAGTGTTCCCTGAGCAAGTGGAGTGGGCCCAGGTTGTACTATAGTCACAAGTGTTACTAGCTAGGCTCACCTTCTCAGATCGTCGACGACGGCCACAGCAGTGAGCGAGCGCGGGTCCAGTATGTACAGCATGTGTTCATTGTGCGCCACTAGAAAGTGTTCCCTGAACACGTGGAGCGGGCCCAGGTTGTACTATAGCCACAAGTGTTACTAGCTAGGCTCACCTTCTCAGATCGTCGACGACGGCCACAGCAGTGAGCGAGCGCGGGTCCAATATGTACAGCATGTGTTCATTGTGCGCCACTAGGAAGTGTTCCCTGAACACGTGGAGCGGGCCCAAGTTGTACTATAGTCACAAGTGTTACTAGCTAGGCTCACCTTCTCAGATCGTCGACGACGGCCACAGCAGTGAGCGAGCGCGGGTCCAGTATGTACAGCATGTGTTCATTGTGCGCCACTAGGAAGTGTTCCCTGAACACGTGGAGCGGGCCCAAGTTGTACTATAGTCACAAGTGTTACTAGCTAGGCTCACCTTCTCAGATCGTCGACGACGGCCACAGCAGTGAGCGAGCGCGGGTCCAATATGTACAGCATGTGTTCATTGTGCGCCACTAGGAAGTGTTCCCTGAACACGTGGAGCGGGCCCAAGTTGTACTATAGTCACAAGTGTTACTAGCTAGGCTAACCTTCTCAGATCGTCGACGACGGCCACAGCAGTGAGCGAGCGCGGGTCCAGTATGTACAGCATGTGTTCATTGTGCGCCACTAGGAAGTGTTCCCTGAACACGTGGAGCGGGCCCAAGTTGTACTATAGTCACAAGTGTTACTAGCTAGGCTCACCTTCTCAGATCGTCGACGACGGCCACAGCAGTGAGCGAGCGCGGGTCCAATATGTACAGCATGTGTTCATTGTACGCCACTAGGAAGTGTTCCCTGAACACGTGGAGCGGGCCCAGGTTGTACTATAGTCACAAGTGTTACTAGCTAGGCTCACCTTCTCAGATCGTCGACGACGGCCACAGCAGTGAGCGAGCGCGGGTCCAGTATGTACAGCATGTGTTCATTGTGCGCCACTAGGAAGTGTTCCCTGAACACGTGGAGCGGGCCCAGGTTGTACTATAGTCACAAGTGTTACTAGCTAAGCTCACCTTCTCAGATCGTCGACGACGGCCACAGCAGTGAGCGAGCGCGGGTCCAGTATGTACAGCATGTGTTCGTTGTGCGCTACCAGGAAGTGTTCCCTGAACACGTGGAGCGGGCCCAAATTGTACTCGTGTTGGGTGTGAGAGTGTTTGTGCTGGCTCGGGTTTAGGAGCTCTGCTATTGTGAGGGGGTTTGATATCGCTTCCTGGAATGAGAAATCAAAGCATTAAAACTTTTTTTTTTAATTAATAAAAAATGCTCGAGTTGTTGATTGCATTCATGTTAGTCATATTATGATGAGATACGTCTTTTAACCGTTTCTTAAATAAGGATTTTTCGTGTGCAATAATAAAGTAGCATCATAGAAGCCAATATTATGTAAAAAATAAAAGATGTTTTTGGTTGTGTTCGATGCAATAATTGCAATCGAGCACGTTTGCTGACCTTGCGATACAATACGGTCGCACTAAATGCGCCGCGCACTCAGTGCATTACGGACAGCTACCGAGTGCATTCGCCAGCACAGTAATTTCAATCATTTTCTCATTTTAGCGATAGCTTAGCCTAAACGTTTCCTTGTTAACTCTCTTAGCAATAAACCCTTGAAAGTTATTTGAGTGTTTAACTTATTAGCGTAACGAAGCCACCAGGTACCACTTACGTCGCGCCCCTAGAGGTTGAGTATTAGCAATAATGCTCTTGTTCTTCACACGTTTATTTATAAGTTCAATATAGTAAGTTTAAAATGGATATTTCTTGACTGTATGCAAAGATAAGCACGTACCTTGAACAGTAACGTCTGCAGCACGTTGCCCTGCGCATCCGCGCGCCACAGCCGCAGCCCCGGCCGCGCGCAGTAGGCCGCGGCCGGCCCGCCGCGCGCGTACGAGTGCTGGAACACTGCTCCTAGCGCGTATAGGCTGAACACAATACAAAACAACTCAGAAAATTGCAGTTCTATTGTACTGACAGGTGACATGCAAAAGGCAACCTTATGTCGTACACGTTGTTAGGAAAATGACTATAGTTACATGCGATCATTCAAGCTGATTTGGAATTACTTTTAAATGTTAGAAATCTAGGACCCAACATCGTTTTAGATAAAGAGATGCTTAAAACTGTAGACTCGGCAGTTTTTATGGGTATAACAGTAGATGCCAAACTTCAGTGGGGCCCACATATATCAAGCCTAGCGGGAAGGCTCAGTTCAGCCGCCTACGCCGTCAGGAAAGTAAGACAATACATTGACGTTGATACAGCTCGGTTAGTCTATTTTAGTTATTTTCATAGCGTTATGTCATACGGTATTCTGCTCTGGGGCAAAGCCGCTGACATTCAAAATATATTTGTTCTTCAGAAACGAACTGTTCGAGCAATTTACCAGCTCGGTGCCAGAGTTTCTTTGAGAGATTTTTTTAAACAGATTGGTATTCTCACGGTGGCATCACAATTCATCTTCGCCAACATCTTATATATTAGACAAAATATACATTTATACACTAAAAACAGTGATATTCACAATGTTAACACCAGAAATAAGGACAAATTACGTGCTCCATTTCACCGGCTTCATAAGGTTCATAACTCATTTGTTGGGCTTGGTATATCTTTTTATAACAAGCTACCCTCTTCTTTGCTAGATTTGCCCTTTAATGCGTTCAAAGCTAAAGTAAAATCTAACCTTTGTTCAAAGGCATACTATTCTATCAACGATTACTTAAACGATAAGAATAGTTGGTCGCTGTGTTTAACTTAGGACAATGTTTATGTTCTTTCTCCAGAATTAGCATACTTACTGACAGGTTATATGAGTTCATACAATTATTTATTTTGTTTGACTCTCAAGGTCAATTTATTTTAATTTTATTTTTATTTATTATTGACATAATCTACTCATTTCAATGTTTATTTATTTTTTATGAGTGGTATTGCAATATGTGGTTAGCTAGTGACCTCGACAATTGATCATAGTTTTTCTTGCCCGAGCAACCGGCAGCAAGTTCGTCATGCTCTCTTAGATGTCACTGCTTGCGGTAGCGTCGGGGGTCGGGTTGTCTCCTTCCCTCAAATATGGCGAGGGGGGTAATGGCTGATCTTTGCGTTATACTCGTGAACGGGTGCTGCTTGTGGTGACAGGTCGTCTTGCTGACCTTGGTTTTGTTTTGTTATTAGTAACTTAACTCGTTGTTGATTTTACTTCGATGGTCCTAGTTTATCATCTGTGACTTTGAGTTACGACTACATGTACGGCTATATGTAAGTGGGCACGCCCTTTATTACTGGAGGCTTTTATTTGGGTATAAAGTTCTGCTTACGTTTTTAGTTTTGTATTTTGTTTCTGCTTGAGTAGTTTTCCATTTTTTTTTTTTTTGGTATATTGGCGTGTGCTAGCTTACTTATAGCAAATAATTTAATTTAATGTTTTGTATTGCGTAATGTACCTAAATTATTATGCGCAGTGTTATATAGAATCTTTTTTTTTTTTAACTGAACAGACAGCTGTGCGGCTGGGGAGTTTGTTGCGCCACTTCTTCTCCCCAGCTAAAGCACTAGGAAGTGGTGAAGGGCGGGCGTTTTGGGGGACTGTCTTATGTAATTTTGACGTTCAAAAAGTGCTGATTCTCAGCCTAGTTTGAATAAATGACTTTTGATTTTGATTTTTTTGATTTTGAATGTATATTCTTAGGGTCATGTTTTTCAAAAAACGACAGTGAATAAGTAGTTTCTTCTCTGATATAAACGAATAAATATAAAATAATTCACGTTTAAGGGTATATGTATGTCTGTCTGTCACAGGATACGTGCTCACCTCTTGCGCTCCTTCTTGCCCAGTTGGCTGACGTGCCAGCGCGCGTCGCGTCGCTCGCACACGATACTGCGGTATACACTGGAAACTAGCAGCGTGTTCTGATAGTAGCTCATCTGAACTATCTCGTGCTCTTCGTTCACTATCTCCATTGATTTGCAGAGATGCTGCGGAAAGAGTACAGAATTAAGTATCAATTAGAGAAGTCGATGATCTGTAAGTCACACACACACATATATTAGGTTGGGGAAAAAGTCTTTTCGCATTATAGTATGTATGAACTTGTAATAAAATCTCTTTGGCTATTTGTATCTGGCTGGTTTTGGTATCATTGAAAGTTTAAATTTTAAAGAACATAATTCCAAATTCAAATTAGGAAAATGTGTGATTTTCATTTGTTTTTCGTACCGTCAAGATGAGTGAATCTAATGAAGAAATTCGATACATTTTAAAATTTTATTACAAAAAAGGTAAAAATGCAACGCAAGCCGCGAAAAAAATTGCGATGTTTATGGACCTACGAGTAGTGTAGTGTCTGTGAGAGTAGCACAAAATTGGTTTAAGCGTTTTCAATCCGGAAAATTTGATGTCAAAGATGCACGTCGCTCTGGTCGCCCTATTACGGATAAAATGGATGCCATTTTTGAAAAAGTGGAGCAAGATCCGGCATATCAGTAGTTACGACGTAGCTGAAGAACTGGAAATTGACCACAAAACAGTTTTGGCGCATTTGAAAAAAACTGGGTACACAAAAAAGCTCGACATTTGGGTACCTCACGACCTCACTGAAAGAAACCTAATGAACCGTGTACTCATTTGTGATTCTTTATTATGACGTAATGAAACCGAACCATTTTTGAAGAAGCTGATAACTGGTGATGAAAAGTGGATCACGTATGACAAGAACGTGCGAAAAAGGTCGTGGTCAAAGGCCAGTCAGGCTTCACAGACTGTGGCGAAACCCGGGTTAACTCGCAACAAGGTGATGCTGTGTGTGTGGTGGGATTGGAAGGGCATTATTCATTATTAGTTAAATGTAAATAAACTATATTAAAAAATGTTTTGAATTTTCTTAAAAAATGCGAAGAAACTTTTTCCCCAGCCTATTATATATATATTTTATAGCTGTTGGACCATTTATTTTCTAATAAGTGTAGCATAATCAGCCTGTAGTGTTGCCACCGCTGGGATAAAAGGCTCCTCTCGATGAGAGGGAGTGGGCCTTAATCCACCACGCAGGCCCAGTGCGGGTTGGTGATGTCGCGTCTTTGAATTTTTGGTTCTAGGTCATGCCGGTTTCCTCACGATGTTTTCCTTCGACGTTTTGAGAGCAGTGGTGATGAAATTATTTACACTAAGTAAATCGCCTGCTGGGTTCGAAGTCGAACCCACGACCGTAAGTCGGGGCCGTTATCACTGGGCCATCTCTGCTCTCGATTCTTTTCTAATAATTCTACGCAAAATACGCGCTTTAACATGGAGTGCCCGACACCAGCCCGTATTACCTTAGGTAGGTTACCTAATTCTACTGTCTTACATCTGTGAGAAAATATATAAGAAAATATATATAAAATACATTACATTACGCTGAATTTGAGGAGCATCTGTTCAAATGGTCGTATTTCACATTCCAATTGCTTTTCCCATTGAGTCCATCGAATGAGCCTAAAAGCTTGTTCAAAAGGAGCGTACTTCCCATATAATAAAATCCAAAAATTTGGATTCCAATCAAAACGGATGTATTACTGCATCAATGTTCTCTTAGATTGTTAAACAGAATAGGCATATTTCTTCTACAAAAAGCATGTTTTATTTATCGCGCTGTTTAAAAGGTTATGTATGTATTAAAAAAAAAAGTAGTATATCAGTTATCTGGTTTCCATAGAACAAGCTATGCTTAGTTTGGGACCAGATGACCGTGTGTGAATAATGTCCCAGGTTATTATTATTATTATTAAAAACATTTTGACACCATTTACTCTGACATTATAAGATAACTTTACAAATTAATTACACTCTAACAAACAATCTAACACTAAAATAAAGTTACAAAAATAACTCCTAACCAACTAAAACTATTAAAAAAAAAAAAAAAAAATGGCGTCGAAAAATTCATCCGCATCGCTGTCGTCTGGTAATGTACCCAAGAGACTGGCGGCATTGCCACGTTGTATGGCAATGCTTAGCCTCTGGCCAAGGTAAAAGCCTGCCCTTGGGTCACGGGAAGTGTCAACCAGCCGTTTGGAGATTTCCTTGAACAAACCGTGAGCACACGGACCCCACGGCCCGAGGGTTTCAACCCCAAACGCAGCCGCAGCAGCAGCGCCAGCACAGCACGCTGTGCCAGGAAGATGGGAAGGCGCAAGAGTATCGACACACGTTGCGTCCCACACTAAAGGCCTACCCACCTTCCATGGAAATAAAGACATGCCGTCCGGTCTCTTGCCAAGCCATTGGGTTATTATTATTATTTGATTTTTTGATATTTCTCGGGACCCTGGGGTCCCGGAACTTTGGAAGGCGTACGAGGAGCCGAAGGCGTACGAGGAGCCGAAGCCAACTCGCAGCGGCCCCTTAGATAATTTTAAATGATGAGGAGGCACCAACCGACGATTATCCCTGTATGCACTATGCAAGTGCACCCAAGGACAACCCCCGGTTGGTGCATGACTATTGTTGTACGTGGAAACAAAACTTATTGGGCTATGGGTTTGGGTGGCTAAAGTGGATTGGGTAACTTGAACTATGGAAGGACTATTATATGTCCCCTGCCTGACCAATGTTATATATTATACGCGGATAAAATGGCAGGGGGTGACTTGCACACTCAATAATTGGCCCCCGGCCACTAGCACATAGTGACGTAGCGACAAGGGGGCAACACTTCCTGAGGTGCTTGAGGAGTGGAGAGGTATTCCACGGCTATCAGGACAATCCCGGAAGTACGGTCAAGATCCCTACCAGCACCTTACTGGAATACTTCCTTCTTCCGAGCACGTTTGCTCTTGCGAATCTCTAATAAAGGCAAGAAAGAGGGTGGGAGCTCTGTTCCTCGTCAGTGTTCACTCCAGCCGGCCAATAAAGGCAAGCCAGAGATGAGGACAAGATTTCTCCCGGGAGATAGGGTCCATGGGGTCGCTACTGCCCATCAGCTCGCCACATGCTGCCCTGCGGGTTTTTGTATCTCTCTTGGTCTGGCTCCTCATCCTAGACCCGTTCCGGCAAACTCTACCGGCACAGACCTAAAGTTTGGAGCACGCAAGCCTCACCACGACGTCAACGTAGAGATACAGCGGTGGGGTTATTATTATTATTATTATATTTGTTTCCATACTTCGGAACTTTAATAGAAATCGATTAATTCACTTTGTGAAGTTTGTTTATGATAGAAATACGACCTTTTGAACACAGACGCTCTTCATTTGTTCACAATATAAGCAAGTTTTATCCTAAACAGGCCGACAATAACAAATGTTTCCATTTACAGTAATCTGTTATCCTTTTGTCATAAACTTTGCGGTTGACATTAAACTCATTATCGTGACCTATAGATAAATCAGATCTTAAACAAATCAACCTTGCCAGAGCATTGGCCACAGTAACCTAGGTACAATCAGTTTCCGTTCAATGTAATATCGAACGTAATTACCGCTAATGATAAAAATGTATATTTAATTATTGTATTACTCAGAATGTTCCGGCGAGTACAATTTTAGAGCGTAAACACAGTTTTATTTTCACGCAAACAGGGAAGTCGTTGTCGTGTAAAGCCCTCTTTGTATAAATTTTATGATAAAGAATCGATCAATATGGGGAACTCGCAGCTCCCCGCGGTATCACCCGCGTAAGTCTCGAACCAATACAAATATAGGGACAGAAAGTATCCTATCTGTTAATCCAGGTTATAAACTATCTGTGTGCCAAATTTCATCAAAATCCGTTCAGTAGTTTTTGCGTGTAAGAGTAACAAACATACAAACACACACACACACATACATTCGCCTTTATAATAATAGTGTGATAGCGCACACCTAGATAAAGAGTAGCACAACTCAAAATAATCCAAAATCGAGTTATTGCGATTATCGGACTCTGCGTCGAAAACTACATTGACTGATTGACTTCAAAGACACATGGGTACCAATCTCCATTAATGAATTACAACATCAATAGAATTAGAATTATTACATCAATTAGAAAACGAGTAAAACGTTTTTTACTGTTCCTGAAAAAAGATGTACCTATTTTGAGTTGTGCTTCTCTTGATCTAGGTGTGCGATATATTGAAATTCACTCTTAAACACCAAACTGAACTGATATCTTGCGAAATTTTTACGATATTTCGGCAAACTTTTGTTGAGCCACCATCTGCCTAGCCATTTCCCAAATATAATAGGGTCGGGTTCCAGTCTAACCGGATGCAGCTGAATACAAATATTTAACATACGAGTGACTGCCATCTGACCTTCATAAGCCAGTTACTGGGTAACACGATACCCATTGGTAAGACTGGTTATCAGACTTTAGCCGCAACGACGGTCAAGATCTATAAATCACAGGCGGGAACAACTGCTTAACGTCCTTTCCGAGGCACAGAGGTCTCGATTGTGAAGTGGATGCTCACCAATCCGCAGAGCAACCGAAATTTTGTTGAGAAAAACCTCAAAAAAAAAATCTTGACACCGCAACATAATTTCTTTGCTAGTTTCTTTATTTTAAATACAACTTTGTAAAACGAGTTAAACGAAACATAACTAGTAGGACCATTTAATTATCACTGGTTTTCTTCGTGAAAGAGCAACCTTTTTCTACAACTCTGATCGTATTCAGTGTTGGTAAACGATTTCACCAGTTTACAAAATCTATCCGAGCTTACTAAATCTTACCTATATGACTGTCCATTGAAGCGGAGCGGAGAAACGGAGAAATATTAACCAATAGGATCCTTGCAGCTGGAGCGGAGCGGAGATTTTATGCAATCCTATTGGTTAATATTTCCCTGTTTCTCGTTCAATGGACAGGCAGCCTTAAAGTCGTCATCAGCAAATATTTGACAGATTAGAGCGGTAAGTACTTTACGCGGTTACGCGGGACCGATGCTCTAAGTGGCTGGTTTTCCCAGTTGCCTTATTGTCTTGGCCGGCCTGTTATGTTAGCATATAAAACTTACCATATAGAAGTCGATCTCAGTCATAATGATGACGCCATTCTTGTCACCAGAGAATAATCTCATGCCGTTTTTGGACCACTCTATAGCTGTGATTTTACTCTTGTGTAACTCTCCAATTGTATATCTGAAAATAAAACACAATATCGCATAAGGGCGTGAATACACATCCCAGTAGCACCAATCAGAAGTTGTTATGGCACATGCAAGCTACTTGCATAGTTTTGTGCAAGTTACATGCATGTGTATTCTCCTCGTCTTAATAAATTCTCTAAAAATTGTAAAAAGTTCATGCATCTCAGATCCACAAGTTGATGACTGAGTGAGGCGTGCTACACACTTGTTCCAGCCGATCCCAAATTACTAAACATATTCGGCTTTCATTCGGCTCGTGCCGATCGACTAAGTCCGTCTCCCTCGCTATGTCATATACGGGTCGGCTCGGCACAATTCAAACTAAGTCGAGCGGCTTTCCCGAACATAAATATCTATGCATATTCAATTTTGCCGCCCTTCTGTGGCGAATCATGCTGACCTGGATACGCGTGTAGCTGACCTGTGACAAAATTGCGACTTGAATCCCTCGATTTAAAAATATCATGACATTAGAGACAATAAAATCACTGTTATGATGATATTGTTGTTTAGTTCTGTTAAGCTGTGGTTAGACTGAGGTCAGGATTACATGACCACAACAGAATATAATACCAACAAGGCTAGCCTAGTACTTATCTACAATATGAGTTTTGTATATCTAGTAAAATGGAGTACACTTCCTATGGACCTCCTGGAGCTTATAACCGATTTTTAATAATTTTATATTGAAACACTGACTGACTGACGTTTAAACGAGTATTGTTAATGATTTGGAAAAATATTATGTTAAATTAGAGCATTTTCATAATAATATGTGAATATTTTAGATTATGTTTATATTACATAGTGTAATTCATTTGTAAAGTTATGTCTAACGCTGATAAAAACTATCAAGCGTATTTTTGTGAAACCTTCACCATTTTCCATTTTCCCAATTATCTTTATAATTTAATTATTTATCTTTTGGTAATACCTTTTATTTATAATAAATTAATAATGCGTCTAATTGGGGACAGCGCTCTTTGATGGACAAGTCCTATTACTGGCCGGACGTACGACACGTTGCGTGACCTCACCACAGAACATGCAAGCTATCCACTCAAGGCCATTGGCATTTATCTGCGTCTTAAGTAGCCAATCTAATCGAAATAGTTTGACGGGGCGTGAACTATCGTTTACCAAAATGCTACAGTGCAGTTTGATATTCTCATTCTAATAACGCACCACCTCTTAAGGGGTTCACCATTATGAACAACTTTTACTATGGGATAAAACCTGAAATGATGATCATAATGATGAGTACAATGACAGCTCTTCAAACTCTCTCTTCAATCTTTGTATTTAAATAAATATTTATTCCTCAATTTTTCGTCATTGCTTAGACATCTGTTTGTCTCTGCATCGCCCAAAGGTTGAAGGGAAGAAAATGCCTAAGGCATTAAGTCCGCCTCTGTCCATTTGTATGATTAAAGTATTAAATGAATAAATAACACTACCTTTTCATAAACATAAATTTAGTAGTATTGAGATAATTTCTCTTTGTCACCTTTCAACTTTTGGCTCCACTTTAGGTTTGAAGGTGTCCGGCACATTCTCGGGGTGCTCCTTAGGTATTTGGAACACGGTGACCTGGCCGGCGGCGTTACCAGCTCCCACCATGTAGTCAACTGTACTCACTATCTTCACATATGTTATTGGAGATGTTGACGCCTGAAATTAATTGAAGATATAAAAACTGTTTTATTTAAGGAAATAAATTATGTTGATGAGCTCAGTGCCATATTAGCCATTGAAAAGGATTGGGTTGTGTTGTGTGCATGCGTTACTCACGCCAGCCAGATTAATGTTTTCAGTCATTACTTTCCATCAATATAGGAGAAAATAATTAGTTTATCCATTACATTAGTTACATAATATAAATTGTTGTGAATGTTACAAAAAATGTATGATTCATGCATATTTGAATTAAGTAACTATATTGAAAGTAATTTAGATATCAATATCTAAATTACTTTCAACATAGTTACTTGAATACTATTATTATTATTATCTTTTTTATTTATTTATTTATTCATTCAAGAAATATTCTAAACAAAATAATCACATATTTTCTGCCAAACTGCTGTACAGTTTGTCGGCAGTCTATACAATTAAACCATGTTCACAAAGAAATCAAAATAATCTTATCTTAGTTTTCATTATCTTGTCGACTCACTGCAAGTTTGTTGTACTTACTGAGTTTATTAGAGAAATGAGTTAAAAGGACCCCCGGAGCATGGATTGTTTAACAAACGAAAAACCAAAATAATTTGTAAATCAAACATATTCTTATTGTAGTGTATATTTTATTCCGATTGGATTATAGAATATCTAGGTTCCCAAATATATATTAAATAAGAACATTGATTTAAAAATGAAATATGAGAAAAATAAGGTTTCTATAGAAATTTGAAATTCGTCTTTGAATCAGTGTCCTTTCAAAATATGTATATATTTGGAAACCTAGATATTATGTAAACCAATCGGAATTAATACACAGTACCTTAAGATTATGTTTGATTTACAAATTATATTGGTATTTCATTTGTATGTACTACGCATGCTCCGGGGGCATCTTAATTATAAAAAAAAATATTAAAATATCTTTTTGGTGGACGACATTGTTGCCATCGCGGGCAAAACCTGGATGAGGCTTGCACAGGAGCGCTGGGGTTAGCACAAGGAAAGAGAGCCCTATGTGCAGCAGTGGGTCAGGCTGTGAATGACGATGATGATGTGTCTATTTTATTTCGTTTTTTTCAATACTTTCTAAATAATAAAAATAATAAAACAAATAAATTTAATACTTACTAAATAATATCTACCCTTAAAATTGATTATTGACATAATACAAATTTTTGGAATTATAATTATGGAATGTTGTAAGCGTGTTGTAATAGTAGGTATAATGACTGTTTGGCTAACCTGTTATTATTGATTCTATGTAATTATCTGTTTTTTTTTATAATATTTGTATGCCAGTCAACTGCGAGACATGGAGATCATAATCCTATTATTAATACCATTGAACTATGTATTGGAGTGACTACCAAGAAGACAACTAATATAGAAGTTTGGAAGAAAAAGACAGACTGCTGATGATGAATGATGACTGTATCATGTTTTAAAGGTTTTAATACAAATAAAAATGTTATTTTCGACCTTAATGGGAAAGTCATTTCATAGTGAGTTAACTCAATACTTCCCAGAATACCAGATTACTTTTACTTATCATATTCATTATAGGAATGACTGTTTATTACATCAGTTTAGCACAATAGGTTGCCAAACAATTCTATTTTTTTGGCATTAATTTATTGTATTGTGCCTAGGGGACAGAATAATCAGCCTATAATGTTCCCCCTGCCGTGACACAGGCCTCCTCTCGCTGTAAGAGGTCCACAATGCGGGCCCGGTGTGGGTTGGTCAAGGACAGCACAATATTATATTTTCTAAGGACCCAGGGATGAAAATAAAGACAAGTACTAAGTAGTATAAACATACCTAATAATATAATTTTAAAGGATGTAATTCTTCTAGTGACATAAGCCTTACAATTAATTTAAATTGTATTTGTAAAAAAAATTGTTCTAGGAATATTCTGCAGAATAAAATGAAACAATTACTTATTATTGTTTTGGTCTGTGTGTACTAGTAGCACAAATTATTATTTAAAATGATCAGCATCCTTAGAAACTGCGTCTGGTAGTAGATGCTCGCAAGGGCACGATCAATGAATAGCGTGGGGAAACCCCGTCCCTGACATACTGAACTAAGAGTCTCACCTCGCATCGCAGTCTCTGAATGTTACCCTTCTTCCGATCGTACCAGTACACCAGCCCGACGTTCGTGCCCAAAGCTATGTACTCGCTGACCGAGTCCACGCATGTTAGGCACAGCTCGTTAGAAAAGATGCCAGTCTGTATCCTAGGCGGAATTAAATTTAAAATATGCGAACAAGGGGCCCATTCCCTAACGAAACCTTCTTCTGCGCCACCCGACACTTCCATTTTAATGAGTAAAATATCACTACTTATGATATATCATGAAAACTGCAATTATTTAAGCACGTAGGCATGACAATTATGAAATAAATAATTTAATACGAGCGAAAAATTAAAAGCGAAAGTGTCCTGTGTTTGACTTATTTTGACATATGGAAGGAAAGGAATGGAATGTGCTGCCAATATAATAAAAAACCGGTACAATCAAGTTTTCGTCACAGATTTTTCTGAAAGAAAGCAATTTCCATGAAATATTTTCATTGTTAAAATAAATTGTTAAAAAATAATCAAGTTTACAAACTCGAGGAATTTAAACGCTCATTAAGTTTTTCGGTTTTATGACTCTAATCTAGATTACGAATTACGGTTGACCAACTGTATAAACCTAACTGTACACTTGTCATTTTCTTGTCATATTGGGTCCGTAGAACGAAAGCCATCTCGCCACGCATTTTGGTAAATAATTCATCCGAAATGGCAGAATCGGCGACGGAGATCCCTATAAACATTGAAGAAGCTGTCAGGGAAACTGTAAAAAATGTTACAGAAAAGCCGCCGACGAGTATTGAAGGCATCGCGATTGCATACTTGAGTTTAGTGATTATGGCTGTATTACCTATATTCTTTGGGGCTTTTCGGTCAGTGAAATACCTGAAGGAGCAAAAGGTAAGTCCAGACAGAGTTTTCATATGCTAGAATGCAATTTTATCACATACTTGTTGGATTTCGTTTGACCCAATGAGATAGATACACGTTATACATCGTGGCATATGTTGTGCTGTCAAATCTTAAACCTATGTGCTAATAGGGACTTTCTGCAAAGAATTTCAAAACGTAACGTGACATTCTCGCATCTAATTAATGCTTGTCAGTGGTTGTCCTCATCACTGATAATGTAGTAATTAAATTTAGGTACAATCAGTGTTCAGATTCTGACAATCATAACATTTTACACACGTTTTCTTGATGATGATTCAAATTCTTGAGGAAAATCCTGACTGCGGTCAGTGGGTAGCCTACTGCTATTAGAATAATATTTATTCAGTATTCAATAGGTACCTACCTCCTTTATCAGCTTCAAGTTTTTCATTTATGATTTTATTCACATTACTGTCATTGGCCAAAGTGTTTACATATTAGTGGTTTTTATTGATATGCTTCAAATCTTTTATAAAAATAATTCTTTAGGCATGAATTGTAATAGGTACCATGATTGATTACACTCTAAATATGGGTTAGCTGGAGAGCAAGATCAAAATATAAATGAACTAGTGCTTAACGTTTTTCTTTTCGCTCTGCTCTTAAGTGTGTTAAATAGCCTATAACCATTCTCAAGAATTAGGCTATCAAATGCAATTTTTAATTCAAAGAAATTTTCAAATCTGACTGGCAGTTCCAGTGATTAGCATATTCAAACAAAAAAAAAACTAATTTCAGCTTTATAAGTATAGTTAAATGAAAAAGATTTTTGACATGTAAAACATTGAAGTTTATTCTAACGCATTTACATTAAAACAAAAGCGTCAGGGTAGCCCGTGAAATTCAAATATTCTTATGTTTTTTTGCAATTTGCAGGTCAGTATTAGGTTGTATATTGATCTGAATATGATTCGCAACCTTAACAAATCGGTATGTATAGAATTATAATAATTAAAATCATCAATACAATTCTCTAAGTTCATATTACTCTATTGAATGACTATTTCATGAAGTCTTGACATTTGAGGTCTTTTCTATCTTATGAAGTTGTATTAAAGATTTTAATGATTATGATTTTGTAAATACATGTTTGTTACAGTCGCGAAATATATTTAAATCAACATAAAACCTAATACTTACTTGCAAATTGCAAAAAAGAAAGAATATTTGAATTTCGCAGGCTACCTTAGCGCTTCGCCCTTAAAAACATTTGTAAACAGGAAAAAATGGATAAGAAATGTATGTTATATAATAATAAATTACCTTATGCACAAACTAACTACTAAACTTTAAGTGGCCATGAGATTATGCAAATCAATTTATGTGGGTCTGAAAATTGTGATAGAACGTAACATGTTTTGTTTCAAGCAAATTGTAATTTTAATTTCTTTTTTCTTGTTTTTTAGCTAGAATGTAACTTGTCATAGCAATTTGCTTTGTCAGCCTGGACTTTGACTTTTTGATAATGTACCAATTTATTTTTTGTGGAATGATAATGTGACAATATAATATTACTGTATATTATGAGGATAGATTGGATATTCGGATACATATTTACTGTAAGTTGGTTATTATGGAATGCACTTTTGTATCGAAAAAATCCTGGGATTCCGGGTTCAACAAGAGTTCTGGTTATAGAATCGAATGTATATTTGCTTATGTTCAGGTGTTGGCTCATGGAATGCACTTTTGTATCAATCGTAAATATCCTGCGATTCTGGAATTCATAAAGGACTATGCCCAAAAATGGTGCCTTTTGTGTGATGGCACACTAACGCCACCTGTAGAGAACATCCATTCAAACAATAGTTACTATGGCAGCTCAGCTGTAAATTATATTCGTCTCGAGTTATACACCCTAATCTACAACGCGTATTTAATTAGGAAAACTGAAAATATAAGTTACTGTTAATCGTCCTATACTATTTATTTCATAATACAAACTCTATTGGTCTCAAGTTGCATCATATTGGCGTAAGTGGCATAGTGTGACGTCATTTCACAGTTGACCGTAACAATGTCAAGAGTATTTTATTAACAAATCTGAAAATAGTAGTGCTTCTTAAGCCCTTATCTGGTCTATTTTATAGTTAAAACACTATCCAAGTCACAAGACAAATCACAAGACAAGTCTATCGTCAAGTTGGCGTAAGTGGCATAGTGTGACATCAAGTCACAAGTCACTATACAACTATTTTATCAATAAAAATGTGAATATTAATTTTTTTACGGCCTTGTTTGTGTCATAGTGATAACACACATAGTGAAACACTATTTAGACTCCATGTTGCATCATGTTGGCGTACGTGGCATAGTGTGACATCAAGTCACACTTCACTATAGCAATTTTACGACATTTTATCAATAAAATAAGTTTTTTTACGACATTTGTTTATTTCATAGTGTAACCACTATTTGTACTCCATGTTGCATTATGTTGGAGTAAGTGGCATAGTGTGCTGTGACATCAAGTCACACTTCACTATTAGCAATGTTACGAGTATTTTATTTGCAAAACTGATAATGTGATTGCTCCTTAATGTCTCGTCTTCTTGATTTAAAAAATCCGGATGTCTTTTCTCAGAGATCCGAATGTATTTTCTAAGAATTCCGAAAGCATCCTTATGCAAATAATAATCTATGTTTTGAGTGCATGGTGAGTGGTAAGCTGTGCATCAGTTAAGGGAATGTATGGCACGGCGATTGACCTTTGTTTCCGTCTGTCTGTACACTGTCAATCGCAGCTGTCTCATCAGGTATTTTTTCATAGACTAGCTCAATTTTTTACCTGAGGCGGCGAACTTTCGGTAGTCAATTTGCTTTCTCTTTTAAAATACATAGGTATAGTCTTTTTTGTGACGATCGCTGGAGTGTCATTTGGTACATTGAAATAGAAATAACCAGTATTATAAAACTTAAAACTACACATTATGATTCATCTTCGCTAGAATAATCGTGAATTTCGTTCTCGATATCGTGATGGATAATTACTGAGTCGAGAAAAGAAGCTGGTGGGCTAACTATAAAAATAGACAAGATAAGGGCTTAAGAAGCACTAATATTTTCAGTTTTGTTGATAAAATACTCATGACTTTGTAACGGTGAAGTGTGACTTGATGTCACACTATGCCACTTACGCCAATATGATGCAACTTGAGTCCAATAGAGTTTCTACTATGAAATAAATAGTATAGGACCATTAAAAGCAGCACATATTTTCTGTTTTCCTAATTAAAGACGCGTTATAGATTAGGGCGCATAACTCGAGTCGGATGTACTTTACAGCTGAGCTGCCATAGTAACTATTGTTTGAATGGATGTACTCTACACATCTAACCAGGTGGCGTTAGTGCAACTGTTAGGGCACCAGTTGCCCATACATTTCAAGCAAAGCTCTTTAGTATTTTTTTAAATTTTGTTAAGTAGGTTATAAAACTGACATAGCAAACGACAGGATAAGTGATTTTCCAATCTCTGATTATGAGTCAGGAAGCAATGTAGTTAATGTTTTAATGGAACCAAACTGTGGGAAAAATTTGAATACAATGCATAGTTCGTTATTTTTTTACATAGTCGTATTCATTAGTAGGTATATCAATTTAATATATATATTTCGTGCATAGGTTATATATTTTTTTTTTCTTTGGCAACTGAGCCGGTATCGACTATTCTGCCAGCGTCATGTGGTGACGGCAGCACAGCGAGATGAGCCGTCGAACTTTCACTTTGTGGTAGTTGTTAATTGTTAATGTTAGTTATTAGCTGAAAGGACAAGACAAGTTTTGTTAGTTTTTTTTTATTTTTATTAAATAAATGATTTCTCTACTAAAAAAAAATAGATATTTACAGATTTATGATTATTATTACACACCAGACTACATTTTTATATCATTGTCATTTAAAAATTTTGCTAGGACAGGGGAAAAGTTAGTTAAGAGGGAATGGAAGTTAGTAGGAAGGGTGATTTTAATTTTGGGAAGTTTATGGTACAATTCAAAAGATTGTGAATTTGAAGGACATAAAAAAAATATATGGTCCAGAGTACCCTCATCAAGACCGCATTCGCACAAGGAACTATCACGAACACGAATCTTATTAAGGAATACTGGACTGCAGCAGTGACATTATTATATTTATTTTCATGTTTCAAATTTGACACTCTATTCCATAGTCAAATCCTTGTATCCAATTGATGTTATTTCCACATAAACAAATCGAGGGTTCACGGGCTATTTGTATTAAGCGACATTTTTGGAACTTACAGGAGAGCATTTCAAAGTCATAAAGATAAAGAATAAGATTCGGAATAAAGAACATTGTAAAAAATGTATCAATATTTTTTACGAAAAAGTGGCCTATCGACGGTTAAGAATCAATGTGTCTATCTCAGTTTTTAGGTAGATTATAACCAGAATAAAACTCAATATGATTATAATTCAATATCGGCTAGGATGTCGCTTAATACAAATAGCCCGTGAACCCTCGAAATATAAGCTGAACTTAACTTTATTTTTAAGCATGTAAGGTTCAGTTTGGGCTACAACTCAGTAAGATACATATTTGTTTACATGTTTGGAATCTAAATTGTGAACACAGGATAGGTAGGTAACACCAATCAACAGTACAAAAAATACAAATACAAAATCTTTATTACTGAACCAAAAAGTTTTACATTAGTTGGTGATTGGAGACTCCTTTTAGTAATTATACTAAAACGAAGTGATGTAATTTTGATTTTTTTAGAGGACCATTTTTATATTCTATTGGAATATGTAAGAATGCTAACTTACTTAAGTTATCAATAAACTGAAAAGAAAGAGTACTGTAAGAGGTCTATCGTCGAATCCGACTCGGCTGAGCACCATTCGGGAAGCTACGCAATATCTTCTCGTCTCACATATCGCAGTGTCTCAAGACGAAAGTCTTTAACCAGTGTGCGTTGCCAGTGATTACCTACGTACGGCACTGAAACGTGGTCGCTCACAATGTGCCTTATTAAAAGGCTAAAATTCACCCAAAGGGCAATGGCGAGGGATATGCTTGGAGTTTCTCTACGTGATCGAATTAAAATTGAAGTGATCCGCAGGAGAACCAAGGTAACCAACATACTCCGAAGAATGGCCAAACTTAAGTAGCAGTGGGCGGGGCTCATTGCTCGCAGAACAGATGGCCGACGGGACCGAAAGGTGGCGAACGCATACCGGAAGACGTAGCGAAGTCACAGCGTCATCAGTGCGCACTTTGTGCTGTTTTGCTTCCCGCATCCAGCGGATAGGAATCTGCTGGATGCTGGAAGCACAGAACCGGTGGAAGTTGCGGTGCTTGGGGGAGGCCTGGTTCCCGGCCATTCCCGTAGCCCCCCAGCCTGGGGTCCACCAGCTAGGCGGGCATGCGCCGGGAGGGTTGTGGAAGTAAAGGCTGGGCCGGTTTCCCATGGCCCTCCCATCACGGCGTTGCGGGAACACCGCTGAGTTTTAGTGGGTATACTGCCACTCTGGCAGGGAGTCCCACATACTCCGTGTCGTCCCCCGACGAGCGGAGATGCCTAACGTCATTTCTCAGCGAGAAAAAAAAAAAAAGGCCTGTGTCCAGCTGTGGACGTGTTTCGGCTGACATGATGATGAAACTGTAAATAAAACCGCTGAAGTGAGCGCGACCGCCATCTTGCGCCATCTGCGCATGGTATTTTCCCAAATACTTTAATTTGCGTCCTGTGCATCGGCTTGCGCCTACGTTTAACCCAACCAAAAAGATTGGGGATCACTGTACGTCAAAATGCAACCAAGTAGCAGTGTTAATCGGCTTTTTCGCTGACCGAACCACGGTCTAGTCGGACTTGTAGAGTAGAATGCGCTCCACAAACACCACAATATTCAAATGAATGAAAAAAATGGTATTATATTCTCATCTTTTGTTTTCTTGTTGTTAGGAATCAGGCGAGCGCGCCGAGACGATGTCGAACAAGGACGCGCTGATGTTCCCGCTGATCGCCTCCGCCGCACTCTTCGGCCTGTACATCTTCTTCCAGTTCTTCTCCAAGGAGTACATCAACCTACTGCTCACTGGATACTTTTTCTTCCTTGGAGTTCTTGCCTTGAGCCATCTTCTTAGGTAAGAGACCGTAATTGTTCTAAGGAACAGGGTAAACAATATGAAACTGCCCAACTGCCCATGTCTGCTTCAAGTCTTAACTTCAATGAAACTGAAAAGTAAAGTATTCCTCATTGCATACGAAGTTGCGAGTCGATGTTCACATCTAAAATACGGGCGCGGCTGATTGTTGTAACACGTTTTGGGACAAATACAAACATTCAGACGGCCCTTCCCGGCCCGTCTATCGTCAACGCGAGCATGGTCGACAAGCTTGTTGTTTCATCCAGCGCAACGCCCGTTGACTAACAAGTGAGTACGCGATAACATTGAACGAAAACTAGTGTGCGGCTAGGAAATATGTGTTTTTTAGCAACCCTTACAAGCTTGTGAAATAAATATTTTTCATTTAGAATCTCCATTACATGTGCGAGGTTTCTATCGATATGTTTTTTTTACTTTTACAATTTATGAGTACCTACATTATGAACGGCTAAAGTTCAGCTAAAAATTGTGCAAAAAAGTAGATTTTTGGAGGCTTATACTGAATTTGTTTCTCCAAATTTTTATTTTTCGCTATGATAGAAACCTACATAAATACAGTGCACAAAATATATATTAGTTCATAAAATGCTTAGAAAGATATGTTAAAATCACGTACGAGCGTTTGTATGAAAACTATGACGGGTTGGCCGCTCTTAAACGCGCTGAGACGCGCTGTTATTTATTTATTTATTTAAATGTTGGTCCTATACATATATTCGACAATGTATTAAATCGTTTGGATATTTTGTTCATTTCAACATAATTTTTGCACCTCTGAAGTAAATACACTGCCCGTTTCTTGTTTAAACTGCAAGAAAAATATGCCAACGTTTATGTCAATAAAAAGTTCCTGTTTTTAATGCCATAAGGTTTACATGGCAATGACTGAAGCAAGCTCTTGAAATAGAACAACTATTACAAAAGAACATTGTTGCTGAGAATTCGCAAGTTAAAGTGGTGAAGGGCAGGCGTTTTTAAGTCTTTTTTTTTAGTTCTGTTTGAATACTATTACTAAGTTTGATTTTCTTTTTTCCTCTGCCAGTCCTATAATCTCGTTCATGGTGCCAGCATCGGTCCCGAACGTGTCGTACCATATCCACTTCACACGCGGCGAGGGCGACACGCGCTCGGACATCATCAACTACAAGTTTACCTCCTACGACATCATTTGCATCATCATCTCGCTCGGCATGGGAGGCTGGTATTTGCTTAAGAAGGTGAGAACCGAATTCGAAGTTTTTGTATGTGGTTAAAGGCTATTCTCCTTTGATTTGTTTTACGATGTAAATGCTAGCGTTGCAAGTTAAGCACCCAGATTACAATAATATACTTTTCGTTTTATATTGGCATTGGTTGCAAAGAACATTTGACAAGAGCGTGGAAAAGTATTTTTTATCTCACGAAGTAACGCGCTTTACATGGTCTTACCAAGTGTACAAACACGCTGTGAATGTGTGCGTGAAGACGAGTAGCGTCAGCACATAACACACACACACACTTCCGACTGCGCCATTGTTTCTGACGGTACCGGGAGCTCCTGCGCTTACACACACATGTTTGTAACCACACCACACTTGGTAACCACCATGTAAAGCGCGTGTCGCTTCGTGAAATAAAAAATACTATAAGTATATCTAAGCTGAAGTATAATCAACCGTGTAATTGGTTTGTCACCCAGCCGCCCAAGGTTGATTGTCGCTTGCAAGTCATATAACGAAATGGCCTATTTGTCTATGCGACAGTTAGATAGTTTCAACCTTAGTGAAGTTTGAATTCACTGGGAATTTGTGTCAAAACTGGGAAAGCAATTACGATGTCGTTTATACTTATTCTATTTTGTCGCCTTCACAAGATGATAAAGCATAAGCAAAACTACACCTCGCTTTGTACACATATACACGCTCTCACACACTTATTTACACCAAACTACAACTAAACTACACCTTATTACATGCACACGAAACCCGAAACCTGCGGCCTCACGTCACTGTTGACAGCGCTATGTCTTGATTTTTTATTTAGTCTGAGGCGTAAACAAACGGACGCCATGTGAGCCACTCACTATATAGCTGTTTACATTTATTTGACAGCGCGACCTGGCGACGTCGCCATGGCGTCCCAGTGAGGTACGGCTCTTAGACACCACAACTTCTTATTGAGTCGTAGCAACACAAGTCGCACTTACGTAGCGCAGAGTTTCATAATACTATAGTCCATTAGTGATAGATATCGCAAGATTGTGTCGCAATGACTCCTCGCACCTAACTCGCACATAGTAAATAACGCCCCTGAATTAATGAAACCATTGAAACTTTCCACTTAACCACACATTACCAATGTCCCTCCAGCACTGGATAGCCAACAACCTGTTCGGCATCGCGTTCGCAGTGAACGGCGTGGAACTGCTGCACCTGAACAACGTGGTGACCGGCTGCATCCTGCTGTGCGGGCTCTTCATCTACGACATCTTCTGGGTCTTCGGCACCAACGTCATGGTCACCGTCGCCAAGTCTTTCGAAGCGCCCATCAAACGTGAGTGCACTGTTATATACGGGCTAGTGTCCGCAATTCCACGTCAATGCGCGTATTTTGCGTAGCGGGTGGGAAAATCGATTATTCGATCCACTCCAGTTCCTCGAAGAAGGCCTGCAACGCTTTGGTGTTACTGACAACCTCACGGAGGGTACCTGGGTTACCCAAGTACTTTGCCCTGTACGCGGCGACCATCGGGAAGTTTAGAAGCACACGAGCTGCTGTCTCGTCGTCCTCCATGCAGGCCCTGCACAGAGGACTGTCTGTGACTCCTATAACAAAGAGGTGTTTATAAAAAGACTCATGGCCAGTTATTTTACACTTTTATAGATAATGTGGATATTAAATGATAACAGCTGCACTGGTCGATTGATGGTTAAGCTACGTCTTGCCGCGGTCATTTCGTGGATGGGTGACCATCCATTACATATTGAGACCCCTCCGTGCCTCGGAAAGCATGTTAAGCCGTTCCGTGAAGGCAACGCAGATAGCAATGCTACTGGTTTTGTCGATGTCCTAGCCAGTCGGGGACCACTTACCATCAGCCGAGCTGTACGCTTATAAGCCACCCATTAACCATTGGGTCAGACTCCACCAAACAAATCGAGCCAAATTGTGTCAATCGTGTTTCGACCCTCATAATTTACTAAAGAAAATCTTCAATTTCTATCATCATGAAAAAGAATTTGTAGTTTTTGAGGACAAAAATTGATTTTGCGTGCAGCCGAAATGCGTCAATATATTTTTGGGACCCTTTTCGCCTTACAGTATGTCCCTCGTTGGCTTGTTTAACCTGTTTTAGAGCTGTGATTTGTTCTTGGAACAACTTTTGTCTGTGGTGCAACATAGCTCAGTCACCCTTGTTACGTCAACACAAAACTCTTGTTTGCACAGTGGTATTCCCTCAAGACCTGCTAGTGAACGGTTTGGACGCGAGCAACTTCGCCATGTTGGGTCTCGGCGACATCGTGGTTCCCGGCATCTTCATCGCGTTGCTGCTGCGTTTCGACAAGAGTCTCAAGCGTAACAGCGAGTTTTATTTCAGGTAAGTTTGATACTTATGCCCGTTTTCACTAACATTAGGAATATAGTTGCAAAACTTCCGAAAAATTCTGAATAATTCCGGAATACTTCTGGGAAAGTTTCTTTAAATCAGAATTATTCAAAATGAATTTAATTAAGATTTTTATTTTTTTTGCTGAAAAATCATTTTTGCATCGATCGTCGATCGCCGCCGCCGCTGCACCTCTGTGCGCCGGCCGCTGCCGCCGCGCCGGCCGCGCACGCCCGACTGGCGACTGCCACGAGTCGTGCGTGCAGGCGATGGCGGTGTGGGGTGCGGTAAGAGGGGAGATGCTCCCCGGAGAAGTTTTCCCCCCCGCGAGAAACATTCGTACCCCGCAATCGAATGTTTCCGCCGAATATTTCGCCCGAATAATTCAATGGGAATAACCGTTGAAATATTCCCAAAGATTCGGAATATTTCGGAATACTTCCGAAATATTCGTCGGGAATGATTCGGAATTTTTCCCGCCAGCATCTATAATTAGGAAACACTTAAATGAACAAGTAAAAATTATTGCACTATTGAATTATCAACTATCGGTGCTAGCCCAAACGTTGAAAATTCAACGTGCGCTTTTATTTAGGCATTCATAATTTAGGTGCCATCTTAGTGAAGAAGGGGCATTGTTGTTTTAATATTGAATAAATTATCTCATTGTGATAGACTATTCAAATGCTATATAAGGTGTAATTTAGATAACGCCCAACCTCTTAAGGGGTCACTGTACTCATATAATGAACAACTTTTACTATGGGACCAAACCTGAAATCGCCAAAATTATCAGCTGTTCCCTACATTTACGTTCGCATAGCTCATCTAAATGTAGGGAACAGCTGATTTTTTTTCACGATTTCAGGTTTGAATCCCATAGTATAAGTTGTTCAATGATGAGTACAATGCCCCCTTGAAAGAAAAAAAAAATCTTACCTTTGCCATACAAACGAAACGGCATGCGGCATTAAAGAAAATTAACAAGTCATCTTGATTACCTTTTCTATGAATTTATTTTTATGTTGGTAGGACATTGATGCACAACCTGTTACCATGGATTCAGTACGTGCTCTAGACCCCATGCATTGCAATTTTTCGTCGGTTATTTAAAAAGCTTAGTCAGTCATGGGACAGAAGTGAAAACTTGACAGCGCAACACGTCACGTTGCGTGACGCGTGACGTGACGCGAACACATAAGATTTTACCCTACCAAAAATCGCTCAATGCGCCTAAAGAAGTTTTCTCTTCAAAAAAATTTGCGGTTCCATACATTTTGACTTTTGTAGTCAAAATGTATGGAACCGCAAATTTTTTTGACGATTGCACGTTTGTAGGATCAAGTTTCAACGCAGAGGGGTCCCGAATCATGTACTGAAGCCATGTACCAAGTTGTGCGTCGATGTCCCTACTCCCATAAATGTATTTATTTACAAAACAATAAGATTACCCTATGTATGTAGGTTGTAATTTTCATTTTAATTAAGTTTAAGAATTTTTGTTACAAAAAAACGCATAATTTCATAAAGTAGGCAAAATCACTATAACACATGCAATGGCCAAATCGACACCTGTGTCTGGCGTGTGTCGTGTGCGCTGAAGCGCGCGAGATCTTGAGTTGAGATTGGCAATTAAAATTGCATTCTCTAGCCCCGGACTCATACTTTTATTTTCATACATCTCCTTTTATCAGTATAATATGTGTTCAGGGCGACGTTCACGGCGTACGTAGTGGGTCTGCTGGCCACTATCTTCGTGATGCACATGTTCAAGCACGCGCAGCCGGCGTTGCTGTACCTGGTGCCTGCCTGCCTCGCCACGCCGCTGTCTCTGGCGCTGCTGCGCGGAGATATCAACGCGCTCTTCAAGTTAGTATGGACTTATCATCTGAATAGTCTTTTCCCCAAGTATGTTGTGGTCGGCTCCCAGTCTAACTGGATACAGCTGAATGCCAGTTTTTTACATGGAGCGATTGCCTATCTAACCTCCACAACCCCAGTTACTGAGTAATACAATACCCTTTGGTAAGACTGGTTGTCAGACTTTTGGGCTTCTGACGACCCGTAAATAACGACTGTCAAAGATCCACGAATGACAGCCAGGACCAACGACTTAACGTGCTTTCCGAGACACGGAGGAGTCTCGGTATGAAAAGATGGTCACCCATCCACAGACCAACCTCGGGCAGCGTAGCTTAACCTGATGGATCGACCCGTGCGGCTGTTATTACTTAGTCACGAGCTCCTTCGAGAGCGAGTCCCAATAAATACCAATATATTTCCCTTTTGTCAACTAACCGTTATTTCTAAACTAATATAATAATTATCGTACCCACAGCTACGAGGACCAGCCCGCGATAGTGGAGGCCGCAGTAGAAGACACGAGCAAGTCAAAAAAGACTGAATAGACACACAATGCCAACGTCCAGAGCACAAACTGCAGCACACCGGTACCGTTTATGTACATTCATCTTTTATCAGGGGTGCTACATATATGTTCGCGTCGCCACATTCGATTCGGCGGTATTTGTTGAACAACAAAGCCGATCCGAAGCAATTGCTACTCATTCAGCTCGTGCCGATCGGCAACTACCCTCCATTAATCATGTCGGCCGTACCCGAACATATATCTACATATTATTCAATTTTGCCGCCCGGCTGTGCCGAGTCGAGCATGTGTGTAGCTTCGCCCACGCAGCAGTGGCGGGCCTGGCTTGTGACGTCACTTGTCAGTATTGCCAGCTGCGACCACGTTTGACTGGCACAGACCGTTTTGAAATCATGCCTTATTCCCTTTTGGCTGTATACTACTGTTCCTGTTGTTATTTTCTTCCGTTTGAGCTAAAGAAATACGGTTTCTAATATTATGTATTGTCTATTTCTTTTAGAAATTCTGTTTAAAAATTACATTTACATTTGTCTCGAAAGTTAGTATTTAATCTTTCTCCTATAAATTACCTTGCGATCAAAAATGTTTCTCAAAACACGGCACGGTTTGTAAACGGTCCTGTATCAGTGATGTCCTTTAAAAAAATGTATGTAAATGTTGCTATTGTCAAAAAATAAAAGGGTAATTTAATTAGACTTCCGTCGTTATCTTCCATCAGTGTTTCGTATGGTAGAAAATAAAAATTCTACGGTTAAAAATATACAGACGATGACGTCAGGTCGACTGATTTAAAATTAGAATTAATGATTAGGACTATCGCGTCACAAATCTTGAAAATTACCACGGTAAAAAAGGTGAATGAAAAACAGTCGTTGGTCTGTCTTCAAGTGTACAATTTCACGCATTTATATTCTCAACGAGTTGTTTTGTATAAAAATTTTGTAAAGAACAAACGCAATGTCTTGATTAAGTGTTGAGCTATTGGGTTATCTGTGGGTAGTCACGTCACTAGTTTAGGTAATTAATTGTTAGAACCGCGAACATTCCAGCGACCACCTGACCTCATCGTCCCTCTGTATTCGAACCTTTAGATATAATCAAATGGATGTGTATAATATAATAATAAATTGTTTGAATTTTAGCAACACTGCGACAAAATTTATTTCTATATTTTTTATGTTGAATAAAATAATTTTATACTATTTTTCGTTAGGTATTTTTTTTATGGATAAATCATTTTATATGTTTTTGTTTTCTGTCAAACTTACTAAGTAATAAGTTTTTTTTTTTTATATTTTGTTAACATCTACCATGCCTAGTTGTTTCAAAAGTTACCGACGCAAAGTACTCGCTGAACATTTTATTATTTCTGAATATAGTTCTGTTAAGTACAATATATATATAATATAAATGTGGTATGATGCTATTTTTACTTTCGCCTTTGGTAACTACCAACAAACATACCCTTACAAAAATGACATTTATTAGAAGCGGTCAACACTAAACGAATTTCTGAAGTCTGAGTACAAATGTACTGTACGTTGTGCGCATGCCTTTATCATAGGGTGTGCACAAACCCTAGCAAATGTTCTAAGCCTAAAGGCAAGTATCTTTTAAAGCTTTCTATTCCTTCAAGAGGGCTTCCGGCAGGGGTAGTTGTTCAGAAAATTTTCGCTTTTCTTGTTAATTATGAGTAAACTAATTATTTTCCGCAGTGACATTGTTTTACAGACGCCAGCAGGTCAATCCTCCCGAAACTGTCAAATTTTCCCAATCAACCTTGAACCTAATTCTTTGGCGATAAAGTTGAAAATCTATTAAATAAATTTGACAGATGTAGTAGCTTGATGTGCTGACGTCTGTACATGTCGTTCTAAATAATTTTCTCGGTTAAAGCGACCGCCTGTAAGTCTCGATTGTCGGGAAATACAACATAGTAAATGATTCTCAGAAATATGCATAATTATAGATTTGCATTTAGACATTTTTTAGATTACATTCCATGAAAACTTCGTGGACCATAGAATTTTTTTTGGCAGAAATGTATGTAATATATTACCCCAGTACCACGCGTGATCGCACCGACAGAGGGCGCTTTCCGGTTTTCCGAACAAAAAGTGACATAAGTGCACGCGACGGATCGCGTATAGGTATGCGTGACGATTGCTTTTAAATATTTTAATTTTCTAGACCAAAATGACAGCTGCGAACGACCTTTTTTGTAATTTTAGTCATATTATGTTTTGTCATTTAATGCCCGGTTTCTGAGGTTTTTAAACGGAGTCTATTCGATTATTGGTTCGATATCTTGTTTCTGAACACTTGGTTGAAGAAGAATTTAGCTTAAAAGTCGAGCATGAGGAAGGAATTCGCTTAAACAGATAATTTTGTCGAATCAATAGCTATTAAGAGTTAAACTCCGTTGAATTCTTCAGAAACCCGGCAATAGTCTAGTAAATTAAAAATCAGAGTTTATATCCTATATAGAACACCTTTTCACAACTACACAACATTTTTTTTTTATAAATTGACGACACGATACAAGCTACCCCTTAAATTAATAAATACGATTGATTTGTTATTTGTTAATTTAAACTCGTGACGTGTAAGTATAGTTAGTGGACATTTTGAATGTAACTTTATTAAGTAATTGATGGCAATGTGGAACACTGAACTGTAATTAAAAAGATCAGATCAGTCGACTGGGTTTTATTTCACGACCAACCTTCTTGGTGTTCTTTAACGTTTCCAGACTTAAGGATACTAAGTACCAATGATAAGTAACGTTCGTTAACCCAGGTAAAAGCGAAAGTGCCCCGGTAGCCTGCGAAATTCAAATTTCCTTACAATATTTTTTTTTACAATTTGCAGGTCGATCAATACAACTCCACGTAATCCTATTGAATAAATATTTCATGAAATCTTGACATTTGAGGATTATAGGTATTGATCTAATGAATGATTCATAAATGTTGCTTATGACACCCCTGGAGCATGCGTAGTTCATACAAACGAAATACCAAAATAATTTGTAAATCAAACATATTCTAAAGGTAGTGTATTTATTCCGATTGGATTACAGAATATCTAGGTTCCCAAACATATATTAAATAAGAACGTTGATTTAAACAGGAAATATGAGAAAAATAAATTTTCTATAGAAATTTGAAATTCCTCATATCTCGTCTTCAATACTGACAGTGTCCTTTCAAAATATATGTTTGGGAACCTAGATATTCTGTAATCCAATCGGAATAAATACACACTACCTTAAGAATATGTTTGATTTACAAATTATTATGGTATTTCGTTTGTATGAACTACGCATGCTTCGTTAATGAATTTATGACTCTGAATCTCTTAACTACGTTTACTACCCGTTCACTTCAAAAATGGCCCTACCTCGCGTCCCACTTCCCTACCCCTACCCCTACCACCCGCTCAGTTCCGATAACAGACGTGCATCGGATGGGCACGCCACAATTGCGGCGATAAGTCCCCTCTTTGAGGAGTGGTTGGAGAGGCGTCACAGCATCCTCATCTTCCGCCTGACGCAGGTCCTCACCGAACACGGTTGCTTCGGGAGGTTCTTGTTCCGGATAAGGCGGGAGGAAACGCCCGGGTGTTACCATTGTGTGGATCGCCCGGAGGACACGGTGGAGGTCTGCCCGACCTGGGTAGAGCACATCCGCGTCCTCGCGGAGGCGATCTCTCGCGTCCGGCCCTGGTACATGCCATGGTACGGAGCGAGAGTGCATGGGAAGCCGTCACCTCCTTCTGCGAAGCAGTAATGTTCGCGAAGGAGGAGGCTGAACGCGTGAGGGAGATGCAATCTTTGGGCCCTCACGCCCCTAGTCGCCGCAGGAGACGCCCTGGGCGTCGGGAATCGATAGGCGATTCCCGGCCACCGTAGGCGCCGGCTTGCGGATGGCGATCAATGGGTAGCTCGCCGTCCGGTAAGGACCAGGCCCGGGTCGACGGCGCGTTGTGTTCCACGCGCGCCTCAAAGAGATGTCAGCACTAGCTGAAGGGGTCCGCTAGGGCCGATGCCCGCCAGGGTTGCGGGTTGTTCGAAAGAGTTACCGTGGCCCTGGCACAGGCAACTGAAGGAACACGGGTGGGTTTTAGTCAGTAGAAGTCTGACACGCCCTCCCGCTCCAGCCAGAGCGGGAGAAGTTATTTGATGATTTTCCATTCACAAAAAAAAAGGCGTGCATCGGAACTGAGAGGTAGGGAAGTGGGACGCGAGTATGAATAAACCCCTATAATGCTGTAAATACATATTTGTTCCGGTCGCGAATCATACCTTAACATATAACCTAATACTGACATGCAAATTGCAAAAAAACGTTACAAAATTTGAATTTTGCGGGCTACCCTGGCGCTTCCCCCTTAAGTCTACAATCTGTGAAGGGCGGGCGTTTTGGGGGACTGTCTTATGTAATTTTGACGTTCGAAAAGTGCTGATTCTCAGCCTAGTTTGAATAAATGACTTGATTTTGATTTTCCTTTTCACGGCCATGAAGATGTATAGAAGTTCCAGATTTTCGTGCCACCAGGGCCACGACTTCATTTGAAGCTCTTCATTTTTTTTTTTTTTTTTTTATTTGTGATGGGTTTGCCCTTGACTCTAGTCTAGGTCAGAGGTGACAGAGACAAAGTCGACGATGGAGTGAGCTTACCCAGAAGAAGCCTGTTCACTCTCACTTTGAAGAGATTAGGGTTGTATACGTTCGGAAACACAGACGCAGGTAGTGAGTTCCACTCTTTTGCTGTGCGCATTATAAAAGACATTTGGAAGCGCTTAGTGCGAATTGGTGGAATAGCAACCAGGTAGGGATGGTAACTGGCAGTGCGTCTAGAAGTCCGGTGGTAGAAGGGGGCCGGTGGAATGAGGTCGTGGAGTTCTCGGGCACACTCTCCGAAGTACAATCTGTAGAAGACCGACAAGCAGGCAACCTTGCGGCGATGAGCCAAGCTATGAAGCTTGGCATCCACCAGTTTTACGTCGCCAATGAGCCTCTTAGCTCTGCGTTCCACCGAGTCAAGCGCGGCTAGTTGGTACTTAGCTGATCCATCCCAAAGGTGACTGCAATACTCCATGCAGGATCGGACTTGCGCTTTGTAAAGGGTTAAAAGCTGTCCAGGCGTAAAGTATCGCTTCACCCTATTTAGGATGCCCAGTTTCTTGGCCGCAGTTTGGGCTTTGTACTCGATGGTGGCGCCGAAGTTGAGACCAGATGTCAACTCCATGCCTAGGAGCTCAAGTCGATCAGTTACAGGAACAGATGTACCCCGAAAAGTAGGAGTTTGGGCGAAACGACTCTTTTTAGCGGTAAAAAGACACGCCTGCGTTTTGGTGGCGTTAAAAGAGACCAGATTATCATCACCCCACTGGGAGATAAAGCTTAAGGTCAAATCTGTCCGCTCTACCATGGCCTCTCTCAAGGAACGAACTTCGGCCCCGCTGGTTTTTGCTCTGGACAAGTATCTCTCTGAAACTGTACTGTCATCTGCGTACCCAACAATACCAGGCCGAAGCAGGTCATTGATGTGCAGTAGGAAAAGAGTTGCAGAGAGAACAGACCCCTGAGGAACTCCGGCATCAATAGCCATAAGGTCAGAAGAGCAGCCATCAACAACTACTCTAATCGACCGTTCACTAAGGAAATCTGATATCCAGCTACAAAAATCAGCTGGGATGCCATAAGCAGGAAGCTTGCTGAGCAGAGCAGCGTGCCAGACCCTGTCAAAGGCCTTCGAGATGTCAAGCGATACAGCCAGTGCTTCGCCGTGTTTCTCGATGGCTTCGCCACAGCAGTGCGTGACATACACAAGAAGATCGCCAGTTGACCGTCCCCGGCGAAAGCCATATTGACGGTCACTGAGGAGATCATTGTCTTCAAGGTAGTTCAGCAACTTATTGTTCAGTACCCTTTCCAAAACTTTGCACAGAATGGAGGTAATGGCGATCGGACGGTAATGGGCAGGGTCTGCACGGTCGCCTTTTTTGGGCACTGGTTGTACATTTGCACTATTGCATTTCATTTAAACTATCTTAAGAAAATAAATGTACTTTATTTAAAGGATTTGTTTCCTGTTATTATTTAATAGAGCACTGTCTAATGCCCTGTATTTTTTTTCCCACAGAAAAGAAGTCCGTATTTGTCTTAAAATCGGCAAAAATAAAAACTCCTAACATTTTAAATGTCTCCAGATGCCAAGGACTGAACTCGGCCAGTGATGTGACGCGAAAGTTATCACTGCACTGTTTGATTTCGCCCGTGGAATTTAGTACATACTACTATCGAAAACAATTTGAGGTCACTAAAATATAAACTTAGTTAACTACTTTATAACAAAGAGAAAATTGACCAATTTCGACCTTCAGATGGGTGCCGATCCGAAATTAAATAGTTGTTTTTGTTTACCAATCCTTGTCGATAATTATATTTCCATCTCTACAAAACAGTTGGCAGTGCCCCGAGAGCCAAGGTAGTAGTCCTTGTCTCTCGGGGCACTGCCAACTGTTTAGAAGTCGTTCTGTGACGTCATAAGCGTACGGGTATCAATGTTACTTTGGCATAGTGTAACACTAAACGGTTGAGAGCGCACGCATCTTTCTAACAATAATGCTATTCTATTTCAATAAAATAATAAATAACTGTGCAAAATAAATGAAGAATTGGACTCGGATGAGTTATTAAAAATTTTGCAGGGTGTGGAATCGGTTTCGGACATTTTGAAGTGGAGTACATTTACACAGAAGATGATTCTGAGGAAAGTCCGATTAACACGCTCGAAAACCATGAAAACGATACCCATGATAAAAAATGTGACATTTTCGCAGCTGTCATCTTGGATTTTCAAATAAATTCACGAATTTCATATGATCGATCACAGACCATAATTCATTATTCCTTTCAAGATAAGCAGGGAGTTTAAAAAACGAATGCGAGTCAAGGTTTGTACTCGGCTTCTTCAAAATCGGATTTGAAGAAGCCGAGTTCAAACCTCGACACGGCACCCACGACTATCGCTTAGGTTAGGGGGGTCTCGTCAAAGCTTTATAAAAAAGTGCTGGGGCCTGTGATAGGTAACATTGCTACAAGTGTTATATAGGATAATACCTCCTATAAAATCCTGGAATGATAAACATGACGATTAAATCTAGGGATTAAAAAAAAATTGCGAATTATTTAAATTGTTTCGAATGTTTTCAAAGTACAATAACTAAATCACAATTTCTTAAATCCCGAGATTTAATCGACATGTTTATCATTGCGGAATTTTATAGGAGGTATTATCCGCTCTTGTTACTTCTTTCCTCGAAGTTTAGTTATTCATTTTCAACCTATTCCGATCTCTGGTTATAAATTAAGAAAAGGAAATATGTAATAATTCATTTCGTTGCATCACAGAATAGCTGGAATCGAAAGAAGTTTACTACACTACAAATAATAAAAAAAACAATATGTTTTCTTAACATTTATTAATAATTGATTAATATATATGGAATAAGTTATTAAAGTGGATCCGCAGTGGTAGCGCGCGAAATTAAAATTTTCTTGCGTTTTTTACAATTTGGAGGTGTCAGATTGTACAGGATGGCCCAGAGAGAAATGCACTTTTGAAAATTCAAGAAAAAAAAAACTATAATTTTGTAAACCTTTATTTATGACAATTTAAAGAAAATTAAATGAAATTTATTGTTTTTTTTTTTTTAATTATATCGTCGCAAGTGATATCATTGACGGTAACAGCATTCTTCCAATCTGACATCAAAATCATGGAAAACTTTCATTAGAGTTATCCTCGAAATGGATTCCATTTCTTGCCGAATGTTCAGCTTCAGTTGCTGCAGAGTTGTTGGATTATTAGAGTATACTCTCCCACAAAGATAAGTCTGCTGGAGCGAGATCGGGGCTTCTTGGTGGCCAGATGTCATTCATCCCTGCGTGAAATTAATTTTTGTGGGAACATTTTTCTTACCACCTCGATGCTCTCATTTGAAGTGTGACACGTAGCTCCATCTTGCTGGAACCAAGTGCTTCTGTTATAGCCTCGCGATTCTTGCAGCTTAGGAATCAAAAAACTTCTCAGCATGGCAGTATAGCGCTCTGAATTGACATTCGTGGATTCGCGCGTACATATTCTCGAACTCTCTGAATGTTGTCGTCGGTCCGTGATACTCTTTGGCGACCACGAGGCCGCATTTTTTTCGTCGATCCTGTCCTTTCGAATCTTTCAACCCATTGCTTAACTAAATTAGTGCTTGGACACTCACTACGCGCGCTGCTCTCCCGTGTAACGACTCATGGTGACTAAAATTACAAAGCTCGCGCTACGGACTGCTACCGCTCCCGCGCGATTTCGCGCGAAATCAAAAGTGCATTTCTCTCTGGGCCAACCTGTATCTTGATCAAAATATGATTCGCGACAATAACAAATATGTATTTAATTACATAATTATAACCATAAGAATCATCAATACATCTCAAGTTAGATTAGAAAAAACGCATGAAAATTTTAATTTCGCGTGCTACCACAGCGCATCCACCTTAATTACTAGAATTAGGTACTGATACAATATGGCACGAAACAAAGCAAGCGCCCGAGGCGCCCGCTCCGGGCGCCGCGTTCCGTGTGCTCAGTCAAATTGTGTAGGCGCCTCGGACGCTTCCAATGCTTCGTCACAAACAATTCTATCAAATTTGACTGAGCGTACGGAATACGGTGCCCGGAGCGCGCGCCTCGGGCGCTTGCGTGCCTATCGTAGCACGACACGATGTGACGATATAAATCAATTAGAGAAGTTGTGATCGTCGACGATAGACGTAGACCACATAGTAATATTGTTTGAATTAGTCTCCAATGCACAAAAAATTGTAATTTACTTATTTATTTATTAAGGAACACCAACAGCGTATACCGTGTACCATATACATTCAACACTGGTTTACAAAAGTAGTTAGGAAAGGTATTACTGCTAATGTATACACAAATGATAGGTGTACAGAGAAAAAAAGACAGACATTGGACAGAACCAAAACTATCAACTAAAAGTAAAAAATAAAGTTAATTAACTTCAATAAAATAAAATACAAATTAACGAAGGGCATGAACATTACGTACACGCATAAGTAATTCAAATACATAATTCTACTAGAACAGAAATTATGTGACTAAATGATAACTGTCAAAGTTTTTTTTTTTTCGAATACCACCCAAAGAGATGAAATATCTGGGTTGGAACATAAGTTTTTAAAAAAATATATTTTAGAATATTAGGTATCATTATCACGCAATACACGTTAAAGCTTACAACATTCATAATTAAACACGTTAATCAGACATTTAATATTCCTGTAATGAATTAGACACACTTACATACATAATACATAGTTTTGAACTCATACCGTTTTTCGTTTAAAAAACGGGAGGCGAATAGAGTTTTAAACTTCACAATATACAATATAATAAATTGTAAATAGTAGTCCGTATGTATAGTACACTGTTTCATTATTAATTATTATAAATAACCGCTATTACAAGCGTAATGGTCCATCCTATTAAATATAAGGTTTATCACACGGAAATTGCACATGATTGTAAAGCCGTGTCCGCACGTCAGGCCGGACGTAGATGCGAGCGTACAGTGTGGGCGCGGCTTAGGGAAAGAAGTCCTGCTCTCGGTGGCAGTCCAACCGTATTACTCCACACCACTTATTTCCAAATACAAACATCAATGTATTCCTTTTTTAACTCCGACTGAAACAGAGGAGTGTTATAAGTTTAACGTGTCTTTACATAAAAATACTAGACACGTTTCGGGTTTCGTATATACTAAAACTAATATTTTATAATTATATTCAATATTATATAGATTCATATCCTTGTTTCCAATAAGTTGATATCAGAATGACCAGTAAGCACTTACAAACAATTTAAGTTGTAACGCAAACTGGTCCTTATTTCATGGAATTCAAAATTATTTTTCCAAAAACACATTAGTTTACATGTTTGGAAACTAAATCGCGAACGCAGTATACGTGTCTATGATGGCCGATCGATCATTTGCGATTCTGAAGCGAATCGTAAGTAAAGGGATAATTTCATGTTTGTGCGCAGTTCTTCTGTTCAAATTGATCCCTCCATATATGGCCGCTTGCGGTCATGTAAAATAGCGGGTTAGTGATGCTTCGTTTAGTTCCGTGGGTGGTCAGCTGCTTGATGCAGTGGGTGGTGACGGTTGAACACTCGCAAGCCAGTGCACGAGATCACATTCTGACCTCCTTCCTCCACTATCTCGAACTTTGCCTGAGAACGGAAGAAAGTTTATTAGTTGAAGGGTCATTAATACACAGGTATTTAACACAATAAAGATCAAATTGTTACATTCAAAAGTCAACTATTTCAAAATATAAAAGCTATACAAGGTCAAATAAAATTAGGTAGCGAAACTCCGCACACGTGATGGGCATCGATATATGATTTGGATTATATAGGATTTAGGGTCACTGACCGCAATTACCATAAAATATATATACACAGTCTGGCCATAAATACGGTTACAATTAAAAATAAGAAAGATATTACGTTTGAATTTGGAATCTGTCATTTTTATACGATTGTTCATTGAGTTTTCTAATTTTGGCGCCAATACATTGTACAGTATTTTGCGATATTAAAATGGAGTGGGGTGATAAAGAGAACCGAATCGCTGTGATTGCATTACACAAAGTTGGTATGGAGCCAAATGCAATTTTTAAAACTCTCCATACGCTTGGTATTAGTCAAATGTTTGTGTACCGGGCTATTATATATAATGAGACCTCTGTTTGTGACAGAAAAAGATCTGGCCGTCCACGTAGTGTTCGTACGAAAAAGGTGGTCAAAGCAGTAAGGGAAAGAATTCGAAGAAATCCTGTCCGAAAGCAAAAGATTTTATCTCGGGAGATGAAGATAGCACTCAGAACCATGTCGCGTATTTTAAAAGATGACTTAGGACTTGCAGCCTATAAGAGACGCACTGGTCATTTTTTAACTGATAATTTCAATTTCAATTTCAATTCAATTTCAATTTCATTTATTCAATTAATTAATGCATATTTACAATTTTAAGCCTTAAACTAAAGTGGTAGGTATATACACGGGGATCAACCTGAACTAGGATAAACCTGTATCTCAGGTATCATTACAAGTGCAAATTACTACATAAATATTTCCTACGATTGATGATATACATAAATAGTAAATAACTTAACAGACTAATGATAGGACAATATTGATTTAGAAATAATATTTAACTTAAAACAAACAGTAATCTGTTCTGTGTCATCATAAAACAAATTTTGTAACCAAGTTGTAATAACATTTTGCAAAGTACCGTTTTTAGTGCAGACATAGACAAAATAAACAACGTATTGATTAATGCAAGAAATAAAAGGTTTGGGGCTCTTAGGCGTCTTCATTATAATCTATAGAGTTAATGTACCTGCTTTCAGCAATTTTTCTTGCCGGGCATTCTAGGTCGCCTGTTTTGTGGTTGCTGAGTTTTTGAATCGTAAACATGTTGCACACTGTGATGGTTCAGCACTCTTAGTACATTCGTTAGACTGGTGACCTTGTTGTCCACAATGTCCACACGTAAAACGCAAGTAATTATTTTTGTTCATCTTTACCATATCAGCAAAAGAAACATTTTCTATCTTTGTTGATTGGGCGCAATTTTCTTTAATGCTGTCTTGGATTGTTTTACGGAAGTTATCAAGGCAATCCGTGACATCTCGTTTTTCTCTCAGTGCTTGTAGTGAGTTTTGCACTACTATGGCCTTTTGTTTTAAGTCCTGGTAGTATACTGCCATCTGGGATACACCATTTCCAACCTTACGCGATAGGGAATTGATCCTCAGCTTTTGTTCGGAGTTCAGTTTTCCATCCTGAGCAATGGTACAAACTTCATTCAGGCATTTTTCAATTGACATCATCCAGTTGCTAATTTCATTGGTTTCCAAAGACTCAATTTTTTCTTCAGCCGCATGGTGATGGTCCTGTGTTGGTTGTTGGGGCGATGTAGGAGCCGGTGTCGGTACCGGGGTCGGTGTTGGTGGAGGGCTGCGTCGTATCATCGTGCTCGTGCATCGTGCAAAAAGAATAGGGTGGTAAAATCGAAACAACTACTGAAGCGGTACGCAAAGGGAGGTCACAGAAAAATTTTGTTTACAGATGAGAAAATTTTTACAATTGAGCAACATTTTAACAAACAAAACGACCGTATTTATGCTCAAAGCTCTAAGGAAGCTTCCCAATTATTCGATAGAGTGCAACGTGGGCATTATCCGACTTCAGTGATGGTTTGGTGGGGTGTTAGCTATGAAGGAGTGACTGAGCCATATTTTTGTGATATAAAGGTATCAAAACATCGGTACAAGTGTATCAAGATACCATTCTAGAGAAGGTAGTTAAGCCCCTTAACAACACCATGTTCAATAACCAAGTATGGTCCTTCCAACAAGACTCGGCGCCGGGTCATAAAGCTCGGTCCACGCAGTCTTGGTTGGAAGTGAACGTTTCGAACTTCACCAGAGCTGAAGACTGGCCGTCGTCTAGTCCCGATCTTAATCCGCTGGATTATGATTTATGGTCAGTTTTAGAGAGTACAGCTTGCTCTAAACGCCATGATAATTTGGAGTCCCTAAAACAATCCATACGATTGGCAGTGAAGAATTTTCCCATGGAAAGAGTGCGTGCTTCTATTGATAACTGGCCTCAACGTTTAAAGGACTGTACTGCAGCCAATGGAGACCACTTCGAATAAGTTTTTTATATTTTAAATTGTTTTATATTTATGTATTAAACTAACACACTGTAAAAGTAATAAATATTATTTGCAATAAAAAAAAAATTTTCTTCGTGAAAATATTTATGGCAAGACTAGGTATATTTTTATTTTATCATGTTTAGATATCGACCCATCACGTCTGGAATTTCGCTAGCAATAATTAAAGTCTTAAATCCGAAAGCATTATCAGTTCTGTTGTAATCATGCAGTTGAATAGCAGTATTTTAAATCCCAAAGCACGTTTAAGAATAATTTGTCAATCGTCGAACGGCCATTGAAACAAAGAACGCACCTTGGCCATCAACTCGGCGATGAAGATGGCAGTTCTGGTGTGCATAGTGATGTCTCCCACCCGCACGGAGGACTTGCCGTCAGCCAGCGCCATGTATATTATCACTTGATCCTACAACAATAAAATAATAATTACCAGCCCTACGTCACTGCTACAATGAAAATTCGAGGGATTATATTACTTGCGACTTGGTCCGCGTGAAATATCTGTCCGAGTGTGAGTCGTCATCGCAGTAATGACTTTCTAGCCATATCATCATTCACATAGTCACAGTCCTTCCATCGTTTTTGGGTCTTCCCTAATAGCCAAGCACTAAACTGCCGTCGTAACAAAAAAGGGCACAACTAACATTTAAAAAAAAAAAGAGTTACATACATATTTAGAATCAGAAAAAAAAGGCTAATCTGCTCAATTTTTTGTAGATTTTTTTTTTAATGTTAGTTGTGCCCTTTTTTCTTACGACGGCAGTAAAGCAATATGATTATTTGAAAACAGCGTTCCGTCCCTACGAAGAATCCGAAGTCTTAATTCCGAGTGGTTGCTCAACGTCATCTGTCTGAAGGCGGAGAGAGAGCGGTATGTACTTCCCTTCCGGCTTTCCTAAACACGTAATACGTCAAGTGTTGAGGTTGGGAATAGAAAAGTGCCGACTCGCTAGAAAGAATGTGAGGCTATTTGCGTGTTCTAGAATTTCTTCTAAACCCTCCTCAACATTCTTAAAAAAAAAAAAAATACAAGTGAAGCATGTAAATAGACTAAATTTCTTTAAAAAACTTTCAGGATCTAGTTAGCCTACACCGACTCCACATGGTACTTTTTACCCTACCCCAAGTGTGTTTTTTTTTAGAGCCGGAGGCGCGGAGACGAGGCAGCCTCTGCCTGCTGTGACAAAGCACATGCACAATGCGAGCCGGAGTGGCTGTGGCTGGTGGCCTAGCGACCAGCAAGCCCAGACTATGGTCCGGCGGGATTGTTGTTTTGAGTTGGGGGGTTAACTTACCCTCCTACCTCCTCTACTCTCTATCGAGGCGGCACGTTTCTAAACTTTAACCAAGTGTTGTACCTGCAGATATGTGTCGAGGCAGCATCCCGTGAGTATGTCACTGCGCAGCGCGGCGCCGGCCGCGCAGCCCACCTCGTACGGGTCGGCACCGCGCTTGCCGAGCCCGCCCGCGCCCAGGCGGCAGCCCGACGTCGTCTCGCAGATCGCACTACACACACACACAAACATTTTTCACACGTACCGGAGAAGTGACGTCTAAAAGAAAAATTTAGATGCCTTTTATTGCGGGGCATCCGAATCACCCCCATGCATGGATAAACCATTCTAAAAAAGAACGCTCCTCCACAACACATGATTATTTCAATGTGTTAGAGGAAATACTTATTGCAACACTTATGTGCGTGGGACGACTTTACTGTAAACATGGACTCATCGCCGCACTTAGAGGTCAACTAATCGTGCGATCAGTCCAGGTACAGTCACGAACTGGGATTGTTGAGCCACTAGCATGTCATCGTAAAATTTGATATGTGTCATTTCAATAACGTAAAACGGGCAGCATTCGTGTAACACAAGCAAGTTAAGATGATAAGCTAGTGGCTCAACAATCCCGGTTCGTGACTGTACTATCATTGTACGGCGGGAAGTTTGCGCTTTGTAAGGAACGACACGCTCGCTCTGTCGCGCGTTCATGTCATTTATACACTTATAATCCGACTGTTCGGAATGGGCAAGTCGGGTAGGTACATAAAAGAACAGTGATTTTTTTGTAATTTGAAATAAAAAATGTTTACTTGATGCGAAGATGATTTTTCGTTGACATGTTTGACCGTACTTTTGTGTACCCACTTTCATGTCTCGCCGGTGACTGAGCAACCAATGACAAAGACCAATTAGGTGTATTGCATCTATACACCTTCTTCGCATGTGAGCGTAACCGCTGTGGAGGGGCGTTCATTTTTAGAATGGTTTATCTATACTAGTATTTCATAACTTCCTCGCGTCTTATAACTTTCTGTTCTGTTTACATATTCTTTCAAATAGTCTGAACTCTCTGGCTCGTATATTACTCTGTGTTGTTTATGCGATTTTTACTAGTGACGAGCGCATGAAATGTTTTACTGCGACCCTCATGTATCTGTACGAATGTGCAACTAACTTATTATTTAAAAAATATCGGAATTGTTTTGTATTTATTTATATTATTTTAATAACTTGTAAGTATTGCCTATTTTTTGTAGCTAATGTGATTTTAACATTAATATTTTACTTTGGCATTATTATAGGCTTTTACAACAAAATAATCAGAAACATAATTATATTGTCTTACCCGCTTTGCTAGACATTTTATTTAAAATCGTTGATATATTTTATTTTATTGTGTGTCTATTATATCCTAATAAGTTATTCTAAATTGCTTATTACAAAAACTGTAATTGCACTGGACTCCAAGCTTTGTTTTGGTAACTTTTTTTACATTCATTGTGTTTTCAATGGATAACCATAACTTAACGGTTTATTACCAAAACTGTCGAGGACTGCGTACCAAGCTACATACATTGTTTATGAATATTCTATCTTTTTCCTATGACGTAATCATTCTTACAGAGACTTGGCTTATACCTAACATATCCGATAGTGAGTTCATTGATGACAGGTACTTAGTATTTAGGTGCGACCGCGACCGCTGTTCCACGGGGAAGCATGACGGTGGAGGGGTACTCATAGCCGTTTTACGCACATTGCGACCTACCAGCATCTTGATACGTCCCATCATCGCTGATATTGAACACGTCTTGGTGCAGCTGCCGGGGTCGCACCCCGCTAAGCGCCATGTCATAAGTGCAACCTACATTCCGCCGCGTACTCCGGACAACTAGTACACTTCACACTTGGACATGTTGCTGGATGTCATTAACCACACAAGTACAGATGCATTCTTCATAGCAGGCGATTACAATTTACCGGGCATTAACTGGCTTGATCGTAGTGGATGTAAGTACGAGGGCGGGTCAATAAGTCCGTGACTTTTGGAATAAAACACAGATTTTTTGATAAATAAATCATTTTATTTTTCAACGTAGTCTCCCTTGAGCTCTATACACTTTGTCCAACGCTTCTCCAATTTTTTTATCCCTTCCAAAAAATATGATTTGTCGAGGTCCTCAAAATAGGCCTTTGTTTGCGAGATGACTTCATCATTGGAGTCAAATCTTTTTCCACCAAGCCATTTCTTCAGGTTTGGGAACAAGAAGTAGTCACTCGGAGCCAAATCTGGAGAATAGGGCGGATGAGGGAGCAATTCATAGCCCAATTCATGGATTTTTGCCATGGCAACTGCACATGTGTGCACCCTTGCATTGTCTTGGTGGAAAAGAACTTTTTTCTTGGCCAAATGAGGTCGGTTTTTTTTCAAATCGTCATTGAATCGGTCCAATAAGTTGGCATAATATTCCCCATTGATTGTTCTTCCCTTTTGAAGGTAGTCAATGTGGATTATTCCGCGTGCATCCCAAAAAACAGTCGCCATAACTTTATTGGCTGACAAACCCACCTTGGCCTTCTTTGGCGCCGATTCACCCTTAGAAACCCACTGTTTTGACTGTTGTTTGGTCTCTGGTGTGTTGTGATGGATCCATGTTTCGTCCACGGTTACAAAACGGCGCAAAAACTCCTCCATATTGCGATTAAATAACGCCAAACCTTCCTGTGAAGTTGTTACACGATTGCGTTTGTGGTCGACTGTGAGCAAACGCGGCACCCATCTTGCGGAAAGCTTTCTCATGCCCAAGTGATCATTCAAAATTGAAACCACTGAGCCATGCGAGATCCCTACAGCTTCCACAATCTCTTGCACTTTCAATCTTCGGTCGGCCAACACCATATCGTGAATTTTTTCGATTGTTTCGGGTGAAGAGACCTCAACTGGGCGTCCAGGACGTTCGGCATCTTCAGTGCTTGTACGGCCACAACGAAATTCAGTAAACCACTTTTTTACCATTGAAATCGATGGTGCAGAGTCCCCATAGTATTTATCAAGCTTAGCCTTGGTCTCGGTAATGGTTTTTTTTCGCAAAAAATAATGCTTAATAAGCACACGAAATTCACTTTTTTCCATTTTTTCCTCAAATTACTGAGTAGTCTGATAAAGATAGCTGTGAAACACAAACTAACTGACGCAGCAAGTTCAAATTTTGACAGGAGTCAACTGACAGATGCCTGTTGACAGGAGTAGTGTTGCTTTTTCAGTAAAGAGGTCAGAAATTCAAAAAGTCACGGACTTATTGACCCGCCCTCGTATGTTGTTCCACAACCGACTGATACTGTGGCTGGTATTTTCTGCGATTTTATTTCTTTAAGTAATTGTTCACAATATAATACACTCAGGAATAACTTGGGGCGTATACTTGACTTGTTTTTGTCAAACGTTGACTGTGAGTTTAAAACGTGTACACCGCTGCTACCACTTGATGTATACCACCCGCCTTTCTCGGTAGTGACATCGCTAGCTAAGCAAATACCAATTAAACGTCACTTATCCATGCGATATAATTTTTTCAAAGCTAATTATGAACTAATAATTTACGAATTGAGCAATTTAGATTGGAATGTATTGCTTGACGATCTCTCGGCTGAACAATCGGTTAATGTATTTTACGATCAAATATACAGTTCAAATAAAAGACATGTTCCACTAACTCGTCCTAAGAATACACGCTTTCCGATCTGGTTTTCTCCTTCTCTCATTCGTGTTTAAAAAAAAAAAGAAAAGGCTTGGTTAAAATGGAAAATATACGGTAACGCATCGGACTATGAAAGTTTTTCTACCCATCGTAAAAGTTTTAAATCTGAATCTGATAAGTGTTTTGCGAGATATATGAGATCGGTCGAAGACAGTATTCCGCTTAGCATAAAACATTTCTGGACCTACATCTCTAAACGGAAGGGAGGGGTGGAGATTCCAGCAAATATGTATCTTAACAATGCTAACTCTAATAATCCAACTGATATATGTAATATGTTTTCAACCTTTTTTACCTCTGTCTATGAGCCCACAAATTTTGACCCTGCGACGTGGCAGCCACCTAGCACATATGCGGATAATTCACCTTATTTACATGAAATCTTTTTGGCAGCAGATGTTATACATAACGCAATCAAAAAATTAGATTTAAACAAAGGCCCTGGTCCCGATGGCTTGCCACCCATTTTCATAAAGAAAACCGCAGATGTTATTACTCGTCCACTGCATATTATTTTTAATAAATGTTTACGCGAAGGCTCTTTTCCCAGTATTTGGAAACCGGCACATATTACTCCGGTATTCAAGAATGGCGATAGACACAACATACAAAATTATCGCCCTATCTCAATACTGTCCGCCTTGTCGAAGCTTTTCGAGAGTCTTGTACACAGTGAAGTATACTCTCATATTCATAATGTCATTATTCGTGAGCAGCATGGGTTTGTTAAACGTCGTTCGACGAATACCAACCTCATGTTGTTCACTGACTTTTTATTCAAAAGCATGGATGAACAAGTTCAAGTTGACGCTGTGTACACAGATTTTCGGAAGGCTTTTGACAGGGTGGAGCACAAACTACTTTTAGATAAAATTGCATACAATGGCATTCGTGGCAACTTGTTACGATGGTTTATGGCATATATATTCAATAGATCACAAAAAATAGTTATTAAAGGCTTCCAATCGAATTCAATCATTGTTACTTCTGGCGTGCCCCAGGGCTCAATTTTGGGTCCCCTACTCTTCACGATGTTTATTAATGACATTAAGAAATGTTTCAATCATTCTCAATTCCTTATGTACGCCGACGACATTAAAATTTATAAGTCATGCAAAAGCACCCAAGATTGCCTACACCTACAAGACGACCTTGACAGACTCTCTCTATATTGTTCAAGCAATAAACTTCAGCTCTGTTTACCTAAGTGCAATACAATCACTTTTACAAAAAATAAGAAAATCATATTATTTGACTATAAGCTAAATGGTATCGGTTTGCAAAGAGTTGATCACATCCGAGATCTTGGGGTAACAATGGATTCGAAATTGCACTTTGATGTTCATATTCACAATATTGTGAACAAAGCGTTCCGTATGTTTGGTTTCGTCATGCGTTCGTCAAACGACTTTAAAAGGCCGTCTACTTATCTGCTTCTATATAAAGCCTTGGTCCGCTCTCAATTGGAATTCGCAGTCCCGATTTGGAGTCCCATTTTTGATATTTATATTAAAAAAATTGAAATGGTTCAAAAAAAATTCCTACGTGCTATGCACTATAGATGCACTAAGTCTAGAATACCATATGCACACTTATTGAACCTTTATAAATTTCAATGCTTCGAGTTGATGCTTCACGGTCTCTGCAATAACAGGTTCGATTGCACTGATATTACTAATGGGTTGTGTTACATTGTACCTAGAACTGTAATGCGTCGGGGGGCGCGCGTGCAACAGCTGTTCCACACTGCAAGGTGCAGGACTCACGCTGGTGCGCGAGCGCCTCTCCGGCGCATCGTAGATACGTATAACACACACTTTATCAAATTGGATATTTTCGCGCTTACTCACGTAAAGTTTAAAAGATTGGCTTTAGAATCCTTAAAATAGTTACTTTAGTCATCTAATATTATTGTCTAAATACTAACGACTACTTATATACTTTTTCTGTAATATTAGCGCACGTTTTAATTTAATTGTATAACTGTTTGTTACTGTTATTTCGCGGACATTTTTGTGGGTTACATGTTTACCTAGTTTTTAAAATTCTCTGGCATACCTTATATGTAATGTGTAACTGTTTTATGTCCCAATAAAGTAAAATAAAATAAAATAAAATACTAGGTTGATCAAAAAGTTATGACAAAAAATAAAACTATTCAAATGAATGTACCTCCAGGGAATTGTGGTCTATTTATATTATGATTTTTTTTATGCTGATTTAGTGGGTAAATATGCAAGCAAAAAAAAAATTATTTGATATTTTTTTCACAATTTTCACCTGACATTGGTTTTGATTTTTTCTCTCTTTGAAAGAAAGAAGAAAGAAGAAAGAAAAACAGTTTATTCGCGTGAAAATGACGCACACAAACTATACAAGAAAAGCGAAACACAAAATAATAAAACATAACAAACCACACAAAACAAAAAACATAAGTACACACAATAAAGTTTTTGGAAATGTGCGTCACTACCCCGCGAAACGGCTACACGCTCAGCATAATGCCGCGGCCCGTGCACGAAGGCACGAATCCACGGCGCTGGTTTTCAGCGTAAGCCGGATATTTGTGGACGTTTGTGGATATTTTTTTTCTTTGTGATAATTCGTCACAATAATGTCAAGTACCATCTTAAAAATTGTGGTTTACCTGGACCTTATGGAAAATTACATGACCTGATTGAAATTGAGTAGAGAGTTCAAAATTACAGCTCAAGCATAATAGCCACAAAAGTTCGACTCATGATAAAAAAAAAATTAAAAATGATGGCAATTGCTTCCAAGTGTTACTAAAAACTGCTATGGACCTGCAATAACAAAAATCGTTTAAAAAACCAGACCTTTACCAGGATTTATTTTCAGTAACTTGTTTTCAAAGTAAAAACGAGTAGGTAGGTACCTAACTTTAGGAAAACTAAAAAAAATAATGTAATATTGTGTTGGCACAAAAGTAATGAGACACTACAAAACTCTATACATTTCCTTTTTCAAGCTAATTGTTTTCGATAATATTCTAGAATGTTGTAGAACATTCTAGGTACTTGTGATGAAGCCGCCCTCGCGATCGGTTTAGGGCCGGTTTTTTGATCCGTAGTTAACTCAACCAATGGTTAAACATAGTAACTAATGGTTGAAATTTTGGCTAAATGTGAAAGGCTAAACATGAATGTATTCATGTTAGCTCATTCATATTAAGAAAATAATAACTAATAAGAATAAGAATAATTTTATTGCTTCAGAAATTACATTCAAAGACGTTGATTCCTGGAACTCACACTAGGATTCCCAGTGTCGTGAGATCCAGGCTTCTTCGTTCCGTTTACATTTTTTACGCATACATGTGATTACATTATACGTTACAGTAAATTCCTTAATTTTATCTAATCCACTCGCAATCTACTAGAAAGGAATATACAATAAAATCTAATACATTAAGAAAACTAAAACTAATACCAAAAAACAGTAGATAGCCTAGTATGGTATGCATGCATGTTGTGTGTGATTATGATGGTGTGTGTGTGTGTGTGTGTATGTGTGTTTGTACTAAGGTAGTTGTGTATGTATTGTGTGTATTGAGAAAGTGTGTCTGAATGTTATGCCTGACGATGTAGGTATATAATTATGTGGAAGTTTGTGATAAAAAATAACAAATATATAAATAGAGATCTATCTTTGTACCTATCACAGCGTTCAAATTGGTTTTTTTTTTCTTTTTTTTATATTAATAAATTTGCAGTCATGTCATAGTCCAGTGTAAGAAGCCATTTTGTAACCGTAATTTTACATTAAGTTTGAGTTTGTTGTAGAATTTTCAGGCGATTGTTAAGTTTAGTGTAAATGTGCGGTCCCATAAAACCGTACGACCTTCTACCGACCGCTTTACGGCATCGGACCCTTTCCCATTGTACCCTTCGACTTGACAGGATAACAGTGGACATGCGAGGTTTTGTGAAATCTTAGAGTGATAGACAAGATGTAAAGCTGTCGGACTCTAAGAACTCCAACTTCGGTGTGTGTGTGTTAGTGGAGTACCGGAACGGTCGTCCATAGGCAACTTTAAGCAGAGCTCGTTAAGCTCTTTCAACCTTTATTAACAAGATTTTGCCAGCTGCGCCCCACTAATGGCATAACTCATTCATGTTTAGGCTTTCACATTTAGCCAAAATTCAACCATTAGTTACTATGTTTAACCATTGGTTGAGTTAACTACAGTTCAAAAAACCGGCCCTTAGTCACCCAGCACTGACGTACGCCGCCCCTGCATGGTTCGCCCTCACGAGCGAGACGAACCGCAAGCTCCTCTGCACGCAGCAAAATCTAGCGTTGCGGACCATCGTCGACGCCCCTGGCTGCGTGAGGAACGATGTCATTCAGAGGGACCTTCGGATCGAGAGCATTTTCTTTCATACAAACAAGGTTTGTATGAACGAAAATGATTGAAATTACAAACACAACAAAAAAATAATTATCCAATCTGGTGCAGTCGTTCGGAAGCGCGTACATACATTTCGGCGATTCATTTGTATATATACAGGGTTTTTGGTAAAACACCAACAACCTCTTAAGGGGTCATTGTAGTCATCATTATGAACAACTTTTACTATAGGACCAAACCTGAAATCGCGAATAAAAAATCAGCTGCATTTATGTTCGCATAATTCGTCAAAATGTACTGAACAGCTAATTTTTATTCGCGATTTCAGGCTTGGTCTTATAGTGAAAGTTGTTCATAATTATGAGTACAATGACCCCTTAAGAGGTTGTTGGGTGTTTTACCAATAACCAATAATAAATACTTTAGATAACAATTTAAAAATGTAAATACAATATTTTAATCTAATTTTGCTAAAAATGTTACATATTTTTACTTTAAAGGCAAGTTACAGAAAGTAAATCCGGATATACGTCTGTTTTTTTAAAAGCATTTTGTTATTGAAGGTTTATAGCAGTTTTAGAAACACTGAAGCCAATGCCACCATTTTTATGTTTTATGAGTCGAACTTTTGCTGCTAATATGCTTGAGCCGTAATTATGAACTAAAAATGTTATATTAGGGTCATTTTGAGGTAATCCTATTATTGAATATATTAGTTAACGCATATTATGATACCATACCTATTACTGGGTATTAGTCAAATATTAGTGAACTGATTCATTATTAGCTACTCAATCTAATATTGATACCTGCGTAATATTCTCCACAATAATTAATATGAAATACAAGATTCTCGTGAATATGTTCACGTATTCCTATTACAGAAGTGAAACGGTGATTACATTATGGGAGTCGCTGTGACTGCTGTGAACTTTGGTCACTACACATATTATTATAAACTAATATGAATTGTTGTAGGCTTTAGGGTTCAATTTAGGTTGTGCAGGCGGACCAACGAAACAAACGTGTGTCTTTTAACAAGTTTATTTTGCTACTACTCTAACACAGTACAAACACCATATTAAATAGGAAGGCGGCTATGTTATGAATGAAATAATTAAGTTGACGTAAACGTGGACTGTATGGTTGTAATTAGGTATCTGCTAAATTCATATTAAATCAAAATACATAATCCAACATGCCGCCCACCAAAGGACTATACGAGTCCTTTAAAACTCAGGTAACAGCAAGAAACAACAAAGAATAAATGTGTAACATATCTACAAAACTACTTAATCACAATTAGTATCGATTGGTAAGGGACATAATTTAGTAACAGTTCTTTTCACTACACTGTCTCCACTTTTGACACTATACACTCTAGTGCAACCGTCTGGCCCCGGATGTTTGTCTATTATCCGTCCTAGTAGCCATTTTCCGGGAGGCAGGTTTTCTTGTTTTATCAAAACAATGTTGCCAACTTCAAAGTCCTTCTCTCGTTTAAGCCATTTTGGGCGTTGCTGCAGTCTGCACAGGTATTCTTGTTGCCACCTGGCATCATTCAATAATTTTCGCGTATACTGCCAACGCGAAAGATGTCCAACATTAACGTTTAGTAAATTTGGATTCGGTACAGCAATCGGTGATTCTCCAATCAAAAAATGACCAGGCGTTAGTGGTTCAATGTTCTCATTATCCAAGTCGTCTCGCGGGCACAGCGGTCTAGAATTTAAGCAAGCCTCAATCTCACAGAGTACTGTGGTCATCTCCTCAAACGTCAAGTTTCTGTTAAGTATACGTTTTAGATGAAATTTGACAGATTTGACTCCCGCTTCCCAGAGACCGCCGAAATTTGGACTATAAGGAGGAATGAAGTGCCACTGGGTGCCATCGGAGGTAAGTGAATCAGTAATTTCTCCAGAGAACTCAAGACATGCTTCCTTCCACAGGGCTACCAGCTCCTTATTCGCGCCAACGAAGTTCCTGCCCTGGTCACTCCACAAATGTGCACATTTTCCTCTTCGTGCACAGAATCTTTTAAATGCGCCAATAAATGCCGCGGACGTTAAATCTCCAACTAGCTCTAAATGTATGGCTTTAGTAGCCATACATATGAAAACAGATATATACACCTTGTGCGTCCTGCCTCCTCTACCCTTGCTTTGCAGTATTTGCAGTGGTCCAGCAAAATCAACGCCAGCATGTAAAAATGGTCGTGCTGGTGTCACCCGTGGTTTTGGTAAGTCGCCCATTACTTGTGTTTTAACAGCAGCATTATGTTTGGCGCACACCAAGCAACGATGAACATATTTCTTAACTGAGGACTTAGCACGAATTATCCAGTACATAAGGTAGCACAACATTAATTGCATTCCTCCGTGCAGAGTTTTTACATGTGCATCTGCAATTATCAAGGGTGTCAGGTTGTTCTTAGTACCCAAAATGATGGGATGTTTACATTCTTCTGTCAAATTCGAATGTCTGAGGCGTCCGCCCACCCTGAGAATTTGTTCCTGATCTAAGTACGGATCTAGTGTCTTCAAGATGCTAGCTCTCTTAACTTGTTTACCTCTCTTTAACGATTCAATTTCTTCTGTAAACTCCTCAGCCTGTACCATTCTTATACAAATATGTAATGAACTTCGTAACTCTTCTGTTGTGATTTTTCCGTCAATTTCTTCTTTTAATATATTTTGTTTTAAAAATCTTCTACATAATGTTAAGCTTCTTACTAGTTCTGTTAATGAGTTAAATTGTTCAAATTGCTTCGATAAACTTTTATATTGTTCTTCAGTTTCATGTATCGTTAATGCTTGTATAGCTGTTTTCTGTTCTAAATCTGTAGGAATAACTTCTGGTGCTGTGTAATTAATATCTTCACTTGAAAGCCATCCTGGCCCCTTCCACCATAAATTACACGTTTTTAACTCTGTCACTAAGGCTCCTCTGGATGCTACATCTGCCGGGTTTTCGTGGGATCGTACGTACCACTGATCTTCAAGAACATTATCAGTAATTTCAACCACTCGGTTTGCAACAAAAGCCTTCCATCTACTAGGTTCTCCCTTTATCCACGCAATAACTATTGTTGAATCAGTCCATGCAAAAATACGAGACTTTGAGATTCTCATCGCAGTGGAAATTTGTTTTAATAATCTCGATAGCAGAAGAGCTCCACACAATTCGAGTCGTGGCAAGGACACTGTCTTTAATGGAGCGACGCGAGTTCTTGCAGCTATAATTGTAGTGGTTATATTGCCTGCTGGATCGTATACGCGACAGTAAACTACAGCTGCGTACGCTTTCATTGATGCGTCACTAAACCCATGAATTTGCATGTAGTCATTCCTGGCTCGTAAAGTACCTAGCCAACGTTCAATGCGTATTTCATTAGCGTTGTTGAGGTCTGCTCGTATGGTCGTCAATTTTTCCTTTAGATCTGAATCGATCTCCTCATCCCAATCAAGCTTGGTTTGCCAAAGTTTCTGGATAAGAATTTTTGCCTGTACTATGGATGGTGCAATCCAACCGAGTGGGTCGAAAAGTTTCTGTAGATCTGACAAGATAGTTCGTTTGGTCACAGACACTGCAAGTGGAGAAAGGTTCAGGTTGTACTCAAATTGATCAGTACCTAGATTCCACTGCACGCCTAATGCTTTCACAGTACCGTCAATATTTATGTTCAAGCTAGCATTCTTAGATCTCTCACTTGGCTCTATAGTCTTCATAAATTCCAAGTTGTTGGAAGACCATTTTTTTAGCTCGAAGCTACCGCGATGTAGTACATTTTTCAAATCTCTGCTGATTTTGATGGCCTCTTCTAGCGTATCCCCTCCTGACATCACGTCATCCATGTACAAATCTTCGCGTAGTACCCTTGCTGCTTCAGGATATTGAGCACCTTCATCATCAGCTAGTTGCATAAGCGTTTTGACAGCTAGGTATGGTGCTGAGGTTATACCAAAGGTGACTGTCAGAAGCCTTAAATCTTGAACATTTTCAGAACCACTGTTTCGCCATAATATTCTTTGGAAATCAATATCTTCTTTGACCACAAGAATCATTCTATACATCTTCTGTATGTCAGAAACGTAGCATATAGCATGGGTACGCCATCTTATTATCAAGCTGCGAAGATCGTCTTGCAATACCGGACCCGATAGTAATTCATCGTTGAGTGAAACTCCGTTACAGCCCTTTCAAGAAGCATCAAAAACGACGCGAGTCTTCGTGGTTTCCTTATCGTTGCGGACTACAGCGTGGTGGGGTAAGTACACTGATTTCTTTGTATGCAATTCATTATGTGGTACTTCTTCTATGTGTTTTAGTTTTTTGTAATCTTCGATAACCTTTGTGTATTCTTCTTTCATTTCAGGATTTTTGTCCAGTCTTCTCTCAAGTTGAAGAAATCTATTGAGCGCTGTTTCTCTTGTCTTCCCTTCTGGCGACTTTAATTTGTCTGTTTTAAACGGTAGTTTTACAACGTATCGACCTTCTTTGTTTCTCGTGTGTGTTTTCTTATAAATTTCTTCGCAAAGCTGTTCTTCTTTGGTAAATTTTCTTTTTGTATCCGTGTCCATTTCCCACATTGTTTTTAATAAATCCTTAACATCTACATCTTCATTGATCGCCATAAAGCATTTCTCATTGGGGTTTGTCTTGATGTTTATTTCTCCAAAAACAATCCAGCCGAGGTTGGTTCTTTGAGCTATTGGTGACCCCGGTGGACCCTTGTGTAAACCCTCTTGTAATATTTTAGCGTATCCTTTCACATCTAGAAGTAGATCAACGTTTCCTGATACACAACATTCAGGATCTGCTAAATCCAGATCCGTTAAATGTGGCCATTTTTTCGGTGACCATGTAGTCGTAGGTATTTGTATTGTCAAGCGCTTGGTCATCACATAGGCTTGTATAGGTAGACTGAAGTTAGAATCCCATCGTGACTGAACTTCTACTTGAACTTCTTGCTTGACAGCAATCTTCATGGCTTCCATGCCAGTGACGATTTTATTCGTAAATCGCCTGTTGAGCTTTAGAGCTTGAGCAGCTTTTTCACTAATGAAGCACGCTTGTGATCCTGGGTCTATTAGTGCTTTAAGAACAATGGCATGTCCTTGTTCACTTTGTACTGTTACACTTGCAGTAGCTAAAAGACCCATGTCTTGTTTGGCATTGTAGTATGACGCCATCATTGTATTAACTTGTACTGGTTCCTCTGCACCTGCTTGAGTTGATACCGTCGGTTGTGTAGTTCCCGATGACCCCACAGTATCCGTTTTCTTTGGTTGATGCAGAAGAGTGTGATGACGTCTCTTACACATTCGGCAAGACAATGGGACACGGCATTTGAAAACTCCGTGTCCAGATGCCAAACAGTTAAAACATAGTTTATTTGTCTTCACATATTCGGTTCGTTCCGAAGGTTGTAATTTAGCAAACGCCTTGCAATGACTCATGGTGTGATTCTCTTTACACAAAACGTAAGTGGTTTCAGTTGTGGTGGAAACATGCAAAGCACGTTCTTTAGTTTTCTCACGTGAACTTGTTGAAGAACTAGGTGTAACTAACTCTAAAGTACGAAATTTGCCTTCTAGAAATGTCTTCAAGTCTTGCCACGAAGGAAGTTCTTCGGGATTTCCCTTGTAAGAATACTCCTCCCAGTCTTTATGAGACTCCGGGTCCAACTTCTGCACGACGAGAAATATAATTACTGGATCCCAAGAATCTGTAGAAACGTCCAAGTTTTGAAGGTTATTGAGAACTTCATTTGTAGTATCCAAAACGGACTTTAATTGACTGGCAGATTGAGTTGTAGACTTTCTTTGTGTAAACCATCGTTTCAACAGTGAGTTAACTATTAATCGTTTATTACCATAACGGCTTTTCAACGTCTCCCATGCAGGTAAATAATTACTTTCCGTCACTTGCACATGTTTGAGTAAAGTTGCCGCTTCCCCACTGATACTGGTCTTCAAGTAGTGCAACTTTTGAACCTGGCTTAGTGATTTATTATCATGAACTAATGATACATACAGGTCTTTAAAAGTAGGCCACTCATCGTAAATACCTGTAAATGTTGGGATTGTTATTCTTGGCAAGTTCACTTGTGTTTGCTGACTATCTTCTAACCCTGCTTCAGTATTCGCCGTTCCCGTTTTTGTATTTAACCTTTCCAACATATCTCGTAATTCCCCCAACAAACACAAATAAAGGTCTTCGTAAATGAAAAACTCTTCGTTCACAAAATACGACACTATATTTCGTTTATCTCGTGGTGTCATCTTCGCTAATTCTTGATGAGCGTTACTGAATGTTTTCCAATAATCTTCAATGCACTGTATTCTCGACTGTATATATCCTCTCGTTAAGCGTTGTTTCGGACATTTTCTCAGGTTAACTTGTGTCTTCTTTAGTAATTCAGCCGTATCTTCCAAAATATTAAGTACTTGTTCAGGGGTAGCAGTCATTTTTAGATGTTAGAACCGTTAATCTTCAATAATATAATGAAATCACTGCACTACGTAAACAACGTTTTAACTTGTAATATTCACTAATGACTTGTTTGTGCAAAGTACTCGCTCGATCGCTTCTTATCTCTGATGGAATGCGGTATGATGCGGCACCTATAGTTCTCACGGAACGGGCTATCTATTCAATGCGTAGGCGATCCGGCTCGATTCTGACCATTATGTTGTAGGCTTTAGGGTTCAATTTAGGTTGTGCAGGCGGACCAACGAAACAAACGTGTGTCTTTTAACAAGTTTATTTTGCTACTACTCTAACACAGTACAAACACCATATTAAATAGGAAGGCGGCTATGTTATGAATGAAATAATTAAGTTGACGTAAACGTGGACTGTATGGTTGTAATTAGGTATCTGCTAAATTCATATTAAATCAAAATACATAATCCAACATGAATATTAGCTAATACTAAAACAATGTGACAGAAACAGGTGACCATTTTAGAAAAAACTGTTTTCATTACTTGCTTACTTGGTAACCAACTCATGCAGCTTTCATAAGAAGCCCGACGTGTATAACTATGTCTCTAAAATACACACTTTACGCATGCACAACGATAAGCAAGCAGCCAGGAACTATTCAAACAAAACAATATTCATCTCGCTCACTCGCCCGCCTCGGGTCGGTTAATGCGAGTCTAGCCATCTCGCTCACTCACCAGGCGCCGAGACGTCGGCGAGTGAGTGAGATGACTGCGGTCGTCAAATAATAATAGCATAGCAAGTAATAGCGAGGCGACTCGGCCTATTACGCGTCCGTCTCTATTATTTGACTAATGCCTGGTAACCTATTACTCTATATTCGCATATCCTAATATTAATATACATGGCTTGTATTATAATACCTGTACCTATTACGAATATATTAGTCACATCTCTATTATGAACGCTGTATTCAATTTGTCATTTTCCAAAAGGCCAAGGTAAACCACAATTTTTAAGGTGGCACTTGATATTATGGTGGTGAATTATCACAAAAAATAAAACATCCACAAACTTCCAATAGAAAGAGAAAAAAAATAACCGATGTCATGTCAAAATTATAAAAATATGATATATTACTCACAAGATACCGCTGCAATTATTGGGCGCTATGTTCGGGTCTTCCTTGAGCACCGTGATCTCGGCGCGGTGGTTCAGGTCCTTTATACTGTCCTTGAAGCCCTCAGACATCTGGGCAGCCAGCTGAACGATAACGACGAGTTTAGAGAAATAATAATATTTATGTGGGGATGATGATAGTAGTGTGTGAGCGAGAGCGAGTGTGCCAGGGAGGGAAAGAGGAAGTAGCAAGATGGCGGTGTGCACGTTGCTGCGTAAAGACGTAGAAATAGTTAATGACGTTTTAAATTTTAAAAAAAAACCGGTTGTTATCCACCCTGGCGTTTGATTTCCCATATTTTAGCAACAGTTCTGAACACGGTACACACTAAAACATTCCTAACTAGTACAACCACCTTGCGACCTTAACCGCGCTCCATCACCTTGGCAGCGCTGAACCTGTACAGACACAGTCCACTGTGACGTAACATGGTACTTACTCGCGTAGGCAACGTGCCCGCCACGAAGCTCCAGCCGACAATCTTGCTGACGTAGTCGCGCTCCATCACCTTGGCAGCGCTGAACCTGTACAGACACAGTCCACTGTGACGTAACATGGTACTTACTCGCGTAGGCAACGTGCCCGCCACGAAGCTCCAGCCGACAATCTTGCTGACGTAGCTCGTAGTCGCGCTCCATCACTTTGGCAGCGCTGAACCTGTACAGACACAGTCCACTGTGACGTAACATGGTACTTACTCGCGTAGGCAACGTGCCCGCCACGAAGCTCCAGCCGACAATCTTGCTGACGTAGACGCGCTCCATCACCTTGGCAGCGCTGAACCTGTACAGACACAGTCCACTGTGACGTAACATGGTACTTACTCGCGTAGGCAACGTGCCCGCCACGAAGCTCCAGCCGACAATCTTGCTGACGTAGTCGCGCTCCACCACCTTGGCAGCGCTGAACCTGTACAGACACAGTCCACTGTGACGTAACATGGTACTTACTCGCGTAGGCAACGTGCCCGCCACGAAGCTCCAGCCGACAATCTTGCTGACGTAGTCGCGCTCCACCACCTTGGCGGCGCAGAACCTGTACAGACACAGTCCACTGTGACGTAACATGGTACTTACTCGCGGAGGCAACGTGCCCGCCACGAAGCTCCAGCCGACAATCTTGCTGACGTAGTCGCGCTCCACCACCTTGGCGGCGCTGAACCTGTACAGACACAGTCCACTGTGACGTAACACGGTACTTACTCGCGTAGGCAACGTGCCCGCCACGAAGCTCCAGCCGACAATCTTGCTGACGTAGTCGCGCTCCACCACCTTGGCGGCGCTGAACCTGTACAGACACAGTCCACTGTGACGTAACACGGTACTTACTCGCGTAGGCAACGTGCCCGCCACGAAGCTCCAGCCGACAATCTTGCTAACGTAGTCGCGCTCCACCACCTTGGCGGCGCTGAACCTGTACAGACACAGTCCACTGTGACGTAACATGGTACTTACTCGCGTAGGCAACGTGCCCGCCACGAAGCTCCAGCCGACAATCTTGCTGACGTAGTCGCGCTCCACCACCTTGGCGGCGCTGAACCTGTACAGACACAGTCCACTGTGACGTAACATGGTACTTACTCGCGTAGGCAACGTGCCCGCCACGAAGCTCCAGCCGACAATCTTGCTGACGTAGTCGCGCTCCATCACCTTGGCGGCGCTGAACCTGTACAGACACAGTCCACTGTGACGTAATATGGTACTTACCCGCGTAGGCAACGTGCACGCCACGAAGCTCCAGCCGACAATCTTGCTGACGTAGTCGCGCTCCACCACCTTGGCGGCGCTGAACCTGTACAGACACAGTCCACTGTGACGTAACATTGTACTTACCCGCGTAGGCAACGTGCCCGCCACGAAGCTCCAGCCGAAAATCTTTCTGATGTAGCCGCGCTCCATCACCTTGACGGGGCCGAACCTGTACACGGGCATACAGTCCACTGTGACGAAACCGCCGCCCTTCGGGTAGTATCTAAAACCAGGCTTTTATTGTCAATAGTTTGATCAAACGCTATAACTAATGCAATCAATCTCCTAGCCTTTTCTTAACTATGTTCAGGTCGGTTTCCAATCTAACCGGATGCAGCTGAATAACAGTTTTACCTGGAGCGACTATCTGACCTCCACAACCCAGTTACTGGGTAACACGACATCCCTTGGCAAGACTGGTTGTCAGACTTTCGGGCTTCTGCATACCCGTAGCTACTGTCAAAGATCTACGAATGGCAGCCGGGACCAACTGCTTAATGTGCTTTCCAAGGCTTGGAGGGGCCTCGGTATGTTAAATGGATGGTCCTCCATGCACGGACCGACTTCGGCAAGCGTTGCTTAAGCTTGAAGGTCGACCCGTGCGACTGTTATTATTTAGTCACGAGGTCCTCGCTATAGCTATGCAGTACAACATCAAATTAAATTAGCTGGCGAAACTTCACAGACTTGATGGGTATCGATATCTAATGACGATATAACAAAAAGAGTAAGATTTTTCTAAACTCAAAATAATGAGTTTAGAAAATTGCTGATAAAAATTGAATTAAATGCTGATGATTGAATTGAATTGCTGGTAGTGTATTTGTCGCCAGCTAATTTTAAATGACCCTGTACAGTTTGGAATTCTAATCACCAAAGTCTCCAAATACATACTTGTATGTCATTCATTATGCCATCAAGACTTCTGATTGGTGAATGTCACATGGCATGCACACTACTTGCATACTTACATATGTGCAAGCTACAGGCATGTGTGGTATTTACAGCTTAAGCACCGTGTAACTGCGCAAATAAAAGAACTGACTACCCTAAACGTTCTAGGCAGACACGGTCACAAAAAGTTGAATCGAGAGCTGCAAGGCCCAGTATAGTTTTTAGGAATCATGTACAGTCCGAGAAATTAATTCTTAAGCAAATTGGCATACGTCCTACTATCAAAGAATGATAGTATTTGTGTTTTGCATCTATGTGGGGTGTTCTGAAAGTCTTGAGATTTAACTTAATTTTTCACAGTTTTTCAAAATAATTTATCTTGACCAGATTTCCGGGTTTACTGTTGCCAAAGCACGCCCAAACCATGATATTACCACCTCCATGTTTGATAGTAGGCACTATACATGCTTCTGAAGCCCTCTCTTCTTTTGACCGGCGTACCAACACACGGCTATTGGATCCGAAAATCTGAAACTTAGATTCATAACTCCAAAGGACATTTTCCCATTGATCAATTGTCCAGCTTTTATGCGCATTTGCCCATTCTAGTCTATTTTTCTTATGTCGAAATGTTAGTTTTGGTTTACTAGCAGCAATACATCCTCTTAATCCCGCAGACAGTAGACGTCTTTTAACAGTTGTTATTGAAATGAGTGTTACTTGCGTATCTCGTATATAATAGACAGACATATAAAATTGGTATAATTAACTATTATGTAAAGGGGGCGTTGGATTTTTTTCTTGTAAAGGGGGCGGTAGTCCATAAAAGTTTGAGAACCTAGTGGTCTAGACTGTTCCAGAACTTCTTGAATAAGAAACCCGATGAAAATATTTTTAAAAAATCATGCAATGGCCATCTTAATCACCAGATCTTTCTCTCATTGAACTTGTTTGGGATGAACTCGATAGAAGGGTGAAAAATCGATCTCCTACGAGCTCGGAACATTTGTGGCAATTATTAGAGAGCGAATGGAAAAGTAAAGTATTTTAAGAAACTATCTAATAGAATGCCTAGAATATGCGAGCAGATTAATAATAAGGAAAAGAAAAACATTTTGATGACGCTAAAATTTAACTTTCTTCTCATATTGTATGTATTTTTTTTTATTTTGTTTAAGTTAGTTCTTGGTTCATTTTTAATGTTATTTAAATTAAAAAAATAATTTAGATAGCATTGTTTTGATTTATTTGAATTTACCTTGCTGCTTCCAAACTTTTGGATGGTAGTGTATCTCGACCCACGCATTGTGGCGTGGCCTCGATCTAATATCCTTCTTCTCCGAGACTTCCAAGTTTGCCTTGCTTCTGCTGAGCCTAGTCGATATCCGAAACTGATCCCGACAATAATTTTCCTTAACCAGCTTTACAATTAGATGTTGGTAATAACTTTGGGATAATTACTAATTAATTATCAAACAATTAATAGCAGAATATTAATTGTAAAAACTATTATTGAAAGAATTGAATCTAACGCCATCTCGACTGCCGTAATGGAACTAAGGACCGATGATGACACTAGCTTCGTTTTGATACCAACAGACGTCGCTGGCAACCATACATATTTTTCAACGTCACAGCACATATATTATCCCAGGCCGAAAGTAAAGCTTCTTCGTCCCGAAATCTTTGCCCTTTCAATTTACTTTTCACGAAAGGGAACAGTCCAAAGTCACATGGCGCCAAGTCTGGGCTGTAAGGCGGATGTTCAAGAAGTTTCAAGCCGGCCATCTTGCAAAAATTGGCATGTACCGTCAGCACGATGTGCCGGAGCATTAACATGATGAAGATACCAGGTGCAGAGTTGTGACTTTGGACGAAGCTTCTTGAACTCCTGAATAAGTTGAGGAAGGCAGACATCGGTGTACCAAGCAGCGTTTACAGTCTTCTGCTCACGGAGAACTACTCTTTCAATAATTCCCCGAATACCGAAAAAACCACGATCATTTTCTTTTTTATTGACTTAAGATTTATTTAATTCAGTCGGAGTTCTTTCGCCTTCTATCACCCATATTTTATTTTGCTGCTTTGTGGGCAAATCGTAATAATAAAGCCACGTTTCATCGCCCGTGACGCTTGAAATGATGTCTTTAGATATTCCGTTTTCAAACTTTGCAATCATTTTTTACACCATTTAACTCGCTGTTCCTTTTGTTCATCGGTAAATTTATATGGAATCCTAAGAGAGTGCATAATTTAATGTAACGCAGCTGCGCAGCTGAGCCAATCTGCAGTAAGGACTCTATTTGCCGGTAGGTTATTCGCCGATCAGATTCAATTTAATATATAAATATAATACAATAAAAATATTTTCTGGAGTAACTGCCTCCGCCCGTCTTCCTGAACGCGGGTCGTCTTCTAGGTTAAAACAGCCACGCTCAAACTGTTTGTACCGTCTGTACATGGTTGCACGAGAGGGATAGTCATCACCAAGAATACCTAGGCTTCATTTCTTCTAAACAGTTTTCTGGACTTAATCCTCGTAAAAAGTTATAACGCAAAATTGCGCGATATTCGACGGTCGTCCACGGAGCCATTATAGGTACTAAACTTGTTCGAATACGATCTGCGGCAATACTGAATTACTGAATGCAATCAAATGACAACTGACACTAACGTATATCATAACATAAACTATCAAACTACGTGCTCGCGTCGGCCATCCGCCTTAGTATTATTAAGTATCTCAAGACTTTCAGAACACCCTACGTATATATTTTTTATTGCTGACAGTGCCTGCTCTTGATCTCGATTACGCCTGATGGAAAGCGATGGATAAGGTCTATGACGGAACGAGCGTGCCCAGAATATGCCTGTTCACTCTTGCTTTGAAGACAGACGGGTTATACATATGTGGAAGGGAACACAGACGCTGGCAGAGTTCCACACTGGCTGTGCGCTTAATAAATGTGGAGGAAAAGCGCTGAGTACGACTGGTCGGGATATCAACCAAGTGCGCATTGTACCCTGCAGTACGTCTGGTAGCCCAGTGGTAAAAGGGCGATGGTGGGATCAGGTCATGGAGCTCCTGCGGACACTCCCCGAAGTACAGTCTGTAGAAGACAGACAGGCGAGCAAGATTATTGATTGAAACCTAGCCACCAACATCTCGTCGCCTATAAGCCTTTTTGCTCTGCGTTCCACCGAGTCAAGTGCAGCAAGCTGGTATTTTGCTGAGCCGTCCCATAAGTGGCTGCAATACTCCATACAGGAACGGACCTGTGATTTGTACAGACTTAAAAGCTGTCCAGATGTGAAGGATACTTCACACTTTACTTACTTACTATACTTACTTACTTTTACTTTACTTTATTTTTAGGTTCTTTTTCGGATACACTTGCAGGGCATCCAAGAAGCAGACTGCAGCCAAGAAGTTAGGCATTAGGATGCCAAACTTCTTGTCTGCAGTCTGTGCTTTTGACTCGATGGTTGAGCTGAAGTTGTGACCAGACGTTAACTTCATAGCTAAAAGCTCTAGGCGGTCGGTAACTGGTACAGATGCATCTCGGAAAGTAGGAGATAACTGAAACTGGCTCGTTTTGGCAGTAAAAAGACACGCCTGTGTTTTTAGAGCATTTAATTTGAGCAGATTGTCGTCGCCCCATTGGGAAACGAGATTTAAGGTCAAATTCATTCGCTGCACCATGGCCTCTCTAAAAAGAGTAGCTGTGTCCTCTCTGCTGGCTCTCGCACTGGACAGGTATCTTTCTGAGACTGTGCTGTCATCTACGTACCCGAGAGCACCAAGCTGTAGCAGGTCGTTGATGTGCCGCAGAAACTGAGTCGCAGAAAGAACAGCCCCTGAGGAACACCGGCATCAATAGCCATATGATCCGATGAGCAGCCATCTATGACCAATCTGATCAATCGATCATTCAGGAAGTCGGAAATGAAGTTGCAAAAGCCAGCAGGGATGCCGAATGCGGGAAGCTTACCCAACAAACTAGCATGCCAGACCCTGTCAAAGGCCTTTGAGATATCAAGCGACACAGCAAGGGCTTCGCCGTCTCTGCCTTACCCCCGCATTGCGTAACATACACAAGGAAGATATGGACAAAGACTGAAGTTGGTAGTCAATATACTTAACACATTCGGTGCGGCAGACACACATGCGCGTTTTCATAACTTTCTTCGAGTGCGGCGCGGCGCACATGTGTGTTCGTTGTGCATCTCTATTGTTTCGAAAACATCGTAAAAAAAAAGGGTCGGTAAGGGTGTAGCATAAAGAAGCGTTTGCATAAAGAATTCAGCAGAGAATGTGTTAACAATTAATTTCCCTGGCTGTACCTACTTATTATTCACTATTCTATTCGTACGTTACATGTCCGCTACTACTCGGAGTGTTAGCAATTAGAATAATTAAAACAGAATCTCGGGCTTATTGGGATTTGGGTGATTCACAGCAATCTTTTGTGTTACTTTTGCTATAACTGGTACCAGTCACTCAGACAGTCAGATCGCTTGATCTGATAACACATTCAGCATCACTATAATCAATAAGTAATACAATAATATTTACCCTCGTCTATGCATTTTCAATTCAAATGTAGCTCCGAAGAGCTGGAGTGTGTTCTTGAACACCTCAATCATGTAATCGATCTGGGGCGCCATGTCGGCGTTGGTGCCTCCCTTCAGGTCCATAACGACGGGCCCGTCAGCCAGCAGGGCGCAAGGCAGCGCTATTTGCATGAGCAGGCTGATCGAACTACCGGACAAAATGATTAAATTGAAGAACTTCCATTAAAAAATATATGTTAGGCATGCTATAGGTACACTTATTCGGGTCAGCATTTAAGTGGCGGCGCTAGACCAAACGTGAAGCTCAGCTTTGCGAGGCCTCTTTTATTTCCCAGTCGAAATAAAAACGTTAATTGAACGAGCTGAATCAAGATTGTGTCATAGCTAACACCAGCCGCTACTTCTAATGCAGAAAAGTTTGAGAAATAGGATGGTTGAGCGAGCTAAGCGAGCTCGAAAACTTTAGCAGTAAAATTTTCTTTTGAACATTTATACAAAAATAGGAGTTACTTATTTTGTCGACCTATGCAGAAAAGTTTGAGAATTAGGAGAATGCAGATCGACTAATAGAGAAAGAAGTATGGAAGAAAAAGACATGTTGCGCCGAGCGCCATTTAAATGTTATTGGGATAAGGGCAGGAGAATGATGATGATACAGAAAAGTATGGCGTTTTGAGGGACTTTCTTATGTAATTTTGGCGTTCGAAAAGTGTTGATTCTCAGCCTAGTTTGAATAAATGACTTTTGATTTTGATTTTGTGAAAACGACATAAATGTACGATGGAAGAGCGAGCGAAGCTAGCTCGAAAATTGTTACAAGCTTTTACTTTGCATACGTAGGGGGGCCACCAACTAAGTACCTTTTTGTTACTGAACATATTTTGGTCAAGTTTGATATTTGATTAAAATGAAAAGGGAATAAATACGAATAAATAAACTTTTAATAACTTGTAAAACTTTTTGCGAGGCCCCCTCAGGCGCGTTGCCGTCAGCTGTTGCCGACGCCTAACGCCGCCACTGGCACTTACGATACGGCAGTATTTGTTGAACAAAGCCGACCCGAAGCAATTACTACATATAGGTAAGTATTAGACTTTCATTCAGCTCGTACCGATCGGCTAACTCCATTCGGCATCTACCTTCGCTAAATCGGCATATTGCAGTTGATTTTTCCCGCCCGACTGTGTAAGCCCAGCACAGTAAAACAGCCCTCCAGACCGAATTTCGTCCAAGGCGACCAACCTCAGCGGAGAACAGCCTTCGGCGCAGGTGTGTGTGCGCAGACACAGGTGCACTCTCTCTTTCCTCACTCTCATAGTCAAATGGTACGGCAAATCCGATACGACCGAAGAGAAATCATGAGCCCAGAGCTATAATCGCGAAAAACAAATCAGGTGTTCCCTATATATTTATGTTCGCATAACTCGTCAAAATGTAGCACATTGATAAGAAGACTGACACTAAACAAAAAACGGTTTTTTTTCAGTAGAAGCATTTAAGGTTTTAGCAAACAGTAATGACTAGTTGTATTTTTTTTTTTTTTTTCAAAAAATTGTTTCACTTTAAAAACGTTAGTCGCAACACAGGTGTTTTTGCAAAAATATAGTATTCTTCGCTTACAGAAAAAACATAAATTTTCGTATAGTCTTCTTGTCAATGTGCGATGTATGAAACAGCTGACTTTTTTCGCGATTTGTGGTTTTGCCCCCATAGAAATATAAAAATATATCTATACCGGTACTATACGCCTCTGCCTTAACCTTCGAGGAATACTTGCGTGATGTCATATAGCCTGCGTTACTGTATGCAATGTTGCCAGCAACACAGTAATTTACCATAATTACAAAGCTTTAGGGCCTCAGCACACCTCCGCCGTGAAACCATAGCAGCTAAACCGCAGTAATTCAATTCAACATTGCGGTTTCGCGGCGGAGCTGTGTTAAGACCCTTAGACATGCTTTAGACACACAAAGAAGACCCGCTTTTTGTTGCTTTGAGGCGGGTATCACACCTCCACCGCGAAGCCATAGCAGCGAAACCGCAGTAGTTCAGTTTAACTGACTCGCATGATGTTCCGCTACTCGAATTGCGATTCGAGCAGCGGAACATCATGCGGTTTCACGGCGGAGGTGTGATACCCGCCTGAGTGCTGACTTTCCACACACTACACAATTTCATCACCCGAAATTTCTCAAAAAACATTGGTCTGTCTTTACTTCAGCGCAAAAAACAAACAATCAAAGCAAATAATAACCTTGGAAGCACAAATAAGGCGTGTCTCACCCAGCAGTGCGTGTGTCTGCGACATAATGCCCGCGCTTGATCCTCTTACCCGGCGTGAATTGTACCTCGGTGGAGCCGATGGTGTCACCGCTCAGCTTTGCGTCGCACATGTCTGCTACCAGCTTTATGCCTGTACGTCAAATGATAGTAATCCATGGATTAATACATTAGGCGCGGCAGACGCACATGCGCGTTTTCGGACGTTCACCAGGTGCTTGACGGCGCATATGCGCGTCCATACAATTTACATAACTTTCTTCGTGTGCGGCGCGCCGCACCTGTGCGTTCGTTGTGCATCTCTATTGTTTCGAAAACATCGTAAAATAAGGGTCGGTAAGGGTGTAGCATAAAGAAGCGTTTGCATAAAGAATTAAGCAGATAATGTGTTAATGGAGAAACCTGTAGACCTATATTATATATGAACATCCCATGTAGGTACCGTGTTTCTGGCAAATAAATTACTTCGACTACTATTGCAGGGGGTGAAATACAGGGATGTCAGGATGTGACTTCCAAATAACCAATAATACCCACGTGATCCAAGGGTATGGTAATGGAACGGAGATATTATGAAAATTGATGGCATCGTGAGTCCCGAAAAAGGGATGATGTTATGGGTCGGTCTCTCTCGCACTGAAGTCATGATAGCATCAAAACATGGTACCAACTAACTTGTATAAAATTATTTATCTACACCCATTCTGTAAATCCTCTATAAAAGTTTCTGAAACTGTTAGCTTAATTGAAACAACCAGTGTCATAGTAACTATAATATCATCCAAACGAGTGTTATAATGTTGTACTAAATCTCATTATGCAACATCCCACAGAGTATACTCTTTTATACAGGGTGTTTGGTGCATCGTGTGCCAAATTGAAATGGTCGACTGGGGGGGTCACCTTCTATCCTTTCAGACCCCTAAACACTTCTCATGCCCTGTGGCTTTTTTTTCATCGACTTTTTATTTTTTTATAAAAAAAATACCCAAATTTTGCATTCAATTACAAAATAAAAAAAAATGTGTAAGTCGTAGGCTCTGAATTTTAATTTTATTTAGATGTGTATTGTATTACAGTACTTTTAAATTAAAAATTAGTGACATTAGCCATCTAGTTTTTTTTTAATTTACTCGCAAATTTTCGGATTTCAATTAAAGCTGTCCATGTTACAGCTATTTACATGGCTATAAAAAAAAAACCAAAAGCGACCGGGATCTTCCAACTCTCTCAAAAATTCTCTAGTCTATCTTCTTGCTAGTGATGTGCCACATGACATAAAAATCTTTTTACAACTTTGTAAATTAGCTAGAATAATTGTGAATCGAGTCACAAAATATTAAATTCCAAATTCAAAAGAAAAAAGTCTTTTTGCGTAATTGTTACTTAAGTAACAGGTAAAATTTGTTTTCTCACTCTCGCGAAGTAAAATCTATCTTCTATCTCTATCTTTCTTGCATAGCGTACCTAAACTAGTTTGAACAAACGACGAACTGCCACCGACGCGGCGACGCCGTCAATCCGTCATTCGTCAGTCAGTCGAGACATCACTGCCTCTGCTACCTGACGTGTGTGTTAGTTCACCGTACTCCGCGATTTTTTCATTTTGTTACTTTGTTTTGTTGAGTTTTGTTGGTTTTTGTTACGTTTTAACTTTTGGTGTTATTGTTAAACTTTGTTGATTTTTTGTTGTTGCAATGGCGACGTTCTCTAACGAGGAATATGCTGACATCATGATGGCTTATGGAGCCGCCAATGGTGTCGCTCGTGCAGCGCAACGAATTTACCAGGAACGTTTTCCTGGTAGACGACTACCTGGCCGCAGAGTCTTCCAAGACACATACCAACGCATACGCGAGACTGGCAGTGTCACTTTTCATGAACCAAGGGGCCATATTGTGCGACATAATGTTGAAGTGGACGAGAGAATACTGGCACTTTTTGAGGAAGACCCTACAAGAAGCATCAGAAATGTGGCAGCACATCTTGATATTTCAATATGGAAAGTGTGGAAAGTTCTTCAGCAAAACGAAAAACATCCATTCCACTACACTCCGGTGCAAGGTACGTAATTTTGAACTAACTTTAAACCCGTACACACTTTGTTTGACGATGCCTTTGTTTAGTGCTCAACAGGAATTTAAAAGAGTTCTTTGTTTGTAGGTCATGAGGGTGGCGACTTTGACAGACGAGTGGCATTCTGTCGGTTTATGTTACACATGGATGTGGATGATCCTAATTTCTTAAAAAGAATATTGTGGACGGATGAATCCAAATTTACCAAAGAAGGGATCCTCAATCTTCACAATCTGCATCACTGGACAAACAAAACGGAAAACCCACATGTTAAAAGGCAGAAATCTTTTCAAAGGAGGTTTAGTGTAAACGTTTGGGCAGGAGTGATTGGGAATCAGGTAGTTGGACCGCATTACCTGCCCGATAACCTCAATGGCGATAACTATTTGGAGTTCCTTCAAAATGACTTGCCCGAATTAGTGTCCGAGGTGCCCGTATTTAATGAAAATGTTCCCAAAGTATTCCAGCATGACGGCTGTCCCGCGCATTGGCGTTTGACTGTGAGGGAATATCTTGACGATGTGTTCCCCAATGCGTGGATTGGTCGCGATGGCCCTATTGCATGGCCGGCACGTTCCCCAGACCTAACTCCGCTAGATTTTTATGTCTGGGGACGTGCCAAAGAGCTGGTATACGCCACGGAGGTTCCGACTAGGGAGGTACTACTTCAACGCATTGAAACGGCGTTTAATCAAATTAAGGAGGAAATACGACTTCGTACAACAACTGTGGAAATACGAAATAGATGTCGGGCCTGCATTCGCAATAGCGGCCAACAATTTGAGCAGAATATGTAAAAAATGATTAAATAAATGTTAAAAATGCAATTATTTTTTATTTCTAGTAACCGTCCCCCCCAAAAAAGAGAGATACGAGACAGATTTTACCTTACAAGAGTGAGATAACAGATTAAATGAGTTCTTGAGGTATAATTTAAGTAAAAATATTTTTTTAAATCATAATTTCAAATTTAGTATTTTGTGACTCGATTCACAATTCTAGCGAATTCACAAAGTTGTAAAAAGATTTTTATGGCATGTGGCACATCACTAGCAAGAGGATAGACTAGAGAGTTTTTGAGGGAGTTGGAAGATCCCGGTCGCTTTTGGTTTTTTTTTTTTTATAGCCATGTAAATAGCTGTAACATGGACAGCTTTAATTGAAGTCCGAAACTTTGCGAGTAAATTAAAAAAAAACTGGATGGCTAATGTCACTAATTTTGAATTTAAAAGTACTGTAATACAATACACGTCTAAATAAAATTAAAATTCAGAGTCTACGACTTACACTTTTTTTTTATTTTGAAATTGAATGCAAAATTTGGGTATTTTTTTTATAAAAAAATAAAAAGTCGATGAAAAAAAAGCCACAGGGCATGAGAAGTGTTTAGGGGTCTGAAAGGATAGAAGGTGACCCCCCCAGTCGACCATTTCAATTTGGCACACGATGCACCAAACACCCTGTATATAGGGTGACTGGTAATGACCAGTGGTCAGAATTATGTAGAGTTATTTATGTACTTACACTGACTTCATACAGCGAAAGAAGAAAGTGGATATGCCTCAAAACCCGATATTAATTTTAAACAAGCTACCCTATCCGTTTAAAGCTAAAGTAAAATCTAACCTTTGTTCAAAGGCATACTATTCTATCAACAATTACTTAAACGATAAGAATAGTTGGTCGCTGTATTGTTCTTTCTCCAGAATTAGTTTACCTACTGACAGGTTATATGAGTTCATATAATTATTTATTTTCTTTCGACTGTAAAGGTCAATTTATTTTAATTTTATTTTTATTTATCATTGACATAATCTACTCATTACAATGTTTTTTTATGAGTGGTATTGCAATCAATTTTATGTGGTTAGCTAGTGACCTCGACAATTGATCATAATTATTCTTGCCTGAGCAACCGGCAGCAAGTTCGTCATGCTCCCTTAGATGTCACTACTTGCGGTAGCGTCGGGGGTCGGGTTGCCTCCTTCCCTCAAATATGGCGAGAGGGGTAATGGCTGATCCTTGCGTTATGCTCGTGAACGGGTGCTGCTTGTGGAGACTGGTCGTCTTGCTGACCTTGGTATTGTTTTTGTTATTAGTAATTTAACTGGTTGTTTATTTTACTTCGATGGTCCTAGTTTATCATTTGTGACTTACGACTACATGTACGGCTATTATGTAAGTCGGCACGCCCTTTATTACTGGAAGCTTTTAATAAAGGTATAAAGTTCTGCTTACGTTTTTAGTTTTGTATTTTTGTTTCTGCTTCGATTTTTTTTTTTCTTTTCTTTTGGTGTACTTGCGTGTGCTAGCTGACTTATAGCAAATAATTAAATTTAATTTAATGTATGTGTTGCGTAATGTACAGACGCCAGCAGGTCAACCTACCCGAAACTGTCAGATTTTCCCAATCAACCTTGAACCTAATATTTTGGCAATAAAGTCGAAAATCTATTAAAGAAATCTGACAGATTGTAGTAGCTTGATGTGCTGGCGTCTGTACTTACATGTAATTTGCGCAGTGTTGTATAGAATATTTTTATTTTTATTTAACTGAACAGACAGCTGTGCTGCTGGGAAGATTTTTGCGCCACTTCTTCTCCTCAGCTAAAGCACTAGGAAGTGGTGAAGGGCAGGCGTTTTGGGGGACTGTCTTATGTAATTTTGACGTTCGAAAAGTGCTGATTCTCAGCCTAGTTTGAATAAATGACTTTTGATTTTGATTTGCATGGAAAATACATTTTTATTTCAATCCATCTAAGACCATAATTATGTATGTACATCTAAAATTCAAATTTTAATCACTCACTATATCTATAATATACCGGCTGGTTTTTTTTTTGCCGTCTTGAAAAAAATCGGGTATAATAGGTGAACGGAGTAGAAGCCTATGGCATAGATTTTTTATTTATTTTTTTATTTTTCAATAACATACATAGAAATTGATCTATCAATAAATACTATACGTTTGATATAAACTTTTCAAACTAGAACAATAAAAACAGAAATTAAAAAATAATAATAATAAATCGATTAAAAAATATCGAAATTCAAATCATGCGCACCTACTAACAGGGACCGAAAACCTTTATAAATTACGGTACAGGTATCGAAGAATTTCGGTTACCTCTATGATTAAGGTAATCGCTATCTGGGTAACCCAAGAAGAAGAAACATGTTATCTTTATTTAAGTTACCGTTTTAATACCGGTTACCTAAAAATGACCTTGATTACGAGAAAGAAACAGAATATCGCAATGCCGACACATTGTTGGCATTAGAAAAAATACATTACCAGGGAGATCGTCGTGCGTCCTGCCAGTATTGTTTACGTTTATTTAGTTCGCCTTTTTGCGGAGAAAAAAAAAAGGAAATGAACAAGGTAAGTAAGATAATATTACATTGTAAATTGGTAAAATACCATTTATTTGTCTTTTTCCCTCATCATAGAAAACAACTCGGTAGTTTGTTTATTTAACTTGCGGAGAAACGTACACGCCCTATTTTCTAATAGAGTGCAGCACTTTCTCGTTTGGGGTGGCTTGGGATCTACCTCGTAGTGGTCCACCCCGGGCAACGGCACCACAGGCTTGCCTGTGGTACGGCTGAATGATCCCACTTAGCGGTGGTAGGCTCCGCAAGGGGCCGCCTGGCTTGCGACCACCATCCCACCGGAGTCCGGCGCCAAGTAGCTTGCTGTGTTCCGTCGGTGTGTGGGAGTGCCAGTGCCTTTTGGGGAGGAGATTGTCAGTTGCGCTGTTTAGAACCGGTCGTGGTCTCTAAGTCGGCTAACCGGGTAACTCATTTTGGAGGGTAACGGGATCCGAAGCACGGTGCAAGTAGCACGCCAGCCACGTGCCAAAGGCTGCCCCGCCAACTCGCGAAAAATCCCGGTATGCTCCACCGTGCCAGCCGGTGACTGGATGGGAGGACCTGATGGCCATATCTTTGGGGGGTTCGGGCGTCCCCGCAGTCTCCAAATGAGTTCCCCATAGGTTTGGTTTGGTTGGCTCTAGTGTTCCACTTGGGTCACTAAGCTGTGCCTCGACAATCGACTTTTTCCCCAACAACTCCACTCAAATGACCAAAGTAAAGAAAAATAAGGGTAAACAACGGCTGCATTTCCTCCCACTAAAAATGCACCTCACTAATATCAGGGGGTTGCACTCCAATCTCGATCCGGTCCATCACCACCTTGAGACCGAGAAGCCGCACCTGTTTTTCCTAACGGAGACGAAGATAGCAACCCCATCGGACGTGGCGTCAACGCCTCAACTAACCGGGTTACTCTCTTGAACACAAGTTCAAAAAGCAAGCTGGGGTCTGTGTGTACGTTCGCGATGATATTTGTTGTCGTCGTCTCCGTTGCTTTGAGAAATCGGGTTTCTCTGCCATATGGCTACTTGTGGATACTGGCGTGGAGAAATCTCTCTACATCGGCATCTACCGAACACACAGTGGTGACCAGGAGACAACAGCGCTCTTTGATTTCCTCGTGGAGTCGACTGACGTAGCCCAGCAACGGCACCCAACGGCGAAGCTCATTATTCTGGGGGACTTAAACGCCCATCATAAAGAATGGTTGTTCCCATACTAGAAAACTGACCATGCTGGGTTGGAGGCGCGCACGTTTGCTTTAGCGCTAGATCTAATCCACATGGTGGATATGACAACGCGGGTACCGGATGTTGACGGCCATACACCCAAATGCTTGGACCTTCTGCTGGCATCTGATCCGGACAGTCATTCAGTATCGGTCTCAGCCCCGCTGGGAACGTCTGACCATTGTCTGGTGAAATCCATATCGACCTGCTCTCCTCCAGATGAGAGCCCTAGAGGCACGAGGCGAGTATGGCGATACGGGTCAGCAGACTGGGATGAGATGCGGCACTTTTTTGCGTCTTATCCATGGCGGCAAGTGCGCTTTTCCTCGGGTGACCTCTCGTGCTGTGCTGACTCGTTTGCGGACGTGATTCGGCAGGGGATGGAATATTTTATTCCATTCTCCGACATCCCGCTCGGTCACAAATCCCGGCCTTGGTATAATGCAGAATGCGCCCACCCTGAGGCCCGAAAAGAGACTGCCTACCAAGCCTGGGTCAAGGCCCGCGACCGCAAAGTTAGAGCGCGTAGGGTTTGCGCGAAGAAAATAGCCTTTAATTCTGCCGCCAAGTTCTGCAAGCGGGTTTTACGTAGGGCACATTTTGACCGTGTCGGACGTATCGGGGTCAGGCTGGCTTCGCACCCTCCGGGTAGTAAACAGTTCTGGTCCCTGCCTAAAGCGGTTGAAACGCATTTCTGTCGTCCCACTTTACCTCCTATGATGAAACCTGATGGGTCGCTGGCTCACTCTGCAACTGAGAAAGCAAATTTATTTGCATCTCTCTTTGCAAGCAATTCACGTCTGGACGCTGGCTCAAAGCAACCACCTACTGTACACCACCTACTGTACACCTACTGTACACATTGTGACTCCTCGATGCCGGAGATCGCAGTACACATTAAAGAGGTCCGAAGAGTATTGTGCAGTCTAGACGTGAACAAGGCCAGCGGGCCTGACGGCATTCCAGCGAGAGTGTTGAGGCAGTGTGCGCCTGAACTGTCTCCTGTATTGACACGTTTGTTCCGCCTCTCTCTTGAAAAAAGAAGGTGCCGAAATCCTGGAAGCTTGCAAATGTATGTACAACCAGTGCCCAAAAAGAGCGACCGTGCAGACCCTGCCCATTACCGTCCGATCGCCATTACCTCCATTCTGCGCAAGGTTATGGAAAGGGTCCTGAACAATAAGTTGCTGATCTACCTTGAAGACAATGATCTCCTCAGTGACCGTCAATATGGCTTTCGCCGGGGACGGTTTTTTTTTTTTTTTTTGTGGATGGGAAGTCATCAAATAACTTCTCCCGCTCTGGGTGGAGCGGAAGGGTGTGTCAGACTTTTACTGACTAAACCCCACCCGTGTTCCTTCAGTTGCCTATGCCAGGGCCACGGTATCTTTTTCAAACAACCCGCGACCCCAGCGGCATCGGCCCTATTGGACCCCATCTTTTGTTGACATCTCTTTGAGGCGCGCGTGGAACACAACGCGCCGTCGACCCGGGCCTGGTCCTCACCGGACGGCGAGCTACCCACTACTCACCGTCCGCAAGCCCGCGCCTACGGTGGCCGGGAATCGGCTACCGATTCCCGCCGCCCAGGGCGTCTCCTGCGGCGACTGACGGCGTGAGGCTGCCTCTCCCTCACGCGTTCCGCCTCCTCCTTCGCGAGCATTACCGCTTCGCAGAAGGAGGTGACGGCCTCCCATGCATTCTCGCTCCGCACCATGGCCTGGACCAGGCTCGGACGCGAGAGATCGCCGCCGCCGCCGGGGACGGTCAACTGGCATTCTTCTTGTGTATGTGACGCACTGCTGCGGCGAAGCCATAGAGAAACACGGCGAAGCACTGGCTGTATCGCTTGACATCTCGAAGGCCTTTGACAGGGTGTGGCACGCTGCTCTGCTCAGCAAGCTTCCTGCTTATGGCATCCCAGCTGATTTTTGTAGCTGGATATCAAATTTCCTTAGTGAACGGTCGATCAGAGTAGTTGTTGACGGCTGCTCTGCTGACCTTATGGCTATTGATGCCGGAATTCCTCAGGGGTCTGTTCTCTCTGCAACTCTTTTCCTGCTGCACATCAATGACCTGCTTCGGCCTGGTATTGTTGGGTACGCAGATGACAGTACAGTTTCAGAGAGATACTTGTCCAGCGCTAAAACCAGCGGGGCCGAAGTTCGTTCCTTGAGAGAGGCCATGGTAGAGCGGGCAGATTTGACCTTAAGCTTTGTCTCCCAGTGGGGTGATGATAATCTGGTCTCTTTTAACGCCACCAAAACACAAGCGTGTCTTTTTACCGCTAAAAAAAGTCGTTTGGTCCAAACTCCTCGGGGGCAGGGAGTTAACATCTAGTCTCAACTTCGGCGCCACCATCGAATACAAGGCCCAAACTGCGGCCAAGACACTGGGCATACTAAATAGGGTGAAGCGATACTTTACGCCTGGACAGCTTTTGACCCTTTACCCTTTTTCGCAAGTCCGATCCTGCATGGAGTATTGCAGTCACCTTTGGGATGGATCAGCCAAGTACCAACTAGCCGCGCTTGACTCGGTGGAACGCAGAGCTAAGAGGCTGATTGGCGACGTAAAACTGGTGGATGCCAAGCTTCATAGCTTGGCTCATCGCCGCAAGGTTGCCTGCTTTTCGGTCTTTTACAGATTGTACTTCGGAGAGTGTGCCCGAGAACTCCACGACCTCATTCCACCAGCCCCCTTCTATCTAGACGCACTGCCAGTTACCATCCCTACCTGGTTGCTATTCCACCAATTCGCACTAAGCGCTTCTAAATGTCTTTTATAATGCGCACAGCAAAGGAGTGGAACTCACTACCTGCGTCTGTGTTTCCGAACGCATCCAACCCTAATCTCTTCAAAGTGAGAGTGAACAGGCCTCTTCTGGGTAAGCTCACTCCATTGTCGACTTTGTCTATGTCACCTGTGACCTAGACTAGAGTCAAGAGCAAACCCATCACAAATAAAAATAAAAAAAGAAAGAGCATAACTTTTTGCTTGCAATTTGTTTGAGCGCGCTAGCACAGTACCTACACTTTTTTATATCAAAACCCTATCATGAAGTGTTCGACTATTTCATGAAACGGTTGTATCATGATGTAAATGTGGTCAGCAGTCAGCGCAGGCACCCAATGCGTAACACACGATCAGTCCCAATCGCTTTCATTTTGACAGTTCAACAACATTCATTACGTTATTCACGTTGTTGAGCAGACAATTTTTTCGAGCTTATGAAGCAGTGCAAATTCAGATTGTGATTGATCGTGTGTTACGCCATTAGGGTGCTGGCCAGATTATTGAATACTCAACGTTTGACGATATGAACAGTTAAACGCGGCGACTTTGATTAATACCGACGGCACGTGTAAGATATAGGTAATTTTTATTTCGGTAACCGGTATAATACCCGTTGTATTCAATGTTTAAGAATTAAGGTAACCTTTGAAAATACCTGTAAAAAAAATAAAGGTTGTAACCGAAAAATACCGGTATTGTTCGTACCGGTTTCGGTCCCTGCCTACTAAATGCGCGGAATGTATCAATGAATTCGTAGTGCGATCATATTTTGTAGCCGGCCCATAGCTACTCGTCCCACTTGCTGTCGCATCCTTTCGCAGGCGCACAAACCGGTAGCGCCTCAACGCGCTGTCTCTGTCTTATGTCATTATTTTGTATTTTCCCCAGTCACCTGCGATTAGTCACGGTGTGACGTTGCATTGTTTATGTTTCCGCGTTTGCATTAGCGGGCCTCAGTGATAGTTATCGTAAACATGACGTACGAATATTCAAATGTAGAGTACAATACAATGGTGCGATTTTATATCCTGTCTGGTGAAATCTTAGACGGTGTGAGGCGAATGTACACAGAAAAAGAACACCTGCAGTCGTTGCGAAACAACGGTATCGCTGCTCCTCAAATTCCCAGCACTGCTCTAATATTACGAACGTATCAGCGGTGATTTGATCATGGGCAGATCCGGCAACCCAGTCATGCCAGAGGCAGGGGCCGGCCACCGGTAACCTCACTTTACGTCAGATTTTTCAATTAAAAAATAATGCTATTCTAACGAATATTGTAGAAAAGATAGATGAATGTATTACTAATTCCATTTAGTGAGTGATTGTGTAAGAATTTTACCAAAACAGGATTTTACACAATTGACCTTAACACATTATCTGCGCGAAATTTATGAAAACGCTTCTTTATGCTACACTAATCCTGTGCGACAAACGCTCGGGTGCGTGAAAAAAATATCTTGGGTGTAGTCACCCTTACCGACCCTTCTTTTACGATGTTTTCGAAACAATAGAGATGCACAACGAACGCACAGGTGCGGCGCGCCGCACTCGAAGAAAGTCATGTAAATTGTATGGACGCGCATACGCGCCGTCAAGCACATGGTGAACGTCCGCAAACGCGCAAACGCGCTTGCGCGTTGGCAGCGCCTAATGAATTAAAGTACCTAATCGCCACGGATAGTCATTGTGGTTATTGTGTCTCTGTAAAGTACATAACATTCCTTACCGCTCAGCTAATCGACTCCCGTGTATTGCGCAGAACGCTAGGCGCGCGCGCCCTAGTTGCTTAGCAACGGGGCGACTGGTCGACGTTCTCGCTCTCGCATGTATGCACGTCCTTTTCATTTCACTTGAAGTACAGTCGAGAATTTTTGCTTCAAGTTTCAATTATTAAAAAAAAAATTAAAAGATTGTTTTAACACATTAACTGCGCGAAATTTATGTAAACGCTTCTTTATGCTAGACTAATCCTGTGTGGCAAAAGCTCGGGTGCGTGCAAAAAATATCTTGGGTGTAGACACCGATGTTTTCGAAACAATAGAGATGCACAACGAACGCACAGGTGCGGCGCGCCGCACTCCAAGAAAGTTATGTAAATTGTATGGACGCGCATACGCGCCGTCAAGCACCTGGTGAACGTCCGAAAACGCGCATGCGCGTCTGCCACGCCTAATGAATTAAAAGTTCGTTCGAGTCTCAGGTTCGTCTTTGTTTTCGTTTTATTTGTAAGGTTAGGTTTTTCTTATTATCGTCTTAGTTTGTTATTGGTCTAAGGCTTTTTAAGTCAATTGGGTATTTTTGTATTATGATGAGTTTGTCGATGTACGGGTATTGTGTTCATTTTCTTTGTAAATCCGCGGGGCAATTGCGACGCACACTATTAATCAGAATCGGTTTCATTTTGAGTTCAACAACATTCCTTGTGTTATTTACGCTGTCGAGCAGACACATTTTTCGACCATAAATAAAGTGATTAGCAATTGCTTCAAAATGATTCAGATTTCGATTGATAGTGTGTATTAATTAGGGTGCAGGTTTGTCTTAGTTCATTAGTAAGTGGGATATTAATGTTACTGTGATTTTGAAAACGTTTTAAACGCGACTGTACCATGCGCGCGGTCACATAGTACCTAGCGAACGAAATGTGTCTCACACGTCACACGTCACGTTTTCCGTCTCCTATTTTGGCTATTATTATTACGCATAGGCCGTAGGAGGTATAACATTCATGATTTTTTTAAGGATAAGGAGGAGGTTTCTGTTCCACCTACACAACACACCATATTATTTTCATGATGACGGTAAAAAATTTCATCTAGTATATAAATAAATAATTTATTTATGTCGTCGCAAGCGATTTCAAGACGACAATATTGGCGCCGATTACGGTTCTCTTGTTCATTATCTAACCCTTTACCGCATTTTGGTCCATATATGAACCAAACCATATTATCTTAAATATTTTTAAGTTCCAAACTGATTTCCTTATTTTATGCATACTGTGTCAAATTCGTCCCGTACGAGCGTCATTTTATGTATAAAACCGCCATCTATGAGCTATTTGTGCTATGCCTATAAACCTGCAACGAGTAGTAAACGTGGTCGACCATCTTCCAGCGTCATAGAACAATCCATTCAACAAAAAAAAATGAGAGGGCCCATAGCAATAATGCCATCTCAGGACGTTCGTTTGGATAAGATGGATCATTTGCCTGTCTGGTCCACTAGACAGCGTTGTAAGGTCCCTGAATGCAGTGGTAGATCTCACGTGGAGTGCCGAAAATGCAAAGTCAACCTTTGCCTCAACGATAAAAGAAATTGTTTCGAAATATTCCATACCACATAATTTTTGCGTTTATATTTATTACGTTATTTTTGTATTGATTTTTGCTCAATGTACCAAATGTGATCCAAAGTAAAAAGTGTAAAAGTTAATTTTTTGCTCAATGTACCAAATATGATCCAAAGTGGAAAAGTGTTATTTTTTCTGAAACTATTCAATAAAAAGAAAAATCTTGAAACACGTGTCCATTAATTTAATGTTTCCTACTATATATATTTTTTTCTAACTTAAATAAAAAATCATGCAGTAAAGGGCTAAACAAAAGTTAGAGAATCATTATCTTTTACTAAAACTATTTTTTTAACAGGCAGCAAGAGAAAAGGACGGTGATCTTCATCCTCGCAAGGTAATGCTTTCTGTCTGGTGGGATATACATGGAGTAATAAGCTGGGAATTCCTTCCTACTAATGCTACGATTACAGCAACAGTATATTGTGTTCAACTCGAAAAACTGAAGCTTGACATCCATCGTAAACGTCCACAACACGACAAAATATTTTTCCTGCACTACAAGCCGCATATAGCTAAGAGTGCCAGGCTAAAACTATTGGAGCTTAATTGGGAAATAATACCCCACCCTCCATATTCGCCGGACTTAGCACCAACTGATTTCAGCTTGTTCCGATCACTTAGTAATAATTTACGGGAAAAAAGCTTTGACAATGAAGCAAACTGGAATCAATACATAGATGACATCTTCAATTCAAAACCAACGAAGTTCTATGCGGACGCCATTCACTCTTTGCCAGATCGATGGCGAATGGTAGTAGAAAACGACGGTGAATATATTATTAATGATTAACAATTATTCATTTAATAAGTAAAAACAAATAAAATAGTTGTATGTCGCTCATTACTTATTAGCCAACCCAATAGTTAATCATAATATGATGTATTATAACAACGGTTAATATACTGATAATCAAACCTATGCACAAATTGATAATTTACTTTTATTTTTCAGTATTTTTAGAAGGAAATGCCCAGCTACATTTTCTATAATCTATACTAATATTATAAAGAGGTAAAGTTGTAAGTTTGTATGTGGGGGAGTTCTTCGGAACAAGGTACTGATCTAATTCTGAAAACTCTTTCGCTGATGGGAAGCTACAGTATTCGCCAGTGTCATAGGACAAATTTTACCACGCAGCGCAATACGACGCCGTCACCTCATGTACAATAGTAGTTAACATTATTGTGATTTTTATAAATATGTATGATAGATAGTATATAAGGTATTATGTTATGGATCTTTGTTACCCGAAATAAATTATTTATTATTATTATTATTTTTCACCCGCACGAAGTCGAAGGCAGAAGCTAGTATTACAATAATTTACCTATGAGGTGCTGCGCCGCTAAGCCCGGCTTGCTGCGCTTAGCTCGAATGTTCGTAACCCTCACAGGTATTCCCAGAATAACGCTCAGAGAAATCGCGGTCCGAAGTACTTGCCCGCCCTGCAAATGTTTTTATTCACATTTTAATTCAACATCAAATAACACAAATATTCGTCTAAATGAGATATTTAATTATTTACCCCTTCTAAAATACTCCCATCGATTTCAGTAAATTCTGTCGCCATTGCCATTTTGATCTGCAGCGGACAGGACACACGCCTTTCTATGATCACAATATTTCACAATTTATGAAACCCTACGATTGAAAAAAAAACATGCGTAAACCTCTAATCCTGAAACTGAAAATGCACTCTGCCGCCGGATTATCAAAATGTCAACGTCTTAAATGACAAGATTGACAATACGGTGTGTTACCCTTATGTATGTCATTTTCTCCCTATATTGTCTATTAAATTATGTTCCTTCCATTTCAACACTACGGTCGAACATATTTTAATTTGACCACGGTCGCCGTCATCGTTGGTCGACTGAACGCAGACTAGTTGCACCAAAGCACCCCTTTTACGTATGTGTCTAACTAAACACTTAAAAATACTAGGCATGGGCGCTGTTAGAAAAGATAACGTTGTTCTGTTAGCTGCAGCAGAAGTGTAAGTGAAAAAGATCTTCACCAATAAATAAATAAATATCCCTATTATTCCCTACGACCTTGCTCTTCAGTGATAAAATTTTCTTACATTATTTCTCAGTTTTACTCTCTATTAGCAACTCCGTACATGGCCCCTAGCTCATCCAGGTGGTGATACACGTACGATTGATTATGGAGTCACTTACTCATTCTTCTTAGCTTTCTGGAATGGCTTCTGATGTTTTCTCAATAAACTTCTTTTTTTTTAGCTTTCATAGATCATAAATAACCAGCCCACCATCTATACAATAATATGAACATGTTTTTGACACATGTATGATGTAACTGAAAACTGCATATCATCATTCTCCTGCCCTTGTCCCAATTTATTTGGGGTCGGCGCAACATGTCTTTTTCTTTTCCATACTTCTCTATTGTCGTCATCTCGGTAGTCACTCCCTTTCTGGCCATATCATTTTCATACAGTCCATCCATCGTTTCTTTGGTCTTCCCTTACTCGTATAGCCCTCCACGTTCATACTCAACACTTTCCTGACGACATTTTCCTCATTCCTCCGCATCACATGCCAATACCATGACAACCGATTTCCACACAACTTTTCTGTCACCGGTGTCACTTTCAGACTTCCTCTTACATACTCATTTCTTATTCTATCCATTCGCGTAATACCACACATCCCTCTTAGCATTCTCATCTAGGCTGCATGCAATTGCATTTCATTCATTCTTTTTATGGCCCAACATTCTGATCCATACAAGACAGCAGGTTAACCATTGTTTTATAAATCTTCCCCTTTAGTTTAAGGGGAATGTGGGAGTCGCAGATTGTTCCCGTGACCTGCCGCCATTTCATCCATGCAGTGTTAATTCTGTGCTTAACAGTCCAGTCTACTTTGCCCTCGCTTTGCACAAGTGAACCAAGATACCGGAAGTCGGAGCAGATCGGGAGAAGTGCGCCATCAAGCGCTAGGGCTCCAGCACTGGAGAGACCACCAAAATCACAGAACATATACTCGGTCTTGGTTCTGCTGATTTTCAAGCCGACATTCTCCAGTTTCCGTTGCCATTTCTCCAATCTGCTCTCAAATCCATCTTCACCGACAAGAACGATGTCGTCGGCAAATAGCATGCACCAGGGTGCCTCTTCCTGTATGTCCGCCGTCACAGCGTCCATAATCAACAGGAAGATGTGAGGACTTAAAGCCGACCCCTGGTGCAAGCTTACCGCCACACTGAACTCGTCGGTGTTGCCAGCAGCCGACCGGACGTAGGTACAGGATTGACTGTACATAGCACGAATTAACTCTACATACTTTCCGGGCAAACCTTTCTCTTTCAAAGCCCACCACAAGACATCCCGAGGTACCCTATCATACGCTTTTTCCAGATCAATGAACACCATGTGCAAGTTATTGTGTGCACGTCTGTACTTCTCGCACAATTGGCGGAGTGCAAAAGTGGCGTCCACTGTTCCTCGACCTGGCATAAACCCAAACTGGTTTGGGGTAATCTCAACTCTCCTCTCGCAATCTTTTCTCTATTATTTTCTCCCATACCTTCATACTATGGGACATATGCTTTATCCTTCGATAGTTGTTGCAGTCCTGTACGTCACCTTTATTCTTGAAGATGGGCACTAGCGAACTATTGCACCACCAAACATTCTTGTGGGATCGCTTCTTCATGCAACAACTTATTGAAGAATAAAGTCAGCCACATCCATCCATCTTCTTTAAAACACTTCCATACTTCTACTGGTATGTCATCTGGGCCCATGGCCTTTCCATTTTTCATACTTTGGACTGCCTTCCATCCATGCTAATTTCCCTCACCAAACCCATATTTGTTTGTACCTCTCTGAGCACACCATTCCATTTATTCTCTTCGTTTATAAGCTTTTCAAAATAAAACTTCCATCGTTCTTTTATCTCGTCATCTTGGGATAGAACCTTACCGGCTTCATCTTTCATACACTTAATGTGAATTACGTCTCTCGTTCTCCTTTCTCTTGCTTTTGTAATCCGGTATAGCTCCTTCTGGCCTCTTGGGCTGTCCAGTGAGTCATACAACTTCTCCTGCGCCTTAGCCCTAGAAACTGCTACCACCTTTTTTGCCTTCCAATTCCATTCTTTATAAATTCTCTTCTTATCTTCTTTCAGACTATCATTCCCGTTTTCTACACCCTGCCATTCTTTTAACGCAACTTTCTTTTCTTTAAGCATCTTTTGCACTTCTTCATTCCACCACCATGTATCCCTTTCTATCATGCCTTTCGATTGCCTTTCGATTCTCCAACCACGTTTTTTGCTACTCTCCTTATACAATCCGCCGTCTCTTTCCAACATTCATTCAAAGTTTTTCCTTCCATATCCTTCATTTCAATCATTTTATCTACCACTTGACTCTTAAACATACTTGCACATTCCTCTTTTTCAATCATACGCCACCTGGTTTTTGGTGGGGGCCGTTCTTTGTACTTACTGGACGAGACACTGACTTTTACCTCCATTATTATTAGTCTGTGTTGTGTGACTAAGCCTTCGCCTGGCAGCACTTTACAATTTTTGACACATTTTAGGATGTTCCGTCTTACCAGCAAGAAATCAATTTGTGTCGCGTGGCGGCCACTTTACAATTTTTGACACATTTTAGGATGTTCCGTCTTACCAGCAAGAAATCAATTTGTGTCGCGTGGCGGCCACTTTGGTAAGTAATAAGGTGTTCGTTTTGCTTTTTAAACCACGTATTTGTTATTGCCAGGTCGAAGGCAGAAGCAGCTTGCAACAGTGTCTCGCCATCAGTGTTACGGGCTCCGTATCCCCAACCGCCATGCACTCTCTCATACCCATCCTTCTGTCTTCCTACATGCCCGTTAAAGTCACCCCTCACATACACTTCTACACTCTCTGGCACATCCATCATCACACGATCGAAATCCTCCCAAAACTTCTCTTTTACACTATCCTTACATCCTGACTGGGGTGCATACACACTTACTATATTTAACACTAAACTTTCCATAATTATTTTCACAGCTATCACTCTATCACTCACTCTTTTAACATCCACCACAAATTCTTTCAATTCCCTATCCAAAACTATACCCACACCATTTCGCTTGCCATCGCTTCCACAGTAAAAGAACTTATATCCTTCTTCTATCTCTCTAGCCTTCGCACCCTTCCGTTTCGTCTCTTGCAGACATGCTATATTCAGTCTTCGCCTTTTTAAGACATCTGCTAATTCTCTTCCTCTTCCAGTCATCGTACCTACATTCCAGCTCGCGCACCTCAATCTTACTTCTCTCACACTGCGAGCTTGCGTCTTACGTCGCACCCGCTCGTTCTGATGCGACAACCCTTTTCCAATTCCCACAGGAGCCGGGTGCTGCCCCTGCGCGTCGCCTGTGGGGTACGCCCTAGCCCTATCGTGCATTCTAATATTACCTACCATGTTGCATGAGTTTCGGCTAAGTTTTTACAGTCGGCCGCCCGCCTGACACCAACCCTCCTTGGGAATGCTTTTGTTGGTGGTTTACCCGCCACCGCGCGGGTGACCCAAGGTGCTTAAATTGTATGCACTAGGTCTCAAGCTCCCTTAGTCGACTTTTACGACACCCACGGGAAGAAATGGGATGGTGCTATTCTTTACGTCCGGCACCAAACGGAACTCAAAACTGCATAATTTTTCTATTTCTAAATCCCTTTATTATGTTGCTTCTTCCAACCCATCTTATGGGATAAGCCTTTGAACTGGCAGCACTGTGTGATAATATCGCAATCGTTTACAAAACATGCGCAACAGTTGATGATATCGCTAAACAATCATCACAAACCGACTAAACATAATAATTGTCGTCTTTTATTATTCTCATATATTATACTTTTTCATACTAAACATAATAATTGTCGTCTTTTATTATTCTCATATATTATACTTTTTCATGAACATACCGCGTTCTTATGAGCAATTTGGGTAGGTCCACTTTTGCACAAAATTTATTTTTTGAAAAGAACACATACCTAAGGCGTAAAAATGAAAATACCATCAAGTTATAGTAAAAAGTTAAAAACAAAACTGATAAAGTTACTTTAATATTACTATAATTGAAAAAAAAAAATTTGGACTTGTATTAAAAATTTGGATAAGTAGAACTTTGGGATTTTTCGAATTGGGGCACCCAATTCTGCCAAAAGATCATGCGTATAGTATAACTATGATTGGTTGTTTTGTTAACAATAAATCTGTATATTATTATGTATCTCGTATCTCTTTCTCTCGAAATAAAACAGAATTTTTTACAACGTTAATATTCTGTTTTATCTCGAGAGAGATAAAAAAGAGAAAGAGATAAAAAAAAATTGTTTTATAAAAAGATTAAATAGGTAAGTAGGTAGGTTTTCAACCTACTTCAAAAAAGGAGGTTCTCTATTCGACCCGTATGTATGTATGTATGTTTGTTTGTCATGTATGAGATGGCGTTATAGGTATACGGTATTTTTTGTAATTTTCTTAATTTTCCAATGCACGAGAAAACTTCTAAAGGCCAAAACGAAAAAAAAAATCATCGAAATCATTAAATCAATCAACAAATCGTTCTCGAGATATCATCAAAAAAGCCGTTCCATACAAAATGTATGAGAAAATGAATTTTCTTCAGATTTTTTTCCTGCAGTTTTCCATTGTTTAAATAGTAAAGGCGAAAGCGTTAGGGTAGCCCGCGAAATTCAAATTTTCTTACGTTTTTTTGCAATTTACAAGTCGGTATTAGGTTGTATGTTGATTTGAATATGATTCGCGACCGTAACAAATTAGAATTTACAGAATTATAATCATTAAAATTATCTATACAATTCACTAAGTTCAAAAATTTACTCGATTGAATGACTATTTCATGAAATCTTGACATTTAAGGTCTTTTCTAACTTATGAAGTTGTATTACTGATACTAATGATTACAATTCTGTAAATATATGTTTTTTACGGTCGCGAATTATAGTTGAATCAACATAAAACCTAATACTTACCTGCAAATTGCAAAAAACCTAAGAATATTTGAATTTCGCGGGCTACCTTAGCACTTCCCCTTAAGTACTTATGCTGCTATTCGAGGCGGAGACAAATCCAACAAATCCAATATTATAAAAGTTGGTCCAGCCGTTCTTGGGTTACCTATAAATGGTCTAACAAACTCGACTTTGTTTTATTGGGTTGGCTAATAAGTAATGAGCGACACTATTTTATTTGTATTTATTTATTAAATGAATAATTGTTAATCATTAATATTATAATCACCGTCGTTTTCTACTACCATTCGCCATCGATCTGGCAAAGAGTGAATGGCGTTCGCATAGAACTTCGTTGGTTTTGAATTGAAGAAGTCATCTATGTATTGTTTCAAGTCTGGTTCATCGTCAAAGCTTTTTCCCGTAAATTATTACTAAGTGATCGGAACAAGCTGAAATCAGTTGGTGCTTAGTCCGGTGAATATGGAGGGTGGGGTATTATTTCCCAATTAAGCTCCAATAGTTTTAGCCTGGTACTCTTAGCAATATGCGGCCGGGCATTGTCGTGCAGGAAAAATATTTTGTCGTGTTGTGGACGTTTGCGATGGATGTCAAGCTTCAGTTTTTCGAGTTGATCACAATATACTGTTGCTAGTATTAGTAGGAAGGAATTTCCAGCTTATTACTCCATGTATATCCCACCAGACAGAAAGCATTACCTTGCGAGGATGAAGATCACCTTTTGACGTTGGTTTTCCCTGATCTTTACATCCCAGCCACTGGCGCTTGCGTGTGTGATTAACATAGAGAACCCACTTTTCATCTCCAGTGTCAAGATGATCTAACCAATTAAATGTACGGCGGAAAGATAAAAGTTGTACACAAATCTCAGCTCGGTAGGTCAGCTGATCTTTACTTAATTGATGGGGTACCCAAACACTATATTTGTAAGTCTTTCCCAAACCATGTAAATGATTTTCTATGGTCCTATGAGAGCACTCGAGCTGAACAGCCAAATCGCGTGTAGTTCTTCGAGGATCTTCTTCGATTAATAGTTTTAATTTATCGATATCTATTTCCACGGGGCGGCCATACCTTGGTTGATCGGTTAAGGAAAAATCGTTATTGCGGAACCGTTGGAACCAGCGCTTTGCTGTTGCTTCGGAGACTGCATCGTGAGCTATCCTTTGACATATATTACGTGTAGCTTCTGCAGCAGAATGCCCAGATTGAGACTCATATAATAAACAATGTCGTACATGGGTTGTAATATCACTCATTTCTTTGTGAACTTTAACGCACTAACAGCCAAACTATCAATAACGCGCATGAGCGTGACTCGCTCTTTATATACCCTCTGCTACAGAACGTTCTCGAACCTTTCCGAAAATTCTAGAAATTATAAACTAAAACGCTCATTACTTATTAGCCAACCCGATATATGTATGCAGGGTGTAAGTGTAAACAGTGGCAACCACAAAATAAGTGTACTCATCATTATGAACAACTTTTACTATGCGACCGAACCTGAAATCGCGAAAAAAATCAGCTGTTCAGTACATTTATGTTCCAATAGCTTGTCAAAATGGGAACAGCTGATTTTTTGTTTTCCTACATACCCTTAATGGATTGCCGACTTAGTACATATTATACTGCGTAGATAGTTTGTCTACGTTATGCTGTAATATGAATATCAATCGATTTAGAATAATATCGATTACAATCGTATCTCTATTAGTAAACCCTAGAGTTGTCTAAACTGAACGGAAGCTGCTACATATTATTAGTGATCTGTGAACGGAAGTGCCGCGCAAAATGTCAATACTTGTTTTGTTGGGAATTACATTTATTTGCCAAATAATTGAGAACAACTTACATTAAGTTGTTCTATCAGAGAATTATTTACACAAATACAGAAGTACCTAATATAGATATTACATGGCATCTTGATTACTAAGCGCGCCAGCCTAATTCATGATGCAAAGAAAACCTGGATTCCCCGTCGCTAATTGCAGTATTAAAATGGTAATTGGCCCGGTCTTTATGTACACAGTAGTTAGAAAGTGCAATAAAACCACATAGCAAGCAATTTTGCAAATAATTGCAATACTAGCTGTGGTTTGGGATGTCAATAATTGAGCGCGTTTTCGGCGTACGTTCTGTGCGGTACAAAAAAGTTATGATATTAATGTTGATGGAAACAGAAATACAAGTTTATTATTATATTACGTGAACTAAAATGGAACATACTAAATATAATAATAATTAATATTTCTAGGTACCTAATTAATTATATTTAAGAACAGCTGTATGACTTTGACTTGGTTATTTTTACATTGTTTCCCTACAGATAAGTTAGCTTATTGTTCTACGTTTTAGCAGCTGTATACGTTTAGGGGGCTTGCTCGCCAGCAGGCAGCAATATAATATACAAAAATATACGACTGACTGTATTCACAAAACCTAAAATGTTTACATTATGACCATAGAATACTCTTACATAGAATCTCTCTTAGATAGAATACTCTTTCTAAAGCTCTTTTCTCTTTTCACATATACATAAACTCACGTCTTCTTCCCATGGGGGTAGGCAGAAAGTACTGAATGCCACCTGCTCCACACACATGCACATACTCCTTTTGCTTCGCTTACATTTATACATTTGGTCATACACGCACACTGGTTTGCGAGTACTATGCACCTGACCTTTCTGAAGAACATCACCAATAATGTTACTATAAGCCCTCCAAGGGCGCCCTCTCCCGGCGTTTCCACTCATGTCTGCCTTGTGAATATTTTTTGTTAATAGTCTTTCATCCGTCCTCTCAACACAAGCAACAGAGAGTAGAGTCTTTCATTCTTCTATCTTTATAATTATGTCATTTTCTTCAGCCGGACTGTGTGGCAATTCCAGACCCGCTGCTTTTAGAAGAGGACAATGATCAGCAGCAACGTCGTCAGCAACTCATCAACTTTGGTCACTCACAGTGGGGCTTCAATAACTGGAGCTGGACGGTCAGCAAACAAGATCTGGGTAAGTTTTTAGAAAGAAGTCATCTAGTTTAAACAAAAAAATTGATGTGTGAAATTGTTATTATAGTACCTTTTTACCAAATACAGTATGTTAGTTTAAATGAGGAACGTATTCAAATCTAGTATAGTTCATGCTTACATGATACTAATAAAAATATGAACAAAAAAAACACTGATAATAGACAGAACCATACCAAAAATTTTGCAAACCTAGGGATTTTCATTACTCCACCAATGCATATTAAATATCCCCATTCATGTAAATGTGGCTTCATCAGTAAATAAAATGTTTTTGTCTAAATTAGACGAAAACCAGCGACAAAAATTCACACGTGGTTCATGGTCGTTGACCCTGAGTTCTTGAACGGGTCTGAAATGGTATGGGAGCATTCCTTCTTCATGCACCAGCTTCCACACAGTCCTTTGCGATACACCAAACCGTCTTGCAGCATTTCAAGTAGGTACTCTCTTGTGGGTGATGCTCGAAGAATTCAAAAATGGCTTCTTCTAGGTGCACTGGGTATGGGCAACTTCCTTCCTCGTCCTTGGGCATGCGTCGGTACGGTGAACTGACCGAATGTTCGCAATCGTTGTTTTGGAAACATCTCTCGGTACAAATTAATGGCTCCTCGCACACTATCATTAGATAACTCATAGGCTAACCTATATCCCAATATTCTTCATTGGAATATTGTTAACACATCATTTTTGTTTATTATAACTCGTTACAGGCCACATTTATCGCGAAGTAAACGGGGTTGTTTAAGCGATACGCGGACATACGGAAATAGCGGCGCACTCGCATAGACTGCGGCACAGTATAAATATCTACCAGTACTATGACGGCCCCTGGCCTTGAAATAATTACCTACACCCGCGCGGTACGTAAACACGCGATAGGGCTGCCCGCCTACAGTATTTTAGTTGATTAAAAACTTGCCTACTAAAAATACGTTAATTTACGTCAGGCGCTGCCTAATTTGACAGGACTAAACTAATATTTATCTTCTATCCTTTTCTTAATGAAATAGAAAGAAAAAGATGCACTGAACTTAAAATTAGATTATTTTGTGAACAAGGGAATCGGCGCCGTTATCACACATCGCGTACTACAAAATCTTACAAAAGTAAATTATAATGTACTTAAATCTTACTACCTACGTAGTAAGATTTAAGTACATTATAATTTACTTTACCTACCATTTATTACTCTTATAATCATTTCATAACGATATTTTGTCTAACTCAATAATATCAGGTTGGCGGAAAAATATTGCACAAGAAATTTTAAATTACTAGAATTTTCCGGAATATTTAGTATTGATCTGGGATACGTAAAAATATTGAATATAAAGGAGCGCTAGTGAGGATTTGGTTAGTTTGTGAAAATGATTAGTGAACATCAACTTCGAACGATCATCTTTTACGAGTGGCGTCAGGGACACAACGTGAGTGTGGCTACCGCTAACATCAGCAAAGCGTTCGGTGAAGGTGTTGTATCGCGATGGAAGATAAGCCGCTGGTTTGCTCGCTTTGCATCGAGAGATATAACTCTTGAAGATCACGAGTGATCTGGGCGACCATCCACCTTCGACGATGAGGAATTACTCCGCTGTTTAAAGGCTAATCCAGAAATAAATATGCGTGATTTGGCAGAGACTCTTGGCTGTCATCATTCGACCGTCGAGGCTCATTTACACAAACTCGGCTATCGTAAAGTAATGGCACGATGGATTCCACATCAACTAACTGACAGTCATCGTCAAGTCAGAGTTAGTATTTGTGAATCGCTTATTTTTCAGTCACATCGGAAAGAGTTTCTTGAAGATCTGGTAACCGGCGATGAGAGCTGGATTCTCTATGGTAACAGCACACGGCACGCCGTCTGGCTTACTTACGACGCAGAGCCACCAACGCAGCCAAAGCCGAACCGTCACTCACGCAAGCATCTTCTCTCCTTTTGGTGGGATGCGAAGGGCCCACTCCATTACGAGCTTCTCCCTGCGAGAAGGACGATTACGACATCCATTTATACTGAACAGCTTCAGAAACTGGCTGACGCAATAAGAGAAAAACGACCGAGACATGTAAATGTTCACTTAATCCATGATAATGCGCGACCGCATGCTTCGCAGACTCGACAAAAAATCGTAGAGCTTGGATGGCACCCGGTTGCCCACCCACCGTACTCACCGGATCTCGCGCCATCCGACTATCACTTGTTCCGACCACTAAAGCTTTGCGTGAGAAAAATTTTCAAAACTACGAAGACCTCAAAATGGCAGTGGACAATTTCTTTTCTGCACAGCCTCCGGAATTCTGGGCGCAGGGCATCAGCAATCTACCAAATAGATGGGCCAGAGTAATAGTGTTATTTGGGGATTACATTACTGATTAATTATTGTAAATAACAAAGTTATCAATAAATTTATTAAGTCTTATGTCTTGGTGCAAGACTTTTCCGCCAACCTGATATAATGTAAGTAGCTAAGTAGTAGTAGTGATATAAATAAGTAAGTAGATAGCCTATCCTAGGAAACTACCTACTAGTTTTTTGTAACGGCGAGCGTAGGTAGCTCTCGTGTGTCAATTTTTTCACCCTATCCGCTTATGTATTTATTAATCTAGGTATTTTACTCGGTAGAAAAAGCGAAATACCTACCTATTAAAAAATAAATAAATTACGTACGTAGTAGGTATATAAAAACTTGTTTATAATCTTACCTTTCGGAGTTTCCAGGTAATATAAAAAAATGTTATCTCTGGGTGCGTTATTAACGAATTCAAGCAACCAAAAACCACACTATATAGTTTATTATCGCTCTGCCATATTAAAGTAAGTACTTGTACTTATTCCAATGATGAATATTTGTCACAGATCGCACGCTTACTGCTTACAAAACCATCACACCGTTCCGTTCGTCACTGCGGCGCATTCGCGACTGTTTGCCGTCTTAGTGCAGACTAAACTCGAGGCGCGTAGGTATGACTCGCGTTCCGACCGTTTCTATGAAGATAAATTACTGTACATATTTGTACAATGACTGCGGGAATGTAGAACACATTCCCGCGCTGGCGGTGCATCGGAGACAACACAAAGGAAAGGGACAAAACCCCGCCGGGTTTGCGCACGGGCTGGCTTCCTTTTCGGCAGGATTGGCACGTGTTTTGCCGCGTGACTATTTTACTGTTTACAAGTTCACTTCGTGCGCGCTCAGTGTTTATAACTAATGTATTTTATTGGACAATTACGTCACAAATTAAGGTTATAGGTGTTTGACATATTTGGGACGAGAATCGAATACTGAATACCCTCCCTCAATTTGTCCCTCGTTTAACCTAACATACTGTTTATATTATTAGCTTCTGAGCACAACTTTGTCTGCGTGAAATTTCTTATTTTATTTAACATAAAATATATACAGGGTTATTTGTAAAACACCAGCAACCTCTTAAGGGGTCATTGTACTCATCATTATGAACAACTTTTACTATGGGACCAAACCAGAAATCGCGAAAAAAAAATCAGCTGTTCAGCAGCATTTTGACGAATTATGCGAACATAAATGTACTGAACAGATGATTTTTTTTCGCGATTTCAGGTTTGGTCCAATAGTAAAAGTTGTTCATAATGATGAGTACAATGACCCCTTAAGAGGTTGCTGGTGTTTTACAAATAACCCTGTATATCCTATCGCCGTGCCCCATTACTTCGTTTTCGCTTAGTGTTCTTTCTGCTTATTTTTTTTCTTTTTGCTCAGCTACCGAGTGTCTTATAGCCTCAAGAATTGGGCTATCAAATGCAAAAATAATCTTTCAAATCCAACTGGTAGTTCCAAAGATTAGCGCATTCAAACTCTTCAGCTTTATTTTTGGTACAGATTTATCAGCACTACGCGGAAAATCTAATCTCATAGTTTGAGGTTGAGCCTTCATAGATATTTGCCCATCATGTTTATTTACAATCATTTGTTTTAGATTTTGTGGACTTCACAAATGGCAAGTACTGTGCAGGTGTGGTTGCATTTGTCTCCATAACAGTGAAGAGCTTTGACATACATCGGGAGAACATCGGCTATGCCACCTCAACCGCCAACTCTAAGGGATTTGCCATTTACAAGTCTAGAAAGGTATAAACAAAAAGATGAAAGTGGATAATACAATGTAGAACTACGTTGTTATTCAAGTTGGAGAATGTTTCTGCTGTTTCACAAGTGCTTTATGTAACTGTTTGTGTATGTACAGTGTGCAGTGACGAACGCACTTCGCGAGACGTTGCTGAGCTTCGGAGGTAGCGTGGCCACCGAGCTGACAGAGCTACTCGAGGCTCAGCGTGCGGAGGCGCCTGCCAACGCGCCCGAGCCGGCCATAGAGAACAACCAGAACGTCGCCAACAAACACGTCGAGCCCAAGAACATGACCCTCGAGCGAGCCGCGCGCAAGGACTGCGACACTCCCCCGCACGCCGCGCTGCGCTCTCCGCTGGCCCCGCTCGCGCATCCTGTGGCCTCGCTTGCGCAGCCCGCGGCCCCGCCCCCGCCCGTGCAGAACGGCCCTCTCGCGCCGCCTCCCGCCGTCAAGAACGCGCGGGTCCCGGGCGCCGCCATGCCGCCCGCCAACCGGCCCCCGCCTCCGGGCCCCGTCCGCCCGGTCCCAGGCCCCGCCGTGCCGCCGCCGCCTGCTCACGCGCGCTCCAACTCCAACGTAAGTTTCGTGCTGCAGCCGGTGCTGGGCGGCTACGGGCCGGCGCCGCTGTACGGCGCGCCGCGCGTGGCGGCCCCGGCGCCGCACGTGTTCCCCAACGCGTACTACGAGTACCCGGGCGGCGGCTGGCACTTCGCGTACGAGAGCTACGAGCGCCCGCCCGGCAACGTGAACCTCAACTTCAACCTGCCGCCCAAGAACCTCGTGGCGAACGGGCGCGGCCCGTGCCGGCCCGACGAGGCCGCGTTCGCTCAGCCGGCGCCGGCGCAGGGTTGTTGGATCAAGCCCACCATCTTCTACGACGGCTTCTGGACCGAGCAGAAGGTCAAGAAGTGGGTGGCGGAGCAGGTGGAGAAGCAGTTCCCGGAGGATGCGAGCGCGGCCTCCTCCGCCTCGCCCGACAAGGCCTAGCCGCCGCCCGCTCCTAGCCCGCCTAGCCCCGTAGCCCCCTAGCCACCTGGCTCACTAGCCATTAGTATTTTATCAGCAAGTTATTCTTATACACATGTGGAAGTTTTTTGCCACACGCTCACACGAGTATTGCAGTAGTTTTGAGAATAGTGAATGTATTATAGGTACGTTAGGTATATTGGTAAGTTTGAAATCTCAAAAATGGTGAACTATTTTTTATGTAATTTTTCCTCGTTGTAAGTAGTTGTAAGTGTTGTCGACAGTCAGACAAGCGTCGCGGCGCTCGTCGCCACTTTGCTGGGAGTCGGTGTGTTAGAGAGTGTTTTGAATGTCTGCTTTTATCTTGATCTAGTATTTTTGCGAGAATAGCATTCAAATTCGCACACCTACCTATAATCTTATTAATGTACACTTGTGTGAGGGTTTTACTAGATTTTAACAAATGACCTGACAAATTTTACTCGCCGTTTTTAAAATTAGGATATTTGAATATTTTTTCTCTAATGATTACATTAAGAATTGATTGGGTTTTGACCGTTACATAGTTATGTATTAAACGAATGGAATTGCGAATGTACATAGATATATGTATGTAGTTTTACTGTGTAGATATACACGGCACATAAATGTTTTTATTGAAATAAAATTGTTTGAATTTATGTAATGTTTGATTGATAGTTTCGTTTATTAGTTTACCTTTTTGTTCCACTTTATTAACTTCCTTTTATAGTTTGACCAAGACCGCTGTACCGCGCCTTAGGAATGCGTGGCGAGGCGGGGTGCAGCGCTGGCGAATGAGCGGTGGGACGCCGTGAGCGTTGACGAATGAGTGGCCTGCAGTGCCCGCGTCTCGCCGCGCGCACATACCTACGGCGCGGTATAGCGGTCTTGGTCAAACTATAGTGACAATTGTCCATAGTTAAACGAAAAGGATCCAACCCACATTAGGTGTAATGTGGGTTGGATCTTTTTCAACACATGAGCTTCATTGTCAATCGTCATACAATACGGCCGATGAATCATGACCGGTCTGAACCTAGGCTCTCCGAACTTTCGCGAATGTTCTCTCACTCACACTCGCCTCATGTCATCATTTGGTTCCTAAAAATGCTATTGTTCGAACCGGGCATGATTCATTCTCTAGCCGTACTGTAACGGCAATTTACTGCTATTTTCGGTTCCCATTTTTTCTTTTCCCTTATTATTTTTATAATTTTACCCATTTCCGATCCTATACAGCTGCCAAAAACAATCCTGCTGGAGAATGAACAAGTGATTGTTGAACAAGAGCCAGCAAAGATGGCACTGGACGGGCTAAGCGAGGAAGAGGCGAGAGCGGAGAGGAAGCGGCGCCAACGGCAAGCACAGGAGGAGTTCCGGCAGAAACAACTCATGAAGCAACAAGGACTCGGTTAGAAACATTATTGTTACCAACACAGAGCACAGAATCGCCGCAGCGTCTAGAGACGGCTGGCCTATAGTGTGCGCGCAAGTGCTAGTCACCACCTGAGATATGGGAGTGGTGAGACGAGGGAGGGCGCGATTTACAAGCTGCACATGAGATATTTGAGGGCAAATAAATCTCAGGATAACATGTTAGAAATTAATTAATGTAATGGGTAATTATAATATTATATTTCTACTAGCTGTTGCACGTGACTTCGTCTGCGATCCAGGATGAATAGTAGCCTATGTCCTTATCCAGGTCATGGTCTACGCAAGTGCCAAATTTCATCCAAATCCGTTTAGCCATTTTAGCGTGAAAGCGTAATCAACAAACAAACACTCACATTTATTTAGTTAGGATAGTTAGGAAGATAAAAAACCGCTCTATCGACACTAGACTCACAAAATGTATTAGGTACTTAAATAAAAAAATAAAAAATCTCTTGACACACTACTCAAGTTTCTATAATAATACAGGACATGTTTTTAAGCAGTGCGCAAATTTTTACAGGTTTTTCTACCCATGAATATGAACAACTTTCACTATGGGACCAACCATGAAATTACGAAAAAAGACTCAGCTATTTCATACATTTTGGTCGAGTAGATATTGAACTTTTATATGAAACAGCAGATTTTATTTCGTGATTTCAGGGTTTGTTCCATAGTAAAAGTTGTTCATATTCACGAGAACACCCTGGGAAAATTTGCGCACTGCTTAAAAAATTGTCCTGTATAATTTAATCAAGATTTGAAAGACACGTGGCGCCATCTACTACCATAAAGAACGTTATTGTTGTTTTCTTCGGAAACAATACTTTTTTCCGGGATGAAAGGTACCCTATGTCCGTGTCTGTACATCAGACATGTATGCAAAATTTCAGAATGATCGGTACAGTGGTTTAGGCGTGAAAAGGTAACAAACAAACTTACTTTAGCATTTATAATATTAGTTAGGATAGTTATGAGCTAAACAAAAACCATCATCATTTTCCTGCCCTTGTCCCAATTTATTTGGGGTCGGCACAACATGTATTTTTAAAAGTGTTTATTAAATTTTATTATTTACGATACAAAACTGTTTTGTAAGCAAATTAACATTTCTCTATAAGCAAATCAAAATATTATTTTCACCGTTAAAGCACATAATTAATCCACATCTTCTTAATTTCTAGCATGTCTTCAATTTCCATTTATCCTCCGCAGAATCTGACTCGATTCCCAGATTTATTATCAAATCACAATGTAAAACATGTGCACATTGTAAATAACATTTTGGCGGACCCATCTTGGGATATTTTATCTCATGTGCGTATGGAACAAACTGGCGCGAACAATTATATCGTGTAACCATCGCGGCGGTCAACGGCAGACTGAGTTAGCTTGACGTTGGTCTACCTCCCCCGTCTCACCGCTCACATACCTCAAGGGGTGACTAGCACTTGCGCGCGCACCATAATCAAATTCGTTGAGCGCACAATTTCGGTCACGGACGCCATTTAAAGCCGTCAATTTCTATACGTTTAGTTTTTCTTTTTTGGCTATTGAGCCGATGTCGGCTTATCTACCAGCTTCATGTGATGACGGCAGCAGGTGAGCACTTTGTACTTTGTGGTGATTGTTATTTGTTAATGTTAGTAGCTGACTAGACTTCTGGAGGGAGGTGGGCTGGTTGGAATAAACCCCGACGGCCGCTATGGCTCACGCACAATGGTCCACTTGCAGGATTAAGTGCGGAAACCAAATCCAATAACATAGAACATGTTAGTAGCTGAAAGGACAAGACAAGTGTTCTATACATTCGTGTCGTAGTGCGAGCATTCGTCGACACGCTTGGTGTATGGACACTGTTGAAAACGCTACCTCCAGCAGCTGCTGCCGAGGCGTCTCCGTGCTCTGTGGTTACCAAATCTTACTTGATAGTTTTTAGACTTATCTTTGATGCAATTTTGGCACGTAATTATAATAATAATTAGGATCATTTATGCTTGCTCATACCGTGGTGCTTATGGTAATGGTGCGAACATTTTGTATGAAAAAGTTAAGTTTAGTATGCTCCTATACGACGACGATGTACAGTCAACCGCGCGTCCATGGTAACAATTTGACATCGACAGCGCCTTATGTCGTAGTAGTAAGGGCAGTTTTCGTAGTTGAAGTTTTACCTCTGACGTGACGTGCGGGTTGAACACGTAATTTATACTATTTTTATACTCGTACATACTATACTTACTACAAATAAATGAAGTTGCAGTGTCTGTTTGTAATGTCAAAATAACAGGTTTTTACTAAATGCATCTGAAAGTTTGTAAACGAAATACAATTTTTTATTTTCATTTCTTAGTTCGATTCCCATCGAGGACAAACATTTCTGTGCATGAAAATGTCTGTTTGTCCAGAGTCTGGGTGTAATTATCTACGAGTATATAATATATGTATTTACAAAAAAAAAAAAGTAGTTTCTGGGTTCCATAGTACAAACTCTGCTTAGTTTGGAATCAGATGACGGTGTCCCAGGATATTATATTATTATTATTATTTTTTGTCTGTTTGTTCCGTCTAATCTCTGAAACGGCTGTACCGATTTTGACGGGACTTCACTGGCAGATACTCGTAGCTAATGTTATAAGGAGTAACTTAGGCTACTTTTATTTTAGAAAAAGATGTCGGGTTCTGCCAAAAATCCGACATCCATGCAGGCGAAGCCGGGAGTAGAAGCTATTTAATAACACAACGCAGCTCAGCTAGGATTTGGCACGCCATAAATAGTCCTTTATAAGGAAGAGGCATTAAGATCACATTAAACTCGCCACAAAATAATACTTAGGTCCATTTTGACATGAGGGTGTCCCTCTTTGTCCCGCTATGTTTGTCTCTCTTTGGCATATGAAACGATATGGGCTGTCAAATCGGACCTATGATTTTGTGGCGAGTTTAGCCTTGTACACACGGCTACATATCAAGCTATTAATTTCCAGTATAAGCTGACCTCTCATTGTAAGGAAATCCTATGCAATGCGAGATCAGCTTATACTGGAAGTGTATAGCTTGATATGTAGCCGTGTGTACCTAGCAAAACATCTTGGTTGTTTTTACTTCATCTAACAATTAACCATAATTATTTTGTTATTTACATATATAAAGACCCGTGATAATGGTAGTTTATTATTGTTGATAAGTATCAAGTGTTTTTTTTTTAAACGCGGCAGAACTTTACGTTGGTATAAAACACAGCAAAATGTTTTTAATATGCTAGAAATTGGCTTTATTGGATAGATAATTGTATGGCATTAATGTTTGAACATGATTCCGGGCATGTGGCCGCCGCGGCTGACACCAACGCCTAGTTTACTGAAAACTTCTTTTTTATTGGCTTAATTTATTGTAGGAAACATTTGACAACTAATTTCACGAAATCTGGCCACCTCGTTCGTGCGATTTGAAGCCATTACTTTATTTTCTCTGGGGATATGTAAAGTCGCATGTCTACTCCGATAAACCAGCAAAAATTGAGCACTTGGATGCCAACATTCGATGCATTATTACCGAAATATGTACAACCTGATTTACTGCGAAGAGTGTGCGAAAATTCGACCTCCAGATTACGCCATGTGCGCGTCAGCCGCGGCGGCCACATGCCCGAAATCATATTCAAACATTAATGCCATAAAATTATCTATCAAATAAAGCCAATTTCATGGATATTAAAAATATTTTTCTGTTTTATTTCAATTTAAAGTTCTCCCCTCTAAAAAAACCCCCGTTAGTAGGAGCTCGTGGCTAAGTAATAACATCCATCAGGGTTGTTCCATCAGGTTAAGCTACGCTTGCCGGGGTTGGTCCGTGGCTGGGTGACCCTATTTACATACCGAGACTCCTCCGTGCCTCGGAAAGCACGTTAAGCCGTTTGTCCCGGCTGTCATTCATGGATCTTTGACAGTCGTTACGGGTCGTCAGAAACCCGAAATTCTGACAACCAGTCTTACCAAAGGGTATCGTATTACCCAGTAACTGGGTTGTGGAGGTCAGATAGGCAGTCGCTCCATGTATAACACTTGTCCAACATAGTTGGGAAAAGGCTATGCAGATGATGATGAGGTAGTACTTAGAAGTCATTAATTCTAAAAGTAATTTGTTTTTTTTTTTTTGTAAGTAGGTGTGTTATAAGATTATAAGGCTTTATTGTAGGCAGTTTTTATGTTTCTTATTTTTCTTTTTAACAAAGAGGTAGGTCGTGAGTTTGTATCTCTGTTTTTGATGTGTAACATCTTTCCTCTCTTTTCCTGCAATCTGTGGGAGTGATTTCGTGAAAAGGGACGGCAGTGCGTAACAAGAAGCGCTATTTAATTTGACCAATGAGCGCGCGCGGTGGTAGTGTTGGCCGTCAGATGCTACCAACAAAAAATAGATGTCAGATGTTACACATCATATGCGACTACTGCAAGGCTCGTTTTTTTTTTATAAGTTTACTTTTTTTTCAATTAAATGATTTTTCTTTCAAACATTTTCTAAATTATTTATTTCCTTATGTGATCCTTTCTCATCCTTATTAGAATACCAGAACATGCGATTTTTATGTTGGTGGTGCTGGTGAGGTTATCAAACCGTCATCATCAATCTCCTGCCCTTATCCTAATTTATTCTGGGTCAGTGCAACATGTCCCTTTCTTACATACTTCTCTATTAGTCGTCAGTCGGTAGTCTATTTTATTTTTTATTTGAGATGGGTTTGCTCTTGACTCTAGACTAGGTCAGAGGTGACAGAGACAAAGTCGACGATATGGAGAGAGCCTACCCAGAAGAAGCCTGTTCACTCTCACTTTGAAGAGATTAGGGTTGTATGCGCTCGGAAACACAGACGCAGGTAGCGAGTTCCATTCTTTTGCTGTGCGCATTATAAAAGACATTTATTATTATTATTTTATTTTATATTATTATATTATTACTTTTAGGAAACGCTTAGTGCGAACTGGTGGAATAGCAACTAGGTAGGGATGGTAACTGCCAGTTAGTGCGTCTAGATGTAAGATAGTAGAAGGGGGCCGGTGGAATCAGGTCGTGGAGTTCTTGGGCACACTCACCGAAGTACAATCTGTAGAAGACCGCGACAAGCAGGCAATCTTGCGGCGACGAGCCAAGCTGTGAAGCTTGGCGTTTACCAATTCTACGTCGCCGATGAGCCTGTTAGCTCTGCGTTCCACCGAGTCAAGCGTGGCTAGTTGGTACTTAGCTGATCCATCCCAAAGGTGGCTGCAATACTCCATGCAGGATCGGACTTGCGCTTTGTAAAGTCCCCTTTCTAGCCATCCATCATATCTTTGGTCTTCCCCTACTCATAGAGACATCGACATTCCTACTCAAAACTTTCCTCACGACATTTTCCTCATTCCTCCGCATCACATGCCCATACCATGACAACCGATTTCCGCACAACTTTTGAGTCATCGGTGCCACTTTCAGAATTCATCTTATGTACACATAAGACAACATATCAAGCTATACCCTAACCTCTTATTGTACAGAAATCCTATACAATGCGAGATCAGCTTATACTGGAAATGCTAAGTACAAACAACCAAGTAAACCGATGATAGCTGCAAAAGTATAAACTAGCGCAGCTCACAGTCACAACGCCCTTCTCCAGATAGAGAATGGAATGAATGTTCCATTCAAGAAAGTGCATAGCGTAGGTAATTCAATTAATTTAGCTAATTGATAATAGAAACAAAAACAAAAATTAAGATAAAAATAAACAGTACAGAACATAATTATTTAGGATGTATTTAGACGTTGAGATGGGGCGAGTGCTTGATAATCATGTAGCCGTGTGTACTCATTTTTTGACGTGAAAGCGTCTTTTCGCTCGGTGTACTACTGGTGGTAAGTTCAATATTTCTGACCCACAAAAACATGTAAGATTTCAACCGCTAATAACTACGTGACTTTTAATGCTAGAGTAATAGTTGAGCATTCAAAAGAAAGATAGAAAACATGTTTATTTGGCACATGCCATAAGTGCACACAACAACCATATAGAAAAATAATAATAATAATAAAATAAAAACAAATTAAAAAACCAAAGAAAAAATATCTTAACTCTATACAATAAAAAGCTAATTATACAGAGAGAAAAAGTGACAATAACGTGTGTCTCACGGCTGTGCCAAATAGGCCCAGTTCAGCAAACTGCCGCGCAGCTAGTGCCCGACGCTGGTTTTTAACCGGACCTGAGATGGTGATGTGACGGACGTAAAACAGTTTTATACTATGTGTTAGATAGGTCATATTTATAACAATTTTAACCCTTTGACCGCCACGCTAATTACGAGAAACTGTGTTCCCTACGCCAAGCAATAAATTCCTTGTATTATACCTACAAAAAAATTGTGACGGAAAACAGTAAATCGATAAAACATCGATACATTGTGCTTGTGTACATGGTTTACAAATAAAATAATACTTTTACCACTGAAGATTTAGTTAATGATCAAATAATCAACATTAGTTTAGTATATATATATATATATATATATATATATATATATATATGCCTCTGTAAATATTGATTTTGCATATAAAAATAACACATTACCACGGTAATTTTGTGATTAAAACGTAACATAGACAGTGATGTGATGATAGATTTATTAATAGTTGTCGATATTTATTATAATCAAAGTACCTATGACAATAAGTTATGCGTTAGTGCAGTATTTTTTTTTCATGATACTCACGGAAACATGTAACACAAAGAGGCCCTTTACAAATTTCGCACCAAAATCTCGTATCTCGCCTTTTGCGTTTCAAATTACTACATAATTTACAACGTAATTTTTTCGTATCCGGTAAATATGCTGGCATGTGGCGTGCCGCATTTCCTATTAATCGTATTGGTTGATCTACATTTCGTGAAGTCGTCGGTAAGGTCCTGTCTCCTGCGTACTTTTGTATAATTTGTGTTATGACTGCCAGTTGGTACTTGGCAAAACGTAGTATTTTGTTGTCTTGCAAGACTTTGTAGTAGTTGTAACCGTTTAGCAAATGGAGGTCAATTATATGAAAAATTAACTTTTTGTACCATTTCGTCACTTTTGGAATACTGTGTAAAGAACTTAACATCATGTCATTCAAGTCAATGATTCCCATGTGTTCGTTGTAGTCTATAATACATTCGGGTTTCATTTTTGGTAAACCTGTAGACCGATCAATTTTTTCAGTAGGTCCCATTTGATCTTTATGCATAGTAGTGATCATGTACACATCTTTTTTGTCGTGCCATTTTAGAGCCATTATATTGGGAGCATATTTCACATCCCTCTCACCTTTTTTCAGTTTCTTGAATTCAGGCATTTCTTTGCGATTACGTTTTACAGTTCCACATGCACCTATATTTCGATTTAATAAAAAAATAAATAATTTGGGGCTGCTGTACTAGTTGTCCATATAAATTTGTCTATTCGAAAAATAATATTTTTGTAAAAAGGTAATAACTATTGATCCACTTACACCTAGGTCTACATCGCGTATTATTTCAGTTTCTAAACCAGTATATATGATGAAATCCAATATAACTCTCGTTTCTACATCACATAGGACAAACAGTTTAATGCCGAATCGATTACGCTTATTAGGTATATATTGTTTGATAATTAACCTTCCTTTAAATGGAACAATACTTTCGTTAATACATAGCTTCTTGTACGGAATAAAATTAGATTGAAATTTTTGTCTTGCGTCATCTACCACTGTAATTATCTTTGACAATATTGGGTCATTGGCATGCCTTGGTCTTGGTTCAGAAAAATGCAACATTCCTAAAATTGTCGTATAACGATTTCTACTCATTAAAGATGTGTAAATTGGAGAATTCAATAGCGGATTTGTTGACCAATGCTCTTCAATCGTTAAGCGACTGTTTCTCGTCATTAACATAGTAATAGCCAAAAATATATACATTTCGGGAACGGTTACTTCTTTCCAAGTCTGCAGCCTAGAGTGGTTCCTCAAATCCGTGTTTAGTATGAAGTAGCGATGATACCGATTAGTGTAACGTATTATTGTTTTTATTAACTCTTCGTCCACGAACTTTTCAAAAATTGCTAATTCGTTTGACGATGATGTTAAGTTTAATGAAGGTGAAATACCACTACCAAAGTCATCAAAAATAGGAGTTTCAATTGCAAATGGTTGCCTTGTCCATTGAATAGGAGGTGGTCCTGGTATGCTCTCAACTACATCACTTTCAAAGTTTATATCAATTAAAATTAATTATTATGGACTACTATGGATATTCATAATTATCATTCAATGATCTAAGTTAATAAACAATTTTATTATTATTTATTATGGACAGCCTCGGTAGTCGAATAGTTTAGGTCGTGGGTTCGATTCCCACATAACACACACATTTGTGTTTTAAGTCTGAGTGTAATTTGTGCCCGTTAATTCTTAGAGTACTCCGTGACACAGGGCGTGATCCCTAGTGCCGTCCAATCTCAGCGGAGTATAGCTTGTAATGTTAGAAGTAGGTTTGTGAACTTAGAAATGACGCTTAAGAAATCATATTTTATAAAATGATGCGGAGGAATTTGAACTTAGTGTAAGTTTTGAGTATGAATGTGAATGCTTATCAGAGTAGAGGAAGATCAAAGAAAAGTTGTATGGATTGTGTGTAAGATGATATGGCTAGGAAGGATTTGACTATTGAGATGACGGCTAATAAGAGGAAGACATGCTACGGCGACCCCAATTACACAAATTGGGATAAGGATGGGAGAATAATCGTGATGGTCGACAACATTTCAACGGAGTGTCACGAAAATAGCTCAGTTCAATCAATCTGCCTAGCCTTTTCCCAACTGTGTTGTGGTCGACTTCCAGTCTAACGGATGCAGCTGATACCAGTGTTTTACATGAAGTGATGAAGCGACTCCTTGGTAGGACTGGTTGACTGACTTTCAGGCTTCTGACTAACCGTAAGGACTGTCAAAGATCTACAAATGACAGCTGAGACCAAACGGCCCAACGTTCTTTTCGACGCACGAAGGAGTTTCGATATGTTATTAATGATAATCCTCGGTAAGAGTAGTCCTCGGCTTAACCTTCGATTGACCCGTGTTATTACTTAGCCATGAGCCCTCACAAAAAATTGCCTAGTTGAGAAACTGTTTCATATTTCCACTGTGGCCGTTTATTCAGGTCCTACATGTGTGTCTACTAGTCACATATTCCTTACATGTGTGTGAGTTTAACTTCTGTCACAGTTAATGCATTTGTCTTGTCCGGCGTCCAGTTAATGTGTCCTTATAGTTTGTATAACTACAAACTATAAGGACTTTTTAACTTAGCTCCTATGTTTGAAACAAACTGCGCCGTTACTTTTAAGGATTTATATGACGTTGAACTATGTATGTATTTTGCGTTTTAGTTTCAATAATTGGTTTAAAAACATACGTTTTCTGAAAAAGATTTTCAGAATGCTTTTCTTCAATTTCACTGTCCGATGCAGATTCAATTGTGATTCCAACATCATCGACACCTTCTAAAATACGAAGGAGCTCCTCGTGATCCATATTTATCAAATTTAATAAAAACGCGTAACACAAAACGAACTGCTAGTGAAATACTTATTGCAGTTATAATAATAATTTATGTCTTGAGGGTATATCCATAAAATGTTATTTTTTCCTACCGTCAAATCCCAACACTATAACTACCAACGTTCTCGCTTGTGACGTCATAGGCGGACGCTTTAAGTCGTCAACGGCGTTCACGACATAGAAAAATGTGTGATTATTAGTAATGTTCGTATAAGTTGTCGATGTTTATTTAAGTAAATTGAAAACTATAATGTTACAAGGAAACTAAGTACCTAGGTAATTAAATTATATTTATAGATCAACGTATGTAGGTACTGCAAACAAATATACCTACTTAATACATATTAGTTAGAGACTAGGCACTATGTTAAATAATACATATTATATTATATTGAAAAAAAAAAACTGTATTAAGAATATTGTTTATTTTTTAATTCTTCAAACATATCGAAACCTATTATAATCTTTACCTACTGTTTCTCTGTGTCTGATAAATCTATTTCGTCAAAGTGAGTGTTCTTTGCATGCTCTAAAAATTTAACATTTTTATGTAGCAACGTGAACGAATACACGGTTTAATGTACATGAATTCTTCATTTAGTAATTGACAATAATAGTAGTTCCTTTTATCATCACGTTGATATTTGTTACATTCTAAAAATGGTCTTGTGATAATTTTTTCAACATTAGTAGGTATGTTGAGAAGTTGCAGCTGATGTAGGCTTGTGTTTGAGCAACTTGGGGTAGGATGCTCGGCGATTGCTCTCTTGGGCGCTTCAAATCTGTGTAAAATCAATAGGCGATACAAGTAATAATATATATTTTTTACGTAAAATCATGTTTAATTAATACGTTACACATGTTGGCTATACTTAAGTAGTCTTAGAGTTAGGAATTTTATTTATAACATTATCTCTTTTGATGTATCGACATTCGAATGGTGGGCCACTACCCTATTACAAAATTATTAAATATTTTGACTCGAGGAATAATAATTTTTCAAGCAAAGGCGGTACATACTGTGTATGCTAATTATATTTTATTAAATCAATGTAAATCAAAGAAAAAGAACGTAAACTTACCAGTCTTCTTCTCCATTACGGTTCAAAACGCAGCTTCAAATTTATGCGGAAACAGTAATAATAATATGCTTGTCACTATATATTACGTCTGTTCAGCGGAACCAAAAATACACAGAGCCGTTTACACGCCTCGCTTTCGACGGTTAGTGTAAAATAATATATAACGTAAAAACTTGACTGGCACCATTTTTGAAACTACCTACCTATTATATTTTTTATTTTCCATTCGGGGGTAGTCACAACACTAGTCGACGCTTTAAGGCGTCGTTGGCGCCGTGGGTGTAACTTTATAAGTCAATTTTTTGATGAGTTAATTTTTAGTATTACGTGTCCAATTATACTATAGCTCAATGTTTTAATGCATAATTATAGTAGTCGAAGTCAATATGAAGAGTTTTAAATGTTCTTGATTCAGAAAATTAACATTAGCCAAGTTTTATTCGTCATTAAAAGTTGAAATGCGATGGACGTCGCTTTAAGACGTCATTGGCGTCTCGATCAAGTTATTGAATGACGCTTTAAAGCTTCCTTGGCGGTCTAAGGTTTAAGGCCGGATATAATTTGCGTGTGACGTCACACTGCGAGATCACGCGCATGCGCCCGACCCTCAACTTTTCACTTTGTGTCGAAATGTCAATTCGTTTAGCGCAAAAACGTGTGTAGCTAAATCAGTTGTTCCAGTGTCTTTGTCAAGAGTTGACAAAGCACTACCAGGACCTAAACAACAGAAATAATTTTAAAAAATGGGTTAAAAATGAATATGAAGTTGTCAATAGCAAAATAATGCCAGATGTCTCAATCGAAGAAAGCTGGCAACAAAAGGGGAGCAGTGAGACTAAAAAGTCTAGTGCCGAGAAAATACATTTGCTGCGGCAGTGTCAGAAACCGTAAGAAAATCTGTTGCAGTTAGCAAAAAAGTTTAAGATGATGTCTCATATTTGCTTTAAATCTGCTCAGAACTGAAAAATATCATAATCGGTGAAAGCTTACTTTATAAGGAATACAATGACCAAGTCTACGGCAATCACTCTCGCGCTTGACTCGGTGGAACGCAGACCTAAGAGGCTCATTGGCGACGTAAAACTGGTGGATGCCAAGCTTCATAGCTTGGCTCATCGCCGCAAGGTTGCCTGCTTGTCGGTCTTCTACAGATTGTACTTCGGAGTGTGCCCGAGAACTCCACGACCTCATTCCACCGGCCCCCTTCTACCACCGGACATCTAGACGCACTGCCAGTTACCATCCCTACCTGGTTGCTATTCCACCAATCCGCACTAAGCGCTTCCAAATGTCTTTTATAATGCGCACAGCAAGAGAGTGGAACTCACTACCTGCGTCTGTGTTTCCGAACGTATACAACCCTAATCTCTTCAAAGTGAGAGTGAACAGGCTTCTTCTGGGTAAGCTCACTCCATCGTCGACTTTGTCTCTGTCGCCTCTGACCTAGACTAGAGTCAAGAGCAAACCCATTACAAATAAAAAAAAAGAAATGTCAATGGCTACGGCAGTATCGGCAACCGTAGTCAATTTTCAATCTGTTTTCACGAAAACGGCGCGGACTCGAACTGCGCCTATAGTTTGACCAAGACCACTGTACCGCGCCTTAGGAATGCGCTGACGAATGAGCGGTGGGACGCCGCGCCGTGAGCGTTGACGAATGAGCGGCCTGCACTGCCCCCCGTCTTGCCGCGCACATAGCTACGGCGCGGTACAGCTGTTATGGTCAAACTATAATACAATTTTTTATTCTATCCATTCATGTAACTCCACACATCTTTCTTAGCATTCATATCACCATAATCAGTCTTATAACGTTATAAAAATATAAAATAATTGAATTACCTTTTTATTATAAAATCTGCTCTTATCTAACGCTGTAACTTTGGGTAATGATTACTAAGTTGGGCAAAAGGTGAAACATGGGTGAAATAATACAATTCAATGGTAGTATAACCAATTTTTATTCGTAAACCATGCACAAGTAAAATGTATCGATGTTTTACCGATATATACTTTTGTCGTGACTATTATTTTGTGGGTATGAAAGAAGGAATTTGTCGCTTGGCGTAGAGAACACAGATTTTCGTTACTGACGTGGCGGTCAAAGGGTACCTAAACACCACCCTAAAGGGCACCTTTAGGGTGCCTGTCCACAGAAGCGGAGCGAGGCTGCGGAGCGGAGAAATATTAACTAATAGGATCCTGGCTCCTGGAGCGGAACGGAGTTTTATGCAATCCTATTGGTTAATATTTCTACGCTCCGCAGCCTCGCTCCGCTTCTGTGGACAGGCACCCTTACACTCGCGCCAGTTGCCGCTCATGCCATTGTGCTTTTCTAGTGTGCGTGCAAAATGCGGCGAACAGTTTGAAACTATTTTTTCGACGAGTTCACAGCTTTGACTGTCTATCTAAATATATTGAGCTACAGCTTTAGATTGGCACTTAATTGACATTGAGAGGGGGGCGTTTTTAATTAAATAAAGTTACAAATGTAAAACCTAATAAGGAGTGTGACCTCCTCTTGCCAAAATCACAGCCTGAATCCTTCTGAGCATGCTTTCCACGATGTTTTTAATAACGTTTTGCCGAATACGTTCCCACTCTTCTGCAATGACTCTTTTTAGCTCTCTTGATATTTTGTGGAGCGGGTTGCACTGATCTTACCCGTATCTTTAGAACATCCCAGACATGCTCAATAGGATTGAGGTCAGGACTTCCGAGCTGGCCAATCTAAACGACGGATCCCAACTTCGTGCATGTACGGTTCCACGTCGCCTGAACGGTGCGGGCGAGCATTGTCCGCCATAAAAATGGAATCTTAGAAGCAAGTGCAGTCAATACGGGTTGTGCATATGGAATTAGGACTTCCATTATGTACCGGTGTGCATTTCCATTTTCTATGAAAACTAACTCCGTACGCTCCGTCGAATTAATTGCTGCCCAAAACATAACGGAGCCTCCGCCATAAGGAGTGATTTCTTCGAAACACACTTTCGCATAGCGTTCCCGTGGTCTTCGCAGCACTCGCCGGCGTCGGTCCTCTCCACACAAAGAGATTCTAGCTTCATCAGAAAACAATACATTATTCCAGTCTTCTTCCGAAGTCCATGAAGCACAGTTTCGAGCAAACTGAAGTCGAGCAACACGGTGTTCACGGAGTAATTTAGGGCCCCGAGCCGGGCGGTAACTCCTAATATTGGCAGCCAAAAGCCTCCTCCTGACCGTCCACAAGCTTCTACTCTAACTTCTACTACTCTTACTTCCTCAAGGCTCTTCGTCAAGTCCACACTTGACGCCTTACGATTCCGCAACGCCTGACATACCAAAAAGCGGTCATCTCTTGGTTCTGTGCATCGTTTTCTTCCCGAACCGGGTCTTCTTTTGACCGAACCGGTCTCGTTGAAACCGTTGCCAAGTCCTCTGGACAGTTGAACGACTCACATTTAGCCGCTGAGACACGTAAGTTTGCGAGCAACCTTCTTCAAGTACGGCTATAATTTTACCGCCCTTATCGCTTTATCACTCATATCAAAAAGTGGTATTTCATGTAAAAAGAAAGATTAATTTTGTTTAATCCGCCGGGGCCCGTGTGGCTCTATGCTTGCAAATTTTAAAACTTTTTGGATATTTTATCCAAAAAGTTTTAAAATTTTAATCCACAATAATAATTATTTTTCTTTTGTTCATTTCAAAATTTAAATTTGGAACATAATCATGCCAGGATGCTTCAAATAACATGCCAATATATCGTCAAATTAATAAAACCTCTTTCTTGTTCTTCTTCATTGAAGTAGAGAAAATAATGCCCCTTTTTTGCAAAAGAGTTTAGCGACTTGACAATTTTTATACTTTTGGCTAATATGGTCCTATTTTCAATGGAGCCAGTAAATTCCGCGAGGAATTTTCCGCTTGGTCTGAAGAATCTTTGTATACAGGGCAATTTTTAAATGACTAGCAAAATTTTCACTCAATATCAATCTGCCTAGCCTTTTCCCAACTATGTTGGGGTTGGCTTCCAGTCTAACCGGATGCAGCTGAATACCAGTATTTTACATGGAGCGACTGCCTATCTGACTTCCACAACCCAGTTACTGGGTAATACGATACCCCTTAGTAAGACTGGTTGTCAGACTTTCGGGCTTCTGACAACCCGTAACGACTGTCAAAGATCCACGAATGACAGCCAGGACCAACGGCTTAACGTGCTTTCCGAGGCACGGAGGAGTCTCGGTATGAAAAGATGGTCACCCATCCACAGACCAACCCCGGCAAGCGTAGCTTAACCTGATGGATCGACCCGTGCGGCTGTTAACTTAGCCACGAGCTCCTCCGAAACGAACTCACAAATCATAAAATTGCTGTTTCATGCAAAAGTTCAATACCTACTTGGCCAAAATGTATGAAACAGCTTATTCTTTTTTCGTGTTTTCAGAGTTGGTCCTTTTGTTCATATTCGTGGGTAGCAAACCCTGTGAAAATATTGCTACTGATTTAAAAATTGCCCTGTGTTACTAAGATATACGAATACATAGAGAAGTTTTTTAAGGTTTTGTCGGCTTGAGAAATCCCCCCACCCTCATAGAAACATTTGCCCTTCCGTGACCGAAAACCTAGATTCGCGCCTGTTTGCCACGCGCCAAAAAGATACTTGTACAGTTGTGTTTTACTTTACAACTGAACGTAATATTGTCTGCAGATGACAAACAAGAGCTGGGTAGAAACAGCAGCAGTTTCGACCACTTACTGCTGGAGATACCGTCGCAGGACATTATGATTGAGGCCACGGGCGAAGAGGCCGGCAAGAGGAAGTCTCCGGGACCCGACCTCGGCGCCGGCGCAGCCAAGCGACGGAACAGCTGCAAGAGCAAGTTGGATGTCGTGAAAGCAGATTAATATACTTATAGTTTATAGTGAAGTTATAATATCGTTTCACGATGGTAACTAAACAATAATTATAAGCACCTACATTCGACAGGCAAGCATACTGTTCATTTGATTTTGATGAATAAAACAAAAGACAAATTAATGTCTAAAATGCTCTAGTCGCATTTCCGTTATGTTCCTTGCTACAGGAGAAAGATAATTTTTGGTTATCTATGTTGTTATAAATCACAACTGAGATTACTAATAGTTCAAAATATTGAGTGTTCAGAAAAGGTTCTAAACATCCAAATCAATTTCGTCTGTACTTGACTTCTAATATACAATCAATGTGTTTAATAAATTGGCTAGCTAAACTTCGCAGACGCGATGGGTATCCGATATTTAAACACGATAAAAAAACAACAAAAAAGAAGATTTGATATATTTTTTGGGAGGTCAACGACCGCCGCGCTGTTACTGTTGTTACTTGAAGTTGAGGAAAACAGTTTTCTTAAGTTTTATCATGTTTAGATATCGATACCCGTCACGCCTGTGAAGCTTACACAAATAAAAATGAAAGTGACTACAATAAACTACGGTCTCTCAGACCTCACAAAAAAAATATCAAATTAATTTACTTTTTGTTTTATCATGTTTAGATCGTCCGAGTTTAGCTAGCCAATTTAAAATAACCCTGTATTGTCATCTGTGTACAATGCTAGGATATGAAAAGTTTATTTATAATTAAAAAAAAACAGTATTTTGAAATCATTTTTATTTTATTCACTAACAGATTACGCATCTTACACAGGAGTATTTACATGAAAGAAAAATACTAAGTTCTAAGTTATTGTACTCAGGTAAATTAAGAAACGAAAATGACACCCTACTTATATTTAAGAGTTAAACGAAAAGTCACCTTAAAACAAACGGCTTAAGAGCTAATTAACATTGACTGCTTAAGTTAAGTCCAACATGCTAGGCGACGATGGAGTATCATAGTTAAAATTAAAAACTAAACTAAAAGTATGAATCGTAATATTCTCATTGAACATGATTTGTGCTCGTAAATTGCGGCACAAACACCTTTTATATTTAGCATATTATATTGCTTTATATACACGCTGCGTTTTTATTGGCTAGGGAGCTGCCCCGATAGTATTGTACTCATCATTATGAACAACTTTACTAAGGAACCAAACCTGAAGATCAGCTGTTCCCTATATTTTGACGAGTTATGCGAACATTAATGTAGGGAGCAGCTGATTATTTTTTCGCGATTTCAGGTTTGGTCCCAGTGTTGTTCATAATGATGAGTACAACACTATCGTGGCAGCTCCCTAGCCAATAAAAAGCAGCGTGTATAGATAAAATGGTAGGTAGGTATTTGTCATTAAATAAGCGAGCAATCATAATGACGAAATCTCAATCGAAACCCGTCAGTAATAAATATAATATTGTAAGGTTTGGCTGATAATCCTAAAATTAATGCTTGGACTCGATATATATTTTTCCCGTAAGATTCCTGTGGCTACTAATTCATCGCCAGCAATCGTGAAGCCCTAACTTAAAAGCTTAGTAGACATATTGAAGCACATTCCTTTATCATTTTATTTGATCTAAAACGAGTCCTTTTGATATAATAAAAATGGACTTATTTTGGAGCAAATAAAGTGTGTTAATCCAAAGTTACGTCCAAAATTATCTGTAAAAAACAGATTTATAGGCTTGTCTTTATTCTTCATCATTTTAGATTGCCTGTTTTGTTCAATACGCCTACCAAACGTAATTATACATAAAAGGCCTTACCAAATAGAATATCTGTTCACACAGCGACTCCCCAAACTCACAACCAATAAATTAATTTTACATAGAACTCCAATACGCTGATAATAATATAAAGAAACCTTTTTTTTATAGTTATAATATATAATATAAAATAATCGGTACCTACTTAAATTAATTTATCGTTCGGTCTGTTTGCGAAAGCGGGACGTTTTTGCCCTCGCTTGTGACATACGGTCACGTTATGTATTACACAAGCACTGCTTACCCATTTCGGGGAATGCAGGCGTGATGTTGTGTTATAAAGCACTTTGTTCAGTTTAGTGTATAGGCCATACAGCCTATATAGTACTCTGTTCAGTGTAAATGTACAGGCTATACAGTCTATATAATTATAAAAAAATACTGCTAAATAACCCTCTCTTAACACTTTAGCGATAAAATAAAGACAATTATTTAAGCGAACTGGAGTTAGCTCGATACTCATACATAATTGCAAGTTGATTTATAGCACTGTTATATTTGAATATGATTTTCTAAATGTATAAGACATTTATCGAGACAGACAATATGCTAGATAGCTAAGCTGACCCGAACTTACTTTTTTGTAGTTATATTAGTCTTGCTATCTAGTATATTATATTTCTACAAGAGAAACATTTATGCTAAAATGTCTCTCCACTTCCATTTAAAGCTTTTGCTAAGTTGATTGATATTGCATAAGAATTGTTGGAAAAATTAACATTATAACTGTGATAATTATCTTGACAATTTATTAACAATTAGAGTGATTCCCACAATTCAGTGCCCATAAGTTATACTCTCTAAATAGCTACAATTCAACTTCTATGATATTTGCTCATCTATAAGTGGGATCACCCTTAATTATCCGTATCGTGAACCTTGCCTCATTGGCACTAACATATGACTAAGAGCTACAAAAGTTTAAACCTAACATACAGTATGTATGTGTACAAACTATTTACAAGGACACGAGTTTATAATATTTATGAAATAGTTAATGCAATTATTATAAAAATACCTGGAAATACCTCCATACAGTCAGTTATTGCAGAAAAAATATTGTCGAGAAGAAATGGAGGGTTTAACTCCCAAACTACCATTAGGCAGCTTGGGTTAAGACATTCAATATGAATGAATATAACTGATGAGGTATCTGAAGACCGGTCAATATATATAAAAAGCAATAGACCACCGTATGGAGTGGGTGTACTGTGTTGCTGCGATGTGTCGCATTTTACTTCGGTGGCAATAGATACTTTTTGCTAGTGTACCTCAAGTGGGTGAATATTCGAGCGTTTTAACCGCCGTCATTACCATTCGCCAAAAGATGATGAAATGACGGCGGTTAAAACGTTCGAATATTCACCCAAGTACGCTTTTAAAATGAGGTTGCATTAAAACTAGTTGGTTTTGATGAAGAATCTTCAATTTATAAGAAGACCAATAAAATTTTAAATTATCTATTGAAACGGTTGTTTTTCTGTCGAAAAATGTAATAGAGTTTATTGGGGTAATTGCGATTGATGATAATTTCTACAAACGCAGCGGAATTTTATTTATTTTATTTCTTTTAGGAAAACTTATAGCTAAACAGATACAGTAAGTAATAGTTTAAATAAAATATGGCCAATTACAAGTTTTCACATGTAGTACAAAATTACAGGAAAATGAAAATATACTAAATTGACACAAAAAATAGAAAAATTACTATTAACGCTCGAAGAAACTATTAGATAACATTTTCCTCAATTTAGCAACACTAGTATTAAAAATGTCGATATCAGCTTCCCGGCAGCTTGCTTTGTACATACAACTCGCTCTCACCATGTACGAGTTCCGTCTGTATATAGTGACTACCACTGGGGTGTGCAATAAATCAGAACTACGTAAGAACGCAGACGGCACTCGCAGCCTTTTTTTTATGTATGCATCTCGTAGTTGACCTAGAGAGGTCGTGACTACTTAACCGGACTATCCTGTGGCTGCCTTAAGATGACTCAAAGCCTCCAGCCAGGGGCATAAAACTTACAGACTAAGCGACTACAAGCTAAGGGCTCCCCCTGTGGGGAACGGGCCTCGGCTTAGGGCGTCGCGGGGGGGTGTACAGCAAGATGGGACAGGCTGGATCAGATTAGTACTCGCAGCCCGACCTTATGTAAAAAATATAGCGACAGCAAAGACGGCGACCGATAAAATGGCGTCTAATCATTATGTTGCCAAAGTATGTAAAATGCCACTGCGTTTGGTAGAAATTATCAGCAATTGCAATTATCCCATTATCGTAATTACCCCAATAAACCATACATATATGTTTATATTATATTATAGTGTAATTAATTGTAATGTTTATGTCTAACGCGGATAAAAAACTGAGAATCACGGAAAAACTATCAAGCGTATTTTTATGAAACCTTAAAAAGATAATTTAATTGTTTATCTTTTAGTATAACTGTTTTAAAATAATACCTTTTATGTGTAATAAATTAATAATGCGTCTAATTTGGGACAGCGCTCCTCGATGGGCGAGTCCTATTACTGGGTGCGTACGACGTGTTGCGTGAGCTCAAGGCCGCTGGCACTTATCTGCGTCGTTAACACCACGCGCGCTTACAAGTTGCAAAAACTAAATAATATGTGTCTTCTTTTATTTTGAATAATATTTCCCTTATGTTCTTGGTATATGAACATGTTTGCAGTGTTATTAAAGGCTGTTTTGATGGGACTGGTCTATTCATTATTTAATTTGAAGTGGCCAGGTTGACTATGATAACCTCTTGTAAAGTGCCGGTTTTAACATACAGATGTCTTTGGCGAGATTTCTGCGGCGCTCCTCTCCACTTTCGGAGAGTAAAGAGGGTCGAAAAACAAAATGCCTTTCATTTACAGAACATAAAGGCGCCAGGGGTGAAGGGGACCTCATCACGGCGACCTTCGGCGACGCTTCAACCCTGGCGCCCTGAGCGGTCGCCCTTTCGGTCGGTATTTAAATCAGTTTTTAAAGTAAAATAGTAGGTAGGTATCTACTCTGTGCTAGATACTTAATTTCTTAGCCATAATGGCTCGACTACATGAGAAGATTTTGCATTAAATGTAATATTAGTGGGATGAATATACAGAATCCCTATTTAATGTATAAATATATTCATTTTATAATAATTCAAAACTATTTATATTATTTAATAGTTAGGAACGATACAAGCAGAGTAAATACTTCCAATAGATTAGTATAACCAGTCTGTCATTCTAATTATAAGTATAGGAAGGCTAGTGATATTATATTCGTTTATTATGTATCCCTACAAAAATATTATAAATAGAATAGTGTATATTATTTTCTACTTTAATAGTGCACGATTTTATTATAAGTACACGAATTCAATTATAGTTTATTATTATTATCAAAAGTTAACGTGTACAGGAATATATTTGGACTCTAATTGGACGTAGTTTAGCCGAAAGAACTCATCCCACAAAAAATATTTTTGCGTTATCGAGGTTTTAAGATTGCGTATTGAATATTGTCACATATATGGGCAAATATACTAATATCTTTGCAGTATCACGGATATTTTTGCCGAGTGAAAGAACCAACCGTTAGGACTTCTTTGGTATACAGGACATTTTTTTAAGCAGTGCGCAAATTTTCACAGGGTGTTCTACTCATGAATATGAACAACTTTCACTATGGGACCAACCCTGAAATCACGAAAAAAAAACAGCTGTTTCATACACTTCGGTCGAGTAGGTATTGAACTTTTATATGAAACAGCAGATGTTTTTTTTTCGTGATTTCAGGGTTTGTCCCATAGTGAAAGTTGTTTATATTCATAAGTAGAACACCCTGTGAAAATATGCGCACTGCTTAACACTCTCAGCGCCATGTGGTCCGCCGGCCGCCCACAAGGCCTGCTTCTCTAGAAAATGCGGCGCTGAGTGTTAAAAAATTGTCCTGTATATATGTCATTTTTGAGCATGTCCTTTCTGCTTAACTACGTCCAATGAATGGTCTATACCGCCATTCATACCAATACTGTAACCGACTAGGCGCCCATTAGAAGACCCATGTCCAGCAGTGGACTGTAACAGTTGGACACATTCACCATAAAAATATAAATAGAATGTGCAAAAGAAAAATCTACACACACACACACCTCATTATACAGGATGTTTGGAAGCTGGGTGCTAAGCATTAAGGGGGTGATAGTCGACACCATTTTGAGCATTTCTTCATACATGTCTTGGACGAAGTAGGTTTTTATTTTATTTTTAACCGAAATTGCCAACAATGACCCAGTTAAAGTTGGTATGTTATTTGTTTTTGGGGGTTTTTTCTGATGTGCAAACTAGCGGGCTGACTGCCCGGGCGGTTATCAAATTGCAAGAGTGTTGCAAAGCCGTCAGTGCATGCGTCTGCAAACATTGCCGACGCAACAGAAGTACGGCAGTCTCAACAATACCTTGAAATGCGTTATTGTTTGGATGCGCAGATTATTGTAAGCCTTTTGTGTATACGTGAACCACAGGGCTCCCGAGTACAGTGCTGTGCAGTATACCTTATAAAGGCTTATTTTTAATTAAGTTTGTACATCGAGAAAATCTGCGGGCCAGCTTATTCGCCATGTACAGTCACGAACCGGGATTGTTGAGCCACTAGCTGCTGCTTATCATCTTAACTTGCTTGTGTTACATGAATGCCGCCGTTTTTTGTTATTGAAATGTGTCGAAATGTGACCATAATCATCAAAACCTCAGACCACATCAGATACTTAGTCCGAGGTTTTGATGATTATAACTATGGTCACTTTTCAATAACGTAAAACGGGCGGCATTCGTGTAACACAACCAAGTTACTCTCGAATGTCGGAGACTAAATTGACTTGACTGAAATTGTCAAGCTGTATTAGGATTACATTATCACATTATCATAAAGGTCATTTTAATATTTTCACACAAGACACTTGGAGCATTTTTTCTTATGTCGAACTGTGTAACATAAGACATTCGAGAGGTTAAGATGATAAGCTAGTGGCTCAACAATCCCGCTTCGTGACTGTACTTTGGACTAGTTGTTGTAACTTAGTTTTCACATATATTGGATTCTGTATAGTTTCAGACACACGTATTTTTTTATTTTAATATAGCTGCAGCAGTTTACTAGATAAATAAGCTTTACCTAAGTTTGCAATGGCACGGGCCGCTATCGCGAAGAAATTTCGATTGCGCGGCTGGACGTTCAAGGCTACTACAGCCGCCCCAACCGGGCGATCAAGTGGCTAATGTAATAAACCAAGATCCAAAGATCTGTTATTAAAAAAAAAAATGCAGTTAAAAATAAAAAGACGTATGGATCAAAAGGCTCTAAATAGTGTCATTTATTACCCCTTAAGACTTTTCACCCGGCTTCCAAACAGTCTGTTTAAGTGTATGCTAATGCAGATACGTTTTCTTTCAATCTTATTATAAAACGAGCACTACCAAAGTTAAGGGTAATATGATTTCACGCTACGATATATATGTAGATTATGATCTAGTACGCACGGCTACATATAGGATTTCAGTACAGTCAGAGGTCAGCATAAACTGGAAATGTATAGCTTGATATGTAGCCGTGTGTACATCAATCAGTTATAAAATGCATCAATTTACAACTTTGTAGCATGTGATTGTGCATCTCCATGAAAGTTGCAGCCTATGTATTACTGCAAACTGGAAAACTGGGCCTTAACCATGAATCACACACTTAACTTCCATAATCCCGCATAGATTGTCCTCAAAGTGCCCTTTTGAGGTTTGTTTGTCAATTTAACATACAAATCTCTTTAATCAGTTTATATGAAAAATAAAAACGCTAGAGACTTTTTACTGACTCTACGCGTCAGTTCTTCTTCCGTTGGCAAGATGTTTGTCAGTAATTCAGTATTCAAAGTTCAGTACGCCATTGTACATATCGACCGTCCCTATTAACAATGTCGGATATACATTTTTACCAATAATCACTTTTTTACATAAATCGAATAACAATTAAAAAAAAATCTTCACTGTCAAAACAAACTTTGAACTGAGGGCAGTTCAAAGTTTGCCCTAACGATAAAAAAGAATCTTTATGATATTAACAATGTCATTTCTGCGAAAAAGACCACTGTTCAGTAGGGACTTGACACATCCGAGTCTTAGAAAGAGCCTGTCTCACAGGTAAGAGTTATTTGCACATGTCCCGATGTCTGTCTGTCTGTGCTCGAATCTTGCAAGTTAAATTTGACCCACTTCCCGGTTTCCGATTGAGCTAAAATTTTACTTGCATATGTGGAGCTCGTGGCTAAGTAATAACAGCCGCACGGGTCGATCCATCAGGTTAAGCTACGCTTGCCGGGGTTGGTCTGTGGATGGGTGACCATCTTTACATATCAAGACTCCTCAGTGCCTCGGAAAGCACGTTAAGCCGTTGGTCCCGGCTGTCATTCGTAGATCTTTGACAGTCGTTACGGGTCGTCAGAAGCCCGAAAGTCTGACAACCAGTCTTACCAAGGGGTATCGTATTACCCAGTACCTGGGTTGTGGAGGTCAGATAGGCAGTCGCTCCATGTAAAATACTGGTATTCAGCTGCATCTGGTTAGACTGGAAGCCGACCCCAACATAGTTGGGAAAAGGCTAGGCAGATGATGATATGTAAATCGGATGACAATGCAATATTATTACGACATGGAGCTGATCTGATGATGGAGCCGGAAGGCGGCCATGGGAACTCAGTAATAAAACGACGCAACCCTATCGAGTTTGGGCTCGTTTGATACCTCTTGACAACGACTCTGGTCCTATATGATATTCAAGACTAATAAAGCCTGTTAAAACAAAAATACATTAAATCGTTTAAACTCCATGTGCCATATTTAAGGCCGCGTATTTTAGAGATAAGATGTGTTTGCGCTCAGCATTCGAGCAATACTGAGTATATTAACATTGGTAGAACCTCCAAAATGGATATCAAATTGAAATTTTACTGAAACGACCTTTGAGTTTATCTTCGAAGTAGGTAACATTATGAAATAAAAACGGTACATTCTGTAAAAACATAAAATTAAGAACAAACATACTTATAACTGTTGTTGCTCACAAATAGTTGTAACATAATATACAAAAACATGAATTTTCTTAACTAAAATCAGAACCTTCAAAAGGTGTACATCTGCCAACTGATGTACACACAGACATTTAAATAATACCTCCGATATAAAGTAAAGAAAAGGTCCTACAGGCGACGTGTTCTAAACGGGCCAAGCTTGCGTTAGCTGATACTAATGAAAAAAGTATCGACCATCTACTTTTGTAACAACAGTCTAGATATTTTACTTACAAAACTCATTTATCCAGAAATTACAACTAAAAGAAACCTCTCTTCTATCAGAATACACTTTATTGAATATGTCATAAATGTTCTATTCTCACCGACTATTTACGGCGTTTGCATTCTCTCATACTCGTAAACGTACAAAACTATTGTCTTGGCGAACCGTCTCGATAAACCAAGACCCCAGGCTATATGAAGCCCCACTTTACTTGCATACATATAGAACTGAAGTACTTACTAAAGTCAAATAAAAGCGCATTGGAAATAAAGTGAAGGATACACTACGGTGCGGTCTAACGGGCCAATGTCACCTAGCGGCATAATTAGTGATTATAAACAAACGAACGACATTAAACTCTAGATTAGTGGAAGATTGTAACGTTATATACCGCGTGTTGAACGTACAATTCCATTTGGCGGCGCTGCCCAGTCCACTCCATACTGCATTGTCTGTAACAATTACAAAATGTTTATAATTAAAACTAGAATAATAATATAATAATAAACATTTATTTCTCTTCCACAATTAGATTATAAGATCCGCTTAATCCTTTGTGGGAGACTGGTATCTGCACTAGGAAAACCTGTCACACAGATTCAGTTACTAGTCAGTTACTAGTTCACTTTTTAGTTATGGAACATACCCCACACACATTCGAATACACAGTTAATAACAGTGATAGGAAGTTATTAAAACATCATCACATCATCCATATAAACTAAGTGGGAAATATACGCATTATTGCAGCTAACTCAAAAACTCCAGAAGCAAAGTTAATAATATTTATATGGGACCACCTCGCAACTATACCCTTTCAAATAAAAAAATAATTTTCCAAATCGGTCCATCCGTCTTTGAGTAATCGCGTAACAAACATAAAAAAATAAATATACAGACGAATTGAGAACCTCCTCCTTTTTGAAGTCGGTTAAAAAGGAGATGATTAAAGATTAAAAAGATATTTAAAAGGTATGATTGAAGATTGTGATTGTGAAGATTATGGTACCAGTGAAGTGTGTTGTGGTGTGATGTGATGTGGTGTGGTATAGTGTAGTGTGGTGTGGTATAGTGTAGTGTAGTGTGGTATGGTGAGGTGTGATGTGATGTGATGTGGTATGGTGTGGTATGGTATGGTATGGTATGGTATGGTATGGTGTCGTGTCGTGTGGTGTGATGGGCAGGCTGAAAACACATTTATCCTATAACAATTAGGAGGCTTTCGGTGCTATCGTAATCAAGGTTCATTAAATACGTGGTGAGACCTAGCTTGCACTTTGCTTTAGTGAAAGGGTAAATTTTTAAAACAGAATTTATTTTATTGTATAAATAACTGCTGAGGAAACAAGTTGCGGTGCGAAAGACTACTTTTAAAAAGTTGAGTGGAACATACATTTTTTGTTTTAATGCGTTTATGAGCGGGTTGTAGATCAAAGAAGAATGTTTACGCAAGATTGTTTAAAGGATAAACAGTTGTCGAACAGTAAGGACCTTGCACTTATCGTAGAGTTAGGAGGTAGGGTGGAAAAACGGTAAAGAATGGGCCACCTTGAGCACTGCTCTTTGGGCTCGCTCGATTTATCATATACGATTTAGAGGCACCACCCCAAACAGAGATGCAATAGTTTAGTACAGATTGACAAAGGACACTGATTTAAGAACTTTCGAATCTGCAACCCGTTGTAGGTTTTTAAAAATGAAGATTAGCTTCCTAACTCTCTTAGATATCAGATCGATTTAGGTTTTTATCTATCGTGACACCGAGGTACTTTAGAGAGTGTAGATGTAGAGTGTAGTTAGGTCCTATCCCGGGCTCATCCAGGGTGAATCATACAGAAATACAGGGTCAATCATTTAACCATTGTAAGTATTGATTTGCGAGAACTTATTTGTTTTCGGCCATCGTCGAGAAACTGTTTTTTTTTCCGAAAACAAAAATTGCCGAAATGGGGTGCGGAAACTTCTGAGTCATTTAAGTTTAAACGGTTCTTAATACTTAAAAGAATGATACTCATACTCTGTTATTTCTTTTACTTGTTACCAACCTATCGATAAACATTTTTCGTTTTCCATTTTCGGCCGTAAAAAAATCAGGCCGAATTTCGTTGTCACACAATAGTCGGGCACGTACCTGTCGGTCACTAGACAGGGACCTCCTCTGCCTCTTTCTCCCTCTGACGTACTGCGACTGCCGTCTCCACGAGGAGGTACAGACACTTGAATTTGTCGCGTTCACCCTCACTGCTTACATTGGCTGGCACCACCTGACGAAACGTATATTATAATTTATATATATATAAAAATGAATCGCCGAAATGTATATATGCGCATATCTTCCGAACGATTGCACCAAATTGCATAATTCTTTCTTTGTTGTGTTTGTAATTGTCAGGACAAGGTTTGTATGTTTGGTTTGAGAAAATGTTTGAAAATCTGTCGGGAAAATTGGAAAATTCGGGAAACTGAAAGTGCATATTCTATGGGAATTTTGTATGAATTATAGAAATTTTGACAGAACAATGTTCGTCGGGTCAGCTAGTTTACAAAAAGAAACAAACTACAACTAATAACTTTTCAAGCAGTCCGATGCAGTTGGTGGCATCAAATCTGAGATTGCTGATGCGATGTTGGGTAAAAAAAAACCGGCCAAGTGCGTGTCGGACTACGCACAATGGAGGGTTCCGTAGTGGAAAAGAATTTATCCCAAAAACAAACTTATTTTAGTTGAAAAACCTGTTCTCCCATACACTGATATACGTCACAGTCAATTCTCCAACTACAAAAAGTTTGTAAACCCAATTTTTTTTTATGTGGTAAAATTACATGACAATATAAATGACAATATAATAAAATCAGACTCACAAGTCGCCGCGGCCTTTGAAAATTTCTTTTCAGATATTCCCGTTTCAACTACTAAATCCCTAAACTCATCAACTTCTGTTGCTGAGTCTTTGCTTAAGGAAAATGTTAATGCTTGCGATTCGGAATTTAATTTTGAACAAATTACCTGTAGAGACATAATTAAAACCTTTCACACTTTAAATGTAAAAAAGACAGCAGATCTGTGGGGTAATTCTGTAGAAGTTGCTAAGTCTATTATTGACATTGTAGCACCTACTTTAGCTCTTATCTTTAATAACTGTATCGACTGTGGGGAGTTTCCTGACCTCATGAAATATAGTAAAATAATACCTTTGTTTAAATCAGGTAGTACATCAGACCCCACAAATTATAGACCTATTTCAGTACTACCTACGTTTAGTAAAATTTTTGAGAAATTAATTTTAGACCAATTGCAAAGATTTTTTAATAAACATAAATTATTACATAACAAGCAGTTCGGTTTTACAAAGGGTCGTTCAACTACTGATGCCGGTGTTGAACTATTAGGACATATTTATAATGCATGGGAAGACAAATGCGATGCCTTGGGCATCTTTTGTGATTTGTCCAAGGCATTCGATTGCGTTCTTCATGAAACGTTAATCAGGAAACTCCGCCATTACGGGATCCGGAACACCGCTCTGGATCTTCTTACTTCATACTTGAGTAATAGGATTCAGAGCGTTGACGTTAATGGAAAAAGATCGCCCGGATCTATAGTAACAATGGGGGTCCCACAGGGCTCGATTCTTGGTCCTTTCTTGTTTCTTATTTATATTAACGATTTGCCCTACCTCATTAAGGATAATCATGATATAGTTTTGTTTGCGGATGATACTTCACTTTTGTTTAAACTTAAACGTCAGCAGCTGGTTACTGACGATGTAAACAGAGCGATCTCAAAAGTAGTTCACTGGTTCAGTGTTAATAATTTACTCCTTAATGAAAAAAAAACCAAATTCATTAAGTTTACACTACCTCACGTTAGGCAGGTGAAAACTAACGTGTTGATAAAGGGCGAAGAGTTGAATCCTGAAGATAGCACAGTATTCTTGGGCTTAACTTTGGATGCTAAGCTTCAGTGGGGCCCACATATAGATAAATTGTCAAAAAAGCTAAGCTCCGCAGCATACGCTGTTAGGAAAATTCGTAATTTAACCAACATAGAGACAGCCCGTTTAGTGTACTTTAGTTATTTTCATAGTATAATGTCGTACGGTATTCTGTTGTGGGGAAATGCAGCCGACATTCAGACTATCTTTGTTTTGCAGAAAAGAGCTGTTCGATGCATTTATAAATTAAGTCCGAGACAATCTCTCAGAGAGAAATTTAAGGAGATTAATATACTGACTTTGCCTTCTCAGTACATTTTTGAAAATCTTTTATATGCCCATAAAAACATTAAATTGTTTAAAAAATACAGTGATATCCACAATATAAATACTAGGAACAAACACAAATTTGTTGTACCTCCAACAAGGCTCAAGAAAATAGGTGGGTCATTCAGGTGTCAATGTATACGCTTTTATAATAAACTTCCAAGCCACGTTCAAGATCTGAGTCTTAATAAATTCAAATCATTCATTAAACGCAAGTTGTGTCAGAAAGCTTTTTATACCGTTAAAGATTATATTGAGGACAAAAAGGCTTGGGATTGAACTGCTCCAATTTTATTTTATATTATTTTTATTTTTGCATACTGAATGTTGACATTAATATTTACTTTGTAAGTATTATATTATTTTACTTTATTGTGAATGTGAAGACTATGTAGGTCATTGCTTTTTTTTTTTTGTTTGTTTTATTTTTTCTCTCAGTTATTTTTAATCATGGTCTGGCAGTTTGAGTAATCTATGCGGCCTACCCCAATGTCCTTTCTTTGGTATTGTTCGTCGAATCGTTGAGCTAGTTGAGCTGCGCGATTACTGACAAATGCGTGCACTGACTGGACAGGTCCTCTCAATCTGTGTGGTTCTTTCCTCAAAAGACCATTTCAGACACCAATCTACATGGTCTTCACATGAAGTGACCAAGATTATGTCTGGACTTTATAAGAGACTGTGACCTCTGAGTTTGTTTCGGCCTTTCTTCTCAGAGTAGTCAGATAGGAAACGCCGACCTCATCTAGTTTAAAAAAAATATTGACTTGTAAAAGTGTTTGTACAAACCTACTTACAGAAATAAAAATCATTTATCATTTATCATTTATCATTTACAAATTAACAATTTTCGGATTTTCCCCTTACTTGTGCTGGGAGACCTTGCTTCTTGCCAAATTCCATGATTCTAGATCAACGGGAAGTAACCTATACCCTATATGATTCCCTTGTGAAATCGCAATATATACGAAAATATGCGACATAAATGTTTATATCTTTTGATCGCTTTGACTTAAAAGTTTGATTTTTGTACAGCTGAAAGAGACCATAAACCAGTTATTGATATGAATTTCAACTTGTTAACTCTACGCGTTCCTGAGAAAAAGGGTCTTGACAGACAGACAGATGGACAACAAAGTGATCCTATAAAGGTTCCATTTTTTCCTTTTGAGGTACGGAACCCAAAAAAAGATTTTGGGAGGAGTTTGAGTCAAAAGTATCAAGCTCTTGCTATGATACTAAATCTTAGCGCTCCTAGGAGCTTTAAAATGGTAAGCTTTACATATTGGTACCCAAGATGTATCTTGAGTAATGGGTAGTTTGGGGCCAATGTAAAACGGATAGCTGATTGAGGCGAAAGATTCTGGACTGGCGACAAATACCGGTGAGTAAGGCATCTACAATGTGGACTGATGACCTATTGAAATTCGTGTGATGCGAGAAGCACAGAACTGGCCGTCGTGGCGACGCTCTTGGAGGCGGCCAAAGTCCAGAGTGGACGTGTTTCTGAGTGTGTGTGGATCTTTTTGGCGCAGCCGTGTCACAAACTTGTTTTTTTTCATAAACTCATAATTTTTTTGCCCCTATCACAATTTATTTGGGGGGAATCTCGCCTTTCTTCCATACTTCACTATTAGTCGTCATCTCGGTAGTCACCCCCTTGTATCACGAACTGTTTGTTACCCACCCAATAAATGTTATTTTTTCTTTGTGTACCTGTATGCGCCTGCGCAGCGGGTGCGGCAGCTGCGGCAGGTGCGCCAGCTGCGGATGCCATCCACCCGGCGCGTCGCCGCTGCCACCCGCGCTCTCTGAACCTTCCTCAGACTCTGACGTACGCACCGACACCACGCCCGCCGTACGCCTGTGGGATACACACATTATACTTTACTATATGCATTTACATACTGAAAACAGTAGCGAAGACTATCAAAAGCGGAAAAAAATAGGATCTATGTCGGATGAAGTGAGAATACAATTTGAAGAAGGAACTAAACGCAACAATGACTTCAATAACATGCCATGCGTAAATATTGTCCAGATTTTCTATGCTAGTCGAGATTCTACCTACATAATTTAAAAAAATGTAAGATTTGCGCTGAAATTTAACAGCTCAAAAAGACAATTTTAATTGTTGTTCCCAACAACCCCCTATTATAGAGTAGGGAGTTAATTAAATCTGCCTAGCCTTTTCCCAACTATGTTGTGGTCGACTTCTAGTCTAACCGGATACAGCTTAATACCAGTTTTTCACATGGAGCGACTGCCTGTCTAACCTCCACACCCCAGCTACTGGGTAAGACGATATCCCTTGGCAAGACTGCACACTAACCCCCAGTCCAAACGTTACAATTTTACAAACCGCCGCATTCAATCGTGAGACTGAACCATAGCAGCCGTTTCACTTGTAACAAAAGGCCTATCAGAAACCAACCCTCTAGCAGCGGGGTGTAGTTCCCGGTCCTCCGGTCCGTACCGTATGACGGACTGCCACACAGAGGGGTCGTATTTGACCTCCTCTTCTGAGACAGCGCTGGACGAGTATCCTTCCTCTCCGTCAGCGATTTCGTCGCCGTCACTTCTGTAGACTAGGAGACCGTCGCTGTATTCTTGTTCGGCGCTGCGGTCTGCGTCGTTCTGTGGATATTTTATTTTATATTTTTTAATTATTAGGAACAAAAACTATATAATTATTAACAATATATTTTACAAAGGATCTTCATTATATGTAAATATGTCACTTTTGTTTTTAATATGCAACTCATGCATATTAAAAACAGAAATTTTAATTGGAATAATAAATTAGATTAAGAAATACGTAGATTACATAATTAACAGACCAGGCGTGTATAACCGAATGGACGTAAACGAAGCAAAAGGAGTATGTAAGGATCGTAGCAGGCGTGTTCTGTAGTTTCTGCCTACCCCCATGGGACGAAGGCGTAAGTTTATGTAAGTATGTACTAGGTTTTGCCTGCGGCTTCGCCCGTGTGGATGTTAGAAATTACCCCACGGGAACTATACATTTTCCTGAATAAAAAGTATCCTATGTGCTTTTTTAGACTATAATCTATATCTGTGCCAAATTCCATTCAATCCGTTCAGCTGTCCTGACGTGATCGAGTAACAAACATCCATCCAAACTGTCGCATTTATAATTTAAAATTAATAAAGATGAAACAAGTTTCCAGGGATTTTATCTTTTCTCATTTCTATCTCGTAAGCCCCGTTATATCCCTCTCACAGAAAGGCCTCCTCGGCCTGTGTCCCAGAGGCTGATTTCGCCCGTTATATGGAACTAAAATGCACAAAATGTGGGGTACTGTGTACACCTTTAAATACCCCTTCAGGAATACAGGCGTGATGTTGTACAGGCTGTCATTTAAACTTTATTTACTTTGTCCTTGTGTGTTGCCACATCCCGATCGATAGAAAAAAATTAGCCGACGTCGATTAACAGATTTTACATTCTCAAAAAATAAAAACTTTCAACATAATGAATTTATTTAAGCCTCGACTGGCATCATAAAAAGAAAAACTGAGAAATGACGTTTTCCTAGCTGACTGTACCATTTTTCCAAAACCTCAAAAAGTTAATAAGTCTTCTAAGAACGTTTTCCTGTAGCTGTAACAGTTAGGGTACGGTCACCCTTGCTGCCCCGTCTCAAAAGTCCACCCTATGAACGTAGATAATTCTATAGTTACCTCAGCTTCAACACCATCCCAGGAGGCGACGACGACGCCGGCGGTGTTCGCGTTGCCGCCGGAAGTGCCCGGCTGCTTGCGCCCGCGCCGCGAGATCGTGTAGTGCAGCGGGTCGTGGCCCTCGCGACGAATCATTTCCGGCAGGATGCGCCGACGCGCGTTTATGAACCAGTTGCATACCTAGGCAAAGAAAAATAAGAGTGTTTATTGATAAAAGAATAGAAATAGTAAAAATTGTTGTTATAACTGTCACGTATCTTGTGAATAGTTTGCTCCATTCTTCGGGTCGATGGTAAATGTGACGTTTTTTAGGTCCTCAGATGTGCGGTCCAAAAGTTGGGGCATGGTTTGGTCAGAGGCACTGGTTATTGGTGGGGTCTAAATCCCCCATTTATCTAGACTGTGCTTGCATCGGTCTACTTAGGTCTGCAGATTTTTTAACAGCAGCTATTAATTTCGGGCACAGTAACAAACAATATTACTCCCATCAGAAGTACTATATTATAAAATTCCACATAAAACGCACCTGTAAAACAGTCAAATTGGCTTCCTGGCTCAGTGCAATCTTCTCGGCATCATTCGGGTACGCGTTATACCGGTGGTCGTACAACCACTTCTTCAATATCTTCACGGAGTGTTTGGCAAGGTTGCCGCGACGTTTGCGGATGGATACAATGCCGGGGGGCGGCCCGCCCGGCATGCCGCCATGCACGAGGCTGACCCGACGAGAGCGGTCTGCTTCGCCATCTGTGCCGCTCTCGTTGTCGTCTGTGGAAGATGTCGACGGGAAACGGTCGCGTGCTGCAAAGAAATACCTAATGCTGTTTAAAAATATGTTAATTGTTCTTAAATGTTGTTGGCTATAAGAGTAGGGTAAGACGATGACGAGACGATGGATGGACTGTGTGATAGATGATACGGCAAGAAAGAGGGTGACTACTGAGATGACGACAAATAGAGAAGTGTGGAAGAAGAAGCCATGTTGCGCTGACTCCAAATAAATCGGCAGGAGAATGTTGAATTGGTGATGATGTCCTTAAATGTTTTTAGCGGTATGGTTTTCCGTTTGTTTGGTCCTACTCCTATTGATGTTAATAAGAGTTCGGATGTAAAAGAATGATGTGAAATTATTGTATCTAAACCGTACGAATCGCACCTAACATAATGTGAAAAACCTAATGTGAAAGCGTTGTAGTCAAATCACACAAGACGTGATAAAACATGGTAAAATGACTGAATTGACCTTACAAGGGCGAATATTATTCTCGAGGCGAATACAAATGAACATAGGTAAACTTATTTCATCGATTTGATTGAAAACATATCATGAATTCATGATACATGTGTAATACACATACATCTTTGTGTAACATTTGGAAAAGCGGGTCAATAATTGCTTGGTTAACAATTTTGCATGCTAAGTACCAATGTAATTTTTCAAAGGGTTGTTGTTCTACTAAACTGCTTATTCCCTTCAGGATTACCTATAAGCGTCATAATATCATGTTCGTCTTCCTTCCTTTCATGTAATATTCAACTATACTTACGAAGAAATCTGTAAAAATCACAACGTAATGTATTTTGAAAACACGCGTGACCCGATTCTATTGTCAACTCATGACTTTGGTAAATTATTTACATGTGTCATAGCTAGGGTTGCCCATTGTCAGAATCGAAAAAAAAAACAGTGATACTGGACTGCCTCATTTTTCTGTCTAAGTGCGACTGCTAGGCAGGTTCTGCGATTGTGGCCCAGGTCAGGGCAGTATTGGTAGCTCGCCGTCCGGTAAGGACCAGGCCCGGGTCGACGGTGCGTTGTGTACCACGCGCGCCTCAAAGAGATGTTAGCACTAAGTGATGGGGTCCGCTAGGGCCAATGCCTGCCAGGGTTGCGGGTTGTTTCAAAGAGTTACAGTGCCCCTGGCACAGCCAACTGAAGGAACACGGGTGGATTTCAGTCAGTAGAAGTCTGACACGCCCTCCCGCTCCGCCCAGACCGGGAGAAGTTATTTGATAATTTCCCACCCAAAAAAAAGTCGGGGCTGTGTTATTGGGTTTTTTAAATAGGAATTTCTCAGTCGCAGCCGTGTCAGGAATTGTACCCGATTATAATAATTTCCGTAAGGCTTTTCCGCATTATATGTGGCTTAAACATAGTTCGAAAAATGTGGGTGTCCTAAATAGGCTTCCTGTTTAACCTTTCGGAAAATGTAAGCGTGATGTATGTTTGTTATTTCTTCGGGAGAAGAAGGAAATTTGGTAAATAGTTAAAATGCTATAACAGCTTTGAAAACTTTATGTAGGTACCCCTCTCCGCTAATTATTCATGCGCTATAAAAACGATTTGAATGTTTGGCAGCCCTGATCGTAACGGATAGTCAACATTTGTTTTGTGAATATGTGAGTCGCATACGTTTCTGTTTGCTCGGCAATTTTAATAACGTGATGATTTACATACTTTTGTATCTATAATTTTAACGGGAATATTGTTCGGAGGATTTCTGCTTTGGTAGCAAATAAGAGAATATAGGATGGTTTTATCTGAAAACAGATGATCCTTCATGACGCTAATTGAAATTACTTTAGAAATCTTGCCTGCCTGAAAGAAAAACTTTAATCTAGACATATAACATAGAACTATTAAGAAAACGGAGTATTCCCGATTGACCACCTATGCATTTTGCACCACATAGCTGCTCTAATAATAGGTGCTCAAATGGGAATACTCCAAGAAAACTATAAAAGTTTTTCAAAACATATTACGTCTAATTTCTAGCATAAAAATGTTGACACGATATTTTTCTCACATTTTCCTCCAAGAGCTCGTAACTAATTTTCTTGGGGTGTTATCTCAATGTATTGCGTTAGAGTGAGGCGCGGCGGAAGTAGCCGGGGACCCGGGGAAGGGGTGGGAGGTGCGATCGATGCGGGTGAACGTCCGCGGGGGGTGACGCAACACGTCCAAGGACATCCGTATTTACCGACAACAGGACTTGATAGTAACTTGTTTGGTCAATAGTACTCTTGAAATGATCGGTTCCTAATAAACAAAAACGAGTCATTTTGCTTACTAATGTTGTTGTGTGTTGTTTTTATTGCCAAACTGGGCATACGTATATAGATTCGTAAGCTAATTTTACCTGATATGGCTACTTTAATACGGGAGGGTCTACTATGCAAAACTGAGGTCTTTGCTTCATTATTAGTAAAGATAATAAAAGCAATAACGGTTCGTAAATTATATCGGCCATAAGAGATCTTGAATCGGAACTGTTGAAGCCCAAAAAGTTTGCTTTACTTTGAATTTGATTCGGCATTTGCTAGGATATATCAATGAAGATATAACTTGGTTGGGTTTTACTGAAATATTTTGTCCTCTTTAAATCATAAGATACAAAGCAGATGCGTCTTTATATAGTAAGAATTTAGTAGACGCGTCTTTTTTTGCTGATTCCGAATATGTAAATAGCTCTATTTCGAAAAAAATGTCAGAATACGTCTTTTTTTCATTATGACAGCAGTATAGGTATGTACAAACAAGTCTCTAGCTACACGAAACTTATAGTTACCTCATGCCTGCATGTATGGCACGATACATAGACATGAACACAAACACTTTGTGTTTGTAACCAAACAGGTTTTAACATAGCTAGCAATCTTGACTCCTGTGATTCTCAAGAAATAAACCGTGATCCGTAGTGTTCTCATGCAGGGTGTTTGGAAGCTGGGTGTTAAGCCTGTGTGCGTTTAGATGACTGGTTGTCTGTATCGGTTCGCGTCAAGCTGCTGACCAAAAATTCCTACTATTTACTACCTGTAGTCAATTAATTGCTACCTAACTTTGAAACAAAATAAAGGGACTTGAAAATGACCATCCATTCTAATATCAGGATAGCTGGATAGCAGAAGAGCTTGGAAAGATTTGAAAACGGTCCAATTCAAAAGTAGACTTCGAAAATTATTGATAAATAAAACCTACTACAGTATAACTGAGTTTTTAACGGACAAAACTTTTTCGGAATACCTGTAAGGTTTAATTAATTAATTATTGATTTACTTGAGGAATGTTACATACTATTTATGACCTAGAATTTTAATGTTTGTTTGTTAATTTATGTTCGACTACGATTTTTATTCTTATATAATTATACTGTTAATGACATTTTAAATTTTTATCAATTTTATTTAATATTGTTAATGTTTTAATGAAAATTTGAATTTTAATAATTCTTGTTACCTATTAAGTTAACGTTATAATGACAATTTGAATTTTAATAATTTTATTTATCTAATGTAATTAATTTAATGTTTTAATTTAAGAATTTAAATTTTAACAATTTTGTATAATGAAAATGTTTGCATGCCGAATGGTGAAATATGGCAGAACTCTGATGTATATCGACTACTATCTACTTATGTATTACCCATATTTGCAAATAAAATGATATTCTATTCTATTCTGGTCAACTCTCCGTTTCTGTGAACTATTCAAATTCGTGTTGTTATTTTTTCTTAATAGTAATAGTAGCAATTTTTGGTCACCAGCCTGACTCGAACTGATACAGACAACCAGCCATACGTATAGATATCACACCAAGTCTTAAGGGTGGTGTTAGTTGACACCATTTTGAGTCATACATATCTTAGACGATGTATTTTTTTTTTTAATTTTTGCCCTAGTTAAAGTTTGTTATTTTTTTACTAAAAGTTTGCAGTTAGAATATAATAAAATATAATTTGGTCCAAGACATATGTGGCTCAAATGCTCTAAATGGTGTCAAATATCATCCCTTAAGGCTTTGCATCCAGCTTCCAAACATCATAATAACCGCGACCAGTGATAGGATTATCTAGATAACCAGCAGTTGATCAATTAATAACATCAGAGTCATCCACGGGTCCGAACTTGCCGCCACATAATGCATACAAAACTCCGTTGAGATAGCAATTTCTCATCATAATTCCCTTAATTACATAAATTTGTATCATCAGCTTAAAGGATAATAGGAAGATAATTATCTGGAAGACACACCTAGAAAAAACCGGCCAAGTGCGTGTCGGACCACGCACAATCGAAATCGAAGGAGTTGGTATGAATTTATTTATCCCAAGAACATGCCCATAGATACCGTGAGGAGCTAGTGGAACGTGTCATTGTCCCGCTCAAAGCTGTAACGGGGTAAGAATGTCAGCTCATGCATGATCTTCTCATACGGCGCGGCTGATGACGGCCGCCCTTCGAGAATACGACGTTCAGGTATTAGATTGGCCTGCACAGTCGCCAGACCTAAACCCAATTGAATACGCCTGGGACATGTTGATTTGTGACAACAGAAGAACAACTTTTCGAACATTTACAAAGAACTTGGGACCGCATACCCCAGCAAGACATTGACACCCTAATTTTAAGTATGGAAAATCTTTGCCGCTGTGTGATTAATGGTAGAGGAGGCAATACTAACTACTAAGATTACGGACTATCAGATTTAATGAGATTTTTATTCATTTAATTCGATTTAATAATTTTATAAGAATAAAAAGTTTTTGTTCACTCAGTATTTTCTATGGCTTAATTAATTTTACACTTTTATTAATAAGAAAAACAAAATCGCATCGTGTTGTTAATGTTTAAATATCGGCCATTTATTCAGAAATTACCTTTAAATCTTCAATTTACAGTTATAACAAATATTTTATAGTTTTCTAAATAACCAATGAAATGTTCGATATCCCTAGATTGTGTCGATTGGTCGACTATTACCTACTCGTCATCTTGTAAAGCCTGCTTGTGAAGCTGTGATAGTTTTCCTATCATACTCGTATATCCAAAAAGCAACCATTTATCTAGCAGAGGGACACAGTTGACTCTAAACAAAAATTAGCACTTGTAAAGCTTAAAGGTCACACATATCAACTCTGAAACGGATCGTAACCGTATCAACTCGAGCCGTTGTATTCTTTGTATGAAACTCCCTACTGACAAGCACACTAATCGGAATCGTAACGTAAACGATTCGCCTCGGGACAAGCTCACGAACCGCGGTGTGGCGCGTGCGCAACCAGCGGTCCCCGCGCTTACGGCTCGTCGTCCCCGCGCTTATGCCTCTCCGTCGCCGCGCTTGCGTTTCTTCGTCCACCCTTGCCCCTCTCACCCCTCCCGCGGCTTGCCGTAGCCTGGCGAGCCGTGAGCGCAGCGTCGCCTAGCTGTAGCCGAGTCGACGTATCGGAGCTGCTGGTCCGCTTTGGTTACGTGCTTACGTTAGGTTGACGTCTGTTTGACGGCGAGGCGAAAGGCGGTAAGGTGACGATCCCTTTCCGAGAGGACCTTAATATTACGCAAACGGATCCCTGAATCCGCGCCATAGTGGGGATACGCCCATGGGAATCTTGCAAACCCTTCTTCAAAAAGTTTAATTAATATGTATACCCATGACAAGATACGCAGCTTTCTAGTACTAAGAGTCTCGAGCTAAGCCGTGGACAGACCGACAGACGGACATGGCGAAACTACAAAGGTTCCTTGTTGACTACGGTACCCTCAAAAACGCCTTACAAACAACGCAAGTAACGGTCCGTTAAAATGATCCTAGTAAATTAGCACAGCTGAGGACAAAGCACTGTTCGCGTGAACCCGGCATTGTTTAGATGGTATTGTTTGGCAAGTGGAGACACGGAACACAATGTGTCGTGCACCGTAGGTGTTGTTTTGTTAACCGCCACCGCACAAGCTTATATATAGATAGAACTATGCGAGTGTAAAGCCAGCCACTTGCAAGACCGATGGAGGAATCAGGAACCTTAGGCTCGGCGCTAACGGGCCACCGACCACAGCCACCGGTAGCCAGCGAAAGCGACTTAACACACTTTTTCATATATTTTGTATAGACGCACCGCACACGTGTAGCCGGTGGCGGCCACTCGCTATAGCATTGTCCGCGACTCGCCACTTGTGGTCGCTGCGGGCCACTGTCGCGCTGCTCCACCCGGTCACGGGTTATAAAATGTAGCAGCTACCGAACACCGGTGGCTGTCGCGCACTTCTGCCACTGTTACAAATCTAGCGGTAGCGCACGACAGCCACCGGTGGCTGTGGTCGGTGGCCCGCTTGCGCCGAGCCTTACAAAAGAGCAAAGATTGCTGCGGTGTCAAGATCTTATGGAGGGTTTAACTCCAGGAGCGAATGAAAAGCACCAACCCCAGCGTGGTTTAACCAGACTCGATTACTCGAATAAACCTAAAGAGTCACACTAGTCCCTGTTGCCTATATATATAATAGAGATCAAGGAGTAGACCGGGGGGCTCGATAATGGTAGGGAAGACCTGCCTTTAGGATTTGGATAAGTGCATGGGAAGCCGTCACCTCCTTCTGCGAAGCAGTAATGCTCGCTAAGGAGGAGACTGAACGCGTGAAGGTGCAAAGATTGCCATCTTTGCACCTTCACGCCCCTAGTCGCCGCAGGAGACGCCCTGGGCGTCGGGAATCGATAGTCGATTCCCGGCCACCGTAGGCGCGGGCTTGCGGATGGCGAGCAATGGGTAGCTCGCCGTCCGGTACGGACCAGGCTTGGGTCGGCGGCGCGTTGTGTTCCACGCGCGCCTCAAAGAGTTGTCAGCACTAGCTGAAGGGGTCCGCTAGGGCCGATGCCCGCCAGGGTTGCGGGTTGTTCGAAAGAGTTACCGTGGCCCTGGCACAGGCAACTGAAGGAACACGGGTGGTTTTTAGTCAGTAGAAGTCTGACACGCCCTCCCGCTCCACCCAGAGCGGGAGAAGTTATTTGATGTTTTCCCATCCAAAAAAAAAAGGATATGGATAAGGACATACACTATTAGCTTTTGCCAGCGGGCTTCACCCGCGTGGATGTTGAAAATTATCCCACGAGAACCGTAAATATTCCAAGATAAAGAGTATCCTATGTGCCATTCCACACTATAATCTATCTCTGTGCTAAATTTCATCTAGATCCGTTCTGGCCTGATTGAGTAGCAAACATACTAACTTTCGCATTTATAATATTAGTAGGATTAGGATACAGCCTACCGACTATGCACCCAATGGAAGCATGCAATGGAATTATGGAGAGACGGGCGACATTTATCAATGGAATGGGTATCTTTTAACGACGTCGCCGCGCCGCCGCGCCGCCAGGTTGGCTTAGGTCCAGCTTTATCGCCGGGAGGGTTGTGGAAGTAAAGGCTGAGCCGGTTTCCCATGGCCCTCCCGTCACGGCGATGTGGGAACACCGCTGAGTTTTAGTGGGTATACTACCACTCTGGCAGGGAGTCCCACATACTCCGTGTCGTCCCCCGACGAGCGGAGATGCGTAATGTCATTTCTCAGCGACAAAAAAAAAAAAAAGGTCCAGCTTCACCGGTGAAACTCTTGGCGAGGTTAAACTGCTTTCTCGACTCTTTTCTTTTTCGTTCGGATGAGTTGTCAGCAGCTGAATGTCCAGGACGCGGTCGGCATGCTCCTCGTTTTTTATGTCTAGCTCCGAATTCAAATAAGTACCTAATGTAATTTATGTTTTATTCAAAGTTCGACATGTGTAGCTCTACGCTGTTCACCTAAGGGCCTGTGCACACCACGTTTTTTAAACGCGCCGTCGACGCAACGAAAGCAGAAAATGTTTTTAATCGAATAAGGAACGAAAAAGAAAAGAAAAGGAAGGGTGGTCTGGACCTAAATGTCTCCCTAGCTGTCGTTCAAGTTTTATGTAGGTATTCATAATTCTGTTGGTTGGTCAAAATTAACCAAACCACAATGGCAATTAGCAAAATTTCGATTAGAGTTCGATGAACGATACAAAGTCCACGGGTACACAGAATCACAGCACAGTAAGTGATTACTGTATTTGCGTAACGTGCTCATCCGAGACACTGACTGAACGTTGATTGACAATGTTTTGTAATTTGAAGCTTGATCTTTAGATTCGACGGGCTATAAACAGAGATGGTTGAATTCTATTAATTAAACGAAATAAAGTTAACGATTGGAAATAGACCAATTGCGCACTGGAAATTGAAACCAACTGTTCTTCTCGAGAAGGCACGGAACGAACACCTCGCTATGTTATTATGTCACGAGCCCTTAGCCATTTACATAAACCTGTTTACCTACTAGGTAAGTACCTAAACCAATAATAATTCTAGATAGACAGTTTTACCCACAATAGCTATAGAAATGACTGAAAGAATAGACCGGGAGTCGACATCAAAACCGGAACACAATCTCAACAACTGCGCGGGACAGCCAAGACAAGAGACTGACATTACAGACCCGCTTTACAGACGTTGCGTAAACTGCGGCGAGGTAAAGCAATACCTTGTTGCGGTGTTGCAATGATTTTTTAAATTATAACCAGGTATTAGAACTAGATGCGGCTACGGCTATAAAGGTAGGTAAGATCTTACATTAAGACATCATTATGTAAACAACACTCGAACTTGACGGGCCAAATAATTGTTACGCGAATTATATAAAATAAAGCTGATTCTATTCAATAAAGGTACTCGTCAGACGTTTCTAGTTTTTTAAGATTTACTATCCTTTAGCTAATCCAACTTCATACTTAAATGTTGTAAATGATTCTTGTTAAGGTGAAAGTCTGGATGTTTGTTAAGTGAATTTGGTTGCTTGTTTATTTGTTAATCAAACAAGCTTTACCGGGTGAACGGACTTGGATGAAATTTGGCACGTGGGTCAATTCAGGTCATGATGGTCTCATGACCTGAATTAGGATATAGGACTTTTAATCTCGGTTTGTTGTACATTCCCGAGGGCTAATTACAATGTCCCTATTGTCGTTTTCCGACCTCCACGTGGGTCGCGGGCAAAGCTAGTTCCTTATTAGACAAAGTTTACCAACGTATACTTTCACGTATTACCTACCTATCTTTACTTAAAACGCAAAAGCTTGTAATTTCACTACCATATAAATAGCTGAACCTTTGACCCGAATGGCGCCAAATGATAATCCGAGTCTATTATCATTTCGCAAGTCCGTGCCGCCACAAATATTGATGGTTCGCGTAATAAAATGGGTTAGCAGGATTCGTGAAGCAATCCATAACACGACCCTGATGGAAAAGTCCCGTTAAGGCGACGATAACCAACTTTTAATGATTTTAAACTGAAAATCACGTGATTTGAAAAAAAAAATAATATGTTAAAATATAGTATTTTCTTAATAACTTATATGTGAATATTTTAGATTATATTACCCACATAGTGTAATTAATTTGTAAAATTATGTCTAACGCGGATAAAAAACTGAGAATCACGCAAAGCTATCAAGCGTATTTTTATGAAACCTTCACCATTTTAAAGATAGTTTTATTATTTATCTTTTAGTATACGTGTTTTCATTATCATTTATTAATGCGTCTAATTTGGGACACCGCTCCTTGATGGGCGAGTCCTATTACTGGGTGGACATACGACCCGTTGCGTGAGCTCCGCACAGAACACGCAAGCTTACCAAACCACTCAAGGCCATTGGCATATATCTGCGTCTTAACCTACGTTATTCATCAATTGGCCAGAATAATGGGATAAGAGACGAGGCTATATCAATATTTACTTGGCGACGCTAATATTCTACGATGAGATTACCCGGATCAGCATAATTATTTACTGAACAATAACTAACTACAACAATAACTTTTCGCTCAAGGCAGTTGTCCCACCGCCGGCGAGGAAAAAGTAGCGAGTAGAACTAGCAACTGAAAACGAGTTGGCGAGCAGCGAGTGAACGACGGCGACAAGCGATTACTCGCTGGTATGCGTATCTACCAAGCGTGAGTCTCTCAGCGAATGCTCTGCACGCCAAGCGAGCGTCGCTGAGCGAGTACTCCCTTTGATAGCTCTTGTCGCTGCGACAAACGAGTATTCGCGCGCGATGTGAACAGTCAGCGATCAACTATTAATATATGCACCTCTTTTATTTACACGAAAATGTATATCTATTGTACATTTCTTGAGCGAGAAAATAGCCGATAGTTAGTCGCTTCCTCGCCGGGTGGTGAGACAACTGCCTTAGGCGTGAATTACACAGATAGGCGTAAGCTGAAGGCGCGGCGCAGGCGTGGTACGGATGCTATTAAAATTATTAAACAGGCTGACTTTCTTGCGATAGCATGTCTTCCTGTTCAGAAGACGAAGATGCGCTTGCTTTGCTGCAACTCATTAATATGCAGAGGCACAGAAGATATTGGGTGCACCCTGTGTGGAAATTGTCAGAATAGCATAGGTATTTCAAAATAATGGAAAAATTACATGAATATCCTGATCGTTCCTACAGTGTATAAAATACGCATATGTGTTTATAGTATGTATATATTAGTATAGTCGTAAAGAGCTGGATATTGTTCAATCATCTCGCAGAACTGTACATTATATTCAATATCGTCACGCATTTTTTGTGTTGATAAATACTGCTCATACCGTACAACAGGCGATGTGCTCCTTGCGCGGCGCTCCAGTCGCGAGTTCGCGACTGCTAGCGACACGGCACAGACAACAAAGCGGCGTCCCTGCTGCCTTCGCCGCGCCGCTTGAGTGTAATTCACACGTCGGTTCGTACATCCTACCTATTCATCATTCTCCTGCCCTTGTCCCAATTTATTTGGGGTCGGCGCAACATGTCTTTTTCTTCCATACTTCTCTATTAGTCGTCATCTCGGTAGTCACTCCCTTTCTGGCCATATCATCTTTCACACAGTCCACCCATCGTTTCTTTGTTCTTCCCTTACTCGTATAGCCCTCCACGTTCATACTCAACACTTTCCTGACGACATTTTCCTCATTCCTCCGCATCACATGCCCATACCATGACAACCGATTTCCACACAACTTTTCAGTCACCGGTGTCACTTTCAGACTTCCTCTTACATACTCATTTCTTATTCTATCCATTCGCGTAATACCACACATCCCTCTTAGCCTCTCACATCCTACCTATTATATTATATATATTTATATATAATATTATAAATGCGAAAGTAAGTTTGTTTGTTTATTTGTTACCTTTTCACGCCTAAACCACTGAACCGATCATCCTGAAAGCCCGAAATTTTGCGTATACGTTGTCAAGTGTACAGACACGGACATAGGGTACCTTTCAGCTCGAAAATAAGTATTGTTCCCGAAGAACAGCAATAACTTTCATATGATAATAGATGGCGCCACCTGTCTTTCGAATCATGATTCAATTATATTAATATAGAAACTTTAGTAGTGCATTAGGTTTTTTTTTTAATTTTTTCATTTAAATTTTGGAGTGTCGATAGTGTCGATTTTCATCTTCCTAACTATCCTAACTCAATCTACCTAGCCTTTTCCTAACAATCCTAACTAATAAAATTTATTTATTTATTAATTTTATTTATTCAACAAACAAACAAACACTTTCGCATTTGTATTATTTAATAATACAAATGCGAAAGTGTTTGTTTGTTTGTTGATTACGCTTTCACGCTAAAACGGCTGAACGGATTTGGATAAAATTTGGCACTTGGGTAGACCATGACCTGGAGAAGGACATAGGCTACTATTCATCCTGGATCGCAGACGAAGTCGCGGGCAACAGCTAATTTTGTATGAAAACGTTTAAAAGCGGCATAAGGCCTGCGCCGCCGCGCCTTCACCTTACGCCTTTCTGTATAATTCACGCCTTAAGAGCTTCAGCACACCGAATGCGATCCGATCTGTGCTTATGGATCGCACATCACATTCGCATTCTGTGTGCAGAAGCTTAAAATAATCTAATTTATCAACTATTAATATTATAAAGAGAAAAGATTTTTTGTATGTTTGTTTGTTACGCTTTCACGGTTAAACGGCTGAACCGATTTTGATGAAATTTCGTATGGGGATACTTTGAATCCTGGGGAAGGACATAGGCTACTTTTTATCGACATACCGACGTGAGATGCCAGGGCATAAAACTTACCTACATGACATAGGTACTAAACACATTAACTGCGCGAAATTTATGCAAACGCTTCTTTATGCTACACTAATCCTGTGTGGCAAAAGCTCGGGTGCGTGCAAAAAATATCTTGGGTGTAGACGACGATGTTTTCGAAACAATAGAGATGCACAACGAACGCACAGGTGCGGCGCGCCGCACTCCAAGAAAGTTATGTAAATTGTATGGACGCGCATACGCGCCGTCAAGCACCTGGTGAACGTCCGAAAACGCGCATGCGCGTCTGCCGCGCCTAATGAATTAAAAACGCAAGCTCTCGCAAGTGACACGCATGAGCATAGGTCCAAAAATTAACTACTGATATTGTAAAAATTGCAGAGTCCATACATTAAGGTTCATGTCAGGCACTGAACCCCTCTGTATGAAACAACTACCTACTAACCACACGAATGTGATAAAATATTTGAATTTGTAGCCTAGCTATAATCCAATAGCATAGGAACCAGTTCACCCAGTATCAACATTGAGAAGGTCCAGTGACACCTTGATAGCCTGGTAACTACAAAGTCTATTTAAAATTAAAATATTACAAGTTACAAGGCGAGTGGAAATGCCAGGGACAGGATACCATATGGGTGATGTTCTTCAGAAAGGTCAGGTTCATAGTACTTACAATTGGCATGCGTGTATGAACAGATGTATGTAAATGAAGCAAAAGGATAGCATGTGGCATTGTGTAGTTCCTCCTACTCCTACGCTATGTATGTGTGCACTATTTGTGTTAAAATTTAAATTATATCTCTCCTTTGCTTTGCTGTAGTCAGGTAATTAGAAAATAAATAGTGACAATATAATTTTTGTTATCTTGCGAGTTACCATTACAACTTCTTTAAGAGGTGTGCGTGGCCACTGCCTGTGCTTGCCTAGTGCGAGGTTTGTCCAGTCCACAGCAACCAAGCATTCGCCTCATGAGGTTGCCTCAGTCGAATATTCAGTTAACACATTCACTGCTGAATTATTTGGCGAACTTGCTCCAAGTGCTGCTTTATGATACACTAAACCCTGTGCGGCAAACACTCATGCGCGCCCAAACAATACTTCGTGTGGTGCTATGAGCGCGCATGCGCGATTGAAGAAACTCTACCCAGTGCGGCTGGGCACATATGTGCGCCGTTACAAACTTATCCCAAGTGCGGCGAGACGCCTAGGTGTGTTTGAAAAATTTCCCATTTTTTATGAGTCATAAAACAATTACGCCAAGAACAATAGAGATGCACAAAAAACCCACAGGTGCGGCGCGCCGCATTCGAAGGAAGTACATAAATTGTATGGACACGCATATGCGCCGGTAGCACACGGTGAACGTTCGAAAATCGCACATGCGTGTCTGCCGCACAGAACGTGTTAAGGTGTCAAACTGCAGACTCATGAATTTGAATTTAGAATTATTGTATTGGGTTGGCACAAAAGTAATGAGACACTACAAAATTCTATACATTTCCTTTTTCAAGTTAATTGTTTTCGATAATATTCTAGAATGTTGTAGAATATTCTAGGTACTTGTGATGTGGGGGTAGGTATATAAAGCCGCCCTCGCGATCGGTTTAGTCAGTTTGAAGAAAAATGGACGAGCAACAAGTTCGAACACTATACTTATACGAGTACTTGTTAGGCTCCAGTGCGCGGGCTGCGGCTGACAATATCAATACTGCATTGGGCGCTGGAAGTGCAAGACATGCGACGTTGTCCCGATGGTTTGACCGTTTTAAATCGACCGTTTTTAATTTTAAGGAGACAGGAGCCTTAAAAGTCAGCCACGCTCTAGACGATCACCCGCAGTGAATAATGACGATTTACGCCGCGAACTGCAGTCGAATCCGGATGCTACCACTCGTGAATTAGCGGAAGCACTTAACTGCAGTCACCACGCCGTGGAAAACCATCTGCATGAGCTTGGCTATCGAAAAGTTTTGGCTCGGTGGGTACCTACTGCACATCCTTACAGACGCCAGTCGTGCAGTCCGTGTCGCTATCTGTCAATCACTTTTGCTGCGACCCCGACGTAAAGTTTTTGTCTGATCTGGTTACTGGAGATGAATCATGGATACATTACGAGAACGATACACGTCGTGCTTCTTGGCCGCCTCCAGAAGAAACGCCACCAACTCAACCGAAGCTGAGTCAAAAGCACTGCTTAAAAGTTGTGCTTTGCTGTTTCTGGGACACGCAAGGCATGTTGTTTTATGAACTATTACACAATGAAACTATAAACGCTGACAAATTCTGCTGTTATCAAGAAAAAACGATGAAGACGAGTCAATGTAGTTTAACTACACGATAAAGCTCGACCTCATGGCGCAAGTGCTGTTCGCCAACAGTTGGAGAACTTGGGCTGGGGGACGATACCCCACCCACCTTATTCGCCAGACCTCGGCCCATCAGACTATCATTTGTTTAGAGCCCTGAAACAACATTTGCAGGGTAAACAATTTAAACTTTGCGGGATCGTTGGCAAGATGTCTTAGATGCTAATGGTGATTACATCATTGACTAAGCTTTTTGTATTGTAATAATAATAATATTAAAAAAGTATAAAACGTAAACCAAGTGTCATTACTTTTGTGCCAACCTGATACTAAGTACTATTGTCATAAATCTGTAGTATTTAGATGAGACATTAACATGGGACAAGGGCAGGAAGAAGATGAGACTTGAAGAAAATATAAAATATCAAGAAAATTCATGTAAGAAATTTTTATTGTGAAAGATATTTGCAAATCTGAGTTTACTAATATTATTTTTAGATACCTACATCATATCGACAGAAAAATAAATGATGTGCATGGTGAATAAATGATTGGAATGCTGATGTTTATGTAACTGAAAGATAAGACATCTTAAATCAGTAATAAATTACAGGGCAATATTCTCTTATCGGTTTATAGGAGTGTCAGTGATTGATAAAGATTTATAGCAGACGTTTTGTGTAATTTAGGTCATTGATATAAAATATATAAATTCTGAATAGTATGAATATTTACTACCTGAATTCAAATTACTACATGCATGTGAGGCAATAAAGTTATAGGACATTCATTATTTGTGTAAATATCATAAAAGACATTGTAGCAAGTAAGCTTTGCAGAGATTTTATAAAATTACTGAAGAGTACGGAGATGATGACTAATAGAGAAAAATGGAAGAAAAAGACATGTTGCGTCAACCCCAAATAAATTGCGACAAGGGCAGGAGAATGATGAACTCTAAGTTTGTATTTACCTACAGATGGATTTTTAGTTGTGTTAGCAAATATGAAATAAAATAAATAAGATTATAATATTAGGTACTATTAAACTTTGTGGGATAAAAGGATGAAAGTATAACTTTTTTAAATACATACTATATGTAAGTACCTGGATTAAAATATATTTTATTTTGCACAATAATACTGATATTGGGTTTCACATAAAGTAATTATTTGAGTAACAGTTAAAGTAGAAAGAAGTAATGCCGTAATCAGTTTTATTTAGGGTCGAACTTCCAACTTGATTACATACAACCATGAACCAAACTGAAAATATCAACAAAGCGATGGTGGCGCCACCTGGTGTGGCGCGTGACTGAACTAAAAATTGACTGACTAGTTCTAATGGCGGGCGGGTCGACCGCCTGGCCGCCATCTTGTGTCATGACTGCTGAGTGCTGTCAATTTACTGTCACCGCGACATTTTATAAAAGTCAAAGGGAATTCAATAACAACAACAAACAGAATGTAAACGTTTCCACATACGATAATGTCTGGCATCAATATGCAAAATATTGAAGTACATCGGTAAAAAATGCACATACAATATCGATCGGGGTGACGCGATGCGGCCACGTTACGTAGGTCACAAATGGACGGGCTAAAAATAACCCAAGCACGTGCCAATTCAACAATAAGCATAAGAGAATGTTAGCTTACATAACATAAAACACTAATAGCACCTAGTTTTAACTTTATCAGACCTGAAATACTATAAAAATGTCTCCTAGCTCTAAAGGTATCCAGCTAATGATAAGCAATGTGGCGCATTGGCGCCATTTTCCTTTTGCAAGATCGGGCTCCTTGGTGACGTAACAGTCCTAGTTTTCTCCACTTATGATTCCTATACATTAATGATGACTGTAGGCTTTGTTTTTAATGTATTTTTCGCCCGAAAAATGCTATGTTTTCAAATAAATGTCACCTTGACGTATCACGTCAATTTGACAAGCATGGCGGAAACGTGGCGTCGTTTTGATTTTGGACCGGCTCACCTCCAGGGGATGTTGAATGTTGTCTGTTTACTACTCGGGCGCTTCTGATGATTTCTCTGGTGAGTTCTCTCACGTCCTGACGCTGCTGGTACGCCATTTCGGGCCGGTCGCGTTGTTCTTGTGATAGACCGGCCGTGGGAGGTAACATCGTTGCTCACTCAATCCATGCGAACACTTCTTTCTACACTCAGTCACTAGTATACAATAATAACGTTGTCCAGTTATAGAAATAAGTCCGGTGATATCACTGAATAAGTGGAAAACAAAAATAACACAGCTCAACTACGCACAGCAAACCGAACAGAGCGCGACTGTCGAACGGGGGACGGCGGGAAGCTACAGCGCCGCCGCGCATCTATCCCTTTCTTTCTCGGCTAAAAGCATATTGCGTGCTCGCTTGCTCGACAACGATTTGATGACAGATGCAAGTGTATAAGTCAAAACAAAGCGTGGGCTGTATAAATGTCAAACATTCAACCGTTTTATGTAGCGACATCTATTGAAAATCGAGTGCACTGATGGAAAAATGGGCACAAAGATATTTTAACACCGCTTCTGAACTCAATTGAGTAATACAGCTGTCTAGATTATCCGTAGGATACGAAAATAAACATCGTTGTTGTGTGATCCCGTCCCGACTAATACACTATAAATCTGCTAATCGTGAAGTTGTTGTATAACCTGTCTAAATACCTACTTATGTTTGACGTACTTGTTTGTTTGGATTATGTTTGTTTTCGGGTGTGCACCATGTGTGGACTGTGCACCTGGTATGGGATTCGGGTGGGGGGTAGCCCAGTCAGTCAATCACTAGTAGAAGCACAGCTAGAAAGAAGAGAGCTGCTAGTCTAGTCATCCAATGATAAACATTAAGCACGAATAGGTACCTACTGTTTAAGTTTAATTGATTAAACTTGTTGAAATTATTATAGTAAGTAGGTAGGTCTTCGGTAAGGTCCACGGGTCCACCGGCAAACGTAATGCGTGATTTCATCGCGCGATAAAAATCGACCGTCCCCTATTAACAATGTCGGATATACATTTTTACCAATATTCACTTTTTTACATAAATCGAATTACAATTTAAAAAAAATTCTTCACTGTCAAAACAAACTTTGAACTGAGGGCAGTTCAAAGTTTGCCCTAACGATAAAAAAGAATATTGTGATATTAACAATGTCAGTTCTGCGAAAAAGACCACTGTTCAGTAGGGACTAAACAGTAGTTTCCCTGCAGAACCGACATTGTTAATAGGGACGGTCGAAATATACTGACTGACCATGCTTTATTATGTTATAGCCTAAGGCGGGGTAAATATGAGACGAAACACAAATCTTTTCATTTTTAAACGACTTCCAAAAGGAGGAGGTTCTCAATTCGATTAATGGTTTTTTTGTATGTACAGACGCCAGCAGGTCAACCTACCCGAAACTGTCAGATTCTCCCCATCCACCTTGAACCTAATGCTTTGGCAATAAAGTCGAAAATCTATTAAAGAAATCTGACAGATTGTAGTAGCTTGATGTGCTGGCATCTGTACCTATGTTACGCGATTACTCAAAGATGGCTGGACCGATTTGGTAAATTCTTTTTTTTTTTTGTTTTTGTTTAATAGGGTATAGGTACTTTCTAGTTGGTCCCGTTGTCATCAGATCAGGATCTGATGATTGGATCCTGAAGAAACCAGGATTTTTTTATAGTAACTCGTGCATTTGCTCTTGGACAGCACCATTTCGTGAAGTGGAACTGATGATGAAGATCACAGATGGCCACCGGAACGGTGTATTCCCGTTCGGGTGCGTTCCCACTGTGTCGTGACAACAGATTATCGTGTCGTTTAAACCCAAGGAACAAAATAACTGTCGTACGTTTTGTAAATTCCTTTTAAGTCGTAGTAAGTCGTTTTATAATTGTTATATATACGTATAAATAATATATTTATTATTATCATAAGAAAGTTATTGTTGTTTTTCTCGGGAACAGTACTTTTTTTCGGGATAAAAGGTAGCCTTTGTCCGTTTCTGTACACGTGAAAACACGTATAATATGCAAAATTACAGGATGATCGGTTCAGTGGTTTAAGCGTAAAAAGGTAACAAACAAACGAACAAACTTACTTTCGCATTTATAAGCTTAATTAAATAATTAAATTCAAAGTTAGATTATAAATTATGGAAAAAAACAATCAATCTGCCTAGCCTTTTCCCAACTATGTTGGGGTCGGCTTCCAGTCTAACCGGATGCAGCTGAATACCAGTATTTTACATGGAGCGACTGCCTATCTGACCTCCACGACCCAGTAACTGGGTAATACGATACCCCTTGGTGAGACTGGTTGTCAGACTTTCGGGCTTCTGACTTTCGGGCTTCCCCGGCAAGCGTAGCTTAACCTGATGGATCGACTCGTGCGGCTGTTATTACTTAGCCACTAGCTAAAAAGCATAAATTATGGAATGAATTTATTAAATTCCGGTTCGTGCCACCAGTGGGACGTAATAATAAATAATATATAACAACGTATTTCACGGGTTGCGATTCGATTTAATGGTTGTTGAGCAATTTATGTTCGTCGCAATGCAATAAGTAGAGCTGATGGTGGCTTCCACGGAACAGGTAAAAAAGGTTTAATCAGTGATGCTTTAAGTGACTCCAAGTTGCGATGGGTTTTAGCGCAGACCTCCTCTAAGTGCTGCCATATTTTGTAATCCAAAGGATTCAAATCTGGACTGGATGAGCGCCAATCGTCATGCCTGATAAAGTCAATTCCACGGGTCGTGAGCCAGTTTATGGTAATTTTCGCCTTATGAGCCGGCGCAGAATCCTGCTGGAATACCCAGAGCTTGTTTTCGAACATTGTTTGTGAAAGAGGTTCCACAATGTTTGTTAGGACTGTGTTAACAAGGGCACTGGTTTTCACTACTTTTTCACAAAAAAACACCTCCGTTGGGCCCCAAGCCAAACCACGAATGCCGAAGGGTGATGACCACGCTGAACACGTGGCACACGTCTGCTCGCTTCTTCACTAGAGTGTGCATACACTTTACGAGTATCATTTTGTTTGTTGAAACTCTCCTAAGACGAAAATATTTTTAATGTTGAGGAACATTAAACATATTTTCGTCTGAAAAAGTATTTCGCGGTATTTTTTTTCTGCGTACCGCCTTAACAAAACCCGGCTTCTTTCGAGTCTCATTTTCTTCAGCCGTGTGTTAAAAAGATGTGCTGTTTTTTAGAATACTGCGGCTCATTTACGTCTTCAAATCGCTAAGAGAACCCGCTGATATGGGCACATTGAAGATGGTCTATTATGCACTCTGCCAGTCTATAATTGGATAAATGATAATGATAAATGATTTTTATTTCTGTAAGTAGGTTTGTACAAACACTTTTACAAGTCAATATTTACTTTTTTTTTAAACTAGATGAGGTCGGCGTTTCCTATCTGACTACATGATATTGCATTACCGCGTGGGGTGGTGCATCAAAAACCAACTTACTGAGAGCTGAGAGAGTTCAAAGAGCCGTACTAAAGGTTATGTGTAAAAAACCATACCGATACCCAACTAAACAACTCTATGAGGACTGTGGGGTCTTGACTGTTAGACAACTGTTCATTCTGCAGTCAGCCCTTAGGACTCATAGAACAATCCCAACTCAAACCCTAAAAAGCGCACAAATATTCCGTCAGGCGTTAAACATAAAACATCTTTTGTCCAACACCAATTTTACGTTTTAAGTAAAATAAATAAAAATCTGCATAAAAAGCTAAACATACTGGATTTAAATAGATATATGTCAAAGAAAGAAATAAGTCAATGGCTATTGCAACTGGACTATTTGGCGACAGAGAAACTACTAACTTACATCTCTTAATATTATATCACATACATACTTTAAAGATCACATCTCTCGCCTTATATCTAATTATTATGTATTTATTACATTCATGGAATCATTGCCCCTCCCCACTCACAAACCCACACACACACACACACTCACACTCAAACACACACACACCTGCACATGGCCGCATATTGCTAAGAGTACCAGGCTAAAACTATTGGAGCTTAATTGGGAAATAATACCCCACCTTCCATATTCGCCGGATTTAGCACCAACTGATTTCAGCATGTTCCGATCACTTAGTAATAATTTACGGGAAAAAAGCTTTCACGATGAACCACACTTGAAACAATACATAGATGACTTCTTCAATTCAAAACCAACGAAGTTCTATGCGGACGCCATTCACTGCCAGATCGATGGCGAATGGTAGTAGAAAACGACGGTGAATATATTATTAATGATTAACAATTATTCATTTAATAAATAAATACAAATAAAATAGTTGTATGTCGCTCATTACTTATTAGCCAACCCAATATTAAAAAAGAAATTTGGCAGATTGTAGTAGCTTGATGTGATGGCGCGCCTGTACAAAATTAATGTCAACTGTATATCGATATTACACTACACTGCCGCCGTAAGGAAAACGGACGTTTCTACAGAAATATTGAAATGCAGAAAAAAAAAATATTTTGCCCCGTTTAAAATACAAAATACAAAGGTAGATGCGTCTTTTAATAGAAGCGTTTTACCTACCAATAAAACGCATATTAATTTACTTACCTTATTCGAAGCTTATTTAATTTGAGATAGGCACTACGTTTCCCGCCATTTATATCCGTCTCTTTCTTACCTGTATCCTTCTCTTTCTAACCCCACCACCTGGCAGAGTGGGAGCGCACTGAGTGAGCCGCCATCTTTATGCCTCATTGAGTCGAAAATCACCAGGCAGACTTTAAAACATAAGCTTCGAATAAGGTAAGTAAATTAATATGCGTTTTATTGGTAGGTAAAACGCTTCTATTAATTTGACTTGACCGTTATTCGAAGCTTATTTAATTTGAGACCTTTGTTATCGCCTGGTGGTGGTGACACGGACGCCAATGTGAATGACTTGTTAGTAGAATAAGATATTAGAGTTATATTGACCATTTGAATGAGACAAATGCATCTTGATTCTTTCCTTTTTCTTAAAAAAAAATATAAAAAACCGACATGAACTGACGTGAATATGATTTTGGTTTAATTAAGTACCTAATGGTTTCATCTTGACTAATCACAATGTTAGAATCAACATTATATCAGCAACACCAATCAATAGGATTAAATAACATAGTTATAGACCTCTATAAAGATGAGGGTAAAACTGTCCGCTTATAGAATTTACAAAAAGTATTTTGGGACTTCCAATTTCCTCTCGCAAGAATATCGTCTAATGGGAAATTATCTAGCCAGTTTTTTGAGGCAACAGCAGAGCGGAAACTCCCAGGCGTTGCAGTTATACACACATCTTTAAATAGAGTTTTAATCCATGATATGATTGTCTTGGAAGCGGCTTTTGCTTCACCTCTTTTAGAAATGAACAGATTATGGATCTAAGCCGAATCTCTGCGAATTTTTAACAATTCAATTGTTCTATTAATCCAGTAAACTGGATCCAAATGATTGCTGTCTAGATTAGTAAACAATTTCCAACCCGACTGCATGTGATCCGAAGAATCAGTCTTTGAACCAAAAACAGGCCACAAGGTGATAAGAGTTATTACTTTGAATACAATGCTCCGAATCAGTTCTTAATAAAGTCAAATCGTGAATTCTTCGACCTGAGTATAAGAGTAATAATGTTGCAGTGTGTCTTTACACTTGGAAAATATTGTCGGGATTAAAATTATAACTATTTAGGTATGCCGCTAGGCTATCTATGTTCCAAAGCGGTGGTTTAGATTTAACTGGTTTCTCTAACGCTATGGATTTAAAAACCTGTTTTACTGAAATATAAGAACTAATTTGGCCAGCAATGTCTGGATTGCAAAGAGTGGAAATTACAGATTTGTGCAACAGAATCTTATTGTATGATAAATTATTAACCAGATAAAGGCCCGACAGGAATCTACCTACTTCTCTACCGTTAGGATTATGAGGATTAATGTGGTGTTGCTCAGACCAGATTAGCCATTATTTCCAAGCAACATCAAAAGTCGTTAGTGTGGAAGACCGCCAAGACTTCTTCAATAGTTTTATTTGGCTATCATTCCAATCTTTTAGGGTCTCGGCCTACCCCCACTTTTACTCGAGAATCATGTTCTGTGTCCGCGGATGTGGGAGTCCCGTCGACACGTCTTTTAAGACTTGATCGAGATTCCGAAGTGTGAATAGGGCTGCTAACGCTCGGGCCCTCAGATCTGCGCGCCAATATACTCGATCCTAAAGCGGAACTACTAGCAAGTATATCCCGTGAGCACTGTTCAAATGGGATAGCAATTTGGGATTCAAGTACGGCGGCGGGAAAGTCCACGCCAGTTGAAAATTTCACTGTCGGGGAACGCGTCGTGAAACAATACTTCGTGATCGTTCAGATCCAGGGACGCATAATTCACTACGACGTGTGCTCGACTGGAGGCAAAGAGGTCTAGCAGGGGGATGCCTCATTTAGCAAACACGGTCTCTGTGGCACTGGCCAAGAAATGCCATTCCAGATTGATCCGAAGTCTCGACAAATGGTCCGCATGACCGTTGTACGAGTGTGAAAAATATTCACGTATTCTTCCAGAATTTGAAAAACTTGGTATGTCAGATCCATCAGTGGTGTAGATCTCGTGCCCCGTTCGTGTCGGAGATATGCGATTACAGGTTTGTTGTCATATTGAATTTGTACTGTACTTCGGTGCAGGAGCTGACAATGATCTTGTAACACCTTTAGGATAGCGAGCATTTGTTTCTGGTTGCAGTGTAACTGTTTTTCGTGATCTGCCCACAACCCTGTCAACGACAAATTGTTAAATCGAGCTCCCCATGCTATGTCGGAGGCATCCGTTGTTAGGTAATAGGTTGGTTTTTCATGGCTTCGATAGGAATTAAATGCCATTTCTGGTCTGATCTCAACATTTTGTTGAAGAGGTCCAATAAAGCCCGATAATTGAGTCGGCCTCTTGTAACGGTAAAACTCGCGAAATTCACATGTCCAACAAGACTCTAAACCTCCTTGAGTTTTATATGTTCCTTGTGTAGCATTTGGGACAGTGCAGCAGTGTGACAATCAGCGACGTCAGCTTCTCCTTAGGAAGTTGCTTCTGATTGGTCCAGGCTTTCTACTGAACGCCCAGATACGCCAATGTTTTTGACGGAGTCAACACAGATTTCTCGTAATTTATGATCCAGCCTAACGGCTCGAGAGTCTGAGTTACAATATTTACATGTTCCTTTAGGCTTTCCTCGTGTTGATGAGCAATCAGGAAGTCGTACCAGTATTCGTATTCCTCCTTTTCTGAGCATTTGGGCAGTCCAAATTTTCACTGATGCGAAAGTCTTGCGTGCAGTACTTAGACCAAAGGGTAAACGTGTGATTTCCAATAGCTCCTTTCGATAGACTACTCGAACGTGAAAGTACGCCTGTGAGAGATCTATTTTGCACAGCCAGTCTCTTTGCTGTAGGAAGTCTGGCACACGAAAAACATTCACTAATTTTAACTTTGTGGTTATTACGTATTGATTGAGGGCCCTTAGGTGGAAAATGGGCTGAGCAGAACCGTCGCTCTTGAGAACTAAAAACATTGATGACATGAAACTTGGAGACAGATGTGCTCGATCGAGGATCCCTTGATTCTTCATTTTGACGATGACAGTGGTCATCTCTACTGAGTAAGGAACTAACATGCCCTTTTTTATGTTCCTTGGATGGATCATTGGGGGCCTTTGACGAAAGGGTATGCGATACCCCGATATCATTCTGAGAATAACATTTGGAGCTCCAAATTGTTCCCACTGAGTTAAAAAAATTGCTAAACGGCCTGATTTAAACTGCATCATGTCAATATTTTCGACGTTTGACGTCTCTATTGTTGTTGGGAGGAGACGGTGCTCGTTTCTGCCCAGATTTGGATTGATATCGGTGCTTGGGGTGATTTCTTGAAGAACCTCGTCCACGAAAAAGCCCCCGATTATTCGGTGCGACCGAATGAGAGCCATGTCCATGATAGTGCGAGTTACAACCACCCTGCGGGGGTGGTGCACTTTGACAACAGCCTTGCACATAGCATAATCCACGTTGACAACCCTGCGAGGGGCTTTTTCGGGTTGCGTACTCCTGCGAGGAGACGCTAGTTTTGTGTGTCTCTACCTGCGAGATAGAGTTGTTACTACTTCTTTAGCGGCCAAAACCATTTTCGCACTCCACCCGCTTTTTCTAAAGCGGCTGTGATTTTTTCTGCGTTGAATAAGTTTGTGTATGTAGGAGGAATCTTCCTAAGCGTAGATTTCACTAATGGCTCCTTTACCGGTTTGATTACACAGTACCGGCGCATCTGCAATATCTCTGCGTGATGGCCACAAACAAGCTGTAACAAATCTGAGGAGATTGTTTGAAAATCACCGCAATTTATAAGTTCTGTTACCTTATTATTAATAACCTCATAATCTGGGGTTAATTCTTTCGACCACTGGGCAAAATCAAGCAATACCTTCAGAAACGACTCCTTCTGTTTTAAAATGCACATTACTCGTATTAAGGCAGGCAGCAAAGGCTCTATCAGCGGAGGGGAGACTGGAAGGCTGCAACTTCTTCTTTTATCTCAATATCCGTAAAACCCGGTTTGTGATTATACCCCTTTTGAGCTTCGGAATAACTAATTTCATTCCAGTTACTAGTACTCGTATACCAATGTTGAAGATCATATAGCAGTTTCAAACGAAGTTCTGAACTTTTGGGCGCAGAAGGTTCTTTTAATTTTGTTCGAATATCAAAAATTACTTCATTAGGCGCGTCGATAATCGACGCATTATCACCCAATTCTTCGTAAAGATTACGACTAACACCAGAATTTATAGTCAGAATAATTATAGTAGTGATCACTAGTCTGAACTTGACGCCTATTATCACGAGCATACAAAGATTTACGAAGATCACGTACCTCCTTTGATAATTTACGATACTCCTGCTTCGTATGTCTTCGTTTTCTCCCCCTCCTCATTTTTTTAGGATGACTCCGTCGACGCCTTGAGGAGCGTGATGAAGATGAAAACAAAGAACTTCTCTGGGAACTATTACTGCTTGAACTTGAGCTCCTAGACCATAACTTACGCTGTATACCAGATGGTCCTGGTAATGGTTCAGTCACTTCATTTTGTACATAATTATTACTATCATCCATTCAAAAACTGGAAAAGGGCTTTAGAACAACACTAACGGTAAAACCCGTTAAAATAAAAAGTTCAAATAAAAATCATGCGACACACTGAGTTCAGACACACAATTTGATCTTGTATAAAACTAAACGATATTATTATATTATTATTTATCTACGCAGTATAAAGTGTAGGTACTTAAATGGTAAACCAAAGATCTTAGGCAAAGTATCACTGCGTTTTAATATAAATATGAAATGTACTCACGTGTAGTTTTGTGGGTATTTCACCTCTAGTTTTCTTATTACCACCCTAATAACGCTGCTACGCACCACCCGTAAAACACTAAAATATTTGTTGAAATTCTAGAATTTAATATACTTGATAATTATTTTAAAATAAATTTGAAAATTGTGGTAACGTTATTGTTAACACAACCGTACGCGGCGGGAAACAAGACGCCAATGAGGCATAAAGATGTTAGATGGCGGCTCACTCAGTGCGCTCCCACTCTGCCAGGTAGTGGGGTTAGAAAGAGAAGGATACAGGTAAGAAAGAGACGGATATAAATGGCGGGAAACGTAGTGCCTATCTCAAATTAAATAAGCTTCGAATAACGGTCAAGTCAAATTAATAGTAAGAATTATTAGGTTTTCGTTAAGTTTACCTACGCCAATATAAAAATACTGGTAGATGCGTACCTATTTTTTTTGCTGATTCCGAATAAGTAATTAACTCTATTTCGAAAAAAATGTCAGATAGGCCTTTTTTCCTTGTGACGGCAGTCCTGTCACAGATTAATACAGATGGAACACTCCGCAAAATCATGTAAATAAAAAGCGACTATTGATACCACACAATAAAGTGCAAGTCAGGCCGCACAACGCTTATTACCCACAGTTATATTCACCTACAAGTTGCCTCTCTTTCTGTCGCGTAACGCGCGCGTTGTCTTCTTTTACGACGCGGCGTGTGAGTGAGTATCGAACTGACAGTGCGAGCCGGCCGGTGCGCGGCAGCCCGCACTGAATTGATCCGGCGACAAGGGCCTGGCACGTACTTGTAGCTTCGTACCTAAACTGCGGAGTGTCCCATCTGTATTAATCTGTGCCCAAACAGTCGCGAGTGCGCCGCAGTGACGAACAGACGGTGTGATGGTTTTGTAAGCAGTAAGGCTGACCCCACATTTGGCGTGCGCGATCCTCGGGCGTGCGAGCTGCACGGACGCAGCGCGCGCAAAGAGCGCGCGCTGCGCGAGCGTCGGGTGTTACCGCCGTGTGACGTGCATGCAGCGTGCGCGCAACGCGCGCGCGGCGCGCTCGCGACGCTCGAGTCGCGTTCTTACCCCTTCGCCCGCTATCCCCGCCGCCCGCTACTGTTTCGGTTCTTCTTACTTACTCGACGTCGCGAGCGCGCCGCGCGCGCGTTGCGCGCACGCTGCATGCACGTCACACGGCGGCAACACCCGACGCTCACGCAGCGCGCGCAACGCGCACGCGGCGCTCGCGCTACTCGCACGCCCGAGGATCGCGCACGCCAAATGTGGGGTCAGCCTAAGCGTGCGATTTGTGACAAATATTCATTTAAATAAGTACAAGTACTTACTTAATATGGCAAAGAGCAATAATAGAGTATATTGTGTTGTTTTTGGTTGCTTGAATTTGTCAATAACACACCCAGAGATAACATTTAAATTACCTGGAAACTACGAAAATTATTTACGCGATAAACAGTTTGATGACCAAACGGACCTTCAAAATACCCTAGAAGAGTTTTTTGATTCAAAACCAAAGGATTTTTGGATGGATGGTATTCAAAGTTTACCGGAGCATTGGGCAAGAAGGGGAGTATATCAGTAATTAATACGATCTTAATAAAATATTATGCTTATTTAAAGAAAGTGTTGTTGGTGTCGCAAGACTTTCCTGCCAACCCAATATAACGCAACACTTCAGAACGACTGCACATATTTGGCTAGGTTCTTATGAAAGAAAATGTTTGAAAAGTTGCCGGGAAAATTGGAAAATTCGGGACAACTGAAAGTGCATTTTCTATAAGAATTTTGTATAAAATATTGAAATGTTGACAGGACAACGTATGATGGCGGGTCAGCTAGTCAGATAATTTTTATTTATGGTATAAACATGGCGGTTTGACAACTTTTGTATGCAAAATGTGTCAAACTGTCATATTTATTCTTCAGATAGAAGTTATCTGACTATTGAAAAATCAACCCAAGGTGTTGTTGGAAAGTTACAGAGAAAAATAGAACCTTGGGTAGGTACGAGTATTTACCATAAAAATAAAGAAAGTTTTAAAAATATGGACGGATTTATTTAATGCGTCAGTAAAGTAAAAAATAATAACTTATTATAATTATTATAATGAACGTTAAGTCTCTAACATTAATTATCTAGGTAATCAGTTTTGTTCTCATTAGTTACTCTTGATTCTGCATAGATTCGATGATGCGCTGGTAAACCATCTCGGGGGCCTTCTTCGAGAACTGGAAGTCCATGTGGCTGAAGTGTTCTTCGGGCACCTTGTAGGTTTCTCTGACGTTGGGAAGCTCCTTCTGTAATCTTAGTACATCTTTAGGGTGAGCAAGCCAGTCCTCCTCGCTGTAGTACAGGGTGACGGGGGCTTGAACCTCAGCGATGTTGAACTTAGGAGCCTCCAGCGTGCCATACACCTGCACATTGATGTAGGGTCCGTAGTTATATCTGCGGAACTCGTGAGAGGCCACACCTTGTCCGTATTGTTTGATTACCTTAGCAGATGTGCCAGCCGGCAAGTGTCCCATCACCGCGGGGATTATGTTAGGGTCCATGCCATCTACGTTGACACCAGCCATGACGAAGTTCACGTTTGAGCAGACCTTCTTGCAGCCGATCTCTTTCTCACACATAGCTCCGCCAAAAGTGTGAATCAGGTCTTTGCTTGGAGCGAAGGCTTCGTTTCCAATCTGGCGGCTGAGTCGCTCTTGGAACTTGCTTGTAGGGGCAATCATGCGGAACAATGGGCTGCGCACGTTCGTCATGTAGACCATGGGTGACAGAGCGTACATCATGATGATCTTGTTGTTGTACTCGGGCCGGGTGGCGGTGAGCGCGAAGAAGGCCGTGGATCCCAGGGCATGTCCGATGTAGTACAGTTTCTCCTGTTTGGACGTCTTTAAGACGAAGTCGATCATCGCTGGCAAGTCGTGGAGTGCGATGTGATCGGTGCTGAATTCCCAGAAATCAGCCATAGCGGGATACCTGCTCACGTGTCGCCTGGAGTACTTGTTGCCACGAGCGTTGCCGAGCCATACGTCATAGCCAGCATCAGACAGCAAGTAAGCGAGCGATTTGTCCATGAGAAGCCAGTCATCAGCGCTTCCGAGGATACCGTGCATCAAGAACACAACAGGCTTCTTCTGAACATCACGGAACTGCTCCTTGGGAGGAATTCTGAAGACAGTGAGAATGTAGCCATCATCGGTCTTGATAGTGTGCTCCTCGATGATGTACTGGTATTTTTGTGCTAGTTGGGTAGCGTTGAGTTGAGCATCTTCTACTTCTTGCTTGGCGAATTCGTAAACTTCGTGGTACTTGACTTTTTCCTCTTCTTTAATGTGTCTCATAGCTTTCTGGGCATCGCCGAAGATCTTTTCGATGTCTTCTGGGGATTGAACTGGAGAGTTCGGTCCAACAGACATCCGCAACCCATTCCACTCAATGACGTCGCCATAAACCTTATCCTTAAATGAGTCAAAAAGAGGCGAATTCCACTTCTGGTTACCACCACGGAATGTTAGCTGCTGCTTTACATAGTCTCTACTGTCCGCGGGCTCCTGAGAGCTTTCGCTGGACTCTGATTGACGGTGGTATTTACTATCCTTGTATTCCTGAGAGCTTCCGCTGGACTCTGAGTGACGGTAGTTCTTGTCATGATGGTGGTGCGAGTGATGCGAGCGCTGTTGGGTGGTTGGCCATTCTTGAGAGTTCATGGAAGCAGCCTTCTGGTATAGTTGGTAGGACGGCAGTTTCTGTCGGTACTGGGAGGCCGGGGTCTGCTGCTCTTGTCCCTGGTATGTCTGGTCCTGCACTTGTTGGCTCCTGTATTTCTGGTTCTGTAGCTGCTCTTGTCCCTGGTATGTCTGGTCCTGCGCTTGTTGGCTCCTGTATTTCTGTTTCTGCAGCTGCTCTTGTCCCTGGTATGTCTGGTCCTGCATTAGTTGGCGCTCGTATTTCTGGTTCTGCATCTGCTCTTGTCCCTGGTATGTCCAGTCCTGCTCTTGTTGGTCCTGCGGCTGCTTGCTGCGGTTGTTCAGGCTCTGAAGCATTTGGTCCAACTGCTTCTGGTTCTGGAGCGCTTGGTCCCACTTCCTCTGACCTTCAGTCTGCTGGTCCCGGGGTAGCCGTTGGTATTGATCTTTGTACTCCAGCTGCTGAACGTCGAAGCCGTCCACCTCTCGTTCTTTTTGCTTGAATATACTGCCCGTGATGCCGTGGGCGAGGGCAAGGCAGACCAACACACAAGCTGCCTTCATGTTGCTGGTTTGATGTAATCTGTCGATTGTGGAGAAATTGGCAGTATTTATATGCTATATTTTGCCGATTCTGCTATACGAATACGAGTGTGAATGTGTGTGTGAGCTGTGACGGTGCCGGCGCAGGCGCATCGCCGTAAGTGCAGCGTAAGCGCAATACGTTGCTTGTGAAAAATATTGCTAACTTAGAAACAAAATGCGTTTGTTATATTACGAACTCGTCACGTTAATTTGTACCATCATTATGAAGAACTTCTTATGAAACTGAATCAGAAATCGTGAAAAAAAAACAGCCGTTAGTAAAAGTTGTTTGTTATCATGAAGGGGACCAAACCTGAAATCGCGAAAAAAAAAATCGGCTGTTCTCTACATTTTGACGAGTTATACGAATGTAGTTAACAAAGTTGTTTGTTATCATGAGTACAATCATGTGTTTAAGTCATCATCATCATCTGCCTATCCTTTTCCCAACTATGTTGGGGTCGGCTTCCAGTCTAACCGGATGCAGCTGAATACCAGTATTTTACATGGAGCGACTGCCTATCTGACCTCCACAACCGAGTTACTGGGTAATTAATACGATACCCTTTGGTAAGACTGGTGAAACTTTCACTTTCGGGCTTCTGACGACCTGTAACCTGTGGACCTGTGTTTAAGTATCGGTCACTAATTACCAGTCACCGTATATAGTCGAATCCCCAGGTCTAAAAACTGTTAAATCGTCTATTGGGATTCTCCATACAGTATTATTTCTCCGCTATCAGCCCGTAGTCTGGATTCGAAGTAATCGATTAAGAACTGGTGTGTATCGGTGAACTTATATGAAAATAGTTATCAAAGGCTGCCCGGCCAAGGTTTAGCTGCTCGTCATCAATAGTTAACTTGAGCTATCCCAACGGATAAGGAGGATAAGTTACGCTTTTTTCAGCTCTGTTGAATACATACATACGAGTATATTACCTAGTTACCTGCAACACATACCCAATAACACTGGTCGGGAGTTCGGCGCACAGTAGGTCAACTTAGTAAATCTTTTTTTTTTTTGCTTGATCTCAATAATGTTTTGACTTTGGAGTCAAACCCGGATCAAAGTCAAAGCCAAAGTGATTTGTTGGCCAGTAACACAGTACATGGGATATTCATACATTTTAGGAATAGGTCTTAGATAGTGTGGTAAATGTACTTCAGGAAGTGTGCGCAGGAGCTCCATGACATGATGTTACCACCGGGCTACCAGGTACTTGGTTGATATCCCGACCAGTCGTACTCAGCGCTTTTCCTCCACATTTATTATGGGCACAGCTAAAGTGACTAAAGTGTGGAACTCTCTGCCAGCGTCTGTGTTCCCTTCCACATATAACCCATCTGTCTTCAAAGCAAGAGTGAACAGGCATATTCTGGGCACGCACGATCCATTATAGACCTCATCCATCGCTTTCTATCAGGCGTGATCGAGATCAAGAGTAGGCACAGACAGCACTAAAAAAAAAATAAGCCAAACTATTGGTACTTTTGTCGAGATATATGTCTCAAGCCTGATACATACATAAGTCTTTGTGTGGGCTATATATTTAGAGTACCTAATTGTTTATTAGGTAGGTAGAAAATCTGACAACCAGTCTTACTCAGGGGTATCGTATTACCCGGTAACTGGGTTGTGGAGCAGATAGGCAGTTGCTCCATGTAAAGTATTGGTATTAAGTATCCGGTTACACTGGAAGCTGACCCCCAACATAGTTGGGAAAAGGCATCAATAATAAAACAATCCCTTTACTTACATGGGACCTCATATTATAGAATAAATCTGAGCATGGAGCCAAAATAATATAATTTAATTATTAATTGGCAAAATGTTGTTGTACTCTACTATACATACCTACATCTCCGCCTAACCCTTTGGTAAATATAGTCGTGATGTTAGCGTAACTATGTAAGGCACTTGTCCCACCGATCAACGAGCGATCAACGAGCAGCGAGCGCGACGGGCGGGCGCGGCGACGAGTGATTACTCGCTGTAATATATGCGCATGTACACAAGGCTACATATACAGCTATACACTTCCAGTATAAGCTGACCTCTCATTGTACGGAAATCCAATGCGAAATCAGCTTATACTAGAAATGAATAGTTTGATATGTAGCCGTGTGTACCAAGCCTCAGTCTCTCAGCGTGTGTTCTGCCTCCCATATTCCCGCCAAGCGCGTGTCACTGAGCGGTACTTTCTTTCGGCGGGCGGTGTGTACAGACAGCGATCAACTATTAATATAAGTACATACTTATACAGGGTTATTGGTAAAACACCAACAACCTCTTAAGGGGTCATTATACTCATCAATATGAACAACTTTTGCTATGGGACCAAACCTGAAATCGCGAAAAAAATCAGCTGTTCAGTACATTTATGTTCGCATAATTCGTCAAAATGTACTGAACAGCTGATTTTTTTCGCGATTTCAGGTTTGGTCCCATAGTAAAAGTTGTTTATAATGATGAGTACAATGACCTCTTAAGAGGTTGTTGGTGTTTTACCAATAACCCGGGACTTAGGGCCTGGTTTTTGATCCGTAGTTAACTCAACCAATGGTTAAATACCTATATATTGTAACTTATGGCATTTTGGCAAACACATTTACCCAAAATTCAACCATTACTTACTGGTTGAGTTAACTACGGATCACAAAACCGACCCTAACAATCTTTTGTACATTTCTTGAGCGAGAAAATCGTTGTTAGCTAGTCGCTTCCTCGTCGTCGGTGGGACCGGCGCCTAACATAAAGTAGGTATGCGTTGACATATCAGCTAGCTGCTTTTTGCTGCCTGTGCACTTACTACATGGAAACTTATTTTTAATCCATGTATATGCGACAGCTAAAAAATCGCAAACCTATGTAGGTCAAATCATAACATAAACGTACTATCACGGCAGTTAATTTTAAAGGGGTAGGCAGAAAATAGAGCGGTAGTTCGCCGAAGACGAAATAATATCCCATTCCCATATGTACTCATATATGTATATTATACAGGGTTACTGGAAACTCGACCACTTCCTTGCAGGAGGTGATAGGGGAGTTAAAATGTGACAAATTTAACCCCCCATATGTATGGCCGAAAACTAATACATTTAGAGATATTTGAACCTTTAAGTTTTTTTTTTTAAATTACTCCAAATTTTTACACTAAAAATTTTTAATTAAAAATAAACAAATCATGTTGACCAGGTTTTATTTATAGCTAACATTCTATCAAAGCTATTGCAGCAGTAAAATGTCTAAAAATATCAAATAATTTCAAATTACAACAAATTATTAAAAAAAAAAATCAAACTTTCATTTACATTTCTAGACAAAAAAACGTACACTAGCTCAAAAAAAAATATGCAACGACTCGTACAAATAATTACAAAAACTTCTTCATTTAATATCCTATCTAAAAAGGTATAATTTTTGTACAACTCCATTATCTACATAGTGAAAATATTTTTTTTAACTTAATTCAGGTGGGGTGGTGACTACCTTGTTATTGTTTTTCGTTGAACGGTTTTTTACCTGCCAGCGGCTGTTCTTCAGTAAATTTACAGACAGCGGCTGATGTTCCCGAAGAAGTTGTCAACGACATTACATTCCAGCATGATGGTTGTCCAGCACAATACCGTATCAACGTTCGACAATTTTTGGACAACACGTATCCAAACAGATGGATAGGAAAAGGTGGTTTAAAAAAATCTAAAATTTCAAATATCTCTAAAAGTATTAGTTATTGGCCATACCTATGGGGGGTAAATTTGTCACATTTTAGCCCCCCTATCACCTCCTGCAAGGAAGTGGTCGAGTTTCCAGTGACCCTGAATATTCACCATCGTTTGCTTAAAAAAAAAAAAATGGTCTGCCAGAGTGCGTCGTTGGTTTTGTGGTCGCAAGCGCAAGTTCTACCGAGTGTAGGGTTTTGGATTCAATCGATCACTTACATTCAAACTCAAACCAATTACCTATACTACAGGCATTTTTAAATTGTCAAGGACTTGCCCATTCCAAATCGATGTAGGTTCCGATGGAGAAGAAACTCCATATTCTTTTAAATCAAAATATTGTTATAAAAATATTGGTTACATCATTCAAGTTATTCAGCTGCATCTGCACCCTAATTGCGTAACACACTATCAATCGGAATCGGTTTCATTTTGACAGTTCAACAACATTCATTGCGTTATTTACGGTGTTGAGAAGATAGATTTTTCGAACATATGAAGCAAAGGATTAGCAATTTGCTTCAAAATGATTCAGGTTCCGATCGATAGTGTGTTACGCAATTAGGGTGCCGGTTAGACTGGAAGCCGACCCCAACATAGTTGGGTAAAGGCTAGGCAGATGATGAAGTCAAATCATTCAACTTTTTATACCTACTAAAATATGCGACACAGAAAGAGAAAAATGAAGAAGTCTTAAGTCAAGTAAGAATTTTCCTCACTAGCCCATAAACTATAAATAATCGCTGAACATACAAGGGGGTGTTTCGGAGCCCTTGGAGAGAGACTTCTAAAAATTTTCTTTGCACTTCGTTTCACGGGCCACCCTGTTGTGTATGATGCCGCGTTCCCAGGGCCCGTCGAGCCTTGTCATCCCATTGGATACATTTGATAGGACGGGCGACGACAGGCCACCGCAAGCCGACTGTTCCTGCGGCCTGTCGGTCTGGCCTGGCGCGGCCTGACCTGTGAGTAAGCGGGCCTTGGGACCGCGGCATTATAATGATGTAAGTAGAAGTTTTACGGGTCGAGTACATTGTTTTTGGTTTTTTTTTTCTAATGCCCACGTGTTATAGCGTAGCACACAGTCGTACCTAATCACTTTCATTTTGACAGTTTATCAACATTTATTTCCGTTATTTATGTCATTGAGCAGACGATCTTTTCATACTTACCTATGAAGCAATTTCAATTTACTTTACGCAACTTTTGTAGCAATAGGTAGGTATGATATCTCCTTTTACTGAGTACTTAGGTCTTAGGTGTAGTAAAAGAACTGACTAGGGTTGCCAGCACCTGCAGTCCTCGATGGGTCATCTCTCAAGTAACACAAAATCGATATAAAGGAAAAAGTGGAGACCAGATTTTTTTCTAGCTTATTTATTTATTTGGGACAAACAAACAGTAACACATTATATCTGCGCAAGTAATATAAACAAAGATATTATATAAATGTGAAACTCACAACGTTATCCACAACTAGCTTAACTTCATTACAGAATTTGAAGGGTTTAAGCAACGTCTTGCTTATGTACAGACGCCAGCACATCAAGCTACTACAATCTGTCAGATTTCTTTAATAGATTTTCGACTTTATTGCTAAGGCATTAGGTTCAAGGTTGATTGGCAAAATCTGACTGTTTCGGGTAGGTTGACCTGCTGGCGTCTGTACCTATAGCAGCATTTAACTAATTATTATAAAAAGCCTGTGAAGTCCCACTGTAGGGCAAATGCCTCCCTACTCTCTTTCCACTGAAAGCATAAAAAAATGTTAAAATTCTACAGCTTTTTATGATATTTTTGTACCAAACTAGCTCTTTATTTCGAGGGCACATGAAATACCTATTTGATGAAAGTATTAGGTTGGGGAAAAAGTCTTTTCGCATTATACGAGTAGTATGTATGAACGTGTCACTGACTCTGGCAGAGCCACCATCAGGGATTTTAATTTTAAAAACGCAAAAAATTTGTCGCTAATTAGTCGAAATTAGTCGCCAAATATCAGAATTAGTCGGTCACTGGTTCAAAAGATATAAGGGTTTATAGGTGGCCCTGCTGGAGAGACTCTCCCCAGCAGGGCCAAATTTATATCTCAAAAACTACGGCACCTAGCGAAGATCTGTTTTCTCCCATATTTAGTCGCCAATTAGTCGGAATCAGTCGCCAAGTTACAGATTTAGTCGGGTCTTAGTTTAGGAGATATAATGAGTTCAATTAGTAAGGTATAGTCCAAGAGCTAGATCGAAGATTCACGAAAAATTACCAAGAAAAAATATTTCTATTAATATGTGTAATATACTTTTAGTTTTATCGGTCTAAAGTCTTTAGAAATGTCCGAGAGAGATAAATTCTCAATTAAATTCATGTTTTTATGTTTTTAATTACTAGTTTAGAGTGGCTTAAACTTCTTTGAAAACATTAAACCTTGCTCTTGGTCTATTTGGTGTCAAGATGTACAGTCGCATGCAACTGTTTTACCAGTTTACAATGTTATCCTCTAATTAACGTTAGCATAATAAAAAAATATCGTACCTTTAGTAAAATGTTTAAAATACTAAAACGTATTGTCAATTGTAATCAAATTTTATTTTATAAAAATGAATTTTCAAAAAGTTCGTGTGATGTGTGTTGTGTTTGTGTGTATTTTGAGGTGATTGTGAGTGTTGTGTTGTGGGTATGGACGGGTTGAGTTTTTATTTTATCTTAATTTAGGTTAGAATAATAAAACTTCTGTTGTCGAAATATAAAATGATTTATTACCTTAAAATTATTGTACTTTCAGAAAATGTTACAAATACCTATTAATTCAATATTATGAACAGATACAGTTTGTGAGTTTGGATGTTAGGGGTAATCTCCGGTAAAACTGATCCGATTTTGAAATTTTTTTCATGAAACCAACATTCCTCCATAAGACGTCAGATACTATCTAGAAAATACATAAAGTATTTTGTACTCGTTTGTACCACTGTATGGGGAAATTGAATTCTTTAATATCTTTTTAATTACACACCGACTAAATCTGTAACTTGGCGACTGATTCCGACTAATTGGCGACTAAATATGGGAGAAAACAGATCTTCGCTAGGGGTCCTAGTTTTTGAGATATAAATGTGGCTCTGCTGGGGAGACTCTCTCCAGCAGGGCCACCTATAAACCCTTATATCTTTTGAACCAGTGACCGACTAATTCTGATATTTGGCGACTAATTCCGACTAATTGGCGACTAAATATGGGAGAAAACAGATCTTCGCTAGGTGCCGTAGTTTTTGAGATATAAATTTGGCCCTGCTGGGGAGAGTCTCTCCAGCAGGGCCACCTATAAACCCTTATATCTTTTGAACCAGTGACCGACTAATTCTGATATTTGGCGACTAATTCCGACTAATTGGCGACTAAATATGGGAGAAAACAGATCTTCGCTAGGTGCCGTAGTTTTTGAGATATAAATTTGGCCCTGCTGGGGAGAGTCTCTCCAGCAGGGCCACCTATAAACCCTTATATCTTTTGAACCAGTGACCGACTAATTCTGATATTTGGCGACTAATTTCGACTAATTAGCGACTAATTTTTTGCGTTTTCAAAATTAAAATCCCTGATGGTGGCCCTGCCAGAGTCAGTGACACTGTATGAACTTGTAATAAAATCTCTTTGGCTATACTATTTGTATCTGGCTGGTTTTGGTATCATTGAAAGTTTAAATTTTAAAGAACAATTCCAAATTCAAATTAGGAAAATGTGTGATTTTCATTTGTTTTTCGTACCGTCAAGATGAGTGAATCTAATGAAGAAATTCGATACATTTTAAAATTTTACTACAAAAAAGGTAAAAATGCAACGCAAGCCACGAAAAAAATTTGCGATGTTTATGGACCTAGTGTAGTGTCTGTGAGAGTAGAACAAATTTGGTTTAAGCGTTTTCAATCCGGAAATTTTGATGTCAAAGATGCACGTAGCTCTGGTCGCCCTATTACGGATAAAATGGATGCCATTTTTGAAAAAGTGGAGCAAGATCGGCATATCAGTAGTTACGACGTAGCTGAAGAACTGGAAATTGACCACAAAACAGTTTTGGCGCATTTGAAAAAAACTGGGTACACAAAAAAGCTCGACATTTGGGTACCTCACGAGCTCACTGAAAGAAACCTAATGAACCGTGTACTCATTTGTGATTCTTTATTACGACGTAATGAAACCGAACCATTTTTGAAGAAGCTGATAACTGGTGATGAACAGTGGATCACGTATGACAAGAACGTGCGAAAATGGTCGTGGTCAAAGGCCGGTCAGGCTTCACAGACTGTGGCGAAACCCGGGTTAACTCGCAGCAAGGTGATGCTGTGTGTGTGGTGGGATTGGAAGGGCATTATTCATTATGAGCTGTTACCATCAGGCAGGACCATCGATTCTGAACTGTACTGCGAACAACTGATGAGATTAAAGCAAGAAGTTGAGAGAAAGCGGCCGGAATTAATCAACAGAAGGGGTGTGGTTTTTCATCATGATAACGCTAGACCTCACACATCTTTAGCCACTCAGCAAAAATTAAGAGAGTTTGGCTGGGAGGTGTTAATGCATCGGCCATATAGTCCTGACCTTGCACCTTCAGATTTCCACCTGTTTCGGTCTCTTCAGAATTCATAGGCAGTGTCAGGTTAACATCACGAGAGGACTGCCAAAACCACTTGTCGCGGTATTTTGACCAGAAGTCCCAACATTTCTATAGCAATGGGATCATGTCCCTACCTACAAGATGGCAAAAAGTTATCGAACAAAATGGTACCTACATACTTTAGTTAAATGTAAAAAACCATATTAAAAAATGTTTTGAATTTTCTTAAAAAATGCGAAGAAACTTTTTCCCCAACCTATTATACACACACAATAAACTGAAATCGCTACCCTAATTCACTCATAATTAAAAAAAAAAAAACAAGAGTTCAATATTTTTTGTCGAAAGAGTTATCCAAGTTCTTTTACAGAGTATTTTATACATACCTACTAAAAGAAATAAAAAAAAACGGCTAACTGTGTGTCGGACCACGCACGATGAAATATTCCGTAGTTGGGGGGTGTTTCTCCGATTTGGCGAAAAACACTTTCCGGTGGCATATGTTTTTTCTGGAAACAATTTAACACTCGAGGCTGATTTACTAAATAGCTCTCATGGGATGAACTTGAAGGCGCATTATTCAATATATGCATATACCTGTCGAAAACAAAGAAAACTAACAAAACAAAACATCACGCAAATCGTCATTCACCTCCGTTTCCAAACACCACCACTTAAAGTCTTGGTGGCGTATTTTATACAAGCGACGGAATGAAAAAAATACTTGACGATAATTTAAAACTAATAGCTGCCCAAATATAATAAGTAAAAAAAAAATACATTTGTAAAAAAAAAACAATATCTTTCACAAAAAAACGTCATTAGTCGCATCAATGTTTGCAAATATGTAGCGAGGTAAGTATATGATAGATATTGAATAATGCACCTTCAAGTTCATCCCATCATATTTTTTTAGCAAAACAGTTGGTGTTTAATTTATTGTTTTCAGAAAAAAACATATGCCATTAATGATGTGTTTTTAGCAAATACGGAAAAACACCCTGGGAAGAATTTATCCCAAAAACAAACTTAATATTGTAGTTGAAAAACATGTTCTCCCATATATCGATATGTCACGGTCAATTCGCCAACTGCAAAAGTAAGTCAAGTGAAAAATTGTATGTGATAAAACTACAAAGGACTTTACTTGTGTACGTACAAATTTCACGATTCTAGGTCAACGGGAAGTTAGTACTATAGGTTTTGATTTATTTGCGAGTATCAAAATATGTCGCATAAATGGCCGTTTTTTTTATTGAATTGATTTTGAAGCTTGATTTTTTTTAGAGCTCCAAGCGTCCATAGATCTACCGTATTTGACATTAGTTTCAACTTGTTACCTCCACACTTTCCTGAGAAAAAGGGTCTTCTTGACTGACTGATTGACAGACAGATAGACGGACAAAGAAGTGATCCTATACCTAAGGGTTCTGTTTATTTTTTCATTTTCGAGGTACGGAACCCTAAAAAGATAACCAATGTAATGCTGCTTAAATGCCATTCTAAAACTAAAGTTTGTAGAATTTGGGGTCCAAATTAGCATTCGAGCTGTATAGCGGTTTATAAGCCTAATTTTAGACTTCTTCCTTTTAGAACTGGCGAATTCTGTTACCCATCTATTATAAAGCTATTTTGTGCTACTTGGATGAGGTTGATGAATGGACGAAGAGAGAGAGGAGGGCCAAAGAAAAGACGGATGGATTGTGTGAGGAATGATATGAAAGAGAAGGGAGTGAAAAATCGCGTGATGGTTGCCTAGGGAGAATAGAAAGAGAAAACGTGTTGCGCCGACCCCAAGTAACATGGGACAACGGCAGGAAGATGATGATGGGTGAGGTCGTTCTCAGGTCTTTCAAGGTGTTATTGGGTTCTCCAATTAGATCTCTTAGTAGCTGCTCGCGGTCGGATTGGTGCCGGATTTATGGCCATAGGCTGATACAGTTGGTGTTATTTTAGTTCTCAGATTTGATGCCACCTTCACCTGCTTGTAAAGTGAGCTTGTTTTAAACTTTTTAGTAGCAGTCTGTTTTTTTACTCGCTGTCAGACGTTGTCCTGTCAAAATTTCAGTTTAAATTGTGGGTCAGTGAGCTGTTCTTTTGGGTTTTTCCTAATTTTATTTTTTTTCTAAAGCACCCCAGTATAGAGGACAACAAAACAAAAAAAAAAATTCAATTCGGTCGAGCCGATTTTCGAGTTTTTTTGAGACCAATGCACGGCAATTGATTTTTATACAGAGTGTTAGGTTAAACGAGGGATTTACTTTAAGGGGTTATTGTACTCATCATTATGATCAACTTTTAATATAGGACCAAATCCGAAATCGCGAAAAAATCAGCTGCTCCCTACATTTTGACGAATTATACGAACATAAATGTACTGAACAGCAGATTTTTTTGTCCCATAGTAAAAGTTGTTCATAATGATGAGTACAATGACCCCTTAAAGTAAATCCCTCGTTTAACCTAACACTCTATAGGTATACAGGGTTACAGGTAACTCGACGTATTCCTTGCAGGACGTCGCCGTCGTAGTAGTGTTAAAATACAACAAATTAAGCCTCTAAATATTGTACCGAAATTCAGTAGTTTTTGAGTTACTTATATTTTTAGTTTTTTTTTATAATATAAATGATTTACGGCGCGACTGTACTGGAAATTATTGTCATAGCTGATGACGTAGTTTGTAAATAATTAAAAGTTCCAAAATGCCTCAAACTTTGGCAAAAATCAGTAATTAAATATTTTATTTATCGTAATTTCTATCATACTTCATAAACTCAAGAACTATTTAATTTCGATAGAACATTGGCTTAATTAGTTGCATTGTAATCCTACTGTGTTATATTTTTGGGATCGTTTGAAGCCCTTTATTTTTTTACCCCTCATAGTCAGGTTATTGATTTTTTGGTTAATAGGGAGCATGTAATTAAAATGCGCTAAATAAGTTGGAGAACCTGTGGTCTACCGTCTTTTATGGACGCATTTTTTTGCATTTTGAAGAAACATAGCGTAAAATCCAAAAGCAAAGCCAAAGTAATTTGCTAGTTTAAGACAATGACGTATTTCATTGCTTCATTACCGAGTCAACACATTTACCTGAGGAAATGTTAAATAAGTAAAATGGTTCAGACTTTGTACCTATAAATGAAATGCTAAGTAAGTAGTTATTGTAGAATTGTAAATAATGCAATAATAAGTACCTAGCGGATAATACAAGCTGTTACCCCTGACTTCGTTTGTTTTTAACCATTTTTTCAGCTCATCAAAAGTTTGTAAAATTGTACTTTAAAGGTTGTATTTTTAGGGTTCCGTAGCCAAATAGCAAAAACAGAACCCTTATAATTCTGTCTTGTCCGCCCGTTCGTCCGTCCGGATGTCATACAGCCATTTTACTCGGAGACTATTTGCACTGCTTAACTATACCGATGAAAGTTATGGGAAAAAAAAACCGGCCAAGAGTGAGTCGGACTCGCGCACTGAGGGTTCCGTACCATAAAAAAGTGTGCTATTTAGAGACATCGTTTTATTTTTCCTTTAATCTATATATGTACCTATATAAAAATGAATCGCCGAAATGTATGTACGCGCATAATTTCCGAAAGACTGCACCAAATTGGATAATTCTTCTTTTGTTGTGTTTGTAATTGTCAGGACAAGGTTTGTATGAAAGAAAATGTTTGAAAAGTTGCCGGGAAAATTGTAAAATTCGGGAAACCTGAAAGTGCATTTTCTATGAGGATTTTGTATGAATTATTGAAATTTTGACAGGACAACGTTTGTCATGCAAACTTCGGAGATAAAGGGGGAACGGTATTTCTTTTTTCATCAAAAAACGAAAACTATTCGGCTTAAAAAAAAAAATGTTTGAGAATGTGCAAACAACGCTCTTTCATATGATACCCCACATGCCCTAGTAGTCCCACTTCGAATTTTTAAGAAACCCTTTCAGTCCCTGTTCCAAAAAAAAAGTAATTTTACTTCTTTCTTATTTGCAAAATAGTTGGGTAAAAGCCATCTATAACTATCCCAAAATTCAAGTGGATAGCATTAGTAGTTCTTGAGATATCCAGCTGTGACAGACAGATAGACTGAGTCGCACTATAAGGGTTCTTTTTTACCATTTTGTGTACGGAACCCTAAAAGATATTAGGTTTCCAAGTGACTTTGCCATTTACGTCAATAATTTTTGAGTTATGGGATATTTTTGGTTACAACCGCAGAAATAACTTTGATTTTCATAGTTTTATCGAGAAAAACAATGAAATACTAACTTATTTTTGTGGTCTATAAAATCAATACATGTGCATGCGTAAATATACATCTCAACTACGGAACTTTTTACTGTGGGTGGTCCGCTCGCAAGTGCGTGCGGATCACCCACAGTGACAAGTTCCGCAAAGGCTGATGGTGATGTGTGGGTCAAGTTGCCCACAGATTACCATCAGGTCTGTAGTCCCGGAAACGGTAGACAATAAGGCAGAGGTGTTTCAGAAGGTCATCAATCTGCCTAGGCTTTTCCCAACTATGTTGGGGTCAGCTTCCAGTCTAATGCGCAGGTTGCACGAGTAGTTTTTATATCACTGACACGAGGCTAGTTTTTGAAGCTACGATAGGAAGATAGTCATTCTAGCCTTGTGTAATTCAGATCCTTATTTTTAGGCTAGTAAGCTAGTGAGAAAGATAGTACCTAACCTAGTACGTTTAATAGGATAGGGTTCTATTTATGAGCTAAAAGCGCCCACCGTGGCCAAAACCTGGATGAGGCTGGCACTGGAGCGTGGGGATAGGCACAAGAAATGAGAGACCTGTGCCCAGCAGTGGATGCAGTCAGGATGTGGATGATGAGGATGATGAACGCCCCCCACCACCAATTTTACTATCTTGGCTAGTGTACTAGCCTCGTAAGGCATGCGAAGATAGCAGGTACCCAACTGGATCATTTTATTCTACGGGCTAATTTAAGTCACCGCATTGCTTTTGGCTTAAAATTTCAGCATCTTGTAAACAGCACTAGCATGTGCCGAGCCAGGATAGCATAGATATTTGTTCTTGGGATAAATTCATCCCAACTACGGAATCCTTTATTGTGCGTGGTGCAACACGCACTTGACCGGTTTTTTTTTTATCACAGGACCTACACTTATCGGAAACAAATTCAGTTAGACTCAGAGTGCGAGTGTCCTCATGGAGAAACTGTATCGCGAAAGTCTGTCAAAATCACAGAGATCTTTATTCTCGTTGCAATAAAATTGCTGCTTGCAGAGGTAAAATAATTGTGAATAGGACTGTAAGACTGTTTGTCCACTGCAACGGGAACGGGACATCAACGAGAAAACAGATGACGGCGCCGAAGTAGCGACAGTACATTAGTACTATGGCGACGTCATCGTCATCTGCTTTCTCTTTCATGGGACATCAAAGAGAAAGCAGCATTAAAGAGAAGAGTTCCAAAAGCATCAATGAGAAGAGTTCCCGGTGCGGTAGACAATTTATCAAGAACTCTACTGGTATCTCTACTCGTAGTAGTCTGTGAGTATCATTCATCATCTGCCTAGCCTAGTATTTTACATGGAGCGAATTAGTGATTGCTGTATTGGTATCATTACTGCACGAAATTGTTATTCGTATCTACATCATCTGCGTGAATAAAACGCCCGCAATGTGAAATGACTTAATAATCGCTCATCATAATGTTGGCATTTCATTTCGATTATGTCAATCTGACAAATTTCTTTAATAGATTTTCAACTTTGTCGCTAATGCATTAGATTCAAGGTTGATTGGGAAAGAGGCTCATTGGCGACGTAAAGCTGGTGGATGCCAAGCTTCATATCTTGGCTCATCGCCGCAAGGTTGCCTGCTTGTCGGTCTTCTACAGATTGTACTTCGGTGAGTGTGCTCAAGAACTCTACGACCTCATTCCACCGGCCCCCTACTACCATCGGACATCTAGACGCACTGCCAGTTACCATCCCTACCTAGTTGCTATTCCACCAATTTCCAAATGACTTTTATAATGCGCACAGCAAAAGAGTGGAACTCACTACCTGCATCTGTGTTTCCGAGCACATACAACCCTAATCTCTTCAAAGTGAGAGTGAACAGGCTTCTTCTGGGTAAGCTCACTCCATCGTCCACTCTGTCTCTGTCGCCTCCGACCTAGACTAGAGACAATTAAATTTTAAAAAAATATAAAAAAATTCGGGTAGCTTGACCTGCTAGCGTCTGTACATTGAGTCGACTGCTGAACATGAAGTTCTGGGTTCTATTCTCAGGTCGGGCAAAGTGGTATTGAGTTTTTCCATCTGGAACTTCTCAGTAGCAGCCCGGAGTCTGGATTTGTTCCCGGTTGATGACAATAGGCTCCTCCCCTAATACATAGGACTTAATCATAACTGGCGAAATGTGGGTGTGCTTATAGGTACGATCGATAAAAGCTACGCCTTTCCAATTTCGAAACAGTGTTGCTTGCAAGCTGCAACTGTACTTATGACAAAGTAAAACAAAATACCTATGATCTTTTGTTTTACTTTGTCATACGAGTACCATAGGGGCAGGGTTTTTCAATGAATCAGTGTACACAAAAATCAACTTTAAGGTGTAAAGGCGTCCGTTTTGCCGATAGTACCTACACCTCTGCCTAACCCTTCGGAGAATACAGGCGAAATGTAGTTTTTTTTTTAGTTGACCATCCATTTCACGGAATAGAATTTTTCTATTCCGTGGTCCAGTACTGTTTTGCAGGATGTGCACAGAGAGGTTTGCCACGTTAGCTAGGGTCCCGCGCACCTGTGATACCGCGCCTACCTATATTTCCATACAAAGCGAGGCTAAAGGCGGTTTTACACCGACGAGGCGAGGCGTGGATGGGATGGGCGAGGATTGAAATTTGTATGGCAGCAAAATTTCTATCCACGCCCTGCCCATCTTTGGTGTAAAAGTTCTAGATGCGCGAGGATGTGCGAGGCGAGAATTGAAATATTTGTTAGTACAATATTGAACTTTATTCATCTAAGAATAGAGTATTTATTTACTTTTTGCCATTTTTTTTTTGAATCCATGGTAAACAGGTTGTGCGTCGATGTCCCTGCTACCTACCCTGTAGTAATTTATGAGGCACTAGCTTTTGCCCGCGGCTTCGCCCGCGTGGATGTCGGTAAACTATATGTAGGTATACACCTTCCTCTTGAATCACTCTATCTATTGATGAAAACCGCATTAAAATCCGTTCAGTAGTTTTTGAGATCATCGTGAACAAACAGACAGACAGACGCGGCAGTGGCCTTTGTTTTATAATATGTAGTAAAGGATAAGGATATAGATGGGTAATGGGTGTGCCTGCATCTCAAACAGGATCAAATATGCACATATAGAAAATCTTATAGGTAGGTTTGCACAACTTACTTAATTTTAATGTTTTTAATTTTAAACTTGTTTGTCTGACTCTCAATGAGTCTACTCTATGGTAAAGGAAATATAGTTACATAAGTTACAAAATGACGTGATGTTCTTCCAAACACAAACAAGTACCTGCCTACCTACTACAGGTTTTTGGTACTATTGACAATGACCAGACTTCATTTACCCATCACTAATAAGCGGAAAGATTAAATCGCAAAAACCTACACACAGGCATGTACGATCATGGAATCCGGACAGTTCACTCTCAGTTCAAACCCGGAGAACTCGTGCGATGGCTAAAACGTTCGTCATATTATTCGCACTGATCAACTTCATAAACGTACAAAGGGCGGACCATTTAATAACAAGTTCTATAACTAAAACAACGGAGAACTTAGTCGAAAGGCTTAACAAACATCCGATAGCAACTTCAACGGCGTTTGTGACCTCCAATACAATCGCGGCAGTAGTTAACCTAATAACCAGGCTGCCCTTTGCAATTGCAAGGGTTATAGGACCCGTCCAAATTACATCTCAATTCAGCAAAACAAACACAATAGATGCAGTCGATAAGTTCATTGCTGCCTTCAATGCAGGCAAGCGAGATGAAGATGCAAGAATGAGTATCGATGCCATCCTTGTTAAGTATGGATATACAGTTGAAAAACATGAGGTTACAACAGAAGATGGATATTTGTTATCAATGTTCAGGATCCCTAGCACCGGAACAGCAGTGTTCCTCATGCACGGATTACTTGGTAGTGCGGACGATTACATTATAGCGGGCCCCGGGAGCGGCCTAGCTTACCTGCTAGCGGGCCAGGGCTACGACGTCTGGATGGGCAATGCCCGAGGCTGCAAGCATTCCCGTCGCCACGTCAGCTTGAAGCCGTCAGATGCAGAGTTTTGGGACTTCTCCTGGCATGAAATTGGCATCTACGATCTCCCGGCTATGATCGATTTTGTGCTGAGAAAAAGAAACATGAAATCCCTGAAATACGTCGGCCATTCTCAAGGCACTACAGCTTTCTTCGTGATGGCCTCTGAAAAACCTGAATATAATGCAAAGATATCTGTTATGGTTGCATTGTCCCCTGTTGCTTTTATGTCTAAAGTCAGGTCCCCTATAGTGAGGCTGCTATCTCCTGGAACATCAATTTTGCACGGAGTTTCAAAGAACCTGGGACTGTATGAGTTTTTACCGGATAATAACGTTATTAGCGCGCTGAAGCTGTTAACGTGTGGAACAGGACCTATAGTGACGATCTTATGCAGCAATGTTTTATTCATTTTCGCTGGTTTTGATTTTGGTCAGCTCAATGTTACGAATTTGCCCATGATTTATGGGCATATGCCGTCTGGCGCGTCGATTAAGCAGTTTGCTCATTACGGTCAAGGACTGATAAATGAGGATTTTAGAAAATTCGACTATGGTAGTGAAGAGAATATGAAAAGATACGGTGTTAAGTTGCCTCCGAGATATGCGTTGGATAAGATAGCGGCGCCTGTTTGTTTGTTCTACAGCGAGGCGGACTGGCTCGCGCACCCCAGCGACGTGGAGCACCTCCGCGAGAGACTCCGCAATGTGGTGGACACGCACAAGATACCATATGAACAGTTCAATCATGTGGATTTTATAATTGCTAAAGATGTGAAAGCATTGGTTTATAAGAGGCTGATGAAAGTGCTTTTATCATTCTAAAATACTTACCTACTAAATATATTTTAGCTGTGGAATATTTCTTTTTATTTTGGCTAACAAAGCTAATTTTATTGGCCTGCCAACTAAAGTCAATGTGCCTATGTAGGTAACAATGTGCATCAACCAGTGCGGTGGCAAACCTACTTACGTAAAACATAGCGAGAGATGATAATAACTTATTATTAGGTAAAGAACCTATTACATACACGATTTCTCGGGCCCTACCCGCAGGAACACTGAACAGGGTAGTGTATTAAGAAATCTGGTCTTTAAACAGGGCGACCGATTGATTCTCTCGCGTCCGAGCCTGGTCCAGGCCATGGTGCGGAGCGAGAGTGCATGGGAGGCCGTCACCTCCTTCTGCGAAGCGGTAATGCTCGCGAAGGAGGAGGCGGAACGCGTGAGGGAGAGGCAGCCTCACGCCCTCAGTCGCCGCAGGAGACGCCCTGAGCGGCGGGAATCGATAGCCGATTCCCAGCCACCGTAGGCGCGGGCTTGCGGACGGTGAGTAGTGGGTAGCTCGCCGTCCGGTGAGGACCAGGCCCGGGTCGACGGCGCGTTGTGTTCCACGCGCGCCTCAAAGAGATGTCAGCAAAAGATGGGGTCCAATAGGGCCGATGCCGCTGGGGTCGCGGGTTGTTTGAAAAAGATCCCGTGGCCCTGGCATAGGCAACTGAAGGAACACGGGTGGGTTTTAGTCAGTAAAAGTCTGACACGCCCTTCCGCTCCACCCAGAGCGGGAGAAGTTATTTGATGATTTCCCATCCACAAAAAAAAAAAAAAGGGCGACCGATTGATAAGCGGCGCCCTGCCTAGGCAGGGCACATGATAGACAGGGCCCGAGAAGTCGTGTAATGTAATAGGCCTTAAAGAAACTCTTGGTAGGTAGGTAGCTACTCAAAACTAGTTTCGAAGTAATTACATTCTGCTAATCCTACCTATACCATCATAGTAAACAACAGTCGTGAAAATACGCGTTACGTAAACAGAATGTGATCGTAGCGAAAAGTCGACAGGAAATTAAATAAGTGATTTGCAAAAACAAAGACGAGGGACGCTTCGCCAACAGTTTTGCTCGTCATTGCAATTTTGATGGACTAAGCATGACCCAGAAAAGATGTTTTGTTTTAAAGTAACAAGCCTGGTGTAAAACATTATTGAAATCTACTTGAATATTTATTGAATTGTGCAATTTTTGGTGGGTGAATGGAAAGTTTTAACTAAGTATGTTAGATTCCATTGTTACCAACCAAATCCCTTTTTCAGGACAACGTAATAATTTAATCCTAGGAAATCATCATCATCATCATCAGTTTACAGCAATCCACTGCTGGATACAGGTCTCTCTTATTCTGCATCCGTAAGGAAAAAGGACTTATCTACAGAAATATTGAAATGGAGAAAAAAAAATATTTTGTCCTGTTTAAAATATAAGATACAAAGGCAGATGCGTCTTTTAATAGGTAGTAAGAATTATTAGGTTTTTGTTAAGTTTACGCCAATATAAAAATACTGGTAGATGCGCCTTGTTTGCCGATTCCGAATATCCGTGCGCGCTCCTGAACTCTAGGTCTGTGCCGGTAGATTTTATTTTGTCGAAACAGGTCTATGGTGGGGAGCCAGACCAAGAGAGATGCATAAACCCGCAGGGCAGCCTCAGCATGTGGCGAGCTGTTGACAAGTACCGACCCCACGGACCCTATCTCCCGGGAGAAGTCTTGTTCTTCATCCCTTTTTCTTTTTTTTTTTGGATGGGAAATCATCAAATAACTTCTCCCGCTCTGGGTGGAGCGGGAGGGCGTGTCAGACTTCTACTGACTAAAACCCACCCGTGTTCCTTCAGTTGCCTTTGCCAGGGCCACGGTATCTTTTTCAAACAACCCGCAACCCCAGCGGCATGTTCTTAATCCCTGGTTTGCCTTTATTGGCCGGCTGGAGTGAACACTGACGGGGAACAGATCTAACACATTTTTCTTGTCTTTATTGGCCGGCTTGAGTGGAGATTCGCAAGAGCAAACGTGCTCGGAGGAAGCAAGTATTCCAGTAAGGTGCTGGTAGGGATCTTGACCGTACTTCCGGGATTGACCTGACAGCCGTGGAATACCTCTCCACTCCTCAAGTACCTCAGGAAGTGTTGCTCCCTTAGCGCTACGTCACTATGTGCTAGCGACCGTTTCCGGGGGCCCATTATTGAGTGTGCAAATCACCCCCTGCCATTATTCGTGTATAATTATATAATGTTGGCCAGGCAATGGTCATATAGTTCTTCCATAGTTCAAGTTACCCAATCCACTTTAGCCACTCAAACCCATAGCCCAATATGTTTTGTTTCCACGTTCTGCAATAGTCCTGCACCAACCGGGGCTTGTCCTTGGGTGCACTTGCATAGTGCATATAGGGATAATCGTCGGTTGGTGCCTCCTCATAATTTAAAATTGTCTAAGGGGCCTCTGCAAGTTGGCTTCGGCCCCTCGTCGTACGCCTTCCAAAGGTCCGGGACCCCAGGGTCCCGAGATATGTCAAAGATATTCACAAAATAAAAAAAAAATGTTTTTATCGAATTATGTAGGTAATTTATTTTTTGTCTAGGACTAAAAGATTCCTTTAGCTATGGTTTATCACCCACAAAAATACTAGATTCTACTTCGGCGTAGGTTACGAAAAAACGATTTAAAAAAACTGTGTTAGCGTTGTCACTATATTTGACCTTTTCTATTTATAACGGGAAATCGACTTTTTATTAGATAATTCAACACGATTCAACTGCTTGTTTCCTCTTTAGGTCACGGGCATATTTTTTGGTAGTTTTTGTTTTCTCTATATTTGTTTTTTTTTTTTTTTTTGTTTTTGTTTTATTTATATATTTTCGATGATGGGGTACGTGTGACGAATTATATGAAATGAAATAAATGTAACGACTTTTTATGTACAGGTACAGTAAATGTTTATTTTATGTGAGGGAGAGCATAATCATCCGTCCATCATGTTCATGTCTTAATAAAGAAATGAATTTAACGTATTTTTATAAAATAAAACATAATTTTAATTTAAATTGAACCCTTTTGGAATGTTGACCTCAATACAAAAAATATATTTCACAAAACTTGCGCCGAAGTGGAATCTAACAAGTGTTTTTGTGTGTTATTGAGCAGCATGGGAAAATTATTTAAAAGAAAGTAGTTCGATTACTTTAATATTTTTTTTTGTTTGGATAATGTTATTTTAACTAAAAACTGAATAATATGCGCCTAGAAGTGCTTCTCATACCTACTTGCAAAATATCGACATTCAGTTGTGTCTAAGTAGTTTTTAACCACCTATAAAAAATGAGGAGGTTATCAATTCGTCGCGTATACCTAATCTATATCTACATATAATAAATCTGTGGACGAGGCGTTTCTGTACATTGAAGATACCAAAAAAAAAAAAAATAGTTAGGTTGTTAAAAAATAACCAACAGATGACATTTCTAGCATTTTTATAATTTTTGTCTGTGAAAGATTCCTTGTTCCAGTATGACGTAAAAAGTACGAATCCAGTAGGGTTAACTTTTATATTTAAATATTGTGTATATTTCGGAGTAACGTTTAGTTTATGATTCATCGCAATCGCTTCTCTCTATCAAAAGATTTATTTATGGTGTTCAACAAGAACTTTTCATTACGTAACCGTAACGTAGATACATGTAACGACATCTATTGACCCGAAATGATACTAACGTAAAGTTTTTGAGATCGTGTGTTGTTTTAGCGTGGTTATTTTCGCATACTTCGCGTACAAACTTAACGCGATACATTGTGAATATAACTCCCAATGATCCAATCAAAAGTTAGGCTAATTAAAGGTTTCCAATTCGTATGTTAATAAAGGTAGTGACCAAGCTATGATCGCGCTGAGAAATCGCAATGAATATGATGAAGTCACGAGATATCAATCTGGCCGATACATAAGCTCCTCGGAGGCAGTTTATGAGAGACATCCACCGGTCATCCATCTCGATATACTTACACCTTGAGGGCGGGCAACGAGTACATTTTCAATCTGAAAATGTCACCGAAAGGTTAGAGAATCGGAGACAAACCACCTTGATGGCATTCTTTCGGCTCTGCCGAACAGATAATTACGCGAAATCCCTTCTATATAACGAGGTTCAAGCAAGGTGTTTATAACCGTAGTAGAAGACGTGGAACTGCTCTGGAAGGCGAGCCTGGAGTTTTCAAGGAACACGTGATTGGACGAGTGTACACTGTGCACCCGAATAATTCAGAGTGTTACTATTTACTTTTCCTTCTGCACGGAGCTCAGTAAAAGAAGTAGGTCCTCCTACTTCTTTTACTGAGCTCCGTAAAGTGCATGATATTGAATATCCCACAAACCAGGCTGCTTGCCGCGCACGTCATTTGATCTGATCTGCATTGGGATGGTGCTGTAGCCTAGGCATGCGTCAGCTATAGTCCATATCGCTTGCGTCATCTGTTTGCCATCTTATTGACCTTTTGTGGATTAGCGGATCCTGAAAAGTTGTCGCAATAAGTTTGCTGAAGATTTTATGAGCAGGAATGGCAGCCCCATTGTTGCCCGGAGGAAAAACCACACATAGGTACAATGTTCAAAATCCCCATCGACTTGGAATGGAATGAACAGAAAGCCCTCTCATGCAATAGATAGCGATAAAGCTTGGGTTTTACACGTATCATACTAATTTGGGACGAGTGCACGATGGCAAACCGCAAGGCTGTGGAAGCAGTAGACCGAACTTTGCACGGCCGATTGGAGGCACTACGATACATTTTTGTGGTGATTTTAGGCAGACACTCCCGATAATACCCCGAGGAACGAGAGCCGATATAAAAAACATTTTCCAAACAAAATCAACAGACTTCCAAAAAAACACTACAAAGTGAATACCTCATCATCTTCCTGGACCTGGATCCTTTGGATCTGTATTTTAGTTTTTTGCCACCGTCTTCCGAAATTAAAGTTATTATTCACTTTGTAGTGTTTTTTTGGAAGTCGGTTCATTTTTTTGGAAAAAGTTTTTATTTTTCACTTTTTAGTGGGTCAATTGGTAATTTATCAAAGTAAGTTACATAATCCTAATGTCAACTGCTCATCACCTTTTACAAAATATTGTTTTTCCCGATGCAGGGACGTGAGTTGTTGATGAGTTCTCCTGGTAAGCAGAGTACCAGGAAACCCACATCACCATTGTGACGAGCATAAATTACTTAGCAACCATTATTAAAGTACCTACCTAATCGAATCGTAACCCGTGAAATACTTATTATGGAGTAGTTCCGGTGGCCATCTGTGATCTTCATCACCAGTTCCACTTGACCAAATGGTGCTTTCCAAGAACAAATGTACGAGTTACTATAAAAATAACCAAATCACTATAGGTGTACCTATAATATTTGAAGAGTTCCGTCGATTTCTCCAGGATTCCATCATCAGATCCTAACCTGATGAGTGGTGACAATGGGACCAACTAGACCCTTTCAAACAAAAAAGAATTTTCCAAATTGGTCCAGCCGTCTTCGAGTAAAACGGGGAACATACATAAAGAAAAAGAAGATACCGACGAACTGAGAACCTCCTCCTTTTTTTGAAGTCGGTTAAAAATTAATTCTTGCCTAAAGTTCGATTCTATGGCGCAATGTCGATTCTGAGACATTTCTCCGACATTCGTTTCGTCGTTGAACGGTTCACCGATAGAACGATTCACTTTTCAGTTTTTCACCGATAGAACAGTTTCACCGGCGAATGATTCGCCGACACAACTGTTCATCAGCCCCTGGGGTATAAAACATAGGTATTCGACATGGAAGACCTGTTTCCGTTTGTTGTTTACACCAGAATCAAGTTGTGAAACGAAACTTAAAGTTATAATATACAATACCTACTTGTGGAAAACTAGCCAAAAAGTGACAAAAACGTAATTAATTGATTTAATGTCAATACATGTATCATATATGTTATGATTATACATACGTTTTAAAAGGTTAAATGAAATATATTTGCAAATGAACATAACTTTTATTATTAACAATTACCTACACAACATGATTAATACCAAAACAAAACACTACAAAATTTGTTTGATTTTTTCTTCGTAAATGGGCAATTTCATAGGTAAAGACCTAATATTTTGGACTTTTTCTTGAGAAAGTAGTCAAGTATGACGAGTAGAATGAGAATTATCCCTTTAAAGCGTTAAAGGGATGATTCTGTGTGACTATATCGCCAGCAAAAATTGTTGATGTTTATTATTATAGCAATAGGTACGTAGTAGGTAAGTGGTTTATCATATTTTTTTGCCTATTCAGTAATTAAGAAACCCATGTTGTTCAGCGATGATAGCTTTTGGGAACATGACCATAATAAATGAAATGATGATTAGTGTGAATGTTGTCCGTGGCGGCGATGGCGCCATCGCCAGAGAAAAATGCATGAAAATCGACACCTGTAGCGCCATCTGTTGGAGAGATTCAATATTTGATAATAATTGTCTTTGGTACAACACATGTTCTTATAATGGAATTTATACAAAGATGAAACAAAATCTTCAACAAATCGAAATAATAGGTTGGGGAAAAAGTTTCTTCGCATTTTTTAAGAAAATTCAAAACCTTTTTTAATATAGTTTATTTACATCTAACTAAAGTATGTAGGTACCATTTTGTTCGATAACTTTTTGCCATCTTGTAGGTAGGGACATGATCCCATTGCTATAGAAATTTTGGGACTTCTGGTCAAAATACCGGGACAAGTGGTTTTGGCAGTCCTCTTGTGATGTTAACCTGACACTGCCTAAAGAATTCTGAAGAGACCGAAACAGGTGGAAATCTGAAGGTGCAAGGTCAGGACTATACGGCGGATGCATTAACACCTCCCAGCCAAACTCTCTTAATTTTTGCTGAGTGGCTAAAGATGTGTTTACTTATTGTTAACTTGTTTTTTGAACCTACTAGGATCACGGCATCTTCGTCCACATGTCTTGATAATATTTTTAGTGATTGTGATGCCAAAAATAAATTAGTGCTAAGTGACTTAAGGTCTGACCACTGTGGTTTATTAGCTAGCTTCCCTATGCCATTACATAAAAAGCCGCATAAAATAGAATGCAGGCCCTATACAGCTAGTCGTTGCAACAAATTTAAAAATAATGTAGCCCAAAGAATTAGACCATCTATAGTAGAACATGACAATCCTAATGAAATCTATGGAGCCCTTTTTGATGTTGTGCAAAAAGAGTACCAATCTACCTTCAAGACTAAAACCATTCATATTAATGGCACTGCCGTTGGCTTTAACCAATGGGCTACTTCAGGTATTTATAAAAGTAGAGCGAGACTATACGAATTATATGGTTTGAAAAAGCACAGGTTTGATACTCCTTTCCTAGAGTATGTCAAAAATTATTCAACATTATTTAAAAGTATTTGTGTTTGTGCTAAATCTAAATTTTTAAGCAATACAATTAAAAATTCCAATAACAAAGTAAAAACCACTTGGAAAATTATTAACAATGAAACGGGTAAGTCAGTTAAACAAGACAAACAACTTGAAGTTATGGTCGACAACAAATTAGTTAATAAAGCAGCAGACGTTGCTGAGGCATTTAATGAGTTTTTTGCCAACATACCTATAACTACGACTCGCTCCTTAAATTCATCCCCGTCTAAAGCTGAAACCCTTTTGCATAGTAGTGTGCCTAAATGTGGTCGCTTATTTAGATTCGAACATATAACACCTCGTGATGTAGTTAATGTATTTAACACACTTAAGTCTAAAAACACTGGTGATTACTGGGGCATCTCCATTAAACTGTTAAGTAATATAATAGACATAGTAGCCCCCTATCTAGCTGTTACTTTTAATAAATGTGTTGATGTAGGAACTTTTCCTGACCTCATGAAAAGCAGTAAAGTCATACCTTTATTTAAATCAGGTAATAAAAATGACGTTGGCAATTTTAGGCCTATTTCTATCTTACCTGCATTTAGCAAAATATTTGAAAAGTTAATACTCAAGCAGTTGCTAAGACATTTTAATTTAAATGGCCTCCTTCACGATGAACAATATGGCTTTACTAAAGGTCGTTCGACTACAGATGCGGGTGTTGCTCTGCTGAAACATATATTTAACGCATGGGAGAGCTCGCAAAATGCTATTGGAATTTTCTGTGACCTTTCCAAAGCCTTTGATTGCGTGCACCATGACACGCTTTTGCGTAAACTACATCATTACGGTATACAAAACGAAGCTCTTAAAGTAATAAATTCATATTTACATAATAGGTTTCAATGTGTAGATGTAAATGGTGTGAAATCTTCCGGGCTACCAGTTCAGTTAGGTGTACCTCAAGGTTCAATACTGGGTCCATTCTTGTTTTTAGTGTATATCAATGACTTACCATTCTATTTAAAGGGTATCTGTGACGTTGTACTGTTTGCAGATGACACCTCTCTTATTTTTAAAGTAGACAGGAATAGACAAGATTTTGACGACGTAAACAGTGCACTCTCAATGGTTACAGATTGGTTTACGACAAATAACTTAGTTCTCAATGCTAAGAAAACGAAATGTATAAAGTTTGCCTTACCGAATGTTAGAAATCTAGGACTCAACATCGTTTTAGATAAAGAGATGCTTAAAACTGTAGACTCGGCAGTTTTTCTGGGTATAACAGTAGATGCCAAACTTCAGTGGGGCCCACATATATCAAGCCTAGCGGGAAGGCTCAGTTCAGCCGCCTACGCCGTCAGGAAAGTAAGACAATACACTGACGTTGATACAGCTCGGTTAGTCTATTTTAGTTATTTTCATAGCGTTATGTCATACGGTATTCTGCTCTGGGGCAAAGCCGCTGACATTCAAAATATATTTGTTCTTCAGAAACGAGCTGTTCGAGCAATTTACCAGCTTGGTGCCAGAGTTTCTTTGAGAGATTTTTTTAAACAGATTGGTATTCTCACGGTGGCATCACAATTCATCTTCGCCAACATCTTATATATTAGACAAAATATACATTTATACACTAAAAACAGTGATATTCACAATGTTAACACCAGAAATAAGGACAAATTACGTGCTCCATTTCACCGGCTTCATAAGGTTCATAACTCATTTGTTGGGCTTGGTATATCTTTTTATAACAAGCTACCCTCTTCTTTGCTAGATTTGCCCTTTAATGCGTTCAAAGCTAAAGTAAAATCTAACCTTTGTTCAAAGGCATACTATTCTATCAACGATTACTTAAACGATAAGAATAGTTGGTCGCTGTGTTTAACTTAAGACAATGTTTATGTTCTTTCTCCAGAATTAGCATACCTACTGGCAGGTTATATGAGTTCATATAATTATTTATTTTGTTTGACTCTTAAGGTCAATTTATTTTAATTTTATTTTTATTTATTATTGACATAATCTACTCATTTCAATGTTTATTTATTTTTTATGAGTGGTATTGCAATATGTGATTAGCTAGTGACCTCGACAATTGATCATAGTTTTTCTTGCCCGAGCAACCGGCAGCAAGTTCGTCATGCTCCCTTAGATGTCACTGCTTGCGGTAGCGTCGGGGGTGGGGTTGTCTCCTTCCCTCAAATATGGCGAGGGGGGTAATGGCTGATCTTTGCGTTATACTCGTGAACGGGTGCTGCTTGTGGTGACAGGTCGTCTTGCTGACCTTGGTTTTGTTTTGTTATTAGTAACTTAACTCGTTGTTGATTTTACTTCGATGGTCCTAGTTTATCATTTGTGACTTTGAGTTACGACTACATGTACGGCTATATGTAAGTGGGCACGCCCTTTATCACTGGAGGCTTTTATTTGGGTATAAAGTTCTGCTTACGTTTTTAGTTTTGTATTTAGTTTCTGCTTGAGTATAGTTTTCGATTTTTTTTTTTTGGTATATTGGCGTGTGCTTGCTTACTTATAGCAAATAATTTAATTTAATGTTTTGTATTGCGTAATGTACCTAAATTATTATGCGCAGTGTTATATAGAATCATTTTTTTTTTTTAACTGAACAGACAGCTGTGCTGCTGGGGAGTTTGTTGCGCCACTTCTTCTCCCCAGCTAAAGCACTAGGAAGTGGTGAAGGGCGGGCGTTTTGGGGGACTGTCTTATGTAATTTTGACGTTCAAAAAGTGCTGATTCTCAGCCTAGTTTGAATAAATGACTTTTGATTTTGTTTTTTGTGTGAGGTCTAGCGTTATCATGATGAAAAACCACACCCCTTCTGTTGATTAATTCCGGCCGCTTTCTCTCAAATTCTTGCTTTAATCTCATCAGTTGTTCGCAGTAGAGTTCAGAATCGATGGTCCTGCCTGATGGTAACAGCTCATAATGAATAATGCCCTTCCAATCCCACCACACACACAGCATCACCTTGTTGCGAGTTAACCCGGGTTTCGCCACAGTCTGTGAAGCCTGACCGGCCTTTGACCATGACCTTTTTCGCACGTTCTTGTCATACGTGATCCACTTTTCATCACCAGTTATCAGCTTCTTCAAAAATGGTTCGGTTTCATTACGTCGAATCACAAATGAGTACACGGTTCATTAGGTTTCTTTCAGTGAGCTCGTGAGGTACCCAAATGTCGAGCTTTTTTGTGTACCCAGTTTTTTTCAAATGCGCCAAAACTGTTTTGTGGTCAATTTCCAGTTCTTCAGCTACGTCGTAACTACTGATATGCCGGCCGATCTTGCTCCACTTTTTCAAAAATGGCATCCATTTTATCTGTAATAGGGCGACCAGAGCGACGTGCATCTTTGACATCAAAATTTCCGGATTGAAAACGCTTAAACCAAATTTGTGCTACTCTCACAGACACTACACTAGGTCCATAAACATCGCAAATTTTTTTCGCGGCTTGCGTTGCATTTTTACCTTTTTTGTAGTAAAATTTTAAAATGTATCGAATTTCTTCATTAGATTCACTCATCTTGACGGTACGAAAAACAAATGAAAATCACACATTTTCCTAATTTGAATTTGGAATTATGTTCTTTAAAATTTAAACTTTCAATGATACCAAAACCAGCCAGATACAAATAGTATAGCCAAAGAGATTTTATTACAAGTTCATACATACTATAATGCGAAAAGACTTTTTCCCCAACCTAATACTTTACGTTGTGATAATCGCTACTTTTTGTATTCGATTGAAACACTAATAAAGCATTCTCCACCAACCCTGTTTGTCCTCCCGCATGAACAATTATCGATCTGTTTCCTTTGGAGACTGGGTTTAGTAGACGGTTAATTTCATCACTCTGCCCACAGCATCCAGCTGTATGAGATGCGTGAATATATAGTGGCGTGCAAAAAAATCGATCCACCCCGTTCTCTTCGTATTGAAACAAGATAATTCATCAAGTTTAATTAACATAAACCTAATATGTTTTGTACCAAAACCTTCTTGAATGTATATAGATTACGTTAGTGAAGTAAATATCAAACCTGATTCATTACTTTTTGAGAAAATCACGAACTTACGAACCGACTTAAAAAAAAAAGCATCTTTATTCGACCAGTATCGAATAAAGACCCTTTTTTTAAGTCGGTTAAATACTTGATTAAAAGACGAAAGCGTCAGGATAGCCCACGAAATTCAATTGCAATTTACAAGTCAGTATTAGGTTGTGATTCGCGACCATAAAAAGTATGTATTTACAGAATTATAATCATTAAAATGATCAATACCAGGGCTCGGAAACGTTATTTAAAATAACGTTTTTAAAACGTTTCTAACAGTTCTTTGTAGTGATGGGTAATTTTCGGAAATTTTTCAAAACTTGGAATTTTTTCCGTTTATTTTTCCGAAAAATAACAATATGGAAAAATATTGTTTACTGTAAAATGTTGACTACAGGAATTAAAATAACATATGAATTAAAGGGTTTTATTTATACTGAACATATTTACTGACTGACTGAATGAATGACTGACTGATTGATTGAATAAAATGACTGACCGACTGACAAATCAACGCACGGCCGAAACTACTGGGTCTAGGAACGTGAAATTTTGCACACGGCTTCCTTTTATAATTTAGGGGAGCACTAAGAAGGGGTTATTGGAAATTCAATCTTATAGGGGGTGAAAAGGGGGGTTTTTGTTTGTATGAAAAATCTTATTCCTTGAGTTAATAAACTTGAACTTGGCACGAATACATATTTATGTTAATTGTGAACTTTTTAATTTTCGTTTTTCTAAACTACCCATTCTGACACACCGAATTCCCCTTTAGGGGGCTAAAGGGGAATTGGGTGTGTCAAAATTTTAACGCGCTGACCAATTAACTCTAAACTCACTATTTATACATAAGACTAAAAATAAAGAATAATTACGGGGTGAAAATGGGCCAGTAAATTTTGCAGGGGAGGATACTACTACGTGGCTTGATTAACTCGAAAAGAACAATGGCGAATTCTTATTTGAACGTCTAAAAGTGACATTTATACAAAATAAATTCAATTAATTATCTATGTTCTTTTATGCTATCATATTATCTAATTAAGGCCAAATAAAAAAATATGTTCAATGAAAATTTTTACTACTTCGTTCTAAAAGGTTAGGAAATTGTTGGTTGGATTGGCAATACTAAACTAAAATTGCCATTTTATGTTTATTTTCCTATACAGTAGGTACAGCATAATTGTCGTGGTGTTGTTATCATTTTTAGTTTGTTGTTTTATTTACATGAAGTAAATAATATGTCGGCGCCTCCGCTTTTCTAGACTGTCAATTGTCATGTTGTACAAATGGCAACGTCAAAAACGAACACCGAGCACTCTGGTAAGGCGGCCATCTTGTAAAATGAGCAGGTAACTTCGGATTTTTGGTAAGGTGCGCACGCAACCATGTGGTCGGTGGACGTTATATTTTAATCGCATCCCTCTTAATCTAAGCGATCTATTATTATTTTGTGTAGTGTTTGATTGAATTATCGAGAATTAGAAGTGGAGTGATTGTGATAGGTGTTATTTTTTTAAATACTGCCTTTCTACCCGATAATCCACGCCTACCTGAACATGGTCGGCGCCTCCGCTTTTCTAGACTTAATAGACTTGTTGTACAAATGTCAACCTCAAAAACAAACATCGAGAACTAGTGAGGCAGCCACCTTGTAAAACGAGCAGTGAACTCGTGGTCGGTCCTCGTTTTATTTTAATCGCATCCCTCTTAATCTAAGCGATCTATAATTACTTTGCGAAGTGTTTGATTGAATTGTGGAGAACTAGAAGTGGAGTGATTGTGATAGGTGTTATTTTTTTAAATACTGCCTTTCTACCCGATAATCCACGCCTACCTGAACATGGTCGGCGCCTCCGCTTTTCTAGACTTAATAGACTTGTTGTACAAATGTCAACCTCAAAAACGAACATCGAGAACTAGTGAGGCAGCCATCTTGTAAAACGAGCAGTGAACTCGTGGTCGGTGGTCGTTTTATTTTAATCGCATCCCTCTTAATCTAAGCGATCTATAATTACTTTGCGAAGTGTTTGATTGAATTGTGGAGAACTAGAAGTGGAGTGATTGTGATAGGTGTTATTTTTTGAAATACTGCCTTTCTACCCGATAATCCACGCCTACCTGAACATGGTCGGCGCCTCCGCTTTTCTAGACTTAATTGACTTGTTGTACAAATTTCAACCTCAAAAACGAACATCGAGAACTGGTGAGGCGGCCATCTTGTAAAACGAGCAGTGAACTCGTGGTCGGTGGACATTTTATTTTAATCGCATCCCTCTTAATCTAAGCCATCTATAATTACTTTGCGAAGTGTTTGATTGAATTGTGGAGAACTAGAAGTGGAGTGATTGTGATAGGTGTTATTTTTTTAAATACTGCCTTTCTACCCGATAATCCACGCCTACCTGAACATGGTCGGCGCCTCCACTTTTCTAGACTTAATTGACTTGTTGTACAAATGTCAACCTCTAAAACGAACATCGAGAACTAGTGAGGTGGCTATCTTGTAAAACGAGCAGTGAACTCATGGTCGGTGGACGTTTTATTTTAATCGCAATCTTCTTAATCTAAGCGATCTATTATTATTTTGCGAAGCGTTTGATTGAATTGTGGAGAACTAGAAGTGGAGTGATTGTGATATGTGTTTTTTTATTGTTTACTGTAAAATTTTGACTTCAGGAAGTAAAATAACACAGAGTTTAAAGGGTTTTATTTACATTCAAAGGGATTGCATTAATAAATATAAATAAATTGCATTAACACATCTATTCTGTTGAAGAATCCGAATCATCACTGGCGAAAAGTATCATGATCTATATTTTCTACTGCATCTACACAAACAATAAATCTTCAGTTGGTGGGTTTTATATCACAAACAAATTTCAGAGAAAAACCGATCTAGTTATACAAACCCGAAAATCAACCAAACCCAGGAAAAGAACCCACCAAAATTAAGTCAGCTGTAGAAGAACAGCGCAATACAAGCAAAATTAATCATACCTCTAAAATGAAAGAGTATGAAATTCATACACTTTCATTTTAGAGGTATGATTAATTATGCCCTGATTTTTGTGCCAAGAAACAAGAAAATATTGACAAAAGAAAATTATTTTTGCTTTTTAATGTTAGAAGAATTGCAATATGTACTACCGTACATGAGAAACTTACTATCTTTTAAAACTTGTAGACGGTTATAAAGGAATACATGTGAATGTGGACCAAGTAACAGTTCAGTATAATGCTCCGCCTGGACGTGATTAAGTACAGTATTCCAATTAGTCCCCAATCTTTTTGGCCAGCACCCTAATTGCGTTACAACCTATCAATCAAATCTGAATCATTTTGAAGCAAATTGCTAATCCATTGCATCGCATGTTCGAAATATTATCTGCTCGACAACGTAAATAACGCAGTGAATGTTTTTGAACTGTCAAAAAGAAACTGATTCCAATGACGCAATTTGCTCCGCGGGTTGAAATGAGCGCAACCGCCATCTTGCGCCATCTGCACATGGTATTTTCCCAATTGTGCATTCTGCGCATCGTCGTCGGCTCACGTCTACCCGGCCAAAAAGAACTACTTGTGTACATACTTATAGTGCACATTGTAATTTCTTTCTTATTTATGTATATAATTTCCAATAAGAGAACATTATGGCAAAAAAAATAAAAAAATTATAGATTAGATATTTATAATTTTTCAGTAAAGAAAAAAAAGAAAAGAAAGAAAAACTGTTTATTCTGCACAAACAAAACGCACGTTACAAAAAAAAGACCTAAAGTAATGACACACATGCATAGCAGGCAAAAGACCTTAGAATAATAACTGCAGCAAAAAGTCTCGTAGATATTCAAGCAGTCTATTCATTGCTTGATGTCATTCATTGATTGTCAGTTCATTGCTTGATGTCAGAGTACACATTAATAGTCTTATTTTTTTCTAATCTTTAATCACAGTCAGCTTTTTGATTTGGAAAAATATCGGGAAAGTATTTGAAAAATATTGGAAAAATTTCGGAAAAATATTTTTTTTCTTTTCTTTTCCTTCCGAAATTTTTCCATTACCCATCAGTAGTTCTTTGTACAACATTTTGTTCGGAATGAAAACGATATGAGAACGTTTTCAAAAACCGGTTTATTCCGCAGGACGCAGCCACGCGATAAAATCCCGCCGCAATAATTTTACGTCCGTGCGAACGTGGGCTAAAAACTAAAGCACATAATTATGTATTTGGAAGGAGTTTGATATAAGGGTATATATACAGGGTTATTGGTAAAACACCAACAACCTCTTAAGGGGTCATTGTACTTATCATTATGAACAACTTTTACTATGGGTCCAAAACTGATATCGCGAAAAAAATCAGCCTTTCAGTACATTTTGACGAATTATCCAAACATAAATGTACTGAACAGCAGATTTTTTTTCGCGATTTCAGGTTTGGTCCCATAGTAAAAGTTGTTCATAATGATGAGTACAATGACTCTTTAAGAGGTTGTTGGTGTTTTACCAATAACCCTGTATGTATATGTGTATATATATATATACAAAGATTGTGTCGTAAATAGTGGTCCAACGTTAAGGGTCACCGTATATTCAGCTATCACATAAAACTCCATAAAATAGCAACACCTGCTGTCAAAATTACGTCAAAAACAACAAAATAGTGCAAAAGTTGAGTTTCATATTTTATATTTCCGAAAGTATTTATTTCCTAGACTTGAAATTAATTGATTGACGTGGTTGATTGGCCAGGGTCCATGGCACTCTATGGAGCGCCATGGACCGTACGATCCGAACATAGAGCCTCCGGCAGGAAGTATTTGTACCTCCCCCAGATTAGGCAGCAAATGCGAGAGTGCATTCGCGGTGCCCATCAATCGGGGAGCCAACCGCTGAAAATGCGGCCCGAAGTTCCACCGGATATCGAGGACGAGTCTTAGATACTTCATCGTCGACTTGATACCGATGTGAATACCTCCTACTATTGTGTTGGATCCTGAGGGTGGCGCTTTCCGGGGCCCGTGGAAACAAATGACTTCCGATTTATGCAGTGCCACCTGGAGACCCAATCTATCCTGCCAATCCTGCCTACGACTTGCGCAACCCCAGCTGTTGCTAAGACAGTCATCTGCCGGAGCGTCTTCCCCCGTGCCATTACCAGCGTGTCATCGGCGTAACAGATGACGCCGACGCCACGGAGGAGTGCACCGCGCAGCACCCAGTCGTATCCGATGTTCCACAGGAGTGGCCCCAAAACCGCACCCTGTAGAACACCACACGACATCTATCTCCAACAACCCCATCCTTCTCGATCCGGGTAGATGACATATCGGTCAGATAAGCCCCGCTAATGCGGCGGAGGTAGTTTGGCACCCTATGATATCAGAGTGACTCCCTAATGTTACTCCAGGGAAAAGTGTTGAAGGCATTGGCAATGTCCAAAGACACTGCCAAGACGACCTCACCCTGGGCCATTGCTTCCTCCGCCAGGACTTTTACGCGCATGATTGGATCTATTGTAGAGCGCCCCTGACGGAAACCAAACTGGTTATCTGCCAGATCCGGCCCCTCTCTTGTCATGTGTTAGATAAGGCGGTCTGCAATAATTCTCTCGAAGAGTTTGCCCACCTCACCCAACAACACAATGGGCCGGTAAGCGGATGGTGAGTCCGCAAGCCGCCCTTCCATTTTCAACAGGACCAGCTTTCCAGTCTCTCCAAACATGTGCTCAAGAGTCCCACTAATCGGGGCCAGAGATCCCTGATGGCCAGAACCCATGCACGGCCAGGAATACCGTCAGTTCCTGGAGCAGTGTTTTTGGCCTGAAGCCTTTGTACTGCCGCTGTTAGTTCTACCTGGGTCATTTCAGGCGCGTCGCCATCGTCATTTTCCGAGTTGGGCACCATAGTAGGCGGAACCATATGCGGTGGTGTGTGCTCCCCTTGTGAGGGGAATAAAGCACTCACTACTCTCTCTAGCAGTTGCCGGTGGAGGCTACGGGATAATGGAGACACCCACGAGCAAAGTTTGCGCCTAACCAAACGGTGAGGACGCCCCTACGGATCACGTTCTAGAAATGCCAGCAATTCTTTATGGGCTTGGGCCCAAGCCTATTATTTCCAGCTGAAGAGCCTTCTTCGCCGCTCTACACACCTCGTACAGTTCCGCCTCTCTTACCATAGCTTCTGGTGTTCGTCTGCGCCTTCATCGCTGCCTGGTGTACGGGCGTCGCGCCGCCACGCATGCGATGCGCAAATGCGCAATGTCTTGCGATCACCAATACACCTGGCGCCTGGCAGATGGAGACTGCACTGAACATCGCAGCATCACAGATTTGTGTCATGGCCTCCCGGAACCATTCAGCCTCCTCGTCAATATCGACAGTTTTGACTGGTGAGTCCAACCAGGCCTTCACGATTGAGGCAACCAGAAGGGTTTCCCGGTTCAGTTGTTTCAGCGCCCATCGCGGACCATCCTCAACCCCGGTTGGGGCCGTTTATACCGGGCCATTCGAGGTCTGAGCGGAGACGTCGCACTGTATCTGTGATCCGACGTCTCCACGTCCTCCAATACACGCCAGTCCTGAACACGGCGTGCGACAGCGGGTCTAGCAAACGATAAGTCTACTATAGAACCCACCCCACTGCCGCACACATGTCTGAACAGATCCCCGGTTTAGGAGCAGTAAGCCTGACTCCACCGCTCACTCCTCCAGTAACACACCCCGTGAATCTGTTGCTGGGGAACCCCAAGTCGTGGATTTGGCGTTGCAAGTCACCCATGACAAGGACAGGGTGAGGACGGCTTCGACTGATGACTGTGCCCAATTCCGTGATGAAACTCTCAAAGTCGGCGAGAGGTCGGTTGGGTGAGAAATAAATCCCCACGACCATGATATCTTCGACTAAAACCGCTACAAAGCCCCGCCCCCGGGTGACGGTCTCCAGGGGCGGAGTGCCAGGTGCCAGCGGCCAGCCTCGAGATAAGCGCCACCAAGCCATCAATGTCACCGACTCAGTCATCCCTGGGAGGAACAAAGTATGGTTCGGCAACGATAGCGACGTTGATCAACCACTCCGCCACCATGCTCTAGAGCAAAAGGTCCTAAGCCCTGGCGCAATGGTTGATATTCGCTTGGAGAAGACGAAGGTGTGGAGCCATTCCTGGGTGTCCATAACAATCGCCCCCCGTCAACCCTTTCTTCGGCTTTATTGCCAGCGGTTAGTGGGCGCGAGGGCCCAATTTTCCTATTTGAGTCAGCTTTTTATCCCTCGGTATATGCCTTGCTGACCGTCTGGTGGTCAACCGACCTGTTCAATGCCGCACCCAATACACAGTGTGGCGCGGCATCGCAAGAGCTGGCCTTGTGACCGAGCTGATCACAGCGGAAACAAAGACCGCAGCAATCGACCTCCGAGGTGAATCGAACTCCAACGTGTCCCTCTCTCATGCACCTATAGCATTGAGGGGCTTATTTGCCAGAAGCCTGACCCGTGCCAAATTCCAGCCCACCACCAGTCTGGAACCATCTTTTAATTTTCGAGCTGCCGTGACGGGACAGCTGACCAGTACTGTCCGCAGGTCGGAGAAGCCCGGACGAATTTTTTCCACCTTAACTTGGTCTAGCGGGCATTCTCCGGCCTTTGAAACAGCAGCTGCGACCTCTTCCGAAGTTGCAGAGACCCCCAGGTGCATTATACGCAGATCTGCGCACTTTACCTGCCTGGTCACTCTAACGTCCACTACGTCGAGCGACGCTGAAGGCCACTGTTGACATCAGGGACCTCCAGTTCGATAGTTGCCTACCCTACCACACACTATTTACCTACTCGTACTCACAGAGTCACAGATAATACTTAGTACTTGTGAAACGACGAAACTAAGCCGCGCGGCCTTGAAATACCATTGAATGAAATTCATAATACTCGTAGAACTTTGGCATCGGAAAAACCCAAGAAATGCAATAAAAACGGTTAAAAACGTTTTATTAATCGAAAACGATTAAAATTTTGTTCTTCTACAAAAACGTTATTTATAACGTTCCGTTCGAACGTAACCGAAACAAATCGTTTCTTAGGTATTTAAGACGAAAATGTTTCGAAAAATATACCGGTATCCGAGCCCTGATCAATACAACTCTTTAAGACCATGTAATCCTAATGAATGACTATTTCATGAAATCTTGACATTTGAGGATTATACCAACTTAAGGAGTTGTATTACTGATTCTAATTATTATAATTCTGTAAATACATATTTGTTACGGCCGCGAATGATACTTTATTTAACATACAACTTAATACTGACTTGCAAAAAACGTAAGAAAATTTGAATTTCGTGGGCTACCCTGACGCTCCCCCGTTAATAATCACTAAACGAGCACTAATAAACACAATAATGCTTTTGTCAACTTCACTGAAGATAAATGTCGCCCAGTTTTTCCAAACAAAAGTGAGTGATGAAGACATCTAAAGAATCGAGTCATTTTGTAAAGAATATTGCTTTTATTAAAGTATAGGGTAGGTGTAAATAAACTTTGTCTTACCTACTTTCACACAACATATAATAATTAAAATATACATGAATTTTTTTTAGATATCGTCTCACAGATAGAGAGCATGGGGTGGGCCAATTCTTTTGCACGCAAGTGAGGGTCTCGTGTAAAAATATGATTGGTTTTTGTTCACCTCGTTCATTCTCTTTAATTTTTTGAAGATACTTTGCTCTCCATGCTGAAATAATTATCATTTCGCTATATTAGATTTTTTCTGTTCGATTTTGTTTTCTTGTAACGAAATCCAATTATATGGAATATTTTCCGACTGGACTGCCCTTTGAAATCAATGTTTTCTTGAAGCACATTTAATAACTTTGGTATTGTGGGAATTTATTTCCGCATAGTGTACACACACCGAGATCGAAATCATCCACTTCAACCTTTCGTCCTTTTCCTTTTTTTTCTTGGCGTGGAAACTGTTGTTCCAGTTTCATCTGCCCGTTCTTTTTCCTTGACAAATTTTCTAACAAATCGCTCCCCAATACCTACAATAAAAGTAACGAAAAATTAAAAAAAAAATCATACATCTATTCTCACGTACGAAATAGTGTTTTCGTAGAATTTAGCTGACAACACTAACCTGTGGCAGCAGCTGCGAGTTCATACAATTTTTCGAACGGTATTATAGGTGTCTGAAGGCGCTTTTCTTCCTTCAGAAAATCATCTAAGACTTGTAATAAAACGTTCCTCGCATCACTTTTTAAAGCTTTCGGCATTTTTCACTAAACGAAAAATAAACACACGGAGCAAACAACCAATGGCGGATATGTCAGCGAATGGCATGGCAGGCAGATTGACATTTCAAAATGGCGTCGTGAGTTCCACTTTTGGCCACTGGGCCAGATGTTAGTGGCACTATAGCTCAATGAGAAACTCAAGTTTAAATCTACCTACTCTTTTCCTAAAGTCTAGGTTTTGTTTTTGATTGGCTTTTTAAATTATCTTGAGAAATAATATGTACTTAGGTTTGGAATGATGCACACAAATCTTCATGGCAAAAAGCACCAGGCGTGGCAGCCGCATAATCTTATCAAATTAAAGGCTGGTTGGACTCTGGCTGATCTTCGGTTGTTATCCCATCACCCATGACACACGATGGACCCAAAAACTTTTCTAATGGGTCTTGATTTAGACGTCTAGTCCAAATGGAACTTATTCCATATTTCATTGCCATTTTTCTCGATACATATTCGAACCCTTCAATATTCCACAAATATTTCTTTATTGTGTGAACATGTATGTTATTACCATTTAATAATTCCATACTTCTAAATACTTTTTTCGCTTCTGTCAACTTCTTATGATGTGGGCAACGTGGTGACGGTGTTAAAGGACCTAATAGTGGTTTCCAATCAACTTCCCTCCTCCCTCGGCTGCCATTCATGGTATCAAAAAGATTGTCAATTAACAGTATTAAATGAGCCGTATCCTTGCATTCAGGAGGCAGAGTTCCATGTACTGTAATAATAATGTAATATTAATTGATGAATAATACTTTAGTAGTAGTTTATAAAACTGTTGCATAATGAGAGGTATTAAAACACGAGTGTGTGTTAAAAAACCGAGCCGTACGCGAGGTTTTTAATAGTATCACACGATGTTCTAATACCTAATTATGTGCAGTTTCAAACACTACTTTATCTACACTCATGCAATAGACAGTTAAGTAGTTAAAAACTAAAGTTTAAAAGTAAACAAACACAATAGTAATGGCTCCGAAACCATAGTAATGTGGATTACGTTACTATGGTTACGGGCTATCATCGGTTAACTGCGCATGCGCCCTAGCGCGGTACCCATATATAATGCTAAAAATCGACTTTAATAGAAAATAATATATTTTATAGCATTAAGAAATCTGAATCATAATAAAACTTTTTAATTTTGTTTGAGTTGTACAGGCATAAAGTCTGTAATTATGTTACTATTTTTGAATTCATAATCAGAACTTTAGGAATTTGAGTGTAGGTAAAATAATATAAAGTACAATGTTTATTAACAGAAATCCTTACGTGAGAGGTAATGCATAAATCCTGCAACTTTATGGCTGAAAACTTGGCTAGCATATTCCACTTTCATTTTGTTAATCTTCCCAGGCATCACATGTTGGTCAGTTAACTTGGGGAGTATTCTGTAATTTTCACAGTTAAGGTTCACAGCATATAGCATTTCGATGTGCTCCCACTTGGCTGTGCATATTTTGCCATCTATGTTCTCATGTTGGAGTGGCATATTCAGTAAATTGTTTCTCAAGTCTTTTAATAAATTCGGAGGATCATAGAGAGGTATAATTTCTAACTTTCCAACATAAAATGTGTTTAATCTATGTTCTTCTCCAGATTTTAACTTTTCCATTCTGGTGTCCTCAATAAGGCTCTCAATAGCTTCTTGATTATTAGTTCCTGGTTTGCACACGGTCGCTACAACTACAAATCCAGCACGTCTAACATCATTAATTATATTCTGTACATATTTTTTGAGTTCAACAGCTTTTGTTGGTTCAGAGGAAAACGAGTAAACAATTGGTTGTATGTACTTCTTAAAAAGTCCTTTCAACATAAATACAAGAGCATGGTTTGCAAACTTCAGAGAACTTCCTTCTTTTTTAAAGACATTAATTTTGTCATCCAACACACTGTAGCTCATTTTTGGCTGCAAAGCAACTTCGTCAAACAGCAACACACCCAACCTGGTTTTAGCAAACATCGTTTTTGCCTTATTTTTCAAGTTTTTGAGCACCTTTTTGTTTAAACCTGGTGTAATAACAATTTTTTGGATAAACTTATCTAAAGTTTTCGATTCTGGTAGTAGAAATATCTTAGTTAAAAACTGGTATGCTTTTGGGCTTTGTGTGTAAATTGATAAAGATGTAATATTCTCATTAAAAGTATATCTACGACTCCTTCTGCTTCTTTTCTGTTTCTTGCATTGTAATAGGTTTAGTATTTTCCTGGAACTGGTCATGTTTTCGACCAATTCCATAAATGCCTTGTTTGTCATAATATTTTGGGAAACTTTTAAAGTTTTGAGATGCTTCTTTCCTCTGTTCTTGCATCTGCTCAATTTCAACTGTAAATTACTTAGCATTTTATATAACTTTATCTCCTGTGATGTCGTCAAAGTTTCTTCAGATTGTGTTGCATTAGCTGTAAAAAGAAAACATTGAAGTTTTAGTAGAGACATAGAGACTAGGTACCTGTCCAAATATCTCAAATATTTAAGAGAAGAAGATAAATGGCAATTACTTGATGACTAATGTTATATATTATTAACACATTAACTGCTGAATTATTTGGCGAATTTGCTCCAAGTGCTGCTTTATGATACACTAAACCCTGTGCAAACGCTCATGCGCGCCCAAAAAATACTTCGTGTGGTGCTATGAGCGCGCATGCGCGGTTGAAGAAACTCTACCCAGTGCGGGTGGGCGCATATGTGCGGCGTTACAAATTTGTCCCAAGTGCGGCGAGACGCTTATGTGTGTTTGAAAATTTTCCAGTTTTATGAGTCATAAAACAATTACGCCAAGAACAATAGAGATGCACAAAAAACCCACAGGTGCGGCGCGCCGCATTCGAAGGAAGTTATATAAATTGTATGGACGCGCATAAGCGCCGCATGCGGGATTTTCGAACGTTCACCATGTGCTACATGGTGAACGTTCGAAAATCCCGCATGCGCGTTGGCCACACAGAACGTGTTAAGTTCCTACCTGAAATATGTATTAAAATCAACTACTACTAATTTCTTTCATTTTTAATACTTTTTTAAACTTTTAATTTCTCAGTAGCAGCCCGGAGTCTGCATTTGTGCTGGTTATAAGGTGTTGAAAAATTAACTCAAGAGGTGCTTTAGACCATCGAGCTGAATAATTTTTATTATGGGATCAACTTTGAAACCGCGAAAAAAAAATCAACTGTTGCATACTAGTTTCCTGTTAACGTACTCTTAGAAACTGTATGGGACAGCTGCTTTTTTTATTTATTTTTATTTAAAAGGCTCGCCCCCTATTAATAATATGGGACTTAAACATATCTGGCGAAATGTGGGTGTACTAGAGGTACACCTCTGCCTAACCGTTAGGGGCCAGCATCGCCCATACAGATTATACAGTCTAACCTCCAACATAGCCAGACGGCCACGGCCAGTTTGCCCAGAGCACAGGAGGTAAAGCCCCGAACCATTGTATGCATGAACATGTCTGTTTGTTCTGAGTCTGGGTGTAATTATCTATATAAGTATGTATTTACAAAAAAAAAGTAGTATATCAGTTATCTGGTTTCCATAGTACAAGCTCTGCTTAGTTTGGGACCAGATGACCGTGTGTGAAAATGTCCCAGGATATTATTATTATTATTGCACTGATCCAAGAGCCGTGGATCAGGAATAACAGGATTTATGGCCTCGAAAACATCGGTGGTAAGCTAATTCTATACACACATGGCTCAGACAAACCGAGAACCTGCGCTTAAATACCCAACGAAATCCCCATAACACCACTCACTCAATTCTGTTCCCGAGACCTGACAGCCGTCAGGCTCCAGACTGAAGGTGGCGTTCCAGATGTTGTGCTAACCTCGGCATACATGCCAGGCGAGGATGCAGACTGCCCGCCTAAAGAGATGGCCGACCTGGTATAGCACTGCGAACGCGCCAATCTCGACCTCATTATCTGCACGGACTCGAACGCCCACCATCCGCTCTGGGGCAGCGAGACACCGAACCCCAGAGGAGAGGTACTATCCACCTACTTATTCTCTACTAACCTTAATATTGTTAACCGCGGCTCAGAACCCACTCGGGTCACAGTTCGAGGTCAAACAATCATAGACCTGACACTTGAATCCTCAGATGTCTTCGCGAGTATTGAACTGAGATTCCTGAACACTGCTACTCGATACCTGGAGTCCATTACCACTCCCAGTACAATCTCCTTGGAGTAAATAAATTAAATTGTGTATTTTGTTATTAATCATTTTATTCCAATTTTTTCCCATATCTGTATAATTTTGTCTAATTTTATCTAATTTTTTTATTTTATCTATATTTTATTGTATAATTGTGTCTAATTTTATCTAATTTTTACTAACTTTGTGTAATCTTATCTAATTTTATCTTATTTTGTTTAATTTCTCATCTTGTTTTGTTTTTATGTATTTTAATATAATTTTATGATTGTGTATTACTAATAAGGATCTATAACTTGTATGTGTGGTGCAAACTGTAAATATAAGTTGGTTATTAATAAATAAATAAATAAACTTGCTATAGAAAACGCGACTAACCTTATCACAAACTGGCACGTATCAAACGAGCCCTCTTGCTCAGACCATAGAACGATCCGAATTACATTAACGGCCAACACAAGGAAACTGCACACCAATGTTCCCGGGTATAACCGCCTACTAGCCTCACTACTAGCTAGGCACCTATCAATAAAAAACCAAGCACAATTGGAATACACCGTGACAAAATTATAGAATATCTAACCGAAGCTTACTATGCATGCTGCAAGCCAAGAGCGCCACAAACCAAGGGTGAGAGAAATCCTTGGTGGAACGCTGAGCTTTGCAAACTCAGAAATGCACTGCGTAAGCAATTCAACAGAGCCAAAAACATTAGACTCCCGGACGACTGGGAAATGTATAAAGAAACTCAATAAACATACAAAAATCAGATCAGAACCGCAAGGAGAACTGCGTGGCGTAAATTCATCGAATCCATTGAGACGAGCAACGAAGCTGCGACGGTAAGGAAGACCCTATCAACCGATCAGGACCGAACCCTCGGCGCGCTGAAAATACCCGATAATTCATACACATTAATCGACCAAGAAACCAGTAAGGTCATTCTTGAGACTCACTTCCCAAACTGTAAACTCTTGGTGGACAGGACGTGGGGGGCTGAACCAGAATGGACCCCAACAGATCACGACTGGGCTAGAGCCCACAGTATATATATATATTATATAAGATGGGTTTACTCTTGACTCTAGTCTAGGTCGGAGGCGACAGAGACAGAGTCGACGATGGAGTGAGCTTACCCAGAAGAAGCCTGTTGACTCTCACTTTTAAGAGATTAGGGTTATATGCGCTCGGAAACACAGACGCAGGTTGTGAGTTCCACTCTTTTGCTGTGCGCATTATAAAAGACATTTGGAAATGCTTAGTGCCAATTGGTGGAATAGCAACTAGGTAGGGATGGTAACTGGCAGTGCGTCTAGATGTCTGATGGTAACAAAAGACCGAATAAAGTGGGCCATAAATACCTTCCAGCCATTCAAGTCCGCAGGACTGGATGGCATCTTCCCAGCCTTACTGCAGTGGGGGTAGATCATCTGATGCCATGGCTGGTGGAGATCTACCGAGACTGCTTAGCATTTTGATACATACCCCTCGCATGGCGCGAATTGAAGGTTATTTTCATACCCAAACCTGGAAAGACTGACTATACACAACCCAAGGCTTATAGGCCTATAAGCCTCACATCTTTTCTACTGAAAACCGTCGAGAGACTATGTAACAGACATATCCGAGATGGACCTCTTCGGATAAAATCACTACACAAGCAACAGCATGCATACTCCACTGGCAGATCAACGGAATCTGCACTACACAGTGTGGTTTCCAGGATTGAATGCGCAGTGGACCACAAATGCTCAGCACTGGCCGCATTCATTGATAATGAGGGCGCTTTTGACAAAAGCATGTTCAATAGTATTGGCATGGCCCTTGACAGGCACGGCATAAACTCAACCCTGAGAGGCTGGATCACAAACGTGCTCAAACTAAGAGCTGTACAAGTGACAGTGAACAACACTACAAGGGCCATTGTGGCAAAGGGCTGCCCGCATGGGGGCGTCCTCTCTCCGCTGCTATGGAACCCAGTCGTAGACAGCCTCATTAAGACACTGAATGACAAAGGATACTTCACTGTAGGCTATGCCGACGAAATAACCATGATAATAAATGGCACCTACGAAAACTATGTAATCTCATGCGTCAGGCTTTGAAGATAGTAGAGGATTGGTGCAATAAACATCAACTACTCGTATCAGTGAACCCTACAAAAACCGAGCTGATTCTCTTTACAAAAGAGAGGAAGCTGACAACACTACAACTACCACGATTCTATGGAACAACCCTAAGCCTATCAACTGAATCTACCAGGCAGAATGTGTGGGCATTATTCAAGCGGCGTATGCCATAGAGGCCAGGAGAATTACGGATACCCATATACGTATACTCTCTGACAGTGCCTCAGTACTCCAAACCTTAGAGAAAAAATATATCACTTCAAGACTAATATACTAGAATGTCACAATGCGTTAGAAGAGTAACAGTATCTAACCGCAATACAGTGACACTGCAACGGATAAAAGGACACGAGGGGTCGTTGGGTAACGATGCAGCTGACGAGCTTGCTAGGAGGGCATCCAGCACGTCAGTCTGCAGATCCGGACCAATTGTACCGTACCCATCCCTTTCAACCATTTACGCAGGTGGCTACAAGAGGTCACCCACACACAAGCAGAGGAGAGGTGGTCCTCGACACCAGGTTTCAGGCAGTCCAGGGAGGCTATGCCCAGCTTAGATGGCAAACTAACCAGGCGACTTTTACGCCTGGACAGGAATGGCCTGTGCCTGATGACGGGGACCATCACAGGACACTGCTCGCTAAACAAACACTTTTACATAATGGACAGCCCTCTGTACAGAGCTTGCATGGAGACTGAGGAAACCGTTGCGCATGTGCCCTTTGAATGCACAGGCGTTACACAGATTAGAATAGAAACCCTCAGGGCACCCAGATTTTTCACATATGTTCTGAATAGACCAGAAGCCGTGATGAACTTCTGGAGGGAGGTGGGCTGGTTGGAATAACCACCGACGGCTGCCATGGCTCACGTACAATGGTCCACTTGACGGACTAAGTGCGGAAACCAAACCCAATAACATAGAACATAGATAACAGTTAGGGGAAACAAGGCGTGATGTTATAAATACTGAACTAGTAACTACTAATATTTTTCAATAGTCAGATTACCTACTTCTGAAGAATAAATATGACCGTTTGACATATAGTATTTTCTAATTACATTATTTTAGCAGTTTTTGTATGCAAAATCTGTCAAAAATTTAAATAAAATATTTGCATGATAAGACTTAGTAAACAGGTGCTCGGAAATTCGACCTATTCCTTGAAAGGGGTTATACTAGAGGCCATTTCCGACAAATTAAGTCCCGCCAACTAGGAGTCGAAAATCGAAAATTTCCGAGTTACGGAGGTTTTTAGATTATTGTTCAAATTTTCAGACTGGTCACTAAAAACAAATAATTTAAAAATAACTACTTCTCTCTCGGCACGTATTTATTTTTCTGATTGATGATAAATGAGTGATAATTTATTCAAAAAATACATGCCCTAAATTCCCATAATTTCAGAAATAAAAGGGCTTGAGTGGAAAGAAAACCTTTATTTTATAATTTTTGAAATTTAAATGATGTTTACTTGAATAAAAATGTAGAAAAAATATTAAAAATGGTAGGGCTGTACTTGTTGGAAATGACCTCTAGTATACCTAATCCCTTACAAGGAATAGGTCAAATTTCCGAGCATCCTGTATTATACATACCTTGTGACTTACAAGGCTGTTGTGTTGTTTCAGTTGTCTGATCAGATGTGTCAACAGTTTCTTGTGTAAGATTAGAAGAGAGAGTGGCCTCAGTAGTCAGGGCACTAGTGAGCTGTTCTGTAATTATGTATATATTTAAAAACAGGTGCCTACATCAACAGTAAATACATTTTACATTAAATAATATAGTTATAGGTATAATTTCTGATGTGCAGGAGTACACGACATTCACATATTTAATTAAAGGAACATCTTCTAAAATTATATAAAACAAAAAAATAAAAATAAACATGAATCAAACAAAACAGCTTTGACTTAGTAGGTAAATCTAAAAACTTTTAAAATAAATATAGAATAGTGTAAGTACATTCATCTCTGGATAATATTCTATTACTGTATTCCATTCTTCTACATAAAAAACTAGCTTTTGGAAGGGGCAACCTCAATTCTATTTTCAGAGTGATGCAAAAAAACAACATCCTTATTATTATTCTGAGTACATTCTGTTTTTCTTTTGCATTACTCTATATTATTGTATCTATAGTAACAGCGCTGCAAAGTCAATTTCAAATACCTAGGCACATAAAAGGCACTTTTAAACTTCAAAATTTACAAGAAAATAGAATTGATTCTTGATTCTGATCACCCTTTCATAAAGGTAGTTTCATATGGAGAAGGATGGGCAAACAACTTCACAGATACTCTTTTAAAATATTTTACAATATTTTGCATAGGTACATTAATTGTATAGTATCAGTCATATAAGTTTGCCGCTCTTACGTAGGCTACAGATGACTGCGTAGTAGTCAATATCTATATTAAAACAGCAGCATGCCAGGCTCATCGGAAAGCCTGGTTTCAGAGCGGCGAGCAAGTGACGCAAACCATATTTTAGTACAATGTACCTAGAATAAAATTACTATACCTACCACAATAGGTACAGTCATCAACCAAGTTAAGATGATAAGCTAATGGCTCAATAATCCCGGTTTGTGACTGTACAAGGAATTAAAAATGAAGCAATGACCATCGCAATGACAGATAAATAATAATTAGTTAGATATGTGATAGCTCAGACCAAATAACTTTTTTATTTGGTCCGAGCCTCAGACCAAATAACTTTTTTATTTGGTCCGAGCCTCAGACCAAATAAAAAAGTTTATTTGGTCTGAGGTCTGAGCATGATAGATACAAGGTCTCACATATTTACAAATATTGTAGAAGTAGACGATTTTCCTTACTTTGCAGGTAAGGATCAAATACTGCCAAGCAATATTATAATTTATTAATGCGAAATCAAAAGAAAAGTTTAAAGTACTCTGTGAATTTAGGGACATGGGGTAGTTATTACTATTTTAAGTATAAAATATTTTTTATTATAGTTCGCGTCAAATAACTTTGCCGTTCTGAAACCGAGCTTTCCGATGCGCGCGCATGGCATGGCGGGACGCGCTGCTGAGTAATCGTCTACTGCGCAGTCATTTTTACGCGAACTTCAGAGCGGCAAAGAACTTTGCCGTAACTTTAACTCAAGTTTCTGTTTTAGCTATAACGTGGCTATAACTTTATTCCCACAACTATGTGAGACTGACTGTTCTCTAACAAATTATTGTCATGAAAAAATCTTTCCAAGTAGGGTAAGGTAAGAAATATGCAGTAAAAATAGTTACCTCCATTTTCAACGCATTTTTGAACACAGCCTAAATCTTTCGTCATGATCACAAACAAGCAAGGTTTTAAGTGATTTCGAAACAAATCGCTCTCGCACTATTGTACTACCAACCAAACTTGTGTTTAATAAATCTCTTTCTTTATTGCGTTTATTATTTAGAGAAATTCGAATTTTTATTGACAGTTGACAGTTCTGACTTCTGTTCCAAAGTTGCCATTTTAAGAAATGTACTCTATATCTATTATTGCCGTACTTCATCTAGGATATTTTCATGAAAATCTCAAGCATACATTTACCCAAATATTAAAAAATGTGTACTTACCTACTTACATTTGAATGTAATGTTTATTACATTCATTTGAATTAACCTGTAATATTTTATGCCGTGAATAAAAATAATTAAAAAAAATTAAATCTACTTCAAAAAGAAATTAACTCAAAATTGTGAAATAACTTTAATTTCGGAAGTCGGTATCTTGGGACCTGTATTTTAGTTTTTTGCCACATACTTCCGAAATTAAAGTTATTTCATAATTTTGAGTTGAAATTTTTGAAGTCGATTTAATTTCTTTTTTATTTCATTTTTAATTTTTTACTAAAATTACGAAATAAAAAAAAAATCATAATTTTGAGTTCGTTTCATTTTAAAGTCGATTTTTTTTTTATTTCGTAATTTTTAGTTTTTAGTAAAAACTGGAATTAAGTTAGTTAATAGTTTTGTTATAAATATTACAATGGAATTTGACCAAGGTTTTGAATGTTTTGACACCACACCCGTAGCTCGTACGTAACAAGTACGTGATTTATTCGTGCTTGTCTAGCAATTTTGACCGTCTAGGGACCCCATTAGGACTTTGCGACGGAATTAGCAACCCAGGCCGTCACACTTACACGTATTAGTCCATTATCTTGAAAACTACTGAACAGATTTCGATTAAACTTTCACGGTGCCCTGTTAGATGCTGCCTGTGTCAGAATTCTATGCAATAGGTTTTAATTTTTTCCAGCTTTCCTTTATTTTATTTTTTTTGGGTTACGTATTTTTTATTTATGATCCTTTAAATTTACAATAGTAAAATATATATTTTCTTTATTTAGGGTGACTGGTAATTAACACATTATCTGCTTAATTCTTTATGCAAACGTTTCTGTATGCTACACCCTTACCGACCCTTATTTTACGATGTTTTCGAAACAATAGAGATGCACAACGAACGCACAGGTGCGGCGCGCCGCACTCGAAGAAATTTATGTAAATTGTATGGACACGCATACGCGCCGTCAAGCACCTGGTGAACGTCCGAAAACGCGCATGTGCGTCTGCCGCGCCTAATGTATTAATGACCGATAGCTCAACACTTGACGTCCAATCTCACACGCTGCGCGCAGCTCGCTCGATTATTTTTTTTTGTCCATTTTCAACCCCTTCGTACGGCCACCCCTACCATGCAAACAGACAGATCAGTATTCCTCCGTTATCAGAAACACATGGGGCATATATACGTACACTATCAATATCTGACGCGCTCGAGTAAATCCGAGTTAATTTTTTGCTTTTTGAAAACTTATAGCCGCTCGCCCCACCGGTATATAACCTTTTTTTCATTCTACCATCTAATCTTCAACATCCAATAGGTCTCCAAACGTTCGAGTTAATAACTAAAAACATCGTGGCCTCCCCTATTTAGCTTTATTAGGCTTACCAACTAAATGGCCAAGGGACGGGTATTTATGTTACATTATAGTCAATCAGTGAATAAGAACAGAATCAGTAAGAACACTTAATTTATTTACATCTTAACATTAGATGGAATATAATTATTACTTTGCTGTAGCTGACATGTTGAGTTCTACCTGAAACAAACAAAAAAGGTGGCTATTATTGCAGTCAGCAATTTTGTTATTTTCTGCATTTGCAGATGCGATGTGAAGAATAATAGGGAAATCATTCTCAGGGTAATCATACCCCGAGAATGATTTGCCTATTATTCTAAAATAACTATTACCCAAAAACAATTAAGTAATGTCCTTTACCTTTACCATCAATTTTGAGTACCTACTTATGCCAAATAAAAACTTTTTAGAAAAAAATAAAAATATGTGAAACTTTCAAAGTGAAAAACTACAGAGTGAATTTAGTAAATAAACGCATTTTATTTGGCTCTTCAATCCTGACGTTACTGTGAAATAACATCGTCACTGTACCTACCTGAGATCACAACGGAATCAAAAACCAGAGACACTAACGTTTAGTATAAATGTCTACTATTGAGGAAACTTACAATTTCTGTATCAAGCTTTATTATAGCGGCAAGCAAGAATAGTCCTTACGGTGTATAGATGTAAGTTTCCTCGATAGTACATATCAACATTGTATTTAATCGGCAATAAATCAGTTGATTTGATCACTAATCTGTTAGATAGATAAATCAATTTCCACTACTTGCACAATATAATTTTCTATTGATATTCCATTTGTTTTGAATAACATAAAGATACTAAATCAAAATAACCACTGCTATAATTAGTAAATAATAATATATAATATAATCCTATAATTACTAAAAGTAGTATATTATATGTAGTATATCAGTTATCTGGTTTCCATAGTACAAGCTCTGCTTAGTTTGGGATCAGGTGACCGTGTGTGAATAATGTCCCATATATTATAATTTCATTAAGTTTGTTATAGTTGTTTTTAAAAAATTGTTCAATCCCGGGAACCCAGGATTACTTATTTATTCAGAAAGGAATGTCCACATTATTCTTTTGTCAGAAGAAGTTTAGGTATATTAGCACCCGAATATCCGATCACTAATGATAAGTCATAGTCACTTAGATGGTTGGTTACTGGAAGGTTGTATAAGGATGATGTGATCACTGTCAAATCCCATGGCCACCCTAGTTGAACAAAAGAATTGGGTAACCATCATTATTAATTGACCGCCCCAGTTGGATTATTACGACAAATGTTTTCGTGCCCGTGCAGCCTCAGTCGTATTTAGACTGAGAACCTATTTTTTTTTTTTTTTTAAATATATTTTTCCTATTTCTTTTTTACACACGGTGTAATAAAGTACATAGGGTAACATAGGGTTTGTTTTTTATTTTTTATTTCATTGCAAAACCCTATTCACCTTAGACACTTATTTGTAAAAAGCGATGGCCCAAAAAAAACCCAGGCCCGGCGCAAAAGTTTTGTATCTCAGATTTTAGAGAATATTTAAAAATAATATTTAAAACTATCACTATCTCTCTAAAGGGTGGCTAACATTCTTTTCTCTTTTGCTCGAAATGTTTTGTAGGCGTTCTTATTAAAAACTCATTTACCGACCAAAATATTTATTATGCTATATTGTATTATGCGTTCGTTAATTGTTTACAAACAAGCATACTGATACAAAACCTATAATAAGCATAGGTACAGGTTATTATTATAATCTAACTCTTTAGTACATAACGTAAAGTCTTAACCGATGAAGCGTCGGTAACTTGACACGTACAGAATCCGCGCGGTATTTAATTTTCGTAACGTCATTTTTTACTTTTTTTTCAAGTTTGTTTTCTTTTCAGCCACCAATTATTATTAAAGTCGCATGACGTCAGGGTATATAATATATGTTGTGTCGCAGTCATCCGCTAGCGTTTGATGTATACTTTGCTGTGTATTACAATTTCATCTAATTGATTTTGATCTCTTTTGATCAATTTAATACTTATATTACTTTGTTTATGTATGCCTACCCCTGTGGTTTTGAGATAATCTTGAATGCGATTGCGATTACACAATAATTGCAAATAATTATACATATTTTGGTCCACACAAATGAGATTTTAATAGGAATGCCTACAAAACTTCTCGAGCAAAAAAAATAATGTTAGCCACCCGATACAGGGATAGTGATATTACGGAATATTATTTTTAAATATCCTCTAAAATCTGGAACACAAAACTTTTGCGCCGGGCCTGGGTATTTTTTGTATGGGGCTTGGGCCAGCTCCTTTGCTGGCTGCTCGGGGCATGGCAAGTGGTCAATAGGTTAACCATCTTATAGGATAACTTTACATCACACCTTCACTAGAAGGATTGGGCAGAGGCCCTAGTAAAGTATAAAGTAAAACCTAAATTTCGCTAGTTATGTTTAAGTCCTAAGTAACCAGGGCTACCCTATTGCCATCAACCGGGCACAAATCTAGACTCAGGGCTGGTACTGGGAAAGTCCTATTGGAAAAATCTATAACACTGCCCAACCTGGGCATCGAACCCAGGACCTCACGCTCAGCAGTCGTGCTTGCAACCACTGGACGAAAAAGACTGAAGGTAGAGAAAAAAATTGCCATGAATAACTAAATGTGGCTTTAGAATCTTTATATAGTGAGTGAGGAGATATTATAAGATTATTTTCTTTCTTTGTACCTTCTTTATTTTGTGCTGTTTGCATTGATGTAGTGGTAAAGAATTACTAGTAAGAATATAGAAACTCCCAGGATGTTGGAGAACACTGCCAGTTGGACGTCGGTGATCATGATGACAGGATATAGCTGGAACATAAAGAAACAAATGTAAATAAAAGATATTAACTAATGTAAATTAAAGATATGTATATTATTTTAAATAAATATTAGTATACTAGTTTATTTTTTTTAGGGCAAATTTTTCAATCGTCAGAATATAACTTTTATTTATGGAATAAATATGGTGGTTTGACAGCTTTTGTATAGAAAATATGTCAAACTCTCATATTTATTCTTCAGATAAAGTTATCTGACTATTGAAAAATTAGCCCTTAGTCTGATAATATTTATTGGTAGATATAGACTTCTCTAGTTTGGCTACTGACTGTGATGTATGTACAGTCACGAACCGGGATTGTTGAGCCACTAGCATATCATCTTAACTCGGTTGTGTTACACGAATGCCGCCTGTGAATTTTGACATTCCAATAACGAAAAACGGGCAGTATTCATGTAACACAATCAAGTTAAGATGATATTGACTGCCGCAACAAACAGCATCAAACCTACACAAATCACATACTTTACAGTAGAGCAGTTTAAAGTTGTAGTTTGATCTGTAATGATAACTGTCCATAGTTAAACGAAAAGGATCTAACCCCCCATTAGATGTAATGTGTAAGATTAATGTGGGTGGATTGTATTCGACTCAAAACTTGTTGAAATATTATTTTTTTCAGAAATGTTTTTAATGTTTCAAATACTATATTAAATGCATACGATTAGTACAATAAACGACAAATTTAAATATTTCAGAATCAATAGTGTTTGTTGCGGCAGTCGATATGCTAGTGGCTCAACAATCCCGGTTTTTGACTGTACATACACATAACTCGGCACAGATATGGATTTTGTAGAGAGGTTGTGCACCATGTTCGAGGACCCCAAAAAAAAAATTATAAACATTACCTACATTAGTAGGGCTATTCATGAGAAACGGAAATTCATCATCTGCCAAGCCTTTTCCCAACTATGTTGGAGTCGGCTTCCAGTCTAACCGGATGCAGATGAATACCATTTTACATGGAGGGACTGCCTATCTGAGCTCCAAAACACAGTTACAGAGTAACACGATACCCCTTGGTAAGACTAGTTGTCACACTTTCGGGCTTTTGACAACACATACAGCAACGACTGTCTAAAATCCACGAATGATACCCGGGACCAATGGCTTAACATACTTTCCGAGGCACGGACGAGTCTTGGTATGTAAAGATGGTCACCCACCCACGGACCAACCGCGGCAAGCGTAGCTTAACCTGATGGATCGACATCGACTCGTGCGGCTGTTAATACTTGGCCATAAGCCCGTAAGAAACGGAAATTGATGAAAATATATGCAACTAGCTTGAAATAAATTCACTATGTAGGATTATCTAATGCATTACGGGTACTATCTATCGATGGTATCATCATTCTTCAGTCTTCACCAACCAAGCCCAATGTGGTTTGTAATTACAATTTAACCAAGTTCTGTGTGTATAAGTATATGATGACAAAATATTCATAGGGAATGCAAAAATACACCAAATACTTACAAATATGCAGGAAATTAATTAAAATAATTGCGATAAAATCCGGCCACCGCAATAAAAACAAGTACACGTCAGAATGTCAGCGCTTCATCACAATTCACATCACAGGCCGAGGCCGGTGTCATGACAACTTACAATTATTATTACAATTTAAAGCATTAATAAAACGTTATTATGAAATAGAATAATGTGTTTCTTAAAGTATAGTCTATTAAAAATATTTTTAAATATTAAATTATCCTTTTTAAGGTAAATTGTTTGCGTTCTGTTGTATGAATTTAATTAAATAATTTAATTAATTTAACGTTTCACTTTTTCAGAGATGTTTAAAATACCGCATAAGTTTTTGACACTGCTGCTGGAATGCAACGTTCTGTCAAAAGCTGAGCGGAAGAGTCATAGGTAGTCTATAATGTCTATAAAGTTATCTGTGGTAGTCTGTGCAATTTAGTGTCATTGTATTTGTCAAAATTTTACGTTTTTAATTTGTTTTCCGCGACTTTGTTTACGATGATAATTTAATAAATAAATTTAATTAAAGTTTATAGTGGGGAAAATAGTCGTGAGTAACCGGGCCCCTTACTGTAAGCATAAAAATGTATTTCTCCGCAATAAGTTCCCGGTTACTCCTATACGATACTAACAGTTGGGATTTGAAAAAGAGTTACTGGTGTTATGAAGGTATATTGCGGGATATATCATGGAGTGATGATAGCAAATATCTATTGCAGGTATGTACATTTCACATAGATAGTAATAATTAGTATTATGTACATACTTGAAGTAGAAATACTTGCCCCAAGAGAGAAATATTAGGTAACCCTAACATATTATACTGGGCATGTTTCTATAGCCATAGATAGGTCAATGATAATCTTTGGGTGTGCCAAGTATTGCATTGTCGGAGGACACAATGTGGTATTATGATGTTGTAATGCACTATGTTCTAGGAGCAGAGCACTGTTTAGTTGTTGCCTAGCAACTGTTATGTTCGGTTCTGTCATGTTGTGTTTTCATATGAAACTAATTTTATTTTATAAAATGTAAATGCCTAAACCACTGTGTAAGCAAGCAAGCTCGGCCAACATGTTATCTGGTGTGATATCTGAGCAGAGAAATATCTGATCTCAATTTCCAATATGGTACAGAGTTTTGAGAGATTGGCATGCCATGCTAATTATGGTACATGGGCTTTTGCTATGGAAATTATCCTGACCAACCTCAATCTGTGGGAGTGTGTAGACAAGAAGTTCATGGCAGACTTGATGGAGGTTCAAAGGAAGGATGCTAAAGCTAAGAATAAGATCTGCCTCATGTGCAAGAAAAATATTTATTCCATGATCATGCATCTCAGGACAGTGAGAGATACTTGGCAATTGTTGCAAAAATCATATGCTGATGATTGGTTACTGCGACTGCTGTATCTGTTGTGGAAGTTATTCAATGTCAAATTGACAATGTTTTCATCAATGGGGGAATATATCAATGACATTCATTCAACCAGCCAGGCATTACTTAGCATAAAGACAGGTCAAAGACATCTAGAGGATGAATTTGTTGGGATTATTATGTTGGCTGGTTTAACTGATCAGTCATCCTCTGGTAGATTGTTGGATTTTGAGGATCCCGCCCAAGCGTTCCCACCTGACACCTCCAGGCAGTAGTTTCGAGTTTACTTCTAATATATTTAGTCACTAAAATAAAACATTTTTTATATTGTCAAAGTTGTAGCTAGACAACCATTCCAATTTCTTCTTTTTTGTTTTATGGCCTGCTACAAACTCTTGCTCTGCTTGTTCTCTTCATAAGTATTTCTCCATCATGAGCCTTTTTTCGCACCAAAAAATGTCTAAATCTAATGTTTGGTTTGCTTGTGGAATTCGGGGATTTGTGCCAGGTGAATTGCAGCTTCCTTGTCAACTAGAAGTATTGGGAAAACTTTCAGCTCTGTGAGATTGGTAAATATTCTCTGCAACCAAATTTAACTCTCTTGTAGCTTTGCTTGCTGCAACGAGTTTGGCTTCTGTTGTTGAAATTGGCACTGATGCTTGTCTTTGCCTTAACCACAATACAGCTCCTCCAGCATATAAACATAATACCTGTAGTTGATCGACGGGTTTGCTGGTCACCACCACGCTCACTCAATCTGCCTAACCTTTTCCCAACTATGTTTGGGGTCGGCTTCCAGTCCAATCGGATGCAGCTGAATACCAGTATTTTACATGGAGCGACTGCCTATCTGACCTCCACAACCCAGTTACTGGGTAATAAGATACCCCTTGGTAAGACTGGTTGTCAGACTTTCGGGCTTCTGACGACCCGTAACGACTGTCAAAGATCCTCGAATGACAGCTGGGACCAACGGCTTAACGTGCTTTCCGAGGCACGGAGGAGTCTCGGTATGAAAAGATGGTCACCCATCCACAGACCACCCGTGGCAAGCGTAGCTTAACCTGATGGATCGACCCGTGCGGCTGTTATTACTTAGCCACGAGCTCCTCCTCCTCTCCACCACGCTCACTGTAGCCAACAATGAAGTCATTGGAGTGGTCTGACTTGCACGTTATACCACAAGAAGTCTTCTTGACCATCTGCCAATCTGACTTATTGGGACTTTCAAGTTTTCTAGATGCCATGCTGACTGCATAAGCTATATCGTGTATATATATAGTATATATTTCTTTCTCCATCCACTTTGTGTCTCAAAGGTTGATGTCACTGATTCCTTTTAAACTGGAGTTGACAGAGGGTTACAGTCTGTCATATGAAATCTCTCCAGAATCTTCTTCATATAAGATTCCTGTTTAATGGTTATAGATCCAGACAAAGTCCTCACACTTTTTAGGGAGCCGCAGTGTTTCTGACCCTCAGTTGTATCTTGGCTCATTAACAACAACCATTCTTTAGGATCTATGTCTTCAGCATCAAAGATAATTATTGTCTCATCCTTGTAGATCATTTTGATTTTTATCTTCATTATCTGAATATTGATCTTCAGTTCTTTCTTCCTGAAAAAAACTGCATCTTCCACTAACTCAGGATCCTCCGCCTCTAAATCTCTGGCTTCTTCTCCCTCTAGATCATTATTAGGTTTATTTGGCTTATTTACAGTCAATATCAGTCGGAATCTGGTATTCAACATCTCTAAAAAGGTTACGTCTCTCGATCTCTGATTTTGGTGACCATCCTATATGCGGTAGCCATCATCATTTTCGTAACAAATGAGTGTCCCTTTGACAGCTTTCTTGCTTAGTTTTGTTTCGTTTCTGTGTCGGTACATGAGCGTAGCCTTCACTGCCAATAATCCTTAGGTGACTAATTTTAGGATTCTTTCCATGCCACAATCCAAACGGCACCTTGTTCTCCACTCGAGAAGGGCCTGTACGATTGAGCATATATGTCGCGGTATTGATCAATTCAGCCCAAAACTTCTGTGGCAGCTGTACTTTTGAGTGCATTATTGATTGTGCTGCCTCTACTAATGTTCGATTCTCGCGCTCACCTACACCATTTTGTTCAGGTGTGTACGGCATTGTGAGTCTCTGTGTAATTCCATGTTTGTGTAAAATATCTCGAAAATCCTTGTTGTCAAATTCTCCGCCATTGTCCGAAAGAATAGTTTTGATTGAATGACCATTTGCTTTCGTTTCAGCAATAAAGCGTACTAACATATTCTTGACTTCAGATTTCTGTCGTATAAAGTAGGTACACCGATATGTAACGGATCCGCCATCTAACGTTTTCTTTTCCACCTAGTGCTTATTTCGTGAATGGTAACACTTAGCACATGTCTGATTTGACAGATAATTAGTTTTATCCTTCCGCTGAACGAATATGGTTGTGTTTACGCTTGAACAACGCTGGGAAATATTGCGACATTACTTTGAAAATCATGGTAATGCGTACGGATTTTGGAAGAAGAGAAGCACCGTCAGCTCCGTATGTTCGTTATCTCGTGAAAAAAGTGAAAGAAACTGGCATCCTCATCGATAAACCAAAGCGTGAAAAGCCAAAAAGAGTGCGTACACCCGAGAATATTGCTGCTGTGGCAGAAAGTGTGCGTGAAGCGCCATCAACATCAATTCACCATCGTTCTCAATAATTGAACATTTCGGAGACATCATTGAGACGAATTTTGCATAAAGACCTTGGTATGACGCCATACAAAGTCCAATTGGTTCAGGAGTTGAAGCCAACTGACCATCCAATGCGTTTTCGCTTCGCTAAGCGGGCCTGCGATCGACTTACAGAAGATGCCGATTTTGCCAAAAAAAATCATCTTTTCAGATGAAGCTCATTTTGATCTTGGCGGGTATGTAAACAAGCAAAATTGTCGCATTTGAGGCACAGAAAACCCGCACGCATACATTGAAAAGCCGACGCACCCAAAACGAGCCACTGTTTGGTGCGGATTTGCGGATTTTGGTCCAGAGGCATAATTGGGCCATTTTTCTTCGAAAATGAGCAAGGAGTGGCCGTTACAGTCAATGGCGATCGTTATCGGGCCATGTTGAACGAATTTTTGTTCACAAAAATTGAAGAGGAGGATATTGGCAACATTTGGTTTCAACAGGACGGCGCTACATGCCACACAGCCGAAGCTACACTCGATGTTTTGCGCCCTGTTTTTGAAGATCGCATTATCAGCCGCAGAGCTGATGTCGTTTGGCCACCTCGGAGCTGCGATTTGACACCGTTGGACTATTATTTGTGGGGTGCCGTCAAAGATAAGTGTTACGCCGACAAGCCAGAGACAATTGACGCTTTAAACGACAATATTCGTGAAGCCATTGGTGAAATACAGCTGCACACAATCGATAATGTGCTTAAAAATTGGACCGATCGTGTAGGCTACTGCATGGCCTGCCGAGGCAGCCATTTGAATGAAATTCTTTTTCATTATTAACCGGAAGGATTGTACTTTCAAATAAAAAAAGAAATTTGAGAAAATATTCAGTAGTTTTTTTTTTTATAGCATTTTCAAAAAAAAAAGTTATCTGGCGGACCCATTAGTTAGAATAACCATCTTTGAATAACATAAAATACTTACTTGTATTTAGAGTAACTTTTTTTGAAAGGACCGCAGACATCTCTATGGATCATTTCATCTATGCTTGACGCTCTCTCTCTTTTACCGGATTTTAGTCGGTGTGTTTTTCCATATATACCTACTGAATGAATTTTTCAAGTGGGCGTGGATGGCCAAATCCGAAACTACTCAAAGGAGTCTCGGGCTCGATTTTGATGAAAACTAAAACTGCATCATTGGATTTTTGAAAAATCAATATCAAGATTTAACAGGTAGGTACAGCACGACACAACCTAGATGTAGCATCGGCAAAATTCATAAAACCGATCACCATCCGATTTGAGTGCGCCTTCAAATTCACCAATCTTTATTACTGCTTTAGGCGAAAATGTTCTTTATGCAGACGCAATAACTTGTAAAGTCTTATAACCTCAGACCAAATAAAAAAGTAAAGACGGAACTCTGCGAACAGAGAAGTGAGGCCAGTTTTCTAAACATGTGGTGCGTGGGCCAGTGTTGCCATGATAATTCAAATTACCCCAAAATAACGTTACTAATTAATAATGTATAACATGATATAAAAAGTGTCCTGGTCTCGACATAGGTAACGACGCTGCCTTTACAATATTAATTAATACAATCTTATTAATATGGATATCATTGAAACACGTTAAAAACAATCGACTTCGATGGGAGTGTCCTTGGAGTTTCTTGTCCGTTCTTCTCCATGAGATCTACGTTTAGGAATGGGCAACTAGCTTCAAATTTCTGACTAACTGGCCGACTCTTTGACAAATCAAAAGTGCCTGTAATGGGTTTAATTGAAATAAATGCTTTGAGTTTGAGTTTGGGAACCAATAAAACTTTAATCCATTTTTTGTTGATTAAAAAATTGGATATTGTAGATAAGCATAAAAACTACCACCCTGCAGACCGCAATCTTATCCTACTAAGCAGTTATATTAGTAAAAGTTGTTTTCTATTTATACGTTTCTTGCCCAAAGTTGCCGGGAACTTTGGAAACATTCCCGGCAGTTTTGGCAACTTTTGCAATATTGCCGGTAGTTTTCATGGCTATTTGTAATTCGTCAAAAAATTGTAAAATGCACCAAATATGGCCAAATTCGCTTCATTTGATCGCAAGAGAACTAACACAACCTAACTGATCCCCTTTGGGATCGGTTAGGTTGTGTTTGCCTTACCTAACGGACCTACGAACCTACGAGTTTACAATTTTTCGACAGATTATAATCTTGCGAGATAGATTATAATCTAACGGGTTGCACAATTTTATGGTGACAAAGAAAAAATAATCATAAAAATCCGTTCACAAACGGCGAAGATATCGCATCGCGTAGTCATAAACATTTAAAAATACAGTCGAATTGAGTATCCTCCTCGTTTTGTAGAGTCAGTTAAAATACACTGATAACCATCTTAAGAAACGAGTAACGTTACGTTGCGTGTCACATTATTACCCAATAATAGGGTAAACAACAACACTTCACACCGGCAGCACTTGTGTTAAGCAATAACCTCAAAATTTTATTTTGAATTATTGAAAATTATTGGTTTCCAAATTACTTACGTGTGATATGTGATTCCATCCTGCTTTTTATCTTTTGCGGAGTAATTCGTACACCCTTTCACAACACAATTCGGCATTTTCACTGGTAAACTCCCACGAGCCGCGATAGCTAGACTGACAAGCCAAGACGTAATTACGTTGTACGTGTGTGCGTGTAATGCTGTATTTTACGGCCTCACTTTGCTGTTCGCAGAGTTCCGTCTTTACTTTTTTATTTGGTCTGAGCTTATAACCAAATACATTCGTAAAATTAAAATGAATGAATGCAAATTTTTAAATTTATGCTACATCTAATTTGTGTCGTACTGTAACAAGAAAAATAAGTAAAACAACAAAGAAAATATTAAAAATGAGCTCTTTCCTTTAGTTCCATGTGTCGTTACTTCCCAGAATTCGAGCCTTGTTAGCGACACTATCGAATGGTGTAATACGTGTTTTTTTTTTTTTTCAAAATCAACGGGTTATAGAAATATTGATTTTTCAAAAATCCAATGATGCAGTTTTAGTTTTCATCAAAATTGAGCCCGCGCCTCCTTTGAGCACTTTTCGCTATTCCTCATAGTTTCGGATTTGGCCATCCACTCCCACTTGAAAAATTCATTCTGTATATATGTTACGGGTAATGTTAGAAGATTGTTTACCTAACTAACCTAGGTTTACCAAGCATTTTGGGTAAAGTCCGAATAATCTCGTGTTTTGTGTGGTCACAGTTCTAACCTAACCTACCTTTCAGCCTACACCTAAGTTTAAACAATGCTAACCTAACCTAGCCTACCTTTCAGCCTACACCTAAGTTTAATCATTCTAGCATTACCTGAGTCGACCTGTATGGGGAATTAAAATTTATTTTAATTATTTTTTTTTTTTTTTTTTTTTTATTTGTGATGGGTTTGCTCTTGACTCTAGTCTAGGTCAGAGGTGACAGAGACAAAGTCGACGATGGAGTGAGCTTACCCAGAAGAAGCCTGTTCACTCTCACTTTGAAGAGATTAGGGTTGTATACGTTCGGAAACACAGACGCAGGTAGTGAGTTCCACTCTTTTGCTGTGCGCATTATAAAAGACATTTGGAAGCGCTTAGTGCGAATTGGTGGAATAGCAACCAGGTAGGGATGGTAACTGGCAGTGCGTCTAGATGTCCGGTGGTAGAAGGGGGCCGGTGGAATGAGGTCGTGGAGTTCTCGGGCACACTCTCCGATGTACAATCTGTAGAAGACCGACAAGCAGGCAACCTTGCGGCGATGAGCCAAGCAATGAAGCTTGGCATCCACCAGTTTTACGTCGCCAATGAGCCTCTTAGCTCTGCGTTCCACCGAGTCAAGCGCGGCTAGTTGGTACTTAGCTGATCCATCCCAAAGGTGACTGCAATACTCCATGCAGGATCGGACTTGCGCTTTGTAAAGGGTTAAAAGCTGTCCAGGCGTAAAGTATCGCTTCACCCTATTTAGGATGCCCAGTTTCTTGGCCGCAGTTTGGGCCTTGTACTCGATGGTGGCGCCGAAGTTGAGACCAGATGTCAACTCCATGCCTAGGAGCTCAAGTCGATCAGTTACAGGAACTGATGTACCTCGAAAAGTAGGAGTTAGGGCGAAACGACTCTTTTTAGCGGTAAAAAGACACGCCTGCGTTTTGGTGGCGTTAAAAGAGACCAGATTATCATCACCCCACTGGGAGACAAAGCTTAAGGTCAAATCTGTCCGCTCTACCATGGCCTCTCTCAAGGAACGAACTTCAGCCCCGCTGGTTTTTGCGCTGGACAAGTATCTCTCTGAAACTGTACTGTCATCTGCGTACCCAACAATACCAGGCCGAAGCAGGTCATTGATGTGCAGCAGGAAAAGAGTTGCAGAGAGAACAGACCCCTGAGGAACTCCGGCATCAATAGCCATAAGGTCAGAAGAGCAGCCATCAACAACTACTCTAATCGACCGTTCACTAAGGAAATCTGATATCCAGCTACAAAAATCAGCTGGGATGCCATAAGCAGGCAGCTTGCTGAGCAGAGCAGCGTGCCAGACCCTGTCAAAGGCCTTCGAGATGTCAAGCGATACAGCCAGTGCTTCGCCGTGTTTCTCGATGGCTTCGCCAAAGCAGTGCGTGACATACACAAGAAGATCGCCAGTTGACCGTCCCCGGCGAAAGCCATATTGACGGTCACTGAGGAGATCATTGTCTTCAAGGTAGTTCAGCAACTTATTGTTCAGTACCCTTTCCAAAACTTTGCACAGAATGGAGGTAATGGCGATCGGACGGTAATGGGCAGGGTCTGCACGGTCGCCTTTTTTGGGCACTGGTTGTACATTTGCAAGCTTCCAGGATTTCGGCACCGTTCTTTTTTCAAGAGAGAGGCGGAACAAACGTGTCAATACAGGAGACAGTTCAGGCGCACACTGCCTCAACACTCTCGCTGGAATGCCGTCAGGCCCGCTGGCCTTGTTCACGTCTAGACTGCACAATACTCTTCGGACCTCTTTAATGTGTACTGCGATCTCCGGCATCGAGGAGTCACAATGAGGTACAGTAGGTGGTTGCTTTGAGCCAGCATCCAGACGTGAATTGCTTGCGAAGAGAGATGCAAATAAATTTGCCTTCTCAGTTGCAGAGTGAGCCAGCGACCCATCAGGTTTCATCATAGGAGGTAAAGTGGGACGACAGAAATTCGTTTCAACCGCTTTAGACAGGGACCAGAACTGTTTACTACCCGGAGGGTGCGAAGCCAGCCTGGCCCCGATATGTCCGACATGGTCAAAACGTGCCCTACGCAAAACCCGCTTGCAGAACTTGGCGGCAGAATTAAAGGCTCTCTTCCTCGCGCGAACCCTGCGCGCTCTAACTTTGCGGTCGCGGGCCTTGACCCAGGCTTGGTAGGCAGTCTCTTTTCGGGCCTCAGCGTGGGCACATTCTGCATTATACCAAGGCCGGGATTTGTGACCGAGCGGGATGTCGGAGAATGGAATAAAATATTCCATCCCCTGCCGAATCACGTCCGCAACCGCGTCAGCACAGCGCGAGGGGTCACCCGAGGAAAAGCACACTTGCCGCCATGGATAAGACGCAAAAAAGTGCCGCATCTCATCCCAGTCTGCTGACCCGTATCGCCATACTCGCCTCGTGCCTCTAGGGCTCTCATCTGGAGGAGAGCAGGTTGATATGGATTTCACCAGACAGTGGTCAGACGTTCCCAGCGGGGCTGAGACCGATACTGAATGACTGTCCGGATCAGATGCCAGCAGAAGGTCCAAGCAATTGGGTGTATGGCCGTCAACATCCGGTACCCGCGTTGCCACATTCACCATCTGGGTTAGATCTAGCGTTAAAGCAAAATTGCGCGCCTCCAACCCAGCATGGTCAGTTTTCTGGTATGGGAACAACCATTCTTTATGATGGGCGTTGAAGTCCCCCAGAAAAATGAGCTTCGCCGTTGGGTACCGTTGCTGGGCTACGTCAGTCGACTCCACGAGGAAATTAAAGAGCGCTGTTGTCTCCTGGTTACCGCTATGCGATCGGTAGATGCCGATGTAGAGAGATTTCTCCACGCCAGTATCCACAAGTAGCCATATGGCAGAGAAACCCGATTTCTCAAAGCAACGGAGACGACGACAACAAATGTCATCGCGGACGTACACACAGACCCCAGCTTGCTTCTTGAACTTGTGTTCAAGAGAGTACCCCGGGTAGTTGAGGTACGCCACGTCCGACGGGGTTGTTATCTTCGTCTCCGTTAGGAAAAACAGGTGCGGCTTCTCGGTCTCAAGGTGGTGATGGACCGAATCGAGATTGGAGTGCAACCCCCTGATATTAGTGAGGTGCACTTTTAGTGGGAGGAAGTGCAGCCGTTGTTTTACCCTATTTTTCTTCGCTTTGTGTGTCATATGAGTGGAGTTGTTGGGGGAAAAGGTCAACTTGTCGAGGCGCCGCTCAGTGATCCAAGTGGAACACTAGAGCCAACCAAACCTACGGGGAACTCATCTGGAGACTGCGGGGACGCCCGAACCCCCCCGGATATGGCCACCGGGTCCTCCCATCCAGTCGCCGGCTGGCACGGTGGAGCATACCGGGATTTTTCGCGAGTTGGCGGGGCAGCCTTTGGCACGTGGCTGGCGTGCTACTTGGGCCCCCTACTGACTGCGGTCGGCCAACGGCTGGCACCGTGCTTCGGATCCCGCTACCCTCCAAAATGAGTTACCCGGCTAGCTGACTCAGAGACCACAACCGGTGCCAAACAGCGCAACTGACAATCTCCTTCTCCCCCAAAGGCACTGGCACTCCCACACACCGACGGAACACAGCAAGCTGCTTGGCGCCAGACTCCGGTGGGATGGTGGTCGCGAGCCAGGCGGCCCCTTGCGGAGCCTACCACCGCTAAGTGGGATCGTTCAGCCGTACCACAGGCAAGCCTGTGGTGCCGTTGCCCGGGGTGGACCACTAGGAGGTAGATCCCAAAACCACCCCAAAAATATTCGGACTTTACCCAAAATGCTTGGGTAAACCTGGGTTTACTCAATCATCTAACAGTACCCGTAACATATATACGTACACGCCCTTCACATTTGAGACTATTACAGTTGACATGTTTAGGATTCTGATGTCCAAATCTCTCATGGTATATTTGATTATTTGGAGATCTTCTTGTGACGTCACTACATTCGCTTGAATATGGTTATCTGTGATTATAGCTTTTATATTGAGCTTATATAATTTTCCATTGGGTTTCCTATTCCCAATAACGCGTGTGATACCATCTATTACCAACTTGCATTCTGTTGCAGTAGAGGCACAAATTAATACAGATGGGACACTCCGCAGTTTAGGTATGAAGCTACAAGTACGCGGCGGGCCTATCTCACTGGGCCAATTCAGTAGGACTGCCGCGGTCAGAAGGTATAAGAGTTACGCGTTAGAAAGAGAGGCAACTTGTAGGTGAATATAACTGTAGGTAATAAGAGTTGTGCGACCTGAATTGTACTTTATTGAATCGTAGCAAGACTCGCTTTTTATTTAAATGATTTAGCGGAGTGTCCCATCTGTATTAATCTGTGGTAGAGGTAAAGACGCTGTTTGGAATTATGCCTTGTGCAGCTGAAGCCGAAAATAAGTTCCTTGTTAGAGATGGCACATACCAAACGTTGCTCAGTGTTCTTAATTGATTCAACTACCACCGATCCTTTCCCTTTCGCAGGAATGGTAGTACCATCAGCAGTGGTCACTGTGGTTTAAATCGAAATTAGCGAAGTTTTGAAATATGTCACTCCGGTTTGTGATATAAAATGTCTCCCCATTGTGCATGAACTAATTCTCCTTATTCTAAGACTGTTCCGATGAACATGCATTGACGATCAACAGTGTTATGTTTTGAACTTGTGATGCCTAGCCTGTTCCTATTTTAGAGGGTTCCGGTGGTCTTCCATCACTGATCCACTTTGGGCAGGTTTTAACCCAATGACCACTTTCAGAACAATAGTGACACCTTGTCATCTGCTTCTTCTTCTTTTGCAGTGTCTTGTCTCGCCATTTCCACTAACTGCTCTCTCGTATAACTTGTCAAACTCTCTGTGGTTGTCTTTTTTATTTTTCAGAAGCCAACTTGACTTGACTGAAAAGTATTTTTCATCTAACGTTTCGAGAATTTTGCATATTAAGAATAGCTCTGGTATCTTAACGTTTGTGTCACTTTTGGTAATTTCAGAATTCAGATTATTCCAAATATTTTTAAGCTTGGACATACGTCGTCTCTAGTATCACGCTTAAAACCAAAAAACTCCATACACAGGTTGTAAGGTCTATCCTCAGATTGTCCGTCAAAGAGTCTGTGAAGTTCATCCCAAACTTCCTTTGCAGTGTCGAACCGCATGACCTTATTCAGTGTGTCGTCTGATAAACTTGTTGTGATTATAGGCAGAGCGCTGCTGTCAGTTTTTCTATATTTTGCCATAGCTAAATTATAGGCACCAATTTCTGCATCCCAGCTGCTATACTCGGTTGGGTTGGTTTCTGGGTTTTCCCTTCCGCTGCCTCCGTAGCACAATCTGTACCACGCAGCATAATGGATACCTTGTATTTCCATTGAGCCTAGTTTACCTTCTCTTCTAAATTTCCAATCTTCAACTTAGCAGTAAAACTTTCCATTCTGGTGCAGGCCTGATAACCTGTTGGATTTTGAGGATCCCACTCAAGTGCTCCAACCTGACACCTCCAGGCAGTAGTGCAGAACGTTTCAAGTTTGCTTCTAATAATTGAACTACTATAAAATAAAACACTTTTTTGTATTGTCAAAGTCAACGAGTTGTAGCTAGGCAACCATTCTAATTTCTTCTTTTTAGGGTTCCGTACATCTAAAGGAAAAAACAACCCTTATAGGATCACTCGTGTGTCTGTCCGTCTGTCACAGCCAATTTGCACCGAATCTAATGGACCGATTAAGTTGAAATTTGGTACACATATGAATTACTGTGACCCACACACGGACGTGTAACATAAATAAAATAATATATATTATATTATAATGATATTCTATTTTTGTATTGAAAGCAAGCTCTGCCAACACAATGACTTTTTATAAAGGACAGCTAGCAGTTTCTTTTCTTGGTAAAGTGACGTCATTTCAAAGAAAATGAGAGATATTATCTTGCGTCTGCTCTAACCTAAGAACTACAAGAATATTTCACATTAATGCAACCCATTTCTTTTCAGGTCAATGCTAAAGGTGTAGTGGAAATACTGAGTCCAGCTGACCATGACATCAGAACTCTACAGCATATACCATTGAAAGACACCTGGTCGGGTTGCTTCCATCGAGAGGGCCACCGTAACATTGCCATTGGCACTAAAAGTGGCAATGTAATGATATGGGACACTAAGAACAAAACTATCACTAAAACATTCCCTACTCCCTCCCAACAGTCCTGTGTGAACTATGTCAGTTATAATGCCAAGAACACAAGTCTTGCCGCATCTATGCAAAATGGGGATACCGTTATATACGGTCTTGTATCAAACATTCCTGTACTAACTGTAAAGCTGCCCTGCTCTAAAAGTATCTCTGCAATGAAGTTTCATCATGAGAGTCGATCTTTGCTTGGTCTAGCCACTGACGAAGGCCATATTGTAATTCGTGATATCACTACCAACAAAGACAAAGCCTTCTTTGAAAATGTCCATGCATCACCCGTCAGTGATATTACATACTCTCTAATAAATAGAGATGTGTTGCTTTCCACTGGTTATGATAGAATCATGAATGTGTACGATGTAAGATTACAGAATGTTGTTTCAACTATAAGAACCTCATACACTTTGACCTCTTTAGCAATTAATCCTGAAAACCAAGTTGCCTTGGGCACTAAAAATGGTCTGGTACTATTGTATGATCTCAAAGATCTTACAACTCCTTTTAAAGTATTAAAAGGGCATGAAGACGAGGTCCGTAAGGTTTCATTTCAACCAATCAGAAGAAAGATGGTATCAGCTGATATTAGTCTTCGTGAAGACACAGAGGGTATGCAGTTACCACAACAGTTAATATCTTCTCCAATTCGTTCTAGAACATCAGATATGTTCTTTGTTTCGGATTCACCACCAAAAAACTATTTGGATTCGTCTCAAGGAGGTGACGCAAAAGCAGACTCTTTCCTTGTTATGATGGGTCTTGACAAATCAAATGAATATGAGGAAGAAGGGAACAAATCCACTGAATTTGAAAGAAAAAGTGACAGACATGATTTGAGGTACCGTCAATTGGATGTGGAAAAAAACATAAGCAAAATATCAACTCCTGTAAATAACCGAACAACAGAAAACTTAGGTTTTCGTTCACCAGTGTTAACAAATGGTGGTCTGGATGATGTACGAGGCTCTAGTGCCAATTTGTCACCGCAGAAGCCATCAAACACAGGCCCAGCTTTAGCCTTGGAATCTAAGGCTGTTGAAGAACTAAAAGATTTTGTTAAGTTGGCTGTTACGGATGTTGCTGATGATAACAGGAACTATTTCCTCCATATTATGATGGCCCTAACTAAGCAAAAGTTATATTTAGAGAAACAATTGTCTGGCATGAGTGAGCAAATAGAGAATATGGCTCATATTCAAAATACTTTAGTTGAATCAAATAGAAAACTTGCATTTGAAGTTGAACAGCTGAAGGGTAGAAATAATTATTTATAACTTGGCAATGAATCTTCAAAATTCAAGATATTAAAATGTGTTACTGATTGAGTGTTTCTCGCAGAATTGTGTTTTCATGATTGTTAAATGGAAATTGATAGTTTGGAGTCATCATGATGTCACAAAAAACATTCCAATAAAAAATGTTGTTTTGCACAACACTGAATAAATTTGCAGCTGTGCTATCCTTGCCCACATGCATTATATTTTACTAGCTGCCCGCCCCGGGTTTGCACGGGTGTATAATGAAGCAAGTAAGACCCAATCTTCCCTTACAAGTAAACCATAAAATTAAAAAAAAATGTCATTTATATAATTTCACAAGTTCTATAAACTACTACTGCTAGTATATGTAAAAATAGCAGGTTTATTAATAACGTTCTACAACATTTTTACATTTTTTTTTCAGAAAATAATCAATACAACAAATTTTTTTTTCAGATATTTGTATCACAGATAAAACACAAATCTTTCAATTCTGTCAATATTTTTGTAGATATTGTCCGTATTGTCTTCTGTCTTACTTTTTTGTATGGAGATTTTTTTTAACTGAAATTTTCCACTCCGTAAAATTTTTCAAACATTTACTTTCATACAAACCTTGTTCTGACAGTTACAAAAAAAAAAAAAGAATTAGCCATATAGGTGCAACTGTTCTGAAGTGATGCACTTGCATACATTCGACAATTGATTTTTATTTATTTATAGATAATATTACTAATAATGCTCTCTAGATCTTAAAAGGATATTATTAATCTGTTGTGCAAAATGTGTTGTCTCAAATATTTCACGAAAATAAAAAAATTAAAATTGTTTGTAAATTATTGATAGACACTGAAAAATATCACAAAATTAAAATTATGTTAAACAATTTATTATAGTTACTTAAGATAACTTGTGACTGATAAAAAGGGGATTAACTCAAAATTCCTAAAAAAATACTTATGGTACAGTGCCAAATCTATAATGAATAATAATAATAAATTAATTAATGAATTTGTTTGGCATGAAGTTTTTATAAACTAGTTTATCTGTGCCATTAGAGAAATTGTTATGTTTCGCAATTTACCAGTATTTTATTAGTGGACAATAATATCAATTTACATTTTAGTGTATTTGTAACCAAATGCTGTGAATGTTGGCATTTGTTGTTGTTAATTTGATTGTTAATAGTTACATAATAAGTAAATGTGGATACAATTAAATAAACCGTCTTCTAACACGTGGTTCTTTTATTAAATGAATAATGGTGAGGTAAAAGTATATCTATATTAATTAATTAATAATAATAAAGCTGAAGTGTTTTCTGTTTGTTTGAACGCGCTAATCTCTGGAACTGCCAGTCTGATTTGGAAAATTATTTTTGCATTTGATAGCCCAATTATTGAGGAAGGTTATAGGCTAACTAACATCACGCTACGACTCTTAGGAGCCGAGCAAAAATAAGAAGTAACAGCGCGGGCGGGAGTTGCGACGCGACGCGGTGGGTCGGGGGCCGAAATTTCATGCCAGAAGCTAGTCGCGTATAAGACGTTGATTTACGCCATTTTAAATCATTCGTAACGTCTGCATTTCCTCCTAGAATAATGCAGAGACGTAATATTCAGATTTTAGGCTGCTACTGAGAAATTTTCAATGGAAAAACCTAATAATGCTTCCTAACCTAGGGATCGAACCCTGACCACATATTCAGCATTCGCGCTTGCGAGTAGGACCTAGACCAATGAAACAGATCAAAACCAGCATTTTATTCAGTTGTCTCGCGCACCATGAGGCCGCAAAGAAGACTCAGTAGCTCCAACCAACCAAGATGCAGACGTTCATACTAAAGTACCTACACAACGTTTGGCTGCAAGTTGGTCGTTGCGGCTAAGTGCGCGATCGCCATAGAAACATACGCTTTTTATAATTAGATCTGTGGACTCGTGGTAGTGGCCGTAGCAGCGTAGTGAAAAAAAAATCCTTACAACGACTAAATTCTCCCTTGCAACAACCAAATCTTACACCGCAAAGCGCGGCACGACACTGGCGACGCCGACATCTGAGCGCATAATGATAATCTCATAAAAATTAATATCGAATACGTAAGATGAGAATGCTGATAGCGTGTTCTAATTAATAGTGCACGATTCGCTACATTTGGCGGTGCTTTTAAGCGCAGAGCTGTGAAAATTGATTAACCGTGGCCAAACCACTCACGCGAGACTTGTTCGATTGATGATAAATATCTGTTCCATTCCTACCACCCATAAAATTAAACGTCATGGTAAATAGGTACCAACTGTTATATTAAACAGTGTCACGACTTTATTCTCTGATGGGGTAGGTGGGGTCGGTAAGTGCGATCCGCCCCGGGCCCCCGGTCCTGGGGGCCTTCAAAACTCGAGAAATACTTTTTAATCAAATCGCAAACAAGACCAAAATATGTTTAGTAAGTAAAAGGCAGTTTGTAGTTGAGGGGCCCCCTACACATGCTGAGTATAAACGTAGGATGCCAAAAATTTTCGAGCTCGCTTCTCTCGTTCTTGCAACTTTCATTCTCTTTTTTTCTCAGACTTCTCTTAGTACGAGAGTCCACGTCCAAACCAACGTGTCGCATCGTTGTACGGCCAAAACCGTATAAAATCTCGTTAGTTTAGACTTTACCGATCAGAAACGTCACAGTTTAATGGGAGTCTATTTTTGTTATGTAAAAAAAAAATGTAGGTAGGTATGTATATGTACAACTGCAGACATCGATGAACTAGCGCCAGTGTCCGCGATGGTACACACGGCAAAGCTAATTAGTTTACATCACGCATACTTCGGTAACTGCCACTACTATTGTGTGCGTATACGTATTATACACACACGATAGACGGGATCACAATGAAGGAATTTGACCCAACATTTATAACAGGGTTCCTATAGTTGATAGGTGTAAGCGCCTGCGATAGGTACTGATGTAAGCTCGATGACGAGAGTTCGATCCCAGCTGAGGAGTTTTGTTTTGCTGTTTTTATTAAATTAATTTTGTAGTCAATAAAATCACTCCAGCAAAAAAGTAGAAAGGTAATTAAATAAAAGCAATAAAATTATTTGATTTATTTGTTAGATAAACATTGTTATTGATTGGGATGAGCGAACTTATCGCTTGGGTCATTAGCTCCGTGATCCGACTCGTTTCTTCCATTATGTTCCTTCCTTACAATTGTTGTTTTAAGGTTCAATTGGGTGTGGGCTGTACGTTAGCAAACAAAAAAAAAATATTTGTGTGGCCGATTGCAAACTGGTTTTGAACATATTCTATTCATACAAGATTATGACGGTCGAATGAGTAAAACACCAGTTTTTTTTATGACAAAGACAATGCTTTTTGTTGGTTAAGGATGGACGTAAGTAAGTTGTCAAAGTAGGTAGGAATATAGTTTTCTCTGTCTATGGTATATAAATTTTCACCAGAGTTTCAATAACACGAGTTGTTATTTAAAAACGAGGTTTACGGCAACATGTACGATCGACAAAAGCTACGCCTTTCCAATTTTGAAACAATGTTGCTTGCAAGCTACAACTGTACCTACTTATGACAAAGTAAAACACAAGTCCATATATGGGCAGTGTTTTTTCAATTAATCAGTGTACACAAAAATCAACTTTAAGGTGTAAAGGCGTCCGTTTTGTCGATAGTACTTATTCTTAATTATTGCTAAAGTTTGTATTTGTTCTAATTCGCTTAACAAATATGAACATTATCAGCGTAAAAATAAGGTTCATATTCGTCTACTAATTAAATTAGATTCGACTAATAATGAGTCGGCAGACCTTCGTTTTCTATTACTTCTTGTAACCTGCTCATGCTGTTAACCATATTCGCGCATACAGGGTGTGGCGTAATTAATGGATAATCCTATATCTGCGGGTGGGGGACCACAAGCCCTATAGTATAAAAAATGTCAAATCCCGGAATCGATGGGCATGCGCAATTTTATTTTTTATAAAAAGTCGCCACCTTGGTTACTTCCTCGGCCACCGTGTTCGCAAATGAAGGAATTCTCACTAAATGATTTCTGCATAATATTCGTAAATAAACGTGCTATAAGATGTATATTACAGTTTTAGAGTACTTCGTGTAGTTTTTTTCCATCTTAAAGTGCAAAATTGTGTTTCTGTAAATTTTTTTTCCTAGTTTTGAGTTTATCTGGTGTAAAAAAAAAAAATGTATGGAATCCTAGCTGCCCATATTTTTAAAACTTGTCCCCTTAATGCAGATTCCAAAATGGTAAGTATATCAATATTCCATATCTTTTTTAGATACAAAAGTGATTTTTTTTACAGTGTTTCTGTAAAAAAAATCACTTTTATATCTTTGTATTTTTTTCACTTGTAACATTTTAAAAAACCACATGAGGTACTCTAAAACTGTAATACACATCTTATAGCACGTTTATTTAAAAATTTTATGCAGATTTCAGATAGTGAAAATTCCTTCATTTGTGAACACGGTGGCTGAGGAAGTGACGAAAGGTAGTAGCAATTTGTCAAAATATAATTAATAAAATAATTGCGCATAGCCATCGACTCCGGGGTTTGTCAATTTTTTTTATATTATAGGGCTTGGGGCCCCCTACCCGCATATCCATTAATCTACATCCTGTATATTACTTCCACGTAGCGACTCCCAGGCGGAAGTAACAAGGTCATCTAAATTTGACTTAGACCTTACTTGTGATAAGTCCCAGTTTAGCACCATATGACCCCACAGATTTTCTATGTGGTTTAAATCTGGACTCTTAGCAGGCCAATCGATAACAGTCATGTTTACTTGGTTCCCAAGCCAGTTTTGCACGATATGTGCACGATGCACTGCACTATTGTCTTGCACGAAGTAAATGTGCTCGTGTGGATAGGCAACCCACACAATAGGCAGCATGACATGTTTCAAAATATTCAAGTAATCATGACTGTTACTGCGACCCGCTAATTCTACGAGCTCACCGGTACCCATCGAAGATATCCAGCCCAATACCCGACAGTAATTCGGCCACTAGTCCTATTAAACTCGCCATAAAATAATAGGTCCGTTTTGACAGCCCATATCGTTTCATATGCCAAAGAAAGACAAACATAGCGGGACAAAGAGGGACACCCTCATGTCAAAACGGACTTATTATTTTGTGGCGAGTTTACAAGATTACATTAAGGCCTATTCAAACCTAAGCGGTAATCGCTACCGTCTGCGGTAGAGAAAACCGAGTGGGTAGGTATGCGGTAATATTACTGTTCATTCATCTGTACCGCTTTTGCCGTGAAACATAATACTAAATAACTAAGCGAAACCCGCGCGGTATGTACCTCTACCCATAGCGGCAGCGAATACCGCTTAGGTTTGAATAGGCCTTTATACCTTTCTCCATCCTTATCCGATTACGCCCATCCTTATCCGACTTGTAACGTTTTTTCGTCGCTAAAAATCACCAAATTGTTCCCCCAATCAAAATTGATATATGACTTCGGGGGACAGCAAAATCTTCCACGCTGGCTTGATGTCGGGGGACAGCAAAATCTTCCACGCTGGCTTGCTGCAACGTAAACCAGCGGAATGTAGATGATTTCTCACAGTTTGTAAGCACACATCGTGTGCTGTTGCTATTACGCGGGTGGACAAGAAGGGATCAGCCTGGTGCCTTGCCACAATGTCGTGCTGTCGAGCCGATGAATTTGCCTGTGGGTTTGGCCCACGTCGAAGATGTTCTACGTCTCCAGAATCCGCATATCGGCGGACCCATAACTGTACGATTCTCCTCTGTGTATATACAAAAACTTCTTAGCAAAATATAAAACCGACTTCCAAAACCTTAACTGGAAAAAAGAATTGACTGCTATAGAAAGTTCAATTAGCTCAGCTTGCTATGCCCTAAGAACTCTTCGAGACGTGATCGCTATTGAGCAACTAAAGGTGGTATATTATTCGCTTGTGGAGTCAAAGCTTATGCACAGTATCACTCTATGGGGAGGTAGTTATGCTTACAATATAAATACAGCTTTCATTATACAAAAAAGGGCCATAAGAACCATGGTGGGTATCGTGTAAGGAGTGCTTTAAAGAACTTCAGATACTAACGGTAAATGTTTGTATATTTTAGTTCTTCTCACTGATCTTATGAAAAAGCTGCAGAATTTAGAAACACCAGAGCAAAGAAGTAAGCGGGAAGCTACTAGGCGTAGGGACTTACAAAATAATATGCAACCTCATTTAAAAATAGTGAGCCATGCTGCAGGTTATCAATCAATTAAACTGTTTAATAAACTACCTGTACACTTAGTCATATACAACATAGCAGCAGTTAAACACATTTTTGATAGAAAAGTGCTGTTACACCCTTGATGAGTTTCTGTGTGATACATACAACTAGACTTTATTATTATACTATTTTTATTGACGTTATATTTTTATTTTATTTTTGGCATTGTTTAATGGATTAATCTAGTTTAATTTGTTTTAACATTCTTTATTTGACATACGTCATGTTATAACATCACTATTTTTATTGACATTATATTATACATTATATCTGGGTGTAATTATCTATATAAGTATGTATTTACAAAAAAAAGTAATATATGTAGTAGGTATATCAGTTATCTGGTTTCCATAGTACAAGCTCTGCTTAGTTTGGGACCAGATGGCCGTGTGTGAAAATGTCCCAGGATATATTATTATTATATATATTTTAATACTTTTGATATTTGAAATGGTGGAATCGTAATTTATTTGTTTATATATATATATATATATTTTGCTGTTGTTTTACTTTTTTAAATGAATTAATTTGTTTACTGTTTTATTGATTTTAATTATTCGTATTGTAATTCTTTTAATATTTAATTTTAATATACTTAGTGTGGCTTTCCGATACAATTTAAAAATTGTTTGTGAAATAAATAAATGAAATGAAATGAAACAAAACACTACAAAGTGAAAAATAACTTTAATTTCGGTAGTCGGTGTCTTTGGCGTAAGAAAAAACAGTATAAATTATAAGTATCAAAGAAACAAATACATAACTCGGTTAGAGCTTTAGGAAATGAGGTAGTACATCGCTATTTATTTCATGACGTCATTATTTGAATTCATTTCAAGTCCTTGGCGGTCAGAGCACGTTAAATTCAATTCTGATTAGGGGTGTGGTCTATAGTCTTTCTTTTATTTTTGTCTACACCCGTGTTTTTTTTTAATTACTTCAGTCAACGTTTTTTAGCATAGGTTTTAGCAACGTTTTCTAAGCGGCAGAACTTTTCACAGAGCTACCAGGCTTCTTTTGTGTGGAAAAATAAAAACAGGGTATTAGACAGTGGTATATTAAATAATAAAATGAAAACAAAAACCTGTTAAATTCAGTTAATTTTATTTTTATAACATGGCCAAAAGGAAGAGCTTCTAATGAAGTCGTGGCGCTGGTGGCACGAAAATCTGGGACTTCTATTGAAGTCCGTGGCGGTAAAAAGGTTAAACTAGGTATATTAATGCACAGGAATAAAGACTAAAGACTGTAGCTCTTCTTGTCTTCTTGAGTATTATAGGGGCGCCCTAGAAATCTCGCCCAGAGCGCCAACGCGCCGCGGTGCCGGTAGTGCTGAAACCGGCACTGATGTTTCACAGTGTTGTGTGATGTTTAGGACTTTATGATCTTTAGAACTGGGTTCCAAACCTAAGGCATTATTGTCTAATACTACTCTGGTAATAATCAATCAAAATAAACACGTTCAAATTCCGAAAATTGATGTTAGAAATATACAAGTTAAAATTTCATTTAGTGTATACGCTCAGCGTTATATACTATTTACTTATACCTTGTGGCCAGTTGTGTGTGGCTGTAATACCTACTGTTGATAAATTCGTGTAGCTGTTCACAGTTCTTTGTTCAACCATGACGTTACGTTACAGCAACAAGGTAGGTACAGACGCCAGCAGGTCAATCTACCCGAAACTGTCAGATTTTCTCAATCAACCTTGAACCTAAAGTTATAGCAATAAAGTCGAAAATCTATTAAAGAAATCTGACAGATTGTAGTAGCTTGATGTGCTAGCGTCTGTACATAGAAGTGCTATTTATGAATTATGGTGCTAATCGTGCTCACTGACTGTACATTGGGCGTCGATTCGGCTACATCGGCCATCGCATCTCAGGGACCAGGCCCTCCATGGAAAATAGCGCTAGATACGCCAATGAGTATACGTAAGTCCCGAATTAAAATTTACTTATTTTAATTTTTATTTTGACAGACCAGCTGGCGCGGTTGGTTAAGATACCGCCTATCACGCCGCAGGTCGTGGGTTCGATTCCCATCCAGGACAAACATTTGTGTGCATGAACATGTCTGTTTGTTCTGAGTCTGGGTGTAATTATCTATATAAGTATGAATTTACAAAAAAAAAAAAAAGTAGTATATGTAGTATATCAGTTATCTGGTTTCCATAGTACAAGCTCTGCTTAGTTTGGGATCAGATGACCGTGTGTGGAATGTCCCAGGATATTATTATTATTATTCGGGCATTACCCAAATTCCTTGGATGATTCTAAGTAAACCCGGGTAAACCTAGGTTTACGCAATCATCTAGCATTAACCGTAACATATTGTATGTACATACGTCTTTTTGGGGCTGTACGTATGTATATTATATACCAAGATAAGAAAATTGATCGCTAAACGTTGAACTCGGTTGAACTATTAATCTGTGGTTGAACTAAACGTTAGTTTTGACACTTCTGACAGGACTGCGTATAGTCATGCAAAAAGGTTAAGTTGGAGGAGTTTAGATTTGAATTAAAATTTATTTTCTACTACAAAATGGGTGAATTAACTGCAACTAATTTGTTTGAATCACAAACTATATTCGCCGATCACAAGGATTTGATTCACGATGTCGCATACGACTTCTATGGCGAGAGAATGGCCACTTGTTCCAGCGACCAGTATGTAAAGGTATGGCTTGTTAGCAAACAAAACAGCGGTAACCTATTAAAAATCTACAATGACACAATATTATGTCTTTTACTGTGTAATTGTAGAGTTTTAATAGGTTGATTTCAATAAAAGTAATCATTATAGAGAACTAATTGACTGTTTAGATCTCAAATAATTTAAATTAAGAAATGTTTTTTGTAGTTGCATCCTTTTGACTTTGCAGCTGATATCTATTATATATTTTTTTGGGGCAGATGCCTTGTTTTTTTTTTCTTTTTTTTTATTTATTTATTAAAGGATACCAACAGCATATACATTCAACATTAGTTTAGCGTATTTAGGAGGTATTATTATTATTGTTGGATCATTTAAAACTAAATGGTTTTACATTAGCAAGTCAACATCTAACAAACATATCTTATCATAATTATTTTATTGTAAAGCTTGAATGTGATTTTTAGTCATTCAAAATCTATATTTGTTTAGGTTAAATTGGGCATGTGACCAATTACATGCACATAATTTCCCTAATCTCTGCATCCTATCATTAACCGAGAAGGTTCTTTTTTTTTGTAATATTTTATTATAATGTTCTAGGTGTGGGACTCGGATGGTCATGGAGGGTGGCGTCTCACAGCGAGCTGGAAAGCACATCATGGATCCGTGTGGAAGGTCACATGGGCACATCCAGAATTCGGTCAAGTCATAGCTACTTGCTCCTTTGACAGAACTGCAGCTATATGGGAGGAAGTTGGTGAGAACTACAAGACAAGAGAGGCTCCACTGTATATTAACACCCGCACATCCGAAAGTTCAGTTTTATAGCGTGTTGGTGTCTCTGAATAAAACACTTTTGCAAAATATTACAATACGCAAATGACCAGTTTTTGAGAAAAAAAAATCCTTAAGTTGCAGAAAATTCAAATTGAATTACACAATAAAATTGACATTTTACCTCCACAGAACACTATTATTCTGAGAGTTTATCACATGTCTTCGTGTAAATCACTTATGCAAAATTTCACACTACACAGACAACTGTTTTTAAAAAAAAAAAACTAGTTTCAGGAAATTCATCTTATTTACACAATAAAATTGACATTTTGCCTCCACAGAACACTATTACTCAGAGAGTTGATCACAGAATGAATTTCACTCCGAGGTTGTTCCGTTTTCCGAAAAAAAGAACAAAATTTTATGTGTCAATCGATCATTCTCTAGTTTTTTTTATTGCAGCACCTTGTTAACCTTGACCTTAGAAACCTATGTGTTTTATGTTCTGAGAAGCATGGTCTGGTTCCGAGTTAGGAGCTTTCTAATTAGAATTCGGATGCAAGAGCGAGCGAAGCAAACTTGGGACTTAGGGCGCCCTGACTCTGACAGGTTATTTTGATTTAAACCACTCAGAAATAGCCCCGCGAAGCGGGACTCCTTTGACTGAGGTTCCGTCGACTTCGACCACGTCGAGTGGCATAGGGCTTCTTCCTCCAATAAATCAGGTAGATGATATGAAAATGTAGCCTTATATAAAAGTCCTTCCCAGTGACGTTAAGAGAATTTTGACCTCAGGGTCTTTTACCTTGAAAATGTCCTTGACCTCAAGAGATAAAAAGGGTCTATTCTATTATAAAATAAAATTAAGGTGTCAATATAATAAAAAAAAAAACCACATCCAAATCGGATCACCCGTTTAAGAGCTACGGTGCCACAGACAGATACACGCACACACGCACGCACACACACACACACACACACGCACACGATTAAAAAAAGGAAAAACATTATAATAACAGTTGCATGGGTCGATTGAAGGTGAAAGGAAAGGCCGTTGGTCCCGGCTGTCATTCATAGATCTTTAACAGTCATTACGGATAGTCAGTAGCACAAAAATCTGACTCCTAGTCTTACCAAGGGGTATTGTGATGCCCGTAACTGGTTTGTAAGATACAGGTATTCAGTTGCATCTGGTTAGAATGGAAGCCGACTCCAACGAAAGTAGGGAAATGGGACAAATTGATTGTAATTAAGAAATGTAAGAATAACAAACAAACAAAAAAATACTCTATAGTACCGCCAAGTCCCAAGAGAGCCACGAATAGTAATAGGTTTTTAATTGTGTTTTATAGGTAGGTTGCAGAGATGGACATAGTCCGTAGGTTATACAGGACAATTTTTTAAGCAGTGCGCAAGTTTTCACACACACAGTTTTCTACTCATGAATATGAACAACTTTCACTATGGAACAATACTGTTTTTTTTTCGTGACTTGAGTCACGAAAAAAAAACAGCTATTTCATACAAAAGTTCAATACCTACTCGACCAAAATGTATGAAACAGCCGATTTTTTTTTTCGTGATTTTAGGGTTGGTCCCACAGTGAAAGTTGTTCATATTCATGAGTAGAACAACCTGTGAAAATTTGCGCACTGCTTAACAAATAGTCCTGTAGAGAACTAACCCATTTGAGTTAGTGTAGTGTATAAATAGTGAATTAATAAAAGTAACAAAGTTGTATTGTACATACATGTAACACAATGACATGAACAAAGTGGTTTTTATCAATTATCAGACCCTAAGAAAGTGCTCTGGAATTGCGTACAAGTGCTAATTGTCACTATTGATAATTACAACATAATCTATCACGTAAAATAATAAGTTAAGAGTTAAATTTCTAGTCTACATTGTAATCAAATCAATTGGACGTAGTTATGCTATAACGTTCCAATCCACAAGGTGGTCAAAATTGAGTTTTTGAGCCCAAGCTAGGTATTTTGACAAGTATATAATAAAATAATGTTTATTTATTTAGTTGAAGTGACACATACTACTTAGTTGTACTCGCTACCAAAAAAAAAGCGTACCACAAAATTAAAAAAACGCGATTTACTCAGTTCGACCTGCGTGTGGATTGGAACGTTATAGCATAACTACGTCCAATTACATATTAAGAATTTTAGATTTTGAAATATTGCTATTTGATGTACATATATCCCAATCTTCACAGGTGACACAGCAGCATCCGGCTCAGAGAAGGGATTACGGACGTGGCTGAAAAGGTCCAACTTAGTGGACTCCCGGACCTCAGTCACAGATGTCAAGTTTGGACCCAAACATTTAGGACTCTTACTAGTCACATGCTCTGCTGACGGCATTATAAGGTTAGGATAAATTGTATTCATTTGAGTCAAACTCGAAAGAGTATGGTCACATTGCCGTTTGTATAACACCATTAAACTTTGTTTTGCATTAAACTCGCCACAAAATAATAGGTCCGTTTTGACAGCCCATATCGTTCCATATACCAAAGAGAGACAAACACAGCGGGACAAAGCGGGACATCCTCATGTCAAAACGGACCTATTATCTTGTGGCGAGTTTAGTAAGAAGTGGTGGCAATCAACATTAAACACCGACCAAGTGCGTGTCGGACTACGCACAGTGAAGGGTTCCGTAGTCGAGATCAATATTTACGCATGCACAGTATTGATTTTATCGACCGCAAAAATAAGCTTTATTTCTCGTAAAAACCATGAAAATCAAAGTTATTTCTGCGGGTATAACCGAAAATATCTCGCTTCTCAAAAACTAAACATCATAATATTTTAAATTATGGGATCCAACAATATGCCACACGCTTATGTGTATTGAACCACTAATTGTATGTATTTACAAAAAGAAAAGTAGTACTTATATGTAGTAATCAGTTATCTGGTTTCCATAGTACAAGCTCCGCTTAGTTTGGGATTAGATGACCGTGTGTGATATAATGTCACAGGTTATTATTATTATTATATTAATTATTTTTTTATAGTTTCGCTATACGGTATAGCCTAAACCATTGTTTAGCTGTACACAGAATATACCTTTCCAATTTTCATCGATAATATTGCTAATAGTTAGACAGACGAACATGAAGAATTTGTAACCCTAAAAATGTGTTTTTATGTGCGTTTCTTTTGCTGTCTGATGATGATATAATCAGATTTTTTCGTGTTTCCAGGATATATGAAGCTCCAGACGTAATGAACCTGGCTCAGTGGACTCTGCAGCATGAGATACCAACCAAAGTGTCAATAAGTTGCCTCTCGTGGAATCCTTCCCTATCCAGGTAACACGCACTTAAATTAACCCTTAACGGCTACAATGAATGTATCTAATTAATAAAAATCTGATTTATTAATTCATTCACTGACTGACAGACAACGCACCCTAAACTGCTGGGTCTAGAAGCTTGAAATTTTGCACAAGAGCTCCTTATACAATATGTAACAAAAACCCTGTTGTTCCTTCTACCTACGTTTTAAGAATCGGTATACATACGTAATAAAGCAAGTCATTTATAAAAAAAAAAAAAACTGTTCAACAATAATAATTAAAATACAGTAGGTGCTCGGTAATCCGTCGCTCGCCAATCCGGTTATTATTATTATTATTATCTTTATTCAATTTTTTTACATATAAGTTATATTTTTAAATATTAGAATTAAAAAAAAAACATTTAAAAATATAAAAAATAGAAATCCACCGGCATGGGGAACAGGGTCCAAGCTACCGGTGGTTAGGGCCCCAGAGACAGGAACCTCCTCACAATACGCGTCGTATCAAGGAGGACTGCCTTCTGAATCAAGCCCTTCACCCAGCCACCCAACGAGAGCCTCTTGAGATGTTGGTCGAGGCTCTTAGCGATAAGGCCATTGACTGTAACGACTATCGGCACAATGATTGCCGAGTCCACATTCCACATAGCGACAACCTCGTGGGCTAAGTCGAGATACTTCAATTGTTTCTCCTTCTCAGCCTTCACGAGGTTCTCGTCATGCGGGATAGTGACATCGATTATCATTGTGCGGCGCACTGATCGATCTATTACCACTATATCAGGCTTATTGGCTACAATAGTCCTGTCAGTGATAATAGATCGATCCCAGTATAACGTGACATGGTCATTCTCGAGAACTGGGTCGGGCACATACCTGTAATACGGTACCTCAGAGTCCACAAGGCCGTATTTCAGAGCAAGTTGCTGATGGATAATCCTGGCCACTTGGTTATGCCTGTGCAAATACTCGCCGTTAGCTAAACGAGAACACCCAGAAGTAATATGTCTGATAGACTCACCGGGACAATGGCATGCCCGACATATGTCGATCGTCCCGTCTTTCATTATATACTTCCGGTAGTTATTCGTTAGCATAACTTCATCCATAATCGCACAGACTGAACCTTCGGTTTCCCCAAAGAGGTCACCGAAGCGTAGCCAGGCCACGGACGCTAAGAAATCTACGTCGGGCCCATGAAGGGCCCGGAAAAAGCGTCCGTGAAGCTCCTTGCTTTGCCATACTTCCTTGCGGTCGTTGGTACTAAGCACCACAGGTTTGCGCCAGTTCTCTTTAGCCAAGGATAACGGGGTGAGTCCCTTGTCCACTGCAACCACATCTCGGTGCATACCCACGTTAGCCTTGAGAAAATTATTATTATCAATCATTATTATTATTATTATTACACCCAGTAATCCGGCAGTAAGCGACTCAGGTGACCCGCTCAGGTGATCCGGCAGTTTACACAAGCCAACGTTGGATTACAGAACGGTTGTATTGTTCGTGTAAGTTCGCTCCCGCTAAAGGGAAACTTTTATGCTAAGAACTCACGGAGCGATTTTCACGGCGATTTTTCTCGGCGGTTTGCGCCCGCGCGCTCTGTGATCGGTCGGCGGCCGTTTTGCACCAGGGACTTGTTATTACACGTGGCATCGTGACGTGTCTATGCACGTTTGTCAAAACAAAAATGATATTTAAATCGATCTACTAATTACTTTGGTGCAAGAAAGGCCAGTTCTATGGGATAAGAGCTTAGAAGAATATAAGTACAAGAACTTGACGCTCAAAGCATGGAAAGAAATCTGTGAGAAATCGTTAACCGCCCGTCTTGCGATCATCGCCTGCCAAGTTTGCGGGCGATGATCATAACTGCGACGGTTGCATAACCGCACAAACAAGCGGTCTCGTGAGTTTAGAAATAAAACCGTTGTTCCGCCACCCCGGCGGACGCGGGTGAAAATCGCTCCGTGAGTTCTTAGCCTTAGGCCTCGTCCCGGTTCGTCATTTTGATTATTTTTCAAAATGGCGTCGCACGATAATAATGTCTCGTGATATAATGTCCTAAACTGTCACATTACCGAGATATGAATGACACAAAAATATTTGCGCTCATCATGGCCATTTTTAAATTTAATTATCTAGTGATATACTACGTATACTACTTTTTTTTTTTGTAAATACATACTTGTACAGATAATTACACCCTTGCCCCACATTTGTTAGGTATGTCAGCTACATAATAAAATAATTATAATACGTAGATTAAATGAATGTTTGTAATTAGGGTGGTGCATCCCCCAATGTTGGCGGTGGGCAGTGATGAGCCCAACACCACCAACGCCGCGGCCACCGTGCAAGGCGACAAGACCACCGCGTGCAATGGAAAAGTTTTCATATATGAGTGAGTTTAAAGATCAATTTCCTTCAAGAATTGGAAGCTTCGTTTAATTGTTGCTAATTACGTAACATTTGGTACACTATTAACGCTGTCGCGCGCGCTTGACGTCATAACAATAATAAATAAGTAAATAATTTATTTTGTTCCAAAAAGTAAGTGTCTCGTTTACTGTCCGCGAACCGATTAACGCTTGTTTTTTAGAAATGTTTATAAAATTGGTAACATTGTATGCAAGTAGCGTGCATGCCATTGTGACAATCACCAATCACCTCACTCAGTGTTGCCAGTTCCTGACACATTAAAACCGACAGGTACAGCGAATCATCTCGTCGTTGGACGCGCACTGATTGCCTGTCTTCAGTACAGGAGCCGGTCAACGATATCGCCTTTGCTCCGAATCTTGGCAGATCATTCCACTTACTAGCTGTCGCGACCAAGGACGTCCGGATTATTAAAATTGAGCCTATCGCGTAAGTATTTTTATATATACCTAGTCTTGCCATAAATATTGTCACGAAGAAAAAAACAATTTATTATTGCAAATTATATTTATTACTTTTACAGTGTGTTAGTTTAATACATAAATATAAAACAATTTAAAATATAAAAAGCTTATTCGAAGTGGTCTCCATTGGCTGCAATACAGTCCTTTATCACATTCTCTGCTGAATTCTTTATGCAAACGCTTCTTTATGCTACATCCTTACCGACCCTTTTTTTACGATGTTTTCGAAACAATAGAGATGCACAACGAACACACATGTGCGCCGCGCCGCACTCGAAGAAAGTTATGAAAACGCGCATGTGTGTCTGCCGCACTGAATGTGTTAAACGTTGAGGCCAGTTATCAATAGAAGCACGTATTCTTTCCATGGGAAAATTCTTCACTGCCAATCGTATGGATTGTTTTAGGGACTCCAAATTATCATGGCGTTTAGAGCAAGCCGTACTCTCTAAAACTGACCATAAATCATAATCCAGCTGATTAAGATCGGGACTAGACGACGGCCAGTCTTCAGCTCTGACGAAGTCCGAAACGTTCACTTCCAACCAAGACTGCGTGGACCGAGCTTTATGACCCGGCGCCGAGTCTTGTTGGAAGGACCATACTTGGTTATTGAACATGGTGTTGTTAAGGGGCTTAACTACCTTCTCAAGAATGGTATCTTGATACACTTGTGGCCGATGTTTTGATACCTTTTTCACAAAAATATGACTCAGTCACTCCTTCATAGCTAACACCCCACCAAACCATCACTGAAGTCGGACAATGCCCACGTTGCACTCTGTCGACTAATTGGGAAGCTTCCTTAGAGCTTTGAGCATAAATACGGTCATTTTGTTTGTTAAAATGTTGCTCAATTGTAAAGATTTTCTCATCCGTAAACAAAATTTTTCTGTGACCTCCCTTTGCGTACCGCTTCAGTAGTTGTTTCGATTTTACCACCCTATTATTTTTTAAATTATCAGTTAAAAAATGACCAGTGCGTCTCTTATAGGCTGCAAGTCCTAAGTTTTTAAAATACGCGACATGGTTCTGGGTGCTATCTTCATCTCCCGAGATAAAATCTTTTGCTTTCGGACAGGATTTCTTCGAATTCTTTCGCTTACTGCTTTGACCACCTTTTTCGTACGAACACTACGTGGACGGCCAGATCTTTTTCTGTCACTAACAGAGGAGGTCTCATTGTACCTATTAATAGCCCGGTACACAAACATTTGACTAATACCAAGCGTATGGAGAGTTTTAAAACTTGCATTTGGCTCCATACCAACTTTGTGTAATGCAATCACAGCGATTCGGTTCTCTTTATCACCCCACTCCATTTTAATATCGCAAAATATTTTACAATGTATTGGCGCCAAAATTAGAAAACTCAATGAACAATCGTATAAAAATTCAAATGTAATATCTTTCTTATTTTTAATTGTAACAGTATTTATGGCCAGACTGTGTATATAGATGCGATATCCGATATTCTAAACCGATACATAGATACGATTTGATACAGTCTAAAAGCGATATTACCCATGCCTAACTATCAACAAATCAAATGAAGCGCACGCTCAAGTTATTTACTATTTAAGGAATCTTATACTCTATTTGAAATTAGATTAGACATTTGAATAAATCTTTTTACAGTCCGTTCAATCATTTTGACTTCTATTCCGTAGGCATAAGGATGGCATTAAAAGCAAAACCGTGGTTACAATACCAACTGTTTACTGCAACTGCCATTTGTCATGCCACCAACGCAACAGAAGACAAAATCGGTTGAATGGACTGTAAAAAGGTTTATTTAAATGCCTAATCTTATTTCAAATGGAGTATAGATATATTTATGTAAAAGCACTTGAGTGAGATACCTGAGATACAGGATACCTACCTATCTAGTTTAGATAGAATCCAATTATTATTATTATATACATCTAGGTTCAGGCCCTAATGTTGTAAGGTAAATCAATTATGTATTTCAATATAAAAATTCAATTTCCCGGCTGTTGCAGCGAGTCGGCCGGTTCTGGCACAGGCAACAACGGAACCAGCGTGCGTTTCAAGTGCGAGGTAGTGGCCGCCTTCGAGGAGCACTACTCGTGCGTGTGGCGCGTGTGCTGGAACCTCACCGGCACCCTGCTGGCGTCCTCCGGCGACGACTGCGCCGTGCGCTTGTGGAAGAGTGAGTACAGTACCCGGCCCACGGGCCTCCCAGCTTTTGGCCTAAGAGGGGTAAATAAACCAACACTTTTACATTTACATGACAAGAGAAAATATACTGTCAAATTATACATATGCACTCACAAGTCATGTCAATTAAAGCACTGGGTGTACTTTTAATCACCGTTATCGTCTTAAAGAATTAATTGTAGTCATCGCTATGAACAACTTTTATTATGGGACCAAACCTGAAATCGCGAAAAAAATCTGCTGTTCCCTGCATTTTGACGAATTATGCGAACATAAATGTTACTGAACAGCTGACTATTTTTTCGCGAGCGAAGCCACTGGCGGAAGCTATTGTTATTATAATAATAGTGAATATTTAAATGAAAAAAATAATAATAATAATTACGTGTTTTATAAAATAAACACTAAAAATATATAGTAGACATAACAACTAAATTGTGCTTACTTTGCCGTTCCCGACAGGGTCCACAAAGATCATGTTGTTTTTCAAGACCTTTCTCTTTAATACGTTTTTCTCAGAAATACAAACTCAATTTCAAGTCTTCCGAACTGACTATCTTTCCGTATCTAACGAATCTAACCTATTTTTTTTAAAAAGGTCCTGTAGTTACCCGACTGCCTCAGAATTGCTTTGCACGCTCTGTAGCCTAGGTGTCGTTAGAATCGTCTTGTGGGAGTGACATAGGTAATGTTTATTGCATCTGCAAATACAAAAAAAAAAACAATAAAAAGTAAATAAAAAAAAACCATCAGCGTAAAAAGTGAATTAAAAAAAAAGACGGAAATAAGATCATGCAGTCAGAGGCTTTATTGTTAATTTTTTTTATTTTTTATTTGTGATGGGTTTGCTCTTGACTCTAGTCTAGGTCAGAGGTGACAGAGACAAAGTCGACGATGGAGTGAGCTTACCCAGAAGAAGCCTGTTCACTCTCACTTTGAAGAGATTAGGGTTGTATGCGCTCGGAAACACTGACGCAGGTAGTGAGTTCCACTCCTTTGCTGTGCGCATTATAAAAGACATTTGAAAGCGCTTAGTGCGAATTGGTGGAATAGCAACCAGGTAGGGAAATTAGGGGGTCTTTATTGTTTTTAAGAAGATGCCTCCGACTTAATTGTCCACCAAGGTTCGGAAATCGGTTGTCATGTTATGGGCATGTATGCGGAGGAATGAGGAAAGTGGCGTGAGTAAAGTTTTGAGTAAGAATGTCGATGGCTATAAGAGTAGGTGAAGACCAAAGAAACGATAGATGGACTGTGTGATAGATGACATGGCTAGATATAGAGAAGTATGAAAAAAAAATAATTTAAAAAAATTAAATCGACTTCAAAAAGAAACGAACTCAAAATTATGAAATAATTTTAATTTCGGAAGTCGGTGTCTTGAGATCTGTATTTCTAGTTTTTTACTACCGACTTCCAAAATTAAAGTTATTTCATAATTTTGAGTTCGTTTCTTTTTGAAGTCGATTTCATTTTTAAAAATTATTTTTATTTCGTAATTTTTACTTTTTAGTAAAAACTGGAATATTTGATTGTAATATTTCCCTTTGACACCACACCCGTAGCTCGTATCAATAAGCCAGGCCGTCACACTTACACGTTGAAAGCTAGGTCATCCTAACTATTGCAATTGGACCAATAAGCACTTACCTGGTCATCATCAGACCTTCATAAAGTATCATGTAGTAGCATCCGTGCTCAATTAGATAAATGTTGAAAGCTAGGTCATCCTAACCATTTCCATTACTGAGGACCAATAAGCACTTACCTGGTCATCATCAGACCTTCAGAAAGTATCATGTAGTAGCATCCGTGCTCAATTACATAAATGTTGAAAGCTGGGTCATCCTAACTATTTCCGTTATTGAGAACCGATAAACACTTACCTGGTCATCTACCATTATCTTGAAAACTACTAAACCGATTTTGATGAAACTTTCACTGTGCCCTAAGTTGGAGTAAATGTAAGCCAACAAAAAAAGAATGGTCACAATCCGATTAATAGTTTCGGAGATATGCGTGGACAAACATACATATACATACAAACATACATCTATAAAATTTTGTATATTTGCTTGGAAGCCCTAATAGATCATCATATTATTATGTGAATATCTCGCAGATCCAATAATATTACATACATACGTATCGAATTGATAACTCCTTTTTTTGAAGTCGTTAAAAAGGGACATGTAGAGCCGATTTTTAATAGATTGAGTAGCGATGGGCCGAGTCGACTTTTTGGTAACTCGAGTAACTCGAGTTGACTCGCTTACCAACTCGGGTTGCAACTCGAGTTGACTCGACTCAGTCTGCCCGTCGAGTCGCCGCGTCGTCCGTCCGAGTCAGTAAATGCTCAACTCGGTGCATCGTTCCGCGGGTTGCTAGTTTTCTACGTTCACGGTTCGTCGGGTCGGGTCCGGCGGGCTGCGTGGCGTCGAGTCAATGGTAGTCAAATAAAATTGAGCCCGTTCAAAAATCGGACGTTTATTATTATTAAAAGTGTTTACAAAGTTTGTAAACATCACATCACAAAACGAACTACTTATGTAGCGCAAAAGATTGGTAATATTTTTACTTTTTATAAGAGAGAGAGAGAGAGAGAGAGAGAGTTTTTTATTTGCTTAAACATGTGTGTGTACATACTTAGAAAGTGCATACAAGATGATATAATAACTTAAGTGCAAACATGTTTGTCACTACGTGACGTGCAAAATAATAGATTTATAAAATAAAATAGAAAATAACAAAATATTAAAATTTGTCTTACTTATTATTAATGGCTTATTAAAATTATAGAATAAATTAACATTATTATAGAAATAGCTCCAAATTAATTTAATTACTTATGTTAAGACGAATTCCTTTTCATTAAGAAACTCAGTAACGCTATAATATGCTCTGGCGGTCAAAAAAGTACGAATTTTATTTTTAAACATAGATTGAGGTAGTTCTCTCCAACTTTTAGGTAATTTGTTGTAAATGACTGGAGCCATACAGTACACATTTTTACGCATTAGGGTCGTCTTAGCGGATTGGAGACAAAGTTGACCATTGTCACGTCTATTGCGTGGGAATATGTCGGCTAGACGCTTATAGTGATGCAGATTCGACTTAACAAACACAGCCACTTCTAATATGTACAAGCACGGTAAAGTTAATATCTTGTAATTTTTAAAATAAGGCACGCAGCTATCGGTCCTCTCAAGTTTAAACATCGCCCGTAAACATCTTTTTTGAGACTTGAATGCTGATTCTTTTTCAGTCGAGTTACCCCAAAATATTAGCCCATAGCGTAGATGGGATTCTACTAAACCATAGTACGCTGTAAGTAGAGCATCCGTATATAATACGAATGAAAGTGTGCGTAAAGCGTATGCAGATATACTAAGTTTTTTACATAAAATCTCAATATGTGCTTTCCAGTTAAGGTTTTTATCAATTTGGAGGCCAAGAAATTTTGTAGAGTTTACTTCTTCTATGTTTTCATTGCAGTGTTGTATATTTAGGTTCATGCTAGGTACCCGTTGCGTAAAATGTATAGCCTTCGTTTTCTTCAAATTGTTTTCTTGCATCCATTGTATAGCCGATTTTAAGGAATTATTAATATCATTCTCATACGTCTCTACACTTTTACAAGGTATTGTCAAAGTACTGGCAAATTTTATAAGAAACTAAAATAAATGTAATGGCACTTTATTACTTAAATTTAACACCGCACCGTTTGGTATTAGGTCATCTATCCATCAACTAACACCTATAAAAAAAATCTAATCAACATCTCAGTAATGGCTCTTATTTCTGAATGAATAACAGTCTTAAGTTCAAAAAATACCTTGTGGGTAACTCTATAAAAATAACTTTAATACAAACTAATCAACTTTGAAATAGACTTATTAGACCGCGTGTACCTATAAATCTAAAGGCTCTTATTTCTAAATATCAGTCTTAAATTCAACAATACTTGGTAAGTAATTAGGTATATAAAAATGACTATGTATAATGGCACTTGTTTCTGAATTTCAGACTTCAATTCAACAATACTACGAAAGAACAACATTGTAAGTTCGTACTTTTATAAAATTTGCCATTAGTTACTAAAATAAAAACGACTAAAATGTTTCTTACTTAATACAACGCATACCTTATTAGGTTTTTGACACTTAAACTAATAAAACTGCAACAAAACAATAAACAACGAACGAAGTAACAATACCAAAAAAGTAAAAGTAAAGTAAGTAATAAGTAAATAAACAAAAAAGTAAACAAAACAAATAAGCGAGCTGGCAGTTCTGTCTGACTAACCGTCTGATAAGAAACCAACGAGAACTATCTCTTTCACTCGCGTCTCGGACGTTCGGCCGTCGGGCTGATTCGGGCTCGCTCGGAGTCGTTCGGGCCTCGCGACTCGCGGGCCGCTAGCCAACCCGCCGCGCGCGTTCTCCGGGTCAACTCGGTTTGCAGATATTTTGACTCGGGCTGACTCGCTTACAGTCTAACCCGAGTTACGCGAGTTAGATAACTCGAGTCGCCCATCGCTAAGATTGAGGGGATAAGGGTAGGTCCACCAAACTTCATATTCTGAAGGTCTGATAAGTGCATAGTTTTGTATTAAAAACCTGTGATATCCCACTGTATGGCAAAGGCCTCCCGGCTCTTTTTCCACTTCTCTGTTTAAAGCTGCTAAGGACCACTTCTTGTTAAAGAAGTCCAGCTCTGTGTGAGTCCCCAGCATATTGTATAACCTATTATAATATACAGTATGTTAACCAACAGAGGGCGTTCCCGTTAACCCGCAATAGTATAGCATCCATACATGCTAAAAAAAATATTACCATTCGAAAACAAAATGGTTTTTATTTTTTTTTAATATTAAAATATTCACTAAAAATGCTAAAAATATTCACTAAAATATTCAAAAAAATATAAAAATATTCACTAAAAATAAAAACTAAATTGCGATGTTTCCGTCCTTCAAGTACGCGTGTACAGAGTGTTTCTTTTACGTATCAATTTAACATTTTTAGTGAAAAAAAAATAAAAACCATTTTGTTTTCGAATGGTAATATTTTTTTTAGCATGTATGGATGCTATACTATTGCGGGTTAACGGGAACGCCCTCTGTTGGTTAACATACTGTATAAACGCTGTATTTAATAATTTAGTATTGTCTCTAGCATGTATTGTAGTTCTCAATAATTGTATTAATTCCATTATGTATGCTGTGGATAACGGTGTGAGTTTGACATTTAAATTACTCTTATGTCATTATTGGATAAGACACAATGTGTAACTGTTTGTTTATCCCAAATAAATAAAATAAAAATATTGTGGAATGCAATAATGATTGAGTAATGAATCAAACCAGGGGAAGTAGACGAGAGCATGAGTGGCTCAGGTCCGGATTGCCAACCCCTCCCCTGCCCCCGCTGTAGGTTATACAGCTCCGAAGTAAAAATTACTAGTGAAATTCATAGATGTGGTAGGTAAAAAAATATCTAAACTCAGTAGTAAATATCGGATAAATATCCATAGCAAAACCACAAAAAAAAACTAATAACAATAATAATTGAAAAATAATAGGTAATAATATTGTTAAATATTGAATTTGTATTTTTCAGTGCAATACCTGAACCAGTGGAAGTGCGTGGCGGTGTTCAAGAACGAGCCGCTCCCGGGAGACTCTCCGCCGCTGTCCCGGCCGCACACCACCACGTACATGCGCCTGGCCACCATGGCCAACCCCTCACACATGCCCTTCCACTGACGCCGCGCCAACGTCGGCCAGCGCCACGGTCAGTCTCCCGCATATCAATCAATCTGCTTAGCCTGTACCCAACCACGTTGGGGTCGGCCTCCAGTTTAACCGGATGCAGTTGAATACCAGTATTTTACATGGAGCGACTATCTGACCTCCACAATCCAGTGTCAAGCATATACATACACCTAATACACACATCAAAAGTGACTAGGGATCAAGCTATTAAAAAAAAAAAATTAATGCCCTATTGAAATCAAATATTTATATTAAATAAAATGTTCTCGTATGTATAGATCGACGAAGTACTCTGCTTTTCAAGACTTTGCGTCACACGTTTTTCACGTTCACAGCGATACGACATCAACATGAGTTCATCCTAATTACGTTGCGGAATGGCCGCCCACGTCTTTTGTAACAGGCGATAAAGATTTTCTGGTGTGTGTGTATGGTATCCACATTAGACAGAGCTCTTCTTTGAAGCATATCCCATGTGTGCTCAATGGGATTTAAGTCTAGCGATTGAGCCGGCCATGGTACGACGTTGATATTAGGTGCGGCAAGTGCGTTTGCATCGACTGGCAGTGTGTGGACGCGCATTATTATTAGAGATCGGATAATCGGATGAATAAGTTAATTTATGTATTTAAGTTAATTTTTGACTAAGTGTGGATGAAATGATCACCAATGAAACGGAACGCGATCAGTTCTTTTGTGAATATTCCAAAGAAAACAATGACAGCTGTTAAAAGTGGTTTACCTGCTGATCACGTTCCGTTTCAATTGGTGAAATCCGCACTCAGAATGACGTTTTAAACTCGTTTAGCGTTAAACGTGTTTACTAATGTGTGGTGAAAACGAGCCTAACATGTTTAACGCTAAACGAGTTTACAACGTCATTCTGTCTCTGTCATCTTCAAACGACTGAGTTCGAATTTCACCAATGGAACTGAACGCGATCAGCACATCTATCAGTGAAAGGAAATAATGACACGACGTTTACGTGCTGATCGCGTTCAGATTCATTTGGTGAAATTCGCACACTGTGCAGATTTCATCAATGAATCTGACGCGATCAGTACTACTAAACAGAGTTTAACGGCTGTCAGTGTCAATATTTCATAAAAATTTTGACACTGACAGCTGTTGAACACGCTTTATTTGTGCTGATCGCATTTAGCTTCATTGGTGAAATTCGCACTGAAAGAAAAGGAGCGATGTTTTAAACTCGTTTAGCGCTAAACGCGTTTAATCATGTGTGGTAAAAATGAGCGTAAGAAATTATCGAATATTGTCAATTTTTAGGCAATATTGTAAATTTTTCAAGATAATCTATAAAAAAAAAGATTTAAATGTATTGAAATAATCACGAAAAACCTGTAAAAATGCGACGTGGCCAGCCCGCGCGGGATTAACGCTCCTAATGTAAATCCCGGGATTCTAGAAAATCCGGGAATGAACAACTTATCTGATACATGTTATCATGGTATGGGAACGACTTCCTAAATATGTGATATTATTTATTTAAAAAATACTGGGACACCGGGGTTTCAACTATTCGTATGCACCTTTTTAACTAATGTAAATCCCGGGATTCTAGAAAATCCGGGAATGAACAACTTATCTGATACATGTTATCATGGTATGGGAACGACTTCCTAAATATGTGATATTATTTATTTAAAAAATACTGGGACACCGGGGTTTCAACTATTCGTATGCACCTTTTTAACTAATGTAAATCCCGGGATTCTAGAAAATCCGGGAATGAACAACTTATCTGATACATGTTATCATGGTATGGGAACGACTTCCTAAATATGTGATATTATTTATTTAAAAAATACTGGGACACCGGGGTTTCAACTATTCGTATGCACCTTTTTAATATGCACATATCCTGACATACTTAGTAGTTTTCGATTCCATTGTCAAATTCCGGAATCGCAAGATTTATGATCGATACAAAAGTGCATTTCATATCAACCAACACCTGCACGTAAGTATACCTACATTCGATTATATAATCAGAACTTGTCGATCCCGAAATTCTGGGATTTTTTTGATACAAAAGCCCGTTCTATATTTTTTCCAACACCTCTCCGATTATCTGATCTCTACTCATGATTAATAACAATAAACAAACCTGAACAGGGGATGCCTTCTCGACATAGATAGCGTTCGCTTTACGACCGAATTCAGTCGCAAGTCCTAAAGGGGACCCTACCCTAAACCGTCAAAATTGTATGAAAAGCGCGTGACTTTCTCGGGCTTGTCAAGCAATTTTGAAGGTCTATAGACCCCATTATGACTTATGTCGAGACTGCAGCCCCAGATTAAACATATATATACCAATGCTTACTTACGTAATACTTGAATGGACCGTTGCTTGCTTTCAGTTGGCAAATAAAAATAAATTTAACGTAATGCACATCTTATATTAATCTTTCAATAAAATACATGCATACAACCAACATAACACTCTATTATTTAGTATTTAAAATGTAAATCTCATTATTATAAATGTTAAAAAATACTAGTCCAAAATCGATTCGTTGGAGTCGAGCGTGTACAATACAATAAAATTGCTTCATTTGCTTAAACATTAGATTGAGGGTAGCACGCTAAATTTTTAACTAAACCACCTCGCACACTATGCGACAGCTCGACGACAACGCTGACCTGTCGCACGTATCGCGTGCAACGCGCCGCTAGACGCTGCGACAAGTAGCGAGAGCGTGAGACTCCCCTCTCGTTGCGACTCTGCAACTCGACGCCAAGTGTGCGGAGCTTTGAACAAAATATATGAAAATTGTCGGCCGCAGCCTGACGTTGCGTCTAGTCGAAGGTCGCATAGTATGCGCCATGTCTAAGACCCCCTGGACACTAGCGACTAATCGCATGGTTAGCTTTGAAGTAGATTCGTCTACTTTAAAATTGCGCGCCCCTCCAACGCATTTGCACACAATGAAAGCATGTCGTATACGTAATACTCAAATTCGTCACCGTCATTAGTCATAGAGATTATTTATAGCAGTGGTATATCTTCTTCTCGGTTACCATTATACAGTCCTTTCAGCCTGACAGCCCCGAAAAGCAACCTTATTTTATTGCAACGAAAATAAAGAGCACTGTCATTTTTATACAATTGCCAGTCGCAGCAACCCAACAGCAACCTTATTGTAACGTTGATAAAGATCAATATGATTTAGACATTAATGCAAAATCAGAGGTAAAATAATTGTGAATGGACTGTACTCCTAATTAAATATTTTTACTGTACATTAAATCGATATTGATTTCTATTCCGTCCGTAGGCATAAGGATGCATTACAAACAAAAACGTGGTTATATTACAACTCTTTACTGCAGCTGCCATTTATCCTGTCATCAACGCAATAGAAGTCAAAATCGGTTGAACGGACTGTAAAAGAGGTTTTCAAATGGAGTACAGTCACTGCAGATTCGTTACTAGAACGCGCGTCGTGAGGACTCGAAAACGTCCTAATTGGGACATTTTGTCTTTAGTTCGCGCGTCAAGAATGGCGACGAGCTAAGCGCTGCACATACGAGTATTGGCATAGAAAACCTGGCCATAAGTCGAATATTCAAAGTTTGGCTTAGCTCAATGCAAACATCACTTTCTGACAGCTAAATAACCTGTTCATAATATACTGCAACCCCCGCGCCCCTATCCCTTCACCACGCGGCACACAGGTAGTCGGAACTCAGTCGTCGTCCAGTATGGTCCATTGTTTTCTCGATAACCTTATTTTTTGTGCTCCTAACATTTGCTGTTTTAGTCATTTTGTTAATAGTTGGTGAGATACACGACGACGAATATGGAAGTTCAAGGTATGTAACAACATAAATAATATCATTTCATTTTAGTTATAGACTCACAAATGTTTTTTTTTTTTAATTTCGCAAAGGATACTAAAATAATCTTTTTTTTTCTTTAAAAAAAAAATCAGATGAGGTTTTGTATGTGTTCCGAGCATTTCCGAGTTATGATCTATTATTTTAAATAAAGTTTAGACTTTCCTAAAGAGAATTATGAAAGAAAATATTCCTCTTTGTTCCGCCATTTTGTTTAGCACACATTCAAACAAAATGGAGAATTAATTTAAAACAAGATTATTTACAGTAAATTCTCTTTTTATTTTTAGATTCCATTGTGAATTTCAAGAATATGTCAAATAAGCAATTATATGATATCGTGCAAGAATGCCCTGACAAGAAAATTGATGCTAAAATGCTATTTTTGGAAAAAAAAAATTATACAGATAACAAAATGTCCTGAAAGTGAGCTGGAGACATTAAAACATACGTTGAGCCATTTCAAGTGTGAATTTAAACGAAAATGGGTAGCAGCAAACTACAAGCATGACCGCTTTCTAAAAAAAAATGAACATTGGCTTCAAAATACCCTCAAATTCACCCTTTGGACTATAGGAAAACCGGGTCGTCCTTCAAAGGAATTCGGGGAATCCAGTGATAGATCCAAGCGAAGAAAGACAAAAGGTCTACGCGATACTGTATCGACAGATGAGTTGACTTATGCTGCTCAAATGAGTCAACGTGCTGGAGGAAATAAGGATGCATCTAAAATAATAAAAGACATCACTTTGACTCCAACAAGAGCTACAAAGTTACGAAAAGTGATTTCTTCAAATAGGTATCAAAGTAAAATAAAAAAGCATTCACCATCTGAAGCCTTAGCTATTTTCGTCGAAGGAGATTTTAGTAGAAGACAGTGGGAAATTTTACACAGTGCAAATCAAAATATATACCCTTGCTACTCTTTGATAAAAAAAAGCAAAAACCGATTGCTATCCAGTAGAACAGTCAATGAGAGTTACAGAGACTTGTGCGGAAGTTCTCTTACAAGATTTACTCAACCATACATGTTTACGGTTGTGTAAATATTTGGAAGATGTAATATACAGCTGTACTGAAGAAGAGAAGAAAAATTTTCTTTTAATTATAAAATGGGGCTGCGATGGTTCTCAACAATCGCAATATAAGCAAAAATTTGAAAATATTGCGGACAGTAAATCGAACATATTTCAGAGTTCTCTCGTACCATTGCGATTAGTAACTACAGATAATGGAAGAAAAAAAATTATATGGCAAAATCCACTGCCTTCATCTCCAAGATTCTGCAGACCTATTAGAATAAGATTTATTAGCGAAACCAAGGACATAACTAATGAAGAATTTGCATATATAGATAATCAAGCAAAAAAATTAGCAAAAACAGAAATACCAACATCCAGTGGAATGATTTACGTAACACATAAATTACTACCAACAATGGTGGACGCCAAGGTATGCAATGCAGCTACCAATACGTCTTCAACTATGAGGTGCTATATTTGTGGACTAACTTCCAAAAATTTTAATAATTTAACCAGAGGAATGGAAGTAGACCCAGAAAGTCTAAAATTCGGGCTATCGATTCTTCACGCAAGAATACGTTTCTTTGAATCCTTATTGTATCTGTCTTACAAACTTGGCGTCAAAAAATGGCAAATAAGGTCAACGGAAGATAAAAGAATTGTAAAGGAGAGGAAAGAAATGATACAAAAAGCATTTCGGGAGCAAATGGGCCTTTTAGTGGATATGCCGAAAGCAGGGTTTGGTAACAATAATGATGGAAATACATCGAGAAGATTTTTTTCTGATCCCGAAACAGCTTCTCAAATAACTGGAATAGATTCAACATTAATCTACAGATTCAAAGTAATCTTAGAAGCAATTTCTAGTGGTCACGCGATTGATGCAAAGAAGTTTGAAGCCTACACCTATGAAACTGCTACTTTGTACGTGCAGTTGTATGAATGGCACCCAATGTCACCTACCGTTCATAAAATTTTAATGCATGGTGCAACAGTGATATCTCAATCTATATTACCAATTGGGCAGCTTTCTGAAGAAGCTGCCGAAGCTAGAAATAAGCATTTCAGGCTCTACAGGCAAAACTTCTCGCGAAAATTTGACAGAGTAAAATGTAATAGGGACATTTTAAATAGACTGTTACTAACGTCAGACCCATTTTTAAGTAGCACTAGAAAACCACCACGGAAGAAAAGTAACCCATTCTGTTCGGAAACCATAAGTCTTTTGCTCCCTGACGCAGAAAATGCACCAATAGAAAGCAGCGACGAAGAACACAACACAACAGCAACAGATGAAAACGATGAATCTGATTTTGATGATTGATTTTTTTGTTTTATTATAATAAACGTTTGAAAACTATCTTAATTTATTTATTTCATAGTTTCCACGTCACAAATGTCACGAAATAATATTGGCCAGGTTTTTAGTACAAATACTCCTATGTGCGCTGTGTAGTCACGTGTCACGACCAATTTTAAACGGCGCGGCGGCGGTTATTATGAACGTAGAGCTTGTCTACTCTGACGCGTTACACTACTTTAATTTGTACACGTACTATCGACAAAACGGACGCCTTTACACCTTAAAGTTCATTTTTGTGTACACTGATTCATTGAAAAAACCCTGCCCCTATGGTCTTTTGTTTTACTTTGTCAAAAGTACAGTTGCAGCTTGCAAGCAACATTGTTTCAAGATTGGAAAGGCGTAGTTTTTGTCGATCGTACACTACGGTAAAAGTGATAGTGGAGCGCGTTTCAGAGTGGACAAGCTATAACATGTTTACAATTTCGTTGGTATTGCGTATAATTTGCATGTTAAACGGATATCACACGCTTCACTCGAGTGAAGAATCATTTTTTGTTTCATTCCACGTTTTCACGTGACCGACAAAATTATATAGACATGAACGGTTCGCTCCTTTAATTTAATTTTCGATTATTCTGTAGGCGAGTGAAAGCTGCCGAGTGCCGAAATCTAATAACGTTGAATCTGTTCGCTAATGAATTCATTTTTCACTTTTTATTCATTTTGTGCTCAGACTTTTCACTTTCAGCGAAAGATGCTGAATGAAAGAACAAAAAGTGAAGCGTTTGATATCGGCTTTAGCGCAAATGCATTGATAAGGCGCACAATTTTAAATCAGATGAGCGGTTAGTCGGATCGGAAGGCGGTTCTCTAAGCCCAGGTACGCACGGGCGATTTTTTTATGCGACGATTATTTATCGCGCACTGGATTCAACTCTTGGTGTTGAGCCGAGGATTGAGAAACCATGTTGGTTTCTCAATTGCTCGGCATCCCAGCGCGTCAAAAATATGCACTGTTGGATTTTCAAGCAGTGCGTTGATAATGTAGTGCCCAAAAAAAAAAATCGCCCGTGGGTACGAGTGCTGGGTAAGATGGTAGCGGTCACTTCATCGGCGCCGTGCGTCTGAGTCGTTGTAAATGCGTGGTCTCCTTGCCTATACTCCGTGTTGAGTACCAGCTCACATGCGGAAGGGGCAGCATTGGTCGCTTCTGTAAACATTTAATAATAAATAACAAAGAATTTAAAACTCACACTCAATTAAAATCATTTATTTCAATGAGGGGTTTTCATGAAAATTCACTTCACCATTTGGCGCCACTTTGACAAAAGGTCTGCCACTTCGACAATAAATATACAATATATGATGACGCACATCATTCGTTCATCATTCAGTCACGACTAAAGAAAATATAGGTGCTTTAAAAGCGCCTATATCTTTTTAAGTCACTTTTGTCGGGTACCCGGACCTGACGCCTTAGTGCCGCCACCTAGTGAACGTCATTTCAGAAAACCCTCATTGTCAATGAGTCCGGTTTGTCAGAAAGATGAAGCCAGTGGCCCATTACAAAGCGTTGGATCATATTGACTTCCTTTATTTCAGACCACAAAGAATACATACAGTAGTGTTAATGAAGAAAACTAAAAACTAATATTAGTATTCAAATAATGATCTAAACGGAACTAAAACAAAATGTTTATCGACTAGAGATAGGCCCTTCGTACACTAAAATTTTTCTTGCCGTGAAAACTTAAAAGTTTATTCGCTGCGTAGGCGCGATTGGTTGTCAGTGTTGTATGGATCACTATGGAAGCTTGTTGACAGACAGGTTTTTTCTACGGCGACGCGGTTCATACGCCGTACCGTAAAGAAGCCGTGCCGTGTAAAATATTCGAATTGGAGAAATAATTATCATGTTTGTACCCAGGGCCGGCAGTCTCGACATAGATAGCGATCACTGTACGACCGAATTCGATCGCAAAGTCCTAGTGGGGTACCTAGACAGTCAAAATTGCTTGACAAGCATGTGATTATTTCGTGTTTCGTCATGCAATTTTAACTGTCTAGGGACCCCACTAGGACTGCGACCGAATTCGGTCGTATAGCGATCGCTATCTATGTCGAGACTGCAGGCCCTGGTGTAGTTATCATAATTACGCCCGGGTACAAAACATCATAACAATTTCTTATAAATTATTATTATTATTTTAAATTGTTTTTTTTTAATTTAATTATTTTTTATAAACTGGCTTTACAAAGTGACGGTCACAAAGGATTGAGTGTCTCTTTCTAAAGTCTTTTAATAAATGCGACATACCGGTATTGTCCTCTCGCTCTTGCAGTGGCTGTTTGAAGACGAGTGTGGGCTGACGATGCTTCTGTAAACGAGAAATCAAATTAAAAAAAAAAAACGCGTGCGGTCGAGAGACCCCCGTCGGATCGAGGTTCGCGATATTCACACGCACGCACACACACATATATAATAGAGAGGAGAGAGAGAGAGAGAGAGAGAGAGAGAGAGAGAGAGAGAAGTCGCATGAAGGGGGCATAACGCTTTTTCCTTACGTGACTATTTCTATCAGTCGACTCCTACCGCAAGCCGCGTTAAGGAACTTCGTTCCAAAAACATATAATGGAGGTAAAAACTGCCAGTTGCTCACATCAGATGTGGATTGATGAATTTGACAACTATAATAGCGATATTTTTTGTAAACGAGCTAAAGTTCGTTTTTTAATCCCAGATAGTAATTTGATAGGTGCAATTATCAAAACTATGAAATGAAAACTGGCCAAGTGCTTGTCGGACCACGCACAATGAATGGTTCCGTAGTTGGGATTAATTTATCCCAACAACAAACTTAACACTGTAGTTGAAAAAAAAATGGTTTATGTTTTAAAAATAATCTCTCATACATCAATATCTGTCACGGTCAATACTTCAACTGCAAATGTAAGTTTGTAATCGTAAAAAAGTGATATAACTACAAAATAACGATTTTCAGCCTTTTTAACCGACTTCCAAAAGGAGGAGGTTCTCAATTCGTCTGTATGTTTTCTTTTTTTGTATGTTTGTTACGCGATTACTCAAAGACGGATGGACCGATTTAGAAAATTCTTTTTTTGTTTGATAGGGTATACTTCCGAGGTGGTCCCATATAAATTTTATTAACTTTGCTTGGGGAGTTTTTGAGTTAGCTTCAATAATGCGTATATTTCCCACTTATTTTATGTGGATGATGTGATGGTGTTATAATAACTTCCTATCACTGTTATTTACATGGCTATATCTACAATTATTGTGCTCAATTATGTATTCGAATTTGTGTGGGGTAGGTTCCACAAATAAAAAGTGGATAATAAAAACTTTTTAGCAAAAAATAAAACCGACTTCCAAAACAAAACACTACAAAGTGAAAAATAACTTTAATTTCGGAAGTCGGTGGCAAAAAACGAAAATACAAAACCCAAGACACCGACTACCGAAATTAAAGTTATTTTTCACTTTGTAGTGTTTTGTTTTAGAAGTCGGTTTTATTTTTTGCTAAAAAGTTTTTCATTTTACCATGTGCTGTGAGACCTTGCTTCTTGCCAAATTTTATGATTCTAGGTCAACGGGAAGTACCCTATAGGTTTCGATTTATTTGTGAGTATCAAAATATGTCGCATAAATTTTATTAATATTTAGAGCTCCAAGGGACCGCAGACCTACGTATTTGATATTAATATCAACTTGATACCTCCACGCGTTCCTGAGAAAAAGGGTGTTTGTTGACAGAAAGACAGACCGACGGACAATGAAGTGATCCAATAAGGGTTCCGTTTTTTATTTATTTATTTATTTATTTAATACTTTAAGCACACAAAATGTACAGAGGCGGACTTAATGCCATAGGCATTTTCTACCAGTCGACCTTTGGGTGATGCAGAGACAAACAGTGGTAGGTGCAACAGCGAGAGATGAGGAATAGATATATATTTAAATATAAAGATATAGATACATATAAATATAATATATACACCTAACTATATATAAATATAAACACAATAAATAGACATAAATATACTAAAACAAATAAGACAAACCATTGGGAAACATTACCGTTGTGATGATACTACCAGCTTCTTGCGAATGTGGTCGCGAACTTTAACTTTAAAGGATAATCGGTTGGTTGCCATCCTGATTTCCTGGGGGAGTGCATTCCACAGAAAGATAGACTGAACGAAGAAGGAAGAGTGAATGAAGTCTGTGCCCACCCACCGGTGGGACATTGAAGAATACGATTGTGAGATGAACGTAAATTTCTATTGTGGTTGGCGCAAATGTATTGAAAATGGGAAGCTAGGTAACTTGGGGTAGAGGGAGAGTCAAGAAATGAAAACAAGGTGGTCAGCGCCCTTTGCTGTCGGCGCTGGCGTATGGGCAACCACTGTAGAAGCGACCGATGCGCGGAGACATGATCGTATTTACGCAGATTGAAAACGAATCGAATGCAGTTATTGAGAAGACGGTCAAGTTTGTCGAGGAGATCTGCATTCAGGTCATAATAGCACACGTCACAATAATCGATGATAGGAAAAATTAAGGACTGTACAAGCATTGTCTTCGTACTCGATGGCAATAAATTTTTCAGCCGGTACAGAGCCCGCAGCGTTCCAGTAACCTTCTGGCTTACCCTAGCGACTTGAGTACGCCAATTCAGGGTACTATCAATGTGTAAGCCAAGGTCCTTCACGTCAGTGCTAAAAGGAACGATCGTTCCATTGAAGAGAACTGGTGGCAAGGTTATACCCACCACTTTGCTAATACCACGAGGACTGCCAATGATGATCGCCTGACACTTCGTGGGGTTTACAGCTACACCAAATCTATCAGCCCAGGATTTTATAGCTATCAAGTCCCTATTTAATTTGTCGATAACATCAGGTAATTCATCAACCTTCCCTTGACAGTACAACTGCAAGTCATCTGCATACAGATGATACGCACACTGAAGTTCGGAAGTTAGAAGATTAATAAAAATAGAGAACAGAAGAGGAGAAAGTATACCGCCCTGAGGAACGCCAGTTTCCAAATCACACCAGCATGAAGAAGAATCCCCAACACGAATAGACTGCTGACGTTCCTGAAGGTAAGAGGAGAACCATTCCAGTGCTTCGGGAGAGACCATAACATATGAAAGAATGGCTAACAGGATGTCGTGACTGACGGTATTAAAGGCATTCGAGAAATCAACCAACACTAGAGCAGTAACCTTGGTGTCTTCCAGTCCTGCCCTTATATCGCCAGTCACTTTAAGGACGGCGGAAACAGTGCTGTGCCCAGGCCTGAACCCAGACTGTAGAGGACTAATGAGTGAGTTGCGATGCGTTGCGTTTTTTCATTTTGATGTACGGAACCCTAAAAAAATTTACATGGAGCATTTGAAATTCATTTAGCCCCACCCTTCTGTGTATAGAGCCCTAAACAGACGGACTACTGCATTTGAAATGCACGCCAGCTGCAAAGTTGCAGTCTGCATGCAGTTGCTCTGCAGTTGCCATTAAAACTACGTCCGCTTGCAGTTGGCGTGCCAGTCCGTCTGTTTAGACCCTAAGGCCTGTCACCTCTGACCTAGACTAAAGTCAAGAGCAAACCCATCACAAATAAAATAAAAAAAAGGCACGGTCACTTACCCCAACGAGGCACGTTTGATGGTTGAGGCATTGCTCTGTAGTAAAATTCTAGCCGGCGGCGGCGCCAGCGACCCACTAGCTCGCCAACTGTCACGAATGATTACATGTGAAGAAGTGGTAAATATGAGGATCCTATTAATGTTATGCAACATTCATGTACAGTCGCGAACCGGGATTGTTGAGCCACTGCACTAGCATATCATCGTAACTTGGTTGTGTTACACGAATGCCGCCATTTTTTCGTTATTGAAATGTCACATGTCAAATTTCACGGACGGCATTCGTGTAACACAACCAAGTTACGATGATATGCTAGTGGCTCAACAATCCCGGTTCGCGACTGTACTATGCGAATAAATGTTAAAACAAGTTAAAATATAGGTATTCCGCTAAAAAGCATTTACATAAATTATATTTATTTTATACGTATTTATCGAATTGTACCGGAAAGGGAAAGGAAAAAAGGGACATGTTGCGCCGAGCCCAAATGATGATTTGTTGAACTATACCGTTGAAAATGATATGAGGTCTGCGGATTGTTGTTAGGCGACCAAACATTAGGTAAGAGAAGCTAACGATCGAGGTAAATGGCGTTGGAAAGTCTAGAAGTGGCCTAGCTATTGCCTGACGATGATGTTGAAGACGAAACATTATAAGGAAAAATTTATACTGTCTGAAAGACAGTTCTATTATATTAAACTAGCGACACCTTCTGCTTCGCAAGATTATTAAGACTTGAACTTTAAATATTAACGTATCATACACACACAACTTTCCAAAATAAATGCATTAAATGATGATGAAAACCCCGTTGCGCAGTTTAGAACAACGCGGTCAACACAGACAGACACAAGTGACTTTATAATATGACGTATAGAAGATACTGCTCACCTTGGTAGACCATCCCCTGCCTTCCTATAGAACTCCACGCGTTTTTCACCGACCCTGTTGGGACAACTGCCGAGCCTCATAGTTCGGTCCTCCTCCAGGCTAACTTTTCTCACACACGGCGTCCTAATAGTCTTGCTCCTCGTGATTTTTGCATCACGGCCGTCGGCGCTGGAATGTTCCTCAATGCTAGGCAGCCGCGGGTCGAGGCTGCCGTCGCCATTGTCGTACACTTTGTAAACGGCTTTCTTTAACCCGTACGTATTGCTGATGGGTCTGTTGATCATTCTCGGACTCGGCAGCTGGCTCTTCTTGGCATGAGGAGCGACCTGGGGGGCGGGTTTGACTTGCGGGTTGCTGTTCTGGAAGTGTTTGGGGTCGAGGGGTCGCGGCGGCGACACGGGATGGATGCTCGGGGCCACGGACAAGCGCGCGGGCGGCTGCGCGGACTGCGGGCGCGGCTCGCGCTCGTGGCTAGCGCGGTACAGCGGCGGCGTACGCGGCGCGGGCGACGCGGCGCCGGCGCTCCACAACAGCTCGATGCTGGGTGCAGCGCCGGCCTGCTGCACGTGCGTCTTGATGTTGTACATGCCGCCCACCGGACCGTACGGGTCCGCCTTTATTTCGGCCACCACGTCTATCACTGGCCTCGAGCACAGCTCTGATATTTGCTTGTATATCTGCGAACGAATGTGCCTTTAAATTGTATATGATACAAACGTATGTCTGTTGTATGTACCTATGCGAGTAGGAGTGAGGTGTAAGACTAAAACGGGCGCGCTGCTAGTTGGGGGACTACGCACGTCCCCGAGTCCGCCTTTTCTCCGGATCTGTTAAGGGAGCTGGAAGAGACGGAGGACGTTGTCCGCCGACGTCTGGTCCGCCTGCTGCGCGTCGGGAGGTAGTTCTCGATCTTCGAGGTTATACGAGGTTGCCCCTGCGGCACACTCTGTCAGTGAATGCCGAGCCGTGTCCTCCCGACAGTGGACGCAGTGGTAATACTGAGCGTCCGGCTCCCTGTTTAAGCGACAGAGGTACTTCCTAGCTTCCCAGGAACAGCAGCCATGCCCCGAGTGCACCTGCGCCGCTCAAAACGACAGGTAGCCATGCCTCCTCCCGAGCCATTCGTCGAGCACTGTCGGATCGCCTCGACAGTAGCGACGGTAGGGCGCAGAAACCTGCCCCGCCATTCCGTCACCAGGACCTCGCGGAGCTCCGACCGAAGAAGCTCAACCTCTCGCTGCATCATCGGTCCACCGCTCCGCGATCGCGCCTCCTTGCGTCATCGGTACAGTGAAGCGAGGGGGAGAGGCGCAGATCCTGCGTCAGCCCTAGTCCTCCTGCCAACTTTTGTGGGTGGGTGCCTTGCAGGCTTTCCCGCGAAGTTTGTGCTCCGTAGGCTTTCCTGCACCTACGCAAAGACTGCAGTTTAGTGCCGCGAAGCACTGGGCCACCTGTTGGCCGGGATGACCGCAGCGATAACAAAAAAAAAAAAAACCGGCCAAGTGCGTATCGGACCACGCACAATGAAGGGTTACGTAGTTGGGATGAATTTATCCCGAGAACAAACTTAACATTTTAGTTGAAAAACGTGTTCTCCCATACATTCAAACTGTAAATGTAAGTTTGTACGCACAATATTGAGAGATTTACAATGTTATTTTAACACCATAGATTTTTAAGTTTTCCTGTAATCTATAGACCTATAAAATAAAAATAAAAAATAAAGAAAATAGTTCTATACCTGTATAGAACTATTTTCTTTATTTTTTATTTTTATTTTAGGCTCAAGTAGTTTCGGGAAAAGGGGGGGGGGGGCTTCGATTTTCGTCTGTTTTGTTAATAAATGTAAAACAATTTATTTTAAAATTATAAATTATTAAATTTTCTTATTTGCCCCCCAAAATTGACCCTCATAATATTTAAAATTCATTTATTTACGTTACGCGTCCGTGTTTGGGTCACGGAAATTCTTACGTGTACCAAAAGCGATGTCCCAAAAAAAAAACCCAGGCCCGGCGCAAAAGTTTTGTATCTCAGATTTTAGAGAATATTTTAAAATAATATTTAAAACTATCACTATCTCTCTAAAGGGTGGCTAACATTATTTTTTTTTTTGCTCGAAATGTATTAATAATATAATAATAATAATAATTGTTTATTTATAAAAAGGTCATATTTACAATAAAAAGGTTAGCTTAACAAATAAACTAGAACACAGTTGTTTATTTGCCTGAACTAGGTTGAACCTGTGTTTCAGGCAAAGTGCAAAGTGCAGTGTATGCTATAATACGTATATAATAAATTAACAAAGAGTATAAAGTATAAAATTAAATTAAAAACTTAGGTAAATAGAAGTAAAATAGTATGTTAGTGGTTCTATTTGCAGACAACAAGTAGATCTTCTGTCTGGGCATAATCTATGGTTAGTAAATATTTAAGTATAATTTTTTTACAGCTAAAATAATTTAATTTATAGATACTTAGTTTCCTATTTAATCTATTGTACAGAAATGGGCCTAAGAATGTAAAAAATCTTTCTACAAAGACATGTTTTGAGGTCGCATTGGATAGGCATACTATATCATTCCGTCTTTTATTAGTATTGTCAGCATCGTAGGTAAGCAAGGTGTGCTGTTTTAATACTAAGTGCATAATGAAAAGCTATTGTAGGCGTTCTTATTAAAAACTCACCTTTACCGACCAAAATATTTATTATGCTATAATATTCGTAAATGTTCGTAAATTGTTTACAAACAAGCATACTGATACAAAACCTATAATAAGCATAGGTACAGGTTATTAATATAATCTAACTCTTTAGTCATAGTATAGTACATACATAACGTAAAGTCGTAACCGATGAAGCGTCGGTAACTTGACACGTACAGAATCCGCGCGGTATTTAATTTTCGAAACGTCATTTTTTTCGTCATTTTTTTACTTTTTTTCAATTTTGTTTTCTTTTCAGCCACCAATTATTATTACAGTCGCATGTCGTCAGGGTATATAGGTATAATATATGTTCTGTGTCGCAGTCATCCGCTAGCGTTTGATGTATACTTTGCTGTGTATTACAATTTCATGTAATTGATTTTGATCTATTTTGATCAATTTAATACTTATATTACTTTGTTTATGTATGCCTACCCCTGTGGTTTTCAGATAATCTTGAATGCGATTGCGATTACACAATAATTGCAAATAATAATACATATTTTGGTCCACACAAATGAGATTTTAATAGGAACGCCTACAAAACTTCTCGAGCAAAAAAAAAAAAAAAAATGTTAGCCACCCGATACAGGGATAGTGATATTATAGAATATTATTTTTAAATATAATTTTTAATACGTATCCTCTAAAATCTGGAACACAAAACTTTTGCGCCGGGCCTGGGTATTTTTTGTATGGGGCTTGGGCCAGCTCCTTTCAACTTAATCGGTCCATTAGATTCGGAGCAAATTGGCTGTGACAGACGGACAGACAGACACACGAGTGATCCTACAAGGGTTCTGTTTTCCTTTTGAGGTACGGAACCCTAAAAACACTGCGATTGATTTGTGCAGTGCATTGTGCCCGGACGCGCTAATTCCAGATACCTGAAAAACTGCACAGCCCTTGTTGGAAGGAGAACCCTGGTAGACACCTATTCCAACGGCAACCGTCTGCCGTCTGCGACCTTGTTTGCAGCATTTGCAGGGTTTCTTCGGTCGGCCGTGCTGGGCACGCTGCAGCAAATTTCGCCCGTCTGCATTCGGGCGGACACCCGCCATTCCGGGCAATGGCCGCCACAACTTCCTACGGAGTCACGGAGGCGTCCAGGCCATCTATGCGCATTTCAGCCCTTTTAGTGGACTTGGACACCCGGGCAACCCCTGGTGTGAGGACTTCTCGTAGTTTGGCGGCCAGAACGTCCGCCCTCTCCTGCCTTGCAGCACCCGACACCTCAAACACCTTGACACCTGTGGCTGCCGTTCTAAAAACAAAGCCAGCCGGGGTGCCAAAATTCGCTGAAGTTCAGCTTCTTCTTCATCTCCGCAAGGACCGACTTATAGGTCACTCTCCTGGTTGAGGCTTCGAGCTGCAGTGTAATACAGCCTCGGAGCGTGGGGTCATGACCTTGGGCAGCCTCGTGCCCTCTTCTGGAGCCGGGCCCCTTGGGGTGCCGGCAGTGCCGCCCCTTTTAACCACCGTCGTCCAGCCCTGTTGGAGGGGGAGGCGCGGTCACCGGAAGCGTGGTTGAGTAGGAAGGAGCCTATCATAAACTCTTGTATTGTTTGTATTATTTATCTAACTTCAAAAGAGATGGAGCTGTACAGGACCTATAGCTCCATCTCTGGATGTTAAGAGGATTGAAAAGCCCGTTCATATTAATCTGTCTCGAGTCATAAGATTGGTCAGTGCATCTACCTCTCTGTTAGCCACCGCCTCGACGACTCCGAAGGGGTGTGTTTTCATCCTCATGCCCGGTCGGCGCACCCAGCGGTGTCGAGATGCCTCCTCGATCTTCATCCGGACCTCAACGTTTGGCTCCAAGAGATGCTGTATAAACGCTTTACACTCTGCGAATAAAATCACATTTAATCAAGGTGTATTTTGGAGACATTAGAACTAACAGTTGCAAATGACGCGGTGTAAACAACATCACCTTGAATATAATGTTGTTTGTTGCTGCCGCGGCGCGTTTGGCTATTCAAAGGCCACTTTTTATACGTAGTGAGTTACCTATTTCTACTTAAATTACTTAGGGTTCAGTAAAAGTTCTGCACCCTAACTGTGACACTCATTCAAAATGTCAATCCTCTTATTGAGAATGGAACAAAATCAATTGCAACTGAAACGTGCTAGAGGCTAGAGTAAACGAAATCCAAGAGAGAATTGTATATTCATATTAGTGGATAGGCGCGTCACTATTGAGATCTGTAAGGATAGTTGTAAGAGGTAAAAATAAATAAATAATTATGTTTGAAACATTCGTCTGCTCGACAGCAAAAATAACCTTTTTTAGGGTTCCGTACCCAAGCGGTGCCAAACTTAACCCTATTACTAAGCCTCCGCTGTCCGTCCGTGTGTCTGTCAGCGGGCTGTATCTCATGAACCGTAATATTATTACACAGATTATGTATTTCTATTGCCGCTATAACAAAAAATAATAAAAATAAAGTTAAAAATGAAAGAGTCTTGATATTGAACAAAAAATTTTTTTTACCGTGCATGTGAGGTGTCATTGTCTAGAACTCATGGAGTAAATTATACAAATATTTTTTATCTTCAAAAATTAAGAAATAGGGGGCCGCCAATGTTATCAGTTTTTGACCATCTTTATGCGAGCTCTTGCGACTACTAAGTTAGGAATTTGAAACTTCTGTATATCATGTACCATATACTGTATTTAATCACCACCACCGCAGCTTCGGCTTGCTGGCCGCGCCTACGCGGGCTTAACACATTATCTGCTTAATTCTTTATGCAAACGCTTCTTTATGCTACACCCTTACCGACCCTTATTTTACGATGTTTTCGAAACAATAGAGATGCACAACGAACGCACAGGTGCGGCGCGCCGCACTCGAAGAAAGTTATGTAAATTGTATGGACGCGCGTCCGAAAACGCGCATGTGCGTCTGCCGCGCCTAATGTATTAAACAACACTCTAGGGCAGACAAGACTGCGTGAAGTCGGTTTTGCATTGATTCGTTTCTGTCACTACATTTTATATATTGTTTTGCTTTTCATTTTATATATTTTTACTACATATTGACTTTTTATGACACTACTTGCTTTTGCCCGCGGCTTGGCTCGCGTTAATTTTTCTCATGAAGGACCCCAATTTTCAGAACGTTTGAGCGCCCTTTTGAGTGTTACCTAAATCAACTTTATCAAAAAAAAAAAAAAAAAAACTTCTTTGTTTCAGATCCGACGTCATCGCGCCGTCCGGAGTTGTTATACGAACATTTCCTGAATGTTCATGGACTGACAGTGCAGTGATTCCAAAGAGGTTCGATTGTACAGTTTGTGATTTTGTTAAATATATACGCTCAAATATAATCGCGTTCAAGTTTTTGATCTATTTAAAGGCTGTCTGCCGGCGTCGGAAATAAGAACAATAGTTAACAAATAATTTTAACGATTTTGTTTCTTTTTGTAAGTTTCTAATAAATAAGTCAAATAATTGTCACATACTTTTTGATTTAATAGCCATATTTAGATTTAAGTATTTGAATGAAAAAAGGATGGCTAAATAACTACAAAAGCGGTTTTTCAACAGTCTGTGACTTACCTACGTCTGGTTTCTGGAACGAAAATCAACACTGCTGTGATTGACTGAATTTTTAACATCTAATAATTATGTAGTTAGGGTTTTCATGAAGATGCACGCCACCAGTTGGCGCCACTTTAGTTATTCATTTTATCTATTTTAAGATGAATTCGCGGAAACGCATGTCCGAGAATCTATAATCTCCATCTAGGCCTAAGGTGAATTCTCGGACATACTTTTCCGCGTTCCAGCTTGGGGTGGATTTTTTGGGGTAGATAAACGGAATAACCAGCACCCTAGTTACGTAACACACTATCAATCGGAATCTGAATCATTTTGAAGCAAATTGTTAATCCATTGCTTTATATCGAAAAATAGGCCTGCTCGACAACCTAAATAACGCAATGAATGTTGTTGAACTCTCAAAATGAAATCGATTCCGATTGATAGTGTGTTACGCAATTTGGGTGCGGTCTTCCATTTCGATAATCAATTTAGAATATATGATGACGTTCATTATTCGTTTCATTCATTCTTTCATTATTCAGTTACGACTAAAGAAAATGTAGGCGCGCTTTGATACTTAAAAGGTGCTCGGACCAGACGTCTCAGTGCTGCCACCTAGTGAAGGTAATTTCAGAAAACTTTCATTTTGACACGGATTTTCGTACCAAAAACCGGGTGTTAATTAATATAAAAGGGATAGTAACCGCGCAGGAACGCGACGAGCGCGGAGCGCTACTTGCGCGTGAAGCCGCGCGTGATGGTAATATAGTAAAGAGTTAGTAACCGGGCGTGACGGCGAAGAGCGCGGAGCGCTGTTTGCGCGTGAAGCCGCGCGTGATGGCGGCGCGTAGCTGCGGCCGCGACTTGCCCTCGCCAGCCTCCGCGCCTGTGAACGGCAGCCCACCCGTCACCATGCCGTACACGATGACGCCTCTGCAACAAACATGCTTATTTTTGGGTTCCTAGTACCGTCCTTGAGATCGCCAGTAACACCAAGGTGTTGCTGGCCTTCCTTGATTAGCTGGGGTTGGTCGAATGATCCGATTTTTCTACCCGTATATACAGGATGTATCAGAAAGGTGTGGTCAAAATTAAAGGTGTAGAACAGACCAGAAACCAATTCAGATGGAGAAAGTTGTGCAGTTTGATTGTTTGTACCACACCTTTCTGATCCACGCTGTATCAGTCCGTTATACCAAGATATAGCTACTATAGTGTTCCTAACCCAAAGGGCCAACGCCGCCTGTATGTCACTGGCTGTTTTCTTAAGAACCTTAATAGAAAGCCAGGTTAGTTTAAATTTTACACAACATTAACAGAAGAAACTTTTAATTTTTATAACGCAATCAAAGCGGAACATACTGTCATGGCCGCTCGAGTGTCGTCAACTTTTTGCCGCCAAATCCGGATTTTTTTTTCAGTGTTAACTGTACACACGCTTTATTTGTTACCTACTTCTGTCGGAATATTATACTATTCATTATATTGTCTTAATTAACAAGACTTTTAAATATAAAAAAAAAAACAAAGTAGACAAATAATTATTTGTGTTATTCTTTACCTTAACAGTCTTATGTTAGACATACAACACGCACACACCTTAGAGAATGAGATTGAATTCTACTAATTCAGTAGATTAATGAACAGCCACATAATATAAATTTAAGTAATACAAAACGTCTGAAAAACATCTGACGCATAAAGTTTGTTTCTATTTATAATTTCTAAACCCAGTCAATTACAAGGAGTGACGTGTTGCACTTCAGATTCGCTTCCAATGTCACTTGGCCAATGATGGCTTTATAATTTTATATTTATGCAATTATTTCTCAAAAAATATTAATTATGTAATCTAAACTCATTTACAAAAAAAAAAAAAAACCAATCAAGAGCGAGTCGGACTCGCGCACCGAGGAATCCGTACCATCATATATATATAAAAAAAGTGTGCTATTTAAAGACATCGTTTATAAACTTCTATCACACAGAATAATTTCAGATTTTTCTCTATGCAAACTTCGGCGATAAGGGGGGAACGGTATTTTTATTTACATTTTTCATCTAGTCGAAAACTATACGGCCTAAAAAAAAAAAAAAAAAATTTTGAGAATTTTGAAACTGATATTTCAAGTAGCTACACTACGCGGTCGTTGTCGTAAAAAAAACATTTATTTTTATTTTTTATTTTATCATATCTTGATATTGATAGGTGGGTCATCATGTCTGCAGAGTTTGACTAGCTAATTTAATTTGACCCTATATAGCTTGTTGTTCCTGTGTGAAAGATGATATAGGCTAGAAAGGGGGACGACTACCGACATGACGTCTCAATGACTATAATTATATCCTCTTTGTGACGACTAATAGAGAAGTATGGCAGAAAAAGACATGTTGTGCCGACCGCAAATAAATTGGGACAAGGGCAGGAGATTGATGATGATGACGATACTATAGTTATGTCTATGCGCGTACATGCTCCATAGGTCGACTTCGGGCCCGTATCGCCGGCCGTCGACGAACAGTTCTGGAGCCGCGTACTCCAGCGAGCCGCACGGAGTCCGCAGCGCCGCCCCGCCGCTCCACATATTTGACAGCCCGAAGTCTACAACCGAAGCATAACAATATGAAACAATATCACGTTGATACAAAGAACACTTTGCATGTAGTGTTTGCCTATAATTGGTTGCGCAGTTAGATTTAAGACACAAATACTTGTATGTTCCTATCTGTAGTATATCTGTAACAACTGTTAGTGAACCTTAACACATTATCTGCTTAATTCTTTGCAAAATTTATGCAAACGCTTCTTTATGCTACACTAATCCTGTGTGGCAAACGCTCGGGTGCGTGCAAAAAATATCTTGAGTGTAGACACCCATACCGACCCTTATTTTACGATGTTTTCGAAACAATAGAGATGCACAACGAACGCACAGGTGCGGCGCGCGCACTCGAAGAAAGTTATGTAAATTATATGGACGCGCATAAGCGCCGTCAAGCACCTGGTGAACGTCCGAAAACGCGCATGTGCGTCTGCCGCGCCTAATGTATTAAATAATAAATAAATATGATAAGCCTGATACAGCGGTGGTGGATCGAACAGAGCGGCGCGCAATCATTGTTAAGATATTATAGTGCACAAGTTTGCGCAAGCACAGGTGCACTCTGTTCCTTTACTCTTAAATCCGACACGACCGGGGAGATAGATATCAGGATCAACGGCTTTACGTGCTTTCCAAGGCACGGGGGTATCACACTACCAAAGTCCAAACTCGCAGCCCGGAGTTTCTCAGAAATTTCAAATGGAAAATCCCAATAACACTTAGCGACCCAGGAATCAAACCTGGGACCTTAGTACAATCACCTTACGAAAACATTGAGAACTTGGAGTATTGTTTCGTTACTTATCAATTTATGAAGGTGCTTTGAAGGCTCGTAAGGCCGTATCTACTCAACATTGCGACATGATTTTATTTCGCCAAAAACATTACATCCACATTGCAATGTTGCTAGCAACAGGCTTTTATTTATATATTTAAGCCACGGGACGTATTTATGATGTCGAAAGTTGTACCATTTAACCTAACTGTTCTGGGAAATGGAACCCTGATAGTATGAAGTTTAGGTTTTAAATCTTAACGACTTAAGACAAGAACGCCTGTTTTGAAAGAAACTTTGAGAGACTAGAGAGCTAAGAATATTTTAAAACATTGAACAAATTGGAGATAACGGGGGGGGGGGGGGGAGTTGGTAAAAGTAATAAAAACATAAGTACTTACCAACAATTTTGATGAATTGCTTAGTACTGTCCAGCATGATGTTTTCCATTTTCAAGTCGCTGAAAAAACCATAATAATGATTGTTATGACAACACGTGACAAAAGGAGCCACTCAAGCCAGCTTCACTGACAGTCAATGACTGCTGCACCCACTCTACCTACCTATATAAGCTAAATAACACTTAGGGACTAACTACACTTATTCAGCTCACTTCAGCTTTAGTCAGTAGAAAAAATAAAACCGGTCAAGTGCGTGTCGGACCACGCACAATCAAGGGTTCCGTAGTTGGGATGAAGTGATCCCAAGAACAAACTTAACATTGTAGTTGAAAAATATGTTCTCCCGTACATTCCAACTGCAAATGTAAGTTAGTACGCACAATATTGAGAGATTTACCATGTTATTTAAAGACCATAGACTATAGGTTTTCCTGTAATCTATAGGTGTAGAAGTATATTGTTTGTTTTTTTTTTTAATTTTAAGCTCAGTAGTTTCGGAGATAAAGGGAGGTAATGGTCAATTTTTTAACAACTTTAAAACAGTTTATTTTAAAATTATAAAAAAATAAATATTTGAGACCCTCACAGTAAGCCCTTTCATTTGATATATCGCACGGTACAGTTTGCAAAATTTATGTATTTACGTTACACATCCGTGTTTGGGTCACAGAAATTCATACGAGTACCAAATGTCAACTTAATCGGCCTATTAGATTCGGAGCAAATTGGCTGTGACAGACGGACAGACTGACACACGAGTGATCCTATAAGGGTTTCGTTTTTTCCTTTTGAGGTACGGAACCCTTATAGGATCACTCTTTTTTTTTTTTTTTTTTTGTGGATGGGAAATCATCAAATAAACTTCTCCCGCTCTGGGTGGAGCGGAAGGGCGTGTCAGACTTTTACTGACTAAAACCCACCCGTGTTCCTTCAGTTGCCTATGCCAGGGCCACGGTATCTTTTTCAAACAACCCGCGACCCCAGCGGCATCGGCCCTATTGGACCCCATCTTTTGCTGACATCTCTTTGAGGCGCGCGTGGAACACAACGCGCCGTCGACCCGGGCCTGGTCCTCACCGGACGGCGAGCTACCCACTACTCACCGTCCGCAAGCCCGCGCCTACGGTGGCTGGGAATCGGCTATCGATTCCCGCCGCCCAGGGCGTCTCCTGCGGCGACTGAGGGCGTGAGGCTGCCTCTCCCTCACGCGTTCCGCCTCCTCCTTCGCAAGCATTACCGCTTCGCAGAAGGAGGTGACGGCCTCCCATGCACTCTCGCTCCGCACCATGGCCTGGACCAGGCTCGGACGCGAGAGATCGCCGCCGCCGATTGCCTCCGTGAGAACACGGCGGTGCTCTGCCCAAGCCGGGCAGACCTCCACTGTATGCTCCACCGTGTCCTCTGGGCGATCCACACAATGGTGACACCCGGGCGTTTTCTCCCGCCTTATGCGACACAGGAACCTCCCGAAACAACCGTGTCCGGTAAGGACCTGCGTCAGGCGGAAGGTGAGGACGCCGTGGCGCCTCTCTAACCACTCCTCAAAGAGGGGACTTATCGCCGCAATTGTGGCGTGCCCAAGGTACGGAACCCTAAAAACAGTTTTGTATGAAACGACGCGGAGCTTTCCGCGTCTCCATACGAAACTGTTTTCTTTTTCATTGGACAAATTCTGAATTAAGCTGAATAAGTGTACCTACTTAGTCCGCTTATTCAGCTTAATTCTCCACTTATTCAGCTTAAGTGTGGACAACTGGGGCTTAACCCCAGTTGTCCACACTTGTGCACTAGATCACTTTTGTATCGGTGTCGGGTGGAGTTGCAGACAACTCTTGTCCTTATACCAATTACATTAGGGTCGGTGCAGCATGTTATTCCTTCTTCCAAACATTTAATATGTCCTAATACAGGTCATGGTCTACCCATGTACCAAATTTTATTCAAATCCGTTCAGCCGTTTTAGCGTGAAAGCGTAACAAACAAATAAACTAACTCACTCGCATTTAAGTTACGATATGCCGAAACGAATTTTCTTTTTCGACGATCGCTTTTGGTTAGGACGCAGCCTTAGGCCTTCATTTACAAAGCCACGCGATATTATTTAATAACTAGCTTTTGCCAGCGGCTTCGCCCGCGTGTATGTCGGAAATTATCCCACGGGAACCTTCTACCGGGATGAAAAGTATCCTATGTCTTAATCCAGCTTATAAACTATCTGTATACCAAATTTCATCCAAATCCTTTCAGCCGTTTTTGCGTGATTGAGTAACAAACATCCAAACTTACACATTTATAATATTAGCAGGATTAACTGTCTCATTTACTACCATTTTAATAGGTATTGTCCCAAAGCAGGGCAAAGGCATAAAGCAAGTCATATAGAAAAGGCACGAGGCATTGACCACCACGCTTGCTGAAGACGGGTTGGCAATTTCAGACTGGTACAGGCCTCCTCATGATATTTTTCTTCACCGATGATGTCGGTAATGTCCAAGATAAATTCAGAAAATCTTATTTGTCAAGACGCAAAAGCTTAAGCGTATTAAAAAGGTGATAATACCGGTGTACGACGCCGCGAGCGTGCATGTGTCGCACGGCTGACACGAGTTGCGCGGCGAGCGCGCGCGCGCGCGGCTCCGGAAGGCCTCGCGCGGCTCCGCGCGCTCCCAGCACGTGCGCGCACAGGTCGCCGCCACCCGCTGCCTCCATCACCACGTACAGGCGCGGTCCGTGCTACAACAACCGCTAAAGCTTGGCTTCTCTAACAGGCGCCGTCATATAACGGCTGCAAGATATTAAATTAATTTTTATCCGATTCACCCCGGTGGTGTCCCCTCTGCACCGTTATACCGACAGTACAGTACAATATTCATGTCTCGCTTCGACACGAAACTATGTGAAGACAAAAGTAGGCGCGCGCGCGCGTATTTGACATAGACAAGCCTCAATACCATGAATGTGACATCGTTTCCTTCAACGCCCTCCAAAACTGCAGAATGCTAGGTTAGTGCCCAGCAACTATATCTATCACGGACATTGATAATATTATAACGAAAGTGTATAAACTATAGAATATAACTTGTTCACCTAACCATCATAGTTTCATAGAGGGCCGCGATGCAGGGGTGCCGTAGCTTCGCCATAACCCTCGGTTCACGGTGCAGGTTTCGACGGGCATACTCCTCTTTTATACACGTCAAGTCTATGATCTTGATTGCCACCTTAAACAGACATGTTTTCGTGAACTATCAAGCGGGTATAGATAAACTTTATCGAATTTTACCTAATGTGTCAGTTTTACAATCGAGGCACAGGATTCTACAACAATTAAAACATATATTATGTTACCTACAATTTAAAGGCATTAAACGACGCCAATACGTTCATAGGTAAGCGTCACAAAAAGTTTAGTAGTAGGTATTTCTAAGTAATATGTGGACTGCACCATCACAGTGCACAATGACCAACGTGAACCTACCATCATGCCATGCCAAGAAACTGAATGACAAGGTATTGACGCAGCACATCTTTTAGTAAACCAGGCCAAGGACATGTAATCTTTCGCTCAGGGTTGGTGAACATCGAACGAGTTATCTTCACTATCGTTCAACTCTGAATTTATAAGGTACCACCTAAACTCTTAAGTATTCAGTCATCACATACCTAATAGGTTAGGGGAAGCTCCGGCGTAGGTAATGGTGGATAGTTAATATTAAATTTTCGTTACCTTTTTTCCTATTATCCTATGGGTAGCCTCTTCAACTCTCGCAAAGTGTCCTTTCCCCAGTACCTTGCCAGTCATTAGATAATTTCCAACACTATAAACTTGTCCCTTATTCCTGGTCATATTGGCAGTCTTCATACTAAACTTTACTCACTAATTTTGACTCATAATTATATTATTTCAACCGGGAAAAAAACGTATTTATACTAACAATGCAAATCACACGTTTTCTCACAGGATTATTATCGTATTTACTTGTAAACGTCATAATAAATGCTTGGGTACCATCTTTTGTTTGGTCTTCGAAATTGGAACTATTTATTGACGGGCGTGACATTTGATTGGACTATTTTTAACGGCTAAATGTAACCGCCAGTGCCCCTGCACGTTGAACGGCGGCACAAAATAGGTTTCTTAATTAGCTTCGCGTTTATTGTCAATCAAAGTGATTGTGATATTAAACAGTCCGCCTAACTGTCTGCGCACATCAGTCAAATGATTACTAGATATTAAGAGCGCCTAACCCGTCATTTCATACAAACACTCGTACGTGATTATAACGTTTTAACATATCTTTCTATTTTTTTTTTGTATTAACAGGTATTTGTGCACTGTATCTAGGTTTCTATCAAAAAGAAAAATAACAATTTGGAGAAACAAATTCAGTATAAGCCTCCAAAAATATGCTTTTTGTGCAATTTTTACCTGAATTTTGGCCGTTCATAATGTACTAATAAATTGTAAAAGTAAAGAAACATATCGATAAAAACCTGTAATGGAGATTCTAAATGACAAACATTTATTTCACAAACTTGTAAGGCTTGCTAAAAAACACGTGTTTCCTGGAACAAGTTTCATAAAATTTATGCACACTATTTTTCGTTCAATGTTCTCACTTGCTTGTTAGTCAACGGGCGTTGCGCTGGATGAAACAACAAGCTTTTCGACCACGCTTGCGTTGACGATAGTCGGGCCGGGAAGGGCCCTCTTAATAGTAGCTTTTGCCCGCGTGAAATTTCTTGTTCCCTCGACCCTCCCCGTCGGCGTCGCATCGCATATTACTTACTGCCCGTGCTATTACTTCGTTTTCGCTTAGCGTTCTTTCTTTTTTTCTGCTTGCTCGGCTCCTAAGAGTCCTATCGTGATGTTTAATAGTCTATAGGCTTACTCAAGAATTGGGCTATCAAAGCAAAAAGAATTTTTGAAATCCGACTGATAGTTCCAGAGGTTAGCGCGTACATACAATCAAAAAAGAAACTCTTCAGCTTTATTATTAGTACCTATAGAAGCTATTATGTGTTGGAGATATGGCCGTGTGCCGGATGATTGGTGCAATCGTACCACTATATAAGGGAAAAGGATCTCAGCAGGAGTGTAAAAACTACCGCGGCATTCGTCTTTTGAGTATTGTCGGTAAACTATGCGAAGGTTTTGATAAATAGAGTGATAAGAGTGACAGATAAGAAAATATGGGATGTGCAGGCATGGTTTAGAGAGGGAATGGGCTGTACGGGTCAGATATTCTCCCTAGGTACATAGCCGAAAAACATCTGGCAAAGCATAAGAAAGTCTACTGTGCTTTCGTTGACTTGGAGAAGGCCTATGACTGTGAAGGAGAAATCTGTTGTCGACACTATCCATGTACTGTGTAGCTACTGGCGCTTGGTACGGGCATTGAAATCTTTATACAAGGACTAGCTGACCCGACAGATGTTGTCCTCTCAAAATTTGATGTACGAGAAAATTAATTTTCTTCATAATTTTTTTTTCGTGTATTTTTGCGATGTTTTAACAGTTATTCTGCTATTCGGGACGGAGACAAATACAACAAATCAAAAACGTGTATGCCCCATTTATCCTAAAATGGGGCATACACGAACTGGCTCTGGTTCGAGGGGTGTTAGGCAGGGATGTGTAGCGTCACAGTGGCTGTTCAACTTGTACATGGATAATTGTCTGACAAATTTGAAAGAGGATGAGTGCGGATTGAGGATGAATGAGTTGCCTGTTACCTGCTCTACGCAGGTGATCAAGTTATACTTGCATCATCAGTAGAACAGTTGCAAGACATGGTGACTGTGATGGATTAAGCATATAAGATGAAAGGGATGAATATAAATCTAAATAAGACGAACGCCGTGTTTGAAAGAGATGTGGATGTATCGGTGTGTATTGTGTAAATAAATGATAAGAGTGTGGAGCGAGTTTGTATATTTGGGGAGTCTGTTTACAAGGGATGGAAATATTGGTGAAGTTGTGGAAAGAAGAGTACCTAAATACGGGAAATAAAGTGAATGGTGCTATACATTCGATTGTGACCAACCAGTTGATGTCCAAAAAGGCTCGACTGGTTGTTCACAATGGTGTGCTGGTACCTGCGCCTATGTATGGAAGTGAATGTTGGGTGTGGCAAAATAAGCATGAAAGTAGAATAAAAGCTCTGGAAATGCGTTCCTTGCGAAGCATGTGTGGTGTGTGGATGAATGATAGGCTGAGAAACGATGTGATAAGGCAACGGTGCGGTTTAAAAGAAGATGTAGTGACAAAAATTGAAAAAGTATGCTTAGATGGTTTGGTCATGTTGAGAGGCTGAATGAAAGGCGACTAACAAACGGTATTTATGTATATAAAGTATAAAACAAAACTTGTGTTAATAAATATAGCTTAAAACTATGTTAGTAGCACTTCACTTCACTAGCTTGTTCTTGAGCTGTCGTGTGGCACTTGCCCGCGGAAGCGACGGAACACCACGTCCTGCGGCCAGAAATCTTCCATGACGACGGGCAGGTAACAATTCGGTACTCGCACCACGAACGCCTTTAAATTGACGTAGCGGCGCGACTCCAGTAACTGCACCCTCGGCATGTACCTTGTCTTCTGGCGCACGTACTCCACGATGTCCTCCGCCTTAGTGCTGTAGTGCAGGCGGGAGATGTACACCGGTGTGTTCGGCTTAGCGGCACGCAAGCTCACTTCTGGCTTCGTAGGAGCTTTGCCGCAGCGCTTGTTGGTTCGCGACCGGCGCTTCCTCCTTTGCACTGTCACGAAACCCTCCTCATCAGCCCTATTCGGCGCCTTTTCTGGCATAGGCTTCATACTGGAGCGCCTGGGGCACTCGCGAGGACGCTAGCGAAGTCCTTTCGTAAGGGTTTTGCCAGGGCTGCAGATACTGGCAGCGGGACAGGGTGATGAACTTGGGCGGCGCTGCGTGGAGGAGCTGCGGTGACGGGCGCAGGACTGCGGGGCACGGGGGCGGGGCGCTCTGCAATTTCAGCAAACGATGGATGCACTGGCGATGAAACTGCTGACGCGGAATTTGACGACGATATATCGAGGCCGGCTCCGCGACACTTGTTTACATTAGATGCATCGGCTGATGACCTAGTTACCGCCACACTGTTACGCAACTCGCTAACTTCTTTGCGCAATTCGGTGACGGAGTTTTGGGATGCATCTAATTTCGCCAGAACATCCGCGAGGCGGGCCTTCAGGAAGACAATGTCCTTCAGAAGGCTCGTTACGTCGTCGTGGTCGAAGGTGACGGGTGGAAGCTTGTGCAACTCCTTCGCCACAAACGTCGGCACGTCGTCCGGGTCGGTCTCCTTGAACAGCGTGATTATATCCTGCAGGCTCTTCTTAGTCCCGTCACGCCGGCGGGACACCATCTGGTCGCGCTTGTTAAGCACACTGAACAACAACAGCTTGGCAGCAGCTATGTCATCCTCGCTGAAGTTCGTTGCGCAGATCTGGACAGCAGACACCTCGTCCATCACATCCAGCTTCTGTTGCACGAACGCCAGCAGCTCATTCGCCACAAGTTCATTGCTCATGGCGAGTAACTCACGAGCGACAGCTTGCGCCGCGCTAATTAAAACAGAATATTATGCAAACAACATCGGAACGCGGCACAAGCGAGACTGAGCTTAAGTTCACCCTGTGTTAATTCGCTTTGCACGGGTGAACCGAGATACCAAATGTCGGAGAACACTGGGAGAAGCACGCCATCAAGCGCTATGGCTCTAGAACTCGAGAGACCACCAAAATCGCAAAAGATATAATCAGTTTTGAACCAAAAATCAGCAGGATTTACAAACCAACATTCTCCAGCTTCTGTTGCCATTTGTCCAATCTGCTCTGGATCTTAGATTCATCTTCACCGACAAGAACAATGTCATCGGCAAACAGCATGCACCAGGGTGCCTCTTCCTATATGTTCGACGTCAGAGCGTCCATAATAAACAGGAAGAGGTAAGGACTTAAAGCCGGTCCTTGGTGCAAGCCTACAGCCACACTAAGCTCGGCGGTAATGCCAGCAGCCGACTGGACGTAGGTACGAGATTGCCTGTACATAGCACGAATTAACTCTGCAGAGGTACTTCTCGGGCAAACCTTCCTCTTTCCCAGGTATAGGTCCCAGGCTACCTATCTGTCCATCTAAACCCGTTCAGCCGCTTTAGCGTGAAAGCGTAAAAAACAAGCAAACTCACTTTCTCATTTAGGTATAATATTGGTAACGATTAGATATCCTGCAAGCATGGTGTTTCTGTCTTTTTCTAGGAATGTCGTCTTCAGTAACGTCCATCAATCAGGCTTCAGATTGATGCCAAAATGGCATCAATTTCCCTGTAAACGTTAGGTATCATTTCTGTACGAGGTAAGCGAATCCACTACCGAGCTTATGACAACCACAGAGTCTCAAACTCGTTTCGTGTGCCTGAAGTAATTTACCAGCAGGCTGAATAGTTTCCAATACTTTTTTCATGAACACCATGCAAAATAGAAAATCTTTAGATCGAACAATTTTGAGCAAATCAGTACTTTCTACAACTTAGTCACCATAATATACTTCTGCTTATTGATATTTTTGCTTTGAACTTTATTGCTAAAGCCTTAGGTTCAAGGTTTATTGGGAAAATTTTACAGATTCGGATAGCTCTGGATGTGCTGGCTTCTGTACTAGTAAATAATTTATTAATATTTGCCGCGACCAAGTATAGACGGAACACATTTCTTATCCGTAGTGCAAGGAGCTTTAATGATGTTGCATCGCGGCTAGACTTTGACCTTGACTTATTCTGCACCAGCTCGAGAGCGATAAAGAAGCGCGCAGGTGAGGAGTACTTTGGGGATCGTGTGAACGTCCTTTAGGGAGCTTTTCACTTGTGCATACACGATTACTGCTTAAGCTGTAATCTATAGGGTATCGACATAAATGGAACGTAGACTGAACTACACTTAAAATAGAACATAAATTATGTTCTTTTCTGTTGTGTTTGTAGTAGTTTAAAAACTGTAATTGTTTTTTTTTTCTTTTGATTATTCTTTTTTCAGTCTTTTAGCACTCCCCTTGGTTTTTAATAAACGCTACTATTGCACTAAGTTACCTATATGTGTGGACTTGTAATTAGCTAAATAGTTACCTAAATTGTAATTATTTGTCTGTAAGTCCTCCTAAAAGAAATAAATAAAATAAAATAAATAAATAAATATTTAGTTTCTTTAACACGAAATTTAGAAATCCTTAGCAAGATCTGGCTAGTGGCTAGGGCAGGCTCTATATTTTCTAGGGGCAGGCCTAGCCTGCACTGGTGTACCCCTAACTACGGGCCTGATTGAATGACGTGCCAACAGAACAAATTCTATACCTATAGATAGGAACGTGTGTTTGGAAGAAAACAAACAAATATTCAAATAAAACTTATATAAAAAATATAATAAACATGCGTAAACTATTTTAGCTAATGCTAACTTATTATTACTAGAGACCGGCACCCTACTTGAGTAACACACTATCAATCGGAATCGCTTTCATTTTGACAGTTCAACAACATTCATTGCGTTATTTACGTTGTCGAGAAGACAAAATTTTTCAAACATGTATTATGAAGTAATGGATTAGCAATTTGCTTCAAAAAGATTCAGATTCCGATCTATAGTGTTACGCAATTAGGATGCAGATTTTATGTATAGGTACTAATGTATATTTTGTTTTTATTTTCAGGTTATTGTTTATTTTACTTAAAAATCTATAAAACAAGTTCAAAGTTATTCTACATTTTTTTTGCTATGTTATACAAGATTAGTTTTGTCCCTAAACCTCTGAAAGGGTCATTGTGCGCAACATTATTAACAACTTTGACCAACCATGAAATCGAAAAAAAAAATCAGCTGAACCAAACTTTTTTCGATTTATGTGAACAAAAATGTAGGGAGCAGCATAATTTTTTTTTTCACGATTTCGGGGTTGACCGGACACCCTAAGTTTGGAATCTATGGAAGCAACCAGCGCAATCAGCTGGTAGCTGTAGGTAACTAAATACTTCTTATTTTTTATTAGTAACATACTCCTGATTTTTCAACAGTCAGAAAATCTTTATCTTACAAATAAATATTCCGGTACGAGTATCAAACCGCAATATTATCTGGCTATTAAAAAATCAGCCCGTATACATTTAATCGGCTAACTTCCTTCAGTGCTATTCTGTACAGACGCCAGCACATCAAGCTACTATAATCTGTCAGATTTATTTAATAGATTTTCAACTTTATCGCTAAAGCATTAGGTTCAAGATTTATTGGGAAAATTTGACAGTTTCGGGTAGCTTGACCTGCTGGCGTCTGTACAAATCTCACCGTGAAAACTTAGGTGAGGTGAGCGTGGAGTGAGCTGTCAATAGTGTTAATCCCTAGCGTCAGGTGAAATGACAGCTCACTTCACCTACGTTTCACGGTGAGATTTTTACAGAATAGACCGGCTGATCTGAAGATGAACAACAAGAAAATAAAATATTAATTCAACAAAGTGTTGCCAAGATAGTAAAAAAAATATTCAGTTTGCAAAAATTGTTCCTGAAATAGTCCAGACAACGCGCGGTCGAATGAGATGTTTTGGGAAGGCAACGTTAACTTCAGTACCTTTAATTATTTCTTCTTTCATTACATGAGCAACGGGTATGCCAGCTTGTTCAAGTATCGCTAAGTCCGGCGGCAAGTGTCCTCGGTCCGTAAGGCTGCATAATGCGTTACCTAGTAAAAGTGACTCAAAACATTCTACAGAGAAAATCGTATCCAAGTTGGTGTCCAGAATACCCAGAGGTTGCGACATTCCTATGCAAACATAATCTTTGCCTACATCTACGAAAGATTTCAGGGTACAGGCCGAAAGCGAATTTCTTATATCAGTGTAAACCTTGTTTTCGGGATTTAATAGTATGCATTTGTCCAAAACTGTATACAGAATATCACGACGACTTTCTAAATCCAGTTTTAGCCACGACTGTGAGAGTTCGCACAGCTTGGCGACTTTGTCACATTTCCCGAGTTGATAGTAGCAACCATAATCATAGAAGTAAACGGCTTCGGAAACTTGGGGTGGTCCTCTGAAGTCGGCTACATTATTCACCCACACCACGGGAGACTTGGTGCTATGCGTGACCTCATTAATTTCCGCTATGCCGTTTGTCCAGAGGGATAAGTAGCGAGCTTGGTCTTGTTGCACCAAAGATATCATTTCTTTTGTGGTCCTGTAGGCTTCGACAGTCACAGCTGACGGCTTTTCCTCTGTCAACTCCACTGGATCAATTAGGAATGTTCTGTCGTTGTAAGTAAGAGTATCCGAACATAATACCTCGGAGTTTAGGGACACGCTACCGGATTTATTTAAATTGCATTTCCAGCTGAGAGCGTCTTTAAATTGTTGGTAGACGCATTCTTGCACCAGGATCCTCCTCAGGTGCCACGGGGCCTGCAATGTGAATTATTGTTGTTTAGCTTCAGATAAACTAATCGGGTTAACGATTATGCAAAAATTTTATACATCAAACAAAATTTTATATATTACATCCAGACCGTATGTTACAGCATGTAACTCGGTAACTAATGACACTTTATGAGATGTCATTGAAATAACAGAATACCCCACATACATTATACTGATGTAATCTTTGTACCTAAACAGGGTAATTTTTTCTAAGCCTTTGTGGATACGTCCTAAACCTGGGCCAAATAGAAAAAAACGCTCATAAAAACGTCTATAGAAAGACAATAAGATTTCAAAATAAAAATACTAAGAATAATAATATAAATAAATTTACGAATGATATTAAATTAAAAAATTAGGTCAATAGTCATATGATTCAAATAAATAGAATAGATTCAGTCAGTATTTTCAGAGCGATTTATCATTTAAACATTCATTAACATTATAATAGGCTTTTTCTGTCAGTATTTTCTTGAAACTCGTCTGTATTTAATTTTCTAAGACAGTTAGGGATATTATTATACATTATGGGCGCTCTGCATACAACGGTTTTATCCTGAGTCTGGGTGTAAATTATCTATATAAGTATGTATTTACAAAAAAAAGTAGTGTATGTAGTATATCAGTTATCTGGTTTCCATAGTACAAGCTCTGCTTAGTTTGGGATCAGATGACCGTGTGTGAAAAATGTCCCAGGATATTATTATATTATTATTTATTTTATTTATTTATACAGTAGCGCTGTATACTGCACTGCTGGCTGAACACGAATTTTACTATTATCCCGGCGGTTACGTATTATAATGTCAGATATTCGAGGAAACAAATGGGGGTTATTTCTAACAAAAAAAAAAAAAAGCAAAATATAAAGTGACGGAATTGGGAGTATTTTATGCTTTGCAAAAAGTGGCTTACAGCTCTCATTACTTTGGATACAAAACATGGCACGTAGACATCGCTTTTGCATTATAAATGTCATGTTTATTTGATGAGTTGCCCCAAAAGATAATGGCAAGCTACTACAATCTGTCAAATTTCTTTAATAGATTTTCAACTTTATCGCTAAAGCATTAGGTTCAAGGTTGATTGGGAAAATTTGACAGTTTCGAGAAGCTTGATGTGCTGGCGTCTGTACCTTGGCCAGTGTCCAAGGTACATAGATAGTTGGGGGACCAAGGTACAATACAACATCGCAAGAATTTCTTTTAACAAGCTTCATAAACTCACTTAAGGGGGAAGCGTCAGGGTAACCCGCGAAATTCAAATTTCCTTACATTTTTTGCAATTTACAAGTCGGTATTATATTGTACGTTGATCAAATTATAATTTGCGGTCGTAACAAATATCTATTTACATAATTAGAATCATTAAAGTGATCAATACAACTCTTTAAGACCAGGTAATCCTATAGAATGACAATTTCATGAAATCTTGACATTTCAGGATTATACTAACTTATGGAGTTGTATTACTGATTCTAATTATTATAATTCTGTAAATACATATTTGTTACGGCCACAAATCATACTTTATTTAACATACAACTTAATACTGACTTGCAAATTGGCAAAAACGTAAGAAAATTTGAATTTCGCGGGCTACCCTGACGCTTCCTCCTTAAAATTGACGTTAGCTTCGAACACCTAAATAATACCATGTACAGACGCCAGCACACCAAGCTACTACAATGTGTCAAAGGACATCGCTCGTCGTCCATACATAGCTCGCCTAAGATCCAACAGGGAGGTGTATTTACTTTTTGGGTTTTAGATAATGTATATATTCGATTGAACCTAAATTAAAACAACGGACACTTTTGAGAATTCGGAAAAAATCAAATCACTTTCGGATTTTGAGGTTATAATTACGTCAATAAAAAGCTAATTATAAGTCAGGTCGTTGTTCTAAGTAGGTCCGTATCAGTAAAACTCAGCCAGAGGTCGATATTTCAAGAGAAAATCACAGTCCTTTGTTCACGCCAAGTTGTTAAGTGCCGCCAAGTGACATTACTACCAAATGTCAAATGTTGTCATCTTTTGTTAAGAGTGCTGCTACAAAGACTTGGCTGTATGATCTATAATAACTTTGCCTATTAAAAACCTTAAATTGAACCAAAAAATAAAAACACCGAGGATTATGACGGAAGTGAATACTTTTTAAAATGTTTTCGAAATTAAAAAGTGTCCGTTCTATTGAAATATTTGTAATATATATTATTAAAAGAACTAGTAATTATAGTAAATGTTTCATGCGTGTTGGTTCATAGGCCATTTTTTTCAATGTCCTTTCTTTATAAGATTTTCAACTTTATCGCTAAAGCATTAGGTTCAAGGTTGATTGGGAAAATTTGACAGTTTCGGTTAGCATGACCTGCTGGCGTCTGTACATTACACACATACAGAGTATAGAAATAAAGTATATAGTATTAAGAGTTTAAATAAAAAGTTTTTATAAATGTACCTACATCATGCTGGATGGACTGTGTGAAAGATGATAAATATGGCCAGAAAGGCAGTGACTACCGAGATGACGACTAATAGAGAAGTATGGAAGAGGAAGACATGTTGGCAAGACATGACAAAACACGCCGACCCCAAATAAATTGGGACAAGGGCAGGAGAATGATGATGATGAAACCTACATCATGTTAAATAAATAGGCAACAAGTAAAGTCCGAACAACGTACGCAAAAAGCGCAGGAGTTTTATAAAAATACGTTTGTCCTAAGTACAATACTGTGCAAAGCACAACAGTTTCCCTTACATATTTATTATGTAAATAATGTCACTTTTATTTTCATTAAAATGAGCTCTTGTTTCCTTTGCGATGACCTGGTGAAGACGCAGGAATCCGATGGATGCAAAAAGCACAGGACCAGTCGCCATAGGGCATAGGCATGGAAATAGCCCGTAGCGAGGGATGTCTTTCTTGGACGTGATGATGCATTTGACTAGTATAGTTACTACGTACTATTTTTTACTTCGTAGAACGTACCTGCGTGGAGACTGCAATGAATTTATCAACAGCAGAATCAACATCAGCATCATCGGATACAACGGCGACGGTGCCAGATTCCAACCCTGAATACAAATGCAAGAATATCTTTACCAGGGACTGAAAACAATGCAAGGCGTTATGACAACCTATAACGAAAGGAGGATTTGACGATACCAAACATTCTGAGTTTTCTAGCATATTATAAGTTCAGTTTTTTTTAATGCTCCAGATTAATTATAGCAAAAACAATTTTGCGCAATCAAAAATAGCCAAGGCCGTTTTCCAGAACACCACTAAGTTCAACCCCGAACCTAGGCTGATTATACAGGGTTATTGATAAAACACCAACAAACTCTTAAGGGGTCATTGTACTTCTAATATACTATAATATATTAGGATGTCACTCAAAGAGTGATGAATATTACATGTTGATGGATGGAGAGGGAGAGGAAGGCCGAAGAAATGATGGATGGATTGTGTGAAGAATGATATGAAAGAGAAGGGAGTGAATGATAGTGTGACGGTTGACAGGGGAGAATGGAAGAAGAAAACGTATTGCGCCGACCCCAAGTAACATGGGATAAGGGCAGGAAGATGATGATATTAGGAGCCTAATACTACCTACTACTAACGTACAGAACAGCTGATTTTTTTCGCGATTTAAGGTTTTCTCCCATAGTAAAAGTTGTTCATAACGATGAGTACAATGACCCCTTAAGAGGTTGTTGGTGTTTCACCAATAACCCTGTAGACGTGCGGCATCTTGTCAGAGACTGAGAAAACTGCAGTCGTCGACATCTTTATTCGTCAGCCGCTGGCGCCAATACGACATCTGACGACGGGTGCAGTTTACTTCTGTCGTCGACAAAATGCCGTTCGTCTGTAAGAGCTCTGATAACCGACGAGCGGCACAAAGGTAACTGCAGCCTTCACCACCTCCCGACGGCTGCCGTCAACGCGTCGGCGACTGCAGTCGACACGCCGCGGCGCCGGCGGCCAGGTTTTTTCCGTCAACATATGGTAACGCGCGACTCCTACAGTTACCTCTGTGCCGTTTGTCTGCAGTTCTTATAGAAATAAATCTAAAACGTACCTTTACTTGGACCTCTTTTTGGCCGATTAGAGTCTGTCAGCACAAATTTCAGTAAACAGTTTTTGGCTCTGTAAGGAATGAACAGAATTAGAAATTTTACCTAAATGCAAAATTTTTGCAAGCAATTTTCTCAAATATTTGAAGTTGGAATGTTCTACTAGACAGAAGTCTCTCTTCTAGGTCTTCATTACTTTAGCTTTATTTAAGGCGACCTATTTTCCTTTTTTAAAGAAAGGTAGACGATAATATGTCTTAGAAAAACTGTATGTCTGTGACACCATCTAGAATAATAATTATAGCAAAATGACATAGTTTTTGATGTAAGTATATTTAAATGTCTTTAAGCGGATCACAACACAGTTGGAAAAAAGCTTCTAGTGCAGTGTACAACTTCTCTACGTACCCTGATTCATGGAGCAGTGTTACTATGAGATGACAAATAGCAGCTGTTGCCTTAGATCCACTCTTAAGGTGACTGCCTCTGCAGAGATTGAATATCTGACGTCCAAACACGAGTAGCGGGTCATTGGGATAAAACATTTTGTAGAAAACTAGATGAAAATGAGTAAAAAAAAGTGGTCAAATTATGTTACAGTAAAAAAAAAATGGATTCAGGTGTACAGACGCCAGCAGGTCAACCTACCCGAAACTGTCAGATTTTCCCAATCAACCTTGAATCTAATGCCTTAGCAATAAAGTCGAAAATCTATTAAAGAAATCTGACAGATTGTAGTAGCTTGATGTGCTGGCGTCTGTACATACGCATCCAGAGCAGGGACCGGCCGGATACTCGTTGAAAGGGTTTTTGAAGGGGAAACCCTATGATACATGTTACACCTTCGAACGGGTGTAGTTAACCCGTTACGAATCGGTTACCCTTTCAACACCCTGTAACACTGTAACATGGTAAGCCATTCCAACTCAAGACATTGTAATATGCACTGTTTACAATGGATATTAGTTTGAGAAGTGCATAACCACGACCGCACGTGACATCGTACCGCGCCCGGCGGTCCGCCTATCTTGCGTGTACCGACTTGCCGAGCGACTTGTAAACATGGAAAAATAACTATTGTCTATATGATCTTATAGTTCAATTTTGCTCGTCACACATGCTAAACATTGTAATAATATTTATTTTTTTCGTGTATTATTGTTTATTTACATCATTCGTCATTTGATTTGGAACTCGGACGGAACTACTCAAGCTACTACTAGCAACTACTAGCTCAAGTTTATTAGGTAATCCAGGGTAACACGAAAAAAAGCTTTTCGAGAAGGTAACCTCTTCAAAGGCTTAAGTCATTGAAGGGGTTAACCACTTCACGTGGTTACCTTAATAAAAGTGTTAACCATTTCGCTGGGTTTCGAGGATGTAACTCGAACAAAAGGTAACACTGCGATATGAGTTACCCCACGTGCGTGTTACCCTGTCCAAAGGCTTAACTCTTAAGCGGGGTTGTCCGGTCCCTGATCCAGAGTAAAGAGGTTAAAAAATACTTATGTAAGTGAAGGAATGGTAATGATTTGCCATTATAATACCAGTCTATTATTATAATAACAGTCTATTATTATAATACCAGTCTATTATTATAATACCAGTCTATTATTGTCCCTCTGTAGGGCAAAGGCCTCTTCTCAAACAGAGAAAGCATGAGCAATGATTGTCACGCTTGCTCAAGATGGGTTGGCACCACACTATGTTTCGTTGACTATTACTATGATGATCAGTAACCATGCTACGCATGCCAGTTACTTACTACATTCATCTCCAGACTTCGAGTGACACCGAATGTATTGAATAATAAGATCTAGTTGTGCTCTAGTGTCTTCGATAGGTATATTTCTGATGTAATATTCAAGTTGAGTGATTAAGGTAGCATTCTGTTTTAACTTTGAAGCCATATTCATCACTGTGTTCTGGTGACCTTCGTGCCACAATTCCACAGAATGATTATCAGCAGTCTCGTGATGCTTTATAAACACTTTTCCATCATAAGCATTAAAAGTATCAGGTTCATTTTTTTCAATTGTCTCATTATAATCATTATACAATTCTAAAAGAGCTTCATTCTTTTTAAAATATTCCTGAAACCGAAAAATTGTATTTTATTATCGAGGGTTTACTGTGAAAACCTGCTAAACAACATTTTTGGCAAAAATTTGTTAAATACTTAAATAAATCTTATCTTGTTGAGCTTTTTATATTGATAAAACCAATTAAGCGCTATGCTAAACAGCTAACAAGACATTCCATGATAAAAACATTTTGTAAAAAAATTATAGCACTTTTACTATGGGACCAAACCTGAAATCGCGAAAAAAAATCAGATGTTCCCCACATTTTGACGAGATAAGCGAACATAAATGTAGGGAGCAGCAGTTTTTACTTCGCGATTTCAGGTTTGGTCCCATAGTAAAGTTGTTTGTTATCATGAGTACAATCATGTATTTAAGTATCGGTCACTAATTACCAGTCACCTTAGAAAGGTACCGATTTACTTTATAAATTGGTTATTTGTTTCATAAAAATTGGGCTCGGACATAGAATTATTATTACTGGCTCGGATGTGTATTTTAGTTTAGTGATATTATAGTATCTTTCAAAGTTATAAAAGTTGTAGTACCTGTGCAAGACTCGTGTCCACAGAAATTTCGGAGAATGTTAAATCCATATTTACAGAATTATTTGCAGCTGACGTTTGTTCAACGTAGGTACTCAATGATAATAACAGCCAATACTCTACGGCCAATACCGTTTATCTGACGACAGCCGGGCCAGCCGGCGTGTTATCTCTTATCAGTAGTGTTGATAAACTATTAAACTCAAACAAAAGTCAAACCACAGTGAAACATCGGCAAAATCTGCATGTTTAGTTACACTCCTACAAGCTTTTTTTTTGTACCAACTTATCTGTGTGAAATGGCGAAAATTGGAACTACGGCTACGGCCGTCGGCCGTCATGTTGAAATGTCATTCGATTGTCAGTGTCTACCACATTCGGGTTCTCTGACTTCTCTGGTTGCTTTGTCGTAATACTGCTGAATTTATAAAGTTAAATATGCCGAAAGCTATTAGAAGTGATGCTTGAAACATTATTCTAAAGGTTAAACCTTTTTTGAAGAAGAAGCTCGGGGACAGGTTAGTGTAATCAACTTTCTTGTTATAAATTACCCGATACTTAATTAATTATTTAAATCCACGAAATATTCGTTTCTATTCTTGCTATAGGTTAGCGTCACGGTAACGTACATCTAATAGGTAACCTGCTAAGTGAGTGAGCAAACTAACCTGCCAGATTTCAAATTTCTACTAACATTTATTTTATTATCTTATATTTCAGGTGTTAGTCAAGGACTACTTTCAAAAATAGTTAAGGAAGGGCACGCAGCAGAAGAAACTGGAACAAAAGTGCTCAAAAAATGCATATCATATTCACAGTTGATTAATAATAAAAAACACATAAATAATTCTAAAAACAAATGTAAGGCGACATGGTCTATTATCAAAAATAATATAAGTAATGACGAAAATTGTAAAAATGACATCAAGGAATTAATAATAAACAATGAAATAATTTCTGATCCTAATGACATATGCAATCAATTCAATAACTATTTTATAGAACTGACCCCAAAAAAACACTAGCAATAATAATGACACAAATAAGAACATTGACATTTCTATTAACCCAAACAGTATTTTTTTGACACCGGTAGTAGAACAAGACGTAATAAAAATTATTAACTCTTTGAGTGATACTAATGCAACAGGATATGACGAAATTACTACAAAAATAATAAAATTGAGCAAAAACATCATTGCATCGCCTTTGTGTTATATAATTAATCTATCATTTGAAACAGGAATATTCCCTACTAGGTTAAAACAATCAATAGTTAAACCGATATTCAAAAAAGGTAATACCACGGATGTGGGTAATTATAGGCCCATTACATTGATACCTATCATATCAAAGATTTTTGAAAAAGCAATGTACGAAAAATTAATCATTTTCTTAAATAAAAACAATATACTTGCAGATAATCAGTTTGGTTTTAGGAAAAATAGTTCGACCACCCTTGCTTGTTTTACCTTAGTTAAACTTATAACTGAAGCTCTCAATAACATAATGTCTGTACAATCAATATTTTTAGATATGAGCAAAGCATTTGATTTTGTCCCACACAATCGCTTACTTTGTAAAATGGAGAAGTACGGCATAAGAGGCAAAGCACATAACTGGTTCAAAAGTTATCTGTCTTGTCGACAGCAAAAGACAGTAATATCAAAAATTGACAACAATGTAAAAAGAGAATATTGTTCAGAAGATAAAATTAATAGTTGCGGTGTTCCTCAGGGGAGTGTATTAGGGCCTCCATTATTTATTATATATATTAATGATCTTTGCATGAACCTAAAACAAGATTGTACACTATTTGCGGATGACACAACTCTAACCATAAAATCTCTGAATAGAAAAGACTTAGAAACTGACACAAACAACGAACTGCTATGTGCTGTAAAATGGCTGGAATGAAACAATTTACAGGTTAACATTGAAAAAACAAAGTTGGTACAGTTTCAAACCAATAATTCAAACATGATAAAACCTGCCAATATACACTACTCTAATACAAAATTGGAACCAGTACCATCAACTTTATTCTTAGGAATTGTAATTGATGACAAATTAAATTGGAAAGAGCACGTGAAAGGAGTCTGTACACGACTGGACAAATTTGTGTTTGCTCTTAGAAAACTGAGACGCATAGCCAATACAGAAACAGCTCTTAATGCATATCACGGATATGTCTCATCAGTACTACGTTACGGACTGGTGATATGGGGTAACTCAGTAGACGTAAACAGAGCCTTCCTTGCACAAAAAAAATGTGTAAGAGCAGTTTATGGAGCTGATTATTTAGAGCATTGCAAACCTTTATTTAAATCCCTAAAAGTTCTTCCACTTCCTTGTCTATACATTATGAAGTTTGTTTATTCGTAAAGAAATATTCTCACTTGTTCCCATTATATGAGCACGTTTCCAAAAGAGTACAGAACCGAAATCCAAACGAATTACTGGTACCTAGACAGAGACTACATTTATACAGCAGAAATTCTTATTGCATGGCAACCAAAATTTTTAATAATCTACCTGGATACATCAGAGTGTTGCCTACTAATAAATTCAAGAAAATAATTTTCGATTGGCTTTTGGGCAACTGTTTCTATTCAGTTAATGAATTTTTAAATCGAAAATATTGACATTGCATAAGGAAATTGACATTGTATTAGTAGTAGATATTGACATTTTTAGTAGTAAGAAATATTGACATTTTATGAATATCTTTATAATATTCTTCGATGACTTTTTATTGCATATTGACATTATATAAAATAGTTGACATTGAAAACATCAAATTTTTAATTATGTATGCATAAAAATAACGTAGTCCATAAAGTTACAAATATTTATTTAAAAACTGTCACAATTCATTTAAATTTTTTGATCTTATTTAACATTGCATGAACTATAATTATGTGAATTTGTAAATTAGATACCTACTCGCTTAATATTTCTACACCGGCGAAGGTAGTATATGTGATTCCTTCTAATATTAAGATCTTCGTGTACCATGTACTCAGAAATAAACGATTCTATTCTATTCTATTCTATTCTATTCTAAAAATTCGGACACCAGGCAAGGAGAGAAAACGTAAAAGTGGATTTGTGCATGTTGATGATTTTGACATGGGAATACGGAGAAAACATGCATTTTTATAGGTTAGAAGGAGAATACTTAAAACATGATTTGTATTTAGATAAACCTTTTATTATAGATGTGGTAAGTGACACTGAAACCGAAAGCGATAGTGATAATGATGATAGTGGTACAGAAATAAGTGGAGTATGGCCTCACAACCAGGATGAAGTTGTGTATGCAGGTTCATCTAAAGATCACAATTACTGTAAACCTGGTTTTCAATAAATCATTGTAAAGCAATTTGTTTTTTTTTATTACACTACACTACCACTAGGTACCACTGCTAATTATAATTAGTCAAATCTGGTGTTAGGAGTTAGGTACGGTCATAACTAAATGCTAGACACCCAGGTACCTCTTGCAGGGTATGCTCTTGCAGGGTAGGTACCAACTTAGTTAAGTTGGTGAATTAGTGAAAGTTTTATCCCCCCGTGGAACATTTTATCTGCTGAATTTCCACTTCATTGGATTACTTTTTAGATAAAGCCATTGTTTATTGCTGAGAGATTAAACTGTTAGCGTACCTACGTAACTGTAAATTATCAAATTCATTTTATTTATTTCATTATTTTTATATAGGTATCATTGTTTTTAATTTGTAAAAACTGTAATTCTTATTAAACGATTATGTCTAATGTAAAATTTCCTTCTTCAAAACTTTTTCAATTTTGGGCACCTTATATTAATTAGCAACACTGTATCGACGGTGCCGTCCTCTTTCAGTTCACAGATAAGTTGGTAGGACTGTATTGGCGCCGCGCCGATTCTCTTGTTCACAAACTAGAGTGCGTTTCATCAAATAGTTCCTATGCTGTAATGCTTGCTGGCTCTACTGTTGTAGGACGAACACGATACGTTACCGTTGATAAAGCATCGACCTAATAGGTCAATGTGTTAAAGTTTAAGTGGAGCCAACATTAAGCGCACTTTAGTGCATCTTTTTCTTTCTATTTCATTACGAAAAGTACAGATGATAAATATTAGTTTAGTCCTCTCAAATTAAGATACTCCATGGACAAGTTTAGACGTGATTAAAAAAATTTCTACTAAAAATACATCAATTTACTTTAGGCGCTAACTAATTTGACTGGACTAAAGTAATATTTATCGTTTGTCCTTTTCTTAATGAAATAGTAAGAAAAAGATGCACTGAGTTTTGTTTGTGAACAAGAGATTCCGCGCCCATAAGCTCAGGCATATTTCCAGATCAGTTGAAAACTGTGGTCATAAAACCATTACATAAAAGAAACAATAAGGAAGATATGTCAAACTACAGACCAATTGCTTTGATTTCAGTATTTTCAAAGATTTTCGAAAAAATTCTATATGAATCTATTTACTCATTCGTAATCAAAAATAATATTCTATGCGAAGAGCAAAAGGGCTTTCGAAAAAATAAAAATATTAACATGGCAATATTTGATCTTTTAAAAGTAATCATGAATAATGTGGATAAAAAAAAACCCTGTATGTGCAATTTTCACTGACATGACAAAGGCGTTCGATTTTGTGGAACGTGACACCTTGTTGAATAAACTTGAAGATTATGGCATAAGAGGCAACGTACTAAACCTGATAAAGTCTTACCTCACTGATCGAAAACAGTACACAGAAATATCAAGAATATGCACTAAAACTAAGCGTGAACTCAAATATTTATCCTCTGGTAGGATAACTAAGTTTGGGGTTCCGCAAGGTAGTGTACTTGGGCCATTGTTATTCCTGCTGTACATTAACGATCTACCGAATCAAATTCATCATCCAATGACATTATTTGCAGATGACAGCACAGCTTTAATTGAATGCACAGATAAAACGAAGTACGAAAAAGATATAAATAATACCCTTAAAACTATAATTGATTGGCTTAACAGGAATAATTTAGTAATAAATCTCAAAAAAACACAAGTCATGCACTTCTATCAACGGCTAGAGCCTGATAATATGATTATTAAATATAACGACCAAAACGTTGATACTACTATAACAGTAACAAAATTCTTAGGAGTTCACATAGATAATAAACTGACATGGAAGCATCATGCTGAATACGTATGCAATAAATTAAGTACAACGGCATATGCACTCTATAACTTATCAAAAAAAGTTAATTTGAATACATTAGTGACAGCATATCACGGTCTAGTGGCTTCCACACTAAGATTCGGTGTCATATTTTGGGGAAACTGCAGTGAAAGAGAAAGGATATTTAGAGCCCAAAAACGCTGTATGCGATCAATGACAGGTCTCAAAACGACAGAAAGCTGTAAACCTGTTTTTAAATCGCTAAAGATTCTGACATTGCCTTCGTTGTATGTTCTGGAAGTTGCCATGTTTGTCAAAACGAACAAGCACCTGTTTACGTCAGTAGCGGATAAACGTCAACGCTCAGGACCACTAAGGTCACAATATAAAAACCAACTTTACACAGGTGGTTACCAAACGTCTTTACTAAAAAACAATATTTTAATCATGGGTCCCATAATATATAATAAACTACCACTACATTTAAAAGATTTACCCACCAACGTTTTTAAAAAAAAGTTGACAAGACTGCTACTAGACAAGTGTTACTACACAATTAAAGACTTCATTAATGACACTTTCGGATAACGATGTTTATACTGTTTTAATAGACCTAATTTGTTGACATTTACAATAGAATTTTCTGTAATTGTTAAACCTAATTTGTTGACATTGTTAGCTTGTTATTGAGATTTTTGTTTTTAAATTATACTTAAAATTAACTTATTGACATTTGGAATTATTATTATTATTATTTTTTTGTATTTTATTGACATTTAAATTTCTTGTTTGTTTAGTTTAATATGTTTTTATGTTAAATAATTTTTGCATGCCGTAAGGCAAAATGTATCGGGACACTTACCAAAATACCATCATATCTGTATACCTACATTATTGGCAAATAAATGATTCTATTCTATTCTATTCTATTAAGGCTACTATGGGCACCCACAGAAAGTTATTATTTTGTTGCAGAATATTTAAGTGGTAACCCGCGAAATTCACATCCTACGTTTTTGCAACTAGCAGCTATGTATTAGGTCGTAAGTAGATCAGAATGTGATACAGTAATGATAGTTTATTAACTGATTAACATTAAAATCGGCAATAATATCGACCGTCCCTATTAAATGTCGGTTCTGCAGGGAGACTACTGTTTAGTCCCAACTGAACAGTGGTCTTTTTCGCAGAACTGACATTGTTAATATCATAAAGATTCTTTTTTATCGTTAAGGCAAACTTTGAACTGCCCGCAGTTCAAAGTTTGTTTGACAGTGAAGAATTTTTTTAAAATTGTAATTCGATTTATGTAAAAAAGTGAATATTAGTAAAAATGTATATCCGACATTGTTAATAGGGACGGTCGATATATTTCCTGGCCAACGTCATGTTTGACGTATGTCAAACATGACGTATGCCAGGTGTCACGTATGACTTCATAATTCAGTAGTGATTGTTAAGAAGGACGCCAGCGTTGATTGATAAGAAGCAATGTTGAGACTTGACCCTTAACCACTATTATGCCAACTGCCTCGTTGGCCTCGCAGTCGCAAGCGTTACTGCTGAGTATGAGGTTCCGGTTTCGATTCCCGGGTCGGGCGGTGTTGTTGGGTTTTTCGATCTGGAATTTCTCAGTAGCAGCCCGAAGTCAGGATTTGTGCCGGTTGATGGCAATAGGCTCGCCCTCTATTACATGGGACTTACACATAACCGGCGCATTACGGGTGTACTATCTTTATATACACCTCTGCCTAACCATTCGGGGAATCATAGGCGTGATGTTATGTTATGTTTATGTTAAAATAAAAAAAGCCTAATAGATTTTTTAAATCTGCAGTTTAATAAAGTCGTGCGATCAGTAATTCCGTACTTACGATGTTATTTAATTTACACCATTTGAATTCATGGGTTTACAAAGTCATCGAATATTTGTAAACCCATGGTTTCAAATAAAGCATGCTTGCGTACTAACTAGTGTATGTAGGTAGGTATGTTACCTACAGATGGTAGATACAATATATATTGTAAGAGCGACGGGCGGCACGACCTATTTGCACCAGACCGGAACAAGTTTGTTGGACCCAATGGAATTAGAAGCATCTCTGCGTCCATTCCCGTACTTCACATTCGGTGTGTAACTTACATGCGTATATCTATGGCTTGCAAGTCGCAACGTTAATTATTGTTGGTAGATACTACAAGATCCGGCTGTTGTTAAGACACATGGGGCTTCAAAAAATAACTGTCACAAAGGTATGTCAGTAGTACTATTCTGTAAAAATATCACGGTGAAAACTTAGGTGAAGTGAGCTTTACGTGAGCTGTCATTACACCAGATGCCAGGGATTGACACTATTGACAGCTCAACTAAAGCTCACTTCACGTAAGTTTTCACGGTGAGATTTTTACAGAATAGCACTACAGATATACGAGTATTTAATAGTATAATGAAAACAACAATCGTTACGCGAATGATCTAGATGCTAGACCAATGGCATTCGCTTCGGAGTGATTCTCGCTATAGCTTCAAAGTGACATTGACATGTTCACGTGACATTTCGACAGTTAATGTCATTGTTGGCTTTTCTGGCAGTCTTTTTTGGCTTTACTACTAGGGTCATCGCTAATCGAATGTTACGTTGTCTAGGTCTTCTGTAAGCCTAGATAAATATTACACCCATTTTTGAAAAGTATCTCAATTAGATTCTATAGTGCTAATAAACTACTAAAAAAACACAACATTTTTATTCAATTGATAAGTGCCATAAAAATGAATTTCGGTAGCACAGTGACAGCAGAACACTGACTCCTGTGTCACAGGATCTCCTGGTTAGGGAGTCAGGGTTTACTCTATCTGTATGACCTTTATTCACAGAAATTCATGCAACCTAGTATTTAAGCATTGTTTAAGGTTTTTGTATAAATAAAGATTTTTATTTATTATTTATTTTATTTAAATTTTACATTTTCAAATTTCGCGCGTAATTTGACGAAAACGCTGGACGAAGTGGACGCCATATTATTGCTCTGTGGTCATGACGTCAGTTGGCTGTGTAAACAAATGCGCTGATATTTTGTATGTTAATTGGATAATTGTTTAAAATTTAAAAATGTGTTAGGTATTATTCTACATATCGTTGGTGTGCTGTTCCTATAGGCAAGAATACTAGTGTAAAAATAATAAAAGTACAAAGCCTTTTGTTATTTTTGTACTTTTATTATTTTTACTTTACACGCTGATCAGTTGACAGTTGACTCTTTTTAGTTTACACAGCCTTATGATGATAATTAATAATTAATAACTAGCGGCTATTTCATAGTGTTAAAAACAGATTAAAGAACTGAAAACTTTGAATTGGACTTTAAAATTTATTTTGTTATTTTATAAACTAAAACTAACATTTTCCGACTGCTTTTTGCTTAAGCTAGTTAAATAATATTTTTTTTTCTCATATAGAATAAAATACCCTATTGTTATCGAGTATATCGACGCATCTCTATGGAAGTTATCGTTGGACCAACGACCATGTTGGACGTTGACCTAGGATCACGTGACATTCCGATAGCTTAATATGTCAACTCCATACATTTTTGACTTTACTACTACCTACTAGCGTCATCGCTAATCGAATGTTACCTAATCCCGCTGGACTGCTTACATCAATGAGATAGGTGTGAGCAATGGCTATGAGTGGCAGAGACCAGTTCTACAAAGTCTAAACTTTTCATTTCAATTCCCTCGCTTCGAGGAGAGGAGAGGGGTACCCCCTGTGGGTGCCTACTTATAACCTACCCCCGATTTCTGAAAGCCTAATGAAATTGATCTAAAAGCCGATTCCCGACATCAAAAATGCTTAAAATACTACTTATCGCACGCTCATCTCAGCGATAATCAATGTCCAAAACTTATAAAAAATATTGGGGAATTACAGGTCTTTTTGGCAGATTGAGACTGAGATTACAATGCGAACTTTCCTAGGCCTCATTTACATTCTTTCCCTGCCGCTACTCCTCGCGCTGCAGGCCATACTTTTGGCAATGGCAGACGTCCAAATAATTACAGCGTCTGCGCTTTGACTTCTTGCAATATCTTTATACCTACATAATCATTATAAATAAAAGAAAATTCGTCAACGTAGAAAATGGTGGATGATATCTATTCACCGTAATAGAACTAATATAATGTAAATATAATATATAAATATAATATAAATATAAACTAACATAATAGAACTCGGCGAAAAGTGAGCGATGGAGCTGAATGTAAACACGCACTGCCGCTCGGGCTGCCCGTCCATTGGTTTCCGCACAATAACCGCTCATTCGGGGAGCGCCGGGCAGCGCGGAGTAGCAGTGGCAGCAGCATGAGAGGTATTGTGTTTACATACTCGTCCTGCCCACTTCCCTGCCTACTATAACAATTTTTCGTTACTCGAGTAAATTAATGCATGTGTGTAACTTACAAATGTTTTAGGAAAAAAAAAGTCGTACCAAATAATTATAGTTTAGCGGTTCTCTAAACGTTGGTAATGTTAAATGTAGGTAGGTAGGTACCTATGCCAAAATCGAATGTGATACTTTATTGATTAGGTATTTCCGGTGAATTCTGAATTAAATGAGGGGCTTGTGGCTAAGGAGCAGTAGCACGGGTCGATCGATCAAAGTTTAGCTTTGCCTGCCACGGTTGTTTCAATCTGTGCATGGGTGACCAGTCATTCACAATTTGACACTCGTTACAGGTAGTCAGAAGCCAGAATGTCTGACAACAAGTCTTACCAAGGGGTATCGTATTAGACTAACTTGGTGGTGGAGTCCAGCACCTTAATTGCGTAACACACTATCAATCGGAATCGGTTTAATTTTGACTGCTTAACAAAATTCATTACATTATTTGGACGTAGTTTAGCTGAAAGGACTCAATCCACGCTGTGGTCAAAAATGAGTTATATATACCAAAGAAGACCTAACGGTTGGTTCTTTCACTCAGCAAGAAATATCCGTGATACTACAAAGATACTAGAAACTAAAAATATTAGTATATTTGCCCATATAATATTTGCCCATATATGTGATAATATTCAATACACAATCTTAAAACCTCGATAACTCAAAAATTACTTTCTGTGGGTTGAGTCATTTCTGCTAAACTACGTCCATTTAAGGTGTTGAACAGACAAATTTTTCGAACATAATATGAAGCAGTAGATCAGCAATTTGCTTCAAAATGATTCAGATTCCGATTGATAGTACGTTACGCAATTAGGGTGCAGATAGGCAGTTGCTTCATGTAATAACCTGATATTTAGCTGCATCCGCTTATATGGGAAGCCAACCCGAAAAAAAAAACTGGTTGTATTCTATAACTCAAGCTAATTTAGAATTACACAGTTTGCGCTACACGTAGACAGAGAACGCTGTAGCATGGTGCGGGTGACAGATGTCAGGATCGCATGAATATATAATTTTCAAAATTAAATATGCGGCAGCGATTGATTTTCAAGAAACAACAGTCAATCTATTGCAGTAACCGGCATGAGTCGTGAGCACAAACTGACACCTGCGAAGTAGTTAATTTTCGGGTCTCTTTGGCGGAATGAAGAAGCCGGGGGGGCGCCGAACTGCACGCGATTGGTTCGTCAATCGATGCTCGTCGTGTATTGGACTGTCGCGTGTCATTCGGCTACTGTACTCTTTCGTGCAGTTATAGTGACTTTTGGATGTTAAAATAGTTTATTTTTGTTATTTCGTATTTGTTAAGTGTCCTCCGGATTGAGACGATTTTTTGCCTACAACCAAGAATGCTGTAAATTATTCAAAATGTTGTAAAAACATAAATAAACAAACAAAAAACACTTCTAATCAAATTATATTGTTTTATTGAGATAATTATGTTTTAGTCACGAAGGCCTACAACTAAAGTAAAATTTCAAGTACCACTAATATTTTAATTGTAGTTTGTGTAAGTACCTATCAATAATTTTCGTAAAACGGCACTGAATTTGGAGATGTTCCAAATTGTATGGACCTTGGGCTAGGACTTAGCCCGTGTATTCATGTATGGGAAGCTGCCATTGTTCTTTAAAAATCTTTAAAGTAAGTATTCTGCGTACTGATTATTCTATAAAACGAAAATATGAGATATATCCTATTATTTTGGGCAAATTGAAGAACATGAAGAATTCGGTGGTGGAAATGCTTGGTCAACTAATGTATCAACTCTGCTGTTATTGTTAGGTAGCTCAAATTAGGGGATCACTTGTTACTGTAGGTAAATCGGTCAGATAAGAAAGTATCGGTAGTGGAAGAGGTTGGTAAATAACATTATCAACATCAACCTTGGTATTATAGTTGGGTTATTGAGGTAGATGACCTCCTATTACTTTATGTAAATAGGTCGGAGAAGAAAGTCGCGGCGATGGAAAAGATTGGTTAACAACAGTACCAACTTTGTATAGCTGGGTTGTTGAGGTACATGATGTCCTGTTTCTATAGATAAATCGGTAGAAGATAAGAATAAGAATAAATTTATTTTGCTAAGTTAACATTCAATTGGATTGAATTCCTAGACCTCACACTAGGATTCCCTGTGTTGTGAGATCCAGGCTCCTTCGTTCCGTTAACAATTATATATAAAAAGGTACATTTTTAGAACTTAACATTAAAATAGGTATAAGTAGTGTATGATATAGTGTATGCATGATGCATTGATTTGTGTTAGTTGTGTTGGTGTTGTAAGAGAGTGTCTGTATGTTATTATTATGTTAGTGAGTGCGCGTGTATTTGTGAATTGTCCATTTGTGTACTTAGAATTTATGCTTATGCTAATTAACTTTCTGTCATGTCGTAGTCCAGTGTAAGAAGCCAATTTGTTACGGTAACTCTGCATTTTTTTTGTGTTAGTTTTAGTATTTTGTATAGATCATTGAGTTTCGTGTATATGTGTGGTCCAATAAAGCGGTAACACCTTCTGCCAATTGTTTTACGGCATTGGATTTTAACCCAATGTACCCTTGGACTTGAAATGACACAAGTGCTCAAGGCAGTTTTATGAAATCGTAGTGTGACAGACAGTATGTGCAGCTGTCTAACTCTGAGAACTCCCACTTCTGTATACAGTTTATTCGTGGGGTACCGGTAAGGTCGTCTATAGGCAACTTTTAATAGAGCACGCTGAGCTCGTTCTACTTGAATTAGTAAGGTCTTACCCGCACCGCCACACGCTACTATGCAGTAATTAAGAACGGATTGACATAGCGAAAAGTAAACCATCTTTAGAACGGAATCATCAGCAATCTTGCCTAGTTGCTTAAATATACGCAGCATAAGGACTCAGATGGAAGTATCTGATCACCAAAGGAGACTTTCTTTGCTACAGGCAAACTGCGAGTCACACCAATGGCAGAATCTACTGACTCTTTCGAGTTATGTGTTGAGGAAACAGTTTCCATTAAGTCATTGAAATTTGCATCATCTGATGAATTTTTAGTACCATTGTACGGTACACAACACCACAATGGAAGTCCATCTCTTTTCAAGAGGAGACTATTTTGGCCGGAAAATTTGGATGGTAACAAAGAGAGAAAGAAGTGAGAAAATATACCTTCAACAATAACAAGTAAAGCTTGGAAAGAGTATCGCGTAAGAGAATTAAAGGTTAACTATTCCTTTAATTTCTTGTTTTTCTATTCTCTATTCTGCTTTTTCTTCTTTTTCTTGCTGTTCTTTCTTTTTCTCAGCTTCTTTCTTCACGCGATACTCTTTCCAAGCTCATTCGATAAGAACTAAGGCAAAACTTAAAAGAAAGAAGATCGTTCAAGGGGAATCGACTTCAAAAGATGTGGAGATTTCCTACGCTGAAAGTGGTACCTATTAGTTATGATTTCGAAGATGATGAAGAGAAAGAACGGGAAAGACCAAAAAAAGAAAACAACATCACACAAAGAACTAGCGCCTGATTCTTTAGACTCGGACTTAAAAACTTGCATCTTCAAAAGTCACTGAAACAAAGAAAGGCAGGAAGTTTGCGATAGGAAGTTTCGTAATAATTAAGTATAAAGGGGAGTATTTTCCAGGCAAGGTTGAAAGCTTGAGACATATAATATATAAAAGTACTCTGTGGCTTGAGTAACAATGACATCATAAAAACCGGTCAAGAGCGATTCGGACTCGCGCACCGAGGGATCCGTACCATCCTACTTCCTACTTATTCTACTTCCTATGTTGCATAAAAAAAATACATTTTTATTTCTTTCTTATTTGCAAAATAGTTGGGCAAACGTCATCTAAAACTATTCCAAAATTCAAGTTGATAGCATTATTAGTTCTTGAGATATCTAGCTGTGACAGACAGACAGACAGTCTGAGTCGCACCATAAGGGATCGGTTTTTTCCTTTTGAGGCATGGAATCCTAAAAGTAAGGCAACTTTGCAAGTAAATAAAAAAGGATATACAGTAGGGCCTATTAATTCTTGTAGCCTCTGGGTTGTTTACCGCGGCAGTTTGCGGTCCGCCGTGAGTCGCCTCATGGGAAATTAGCGACGACTGTGCGATGCCGTCGCAGACTCGAGAAAGCACCCAATTTTGAAGTTTTTAAACTGCGAACGAATGGCTGCCCGCCTTACGACACGGCGTAAAGTTTCTTTTTAATAGGAGCGTAAAATGGATCTGGATATGCCGCTCATTTCGAAACCCTAGCTAACCCTAATTCTGTCTGTAAAGAGGAGAGTACTCATTCAGAGGAGTATCACACTTTCTGTATAAGTTCAGAATTAATGGATATACGTATACACTACTCGCGAAGCGCTTCGCAACGATCTAACACTGCCACACAATACGATCGGTCGAATCGAATAAAGTCCACGTTCAGCATTCGAGCTCGCCAACGACCGCAGGTGCAATGAAGAAAATAAATAGGTAATATCATCTTTATTCCCAAAAGCGCTCCAAAGTTAGTTGTACCACCTCCTTATCGGGGGATAAGGATGACGTGATCAAATATTCTGTAAACGCTCGGCGGCGCTAGGTTAGTGTAATCCAGTAAGTGAACCTAATCATATTTGCTCCGAACAAAAACCACAGAAATGGTTACCGCAGACTTCGTACAAGCATTTAACTTGCCTCCAGTTATAAGCGGAAGCGTTTTGAAATTAATCATGAAAGGAATAGAGATAAAGATAATAAAGATAATAATAATAATGTAATAATATCCTGGGACATTTCACACACGGTCATCTAATCCCAAACTAAGCAGAGCTTGTACCATAGTACAAGCTTCCATAGAAACCAGATAACTGATATACTACTTTTTTTTTTTTGTAAATACATACTTATATAGATAATTACACCCAGACTCAGGACAAACAAACATGTTCATGCACACAAATGATTGTCCTGGATGGGAATCGAACCCACGACCTGCGGCATGATAGGTGGTATCTTAACCAACCACGCCAGCTGGCCTGTCAAATTCAGGCAAATGCAAATCTGCGCGTTCTTTTGCGCCTTGCGTATTCAAGTGCCAGTGTAAACAGTTTAGTGCTTACTATACTATACAGGGTGGTCCAAAAGAAAAATTATGATACCCCACATGACCTAGTAGTCGCACTTCGAATTTTGAAGACCCCCTTTCAGTCACTGTTGCAAAAAAAAAAATATACCTAGGTAGGTATATACATTTTTAAAATAGTTGGGCAAATATCAAGTTGAAAGCATTAGGAGTTCTTGAGATATCCAGATCTGACAGACGGACAGACAGACCGAGTCGCACCATAAGGGTTCCTCTTTACCATTTTGGTATGGAACCCTAAATTCACAATACAAAACTTGGGATGCTTGTAAATAATAAATATTGTACTATTGCAATGTGGTTTTATTTATTTTTATGATAATCACACCATGCATTTTACGTTTGTTAACCGTGGTTCCACCAGTGCCAGTGGTACCATGGTTAGGAAAAGTAACCGTGGTACCACTAGTGGTTCTACTGGGGGTACCACGGTTAACAAACGGCATTTTAAACCTTAAATTCTTTAAACTTTAATACATTAGGCGCGGCAGACGCACATGCGCGTTTTCGGACGTTCACCAGGTGCTTGACGGCGCGTCTGCGCGTCCGTACAATTTACATAACTTTCTTCGAGTGCGGCGCGCCGCACCCGTGCGTTCGTTGTGCATCTCTATTGTTTCGAAAACATCGTAAAATAGGGTCGGTAAGGGTGTAGCATAAAGAAGCGTTTGCATAAAGAATTAAGCAGATAATGTGTTAAACTTTTTTACCTTTGTTTATCACTACTTACTTGTTTTTTTTTGTTATAGCTATTTAGGTACTTGAAATGTAAGAAAAAATCTCAATATTCATATTTACAGCCAATTTTATAAATAAATACAATCATACATTCAAACAAAATGAACACATTTCAAAAGTCCTGTTTATTGGCATTATAGTGTTAAAAATACTCAGGAAGTCATAAATCGTTTGTTTGAGCTGAAGACGCCCCGTCGCGCGTGGCTAGAGTGCGTTTCATCAAATAGTTCCTATGCCGTAATGTTGGCTCCACTGTTGTAGAACGAACACGATACGCTACCGTTGATAAAGCATGGACCTGATAGATCCAGTAGGTCCATAAGACAGTGGAGCCAACATTACGGCATAGGAACTATTTGATGAAACGCACTCCAGTAATGTAATGCAGTGGGCAATTGGGCATTTCACACCTTTAGAATTATAGCCATAATTTAAAATTTTAAGATTTCAACTTCGAAAATGAACTTGCATAACCATCTTCGTCGACTCTTATTTTAAAACAGAGGTCTGTTGTGGCGTAGAAAGGGACAAACTTATACTGCGATCCTTTTCACTCCGTCCCCTCCCTCATATAAAAATTTCAAGTTAGGTCTCTATTAATTCTAAAGGTGCGATCTTAAAGACGTAGCGTGGCGCGAGGGGTGGACGCGCGAGGGGTGGCGCGAGGAGTGGGCGCGCAAGCAGACAGGCAAAGAACTTACATTTGTTAAATGGTACCTAATTTAGTTAGTCTCATCGCTTGCTCACTAGGCATAACGTTGATTGTACTTCTTTGATCAGAAGTTGGCATTACTGCAGAACTGTTGAACACTGCGCAGACACATCCCGGGTTACAAGGACCACATGGGCCACCGGGGTTTGGAGGGCGTGGGCCGCAGGGACCTCCCGGGCAAACGGGGCCCCCGGGGACGCAGGTACCTGTCACGTGGTAAGGTCCACAGAACCAGAAGCCGTAAGGGTAGTAGTAATAACCTGTCATGTACTGGATGCATCGAGGGGGCGTGTTGCAGGGCGCGGGAAGGGAGCTGCAGCACGGCCCGCAGGGCCCACAGGGCCCGCACCGCCCGCACCGCTCGGGGCAGGCACAACAAGGAGCGCATACGTTGCTAATGTGTTGCATCATGGACGGTGACGATGATTCTTTGTCCGGAGATTGTAACGGCTGACTAAGGTAGTACGATCGGCAGTTGTTGGAAACCTCTTGCGGTGTTTTAATGCAGAGGGGGTGACGGAAGTGGTCTTGATGTAAGACAGCAGCAGACTGAGTCTTCGACGGGTATTGACACGCAATTGAAAGCGCCTGTCGGGGCCAATTTGCTCCGAAGCACGGACAGGACGTGCACCGGTGCAGAGGCGTGGCGGGCTTCCGCTGCTCATGGGCCGCTTGCCTCTGCAGCACATGCATTCCGGCCACCGGGATATCCCGACACACGGCTAGTTGCTTCTTCATTGACGCAAGATTTGATAATACTACATTATTCCTTTTACTAGATGCAGTGGCTAATGATCGCCCGTTGAAGTATTTACACAACGACACGTTTTTAGGCAACATCGCTTTCCTCAATATTAGGGACATGTTTCGCGATTTTCTTAACCTTTTTTAATTTGTACTAAGAATTTTGTTGCTCGATAGTTACTTGATAATTTGTCTTCTTATTGCAAAGATATTGTATATTTTACTTGAAAATTTTGGTCACGGTAGGAGAGTGCACAGACAGATACTACGTTTGGAGAGTGGACTTCTGTCAGTTTGACATGACAAAGAATTTACTTACTTATTTTATTTAAATATTGTTAACGGCATAACGTTCCGTATGGCTTGTAGAAAAAATGTCGATGTATATACGAATAGACCCTTTTTAGTGTATTTTTGAAAACCCCAAAGCTCGCCAAATCATAGGCACCGAGAAAAAAAAAAAAAAACAAAATCGTAGTTTTTTATAGTAGCGTATATTTGAAAACCCCACACAAAACACACAAACAAAAAAAAGTCCGCGATTCTTAGGTCGCTAGCAAGTTGAGAATCCCATCATTCACATCTTCTCCGGCACTATGGGAAGTGCAGCCTCTTCATATAACTCTTTATATCTTCTCATGCGTAATAAGACGCAAGCATCTATTACAGCAGCCGGACGCTGCCCTCCCTGCGCGCCTCCGGCTCTAAAAAATACTCGAGGTAGGGCAAACAAGTACCACGTGAAGTCGGGATTGGTTAACTCGGTTTTGTGACAGTTTTTGAACCTAATCTATCCTAAAACATCTGGTTGGAGACAAAAAGCACAAACACTTGGCGTGCATCCACATTGCCATCCAAGCGCGGTTGTGACGACGGGCGCGAAGTATCAAACATAAAACCGCCGTTTTGCGTCCGTACTGTAGTGATTAACCCCCTTATGGGGGCGTAGCGTGCAGTCTCGAGACATAGCCCCTGCCCGCGGAGGCACACGGTGGCCCGTAATGACGGGCCCCTCGTCGGGTTCGCCGCTAGCGAGTGGATGATTGGGCGTGCATTTACACACGAACATGTGAGTAGTTTCTGTTATTTGTGTCTGTAGGCACGCCACAACGTTGATGCACAACGCCGCTTTCTTCACCATATTCTAGCGGTCCACTCCCACAAGGTGAGACCCTCATCTACATGAGGGAGGCCTGGCGACCAGCGGCTGAAATGTGGACTCGAAGTTCCTACCGCCGCTCCCGCTCAGCCAGCACCGGGACCGTCAGCGAGAGGTGGGGACCGGATGTGGCGGTGTCCATAGCTGGCGCAGCTTCAGGTGCTGCCCTCGTGGGCGCAGGCGGCGATGCGAAACGCGGCGGCGGCGCAGCGGTGCAAAGTAGTGCTGCGCTAGTCCAATATGGGCACAGTATACTCTCAATAAACGCATTGCATCTAACTCGCCTCAAAGAGTCACTTTGGCAAAAACTACTATATTTTAACGGAATCAAAAGAAAACTTTAAAAAAATACACGTCTGTCGTCGTTCATCGTCCCTTGCACGTATCGCCAGATTTCTTTTTCATATCTCTCTCACTTTCATTTTTATACACCTTTCACTCGCACCTCTTCATACGTTTCCTTCTACCCGAAATTCAATTCGCCAACGGGGGAGGACTTCATACAACCTGAGATGATTCGAAAGCATTTGGACTGAACCCTGGGAACCCTGAAATTCCTGGGCTGTATACAGCCCAGGAATCAGGAATATGTTCCATCGTCTAAAACACTACGAACTAAGGCATTATATACTAATTTCATGGTGTAGCTGTAGGGGTGAGCACCACCTGACCTGACCTGACCTGTCCCTACCAAACACCCGCAAGAACTGTTAAAACTGAAATAATTCTTTCACATTTTTGTGTGAGTTTATATGTATTTATTTATTTATTTAAAAATAAGCACACCAACAGCACAGTCACTTACAATTCAAATTAAATAACATAAAAATGAAGGCATTTTAGTAACCATGCAAATAACAGGTATGCATGACTTTAATCTATGAAATATTAGAGACAACGGAGAACAATAAAAAGTGTGTCTAGCGAACCTAAATCTAGAACACTACAAAGAGCTATATTGACGTGCACTCTTCGCTCTGTTTACATAGTGAACGCCTGTATGAAGCAAAACTCATGGAGAAAATATCAATAGGGTAATCCGCCGAGTTGGACCTTTCGTTATATTGCCTTGCCATACGTGTTAGTGGGCTATTAAATGTGGTATTTAGGGTGGATGTAGGCAATTCAAAAATACGATGATGACGCTTACTACGTTGACTTGACCTAAAGTTAAAATAGTTTACTAATTCTGCATCTATAGAACCATTTATTACTTTATGGAGCACTAGTAAGTCAGAATGATTACGTCTCTCTTTTAAGCTTATCATTTTGAAGTGCTTCAACCTGCCATAGTAATCAGGTATAGCTTTTCGGATCCCATTCTTCATACATAAATACCTAACAAAACAGGCCTGAACAGATTCAACACTATTAATATAAGTTGAATAATAGGGAGACCAAATAGTAGAACAATTTCCCAAGGAGCTCCTTACTAGTGCGTTGTAAAGCAAAATAATGCTACTATGATTACGAAAAGGTTTTGACATACGGATTATAAAGCCAAGCATTCTTTTAGCCTTAGTCACTATACCATCTATATGATCGCGGAAAGATAAAGATGTATCGAAGAGTACCCCTAGATCACGGATGACCGACACTCTGCTCAGTACTGATCCATCAATATGATAATCAAACTTAATAAAATTCACTTTATTCGTGAATGTAATTGTCTGGCATTTTTTAACATTGAGCATCATTCTGTTGTCCAAACACCATTGTTGAAGCACATCAAGATCGCTTTGAAGCTTCACACAATCACTCAGGTCAGATATTTTACAGTATATTTTTAAATCATCAGCGTAGGCTAAACAATCGCAATTTAGTAAACCTAAAAGATCATTCAAAAATACCAAAAAAAGCAAAGGGCCCAACTTAGAGCCCTGTGGAACACCAGAGCCAGGAGAAAAGGTACAGATTCATAACCCGCCAAGGCAACTATTTGAGAACGATTAATTAAATAACTCTCGAACCACCGCAACAAAGAGCCATGAATACCAGCGCAATTCAATTTCATATAAATAATTGTGTGATCAACGCGATCAAAGGCTTTTGCAAAATCTGTATAAACAGCGTCAACCTGACCCCTAGCTTCAAAGGTGTTACTAATGAAAGTAGTGTAAATAAGTAAGTTAGACATAGTAGAACGGTTAGACACAAAACCATGCTGCTTCAAACTAATAATATAACGGAGGTGGGAATAAACTACATTGTATATGAGACCCTCAAACATCTTTGCAAATTGTGATATAATAGAGATTGGTCTGTAGTTAGTTACGTCATTCATACTACCAGATTTATGTATGGGGATAATGTGTGAGATTTTCCATAAATCAGGAAATGTACCTTCCTTAAGGGATTTATTATATATAATCTGTAGCGGTATAATAAGTGCATCAATGCAAAGACGAATGAAAATAGGAGGAAGTCCATCAGGACCAGCCCCTTTATTAAGATCTATCTTTTTGATGCTATCACGTACGTCATTTTCAGTAATGCCAATAGAAGATATACTATAATTAGATGTGGAGTAACCTGGAGAAAAGTTACTAGGCTGTTGATTAACACCGTACACAGATGCAAAATAGTCAGCAAAAAGATCTGCCACACCTCTACCACCCTCAACAACACGAGCACCCCACGAAACCTGGTCAGGGACACCTCTGAAAGATTTTTTAGACTTAGTATAACGCCAAAAAGCTTTTACATTTGTTTTTAATTCACTCTCAATTCTATCAATATAATCTTTAAAACAGTTATCCATGACTCTCCCAGCTCGCATCCGTAGGGTAACAAAAGTATCGTAATCCCGAGGGTTTTTGTACCGTTTGAACCGAGTCCTGTATTTATGTTTTTCTTTAAGAAGTTTAATCAACGAAGTTGAGAACCAAACTGGATAACAATTATTCTTAGGCTTACCCTTCGGAGTGTATTTATCTATATTTTCACATAGTATATTATAAAATGTCAGAACAAAATCATTACAACTCAAATGACAATAATCCTCCCAATTTACTTTACGTAGATCACGAACACATGCCTCATAGTCTGTTTTAGTGAAGATATGCTTAGATCGTTTAGTATTGTTTTTTAAATTAGTAATTGTAGTTTTAGTAAGGGTTAATTCTAATGGCGGATGATGTATATCTGGTTTACTGATGGGAGGTGCGGAAGAAACAGAAAGACTGGAGTTCTCATCCACCAAGATGAGGTCTAGGATATTATTATTTACATTACACATGTTATTAATTTGAACATATCCGGTGATGTTTAGGAAGTCCCTCAACGCTAAAGATTTAGGGTCACTAATTCCTAGAAAGGGATCATTATATTGAAGCCATTTCACATTAGGAAGATTAAAATCACCAAGAATCAAAGTGGTGCAATCCATATAACGCAAGCAAATTTCTTCAGCTCTGGCCAGGAATTGAACAAAGATATGGCAAGGTATATAAGACGGTAAATAAACAACACAAATATTCATACAGACGCCACCAGCACTTATACATAACCACATATCCTCAACAGAGGTTTGCCACTCAGTTTTATTAACAAAATTATACTTATTACTAATACCTACCAATATCCCACCACCATAACTTTTAGAGTACAAATCTTTAAACTGTGCACTACGATCACGGCGTACAACAGTGTATCTTTGATCAAAGTATTCAGAGGATAAAAACGAGTCATCTAACCAAGTTTCTGTCAGACATATTATGTCATAGTCAGAACTTAAAATTGACATTAGAATTTCATGCGACTTCGTTTTCATACCCCTCACATTCTGATAAAAAATCGAAATACTATCCATTAGACTAACAAAAAATGTAAACATGACTAATAGGAACCAAATTAACAATTCAAATAAATTATACAATTTTTTCCAAACACTGGTCATCCTTAATTAGAATAGTACCAGAGTTTTCACTTTTACATACAAAAATTTTACCATAGCGAACCCAGACAAACTTATAGGATTTTTCTTTGGCCTTAAGACGTGCCGCAGCATGTAAAGATTTATACGTCGGAGAAAGGTGCTCGGATACATAAACTGGCTGCTTGCTACCACCATAACCCAAAAGACTTGTATTTAATTTATCATCAGTGTAGGATTTATTGTATCTAGTTATTGCAGAATACAATTCGTCGCGACATCTAGGACTATGCAGCTTCAATATTACAGCGCGCGGGCGAGACTTGTTGTCTTTCATACTGGCCACTCTAACGCACTTCATAATATCACTGTCTTTTAGCTAGTTAATTTTATGTCCAAAGTAACGCCTAAAAATCTTACTTTAGTAACTACTTGCTTCTGCCCGCGACTTCGGCCGCGTGTTCGTCCGCGTGAAATTTCTTGCTCCCGCGACCCCCCGTCGTATCCCAGTGCCTGCCCGCGGTATTACTTCGTATTTGCTTAACGTTCTTTCAAATTTTTTTTCGTTTTGCTCGGCACCTAAAGGTCTTAACGTGATGTTAAATAACCTACAGCCTACTTTAAGAATTGGACTATCAAATACAAAAATACTTTTTCAAATCCGACCGGTAGTTCCAGAGATTAGCGTATTCACACAAACAAACTCTTTAGCTTTCTTATTACTGGTATAGAGTATAGATATTCCTAATATTATGGCCTAACATGCTCACCGAAATATGAGGAATGGGTCTTTTGCGAGAGAAAATTGCTGCCGAACTTTTTGGTGCAGATGGCGACAGGACATGGCTTAAAAGCCATTGATTCGAATAATTCAGACAGAGGAACAAAGGTGACGCAGCGTCAACTACATACACTTCTGTCATACAGAACAATTTCAGTGGAGTAGTATATACTAAATCTATGGTCATCGGCATATTGTAAGATCTGAGAATTGTTATCAGCCCCCTATACAGGTTGTAGAGTATGGGACTGAGGACAGAGCCTTGTGGGTGTCCCTTTCATGTTTGTCTTTTATCGAATTCCTCTCCCTGGACTCTTAGAACCAATGAGCAGGACAACAATACGTCACCTATGCATTGTATCATCTTAGCCGGAAGACTCAGTTGTTTCAGTTTTTGCCTGAGTACAGCAGGCTTAGCACGAGAACCGTAGAGAAGCGTCTTGTCGACGGAAGAGTAGACAAAACTGACGTTACCGTGTAGACGGTACGACGGTAACGAAGTAGAAAGAGTCAACTGCACTTTTACGAAATTCACTTTTTTACACAATTCGACTCAAAATTCTTTGTTTTATCATAGGATTTTTTTTTCTGTTTAATTCTCAATTTTTACAAATATTAAGTCACGCATATGAATACAACTGCGGAGGCGAGGCCGTAGCACCGGAGAAGATGCCACTCTCAATGTGTTTTATATGAAATTTAAGGAATTTTTCACTTTTTTAATGGAAAATATGAAAAATTATTACCTACATGAAGAGTTTAGGGGTTTATGTGTTTTGTAATGGGGGGCAAAAATTTCATTATTTTTGCGATAGGACACACCGTTTTCGAGATATGTATAAGCAAAAGAAGAGAAAAAAGAAATGATTTTGTAGTTATCCGTTTATACTTTGCGGCCGTTGAGTAGGAAGTTTTCTACTGTCTTTAGCATGGCGATTACAAAATCAAATTGTCTTCACTACCCTAGACAACTTTCTTCCGAAATAGTCTACCTATAGTCCTACCAACTTATTTGTGAACTGAAAGAGGACGGCACCGTCGATTCAGTGTTGCTAATTAATATAAGGTGCCCAAAATTGAGTAAGTTTCCAAGAAGGAAATTTCACATTAGACATAATCGTTTAATAAGAATTACAGTTTTTACAAATTAAAAACAATGATACCTATATAAAAATAATAAAATAAATAAAAAGAATGTGATAATTTACAGTTACGTAGGTACGCTAACAGTTTAATCTCTCAGCAATAAACAATGGCTTTATCTAAAAAGTAATCCAATGAAGTGGAAATTCAGCAGATAAAATGTTCCACGGGGGGGATACAACTTTCATTTAATGCGAAGTTAAGTAGGTACCTACCCTGCAAGAGGTACCTGAATGAACCATTTAGTTATGACCGTACCTAACTCCTAACACCAGATTTGACTAATAATAATTAGCAGTGGTACCTAGTGGTAGTATAGTGTAATAAAAAAAAACAAATTGCTTTACAATGATTTATTGAAAACCAGGTTTACAGTAATTGTGATCTTTAGATGAACCTGCATACACAACTTCATCCTGGTTGTGAGGCCATACTCAGCTTATTTCCGTATCATTATCACTATCGCTTGCGGTTTCTGTGTCATTTACCACTTCTATAATAAAAGGTTTATCTAAATACTAAGCATATTTTAAGTATTCTCCTTCTAACCTGCGAACGTGTTTACAATGCTGTGCCCACTCATGAACTGTAATAGCGTCAAAAGCTTCTCTAACTAGACGGGGAATTTCAGCATTTTTGTGCTCAATATTTACATCAGCAACTTTTCTTTTCATTGTGCTCCATATGAGTTCAACGGGATTGAGATCACAGTGATAAGGTGGTAAATATAAGCATTCGTGTCTATTACTATTATCCATCACTATTATGGATGGCTCTCGTAAATTAGGCACAACTTTTTTAATAACCCACTTTTTAAAGTTGGTACTATTCATCTCGTCATGATAATCATTACTTTTTGTGTTTGATTTAAACACAAGTAGTGCATTTGTAACAAATCCAGTATCTCCTCCCGCATGAACAATAATATATCTTTGCCCTTTCGATACAGGCTCCAATACTCCGTCTTCACCCTCTCCTTGCCAACATTTACCCGATGTATGCGAAGAGTGAATATAGGTCTCATCTAAATAAATTATGGGCTGGGGCTGGGGAGATTTATTATTTTTATCCAATGCATGCAAGTACTTAGCTCTCCAAGCTGATATTTCATTACGCTCCATAAGATCCTTCCGATTGGATTGAGATTTTTTAAAACGAAATCCCACCTTGTGAAGCAGTCTTCGCAGACTCTCTCGCTGTCCTGTGTAATTTATTTCTGTCTTTAAGACCTCTAGAAGCTTTTTAACAGTAGGGACCTCTTTTTTAGCAGAATAAAATTCATGTACTTACCTCCGTATAACTCCCATGTCAAAATCATCAACATGCACAAATCCACTTTTACGTTTTCTCTCCTCACCTGGTGTCCGAATTGTTGTACCAGTTTCTTCTGATGCGTGCCCTTCCTTAACTATTTTTGGAATTAGTCCTTGACTCACACCTGAAATATAAGATAATAAAATAAATGTTAGTAGAAATTTGAAATCTGGCAGGTTAGTTTGCTCACTCACTTAGCAGGTTACCTATTAGATGTACGTAACCGTTACGGTAACCTGCAGCGAGCATAGAAACGAATATTTCGTGGACTTAAATAATTAGTTAAGTATCGGGTAATTTATAACAAGAAAGTTGACAACACTAACCTGTCGCTGCCGAAATTCGTTTGTATATTTGATTAAATGGAATAATCAGGAGGCCCGAGCTTCTTTTTCAAAAAAGGTTTTCAAAAAACCTTTAGAATAATGTTTCGAGCATCACTTTTAATAGCTTTCAGCACATTTAACTTTATAAATTCAGCAATATCACGACAAAACAACCAGAGAACCCAAATGTGGTAGACAATGACAATCGAATGACATTTCAACATGACGGCCGTAGTTCCAATTTTCGCCATTTCACAGATAAGTTGGTAGGAGTGTACATAAAAAAAAACCTAGACAAAGATCGCTAGAAACGAAAGACAAAATGACAAATTGTAGGAGGAATGTAGGACAAATTGAAGGATTTCTACGGTGCGATGTCGAAAACGGAGAAACGAAATGTCACTTTGTATAGAAAAGGTTGTCTACTCTTCGTAGAGACAGACAAGTGGTCATGCCTAAGGGTCATGCTCAGCCCACAGAGTACTTTTTACAGAACATTGTCGTACGCATAGGAGATGTCAGAAAGAAGTACATTGTCATATGCATAGATGTCAAGGAAAGTGGCAACAACGGATTCATTTTTCGAAAAAGCTAAGCTGATATCCGCAGCAAAAATTCCAACACTGTCCACTCTACTAAGCCCTTTCCTAAAACCAAATGGGTAATTCAGCAGTAAATCTCTCGATTCGACTATCCCCTCGAGACGGTTTTTAATAAGGTGCTCCAGTAATTTGGCTAGGACTGAAGACAAATCAATTGGCCCAAGGCCATTCGGGTCATCTGCATGTTTGTCTCGTTTCAATAGTGGAATAATAATTTGTAATTTCCCCAACCATACCACCAGGATCACCAGGACCCAACCATAAAAATATAGCAGAAATTTAAAATATTTAAAAAGTAAGTTTTAGCCTTGCCGCCGGAATGGGTTATAAAAGAATATGGCACGCCATCAATACCAGGGGCTGAGTCCCGAACATGTTTGAGCACCACATTCAATTCCTCCAAAGTAAATGGGGCATCAAAAGGGTCCTCTGATAAGTACATTTTGCAGGGATATATTGACATTCACAAGAGATTGGAACGTACGGTGGAGCAATTTTGTCAAAAAGTGTTCAGCTGTTTCCCTAGTGATCGGTGAAGGGACTGATGAGGAGCACCCACGTCTAAACCTATTGATACTTTTCCAGACTACCGAGACAGTAGAGGGGGATAAAAAGTGCAAAACTTAACCCAACCCGCACGTTTCGTCTTGCGAAGGTGACGTTTGGTTCTGGTATTAAGCTGCAAATATGCCAATAGATTTTCGGCGCTCATATCTGCATTGTAACATTCCTCAGTCTCATAGTATGAGGCCGAGGAAATCAGACTTCGGCAATCAGGGATAGAGATCCCTGATTGCCAGGTACCCAATCAGGTTTGGATATGACAATAGGGTAATGGTCACTACCATGCGACAAGGTCGTACATTCCCAATGGGTTGAAGCAGCCAACTCAACCGAACAAAATGTTAGGTCAACAGAACTCTTTTGTTCTACGTGAGGAGATCTGCGTGTTGAGCAACCACTATTCAGAATGTAGAGATCTAGATCGTCTAAGATCTCAACCAAAGGTCCTATTGTCGTTGGGTGCACGTATAGCCGTATGGCAGCCAAAATATGCTGCAAATTATACAGTGAAATTCTGAACAACAAGTTCCAGCCCTTCAAGCTTGGCATTGAATCCAAAGAGGACCGCAAGCCTGCCGTTCATGCCCTATCCAGTTTTTAAAATGCCAGTAAAAGTGAGATCATCCTCAAGGTTGACGTTAACAACGCCTTCAACTGTGTTAACAGGGACACTTTGTTGGCTGAAGTAAAAACGGAGTTACCAGAAATGTATGGTTTCATGTGGCAGTGCTACAGGCACCCATCTAAATTATTATATAAAGGCAACGTTTTGGAATCTGCATTCGGATGCCAACAAGGTGATCCTTTCGGGACATAGAAAATCTTTGGGGTTATGGTGCTAAACTGAGACTCATCACAAGTAAGGAATGCTGATTAACTTCACCTCCAATTTTACTTTGCTTCCAAATATATACCTACCTACTTTGACAAATTATTTACGTCCATTCTTAACCAACAAAAAACTTTGTCAAAAAATCTGGTAAACAACAGTGTTTTACTCATTCGAATTCGAACGTCTAGTATGAATAGCTATAGAATATGTTTAAAATCAGTTTGAATTAAATCATTGTATCGGCCACAGAAGTTTTTTTTGCTAATACAGCCCACGCCAAATTGAATATTAAAACAACCATAGGAAGGAAGGATCTTAATTGAAGAAACGAGGCGGATCTTTCGCTAATGACCCAAGCAAAGAGTAGAGGCTACCTTAACCTATATAGTCATTGGACCCAAGCGATAAGTTCGCTCATTCCAACCAATACCAATGATTATCTAATAAATAAATAGTTTAAAAAACACTAGAAAAACACGCTTTTAATAATGCACGTAAAAACCAAAAATAAATTATGGATCGTTCCAGTTGTCTCTATTTCTGGGCTGAAGTGTAAACTATGTGCTTTTAATTATAATATTTGATTGTAAAAGCGTGGGGCGCTGGAACAGGAAATACTTTCTTGTATAACTTGCTGAGAAATCAAGTTAAGCGATGTGACGGGAAGCAGGTTACAGAGATCGGCGCTCTAACTGGAGTTGCAGCACGACTAGTAGGTGGCTCTACATTAAACAGTCTGCGAAAGTCTTTCCTGTTCCAGCGCCCCACGCTTTTACAATCAAATATTATAATTAAAAGCACATAGTTTACACTTCAGCCCAGAAATAGAAACAAATTGAACGATCCATAATTTATTTTTGGTGTTTACGTGCATTTATAAAAGCGTGTTTTTCTAGTGTTTTTTAAACTATTAATTAATTTTATACTTTTTAGTCTTTGATAACGAAATATTTTTAACATTTATACATTTATTTCAAGTAGGCGAATGAGCCCGCATCCTCTCCATCTCCGCCAGTGCGTCTGTATTGCATGGTGTTTTATTACAACCTTGAAACCTGATCGTGTTCAAAGTCCATTACGTGACCTTTCTTACAAGTGCAAACACGACTATGATATTATATTCCATCATGGAATGTCAGTTCCTGTCTTCCGGCTTCATCATCAGACCTTGAAACTTAATCGTGGTCAAAGTTCATTACAAGACCTTTCTAACAAGTCCAAACACGGCTATGATACGATGTTCCATCATGGAATGCCAGTGCCTATCTTCCGGCTTCATCATCAGACCTTGAAACCTAATCGTGGTCAAAGTTCATTACAAGACTTTTCTAACAAGTCCAAACACAGCTATGATACGATGTTCCATCATGGAGTTCCAGTTCATATCTTCCGGCTACATCATCAGATCAGTTCGACAGTACCATATTATTGTATTGTCATCAGAACTACATACAGCTGCCAATTTTCATGACGCTACGATCCATGGAAGATGGTTAAATTAGTTACCTTAGATTCCAGTTACATACAGGTCGATCTAATAAAAGCGTGTTAAAAATCAAATTATTTTATTGGTCTTACTTAATTACCTTTCTACTATAATGGCCACAAAATAAATTTAATAAAAACTAAAAAGTAAAAAACAGCAAAACAAAATCCCTCAGCTGGGATCGAACTCACGCCGTCGAGCTTATATCAGTAGCTATCGCAGGTGCTTACACCAATCAGCTATGGGAACCATATTATGTTAATTTAAAATGTTGGGTCAAATCCCTATATTGTGAACCCGTTTATTTTATCTTTAAGGCGGTGCTGTTGTTTGTACAATGCTTCACGCACACATGGGTAACTGTCATTATTATTGTGTGCGTATACGTATTAAACCCGTGTGTGTTTAATACGTATACGCACACAATAATAATGACAGTTACCCATGTGTGCGTGAAGCATTGTACAAACAACTACGAAATTCAAAAAAAGAACGTTTGCCAAACGAAACTTTTTAAAGTCAAAATGGCTGCGCTCGGGCGGTTGCCGTGACCGTCGACTCGAGATTAAAAAAAAGAAGTTTAATTGATTACGTGAGTCACTGGGCTCGAGCAAAAAAGGCACAAAGTCCTCACGCCAACTAATTAACGCTCGATTTAAACTTGAAAAGAAATCTGTGAAGAATCCCCGCTGTTAGTACCTACTAATATTTTTTGTTGTAATAACGCAAACGGGATTTGGGGATGTTTCTAGCTAATTTTAACGGCTAAATCCTGCCGATCTATTCTAGCCTTCCTTAGGTGAAGAGAGCTGTCATCCCACCCGCTGCATAGGAATTGACACAAGTGACAGCTCACATCACCGGTTGTTATTGTAATGAAAATCTGAGCAAATGGGTTTGATTGTTTCACGTACTTTTCTCGGGATCCTCCAACTTGTTTCGAAGTGGCATGAAGGTCTGCTCGCTCATACCATTGGAAGTCAAGCTTTGTGTTATCCAGAATCTGTTAATAGTAGCAACTTCTGGACGAAAACGATGTGTCTACAACGGGTGCTATAAAGAAAAAAATAAGAAGAATTAATAAATTACAATGACTACTATAAGTCTGACTAAAGTTTAACTACATTCGACGAAACTGGGCTCCGCGCTTCGCACAAGACAACATTGAAATTGGTTCCCTGAACTACTGAGTCCGCCCCTGTTGCTGGTGCCATTTCAAGTATCCCTTTCCACGGCGAGTTTCGGAAGTGCCCTTAACTGCACGGTTCTGAAGGTTTACCATTCAATTTATCTGGGTAGTTCAGTTTGTTTGATAGCTTTTAACTATTAATTTAAAGTTTGGCTGAGAGAAAACCTGATATTTAAAGACAAAGAGAAATTGAGAATCACAAATTGAGGGCCAATCTCAATTTGTGATTATCCATTTTCCGAAAACGTGGGTATTGGCAGTATTGCCATTTTAGAGACGAGTGCCTTTTTTAATGTTGTAATACCATAAATAAGTAATACCTACTCAATTAGAGATTCTCTTTTTTTTAAAGTCTTGCAACAGACATGTTCTATAATAAAACCTCATGCATACAAAACCTTTTTGTTATTCAATATACACGATTCCCCCCACGATTTCCCCCTTAATTTTGTTCGAGTGCCAAAAGTAAAAACATGCTACCTATATCTACCTATACTTGGAAAAATTGACTCGGCCCATCGTTTATGAGGTACACCAATGGAAAAAGGGCCGAAACTACCGAGAGCTTTTAGCGAGAAGGGTTCTTTTGATTATTATAGCCTGGGTTACTTACTCTACTTTTTAAAACACACCACGCTGTTTCTAAATGATTCCTAATACGGTGAACACATCGGTTCTGCATGGTTGGAGCATTGAAAAAAAAAAAAACTTTAGTTTATGGTATATATATTTTATCCCATCAAAAATATGTCTTACCAAGGGGTATCGTGTTAACTGGGTTGTGGAGGTCAGATAGGCAGTTGCTCCATGTGAAATACTGCTATTCAGCTGCATCCGGTTAGACTGGAAGTCGATCCCAACATAGTTGGGAAAAGACTAGGCAGTTTGATTTTGAATTGGCAATTGCACACAGCAACATAATCTACTAGGTAATTTAAATAGTCCTCCATATACTTTCAAAGAAATAAAAGCACAAAGCGCTAATATTAGATAGATTTTGTGTAGATTATATTTGCCGTGTGCAATTGCCAACTCACTGTACTTATTAAAGAAATGGAAATGTAATATTGATATGTATATGTATATTTTGTATATTTTACTATAACATGTTGTTAGCTAACTAACTAAGTATCAATTTATGACAAAGTGGTTGGATAGCTGTTCCCATAGATAGGTAGGTACGGTAATTTACCGACTTGGTTTACATTCGATTTCACAACTTTTTACGGCAGAAAAACTGTGTTGTGAGACTTGTGCATTATTGTATACACATCAAATTAGTTAGGTTTGCAGGGCACACCAACATAGATGAAGGTGTGCATAAAATCAACGGTTGTATTAGGTTGGGGAAAAAGTCTTTTCGCATTATAGTATGTATGAACTTGATGAATTTTGATGAATTTTTATTTTTGTATTACGTGATAATAAGAACTTTATTCGAGAAAAAATATAGAGAAGTAAAAATTAAACAATTTGTAATAATAAATCAACAATATATTTTATTGACTAGGTTTTTATAAATTATAATTACAAATTATAAAGTTTTAAAGGCATCTGTATATGCAAATCCAGCCTTTGGTCCTGGTCGGCGAGGATCAATGCTTCCCGAATCTGCATAACGATGGACCCACAATTGCACAGTTCTTCTCTGTGAACAATATGTAATAAAATATTGTTACAGAAAACAAAAATCAATAACATGTGGATAATTTAAACATAATAAAGTTTTAAACATAATAATAATATTTATTACTCACCGATATCTTTAAACGCCTCGCAATTTGATGCATATTGATTTACAAATAAAAGCACTTCTCAAAACACGCAGGGTACCTATAAAGTCTACAAACGTAACGAAAGCCCGATAGTCAATAGCATTATGACGATGAACTTAAAATATTAACTTGTAAATGATTTGTCATTTTTAGAAGGTAGACAATTAATATATTTCAACCCAAATATAAAGAAGTCTTGCTAATAGTTAAGCAATGAATTTAACAAACACATGTAAACTATTTTATTACATTATAACAAACAAAAACATTGAGGCGTTGGGAGTTGGATTCGATCTTACGGCGCGGCGTATGATATTATTTACCGCACGCTCGACTAATGCGCCACGGAGAGGATTGTTACATTAGCTAAATTTATGCTTCATAATGTAACAATCTGTACTACAACATTCAAGTGGCCAGAAATTATAAGTGTGTGCGTGGACAACGGGTTGTTGTGAAGCAAACACTAATAAATATGCGAAGTAGTACACTCGTTGATTTTATGCACACCAACATCATGTTGGTGTGCCCTGCAAACGTATCTAGTTTGCTGTGTGTACATGTTATGTTTTTGATGGGATCTCATCTCTTTTTGTAGGTAGTCTTTCTTTTTTTCTTTTCTGCTGTTTATTTGTGGTATCGTGGAAATTTTTAAAAGTGCTAATTACCATTTAATCAATTTAAATGAAGTCTAATTGAGAACTGTAAAAGTAACTTTGTAATTACACACAATTTATATAGGATTACAAAGTTACTTATTCAGCTTGTATATCTGGAAACCGGGACTAAAAATTCGAGATGTCAGAGTTTTTACTTGCTGTATAGGCTAAAAAATAACTGTCTTCAAAATTGGGAGTTTGTGGGTCTGCTAGAAGTACCTTAGAATTTTGATGATCTGTGAGTCAGTGACAAAATTAAGGAAATAGGACTTGCAATAATTCTTAAACTACCGGTTCAAATTTAATGTAATTTGGAAATTTATCTATAGATGTAATGCACTCTTGGTCATTGACAATTTAGGCTTCTAGTTTTTTTCACAACAAAGTTACAGGGGGTCGAAAATGGGCTTGGCTTCTTCATAGTGTATTTGGTGCCTAAAAAGAAATCGCTATCAATTAGCAGTCTTTTTCTCACTCCTAATCGCACAACGTCTAATAAAATACAATTATTTGTGTAAATTCGCACATTCCGCTTTTATTGGCGAGCGGACGTGATCAGATTACAGTTCGAAGCAAGCAAACAATTTTACGATAGTATTTATGGCATTATACATGGGAAAGTGTTCCTGATATCGAACCCAGCCCTCATTCAGGGCTATAAATTATAATCGAAAAGAGCCCACAACTCGAGTCGCCAAAACGTGGAAATTATTACGTTTCCCGCGCTCAGCCGCTGTCAATGTTGCCAGCGGCTATATTTTATTTATACCTTTTACGAGTGTTGCCAGCCATAAAAAAGTTTTAGTGGGTGTTGTAAAAGTAAAGGTGCCGGTTTTTTCTATCTCGTTAGAATACTGCGTTGATAGGTTACGGGAATAGTGTTTTATTAAACAGTATTTTTATAAGGGTTTATTTCAACATGTCCTTTTATTTTAACGTTTTGTGCCTCGTGCTTCGCGCACATCGGAGATTATTTTGTGTGGCAGTCTACCTCGTAGAATCTAACAAAGATCTAACACGTAGGAGTCTAATATAGAAGCTTGAAAAGAGTCCCAGTCAGATGTCACGTTCACTCAAGCTCTTTTTTTTTAATTTTAGTTTTTCGAAACTTGTTTAGTCACTAATATTCTCAAAACACAAGAATTTATCTGCACATTAACAATATCTTTAGATCCAAGAAACGTGTAGGTAGTACAATCGAGTGGAAAAATCTTTGCAATATAAGTGTTTACTTCGAGCACTGTATGTTCGGCAAACAACATTTATAACCAAATGCGGGTAGTTTACACTGTTACCGAATGTACCTGCGAGTGTCTGTGCAATATCCGCCCCTACCTCATATCCGCTGTTCGTACGCCGTCTTAAGGCCGCGGCATAGTGCGTGAGCGGAAGCGATTTTAGGCAAATGCAAAAATAATAATTATCATGTACTCAGCCTTTTCCCAACTATGTTAGGGTCGGCTGCCAGTCTAACCGGATGCAGCTGGTTGCAGGATAGGTTTGGTTATATGAATGTAGACTATACTAACTGCTGGTAGCTGCTCCGCACTTAAACAGTAACCACCGACACAAAGATTGGCCTTACACAAGCTAGCACTGCACCGTCAAGGAGCGGAGTCTTTTAATACAGGCATTATTTGCTTAAATGAAGACTATAAACCCAAAGTTGTTTGTGTATAACTTTTGGACACAATAAACGTTATTATTATTATGTTTCTCAGCCGCACGGGTCGATCCATCAGGTTAAGCTATGCTTGCTGCGGTTGGTCTGTGGATGGGTGACCATCTTTTCATACCGAGACTCCACCGTGCCTCGGAAAGCACGTTAAGCCGTTGGTCCCGGCTGTCATTCGTGGATCTTTGACAGTCGTTACGGGTCGTCAGAAGCCCGAAAGTCTGACAACAAGTCTTACCAAGGGGTATCGTATTACCTAGTATCTGGGTTGTGGAGGTCAGTCGCACCATGTAAAATACGTACTGGTATTCTGGTATTCATCCGGTTAGACTGGAAGCCGACCCCAACATAGTTGGGAAAAGGCTAGGCAGATTGATTGATTATTATGTTTCTAAAAATCTCGGGACCTTGGGGTCCCGGACCTTTGGAAGGTTTACGAGGGGCCGAAGCCAACTCGCAGAGGCCCTTTAGATAATTTTAAATGATGAGGAGGCACCAACCGACGATTGTCCCTGTATGCACTACGCAAGTGTACCCAAGGACAATCCAGTTATTATTATTATTATTACTGCATAAAACGGATGTTGAACAGAAACCCCTATATTAATAAACGCGTAACCAAGCTACAACCAGTATGAACTTCAGTTTAACTATAGTATGATTATGATATTTATGATGATATACATTTTTCGAGGTTAAATTTTGGCATAACTTTACTCCACGTTTATTATGGGGGAAAAGGTTTAACAATAATAATAAATCACTTCCTCTTGTAACTAAACTAGGTCCTTTAGCCGAAGCAGTAGCGAAGGCAAGCGAGGTAGCGATATTGAGAGGGTAGGCATACCGACTGCGGACCGGTTTCACAGCCCAAACATCTAAGGATATAAGATTTGCGTGAGGAGTGAGGATAATGTTACTGACAGATAGAGACTCCCTTGTATTATTATTTTGGTAGAGTTTTGCTTATTTTTCTTTTTTTTTTATACTCAGTCCCTCGAGCTCGTGGTAATAACAGCTGCACGGGTCGATCGGTCGATCAAGGTTGCGCGACGCTTGCCGAGGTCGGCCCGAAGATGGATGACCGTTCATTACATTCCGAGCCATGCCATGCATCCGTTGGTCCACGCTGTCGTTTGTAGATGCGCGACGGCTGTTGTGGGAACCCGAAAATCTGACAACCAGTCTTAGCAATTATCCAGTCAGGAGGTCAGATAGACAGTCCCTCCGTGTAAAAAAACAGGTATTCAGCTGCATCTGCGGTTATACTGGGAGCCGACCCCAAAATATTCGGGAAAAGGTTCGGCAGATAATGAATCGGTCCGTCAGTGGTAGGGATCGTGAAGTTTTTCAAGCAAATAAAGATATTTTATATTAGAAATAAAGCTTGTTTTTAATATTATTGTAAAGTCTGCCTGTGCAAGGAATACAAGGAATTTTCGCTGTTCTGTCTAATATAGCGCTTTGTTATGCATTTTCCAAAAATACGTAATTTTATATGAATGAATGTAGAGAAACCCTAAATAAGTCAGTGGTAGAGACCCAAACACCATAAACCCCAAACACCCTAATTTCATGTTCCCAAGTTACCCAATCCTTGAAAAATGGCCACGGAACACTTGGGTACAAAAGCCTTATGTGTCTGATTAAGGGACGAAAAATCCAATAATTTGGCACAAACTTTCCATGGCACATAGAGCGACTCGAAATGTGTAAAGTATGTTGTATAATGGCAGTTGAAGCGAAGCGATGTTTTTGCTGCAGATTGCACAGCGACCTTACAGTGTTCCAAAAAATTACAAGAAGGAAGTTCCTGTTATTTATTTATTTACAGAACAGAAATCCATAGCTTTGTACAGAGCAATTAACAATAAAATAACACATTTTGTTATTATTTGAGATGGGTTTGCTCTTGATTGTAGTCTAGGGCAGAGGTGACAGAGACAGAGCTCATACACATCATCATCTGCCTAGCCTTTTCCCAACTATGTTGGGGTCGGCTTCCAGTCTAACCGGATGCAGCTGAATACCAGTATTTTACATGGAGCGACTGCCTATCTGACCTCCACAACCCAGTTACTGGGTAATACGATACCCCTTGGTAAGACTGGTTGTCAGACTTTCGGGCTTCTGACGACCCGTAACGACTGTCAAAGATCCTCGAATGACAGCCGGGACCAACGGCTTAACGTGCTTTCCGAGGCACGGAGGAATCTCGGTATGAAAAGATGGTCACCCATCCACAGACCAACCCCTTCAAGCGTAGCTTAACCTGATGGATCGACCCGTGCGGCTGTTATTACTTAGCCACGAGCTCCTACAGAGCTCATACACATACTTGTAGAAATAAACAAAATGCAATAAAGTGAGAAAAAAATCGTTGTTTATACTTACTAATTATCTCTAATCCATCTTCTCAAAAAATCTTAAAGATTCACGACACACATCTATCCATCTCCCTGCAAAGTCACACTCCGGCGTTGATGTCAGAAGAGTACTGAGCATTGTGAGAGCCTGAACGAGGTGTGATTTAGGTCGTGATACTGTGCGTGCTGACTGTACGGCTAACAGCCTGACTTCGCGGCCTGAGCTGTTGTTTGGGCACAACAGGAATAAAGCTTTACCAACAGCGCCACCAGTTCCTGGCAATCGGAATCACCCTGCATAATACGGCAAACAGTGGTAAGCAGGAAGTACGTACGCCTTACTTCGAGAGAATTAAAATTTAGTAAAAATTTTGTAGGATACTCGTAAAAGAAATTATTGTTTTTTATATAGAAATCTAAGAAAAGCTTCTAGACTTTTTCAAGAAGCGCGTAAGTGCGTAAGTGAAGCGTAATGTGGGCTGGAAGTATGTAATTAAAGTTTGCTACAAAAGCTCTGGGTTTGACAGTTGCCAAGTAGGTACGAAAACCACTGTTCCACTGTAAAAAAAAAAAGAAAATAAAGAAGGTACCACTGTGTTTTGTTTTCTTTATAGGTAACAGGACTTTTTATGTTTGTCTGGGACAGCACTGACAGCAGGTTAGGAAACCGGCACTAAAGAAATAAATTTTGCTATACATTTTGTCGAGTTATGCGAACATAGTATTGACCAGCAGATTATTTTTCTGGGGTTCCAGGATTTGTGTTATAGTAAAAGTTTGAAAGATAGAAAACATGTTTATTCGGCACATGCCATAAGTGCACATAACAACCAAATAGAAAAAAAATAAATAAACAAAGGCAAAGGAAAAAAAAAAACTTAAAATCCAACTAACTTATACAATAAAAAGCTTACAACTAGACAGAAGAAAAGTGACAATAATGTGTGTCTCACGGTGACAAATAGGCTCAGTTCAGCAAACTGCAACTTCAGTTGTTCGTAATGTAAATACAAAGAATACTAAAGACTCCTTTCTAGGTTTCCAGTAGTTTCAATTAAACCTTGTATATTATCGCTTTGAAACGTATGTGTGCAGTCACTTTATATTCGTAAGGAATAGAGCAATATATACTGTCGGCAGTAAATTCCGGAAGAAGAGGAGCCGACACTTTTTATCCGCATCCAGAAATAATCCGCACCTATTCCACAGTACCTACTTGTATTGTTAAATTGTACAATAATTAATTGAATGTCACTTTAGAGTTCCGTACCTTAAAAGGAAAAAACGGAACCCTTATAGGATCACTGGTGTGTCTGTCTATCTGTCCGCCTGTCATAGCCTTTTTGCTCAGAATCTCATGGACCGATTAAGTTGAAATTTGGTACACGTATGAATTTCTGTGTCCCAAACGGACACAGAAATTCATACGCACGGACGTGTAATGTACATTTTAAAAAGGGCAATAAGAAAAAAAAAAACAAGTTTTGCAAACTATGGTTTACTGTGAGGGTCTCAAGTATATACAGGGCTATTTTTAAATCATTAACTAAACTTTCACAGGGTGTTCTACCCATGAATATGAACAACTTTCACTATGGGACCAACTCTGAAATCACAAAAAAAAATCAGCTGTTTCATACTTTTTGGTAGAGTAGGTATTGAACTTTTCTATGAAACAGCTGATTTTTTTTTTGTGATTTCAGAGTTGGTCCTATAGTGAAAGTTGTTCATATTCATGGGTAGAACACCCTGTGAAAGTTTAGTTAATGATTTAAAAATAGCCCTGTATATATACAGTGGATTTCATTTATTACGACCTTGGTTGTAGCGACCATTTACCTATAGCGACGTTAAATCTAAGTCCCATGAATTTAAAGCATACTTTAGTACAAAATTCATGTGGCTATAGCGACTTTGGATGTAACGCCGAGTTCGGGTGTAGCGACTGTTTTTAATGAATCATTTGTAACAAATTCCTAGAAATCCCATGCAGATATTGCGACCGGAGTCGGCCGCCAAAGACACAAAGATTTTTTTGTTTCACAAACATTTCTTATCTTTTGTTTACATCCATTGCACACAGATGGTCAGCAAGTGTGGAGACCTTTACCTTTTGTTTATAGATATCAACTAAGTAGGAAGCGTGTACATTTCGGAGCTTTTATGGTTCAGTTACAAAGTGATATTCTGAGTAGCAACTGGGTTTAGTAAACTTTTGAATAAGTATGGCTGCTAGACGCACATTCACTGTTAAAGAAAAGGCGGAAATCATTTCAAAATTGAAAAAAGGTGAAAACAATGCTGATTTGTGCAAATCCTTAAAAATTAAGAAAAACCGCAAACCGACGCATCAAGATATCGAAAATGCCCTTCTAATGTGGTTCAAAGCCCAAAGAAGCCAAAACGTACCTTTGAGCGGTCGTCTGCTGCAAGAAAAGGCAATTTAGGGCAAACTAATATTACACATTTTTTTAAATGTACCGGTGAATAACTGTGTGTGCAAATACATATTTTCAATAATAAATTAATATAAACTACACATGTGTACGTGTCTGTATCTCTTTACCTTTGCCTGTAACGACTTCCGGATATAACGACGAAAATAGAGTGGTCCCTTCATTGTCGTTATACCCGAAATCCACTGTATATAGTTTTGAAATAAATCGATTTAAACTTGAGTATAGAAATAGACGAAAATTGACCATTCCTCCCCCTATTCCCAAAACTACTGAGCCTAAAATTTTGAAAAAAAATACAGTAAATATAACATGATAAATTTCTCAATATTGTGCGTACAAACTTACATTTGCAGTTGGAATGTATGGGAGAACATGTTTTTCAGCTACAATGTTAAGTTTGCTCTTGGGATAAATTCATCCCAACTACGGGACCCTTCACAGTGCGTGGTTCAACACGCACTTGGCCGGTTTTCGTATATACAACCATTTTAAGACAGATAACAACATATCTATTAAGGGAACGAAGTGTAAATTTACAAAGGAACGCAAGACTCGCGGGTTTCGCAACAATAGATAATTTATTTGGTAACATAATATCGATGCTAGGTAAATTAAGATGAGTCGGTATTAATTATATAATATAATAATAATTTAATGTTCTAAAACGTGATTTAAAAAAAAAAAACAAAGAAAAGTATCTCTGACATATCTCTAGCTAGGGTATACAATAATACTACCTCATTGGTAGACGAATGAGGTGTTATCATACAAACTGTGTCCGTCAACAATAATAAAGTAGGTTCACCACCATAAAACGGGTACCAAATTCTTTATCTTTTAAATTACTTCGCAAGTAATTCACGTAAACATTTTTTCTTCAAACTTTTCCAAAGATTGATTAAAAAACTTTTTTTACTATCGATGATAATATGAAGTCGACTTATTGTCCAAGTTTTTATATATTTTCTCAATATAAAGTCACATATGGCAGGAAATTAGCCGTTTAAGGTCCACGATTGACATTTGCGGAGCGGAAAATTAAGCATCGTCGCGCGCAAAAGTGGTATACAGAAATATTTGTTCTGCTACACAATAGAGATGAAGTAGTGGTTTTTTTTTAGGTATTACTGTTCATATGTGAAACAAGAGATAACATGCGGCCAGCAGTACTTTAAAAGTTTTGCTAAAAAGCATTTTTTAAATTAAATTTATTTATTTAATACTTTAAGCACACAAAATGTACAGAGGCGGACTTAATGCCATAGGCATTTTCTACCAGTCGACCTTTGGGTGATGCAGAGACAAACAGCCAAGTAAATCTCTTGGCCATATTGGCTGTTGGCGTCGGGGTACGTAGCAAGGTGTCGGTATTTTTGAGGTGAAACAAATGTTTCAGTTGAACAATTCATTCACTCTCAAACTGATCTTTATGCTAAAATTTTAAGGGCTCACCGAGCTTTTGCCTTTGTCTCTGTCTTTTTCTTTACGTGTAAAGTAAGTAGTAAAGAAAATTATCACACATTTGCAATTTTTTTCAGTGTTTTTCATTGTTATTTTCATCATATTGCTCTTAAATAACAAACTATCGTGTATAAACGCTCCAGTCATCTATGAACTTAAGTTTAGTAAATTAATCATAATATCAAATTAATTTATATAAAAAAAATAGGAAAAGGAGGAATAAAATACTCGAAAAGAGATAACTTTCCGAATTTATTCTATTGAGCCAACTTTATCAAATCGTGTTTCCATCGTGTATACTTTCTAGTATATAGTCTCAATAATACCAAAATATTTCCCTAGATTTTAATTTAATTGTTTACAAACCAAACAATGGTTATAAAAACGTGTTTGTTTGTATAAAAAGCTCGGTGCGCCGCTAATGCAAGGTTGATGAAATGTTACCCGGTTAACGCGGTAGATAGAAGAGCACTGAATATACTAAAAAATTATTGAATAATGTAATAAAATTAGATCAACGCGACACGCCGATATTGCAAACTTAAGGTATTTGGTGAAAACACCGAACAGTCGGCCTTTACCAATCTCAGGTTTGCCGATGCGTTATCAACCTTAGAGGAAGTTGCAAAAGCCTGTAATTTGACTGCAAAACGGCACACAATTTCAATAACATCCATGTCATTTTCGAGTGGCATCACCAATAAAGCCTCAACACAAAATAGTGAAGCCGAGAAGAAATAACACAAGAAACTCTTTTGTGCGTCAGTGTACCGTCCTATTTTATTATTTGCGGTGGCGTTGACGGTACATTACCCCTCTATCGACTAGGGTCCACCATCATACTTTTTATATGTGGACTATTCTACTATTGTTATTTTACGATTGGCCTGCGCAAACGGCGCATGATCAGAGAAACTTCGCATGATTATGATGAGAACCAACTTTTTTGTTGATAAACTTTTGGTAATAGTTATTGTGTTATTGGCAAGATATATTCAACGCGTCATTTGTGAGGTCGGCTGCTCGCTTGGCCATGTTTTTCGATGCCCAGATTTAATTAAGGTTTGATTCATCGCCTGGGTTTACATATTTTCTGAATACAATGATATACTCCCTTGTACGGTCTATTCCAAAAGTATCTGACGAAAATGTAAACAAATGGATCAGAAAACTTACCAGTGGATGCCAATTTGTAGTGCGATTTACAAATTGACTGCTTTGATTTAATTACTTATATGAATACTTAAACCAGAAATTCTAACTTTAAATCAGTTTAAAAATGTTTGTCATTTGACAATATTGAGGTTAATTTTATAAATTAAAATTTCGTCGATGTTTTTTTTTAAATAACAATTTAATAATGTTACTTATTCAAACAACAACATTGTTGGAAAATGTGGTCACATACAAAATTTAAACCTTCTAAATACAGATGAATGTGTTACTAATTCCCTTTAGTTAGTGATTGTATAAGATTTTAACTTTAACAGGGTTTGTTTACAATTTCTATATGACACAATATTTACTGCAAACGAGACGAATAAAATCAATCAACGTCATTCTCAAGAACGACAGACATGTTTCCTAGTATGTATCATCGTCATTGCTACATAATATTTCAGTGCTACGCGGCTACGAGATTTCGTAGCAATCTACGAAAATGATGTCTGCGCAGCGTAGCGTATGACGTTATTCATAGCAGGGTACGTTCTTACGAGTATGTTGGCAGTATATTCAGTATTGTTGCGGCATGTTGGCCATCGGAACAGTCTTACACTCGCCGTATCACCGTATGCTCGCTTTGCACAGTGAACACACTATGTCGAGCACAACGGGAGCCGGGTAGTAATAGAGGCGGCAATTGTTAAATTTCGCCTTTTTTGCGACCCCCTTTATTTTTTTGCTGGCGTGGCGTGAGTTTATGTGTATGTAGGATTAGAGTATAAATCTTCGCGTTAATCCTATATACTATTAAATGAGCAATGTTTATATATTTGTAATCAAGTTCTCGAAAACGGCTATAACGATTTCGATGAAAGTTGCAATACCCCTATTGGGGGCGAAAAATTGATCTAGATTGATATCTGGGAAGTTTTCTCTATTTTCATCAGGGCAGAGCTCGGTCGCTCAGGCACTCATTATTAAAACGAGCAGGGCACGAACTGATCTTTTACTCACAAGCCGACGCTCAAACCTTTCTAGATAAAAAGAACGTTCGTCCGTAGGCTACAGAAATTTATTAAAAAAAAAATAATACATGGTGTTAAAAGAATAATCACATGATCATTATGTACTGATTCTGTTGATCAAACTAACGTTGAGCAAAAATTATTGCTGGAGAATGACTTTTATTTCATGGTGAAATCACTGTTTACGGCAGCGCGCAAAATATTGTGCAAGGGTGGATGAAAGTATACAACAGCGCCTGGGGTATTTAAAGTTAAGTTATAACATTAAAAACTTGTTTTCGTTAAAAAATTGAAACTTTGACCTTTAATATCTCCATAACCACATGGTTCACAGGTATGGTCCAGCAAAAGACGGCTTCGTCCAGTGTCTCTTTACACCCGTTATTGTCCTACTGTTCAAACCTCCACTGTGGCGCTCTACAGGGGGTTCATAAAATATTTTATGACACTAATAAACTGGAAGTCTGTCTACATAAGAGCGACTTCAGTTACGTACCAAGTTGTCAGCGTTAAATGACCGAGAAATTAGATATATTATTACGTATATACCTTTATGTACCGGTCGGCGTGGTAAACGAAGCCTAGCAAATTACACGAGTATAAAAAAGTTTGCGTTATCTCTTATGTACGTAGTTAATGGCATGTTTTGTCGCATGACTTTATGTGGTTTGTTAATAATGGAGTTATTTTTTTCTCAAAAGGAAAAAAACCCTTATAGCATCACTTCCTCGTCCGTCTGTCCGCCTGTCAGTCTGTCAAGACTCAATACTCTTTTTCTCAGGAACGCGTGGAGGTATAAAGTGGAAATGAATCAAATCAAATCAAATCAAATCATTTATTTTGGCAGAATACACTGTTACAATGGTGTTATAAAACTTACATGTTTCAAGTGATTCTACCGTAAGGCATGCAAAATGTATTCAGTCATAAAGTACAATTAAACACATAAAACAATCATAAAATACTTTCAGATATTAAATTAATGCAATGTCATACAGATTAATTATTTACTTAATAATATTAATATCTAAATTATCACAATGTCATTCTTAGAATTATTACAATATATATAACATAATAAATGCTATTACTTGGTATCACTGTGCGGTCTTAAGTTTGGAAAAATTATCGTTTAAGAAGTTGTTCAAGTTATAGTAACATTTATTAACTAAAAGTCTCTTTAGACTTTTCTTAAATAAGGCAGGCATTTTCTTCTTTTCTTTTTGCATTTCCTTTATTTCTTTAGGTAATTTATTGAAAATTACAGGAGCCATATGAAACACACTTTTGTGCATTAAGAGGATTGTGAAGTGCCGATACGCGGCGCGATTTTTGGAGGCAATTACCTACATTTCATACAATTATCTACATAAATAATGTTTCGGGCGATAACGTTTTCACCCCCTAAACCTTTACGAAATGAGACAACTTTGGTCTCATTACATTCAGTACACTTCAATCTAGGTCTGTACGTTTTTCGTTTTTAGTAATTCAATTTAATTTAATTTAAAAAAATAAAAATGCTCGAGGATGTTTTTATGTCAAAAATATAGATATTTAGATGCTAATAACTTATATCGTATACAATATTTCTTTATAATAAAAACTTACGGACCTAGTTTTTCATTATACCTACAACATTTCCAAAAATTATGAAAATTAGACTATGTTTATAGGGAGAAAAACGTTATCTCTTTTTGTATGAAAATTTACAGCTTCACAACCCTCTTAAAGCGGTATTTACTCGGCGGACATATAGGCGCAATGCGTCACGTTGTTGCCTATTATTCATTTCTGAGGCTAATATAAATATTTTTTTATTGGTCTTAGCAAATACTGAGACCTCATACTCGTAGATATAAAGGCTTGGGAGAGTTAATATTTTGTACTTAATATCAAATACGTAGGTATAAGGTTAATTGTGCGTGGTCCGACTTGGCGGATTATTTTTAAATTTATATTTTTAAATGATCTAGGAAAAACATGAATTCTTAGAATAGAAAATTTATTTTATATTTTCTAATACCCAATAAACCTAAACTAATTTTTCACATTATGGTTAAAGGGCTGGGTTTAAAAGCACGATCTCTTTATAGGCAACGCTCAGGCTGTATACTTCGATGGGTTTTAGGCGATTATATTGATTCTGAACGTTTGTTTTTCACACTGTCATGATGCAACATTTCAATCTCTGCCTTTTAGCTGAACCCTCGTAAAAAGAACTGTTTTTTCTTATAAAATACATTTCATTCAATCCGGTCGATCGTCATTTATGCTCATGTCACTTGTCATTACTCACGCGTCACAAAACGAGGGATATGTTAAAAGAGGAAATAGCCTGTATACATTTTTAAGGGTAGGTATGTGTGAGCTCTTTAGTTTTGTTTCAATAAATAAATGTATATTTATTTATTTATTTATTTATTTATTTATTTATTTATTTATTTATTTATTGGACTTATTAGAATATTGAATATTGCATTGCTTTTATACGTAATTTTAATCAGATGGCTTTCACAAATCGTTTATTTTAATTTTATTTTGTTCTAATTTATTCTGTAACAATATTGGGGAATTTTATTTTAATTTTTTCAACTCAAAATTACTGTAATTATATTTTATTTGATGTATTATGGGTTTTACCTAAATGATTTTTTTTTAGCATCTGGTATCGTACTTACAACGTGATAAAGAGTTTTTGACATCGGCATCGTTGGTATCCAGTGATTAGAGAAATTAATTAATTGATTGAAATTAATTGATTAATTAATTGGACTCAAGAAAAGATTTTATTCCTACTTAAACAACACACAACACTATCTTTCCTCTGCGTCATAGTTACACTAGCTGACCAGACAGACGTCCTGTTTCCTAGAACTCGATCGCAGCGCCACCTACCGGGTTCGATTGTCAATCTAAACCATCCAGGGACCCACTCATACACACGTCGAAATCGGTCTAGCCGTATAAGAGGAGTTCAGTGACAAAACACGTACAGAAGAATTATATATATAAAGATTTTAATTAAAATGTTTTTTTTTGTGATATTTATTTTAGAAGCAGTAGGTATGTATGTCTGTAAGTTTATTCTCATATTGTATGCTTATATTTAAATTCGTGAATAGTTTTTTGATTTTATGTATTACTGCTTTCTCCTCTACTCTTACACACAGTGTCTACATCTCTTAATCGCCTTCCTATCGCAGGTATGCTGGAAGAGATTTCTTTAGAAATAAGCATCACCTTTTTACGTATTCTTCTGTTCCTTCTTTCTTGTCTGTTTATATGTGTGTCTAAACGGTTAAATAAGCCTTAATTAAAATAAAATTAAAATATAGTTCATTATTGTTAAATTGTTGTTGAGTAAGAATAAATAACATTCCGAAAGCTTATCTATTCAGTAGCTTTTGTATACATATTTCTAGATCAAAAGCAATTAAACTAAAAATATTATTTTACCGATTTAGCTGATATACGTGACTTAGCTGATTTACATTTAAAATACTGTATATCTATAAGTTTTAATGCAAAACGTAAAAGATAATTTCAATTATGATATAATGAATGAGCGACTTTTTATTTTGCGTCGAGTATTATCACTCGAGATTTTGGTTGTTTTAAAAGAGTTTTTTCAGGATATTGATTGATTGGACAGACTTTCTAAATAGCTGAAATCAAAAGCATTTCTTTGCCCATTTTCTCTAAAATTTGACTGAGTTAAATATTTTCTTACTCAAATACTTTATATAAAAGTGGTAGACATATTGTAGACGACTTTCACAAAAATACATTTTTCATACGCTTTAGTTGTCCAAACGATTCGTAAATATGTGATATTCCTCTTCCAGCAAAAACTCACAAAATAGTCGTCGGTTTTAGGTCCATTGGTCAAAATTAAATAATAAAAAGAAGTAGTTCACTCATTAGATGGAACTTGAAATGATCTTTCATGTTGTGCATTAAATCTTACAGAAATTATTATATTAAGTATATTTTAATTGTAAAATAAGGTCTGTAAAATTACGTAAATCAGCGAAATCGGCAAAATTTCGTATACGGCCTCTTAACAAAAACTCTGAAAAAAGCATAAAAGTAAGAAAGGGTACAATTATATTTTCATAAATACTTGACAGGCCAGTTGGCGTGGTTGGTTAAGATACCTCCTATCATGCCTCAGGTCGTGGGTTCGATTCCCATCCAGGACAATCATTTGTGTGCATGAACATGTCTGTTTGTTTTGAGTCTGCGTGTAATTATTTATATAAGTATGTATTTACAAAAAAAAGTAGTATACGTAGTATATCAGTTATCTGGTTTCTATAGTACAAGCTCTGCTTAGTTTGGGATCAGATGAACGTGTGTGAAATGTCCCAGGATATTATTATTATTATATTAGTTATCTGGTTTCCATAGTACAGGCTCTGCTTAGTTTGGGATCAGATGAACGTGTGTGAAATGTCCCAGGATATTATTATTATTATATCAGTTATCTGGTTTCCATAGTACAGGCTCTGCTTAGTTTGGGATCAGATGAACGTGTGTGAAATGTCCCAGGATATTATTATTATTATATCAGTTATCTGGTTTCCATAGTACAGGCTCTGCTAAGTTTGGAATCAGATGACCGTGTGTAAATAATGTCCCAGGTTATTATTTCAAGGACTGCGACGCTATCCATACTGATGTTATGTATGAATGCGAACGTAGAGCTAGTCTACCCTGAAATGACGCGCCGCACAACTTAAATTTGTATACCTACGTACTTTAAGTAGTGCAGCGCGTCATTACTACGGTAAACGCGCTCAAAGAAGACAAGCTGTATCTTTGTTTGTCTGTTATCTTTTCACGCATTAACGATGAAATTTAGCATACGGATAGACCATGACCTGGGTTAGGACAGGATACTTTTTATCCCAGTAGTACGTTCCCGTGGCTAATTCCCCGACCTCCACGAGGGGTAAGCCGCAGACAAAAATTAGTATCACCACATAGACATTTTTGTGCGAGTCAAAAATCATACAAATAAGTACATTCTTTCAAAGAACATAGGTATAGGGGCTCCCGATCCCTCATCCGCCTGCCAGAGCCAATAACTCGTTCGATCTCAGAACAAATCATGCTGAACGTTTTATGTACACCTTTTATTTTCTTGCCATTATTGTTACCAGTGACATTTTTATTGTTACAAGCCAGAATTCATAAAAACGAGATGTATAAGACGAATACTGAAGACTCTGGGAGGCAGAGTGTTTGATTTCCGTGGCTTTTATTTATCTGTATTTACTTTGAAGCAGACAGCGAGGTGGACTTTGTATGTTTTGGTACATTTAGACGGAGGTTACATTACGGTAGTGAAGCCCGGTTGGTGGCAAGAGGCTCGGCTCCTATTACGTGTCACCTATACATAACTGGCGAAATGTGGGTGTAATATGCTGTCATAAGGAAAAAAGACGTATCTGACATTTTTTCGGAGTTATTTACCTACATATTCGGAATCAGCAAAAAAAGATGCATCTACCAGTATAAATAAATTGGCGTAAACTTAACGAAAACCTAATAATTCTTACTATTAAAAGACGCATCTGCCTTTGTGTCTTATAATTTAAACAGGACAAAATATTTTTTTTTTTACCATTTCAATATTTCCGTAGATACGTCCTTTTTCTTTACGGCGGCAGGTCAACCTACCCGAAACTGTCAGATTTTCCCAATCAACCTTGAACCTAATGCTTTAACAATAAAGTCGAAAATCTATTAAATAAATCTGACAGATTGTAGTAGCTTGATGTGCTGGCGTCTGTACATCTCTGCCTAACCCTTTGGGGAAAACGGGCGTGAATTTATGTTGGTAATGTCGCTTATATTAAAAAGCCTTGCTTATTCATATTTGTGAGGCAAATGCACATTAAGTACCTATTATTATCATAGTGTAACTTTCCGCATTGTCAACTTAAAAACTCAGCACACTAATTGCGTAACACACTATTAATCGGAATCTGAAACATAATGAAGCAAATTGCTAATCCATTGCTTCATATGTTTTTTTTTATTTTTTATTTGTGATGGGTTTGCTCTAGACTCTAGTCTAGGTCAGAGGTGACAGAGACAAAGTCGACGATGGAGTCAGCTTACCCAGAAGAAGCCTGTTCACTCTCACTTTGAAGAGATTCGGGTTGTATGCGTTCGGGAACACAGACGCAGGTAGTGAGTTCCACTCTTTTGCCGTGCGCATTATGAAGGATGTTTGGAAGCGGTTAGTGCGAATTGGTGGAATGGCAACTAGGTGTGGATGGTAACTTGCAGTGCGTCTAGATGTTCAATGGTAGAAGGGGGCCGGTGAAATGAGGTTGTAGACTTCCTGAGCACACTCACCGAAGTACAGTCTATAGAAGACCGACAAGCAGACAACCAAAAAAAAACCTACATACTGAAAGAAAATATGATTCTGAAATGGACTGTAAAGGCTTGCCCAAGCAATATATGATTTCGTCCCTAGTCACATGAAAAACAATTGTCTCATTCTTAGATACTCCAGGCTTATCAAATTTTGCAGTCAAAAACCACGGGCATACGAGTATACGTCGGTCTCTGTGCTCAAGAGATCACTCACCTAAGCCTTAAAATAGCAGCCTAAAAACTGATATACCTATCGATTCTTTAAAGGGTTAATTGACGCAAAAACATCCATAAAAGTAGACAGTTACGTAGAATTTCAAAACGTTCCTTCATTCTTTCGTTAAATGTAGAGAGGGTGAGAGTAGGAGAGACCCAGACACGTGGGTAACAAAGAGCACCCGTTCAGAAATTGACATAATTTTCCACGCGAAAAATTCCTCTGATCCTCTCCGAAATTCCACAAATTTTATTGTTGCGTCCTTTGGTAGGGTTGCATTACATTATCAGCGATATATCGCTCTTGTATAGCTTGTCTATGGTTCTTGGTAAAGATTGGGACAAGACAGAGCAATAGTCCTAGCTCTAGCGTTCATCTTATCTTCATCTTACATCGTCGATCGTCGATCTTTATTCTCGTTAAAATAACTTAAAAAAAAAGTAAAAACTGACTTCAAAAACCTAAAACGAATATAAATAACTTCAACATATAGCTTCTGTAGTCGTTGCCAAGCTAAGATGCATTGAAGAATTGAAGACACCGACTTCAAAAGCTGTTAAGTTTTTTATATACTGTTTTTTGTTTTAATTAAAATGGGTTTGCTCTTGACTCTAGTCTAGGTCGGAGGCGACGGAGACAGAGTCGACGTTGGAGTGAGCTTACCCAGAAGAAGCCTGTTCACTCTAACTTTGAAAAGATTCGGGTTGTATGCGTTCGGAAACACAGACGCAGGTAGTGAGTTCCACTCTTTTGCTGTGCGCATTATACAAGTCATTTGGAAGCGCTTATTACAAGAATACAAGAACTATTACGCTTACTACAAGAACTATTGTATTATAACAAAAAAATAATGAACAGTGAATTAATTTTTCACCTTACGCCTATTTGACGGTAGCGAAACGGCCAAGCCACATATTTTGAAGTTAGGGCTTGTAGAGTTAGGGCGTGTAGAGTTAGAAGCTTGGCTCTACATGAGATCTGATAGCTTTTTGACAGTGCGAGCCATATGGTCTCGTCTTGGCAACATTTTACAGGAAAATATTTTTGGTGTGATTTCACTTCTTTTTGTAAAGGGTGGGGGGTGATTTCCTAAAAATCCTGAAATATGTATTTTATCATTTATAACAAGGAGTCCCTCTATCAATTTTCAGACCTTTAGCATCAAAGTTTGCGGAAGTCTCATACAAACTTCCATCCCCTAGTTTAAGGGGTTGGGGGGTAAACGTTCCAAATTTTAGAATTTTTTTGTTGTTTGTGTACTAGCTTACATACCAAATTTCAGCTTTCTAGGATTTCAAGAAGTACTTGAGTTTGAAAGATCAGTCAGTGAAGAAATCGGGGTTTTTTAGATATCAATAAAATCTAAAGTATAAGAGCTATGCAATTGAAACTTTGTATGTTTAATAAGTCCGTTATTGACATCATATCCCCAGAATTTTGTTTATCTGGTTTAATCCAAACCCAAGTTATGAGGGTTCAAAAAACAACGAAGCGCATCGAGAAAAGGTAGGTAATGTTGAGCTTCGCTTGGCTCGTCTTGGCGGGGACACTACCTTACCCCCAGATTAAGTCGGTTATTATCGGAGTCTGGATTTTTGCCTGGTTTTAAACATAGCTGGCGACATGTGGGTGTACTGTGGGTACACTTCTGCTCCGACCCTTTGGGGAAACAAGGCGACATAATATATGATGTGGTAGGTATGTGTAATGATCATTCATTACGCACTAGGTCTCTCCCGTGCTCGCTTATGTGAACCACGGGTTCACATAAGCGAGCACGGTTTGTACACGCATCTCTTTCGCTGTCTGTGTAGCGTTTCACTTAAGCTGCCAGAAATGTATTCGACGAAGTGTGCGATATTAATTAGGGCTTCAGATATTTTGGATGGTATACATAGTACCTTTCTCTTTAAATCGATTCTATATTATGGTGGAATTGTCAAGTCACGTTCATACCTACCGCTACAGGATAATGCATAATTAAGGCGTAAAAAAATAAAGCCACGAAATAAAATACTGTTTCCTTACGGTAAAAATAAGATATTTGTTATTTTCTAAGGGGGTTCAGCGGGAATGTTCCTTGTTGTGTGCAGAGTATTATTTTTATAAGAATTCAGTATTTTTTCTTTTTGGCGCCTACACTAAGGCCACACATGATTTCTTGCCGTGAAAATCTACGGTTTATTCGGCGTGTGTAGGCACGCTCGTCAGTGTTGTATGGATCACTATGGGAGTTTGTTGATAAACACGTTAATCAACAACACCGTGCCGTCTAAAAATGGCCTTAGTGGATATGACTGATATCCGTTCGAGTCCAGGAAAATCGTGAAAAGTTCAGTCGAGAGAATGCGTCCTTGTCAATTTCATACTAATGAATAAATATTTTGCGAATTTGATCCTTATTAGTTCTAGAAATTGTACAACTTACAGGTGTCAGGATCGCATTCTTTCGATGGCCAGACTGTAGCAAACATGAGCCTTATTCAAATCAGGTTTCCGAAAAAAACATAGGCGCATATCTCCTTTTCCCCGCTCGTTTTACAAAATGAAACTGAGCGATATCTTTCTACTACCTAAATGCCGTGCTTTTTCAATGTTTCTTGGAGAACAATGCATTCAATAGTCGCCAAAGTAACTAATGTCCGTTTTCACTAACGCTAAGCCACGGCATGTATTTAAACAAACCTCTAATAATATTATTGAACACTCTAATATAATGAATGCGCCTCTTTTTGTGAACCTCAAATAATTCCTATTTAGGGGTCCTAAAACTTCTAAATAACCAAACAACTGCGACCAACTTGAAAGTAGCGCTCACCAAAGTCCAGAAAAATAAAAAGAAGCTCAATTATTTGAAAAAGTTTGCATCATTAGAAGCCCATAATTTTAGAAGTATTTTTGATAGTTTGAGACTGTAAGTAGAATGCGGCCGTTCTTAGTATACCTGCAAAACTTCCGAAAAATTCTGATTAATTCCGGAATACTTCTGGGAAAGTTTCTTTAAATCAGAATTATTCAAAATGAATTTAATTAAGATTTTTTTTTTGGTGAAAAATCATTTTTGCATCGATCGTCGATCGCCGCCGCCGCTGCCCCTCTGTGCGCCGGCCGCTGCCGCCGCGCCGCGCACGCCCGACTGCCACGAGTCGTGCGTGCAGGCGATGGCGGTGCGGGGTGCGGAAAGAGGGGAGATGCTCCCCGGAGAAGTTTTCCCCCCGCGAGAAACATTCGTACCCCGCAATCGAATGTTTCCGCCGAATATTTCGTCCGAATAATTCAATGGGAATAAACGTTGAAATATTCCCAAAGTTTCGGAATATTTCGGAATACTTCCTAAATATTCGACGGGAATGATTCGGAATTTTTCCCGCCAGCATCTATAGTTCTTAGGAAGTGCCCCTCTCTTGTGGGTTGCCTAGCAATATATTTTTAACAACATTGACAGCTACCGAACTTACCAGAAAAAACCTCAGACGAGTGTCACAAATGTAGATTTGGAAGCGTCGAGTTGCCTACCTAGAAATTAATGGTGAAACAGGAGTTGCGTAAAGATCTGCTTACGTACTAAGCGTTGCTAACCTTGACATTAGTGGAAACGGGCGTGGAACGGGTACATCAGAATATTAGAAATAAAAAAGGTCTAATTGCCAAAAACCTGGTAGTATGTTCTCTCGCCAATAACCTAAAATAGGGGCTAAACGACTAGCTTAGTTATTTACTTGGTACTTACAGCTCTAAAGAGCTCGGAGGTATAAGTCGCTGGGGGGGGTAATTCTTTAAAAGGATCTAAGTCCGTTGTCGCGTGATGTCAGCGTTATTAAAACGGCAGAATTTACACCTGTTGTAGTAAAAGACGTAAAAATGGTGAAAAGAGCGCGCAAAGTGTTAAAAAAGCATTAAAGGATCGGTAAACAATACCAGACATCTAAGGATAAGGTGATTCCGGAAAAAACCACCACCTGGTCAGGTACCTAATTTGGTTTTATTGTTTTTATAACCTACAAACAATATGCGTGGGTCTTTTTTTAGATAACATACCAAAGTGCCTATAGGTACTAAAAGGGGCTTGTATAGTAGACCTTTATCTATGAAATAACGCAAGGCACATAGAGCTTATTTAAATTGATTAGAACTATGTGGTGATGAGGGTTTATAATTTAAAACATAAATTCCTCCGCTTTTTGTTTTTGGCATTTGACCCTTTTATATTTCTAGTATTCTTATCGAATACTGTGGAAGAGTGCAAAACTTCTTTTCCGCTTCCATAACTTTATCATACATAAAAATAATTGGTGAATAGCGTTTAGCTTACAATTGAACAGCTATAACGCCATTGACGCAATTAAGCACAGATTTATAGCCTTACAAAGATATAAACACACGAATGAACGCTCGCCGGGAATACCGCCGGATTGTCGCGCCTGACAGATTTATACATGCACTGTGTTCGGAACGCACCGCACAGGGTTGCTACCACGAAAAATTACAGCATTTTATTTATTAAATGCATAACATAAAATTTAAACGTTCCGCTTGTTTTCCAAGTGGTGTTAGACAGAGGAGTATGATTCACACATATTTAGCAAGTATTTTTAAGTCCCATGTAATATCTATGTAGGTATTGTATACAGGCTGTAAGTGTTAACAGTGTCAACCTTTTAAGGGGTCATTATTAACAAATTTTACTAAGGGACTAAACCTGGAATCGCAAAAAAAAAATCATCTGATCCCTACATTTTGACAAATTATGCGAACATAAATGTACTGAACAGCAGATTTTTTTCGCGATTTTGGGTTTGGTCCTAGAGTAAAAGTTGTTCCTAACAATAAGTACAATGACCCCTTAAAAGGTTGCCACTGTTTACACTTACACCCTGTGTATTAATAACAATATTACAAAAAAATATCATTAAAATTGCCCAGCTTACGCTGGATGAGGTCTGAAGGTGCCTGTTCATTCGTGCTTTGAAGTTAGAATTATAATAGTATTCTTTGAGTATTTCCGTGTAAATATAATCCTGTTCCTTTTTTGTTACAAGGCATCTCATATTTCTACTTTGTGCACGGATGTTTAAGAGTACCTACCCACTGTTACGTAAATGAGCGCACGGAGGGAATACCACCGGATTGTCGCGTCTGACAGATTTATACATTGCCCTGTGTTCGGAACGCACCGCACAGGGTTGCCATGAGAAGAAAAGGTAAGTTTGCTAGCTTTAATTTTTTTATTTAGGCTTGATAGTTATGCGATTATTTTACAGTGACTTTTTTCGGACGTGGACGTCTTCTGGAACTTGTATAACTAAGTATTAGTTGGCTAACCAGACATGACTGAATAAAATTTTCTTATTTACACGATAATAATTATTATAATCTTAGTCCATGGGGAATAGATCATGCGTAGAGGCGAGCTTGTCCACTCTGAAATGACGCACTCCACTACTTAAACTTCTATACGTACACTATGGTAAAAGTGGTAGTGGAGAGCGTTTCAGAGTGGACAAGTTAAAACATACCTTGTTTACAATATCATTGGTATTGCGTATACTTTCCGTGTTAAACGGCAACACTAATTTTATTGTAGTATGCCAGCACTAATGTAAATCTGGTCACACTGGCCACTTCCTCTTCCTCCTCCCCTAGGAAAGACACGAAAAAATTTAATCGTAACTATCCTAACTAATATTTTAAATGCGAATGTGAGATTGTTTGTTTGTTACGCTTTCACGCTAAAACGGCTAAACAGATTTGGATGAAATTTGGCACATGGGTAGACCATGACCTGGGTTAGGATATAGGATACTTTTTATCCCGGTAACTAGTACGTTCCCGTGGGATAATTTCGGACATGCACGCAGGCGAAGCCGCTGGCAAAAGCTAGTAATACAGATCTGAATGTGAGTTGGCTTGCTTGTTTGTTTGTTAAGCTTTCACGCCTAAACGGCTGGAGCGATTTTGATGAAATTTGATAAGTGGACACTTTGAAACTGAGTAGGTAGCCTATGTCATGCCCCAGGAGGACATAGGCTATTTTTATTGACATACCACGCGGGCGAAGCCGCAAGCGGAAGATAGTGGTCATATAAAAATAAGAATAAACCCCGAACAAACTATTTAATTCAACAACCAAACAACATCACATGGTATACCAGCTCAACTTCGGTCTTCAAGGACGGCAATAAATGACATTTAACGAGCATAAAAAGCCGTAGAATTTAACCGCATTTCTCTGTAACTGGCAACCCTGAGCGCATCTGTTAGCATACCTACGTACACACTTTCAAAGATAGCGCAGTTTATGAATGTGATAGCACTGTGTGATAAACCATATGTTACGGTCTAGATCACAGCTGTAAGATTACATTATCATTCGGAGCTAGTGGGTGGAGACCTGGACAGCACATTAAGGAGTCTCTTTAAAAGTTTTCGGTAAAATTTGACGTTACGTCTCGTTTTAGTTTATTTGATCCCATTACTACAGACCAGGAGTTAGCAAATGGTGAACCGAGGTTCGGATCCGGACCGCCAACCTATTTTGTGCGGTCCGTAAACGGTTCGCGGACGCTAAACGAGGCACAATAGACGTTTTATTGTTATGTCTATAGACGTCAAGCGCCTGCGAAAGCGTTATGTAAATAGTAAACTTTTCTAACTGCTAAAATAAAAACGTTGACTTTTAGGTTGCACCAACTTTAGGTAGGTACCTACTCCTGACTTCAAACAGATAGTTCAATCAAAGTAAAAATGTAATTTTCACATTAATATTAATTACTTACTCACGTATTTTGTTATTTTTCTCATTAGGAATACTTGTTTCCTACTTTAATTTTTTTTTTGTTTTATTTCTTAAGTGATATTTTGAATCTTGGTCGCTAGTAATTGTAATGCGGACCGCGACAATCATATCCTTTTTAAAAACGGACCCCCAATTAAACCAATTGGTGATCTCTGCTATAGACCGTAAAACATTATACATCACACACGCAGATATACTCAGAACCGTGCGGGCGAATATGAACATTGAGATACCACGGGGCCGTCTGGCGCCCATGTGCTGGTTTGGTCCCTGGGGTGGTCACGGCGTGCGGCTCTGGTGCACCGGTGATGGGGGGTACTCCCCAGATGAGGCTCCAATGACGGACGGCCGCGGTGGGTTCGCGGATGAGTGCTAATACGTGCCCGCCACAAGCGGCGGAAGAGGACACCGTGGAGTTTTGGTGGGTTGGAGTCCCACATAATTGCACTATCTTCCCGTGGTAGTGCAGTATGCATTGCATGCATTACTCCAAAGCAAAAAAAAGAAGGGGGACTAAGGTGTTCAATACACTGGAACCGTTTCAGGCTGGAGATGTTCTGGTTCATGACTTGCGGATGCGGCAGGGATGTGAGGGATCTCCCAATAAGGAAACGGGCAGGAGTTAAGGCGTATAGGTCTGATGGATTAGTGGAGAGAGGAGTGTGAGGACGAGAGTATTGCCTTAACCTGAATCAGACACATAGACATCTCTTCGTAAGTGAGATGTGCGAAGCCTAATATGCGTCTTAGGTGAAGTTTTATGGATTTTACGGCGGATTCCCATAAGCCAGCGAGGTGTGGGGTGTATGCCGGAATTTAAAGTTGATACCTTTGTTTGTCATTTCTGAAAAATAGTTCCGTTTTAATATGTCAGCTATTTCACTACAGGTGCCGACAAAGCTTGCACCACTGTCGGAGTAAATGGTCTTTGGTTTACCACGACGAGCAATGAACCTACTCAGTGCTGCAATAAAGGCATGTTTTGTTAGATCAGAGACAAGCTCCAGATGAACCGCCCTTGTGGCTAGACAGACAAAAACACATATGTAAGTTTTAACTAATCTGCATCCTACCTTTGCGGTCGGCTATGAGGATGGGTCCGGCATAGTCTGTGCCGTGTCTGTGCTAGTCTCTAAGAAAGGAACCTCTAACTCTCATGTTTATCGCAAATAAACGTATTTTCTTTCTTTCTTTTCTTTCTAACTGAACTCGTTCCTTAGGCAAGTTACCCATGATTGGTTGAACTGTTCTACCGCTGAATCGCTGACACTTTACGCACTTATGGACAGTCGATTTGGCAAGGTTTCTACCACCTAAAGGCCAATACTAATGTCTAATTGTGGCTAAGAGTAGCTGTGGACCAGCGTGAAATAGCCGTAAGTGATAAGTATTAAAAATACTAATTTGCAAATACCCTCTTTAGTATAAATACAGAGCATTATGGCATCAGCATCATTACGCTTTTAGTAATTAATCCGTAAACATCATCATGTCTCAGACATCCGCGGCCCATCCTTAGGCTCAAAACTTTTCTGCCCCCCGGTACGCTGAATTTTTAAGCCCTATAGCAAATCTGAGCAACAATAGTGCTCTTAAGAGTGTTACATCCGGTGTACCGGAGGGCTGAAAAGTTTTGAGCTTGGGGATGGGCCGCGGATGACTGAGACATGAAGATGTGTAGGGATTAATTACTAAAAGCGTAATGATGCTGTTGCCATAAACTCTGTATTTATACTAAAGAGGGTATTCGCAAATTAGTAATATGCGGCGCGAGACAATAATGACACTTGAAACCCAAAACTTTTCAGCTCCCCTGGTATGCTACTGGACGCTGGACGGGTCTTCGACTCCACCTACATTATGTAGGTCTATGAAATCGGAACATGTGGACAAGTGGACCCTGCTTACAGGTGCAAGACTACCAGGGGTGAAGGAATTACAGGAGGTGGTTTCCTGTATTTACACATCATAATGATTACAATCTCTCGACCCAGTCTAAAGGCGTCAATTTTGGAAGTCTCTTTTCTTTATTTTACTTAATAAATACTAAGATTTCTCCGGTAATTGTGGACAACGAAATAAATTAAGTATTTGTAGACCATACCTCACATTTGTAGACATCCTGCACCCTTAGAGCCTTAGCACACCTCCGCTGCGATACCGCTTGATGTTCCGCTACTTGAATCGCGCGATTCGAGGAGCGTACCAGCATGCGATTCAGTTGAATTGAACTACTGTGGTTTCGCGGCGGAGGTGTGTTGAGGCCCTTATTGCGTAACACACTTTCAATATCAATCCGAAAGATTTTGAAGAAAATCGCTAATCCATTTCTCCATATGCTTGAAAAATATCTGTTCAACTTCGTAAATAACGCAATTAATGTTTCTGAACTGAAATCCATTGTAGATATGTTACGCAATTACCCCGCCTGGACCTTATCGCTTACGGTTGCTGACTCCTTCAAGTATCTACCAGTATGACGACTCAAACAGAGGCTTATGGCTAAGTAATAACAGCCGCACGGGCCGATCGATCAGGTTAAGCTACGCTTGCCGCGGTTGGTCCGTGGATGGGTCACCAGTTTTACGTACCATGACTCCTCCGTGCTTTGGAAGTCACTTTAAGCCGTTAGTACCGGCTGTCATTCGAGGATCTTTGACAGTTGTTACGGATCGTCAGAAGCCCGAAAGTGTGACAACCAGTTTTACCAAGGGGTATCGTATTACCCCGTAACTGGGTTGTCGAGGTCAGATAGGCAGGCCATGTAAAATACTGGTATTCAGCTGCATCCGGTTAGACTGAAAGCCGACCCCAACATAGTTGGGAAGACGCTAGGCAAATGTGAACGACTCAAACGTACGAACTCAAAGTTACGAATAAAAACTAAACCGAATAAAAAAACGATCCGTCCACTTTTCTGTATTTCGTAACGCCCAGCACTTTCAGCCTCGTATTTGCGAACATGCCCCGAAAATAAGAAATACACAGACAGACAAACAACCAAACAAGCAAACATTGACGCTTCGTATCAAAGGCGTTTCAATCGTCGTCGACAAACATGCTTGCGCCAGGCACAGCAAATAGTGGAGATTTCATCGCCGCACTTAAAGATTGGTTCCGCTAAACAGACAGGAAATACGCATAATTTAGAAAGAAAGAAAGAAAGAAAAAAGAAAGAAAATACGTTTATTTGCGCTAAACATGGCGCAAAGACATAAAATAACAAAATAAAACAATTAAAAACAAGTTTCGGGAAAATATGCGCCACATTCACGCAAAACGGCCGTCGCTCAGCATAATGCCGCGACCCCATACGAGACAGAGCCTCAGCGCTGGTTTTCAGCGACAGCCGGCGTTGACGTAATGACGTCGACCGGTGCATCATGCAGTGGAAGTAAAAATGCCAATTAAAATTAGATAAATAAGATTATTGAATATTTTCAAAGTTTATGTAAATATAATAGGTGTAGAAGTTGAGTACGTACATTGCGTTCCGTCAGCGCTAGCACCCACCGACTCCGACGCCGGCGCTGTGGACGGATGCATTATCTGTGCCGTGCGCACGGCGCAGCTGTCAGAAATATTTTAGCTGTTGTTGTTTGTTTTATCAATTATATAACATGGCGCAGCACATTACATAATTTTATTGTATGATGGGATTATTTAATTTTAGAAGTTTAATTTTATTTTCTTAGCTTGATTTTCATATCAGGCAATAAATATTTTCGGATGACCAGAGACATTTGTGACAACTTAGAGTAATTGTCCATAGTTATACGAAAAGGATCCAACCCACGTTAAGTGTGTTGTGGGTTGGATCCCTTTCGTTTAACTATGGATATTAGCCCCCTTCCCGGATCCGTTTCGTTTAACTCTATGGGTGACAGTAAAGGACTACTCACACTTATTCAACTCCATTCGCGTTTCGCTGAACGGTTTTGGTCACACTTATACAGTTCTGTTTCTATAAGCCGCGTACAGCGTCGTAAGAATGAGAAAAGCCGTCATAGCGTGTTATCTCCGCTGAAACGCTCGATCGCTTTTATTTCGTAAAAATAAAATAATTATAATTACTTTAAAAGACGTCCGAACTCTCTCAATCCTTGCGTGCATAATGATTACGTAATAATAAATCAAATCTATGCAGGAACTATGCAGATCGCAACTTGTTGTCAAGGAGTCGAGAACCATCCGTGTACAGCGCTGTTCCGCCGCGTTCGACGCTGAATGCGGCGGAACAGCGCTGAACCCTATCTATAGCACTCGCATGATATTAACACATTTGTCCTCATTTTATACTTGTTTGCCGCGAAAGCTGAATAGACGTGGAAAGCTGAACGGATGCGTACGCGTCTCCTTACAAAATCGTTGTTTTCTATGGGCATAAGTTGAATAGAGCTGAATAAGTGTGAGTAGTCCCTAAGGAGGGCGTATCTCGAGCAGTTAGTCCCATTTCCAAACTTGCAGCCAGAGAGCGCGTTGACAACACGGTTATTATTATCATGCATGGGTTTCAGAGACAAATAAACCACTTTTTAGGGATCCTTACCTCAAAAGGAAAAAACGGAACCCTATAAGGTTTCCGTTCACGGATCACTCGTGTGTCTGTCTGTCACAGCCAATTTGCTCCGAATCTAATGGCCCAATTAAGTTGAAATTTGGTACACGAATGTATTTCTGTGACCCAAACACGGACGCTTATCTTAAATAAATGAATTTTGAATATGGGGGTCAATTTTGGGGGGCAAGTAAGACAAAAAAAAAAGTTTTGCAAACTGTACCGTGTGACATATCAAATGAAAGGGCTTACTGTGAGGGTTTCAAATATATTTTCTTGTATAATTTTAAAATAAATCATTTTAAAGTTATTTAAAAAAATTGGCGAAAATTGACTTGTAAAAGTGTTTGTACAAACCTACTTACAGAAATAAAAATCATTTATCATTTATAATTTATCGAAAATTAACTGTTCCCCCTTATCCCCGAAAGTACTGCGCCTAAAATTTTGAAAACAAAAAAAAAATACAAAAAATAGTTCAATACCTATAGATTACAGGAAAACCTATAAGAAGTCTTGAAACAACATGGTAAATCTCTCAATATTGTGCGTACAAACTTACATTTACAGTTGGAATGTTTGGGAGAACATGTTTTTCATCTACAATGTTAAGTTTGTTCTCAGGATTCATCCCAACTACGGAACCCTTCATTGTGCGTAGTCCAACACGCACTTGGCCGGTTTTTTCTTTGTCTCTTTCTATGTGAATGAAATTTTACAAAAACTATATCGTTAATATAGCTTTTGTAAAATTTCATTCAATGCAAATATTTTTGAGCTGAAATTAGGTATGCGGTGAGATTCTGTGCCAGATAGGTACAGACGCCCGCATCAAGCTACTACAATCTGTCAAATATCTTTAATAGATTTTCAACTTTATTGCTAAAGCATTAGGTTCAAGGTTGATTGGGAAAATTTGACAGTTTCGGGTAGCTTGACCTGCTGGCGTCTGTACCTAATTATGACATCCCGTTTGCCTCTTTATATTTATTATTTATACGTTTCCATACAATATAATTGGGCCACGATAGTCTTAATTTCTTAATTTGTACCTACATTCTATCAAATAAATAAATTTGATTTTGAATTAGGTCGGATTTCATGTCATAGTCATTAACCAGGCTAACTTTGGAATTGGTACCCTTTACTTTTACTTTTTCTATAATTCAAACTGTAAAAAAAAAAAACTGGGCAAGTGCCTGTAGGACCGCGCACAATGAAGGGTTCCGTAGTTGGGATGAATTTATCCTAAAACAAACTTTAACATTGTAGTTGAAAAAACGTGTTTTACATTCCTATGTACTATAACAGTCAGAAGTCGACTAGCAATCTCACGAAACTATGGCATAGCAATATTAGTTGTACTTATGACCTTCTTCTATAAGAACGTTTGACAATACTACACATTGGCAACTTTGGCAGCCCGTATAGCGCAGGCGATAATGGTCATTGCGGTGTAAGTGGACTTCTAGACGTTGACTGTACACATAAGTTTGTAATCGCAAAAAATATTGTTTATGTTATAAAACTACAAATTAATGATTTTCGGACTTCCTTTACTCGTACTTGTGATATGAGACTTTGCTTCATACATCCAAATCTATTCAGGCATTTAAAAGTTATGGTGGAATAAAGAAACTCACGTACCAACATACATGGACTCTGAAAACATTACACTCCTTTGTTGGGTACTCGTGTAAAAAATAAGCCAGCTCTCTGGTCACGTGAGGAGGCGATGTCTCGAAAAACCAAGTGGGCACTCGGACCCTGTGGCCCTAGTGTGTGCACCCCAAGAATATTTTAACCGTTTGAAGTTTTCCTCACCTGCAGCATCCGCATTAAACATATCTCGCTTTATCAGTACGTATTGAAATCTCCCCTTAAGAAAGGGAGGCTTGATGCAAAGTGTTTGTTCAGGTTTTGACGATACATTTTGGACGCTTTTTTAGTCTCGTTCACGCTTTTTTAATTCAATGGGTGGGTAGAGGTGATAAGCATGTATTATGAGGAATATTTGAAGGAGATCTAGGAGGGGAATTTAAAGCATAGGGGTAGCCTGTTGGTATCCTTCCTCTCGAAACGTTATTATAGTTATTCTACTTTTTAACCCCGCCTTGAAAGATGAAGCTTGTTTCTTTTTTTGGGTTCTGTTTGTGGTAGGTCTAAGCAATTTGCCTTGCCTTTTCCTATATTGGGTTCGGATTCCAATCTTTTTTTTTTCGGTGGTAATCAAATAACTTCTCCCGCTCTGAGCGGAGCGGGAGGGCGTGTCGGACTTCTACTGACTACAACCCATCCGTGTTCCTTCAGTTGCCTGTGCCAGAGCCTAGCGGACCTCATCAGTTAGTGCTGACATCTTTTCGAGGCGAGCGTGGAACACAACGCGCCGTCGACCCGGGCCTGGTTACCGGACGACGAGCTACTCAATGCTCGCCGTCCACAAGACCGCGCCTACGGTGGCCGGGAATTGGCTCTCAATTCCCGACGCCCAGGGCATCTCCTACGGCGACTAAAGGCGTGAGGGCACAAAGATTGCCTCTACCCAGAAGCAGCTGAATACCAGTATTTTACATGGAGCGACTGCTTACCTGACCTCCACAGCCCAGATAGGTACTGGGTAACACGATACTCCTTGGTAAGACTGGTGGTCAGACTTTTGTGCTTCTGACGACCCGTAACGACTGTTAAAGATATAGGTAATGTTAAAGATATAGCTAATGCAATGCAGGTCAGAGCATAGAAAAAAAACTGGTCAAGAGCGTGTCGGACCACGCACAATGAAGGGTTCCGTAGTTGGGATGAATTTATCCCAAGAACAAACTTAACATTATAGTTGAAAAACATGTTCTCCCATACATTCCAACTACAAATGTCCATAGTTAAACGAAAAGGATCCAACCCACATTACACCCAATGTGGGTTGGATCCTTTTCATTTAACTATGGACAAATGTAAGTTTGTACGCACAATATTGAGCGATTTACCATGTTATTTTAAGACCATAGACTTCTTATAGGTTTTCCTGTAATCTATAGCTATAGAATTATTTTCTGTATTTTTTTCAAAATTTTTATGGTCAGTAGTTTCGGAGATAAAGGTGGGGGGAGGGGGCGAAATGGTCAATTTTTGTCTATTTTCTTAAATAACTTTAAAACAGTTTATTTTAAAATAATAAAAAAATATATATATGTCGTGGATAACGATATTCTCTTAATAAAAGTTGCTCAATTGATTTGTCGTGGATAACGATATTGTCTTAATAAAAGTTGCTCAATTGATTTGTCGTGGATAACGATATTGTCTTAATAAAAGTTGCTCAATTGATTAATGTAGCAATGGGGCAAACGCCGTGACGTGATTGAGTAATGACGGCACGTGGACAGAGTCGTTTTGGAAAATGGGGATGGTCGAACGGGGACTTCGCATCAAGTCGCGGACCAAGTCACTTCTCCAAAACGAAACTGTCGGTTTGCCCATTTTGTTTTGAGTAATTATTTGTAAGTGATATTTAATGTGAATTTGTGTTAAAAATAAACTGTGATTTTTGTGTACCAAAACCGAAACTATTATTTTACCATGAACCCGGTACCACCGAACCCTAATAACAACAGCGATATCGCTCAGCCATCGCTTACGCCGTCATCAGAAGTGGGATCTGGACTCGATTCCCACTGGCGTGCTATGTTCGAGATGCAACAGAAGAACATGATGCAGCTGATCGAAGCCATCAGGACACCAGCAGTGGCACCTCAGATCACGCTGCCAGAAATTAATCCGGAGCTACCAGATACCGATCCACGTGCTTGGTGCGATACCATCGATATTTGCCTCGATGAACGTCCACTGGAGGGTGCATCGCTTATTATAGCTCTGAGCAAAGCCCTGAAAGGTAATGCGTCATCGTGGCTGTCGCAGATTTCGCATGCAGGTATGACGTGGCAGCATTTCCGCGACTTATTCCTTGCGCGTTATGCATCCACTGAAACTCTTGCTGCATCGCTTGTTAACATTCACAACGGCCGGCCGAAGGAGGGCGAATGTCTCGCAGCGTACGCCAGCCGCCTAATGACTACCCTGTTGGCTCGATGGAAGAATCGAAGCCATGAAGAAATAGCCACGTCGTATGTGCTGGCTCATGTCTCGCAGTTCGACTCTCGGCTTAATCGCTTGGCCTTTACTAGCGAAATAACGTCACGCAACAAGTTACTGCAGGAGATTAAGGCGAGTGCAAGTCTGAAGCGGAAGTTCGATCGCAGTACCGGTGATGGCGCCACTGATGCAAAGCGTTTTAAGCCACAAACTTCCACTATGTTCACGTGCCATAAGTGCGGAAAACCGGGACACAAAGCGGTGAACTGTCGTTCGAAGTTTACGCAGCCTGCTGGAGTTAACGTCCAGAAAACTACACCGGCGGCGACTTCATCGGGTTCCAGCAAGAGAGTAACGTGTTTCCGTTGTGGAGAAGCCGGACACATCTCTACGAACTGCCAACGCGGCAGTGCGGGTGGTGCGTCATTGTCTGCGGGCAGCGCTGCCAACGCAACGGCGGAGCGACGCGTCGATAGCTGCGAAATAGCAGGTGTTTGCGGGCAATTGGAACAATCCGGTGAGTCGTACTATTTTTATTTTGATTCCGGTGCCGAATGCTCTCTTGTCAAACAATCTATTAGCCGTTACTTCAAAGGTCAACATGTTTATTCGATAGTTCGTATAAAAGGTATCGGTTGTGCTAATGTAGATTGTACGGAACAAATTCTTTGCGACGTTTTTATTAATAGTCATTGTTTACCGATTTTAGTTCATGTTCTACCCGATAATTATTTGAAATATAATGTAATGATCGAACGCGAAATTTTAAAATTAGGTTTTACAATTAACATGACCAGATCTTCCTTAATTATTTCTAAACAAAAAAGTGGAGCGGTTTGTAGTTATGAAAATAATCGGTTACTTTGTTTTAATGATGTCGATACCGATATGCAAAATAGGGACCCTTTGATATCGTTGTTGAATGAATATTCCCATGCTTTTATTAACGGGTTACCCCGTACACGTGTTACTTCTGGTGAACTGAAAATTAGGCTTCAAGACCCGAACCGTACTGTTTATCGTCGACCTTACCGACTCAGCCCAGACGAAAGGCAAGTAGTGCGATCTAAGGTTAAGGAGTTATTAGACGCTAATATCATTCGGCCTAGTCAGTCCCCTTTTGCAAGTCCTATTCTTTTGGTTAAGAAACGTGACGGTTCTGATCGTATGGTAGTAGATTATCGGGAACTAAATTCCAATACTATCCCTGACCGGTTTCCATTGCCTCTTATAGCTGATCAAGTGGCTAGGTTATCAGGCGCGAATTTTTACTCCTGTCTAGACTGCGCAAGTGGTTTTCATCAAATTCCAATTCGGGATCCCGATAGTATCGAACGTACTGCCTTCATTACGCCTGATGGGCAGTTTGAATACTTGGCTATGCCGTTTGGTCTTCGAAACGCACCTAGTGTTTTCCAAAGATCGGTGTCAAATGCCCTTGGTGACTTGGCTTTCTCTTACGTAGTCTTATACATCGATGACATCCTCATACCGTCAGTATCTGAGGAGGAAGGTATCAATAGGCTGCGCGAAGTTTTAGAAGCACTGACTAAAGCCGGATTTTCTCTTAATATTTCGAAGTGTTCATTTTTGAAACGTCATGTAGAGTTTTTAGGCTATGATATCACAGCTGGCGAGCTGAGGCTGAATCCCAGAAAGATTGAAGCCCTAACTAAACTACCTCCCCCTGACAATATTCATCAGCTTAGACAATTCATTGGCCTTGCTTCATACTTTCGTAAGTTTGTTAAAGGTTTCTCTCAAATTATGTCCCCTCTGTTTTTATTGACGACTAGTAAGAAATTCATTTGGAAATTAGAACACGAGCAGATAAGACAGCAAGTTATTTCAATTTTAACTACTAAGCCTGTCTTAATTATTTTTAACCCTGAGCACCCAATTGAATTGCATACTGATGCAAGTGCTGATGGGTATGGCGCTATTCTTTTTCAAAAAGTAAATAATGAACTTTTGGTTGTCGAGTATTTTTGTAAACGCACCTCGAAAGCCGAGTCAAAATACCACTCATATGAGCTGGAGACTCTGGCCGTAGTAAACGCAATTAAACACTTTCGTCATTATTTACAAGGACGATATTTTGAAGTTATTACCGATTGTAATTCATTGAAGGCTTCGAGAAACAATTTATTTATTACACCACGTGTTCATCGTTGGTGGGCTTTCCTCCAAGCATTCGACTTTCAAATCTTTTATCGCGAAGGTCGTCGCATGGCACATGTCGATTTCCTTTCCCGAAATCCATTGAGTAGTACTTCTGAGCAAAAAGGTATGCAAAAAATCGAGCAGAAACGTGTTGATATCGCTACTTTATCACAAAATTGGTTATTAGCCGAACAATTACGTGATCAAGAGATTCAATCGTTGGTCACCAAACTTAAAGAAAGTCAGTTTCCACCGGACGTTGCCAAGACTTACGAATTGCGTTCGGGTGTATTGCACCGCAAAGTACAACGTAACAATCGTACTCGCTGCCTCCCTATAGTCCCACGTGCTTTCAGATGGTCGGTTATTAACCATGTGCACGAGTCACTTATGCACCTTGGTTGGGAAAAGACACTTGAAAGGGTATACGAACATTACTGGTTCGAACATATGGCTAAGTATGTTCGTAAGTTTACCGATGGATGTATAACCTGCAAAGTGTCTAAATCTCATTCCGGGCGTATACAGGCCGAACTTCATCCGATCCCCAAAATTAGTGTTCCGTGGCATACAGTTCACGTTGATATAACCGGCAAGCTTAGTGGTAAAAACGATTCTAAAGAGTACGTCATAGTTTTAATTGATGCTTTCACTAAATTTGTTCTTTTGTATCACACTCTTCGAATCGATTCAGCTAGCGCAATTAAAGCTCTAAAGTCTAGTGTATCGTTGTTTGGAGCACCCACTCGCGTTATTGTTGACCAAGGTCGATGTTTCGCCAGCAAAGATTTTAAAGATTTTTGCGAGTCCCACGGTATAAATTTGCACTTGATTGCGACGGGATCAAGCCGCGCTAACGGGCAAGTCGAAAGGATTATGAGTACACTCAAGGGCATGTTGACTTCGGTAGAGACATCCGATCGATCTTGGCAAGACGCTCTAGAAGACGTCCAACTTGCATTAAATTGTTCTGTCCACCGTGTCATAAAAGCAAGCCCCCTCGAACTTTTGATAGGCCGCGTAGCTAGACCCCTAAACCTTTTAACGTTAGACGATACCGAAACGGAGATTAACCTTGACGAGACGAGAGAGCAAGCGGTAATAAATATTGACAAAAGTGCAAATTATGAAAAATCTAGATTTGATAAAGGTAAAGCTAAGTTGGTAAAATTTGATGTTGGTGATTTGGTTTTAATTCAAAATGAAGAACGGAATCAGACTAAATTAGACCCCAAATATAAGGGACCGTTTAAAGTTGTAGAAGTACTTGACGGTGATCGTTATCTTTTAAAATCTTTGAATGGTAATAGAACCTACAAGTACGCTCACGATCGTATACGAAAGATGCCTCTAAGTAATGTTCCTAATGAGTTAAACGTAGAGGACGGTGATGAAAGTACCTCCACCGAGTAGTAGACACATACCATGGCTATTTGGTCGCACCGTACGCACTAGTCTGTAGTCGTAACTGCAGCTCACTTGTGAGCTGTTCAGGGGGCGATGGGCAGCTGGTGGTACGGCGGGGACCTGGGTCTCAATGGAGACTATTGTTGTTTTGGTCTTGTACTGACCTGGGAGTCGCAGACTCTATGTGATGTGTGTGGTCGTATCACATGAGGTGATGACGATATGGGTGGCATAAGTGTCACTAGCTGCTGCGGCAGCTGGGCCATGAGCGTTGTATGTGATCGAAGTTGATTTAGTTGCTGAGTAAATATGATGGAGACTTAGAGGAACCTTTTGTTTGACAATTGTTATTTTCGAGTTATGCGCTTCCTTAAAGATGTGGTCAGGTTGACCGAGCCTCTATTGTTGCTCCAAATTTGACCGTTTGGTTACAGGTACTCACGAGGACGTGTAACTGGTCAGGCTGGCCGTGTCGTGGATAACGATATTGTCTTAATAAAAGTTGCTCAATTGATTTGTCGTGGATAACGATATTGTCTTAATAAAAGTTGCTCAATTGATTTGTCGTGGATAACGATATTGTCTTAATAAAAGTTGCTCAATTGATTAATGTAGCAATGGGGCAAACGCCGTGACGTGATTGAGTAATGACGGCACGTGGACAGAGTCGTTTTGGAAAATGGGGATGGTCGAACGGGGACTTCGCATCAAGTCGCGGACCAAGTCACTTCTCCAAAACGAAACTGTCGGTTTGCCCATTTTGTTTTGAGTAATTATTTGTAAGTGATATTTAATGTGAATTTGTGTTAAAAATAAACTGTGATTTTTGTGTACCAAAACCGAAACTATTATTTTACCATGAACCCGGTACCACCGAACCCTAATAACAACAGCGATATCGCTCAGCCATCGCTTACGCCGTCATATATATATTTGAGACCCTCACAGTAGCCTTTCATTTGATACGAGTATATCGCACAGTACAGTTTGCAAATAATTTTTTAATTTTCTCATTTGCCCCCAAAATTGCCGCCCATATTTAAAATTCATTAATTTAATTTACATGCACGTGTTTGGGTCACAGAAATATATACGTGTACCAAATTTCAACTTAATCGGTCCATTAGATTCGGAGCAAATTGGCTGTGACAGACGGACAGACAGACAAATGAGTGATTCTATAAGGGTTCCGTTTTCCATTTTGAGGTACAGAACCCAAAAAACTGGCCAAGTGCGTGTTGGACCACGCACAGTGAAGGGTTCCGTAGTTGGGATGAATTTACAAGAACAAACTTAACATTGTTGTTGAAAAACATGTTCTCCCATACATTACAACGGCAAATGTAAGTTTGTATACGCACAATATTGAGAGATTTATCATGTTATTTTAAGACCACAGACTTCTTATAGGTTTTCCTGTAATCTATAGGTTTAGAACTATTTTCTGTATTTTTTTTCAAAATTTTTGGCTTAGCAGTTTCAGAGATAAGGGGGTAGTGGTCAATTTTCGTCTATTTTCTTAAATAACTTTAAAACAATTTATTTTAAAATTATAGAAATAATATATTTGAGACCCTCACAGTAAGCCCTTTCATTTGATATAACACACAGTACAGTTTACAGAACATTTTTTTAATGTTCTTATTTGCCCCCCAAAATTGACCTCTTTATTAAAAATTCATTTATATACGTTACACGTCCGCGTTCGGGTCACAGAAATTCATATGTGTACCAAATTTCAACTTAATCGGTCCATTAGATTCGGAGCAAATTGGCTGTGACAGACAGACACACGAGTGATCATCTAAGGGTTCCATTTTTCCTTTTGAGGTACGGAACCCTAAACAAGTTTCTATGGTAAAAGCGAGGTGGACCGTCACATAATAGAGATACATACTTACCTAATATTAATTAGTATAGATAGGTATGTGCCATTATACAATGTGCTGCCACAATGGCGACATTAATTCAACACGTGGGTAGGGCTAATCACCATAAAACTTATAATAAGATAAAAGTTGAAAAATAAACTTTTTTCAAACAATTTACGTAAGTAACTAATTAAATAATAACAAAAATTAGGATAACTCTATACAAAATACCCATTTATGAAGCTATTGTTCTATGCCGGCTGGTAAAAGGCCGTTGATCAAAACCTTTTTTCTTTTGTTCATCGTTTGTCTATTGTTCTGACCCAGCTGGTAAGTAAGTTCATGGAACAAAAAATCGAGTGGCGTGGCTTTTTTTTTTCTCTTGTTCGTTTTAATTTGATCACTGCGCTACAGGTTTCTTCAAGAAACTATTTTGGAAAATTGTGAGTAAATCACTAAATAAATCTGCCTAGCCTTTTCCCAACTATGTTGGGGTCGGCTTCCAGTCTAACCGGATGCAGCTGAATACCAGTATTTTACATGGAGCGACTGCCTATCTGACCTCCACAACCCAGTTACTGGGTAATACGATACCCCTTGGTAAGACTGGTTGTCAGACTTTCGGGCTTCTGACGACCCGTAACGACTGTCAAAGATCCTCGAATGACAGTCAGGACCAACGGCTTAACGTGCTTTCCGAGGCACGGAGGAGTCTCGGTATGAAAAGATGGTCACCTATCCACAGACCAACCCCGGCAAGCGTAGCTTAACCTGATGGATCGACCCGAGCGGCTGTTATTACTTAGCCACGAGCTCCTCAGTAAATCAATAAATAATAACGTTTAATGAAAAAAAACCTTTTTAACAAAAAATAAAACAGATTTCCAAATCAAAACACTACAAAGTGAAAAATAACTTTAATTTCGGTAGTCGGTGTCTTTGGTTTTGTATTTTCGTTTTTTGCCACCGACTTCCGAAATTAAAGTTATTTTTTCACTTTGTAGTGTTTTGATTTGGAAGTCGGTTTTATTTTTTGTTTTTATTTTCACTTTTTAGTGGTTCACATGTGCTTACCCCTTCATAGCGTACCGGCGTGATGTTATGTTACGAACTTGTGGAAACAATAGACAGACATGAGATTTCAGCAACCCCTGGCCATTTGATATCATTTATTGAGGAGTTCCGTTACCTATCTCCGAAGTTCTTCATCAGAGCTTCACCAAATTGAAATGGGACCACTTCGAGAAACTACTCTTCCAAAAACTACCCAAATCGCTTCAAGTGTGCCTATAAAATTTGAAGAGTTCCCTCTATTTCTCTAGGATCCCATCATCAGATCCTGACTTGATGATAATGGGCCCACCTGGAAAGTATACCCTTTCAAACAAAAAAAAAAAAAATCATTCAGTCCAGCCATCTTCGAGTAATCGGGGAACATACATTAAAAAAAAATAAAGGTTCCGACGAATTGAGAACCTCCTCCTTTTTGAAGTCGGTTAATTAAGATATCTTTAAAAAATGAAAATGCGGAACCGTATACGAGTGTTAGACGAGGATGCCTGAATTCCTCACAGTAAGCATGGGGATTTCAATCATCCCCCTTTGCAATGTAATGGTACCTACGTACATTTCTATATTATAATTGTTTACGCGAAGCCCTATTTATTTACAATAACTTCCATAACTCATTCATACCTAGTTATGCGCACATAAATTGTTTTAATATTAATTTACTTCATATTCAAATCCCACTTCGAAAGCTCATAACAAGTAATGAGTGACGTCATCTATTGCGTAGTAATTCACAACCAAAACAAAACATGGCCTAGATAACCACAACATTTTAAATACATTCAAAATAATCTTTATTGCTACGCAATAAAGCTGCAAATCATTTGATGGGATTGTTCGAAAACTTGGTAATAAAAATGTGTGTGATTATAGCTCTTATTGCAACGGTATAAGGTTGTATGATTAAGTGGGGTGAATGAACTTGGGTCCACGTGGTGCTTGCAATTGCGCAGTTTTGAACCCCTGCAGTAGTTACGACGCACATTGGTATATGGAGTAGGGTGAGCGTACCAGATATTGGGATTGAGAGAAAATATACATTTGGTGTGTGTGCTTGGTATTTTTTTTTTATCGAAATTTAATTTATATGTATAGGTAAGTAACAGAAGTTACTTTTTCTTGAAATTAATATTTAAATTTCTTAAACTTGCACAGTTATCATGATTTTTCATTAAGTAGTAACTACTCGTCTATGATTTACCGAAAAGCATGTGCGCCAGCACTCACGCTACTAAAATCTGTCAAATTTCTTTAATAGATTTTTAACTTTATCGCTAAAGCATTAGATTCAAGGTTGATTGGGAAAATTTTACAGTTTCCGGTAGCTTGAAATGCTGGCGTCTGTATAATAATTTGTAAACTATTTTTCTAATTTTTAATTATTAGTTTCCAAACGAAGACAAAGATCCAAGTAACATAACAAGTTAAACATGCAGTCAGGTTTCATAAGTACTTATTCATTCTGTGCATTTTACTGATTATAAGCAGCTAACCTGCTCACCCCATAGGGAGCACAAGCGTGATTATAAATTAGAATAAGCGAGCTCCGAAGACATTTAATTCGTAACAAAAGAGGCCACAGACTGATTCATATGCATCTAACGGCATTGGACCAAAATTAAACCAAACAATAAAATGATCAGAAGTCCCACTTATGCTTGTAAATAAAACAAACTCGCAAAAAATTCAAACGCCACTGAATTTTAAAACTTTCTTACAAGCATTTTTGTATTATTATTCTTCCCATGGTCCCATGGGTGCCAACGGGTGTCAATGGGACCCTATTACTAAGGCTCCGCTGTCCATCCGTCCGTCTGTTACAGGTCTATCTTTTTTAGTTGGCTATTCGATATAATATGCTGATCCGCAGATTTGCACGGAGTAGCAAGCAGGTAAAAATGACACTGTTTAGAGCTTACTGTCAGTTATTCTACATTTGCAGTCTGTGGGTTAGATATACGCAAAGGCCATATAACGCCCTGCGTGTGCAGTATAACAATGCGTTCAGGTAACATGCTGGCGCGGCACCCGCGTTTTTGTAGCGCTCGGGGATGTTTGCTGAGGCGAGGATTGATGGCTTTCATGCCATCATCCGAAACCAGTGTGCCTCGATCCTTCGCAGAAAGCTTGCCAGCTCCCACAGCATCCTGAGCACGTTGTGCGGTAAGTGGGAATGTCCGATGCTGCGTCAATGGATCGGACTTCATACGTTTACAAATACGTACTACATACTACGTGGATAGTGTGAGGTCTGGCTCCAGACAGAAGATAATAAGATTATGAATAGGATACTAACATTACTTTTAGTTTTCTTTGGTAACACTGTATGGATCTCAGTGGTCTGAAAAAAAAGGTTTTTTACGAAGACACTTGAAAGTTTTACAGAGGGTGTACTACTATGGCCGCTTTAGCAAGACTTAATTAAAAAATAAAATTAAGTTTAAAATCAAAGGAACCACCCCCATACAAGAAACGTGTTTTTTTTAAGTGTTAAAAAAGAAGAGTTAAATATTGCACAATGGTACCTAGGGAGCCTTCGTCTCGCACTTGGCCGCTTTTTTTGTATACAGAAAAGGTCGAATACATTTCAAAAATACAAAAATAACTATGTGGTCTAATGTTTAAATTTTGACAGCTCTTCACAACGATTTAATATGGCCAATAGGACAATATGGTGGCTATTTAGATAATGATTTAATATGGCCCAAGGTGGATCGATGACCTTGTGAAGGCCGCAGGAATCTGCTAGATGCGGGAAGCACAGAACCGGTCTCAGTGGCGGTGCTTGGTGGAGGCCTGTGTCCAGCAGTGGACGACTTTCAGCTGAAATAATGATGATGATGATGAAAGGCCTAAGAATTGTCGACATTACCTTATAGTTATTCTATGAGAGTGAACCTTTTGTGTTTGTTTACTCTGTGTGTGAACTTATTAAGTTGAAAATAAAGCAAGGAAGTGAGAGCGGATCCTTGGCGGCTGTGTCTGAATAACCTACGTGATTAATCAAAGTCAGAAACGTTAGAATTTAATTCTAGTCCAGTTATTTAGAGCGCAGTTTCAGTTGGGACCCGTTCAGTGTCTGAAAACATTATACTAATCAGACATTATACATACATACATATTTAACCTCACGCCTTCTTCCCTTGGGGGTAGGTAGAAACTACAGAACGCCACCTGCTACGATCCTTACATACACCTTTTGCATTGTTTACGTTCATACATCTCGTCTTACACGCCTCCGGCTGCGAGTACTACGCACCTGACTTTTTTAGCAACTATTGTTTCATTTTTATTTTCGTTTAATCCTCTTTTTTAAAGGCATAAAATGTCCTTATCATTACAATACAATGACTAAAAATCACGCTTATTTTTTACCAGTATTCTAGCAGAGTAATTACGTTCTAATTTTAAATACAATATTTTAAATATCCAATGCTCATTTAACAAATAATATTTTTGTCAAAGGCAGCAACAGGAGCATCTACCCTGCATTAGGGCGCGTGTATTTAGGTGACCCATATCCATCCCTTCTGGGAGTACCGCGATGCACGACACTGCAATCAAATCGGCGTTTTTGCGCACTTAATCGACTTGTGGCCCACTACATTAAAAATTAATACTTTTTTTTAAATCCAGCAGTTGCATAACATGCCCACACACATACACGTTGCACGTCTGTCATCCCGGAACAACAGTGCTATTCTGTACAAATCTCACCGTGTAATCTTAGGTGAGGTGAAAGTGGAGTGAGCTATCAGTACTGGCAATCCCTAGCATCAGGTGGATTGACAGGTCTCTTCACCTAAGTTTTCACGGTGAGATTTGTACAGAATAGACCGGCTGTTAGACAGAGGCGTACTTATAGAACCTACGAATAATAAAAGTATACGCTTACTAGGTTTCTAGACTATTCAGATCTCTGACTAGTACATTAACTGTTAAATCACATTTTTTATGGTTCCGTACCAAAATTGTAACGAGGAACCCTTATGGTGCGACTCAGTCTGTCTGTCTGTCACAGCTAGATATCTAAAAAGGAACCCTTATGGTGTGACTCAGTCTGTCTGTCTGTCACAGCTAGATATCTCGAGAACTCTTGAATTTTGGAATAGTTTTCGATGACGTTTGCCCAACTATTGTGCAAATAAGAAAGAAAAAAAAAAATTTTTTGCAACAGGGACTGAAAGGGGTCTTCAAAATTCGAAGTGGGGCTACTAGTGCATGTGGGGTATCTATGAAAGAGCGCTGTTTGCACATTTTCAAAAACTTTTGATGCAAAATGTAAAAAAAAATACCGTTCTCCCTCCTTATCTCCGAAGCTTGCATAGAGAAAAATCTGAAATTATTCTGGGTTATAGAAATTTATGTAAAGATTACAGGAAAAATAAAACGATGTCTCAAAATGGAACACTTTTTTTGATAGTACGGAACCCTCGGTGCGCGAGTCCGACTCGCTCTTGGCCGGTTTTTTAAAATATATATTCACACAACTGATGTATGTACAGTCGAGTTCGTTAATATCTGAGCATGTTCATGAATCAAAAATATATAGGCAAAGGCAAGTTACATAAAACTTTAAACAGCTTTGCCTTACAATAAATTGTGAACAATCTGTGACATCATAAATATGTGACTACATTATATAAATAATATTGCTACAGACAAATACTCTAAAAACTGTACGCAATCAATTGTTCATATTATTTAGCGCAAAGTTAGGTTCACAAATATCTATGCAATTTTTCTGTCATTAATATCTTATCTTGACAATTTGTTATGTCTCGAATTGTCATCTTGAATTCTTTGAACAATCTCTTTACAGACTATATCCTATTGTATTTTTTTTTTCTTTTAAATGTTAGGTTTTCAGAAGAACAAAATAAGAATTTAAGAATAATAAAATAAATATTAAATACTAATGTGCTTAAAATGTTATTTTTATTTTTAAAACTGGCTGAAAAGTTTTAAACAAATAGGTAGGTATAGTCTGCGTTGACCCTAAGATTTCCTCATACTTAAATTATCAAATAATACAGCTACTACGCAACGTTGTCAGATTGTTACAGTCCTATTACGAACGGCAACACTGCATCGTACTTCTGCTCCGGCAAACAAATATAAATTTAATAATAAATGCCATTTAGTTGAATATTCAAAGCACATAGATATTTACGAATCATAGGTTGCACCAAATATATTGAAATTATTTAGATATTTATGTTCCGAAGAGTAGTCAGATATTTTTGTCTGCACTACCGTAACATACTTATGAATAGTTTATATTATAACATATTAATGATGTCCAAGTTTGTATAGAACTATGATCATTTTAACGCTTACAATATTTTGAAACATTGTTACTGCCAATATAATAGTGAACTCGACTGTACAATCACAAATGCAATAAACTAGCTACAATACAATATGTCTGATTTGACTAGATGTGAATCTAGCGTGGTTATTTTGGTAACACTTAACAATAAAATTGACATTTAATATTTCAAAAATAAAGGTTATACAAATCTTACAAATGAAAAACTAAAAACTTTTCCATAGATAATGAAAAAATTCCGAGAAAGAAAACGAATATCATAAGACTTTTACTATTCGTAGTATGAGCTAAGAGCTGAGCTAAGAGGCTCATTGGCGACGTAAAGCTGGTGGATGCCAAGCTTCATTGCTTGGCTCATCGCCGCAAGGTTGCCTGCTTGTCGGTCTTCTACAGATTGTACTTCGGAGAGTGTGCCCGAGAACTCCACGACCTCATTCCACCGGCCCCCTTCTACCATCGGACATCTAGACGCACTGCCAGTTACCATCCCTACCTGGTTGCTATTCCACCAATTGGCACTAAGCGCTTCCAAATGTCTTTTATAATGCGCACAGCAAAAGAGTGGAACTCACTACCTGCGTCTGTGTTTCCGAACGTATACAACCCTAATCTCTTCAAAGTGAGAGTGAACAGGCTTCTTCTGGGTAAGCTCACTCCATCGTCGACTTTGTCTCTGTCACCTCTGACCTAGACTAGAGTCAAGAGCAAACCCATCACAAAAAAAAAAAAAAGTATAAAGACCCACTTTTCGCCTGTTATGTATAAGACCTATGTATAGGGCTAGCCTATAGCCATCAACCGGGCATACATCCAGACTCCTGCTAAATTCCAGTTGGAATAACCCAATAACATTGCCCGACCCGGGAATCGAACCCAGGATCCTAAGCTCAGAAGTAGCGCTAGTGACCACTAGACCAACGAGACAGTTGTACAAATTCATGTTATTTGCTGGCCTCCTCTCAGATCCCGACGACCCCATAACTCTTCTCCAGGAGAGCAGTAGGGACCGTAGGAACAAACACAAATCGACATTCCGACCTCGCCGCCGAGGTCCCTCGCGACGACCCCGTAATAATCGTCCTCCCGTCCCGTCCCTTGCTCGGGTATGAAGTGCCAGCTGGTGGCGTAGCTGAGCCAGTAGTTTTAAACTCCCCTGGCAATAATAATCATTCTAATCTGATCCAGCCTGTCCCATCTTGCTGTCCTCCCCCCAGCGACGCCCTAAGCCGAGGCCCGTTCCCCACAGGGGGAGCCCTTAGCGTGTAGTCGTTTAGTCTGTAAGTTTTATGCCCCTGGCTGGAGGCTTTGAGTCATCTTAAGGCAGCCACAGGATAGTCCGGTTAAGTAGTCACGGCTTCTCTAGGTCAAATACATTTATAAAAAAAAGGCTGTTACAAAAATGCGAAAAGATTTGGAATGAAATGTTTCTCTCTCTCACAAGTTGTAGCAGCAGCTGGCTGGTAAGACATGAAGACACTGTATTTAAGTAATGAGTATTACAGCGGTACGCTGCTGAGCGAGACGTGGTTCTCACTGCTATACAGATATTGTTATTGTTATTACATACATTCTAAGTTAAGGGGTATGTTACACCGAAATGGATAATGAGCAGTAATAGGTAGAGCTGTTTTGGTTCAATGAAACATTGATGTTAATATGGACATTCCTCGGGAACTGAAACTCCGGGATTCGAAAAAATAAATTGATTTTTTATTAACAAGGATAAAAGAAAGCTTGTCTTATGTATTGGCAGTGAGCGCACGACGTTTTCAAACTGACATCAGCGCAGGTAGCTAATTTCCAATGCGCACACGCATGATGTTGCCGCTCAAGTGTAACGTGACTAGTAGAAACAAAAGAATACATTAGCAGGCTGCGCCGCTAGAGGAAAGCACCTTTTTTGTCTCTTTCTACAGCATTTAAATTGTTTTTCTACAATAACTTGTTGATTCACTCCATAACCTCGGTTCCCGTCGGAGGGGTGGAGGGATATATGTTCTCGTTCATAATTCCTTAAGACGTGAATAGCTTTTTACATAGTAATTTCTAACTTATTCAATAATATCGTCGTCATGCTGCCAAAGTTAGCTAAATGCACAATAATGCAATTTGAGATAAATCAATTTAAAAGTTTACTGTAGATTGTTTTGTTAAATACTAGCTTTCATTAATATTTTTAGATCTTTTCCGACGCATTATTTATCCTTCTAGTCGATTGGATTACCCTTATAGAAACGGATAAAAAATAAAAAAAATCTCCGAGAGGAGTGCTTTTAATCACTTTTGGCTGCCAATTATCAAAAATAGTTTTTTTGTTAAATTTGAACCTTTGAGTCTTAAAATTTTAATAATGCATAGAAGTAGATATTCATTTCACTATTATACATATGTAGAAAATGTTGAGTCTATTGAATGTTATCAGAAGAACAGAAAAACAGAGTTAGACATAATTTTAGCTTTTACCTGACGAAAAAATTAAGAACTTTTATTCATTTTATACTCATCTACACATTTTATCTGTACACATTAATATCCGTAACTACTGAACGGATTTGAATGAAATTCGGTAAGTAGATAGATAAAGCAAAGGATTAACAGATACGCTACTTGTGTATCTCACTGCTGGACACAGGTCTCTTTCAAAATTAATCTCTGAAACTACTGGAACGGATTTAGATGAAAGTTGGTAGGTAGATAGATAAGGCACAGGATTAACACATAGGCTACTTTGTAACCCTCTGCTGGACATTGCTATTGAGCTTGATTTTAATAGATCAATGTAAATATACTTAGTAATCGAGTTTTACGTACCCACTCAGTAGAATGATAACTGCTACAGTTATTTTGAACCATCATCCATCATCATTTAATCGCTTTTGGCTGCAGAGACGTTTATCTAATAGAACCCGTAGTAACTTTACCCGAAATCAATTAAATGCATATAATTATTTTTTTCACAAAAACATTATTTCATCTTAAGAGCGCGAGCCAAAATGAGTTAAAGTTAATAATTTAATTTTTGCTGACGTGTGTTATTAAAGTTTTTAATAAGTACATATTTTTCCAAAACCGTCTAACGGCATTTGAAATACTATGGCAGAATAAATCATCTGTGGACCTGCTCCAGTGCGGAAATGAGAAAATCAACTACACGAGTTTAGTATTATTTAGCAAGCGTACTATCGAAAAACGTATCGTTTAACTAATTTAATCGTTTTTGTCTGGCGACTTTTTACTGAAATTGGTAAATAAATACCCTTTATTATGCACAGAGTATCTCGGCAACTAATGGGTTTCTGCGTTTAACTGATATTGGCAAATGACAGAGCTGAAAAACTGAATCGATTGGTATTTTTAACACATAATTGACTGAAATTGCAGATAATCGGTTTTGGCAGCATGACGGCGATATATACGTATTTCTAATCATGGGATTCCGGGAGTGTCCATAATAAGACAACGTATCGCAATTACAAAAAAAAAGTAGCTCTACCTATTCCGATCACTGATAGTGAGACGTTAAGATGAAGTGATACTCAAAGTAGAAGTTTTGACATCCTTCGATAGTTAAGAAAATGTATTTCAAGCCGCTAAAAACAGAGACACAATTTTTTTTTAAATTGTAATAAAGAACCTATACTCGTATCAACCTGGTATTCAGTTGCGTTCGGTTAGACTGGACGCCGATCCAAAAGACATTTAGAAACGCTTAGTGCGAATTGGTGGAATATCAACTAGGTAGGAATAGTAACTGGCAGTGCGTCTAGATGTCCGATGGTAGAAGGGGGCCGGCGGAATGAGGTCGTGGAGTTCTTGAGCACACTCACCGAAGTACAATCTGTAGAAGACCGACAAGCAGGCAACCTTGCGGCGATGAGCCAAGCTGTGAAGCTTGGCATCCACCAATCTAGAGAAAATGTGGATTCATTCGATTGTAATAGTTTTAGTGGTATAGATAAACCATTCTAAAAAAAAAACCGGTCAAGAGAGAGTCGGACTCGCGCACCGAGGGTTCCGTACCATCCTACTATCCTACTTCCTATCCTACTATAATATTATAAATGCGAAAGTTTGTGATGATGGATGTATGTTTGTTACTCTTTCACGCATAACTACTACTGAACGGATATTCATAAAATTTGCTACACAGACAGTTTATAAGCTGGAATAACACATAAGATACTTTTTATTCCGATATTCTTACGGGCTCGAGAATTACGCGGGTGAAACAGCGGGGCGCTGCTAGTCATATGTAAAAAAGTGTGCTATTTACAGAAATCGTTTTATTTTTCCTGTAATCTTTACATAAACTTGAATCACACAGAATAATTTCAGAACTTCGGAGATAAGGGGGGGACAGTATTTTTATTTACATTTTTCATCAAAAGTCGGAAACTATGCGGCTTAAAAAAATGTTTGAGAATGTGCATATAGCGCTCTTTCATATGATATGCCACATGCCCTAGTAGCCCCACTTCGAATTTTTATCTTTCAGTCCCTGTTGCAAAAGAAATTGGTACATTTTTATAAATTGGTACATATTAGTAATTCTTTAGATAGTAGAGCTGTGATAGACAGACAGACAGACTGAGTTGCACCATAAGGGTTCCTTTTTACCATTTTGGTACGGAACCCTAATGAACGCCCCTCCACAAAACATGATTATTTCAATGTGTGAGAGGAAATACTTATTGCAACAATTTACTTGTGTGCTTGCAGCATCTTTACTGTAAACATAGTCGCCGCACTTAGAGGTCAACTAATCGTGCGATCAGTCCAGGTACTAGCATTGTACGGCGGCGGCGGGGAGCGTGCGCTTTGTATGAAACAACACGTTCGCTCTGTCGCGCGTTTGTTTCATATATACACTAGTTGGCTGACAAATCTGGCTGTTCGCCGTTTGGGCAAGTCGGGTAGGTACCGTTTACATAAAAAAATCCGTGATTTTTTGTTTGAAACAAAAAATATTGTATTTACTTGACTGCGACGATGCTTTTTCTTGTCATGTTGTTGGCCGTACTTTTGCGGCGAAATCGACGCGTGTTCCCACTTTCATGTCTCGCCGGTGACTGAGCTTGGTTGCTAAGGATCAACAAAGGCCAATTTTGTGTATTGCGTCAATACACCTTCTTTTCATATGAGCGTAACCGCTGTGGAGGGGCGTTCATTTTTAGAATGGTTTATACAAGGTGTAACTTAAATAACGCACAACATCTTAAGGGGTCATTATCCTCATCATTATGAACAACTTTTACTATGGGACCAAACCTGAAATCACGAAAAAAAATCAGCTGTTCCTTACATTTATGTTCGCATAACTCGTCAAAATGTAGGGAGCAGCTGATTTTTTTTACGTGATTTCAGGTTTGGTCCCATAGTAAAAGTTGTTCATAATGATGAGTCCAATGACCCCTTAAGAGGACACAGGGTGTAACTTAAATAACGCACAAGCGTTATTTAAGTTACACCTTGTTTGGTTTTCCGTTTATACTGAAAATGTATAGCTTGATACGTTATATACAAGGTGTAACGGAAATCCTATACAATGCGAGATCAGCTTATGCTGTTCTCGCATTGTATAGGATTTCCGTACAATGAGAGGTCAGCTTATAGTGGAAATGCTTGATAAATGAACTCTTACTGAACCAGTCCAGCTGGTCGGTTTTATGAAAACTGGATATCGCCAGCATTTCTGCACTGACGATCTCTGAGAATACCATCATCTGTCTAGTTTTTTCCCAATTACTATATCGTGGTCGACTTCCAGTCTAACCGTATGCAGCTAAATACCAATATTTTACATGGAGCGACTGCCTATCTGATTTCTGAAAATATATGCCAAAACAATACCGATATTTTTTTTCTTTAAGCTATCCCTTAATAGAGGTTAAAGTACGGGCCTGAGTGAGTTTGCACAAGGTTGGGTTAATTTGACTGTTTGCTGGATATATCGCCGTTTAGCTGATCACAGGTCGATCTGTGTAGCTCCAGTCGTGGAGTCCTGGGGACCAGTGTTCATGGAAGGTACATTACATAGTTTAACTTAGGAGTTAGGTTGTTCGCAGTAAGTGATGGTTTTATTTTACAGTGTTGCAGGAGCCCTCATCTCTATTAAGGTAACGTAAGGGTAGATAGACAGTCACAGGAGTGATCCAATAAGGGTTCCGTTTTTCATTTGGACGTACGGATCCCTAAAAATCTACCTCATACCTGCAGTATTGTCTCTCCTTCTCCCTTTAAATACATCTAAAGGTTATCTTTAAAAGATCGCTTTAAGCGATAACATCGCCCATTGTGGCTCACTATGTAAAACTACATTTATAAGGGGGGGAAATTGAATTCATGGGCTTCCTTTTAAGGGGTTATTGTACTTATCTTTATGAACAACATTTACTATGGGACCAAATCTGAAATCGTGTATATGTAATTCGTATGGTGTACATAATATGTAAAGAGTATTCTATTCCATTCTTAGTTACGATTACTTCAATTTAGCTAGCATATCTTAACATGGGGCGAATCACAGCACAGAAGCACAGAATCGCCGCGCCACGAGTCGTCTCCATGCTCTGTGGGGGGAATAAAATAAAGGTAAAAAGTCCCTGTCCCCTTTCCATTCGAGTCAGGCCTTGAAAAAATACTATGTGCTCTACAGATGATCTTTTTAGGGTTCCGTACCTCGAAAGGAAAAAAAAAACGGAACCCCTATAGGATCACTTTGTCGTTCGTCTGTCAGTCCGTCAAGACCCTTTTTCTCAGGAACGCGTGGAGGTAACAAGTTGAAATTAATATCAAATCTACGGTCCCTTGAAGCTCTAAAAAAATCAAGCTTTTAAGTTAACGCAATAAAAGAATACGGCCATTTAAGCGACATATCGCTTGCTTAATAATAGACTGACCTAACTAACACAAAATGGCTTAAAACTCAGTCAAAAAGCATAATAATAATGAAATAATGTATTGTAGGAATAATTGATGAATTGATTATTTATACAGAAATTATAGTATTAAGAAATTTATTTACAACGAATTTCTGCCTGAACCGTAATCGGTCAGTTTATGATTAAGCATGCAATGTTTTGATACTCACATATAAATCAAATCCTATAGGTTACTTCCCGTTGATCTAGAATCATGAAATTTGACAGGAAGCAAGGTCAAGGAAAACTCTGAAAATCGTTAATTTGTAGTTTTATCACATACTTTTTTGCGATTACAAACAAACATTTGCAGTTGGAGAATTGACCTTGACGTATATCAATTTATGGGAACACATTTTTTTCAACTATAAAATTAAGTTTGTTCTTTGGATAAATTCATCCCAACTGCGGAACCTTTTATTGTGCGCGGTCCGACACGCACTTGGCCGGTTTTTTCTATTCAGTCAGTACAACAAATCATAGTAAGTTACGATATCAAGATATCGTAACTTACTATGATTTCTTGTATTGCGAGCGAGTTACTAATAATTTATTTTAATATTTTAAGCGAATATTGGATGCGATCTGAACATGGGTGCAAAGAAAAACACGCTGATGTAAATGAACTCAATCGACAAATCAGCATCAGAACCAACATAAAGTAATTCTAACACACATCTGTTAAATATTAAAGCTAGACTTAAAACCAGCTTCATACCAGCCCCGATAATTAGACCGCACACCCTCGCAATGGCGGGCGTGGAGACAGATTTTATTCCAATCCAAATCGCATCAAGTAATTAAAAATAAACAACACAAACTACAGACGGGCGTGCGGAAAATTGTACGAACACCATAAATTGGGCAGGACTTTTGCAGAATTACATTGTGAGAATGTTTGATTTTATGAAAGATCAGAATTTATCTATGATCTTTCATATGTACACATATAAGTAGTTTTATATTCAAAAAAACCCATAGTCAGTCATGGGGACTGCCGACAGAAGTAAAAACTTGACCGCGTGACACGTCACATTAGCGTGACGTGTGATGCGTGACGCGTGATCCGTTACGCAAACTTGACAACGCAACACGTCACATTAGCGTGACGCGTGATGCGTTACGCAAACTTGACAACGCAACATGTCCCATTAGCGTGACGCGTGATGCGTTACGCAAACTTGACCGCATGACACGTCACATTAGCGTGACGTGTGATGCGTGACGCGTTACGCAAACTTGACAATGCAACACGTCACATTAGCGTGACGCGTGATGCGTTACGCAAACTTGACAACGCAACACGTCCAATTAGCGTGACGCGTGATGCGTTACGCAAACTTGACCGCGTGACACGTCACATTAGCGTGACGCGTGATGCGTTACGCAAATTTGACAACGCAACACGTCACATTAGCGTGACGCGTGATGCGTTACGCAAACTTGACAACGCAACACGTCACATTAGCGTGACGCGTGATGCGTTACGCAAACTTGACAACGCAACACGTCACATTAGCGTGACGCGTGATGCGTTACGCAAACTTGACAACGCAACACGTCACATTAGCATGACGAGTGATGCGTGATGCGTTACGCAAACGCATAGTGTGCGTCCACAGTGAACGTGCGGTGACTAGGGCCGACGGCGGGGGCGTGCGGGTAGCCACAGTGACTGACAGTGACGTGCGAGCTGTCGTAGCGCTAGACATATTTCAGGTGTAACAAACCATGGACGAGGATTTGGTATTTTTACTAGATAGCCCGTGGACCAACATTGGACTACATCCTGAGTAAAATATCACCAAAAATCGCCAGAGAAAATCTAAACTTTCTTTTATTTTACTACATAATTATCTTATTATTATGCAATTACTGGGGTGTAGATGTTTACTTTGCCATATAGCTGGTTTAGATTGAATCACATTTATAAACTCTTCAGTATTTACCGCTATTTTACAAAAAATATCTTTGCTAAAGTGTTAACGCCGAGTGATAAACAGAACTGGTTTGATACCCCTGCCAGCCGCGCGTTAGGTCGCTTGCTGACTAGGCCCGTAGTGTGGCCATAACCCGCGGATAGGAAAGTTTGAAAACTACGTGCGCTATCCCGCTCGGACCCGTCGCGCTAGGCGCCCACCTTAGTCACTACAGTATGGACGCAAACGGCCGGCGGTTTCATATGTTTGATATTTCACGCCCATCGTCGCAACTGCGCTAGGCTGGCAGTATGGATGAACACAAAGTATGATGGTTTTCCCCCGCCAAAAATCGCTCAACGCGCCTAAAGAAGTTTTCACTTCAAAAATCTATTTAGTAGTCATGGCAACCCTACCGGTTAACATGCGGGCAACATTAATTAGTAAACAGTAGAGCGTCTGAGTGCAGCAACAAAGCAAGATTTTTCTTGTGTTTCACACTACTGTGGAAACAAACTTTTTTTTTTTTTACAAGTCTGAGCTTTTTCAAAACGTAAAATTCATGAATTTAAAACGGTTGTACATTTTAAATGTTAATTAGGCATGGCGATAATTTTTGCAGTTGCATTCTGAAAATCTGTTAGCTCAAATGCGCGATTAACTTTCATAGCTTTTAAAAGTTTATAGTTCTGACATTACTTTTAAGTAAAATATTATTTTAATGACTTTATTTTAGTACAGAAAACTGTTTTCTATGCGGTATATTTTTTGTTACAAGCATTTTTTTTGTAGATGATGATAAATGCAAATCTTTTAATAATGTAAAAATGGTTACGTGGGATTTTAGGTAGTAGAGCCATTTTCTCAGGACTATTTTCAGAGTTATGACCGCATAAGGTTATCGCAATTTCCCCTATGTGGCCAGAAAGGAGGCCTAACTGTGGCCAATAAATAATCTGTAACGTTAATGGCCACAGTAAAACGTTTGCGGGTAGTTCTATGCTGGCGAATTTTTTGCTATTTTTCTCTGTTACTAACTGGCTAGATTGAGAAGTATATTAACTAGCCATTTAGTTTATAACAAAGACAAAAGGAAGGCGTTCCTGTCTATCCTACTAATCCTATTTAATATTATAAATGCAAAAGTTTAGATGGATGTTTGTTACTCAATCACGCCAGAACGGCTGAACGGATCTAGATGAAATTTGGCACAGAGATAGATTATAGTCTGGAATAGCACAGATAATACATTTTATCCCGGAAAAATGTACGGTTCCCGTGGGATAAGTATAGTTCCCGTGAGATAAGCAAAAGCTAGTGTACCATATACTCAGAAATAAATGATATTCTTTTCTATGCCAATTACCAATTTATTTGGTAAGTTTGATGATTATGGCAACTAAACGGTTTACCGTAAATTATAACAACGTCCCAATTCATCTATTTAATACACTCCTTAAATTCATTGACTGATATAACCTGAACCGCAGGATTAAGAAGCATGGAATTTTGACGTTTGAAATAATGACGTCTAAAAGAAAAATCTGAGTTCCTCTTACCCAAGGGTATTCAAAATTAGCTCATGCATGTTCCGCGATTTTTGAGTTATTTTTGTTTCTGTAATTATTTAGAGTTTTCGGCCGGTGGAGTTTCAAAAATTCATCTTTTTTTGTAGTGTATATTTTTCAGATTTTTTGTGACACGAAAGTAAGCAAAAAATATAAATAAAAAATACCCCTGGGTATGAGTAATTCAGATTTTTCTTTTTGACGTTAATGTTTGGACCACCCCCTGAATAATAATATAACGAACGTGAACACTAAGGAAGCATTTCTCCTAGAGGGGCTAAACAAACAAACAAACTTTAAAGATTGTAGGCAAGTCCGTAATTATTTGCTGGTGGGTAATTTAATCAGAAACGTGGTTTGTTCAATGATAACCTTGTTTTTACCAAGAAAATAAGCACTCTTCTAAAACATCATTATTTTTTCACACCATTAACGCTTTCAAGGACGCTAAACCCCTGCGGGCCGCACGCCCTGCTGGCAGGCGCTGCTGAGGAGCCGCTCGGCCGCCGCACGCACCGCTATGCATCGATCGGCCAATTCATTGCTGGCCGCGGTACGTGAATGGAACCACAGTCACTACAAATAAGATGGCCGCCCTACTACACGCCGTTTACCTAATTGGCGTGTGTGCGTGTGTAATTTGAAGGTATATTATTTATTTATTTATGATATTACATGTTTGTTAATTTATGTGTGGATTTTTATATATATATCTATTATCAATCAATCTGCCTAGCCTTTTCCCAACTATGTTGGGGTCGGCTTCCAGTCTAACCGGATGCAGCTGAATACCAGTATTTTACATGGAGCGACTGCCTATCTGACCTCCACAACCCAGTTACTGGGTAATACGATACCCCTTGGTAAGACTGGTTGTCAGCCTTTCGGGCTTCTGACGACTCGTAACGACTGTCAGAGATCCTCGAATGACAGCCGGCACCAACGGCTTAACGTGCTTTCCGGGGCACGGAGGAGTCTCGGTATGAAAAGATGGTCACCCATCCACGGACCAACCCCGGCAAGCGTAGCTTAACCTTATGGATCGACTCGTGTGGCTGTTATTACTTAGCCACGAGCTCCTCCATATAATAGATATATATCTATTATATCGTTATAAAAATAAAGATATAATATCTGAAAATAAAAAGATTTTCATTTCATTTTTCATTTCATAAACGGCCATTAGCAGTCCTAACAATCAAAATCAAAAGTCATTTCGATGTCTTCGAAGTATACTGAGTCAATTGTACTTCTAATAACTTTAAAGGAAGGCAATAAAACGAGCGAATGGTTATTAATAAAATAATATGAAATTTATTTTGCACTGTTGATAGGCCTTATTCAGTATGATTAGTTATTTTTTCTTGATTGCATTAACATTTGATATAAATATAACCATTCGCTCTTTTTATCGCCTTCCTTTAAAGTTATTAGAAGTACAGTTGACTCAGTACATTTAAGAGCCATCGGTTTATTCAAACTAGGCTGAGAATCAGCACTTTTCGAACGTCAAAATTACATAAGACAGTCCCCCAAAACGTCCGTCCTTCACCTCTTCAATAAAACTTCTATTGTGTCTCGTTCAGTGTCCTTGAAAGCGCTATCAACAAAATTATTACCAAATCATTTATTTTCTCGCGCTTTCTTTACTCTTTTTGAATAACAGACACAAAAGTAACAAGAGCTGGAGGTGGCACGTCTAATATCGCAACAATGTGTCATAGTTGTAACTTGCATTCGTGTGCCGTCTCAGGGCGATGCAGCCGACGGCCTGTCCCAAGTTAGCACCCCTTCATACTTAGCGCGTATCCCGAAACACAGAACAAAATCATTGTCACCCTACTTTTTCACCATGTATACAATCCAATGCTGGTTTTATTACGATAGCAATTTTTTGTTTTGAACAAACTCAGCGATGTATATCGATTGAAAATAGGGTAGGTTCCCATCGAGAGTGTCATAGTAAAGGTGGGTTTGCAGCATGAGTAATAAATTTCCTCAAGTTCAGTTTCGGTTAATATAATATGCCACCTTTGTTAACATGCACGAAGTGGTAACCAAATATTGGTGTTTGTAACTTTTCGCTGACGGCAGTATTAATTAAGCTCTGTACTTTACATTGAACGTTGACATTTTTAGGTTATATGTAACCGAAATTGTTGGAATGTCAGACAGGGTAGGTTGAGTTCACCTCTTCTGTTTAATCTGTACGTCAACCAGCTACTTGAGAGACTCAGCAGCACGCATGTCGGATGCTATATCGACGGTACCTGTGTCAACAATATTAGTTATGCAGATGACATGGTGCTGCTGGGTCCCTCGATTAGCGCATTGAGGAAACTACTTTTTATCTGCGAGCAATATGCAGTATGTACTAAAATACAATTCCAAAAAGAGTGAGCTGCTGATCTTCAAAGCAGGGAAACATCGACCTACCCAGTGCCTGCAGTATACCTCAATGGCGTTGCACTAAAGCTGGTTGACAAATTTAAATATCTGGTTCATATTGTGACGGATGACCTCAAGGATGACGAGGATATAGAGCGGGAACGCAGGGCGTTGGCGGTGAGAAGTAACATGCTTGCTCGCAGGTTCGCTCGATGTACACCTCAAGTACAGATAACGCCTTTTAAAGCGTATTGTCAATCCTTTTACTCGAGTGGCCTGTGGGTGAGCTATACGCGACGATCTTATGACACCCTGCGGGTTCAATATAACAATGCTTTCAGAATGTTGTTGAGGCTACCGTGGCGCTGCAGTGCCTCCGGGAAGTTTACAGAAGCCCACACGGACGGCTTCAAGGCCATAATTCGCAAAAAATCGGCTTCTTTGCTGCAGCGTCTGCGGGGTGCTAAAAATGCTGCTCGATTTGACTGTCCCATTCCAAAACACTGGGTGAGGGTAGTGAATGGTTTTGTATAGCAGTTATATAAAGATAACAACTAACAATACTAACATATGTAAACTAATATTGTTGCTAATATATGACAGTTGGCGTGGTTGGTTAAGACACCACCGATCATGCCACAGGTCGTGGGTTCGAATCCCATCCAGGACAAACATTTGTGTGCATGAACATGTCTGTTTGTCCTGAGTCTGGGTGTAATTATCTATATAAGTATGTATTTACAAAAAAAAAAAAGTAGTGTATGTAGTATATCAGTTATCTGGTTTCCATAGTACAAGCTCTGCTTAGTTTGGGATCAGATGACCGTGTGTGAATAATGTCCCAGGTTATTATTATTATTATATACTAACAAGATGTGGATTTTAATGATCTGAAATAAATTATTCTATTCTATTCTATTCCAATTTACTGTCATTATTGTTAAAGCTACTAGCTTCCTTTTAATTTTCATGGCCTTATAATATAGAATTAGCTGTGCCCCGCGTTCGTTCGCATGGAAGTCGTCGTAAGGTTCACAATATACTAAAATAACAACCACATTTTAATAAAACTCCCTCGTCCCCCGACCCGCCGCCGCGTTGCATCTCCCGCCTGCGTTTTTTGCTCACAATTTCATGGGTTTACATTTTTTTGCACGGAACCCTAATTCTTTTTCTACAATAAAAGTAACCTAATATACTCCTTATAACATCAGCTATCTGCCGGTGAAAGTCCCGTCAAAATCGGTCGAGTCATTTCGGAGATTAGCCAGAAGAAACCGACAGACAGACAAAAAGTTGAAAAATTGTTTTTTTGTTATAAATACCGTATATATTTTCATACGCATTTAGTAAAAAGCTGTTATTTTGACATTATAAACAGATACTTCAATTTTATTTATTTGTATAGATAAGTGTTATTTGGTCCAAGGCTACACAGAGTCTAAATTCGCGCTCGGTTGCTGGCTGTTGGCTCGTCCATGTCGGACATGAAAAAAAAATATAACTGGCGAAGTACCCATTTATTTATTTATTTCGGATCTCCAACAAAAGGTATACTCAATCCATGCCAACAATTATGCGCAACATTAGGTAATAAATACGAGTACTCTCACTTATAAGAGACCAATCACTCTGCCTAGCCTTTCCCCAACTATGTTGGGGACGGCTTCCAGTCTAACCGGATGCAGCTGAATACCTGTATTTTACATGGAGCGACTGCCTATCTGACCTCCACAACTCAGTTACTGGGTAAGACTGGTTGTCAGACTTTCAGGCTTCTGACGACCCGTAACGACTGTCAAAGATCCACGAATGATAGCCGGGACCAACGACTTAACGTACTTTCCGAGGCATGGAGGAGTCTCGGTATGAAAATGATCGACCCGTGCGGCTGTTATTACTTAGCCACGAGCTCCACTTATAAGACACCACAGCATGCAAAATAAAGTTGAGCTGCGCGATTACTGACAAATGCGTGCACTGACTGGACAGCTCCTCTCAATCTGTGTGGTTCTTTCCTCAAAAGACCATTTCAGACACCAATCTACATGGTCTTCACATGAACTGACCAAGATTATGTCTGGACTTTATAAGAGACTGTGACCTCTGAGTTATTTCGGCCTTTCTTCTCAGAGTTGTCGGATAGAAAACGCAGAGAAAACATGATTGATGTGTATAAGTTTTTGTACAAACCTACTTACAGAAATAAAATCATTTATAACAACTAAGATAACAAAGTTAAATACGTATTAATAATATTTAAATTAAAATGAGTGTACAATACACGTCTGCCTAAACCGTCATAGACGGGCGCAATGTTAAAAAATGTTACGTTCAAAGATCCACCAAAACATTAGGATTTTTCCTCCGTACGTCAGCTACACGTGTGAAACGTCACGGCGTGCCTTTGGGAGCCGTGCAGGAAGACTAACGTCTGCTGACACCGCGCCGGCTCGCTGCGCTATAAACTATTCACAAATACAACGTGGACGAACATAGGGGTAAAACTACCTACAATATTTGGGATATAGTTTTTATGTTTGGAAATCTCTTCAACAGGAGATGGAAAGTTGTTACTTACAAAAAATTGTTTTATATTTTTATTACATTTAAATAGGGATGATGCCTGGGTAAAAAAAAAGAAATTCTATTTAGTCCGTCAGTCAGATAATAAAAAAAATATTAGATACGTATTTTTTGCTTTGTCATATTAATAAAAAATGACTTAGATAACTCGCATTAAAGTTCGGGAGTGGGGGCTTGCTACGTCACTTCTACGTATAAAATCTACGAAGACGTGACGTCATGCCACATTTTAACTCAATGTATCGCCGTAATCTTTTGATTACGTAGAAAAAGGAAAAATACGTGTCCAATATATTTTAATAATCTACATGACGGACAAAAAAACATATTTTAGTCATCATCCCTATTCTAAGAAGAAATAAAGAAGTCAAGTGTGTGAAATGTAGTGTTTAGAGTTATAGACGAGTAGTACTAGTTCGTTTTGAAAGTACCTAGTCATAATTAAATAAAATAAACGAGCTGTGCCTCGGAAAGAACGTTAAGCCGTTGGTCCCGGATGTCATTCTTGGATCTTTGACAGTCGTTACGGCTCGTCAGAAGCCTTAAAGTCTTACCATGGGATATCGTATTATCCAGTAACTGGGTTGTGGAGGTGAGATAGGCAGTCGCTCCATGTAAAATACTGGTATTCAGCTGCATCCGGTTAGACTGGAAGCCGACCCCAAAATAAATAGTTGGGAAAATGCTAGACAGACGGGAGTATGTAAGGATTGTAGCAGGAGGTGTTCTGTAGATTCTGCCTACCCCCATGGGAAGACGGCGTGAGTTTATGTATAAAGAGAAGCAGCTCGTCCTGAGGTCGACACCTGCCCGCAGTTTCAGTAGCAATTTCTCATTGCTTTGCGAGATTTTTCGCGAATTAATGAACTCCTACATAGAAATGCAGGAGCATATTATCTTTTTTTATTTTTATTTGTAATGGGTTTGCTCTTGACTCTAGTCTAGGTCAGAGGTGACAGAGACAAAGTCGACGATGGAGTGAGCTTATCCAGAAGAAGCCGGTTCACTCTCACTTTGAAAAGATTAGGGTTGTATGCGTTCGGAAACACAGATGCAGGTAGTGAGTTCCACTCCTTTGCTGTGCGCATTATAAAAGACATTTGGAAGCGCTTAGTGCGAATTGGTGGAATAGCAATCAGGTAGGGATGATAACTGGCAGTGCGTCTAGATGTCCGATGGTAGAAGGAGCCTACCTATACTATTTAATGGCACAACACTGATGTACTGACTGATGCATTCTTACAGATTATTCCTGACGCTAATCACTAAAATAATATTAGAGTAGATTATAAACACACGGGATTTCTTAGTAAGAGTCACCTATCCATAGATATTTGTTTTGATTAAAACCATAGATGACAGAAGAGCCCTCAACTTATGTTTTTCTGTGTGCGTTCAACGAGTTATCATAACGTAACAGTATAACAAAATAAATAATGACTCACAGAAATTATCAATAGATGGGAATCGAACTTACAGCCATAGAGCAAAGCGGTCGTGAAACCGCTAAGCTATTTGCTTTTATGAAGGTTGAATAAAATAATAAAATAAAATAACCGTTCGGAATATGTCATGTCTAGCACTTTACCGCGACTTCGCGTGGGTTTCGTATTTTCCTCTATAAATGTTAACACCCCCTCCACCCTCTTAGAAAGGTTGTTTTCGAAAATTAATGTTTACGATCTGTATCATTTATAATAAATAAGCATTCAGTCCAATTTTTATGTTTATAGATCAAAGGAATTTTTCAAATAAACTGTGTCCTTCCTTTCATCACGATGGGACCGGCCAAGTGCAAATCGGATTCGCGCACGGAGGGTTCCGTACCAATATCTATAAAAATGAGCAAAAAATCACGTTTCCTCAATTAAATATTTATTTTATTCTGTTTTTTAGTACTTTTTGTTATAGCGGCAACAGAAATACATCATCTGTGAAAATTTCAACTGTCAACTATCACGGTTCATAAGATACAGCCTGGTGCCAGACGGACAGACAGACGGACAGCGGAGTCTTAGTAATAGGGTCCCGTTTTACCCTCTGGGTACGGAACCCTAAAAAGCGTTTAGTACCATTTCATTTCGCCCACCCCATCCCCTACCCCCCCCCATTGCGCCCCGTTCGAGAGTTTGTTGCAGACTTGGCTGTCACCGACTCCAAAAATTACTGATTATAAATTGTAAATAGGTATATAAGTATCAATAATTTCATTGATTGTCCTTTAATGTTCTTTGCTTTGAAGTAATTAAAATATTATTTTCTAATTTTTAGTTAAGTTTGCATAAGTATTAGGTTGGGGAAAAAGTCTTTTCGCATTATAGTATGTATGAACTTGTAATAAAATCTCTTTGGCTATACTATTTGTATCTGGCTGGTTTTGGTATCATTGAAAGTTTAAATTTTAAAGAACATAATTCCAAATTCAAATTAGGAAAATGTGTGATTTTCATTTGTTTTTCGTACCGTCAAGATGAGTGAATCTAATGAAGAAATTCGATACATTTTAAAATTTTACTACAAAAAAGGTAAAAATGCAACGCAAGCCGCGAAAAAAATTTGCGATGTTTATGGACCTAGTGTAGTGTCTGTGAGAGTAGCACAAATTTGGTTTAAGCGTTTTCAATCCGGAAATTTTGATGTCAAAGATGCACGTCGCTCTGGTCGCCCTATTACGGATAAAATGGATGCCATTTTTGAAAAAGTGGAGCAAGATCGGCATATCAGTAGTTACGACGTAGCTGAAGAACTGGAAATTGACCACAAACAGTTTTGGCGCATTTGAAAAAAACTCGGTACACAAAAAAGCTCGACATTTGGGAACCTAACGAGCTCACTGAAAGAAACCTAATGAACCGTGTACTCATTTGTGATTCTTTATTACTACGTAATGAAACCGAACCGGAAATATAGTAAAATAATACCTTTGTTTAAATCAGGTAGTACATCAGACCCCACAAATTATAGACCTATTTCAGTACTACCTACGTTTAGTAAAATTTTTGAGAAATTAATTTTAGACCAATTGCAAAGATTTTTTAATAAATATAAATTATTACATAACAAGCAGTTCGGTTTTACAAAGGGTCGTTCAACTACTGATGCCGGTGTTGAACTTTTAGGACATATTTATAGTGCATGGGAAGACAAATGCGATGCCTTGGGCATCTTTTGTGATTTGTCCAAGGCATTCGATTGCGTTCTTCATGAAACGTTAATCAGGAAACTCCGCCATTACGGGATCCGGAACACCGCTCTGGATCTTCTTACTTCATACTTGAGTAATAGGATTCAGAGCGTTGACGTTAATGGAAAAAGATCGCCCGGATCTATAGTAACAATGGGGGTCCCACAGGGCTCGATTCTTGGTCCTTTCTTATTTCTTATTTATATTAACGATTTGCCCTACCTCATTAAGGATAATCATGATATAGTTTTGTTTGCGGATGATACTTCACTTTTGTTTAAACTTAAACGTCAGCAGCTGGTTACTGACGATGTAAACAGAGCGATCTCAAAAGTAGTTCACTGGTTCAGTGTTAATAATTTACTCCTTAATGAAAAAAAAACCAAATTCATTAAGTTTACACTACCTCACGTTAGGCAGGTGAAAACTAACGTGTTGATAAAGGGCGAAGAGTTGAATCCTGAAGATAGCACAGTATTCTTGGGCTTAACTTTGGATGCTAAGCTTCAGTGGGGCCCACATATAGATAAATTGTCAAAAAAGCTAAGCTCCGCAGCATACGCTGTTAGGAAAATTCGTAATTTAACCAACATAGAGACAGCCCGTTTAGTGTACTTTAGCTATTTTCATAGTATAATGTCGTACGGTATTCTGTTGTGGGGAAATGCAGCCGACATTCAGACTATCTTTGTTTTGCAGAAAAGAGCTGTTCGATGCATTTATAAATTAAGTCCGAGACAATCTCTCAGAGAGAAATTTAAGGAGATTAATATAGTGACTTTGCCTTCTCAGTACATTTTTGAAAATCTTTTATATGCCCATAAAAACATTAAATTGTTTAAAAAATACAGTGATATCCACAATATAAATACTAGGAACAAACACAAATTTGTTGTACCTCCAACAAGGCTCAAGAAAATAGGTGGGTCATTCAGGTGTCAATGTATACGCTTTTATAATAAACTTCCAAGCCACGTTCAAGATCTGAGTCTTAATAAATTCAAATCATTCATTAAACGCAAGTTGAGTCAGAAAGCTTTTTATACCGTTAAAGATTATATTGAGGACAAAAAGGCTTGGGATTGAACTGCTCCAATTTTATTTTATATTATTTTTATTTTTGCATACTGAATGTTGACATTAATATTTACTTTGTAAGTATTATATTATTTTACTTTATTGTGAATGTGAAGACTATGTAGGTCATTGCTTTTTTTTTTTGTTTGTTTTATTTTTTCTCTCAGTTATTTTTAATCATGGTCTGGCAGTTTGAGTAATCTATGCGGCCTACCCCAATGTCCTTTCTTTGGTATTGTTCGTCGAATCGTTGAGCTAGTTGAGCTGCGCGATTACTGACAAATGCGTGCACTGACTGGACAGGTCCTCTCAATCTGTGTGGTTCTTTCCTCAAAAGACCATTTCAGACACCAATCTACATGGTCTTCACATGAAGTGACCAAGATTATGTCTGGACTTTATAAGAGACTGTGACCTCTGAGTTTGTTTCGGCCTTTCTTCTCAGAGTAGTCAGATAGGAAACGCCGACCTCATCTAGTTTAAAAAAAAAATATTGACTTGTAAAAGTGTTTGTACAAACCTACTTACAGAAATAAAATCATTTATCATTTATCATTTAACCATTTTTGAAGAAGCTGATAACTGGTGATGAAAAGTGGATCACGTATGACAAGAACGTGCGAAAAAGGTCGTGGTCAAAGGCCGGTCAGGCTTCACAGACTGTGGCGAAACCCGGGTTAACTCGCAACAAGGTGATGCTGTGTGTGTGGTGGGATTGGAAGGGCATTATTCATTATGAGCTGTTACCACCAGGCAGGACCATCGATTCTGAACTCTACTGCGAACAACTGATGAGATTAAAGCAAGAAGTTGAGAGAAAGCGGTCGGAATTAATCAACAGAAGGGGTGTGGTTTTTCATCATGATAACGCTAGACCTCACACATCTTTAGCCACTCAGCAAAAATTAAGAGAGTTTGGCTGGGAGATGTTAATGCATCCGCCGTATAGTCCTGACCTTGCACCTTCAGATTTCCACCTGTTTCGGTCTCTTCAGAATTCTTTAGGCAGTGTCAGGTTAACATCACGAGAGGACTGCCAAAACCACTTGTCGCGGTATTCTGACCAGAAGTCCCAAAATTTCTATAGCAATGGGATCTTGTCCCTACCTACAAGATGGCAAAAAGTTATCGAACAAAATGGTACCTACATACTTTAGTTAAATGTAAATAAGCTATATTAAAAAATGTTTTGAATTTTCATAAAAAATGCGAAGAAACTTTTTCCCCATCATCATTCCCCTGCCCTTCTCCCAATTTATTTGGGGTCGGCGCAACATGTCTTTTTTTCTTCCATACTTCTCTATTAGTCGTCATCTCGGTAGTCACTCCCTTTCTGGCCATATCATCTTTCACACAGTCCATCCATCGTTTCTTTGGTCTTCCCTTACTCGTATAGCCCTCCACGTTCATACTCAACACTTTCCTGACGACATTTTCCTCATTCCTCCGCATCACATGCCCATACCATGACAACCGATTTCCACACAACTTTTCAGTCACCGGTGTCACTTTCAGACTTCCTCTTACATACTCATTTCTTATTCTATCTATTCGCGTAATACCACACATCCCTCTTAGCATTCTCATCTCGGCTGCACGCAATTGCCTTTCATTCATTCTTTTTATGGCCCAACATTCTGATCCATACAAGACAAGAAACTTTTTCCCCAACCTATTATATAGTTTTGAAGTCGGTTTTTGTTTTTTTTCTAAAAAATAATTTTATACCCTCTGGGTACGGAAGCCTAAAAAGCGTTTGGTTCAATTCCATTTATGACTTTCACATAATTTATACCCATTTTCTAGTTAATTGAAGCGAGCAGTGAAATCCACCCGTTAAACTTTATTACACATTCCACCCCATCAGGACTTAATTTTTGAAGAACCCTGAAAAAAATACTTTTTTATTTTTTGTTTTAAGTATTAGTACTTTACTTGCCGAGTTTGGAGTCAATCCGACAGTGCCTTAAAATTTTTCCTTTTGTAAGTTTCACACCCTTTTAATTCTCTGCGAGGGGTTGTTTTAGAAAACTAAAAGTGACAATCTCTATTATTTACTGAGGCAAATATTGCCAAGTTTTAAAGTTTTTTTTTTCATATAAACTGTATGCCCTCCTTTCACTCCAACAGGGGTGGAATTTTGAAAAATCGTTTCGGATGTTCCCATAACTTGACTCAAAGATTATTTATAATAATTTTTGAGTTAATCAAGCCACGAAGTAAAACCCTCCCTTTAACACGTAGCGGGACACTAAACGCCACACAGGATGTTCGGCGCATGGATCCACACAATTTTTTGGAGGATTGGGGGGTCATTTGCTAGGTTTCACCTAAACATATGTCCTAAGGGTAACAGTAAGGGTAAGGGTATGTATGTCCTAAGGGGTAATTTAATTAAAATTCAAATACATTGCAGACTATAATAAAAGTTATCTTATTCTATTACAAAATTATAACGATTTGATATAATGATTTAAATTTCGGGTAATTCAAAGAAAAAACAAAATAAAAACATATCTCAATTACCGTCACACTTAGGACATGGGGGTCTTTGGGTGAAACCTAGCAAATGTCCCTCCAAATCCCCAAAAAAATTGTATCGGTCCATCCGCCGAACACCCTGTATTTAGATTAAATAAATCAAATTCTTTACTGTAGAGCACGCGATCCATAAAAAAAACAGACAATTATATGATTGGCTGGTGGTTGGTTGTGGTTTATTTTTATGTTTTGATAGTTAAATTAGTATATGGTTATTGTTCACTAGCTTATGTCCGCGGCTTCGCTCACGTGGATGTCAGAAAATGTCCCACGGGAACGTACTACCGGGATTAAAATACCTTATGTGTTAATCGTTTTGTCTAGCCTTTTCCCAACTATGTTGGGGTCGGCTTCCAGTCTAACCGGATGCTGCTGAATACCAGTATTTCACATGGAGCGACTGCCTATCTGACCTCCACAACCCAGTTACTGGGTAACACGATACCCCTTGGTAAGACTGGTTTTGTCAGACTTTCGGGCGTCTGACGACCCGTAACGACTGTCAAAGATCCACGAATGATAGTCGGGACCAACGGTTTAACGTGCTTTCCGAGGCACGGAGGAATCTCAGTATGAAAAGATGGTCACCCATCCACAGACCAACCCCGGCAAGCGTAGCTTCACCTGATGGATCGACCCGTGCGGCTGTTATTACTTAGCCACGAGCTCCTCTACGAGTACCTTATGTGTTAATCCAGGTAAACAATGTCTTCTCGCACTGAGTATCCGAGGAGCGGCGCGCGGATTGATATATGATTGCTGTAGATAAAAAATCCTAAAACGTAACAATAGTAACAGACTGAGCCCCCGCCTCGACAATACGGGAACCCACTGGCGTGGGGGGGGGGGGGGGGGCTGTTTTACATCCTTAGGGGATGATTTTTCAAAAACGCTGAAACACGTAGTTATTAAATTTTAACTAGAATGCTAAATATCAATTTTCATGTTTTAAATTACAAAAATGTCAATCTTCCATACAAACTTCATCCCCTAATTCGCTTCTTTAGGGGTGGAATTTAGAAAAATCCCTCCTTATTCTTTGTCTACAATACAAAGAATAGATTAATAATATATCGCTTAACTACCCTGATCAAGCTCTATACCAAAAATAATAAATAAAATCAAAGTCGAAGTGAGTAGTAGAAAAACATTTATATTTTACTATTTTCACATAATAATATAATAATAGCCCTCTTCCTGTAACCTAACTTGCTGTGCCCGACAGGGTCCACAATGATCTAAAATTATGTATATTTTATAATGTACTTACTACCTAAGTTAACATTGTGGAATGCAAATAAATGTATTATAATAGTATTGAGCTCTCAAAAAAGTAAAAAAAAAAAAACACAAAACTTATCTTCCAACTCGAACTAAATGAAAGTAAGATATAACATCGCTCCCGTTATACAATCTCGCAAGCATACTTACGTTACCAACCCGTTCCACAAACATCACATAATAAGACGATATTCTTCCAAGTCAGCCGTCAACTCCGCGGCTGGCAAAGTGCTCGAACAAATAAATAACTTTCTCTTTTGTACGGACTTTATAACGGCCCGGGATGCCATAAAAACATGTGGTTTGGTTACGATAAAGAGCCCATTGTGGGTTTTTCGTTTACTCCCCATGGCGTGACACGGCCTAAAAATGGGAGACCCTTTTTTTACTTTTCATCGTGCTTGCGATTTTCGCATTTTTACTGCATTCAAATTTTCAAATTTATTTATTAATAATGAGGCTGTACAAGAAGATTGGACGGTGACCCCCAAACTAGACATATGCCTGTATCTTGGGGGTCGGAATTGCGACACGTTGGTAGAAGTTACATGATTATTGCATTACAGGTGAATATAAACTAAACTAAACTAAAACCAGTGAAAATAAAAATAATAAGTCAAAATAAAACATTTAAGTATACATTGCACAATAAAATCACCAGTGTGAGATCAATAAAATAAAATAATAATTAAGTAATAATATCGAATGATACGTAATAAATCAACAAAAATCTAATCAATTATCATAAAATCAACAAAAAATTAAGTGTAGAGTGTAGGTATGAGTGTGTGAAAGAGATAGATATTAGATATTTTGGTAAAGGAAGACATTTATGCATTTAAGATATTGTTAGGAATTGGGATCGGCGTATTAATTATACTGTAGGAATGTAAGCAAGCTGTTAATATTTAAAAGACACCAACGCGGTTCATCATTTGTTACAGCGCACGTAGCTTTGAATGCTTATAATGCGGCGCGTAGCACATTCATTTGCTACGGCGTAGCTCTATTATTGCGTTTGCTACGGCGTAGCAGCACTGCAAATTGTATTGATTCCGATAGATTTTATATTATGCTCTTTCTGGTCAGCGGTTTCACAATGTCAATCACCGACAGCAAGAGACTATAATAATATTTAAGAAGAGTTTTCAGCACGAATATCACCTTCAGTGATCTCCAATACGTTTATTATATATGTGGCATTTTAATATGACTTCTTTGATGAGATTTTTGCTCAGCAACAGTGTCTGTTACAAGAGACAATCTAACATTTATTATGTAAAAAATAATCCTCAATTTTCGTACCGCACAACTTATTCCATACAAAGATTGAATGCTATGGCGCGTTTAAGGAATATTGCGCTTTTTCCTTGATTTGTGAATTGAATTATTGTGTATTGGATTTATTTGAGGTATTTTCTCGTTTTTCCTTTATTGTTGTTATTTTTACGAGAACGGCTTGTATTGTGATTTTGTGAGAACAGATATAATAGATCAGAAAATAATATAATTAGATAAAAGTTATGTTTCAGAACGAATTATATTAGGTCCTTACCGGCTAGTGTAAGGATCAATATATTTCATTCTATTTACGAGTAGAATTCCAAATTCAAATTAATTTTATAATATAGCAAGACACTTTTTTTTTAAACAGTTATTCATTTGTTTTCCCGGCTTTCGATTTTTCGCCGATATCGATGTTTCTGTAAAGCTATTTTCGCATGCGAGTTCCATCGTGGCACCAACGCAGCACAGACAGCACGCAATATTGACGACGTGTATGGACAAGGTATCGCAAGTGAACGCACGGTGTGTTTTTGGTTTAATCGCTTCCGTTCTGGAAATTTTGATCTCAACTATGAGCCCTGAGGAAAAGTTTCAAATCCAACGAGGCGGAGAAAAACGCCTTTAAAGATTTTCAAAGCCCGTCCCCAGGATTTCTATAACAGAGGTATCAACGAACTTTCATTAAAATGGTAAATAAGCTTCGATGGTATTTCTTTAAAAAAAAAAAAAAATGTTTGAATTTTTTATGTAAATAAAAGGCAATTTCATATGTAAACATAATTAAATACTTAACTAATTAAGAAAATGGTTCAGTTTGATGGTCTGTACCTACCACAGTACCCATAAATATGTCCACACATTTCTCATATACGCTGTACCCTGAAACCTAGACGTTAAAAAACAAGAGTCAAGATATGAGATATAAAAATCATATTCTGGTTTCTTTCACCGTGTCCGAGCCAGTGAGGCATAGTGATACCCATTCATAAGTTATGTGGGCGCCATCATGATAACATTATAAAAAGTGCCGGAGCCTTAAATATACGCATAGGAGTATTATGTGGATAGTGATGCGCGTCGACTGTTAAATCGATTCATCGCTAGCTTCATATCGACTAAAGAGTTTGGAAAGTCAAATGGGATATAAAATTATTTTGTTTATTGGACTCCAGACTGCTTTTGAGAAATCTCTTCTGAGAAAACCCAACAAAATTGTCCCCACCTGGGGTTCGAACCTAGAACCTCAAGCTCAATAGTCGCACTAACGACCACTAGAATAACATAGCAGTCCATTTATATGTAAGTTTATAACAAATCTTAATAAAATTACTGACATTGTTACACATCCTAACTTTAATATACAGTCTTGCCATAAATATTGTCACGAAGAAAAATTTTTTTTTTTTACATTTAAATAATATTTATTACTTTTACAGTGTATTAGTTTAATACATAAATATAAAACAATTTAAAATATAAAAAGCTTATTCGAAGTGGTCTCCATTGGCTGCAATACAGTCCTTTAAACGTTGAGGCCAGTTATCAATAGAAGCACGCACTCTTTCCATGGGAAAATTTTTCACTGCCGATCGTATGGATTGTTTTAGGGACTCCAAATTATCATGGCGTTTAGAGCAAGCCGCACGCTCTAAAACTGACCATAAATCATAAGGGGCTTAACTACCTTCTCAAGATATTTTGATACACTTGTGTCGATGTTTTGATACCTTTTTCACAAAAATATGGCTCAGTCACTCCTTCATAGCTAACACCCCACCAAACCATCACTGAAGTCAGATAATGCTCACGTTGCACTCTGTCGACTAATTGGGAAGCTTCCTTAGAGCTTTGAGCATAAATACGGTCATTTTGTTTGTTAAAATGTTGCTCAATTGTAAAGATGTTCTCATCCGTAAACAAACTTTTTCTGTGACCTCCCTTTGCGTACCGCTTCAGTAGTTGTATCGATTTTACCACCCTATTCTTTTTTAAATTATCAGTTAAAAAATGACCAGTGCGTCTCTTATAGGCTGCAAGTCCTAAGTCATCTTTTAAAATACGCGACATGGTTCTGAGTGCTATCTTCATCTCCCGAGATAAAATATTTTGCTTTCGGACAGGATTTCTTCGAATTCTTTCCCTTACTGCTTTGACCACCTTTTTCGTACGAACACTACGTGGACGGCCAGATCTTTTTCTGTCACAAACAGAGGAGGTCTCATTGTACCTATTAATAGCCCACAAACAGTTGACTAATACCAAGCGTATGGAGAGTTTTAAAAATTCACTAACGCTCAATACCAACTTTGTGTAATGCAATTACAGCGATTCGGTTCTCTTTATCACCGCACTCAATTTTAATATCGCAAAATATTGTACAATATATTGGCGCTAAAATTAGAAAACTCAATGAACAATCGTATAAAAATGACAGATTCCAAATTCAAATGTAATATCTTTCTTATTTTTAATTTTAACAGTATTTATGGCCAGACTCTGTATATACATAAATGCGAAAGTAAGTTTGTTTGTTTGTTTGTTACCTTTTCACGCCCAAACCTCTTAACTGATCATCCTGAAATTTTGCATATACGTTGTCAGGTGTACAGAAACGGACATGGAGTACCTTTCATCCCGAAAAAAGTACTGTTCCCGAGGAAAACAACAATAACGTTCTTATGATGATAGATGGCGCCACGTGTCATTCGAATCATAATTGAATACACAGTGATATAACAACCGGACATTTTTTAGATAAATTAACATAAATTTAGTTACTAACACACTACTAAAGTTTCGTGTGTTAGTTGTGTGAATTGATTGTCAAAATCTAAATTAACGCGAGCGAAGCCGCGGGAAAAAGCTAGTGTAAAATTATTCATAGATCACTATCACTTTAATAATATTGAATAATCTACTAACAATGTGTATACATTGTTAGTATAATAATTAATTGTAAAAAGGCGTGGTTAAGGCACGGGCAGAGCTTTTACGGAATTAGGCGATTACACCGGATTATGTAATTAATCTGATGCTCTTGCACGCACTGTAGTCATTTACTGATTTTTGTTGTTAAGCTAACAAAGTTACATAAGTGTATAGTCAGCCTCGCCACTGCTTTGTCATCCTAAGGAGGGATGATCAAACTGATTGCTAATTTAATTATACAGGGCTATTTTTAAATCATTAACTAAACTTTCACAGGGTGTTCTACCCATGAATATGAACAACTTTCACTATGGGACCAACTCTGAAATCGCAAAAAAAAATCAGCTGTTCAGTACATTTTGACCAAATAAGCGAACATAAATGTACTGAACAGCTGATTTTTTTTTGCGATTTCAGGTTTGGTCCCATAGTGAAAGTTGTTCATATTCATGGGTAGAACACCCTGTGAAAGTTTAGTTAATGATTTAAAAATAGCCCTGTATATTTTATTATTTTTATGACATTGATTTTACATTCTGTGATGACTTTAACTCATACACTGACTTATTACTTGTTGAAATTTTAGGAAAATCGTATACCTACTTTTAAAATGTTTGTAAATTAGTGAGCACCATGTATATCATAATTAATATATCAGTCACTGTTTAATTTTTTTTAAAATTCTTTTTACCTATTGTGTTAGGGTAATTTTATTCTAGGTGCATCGTCTTCACATATAAATTATGAAATATATTGTAAACAGTTTTAGTTTCTTGCCCATTCGTCTCCATACGAAACTACCTTTTGGAAGGGGCGACTAGAATCAATTCTATTTCTTTTGTAAATTTTGACGTTCAAAAGTGGGTTGTGCCTATTTCAAATAAATGTTTTAATTTTGACTTTGTACGTCTTACAACAACAAGGTCTATTTGTGTATGTGACAGTTAGATAGTTTTAACCTTAGTAAAGTTTCAATTGCATGGGTATTGTTGTCAAAAGTGGTAATGTACTTACGAGGGTGACTATACAAGTATACATTAGGTAAATAATTTTGTTCACGGTTGCCCTGTGTCTTATTTTGTAGAAGATAATAAAGGGACTACACTTTTCCCCTTTTAGTTTCTTTAAAATCCATCTAAAGCTTATGATGCACCAAGTCAATATTGTCACAGAATCCACTTGTCAGCTAAAAACAGAACAGCAGTAAAAAATACCGTCCAAGGGCGTGTCGGACTACGCAGAATGAAGGGTCCCGTAGTTGGGATGAATTCCAAGAACAAACTTAACATTGTAGTTGAAAAACATGTTCTCCCATACATTCCAACCGCAAATGTAAGTTTGTACGCACAATATTGAGAGATTTACCATGTTGTTTTAAGACCATAGACTTCTTATAGGTTTTCCTGTAATTTATAGGTATAGAATTATTTTCTGTATTTTTTTTTGCTCACTACTTTCGGAGATAAGGGGAATGGTCAATTTTCGTCTTTTTTCTTAAATAACTTTAAAATTATTTATTTTAAAATTATAAAAAAATATATATTTGAGACCCTCACAGTAAATCCTTTCATTTGATATGTAACACGGTACAGTTTGCAAAACTTTTTATTTTATTTTCTTATTTGTCCCCCAAAATTGACTTCCATATTCAAATTTATTTATTTCGTTTCGTATTTAATGTCCATGTTTGGGTCACAGAAATACATATGTGTACCAAATTTCAATTTGATTCGGAGCAAATTGGCTGTGACAGACGGACAGACAACACACGAAAAGGAAAATAAGGATTCCGTATTTTCCTTTTGAGGTACGGAACCCTAAAAAACTACCTATATTGGTATTTATATATATTATTATATATTATTTATATACCTACCTATATTATTTTTTACCTATATTTTATTTTTTTTTTCAGCCTGCCTTTTCCCAACTATGTCGGGGTCGTCTTCCAGTCTAACCGGATGCAGCTGAATTCCAGTATTTTACATGGAGTGAGGTCAGATACCTCCACAACCCAGTTACTAGGTAATACGATACATCTTGATAAGACTGGTTGTCAGACTTTCGGGCTTCTGACGACCAGTAACGACTGTCAAAGACCCACGAATGATAGTCGGGTCCAACGGATTAAAGTGCTTTCCGAAGCACGGAGGATTCTCAGTATGTAAAGGTCTCCATCCTCGGATTAACCCCGGCAAGCGTAGCTTAACCTGATGGATCAACCCGTGCGGCTTTATTATTTATTTATTTATTCTTCAATAAATTTACATTTGTGTCGAACAATGGATTTAACAATAAAAGTAACATAAAAATTAAAAAAAAATCATCGTCAAGCCAGAAAACCACAAACACTACATGCCACATTGGTCACAATATTATTAGTCTTAATTAGTTATAATAATTTCACTTAAAACTAATTCAATATCAATATAAATTCAATTAAAAAAAATGTATGTCAATAAAAATTCATTAAGATGTAATGTCAAGATAGAATGTTGGATATATCACATAAAGTCATTAAAATATAATCACATATTAGTTCGAACTACTTATCATTGAGAAACTTTTCTATGCTGTAACAACATTTCTCCAATAACAATGACTTTAATTTTCTCTTGAATGCATTTGGATTCACAGAATTTTCAAATTCTACAGGCAGTTTATTGTACATATTTACTGATTGCACTCTTAACCATGCCGGTTAACAACATTAAGCTTAGGCTGTATGAAATTAAGTAGATCCTTTCTTCGCGTTTTTCTCTGATATCTCTCTGTCCTTCTGTCTCAAACTTATGGATATTTTTAATAAAATTACTAAGCAGGACTAGAATATAGAGGCATGGTACTGTGAGTATGTGCAGTTTCTTAAAATGATCTCTACAAGACTCCGTTTGTTTAATGCGAAGCATAGTTCTTAAAGCTCTTTTCTGCATAACGAAAACAGCATTAGTATTGTATTCGTAGCTGTTGCCCCAGAACTTTATGCTATATCTAAGTCTAGACTCTATGAGAGCAAAATATACCATTCTAAGGTGAGCAATGGTTAATTCATCTCTTTTATTACTTAGCCACGAGCTGCTCATTATTTAAACACAGTAAGTTTTTATTTAAATTGTAATCGGTGTAACGTATCAATAGCAGCTCGGAGTATTGGTGCCTGGTTGGTGGCAGTAGGCTCGTCCTTTATTACATGTGACTGAAACGTAACCTGAGAAATGTGAGTGTACTGTATATTATACAGGGTGATTTTGAAAACATGCGACCAAATTTAAGGGGGTGTTCTACCCATCAATATGAACAACTATTACAATGGGACCAACTAAGAATTCGCAAAAAAAAATTGACCTTCCCGTGTAAAAGTACATACCCGGTTGGACCATTTTGTATAAGAAGGTCGTATTTTTTTTGCGAATTCCAAGTTGGTAACCATATTAAAAGTTATTCATATTGATGGGTAAAATACCACCTTAAATATTTTCGCATGATTGATGATATCACCTGTATGAAGTCAGCCTGTATAGTACGCACCTCTTCCTAGCAGGGAATACAGGAGTGTTAATATGTGTGTGTGTGTGTGTGTGTGTGTGTGTGTGTGTGTGTGTGTGTGTGTGTGTGTGTAATTTTATTATACACACACACACACACACACACACTACCACACACAAATAACATAATTAACAAAAGTTTATGGCAAAAATTTCCACTCGAGCCACCAATCTTTGTATAATGTTCATTTTATTATTTTTTTTTTCTTTAGGTTGTCAGTGTACAAGTACATATAAAAATAAAATGTATGTTTTTGGTAAAAGGGCAAAGACTTGGTGTCCTGAAACACAGGCCTAGAGCTTAGTTTAGGCGTCAGTCTCCCGCAAAATTAAATGTTAAAATGGTAAATAAAATATATTATATTATAATATATTCAAAAAAAAAATCAATCGGCGCAAATGTGACAAGTTATTGGGAGCTATATGTTTGAGCCGTTTGGGGTTGAAACACTCAATGAGCACTAGGACCCTGGGGTCCAGTGCTCATTGAATATTTCGGGACATCGCCAAGCGGTTGGTCGACTCTTCGCGGGACCAGAGGGCTGGCCTACTTTTAGCCTAAAGAAACAGCATTGCAACAATGCTGCCAGCCTTTTCGGTACTTTTCCCATTGACAGCGATGCGGACAAATTTTTTGATACCCAATGAGCACTTCCCTTTAATTTATTTTGTATTAAAAATAATAATAATATGTATACATTTTAGGGTTAGCTTGTAGTATTTAAGAGTTGTCAAAAGAAAATTTTAAAACACTAAATCATGAAAATCGCCTAAATGAACTTGTCTAAGGTACATCACTAGTGACGAGCACATTTTTCGCACCCCACTAAGTGATTCTCGATAAAAAGCCTGCGTTACGTGAATGGCTGTCTCTTAGGGGTATGTATATGACGGATATAATTCAAACTACAGGAGGGCCGGGCCTATGTTTTTCTACTAGTTCGTTTTTTTTTTTTACGAGAAAGAGAAATTTCATATTTTCTTTTAAAAAAGAACTCTTCTAGTCGTCGTTAGAGCGACTGCTGAGCAGGTAGGTAGGCAGATAGGTTCCTGGGTTCGATTCCCAGGTTAAGCAAAGTGTTATTGGGAATTGTTTCATAAATAATAGGAGTAGGTTCTGAAGTTTTTGTCAACCCCTGTGAAAAAGGCATACGTTTATGTTTGTATAATATATCTGTGATTATCTCATTAGTAGCGACATTCATTTACACATCTGGTTCCGTTTACCGTATAATTTTTGTTTGTATCTGTCATTGTACTGTTAATGGCAGCGGCGGGAGAGCAGTGCCAGTATTGCGGTGCGCCGCTCTCCCTACCTTCCGCGGCCTTGACGGGGTCGCCACCGTCTGATCGCGGACTCGGTGGGGCCGCAGGGGAGGAGGAGTGTCAGTATTTCGTTGGCGGCTCTCCCTATCCTCTGTGACTGAAAAGTGGTAGGCAGCCGGGCTACTGACCTGACCAGTTGCAGGGGGACCAAGGGTGCCTAGACACGGGGTCGTCTAGCGCCGATGACCACCCCATGGACCAAACCAGCAGGTTTGGTCCATGGGGTGGTCACGGCGAGCAAGGTGTTCTCGCGCCCGCTCGCGTGCCCGCGTTCCCGCCACAAGCAGCAGAGGAGGACACCGAGGAGTTTTAGTGCGTTGGCGCCCGACATAACTGCATTATCACCCTGTGGTAGTGCAGTATGCATGTCATGAGCATTACTCCAGGCAAAAAAAGAGGCCCACGCCATATTATTACATAACTGTCGAAATGTGGACAAATAGACAAATGCCTCTGCCCAACCCATCGGGAATAAGCGTGATATTATAAGGTTACAAAATTATTATTCTAGAATACGCTCACCAATCACAAGAACAAGGAAATGTTATAAAAAATTTAAATAAAATACTTTTATTTCGGACCCACACATAGTCCATTTGGTTAGTATAACAGCCGCATGGGTCGATCCAGGTTAAGCTACGCATGCCAGCCATGCATGGTTGGTCCGTAGCTGTGTGACCATCTTTACATACCGAGACTCCTCCGTGCCTCGGAAAGCACGTTAAGCCGTAGCTCCCGGCTGTCAATCGTGGATCTTTGACAGTCGTTACGGGTCGTCAGAAGCCCGAAAGTCTAACAACCAGTCTTACCAATATTACCCAGTAACTGGGTTGTGGAGGTCAGATAGGCAGTCGCTCCATGTAAAATACTGGTATTCAGCTGCATCCGGTTAGACTGGAAGCCGACACCAACATAGTTGGGAAAAGGCTAGGCAGATTGATTGGTTAGTACACACGACTTAGAAACTAGTGTAGTACTTACATCTACCAGAACAACAACACCATTAATTACTACACCAATGTCCCCATGGGTCCTCATCATGGGGCTATCCCACTTTTACTCGTAACTATAGATATACCTATAATATTAGATGCGATTATTCGTTTAATAAAAGCAAGTTATACGCGACCACCACAAAATGGTGTTCATATAGGAAAGCTGAAATTTTAATGGGAGCCTCCGGGCATATGGACCGCTGTTAAGTACCTTGCACATGAGTTTAACGGACGTTAATGTAGAAGCCAACCGATTTGATTCAGAGTAGCAATATTCGATCGGGAAAAATGTGGAATGCGTTTTCTTGTACACCATGCTTGTAATATACATAGTTAATTAATATTAATGATACTTTATGTGAATGACAATAAAGCATGCGGGAAAATATATTAGTCTAGTTAAAACGAAAAAATGTATCTCAAGAAACTAAAAAAAATGGTAAATTTTTATCTATTTTCTTAAATATCTTTAAAAAAAATATTAAAATTATAGAAAAAATATATTTGAGACCCTCACAGTAAGCCCTTTCATTTGGTATATCACACGGTACAGTTTGCAAAACTTTGTTTTTTAATTTTCTTATTTGCCCCCCAAAATTTACCTCTGTATTCAAAATTCATTTATTTACGTTACAAGTCCGTGTTTGGGTAATAGAAATTCATACGTGTACCAAATTTCAACTTAATTGGTCCATTAGATTCGGAGCAAATTGGCGGTGACAGACGGACATACAGACACACGAGTGATCCTATAAGGCTTCCGTTTTTTCCTTTTGAGGCACGGAACCCTTAAAATAATAATTTTGTAAATTTTTCAATAGTTAGATGACTTTTATCTGAAGAATAAATATGACAGTTTCACATATTTTCTATACAAAAGCTGTCAAACCGTCAGATTTATTGCATAAATAAAAATTATGTGACGATTGAAAAATTTGCCCAGTTGTACAAACAGCCAAAGCTATGGAAGAGCGGAGTCTCCTAACACAGGCGTCATCATGCTTAAAGCAGGCTCCAATCATAAACTAATGTAAACTAGTTGGTACAGAAATAAACATTTTGTATTTTGTATTTTTGTATTCATCCATATTTTTAATTTTTTTTAATTTGAGATGGGTTTGCTCTTGACATTAGTCTAGGTCAGAGGTGACAGAGACAAAGTCGGCGATGGAGTGAGCTTACCCAGAAGAAGCCTGCTCACTCTCACTTTGAAGAGATTCGGGTTGTATGCGCTCGGAAACACGAATTGATATTATAAATGCGAAAGACTCTCTATGTCTGTCTGTTACATTTTCACACCTAAACCACTGAACCGATAGTTATGAAAGATAGATAGGTAGCCTGGGACTTTACATCCTGGATATTTTTAAAACACAAAATCGCGGCAGGGAAGTCGCGGGCAACAGCTCGACATCATCTGTCATTCTTTGATAGTTGTATGAGATGGATATGTCACCGTGTAACTATGAACTTCGTTAGTATATAATATATCTACTGTACTGTAAACTTATATTGTACTGGCTGACATTGCCGATATAGAACTGCCTTTTTTATATAAATAAAAAAGGTAATTCGTGTTTTTCGTTTTAGACCGCACTTCAGCTTGAGCTACGGGGTTAGGTTGTGTAGTTCAAGAAGTGCGCGATTTACTCCGAATATTGTAATGTTTCAACTGAGAATTATATTACTTTTCTGCGTCTCTATCTGTTATATCTTATTTAGCTAGTCCCCCTGTGGAGTCAGAAGCTCCAACGTACCATACTTTATACAATGTAACGTATTAATTTTCGATAGTTTACAATCTAGGTATCCAAGTCAAACCGTCAAATTGTGAACAGACCCTGCACATACCGACAGAGTTCACGATCTGTCCGATTTTATCACTCGTACAATTGTGAACCGTCCCTGATTGGTCGATCTTAGCGGTAGCTTGTGTTTATGAAGTTAGAAAATAAACAGGTGAGAGGTCGTCTTGCTGGTCTTGGTTTTGTTTTGTTATTAGTAACTTAACTCGTTGTTTATTTTACTTCGATGGTCCTAGTTTATCATCTGTGACTTCGAGTTACGACTACATGTACGGCTATATGTAAGTGGGCACGCCCTTTATTACTGGAGGTTTTTATTTAGGTATAAAGTTCTGCTTACGTTTTTAGTTTTGTATTTTGTTTCTGCTTGAGTATAGTTTTCGCTTTTTTTTGGTATATTGGCGTGTGCTAGCTTACTTATAGCAAACAATTTAATTTAATGTTTTGTGTTGCGTAATGTACCTAAATTATTATGCGCAGTGTTATATAGATTAATTTTTTTTTTAACTGAACAGACAGCTGTGCTGCTGGGGAGTTTGTTGCGCCACTTCTTCTCCCCAGCTAAAGCACTAGGAAGTGGTGAAAGGTGGGCGTTTTGGGGGACTGTCTTATGTAATTGACATTCAAAAAGTACTGATTCTCAGCCTAGTTTGAATAAATGACTTTTGATTTAGATTTTGAAACATAGGAGTCAAATAAAGGAAATGCACATTAAAATTTAATTGTCTGAGACCAAGTATGTCAATTAATATATATGAACAATAAATAATATAATAATACACGGTAACGTAACCAATAGCTGGGGCTATTACTTAGTCACATAATAAAAATATAAAGTAAATTAAAGTAATGGTATAGATATAGATAACCGGTTTACAGTACAAGACGCGCGCAGTATCAGGTCTGCAGTGCGTGACGCGCGCAGTAACAGGATCAGCAAAGCAGGAACGAAGTCTACAACGCAAGACGCGCGCAGTAACAGTATCAGCAAAGCAGGAACGAGGTCTGCAGTGCGTGACGCGCGCAGCAGCAGGATCAGCAAAACAGGAACGAGGTCTGCAGCGCAAGACGCGCGCAGTAACAGGATCAACAAAGCAGGAACGAGGTCTGCAGCGCGTGATGCGCGCAGTAACAGGATCAGCAAAGCAGGAACGAGGACTGCAGCGCAAGACGCGCGCAGTAACAGGATCAGCAAAGCAAGAACGAGGTCTGCAGCGCAAGACGCGCGCTGTAACAGGATCAGCAAAGCAGGTTCGAGGTCTGCAGCGCGTGACGCACGCAGCAACAGGATCAGCAAAGCAAGAACGAGGTCTGCAGCGCAAGACGCGCGCAGTAACAGGATCAGCGAAGTAGGAACGAGGTCCGCAGCGCGTGACGCGCGTAGCAACAGGATCAGCAAAGCAGGAACGTGGTCTGCAGCGCAAGACGCGCGCAGTAACAGGATCAGCAAAACAGGAACGAGGTCTGCAACGCAAGACGCGGGCAGTAACAGGATCAGCAAAGCAGGAACGAGGTCTGTAGTGCAAGACGCGCGCAGTAACAGGATCAGCAAAGCAGGAACGAGGTCTGCAGACTAATTTCCCTGAATGTTCAATAAAGTATATTATTTCTATCTGTTATATAAAAAAAAAAAAAACTAATAGATTTATTTATCCAGAGTAGTGTATAAACTCCCTTACAATACTCATCTGGATACTGAAATTATATATAACATTTTGGTCCCCATTCGATCGCGCCGTTTCTCTCGCTTCACTCGTTGGTAGATTATCTTTTAATTATTCCCTACGCCTGTTTTTTCGTATTAAATACGCCATCATTATCAATTTTCCTCGCTTGGTTCAATGGCTTTTGTAATTTGTAGGCATTTTTGTAAAAGTTGTTGATGTAATAGTAGGTTTTTCTATTATGACTCATCTGCCTAGCCTTTTCCCAACTATGTAAGGGTCGGCTTCCAGTCTAACCGGATGCAGCTGAACACTAGTATTCTACATGGAGCGATTGCCTATCTGACCTCCACAACCCAGTTACTGGCGGTCAGACTTTCGGGCTTCTGACGACCCGTAACGGCTGTCAAAGATCCACGAATGACAGCCGGGACCAACGGCTTAATGTGCTTTCCGAGGCACGGAGATGTTTTGGTATGTAATGATGGTTACCCACGGACCAACCACAGCAAATGTAGTTTAACCTGATTGATCGATCCGTGCAGCTGTTATTACTTAGCGACAAGCCCCTCTTGTATTCCAGACTGTAATACAAATATAACTGGCGACTGGCTTCTAATACAAATATAACTGGCGACTGACTTCTAATACAAATATAACTGGCGACTGACTTCTAATACAAATATAACTGGCGACTGGCTTCAAATACAAATATAACTGGCGACTGGCTTCTAATACAAATATAACTGGCGACTGGCTTCAAATACAAATATAACTGACGACTGGCTTCTAATACAAATATAACTGGCGACTGGCTTCAAATACAAATATAACTGGCGACTGGCTTCTAATACAAATATAACTGGCGACTGGCTTCTAATACAAATATAACTGGCGACTGGCTTCAAATACAAATATAACTGGCGACTGGCTTCTAATACAAATATAACTGGCGACTGGCTTCAAATACAAATATAACTGGCGACTGGCTTCTAATACAAATATAACTGGCGACTGGCTTCTAATACAAATATAACTGGCGACTGGCTTCTAATACAAATATAACTGGCGACTGGCTTCTAATACAAATATAACTGGCGACTGGCTTCTAATACAAATATAACTGGCGACTGGCTTCAAATACAAATATAACTGGCGACTGGCTTCTAATACAAATATAACTGGCGACTGGCTTCAAATACAAATATAACTGGCGACTGGCTTCTAATACAAATATAACTGGCGACTGGCTTCTAATACAAATATAACTGGCGACTGGCTTCTAATACAAATATAACTGGCGACTGGCTTCTAATACAAATATAACTGGCGACTGGCTTCAAATACAAATATAACTGGCGACTGGCTTCTAATACAAATATAACTGGCGACTGGCTTCTAATACAAATATAACTGGCGACTGGCTTTTAAAAATGTGGATCTACTACACTTCTCTCCCTTCCACTTTGGGTTTTAAAGGCGTGATTAGTTTTAATTCTTACGTAAGAAACATGCAGTGTTGGAACACATTAATCAACTTTTGTACTTCTAAAATTGTAAGTAATGAATATTGATGTACAGACTCCAGCACATCAAGCTACTAAAATCTGTCAAATTTCTTAAATAGATTTTCAACTTTATCGCTAAAGCATTTCAAGGTTGATTGGGAAAAGGGGGCAAAATGGGCCAGGTCTGTGTACACTACCTCAAAAAAAAGAGCAAAATCCGTAGAATTCAGGAAAAATACAGATAATTCATTTAAATGTATACTGTTGTGGTAAGGAAATGATGTCTATCAATTATTTTTATCGACTTTCAACATGGCGTCTCACCGATTTAGTTACTCTGTGCATAAAAACAATGACAGTAAACCATAGATCGACCACTGATCATAGAAAGAGGACTGTCAGCTGTCACAACAATGTCACTTCAATCCTCTTTTTGAGTATTAAAGATGTCAAACGTTAATAATCAATCAAAATGACAGCTTACCGCCATGACGGGTTTTTGTTGTGTGTTGGAATTTCATGTGTAATTAATTGTGGTTTACCAGCAAACAAAGCTATTTTAAAATAATTGGACAGTTGAGATCTTTTTTAAACATATTGCCCTATTTTTTATGTATAGTGTACACGTACCTGGCCCAAGGTCCATACATTTTAGGACATCTCCATTGACAGTTTCGGGTAGCATGACCTGCTGGCGTCTGTACCCAGGAAGCTGAGTCTTATACCCGTTTTCACTGAAAACCAAAACAACATAAAATCACGTTAGGCAGAGTAACACCCACATTTCGCCAGTTATGTTTAAGTACCATGTAATAGGGGGCGAGCCTATTGCCTTAATATAGTGTAATTGAAAAAATAAATTCCGAAATAAAAGCGCACTGTTGAATTTTAACAGAGAGTTGAAAATCCAACAGTACCTACAATAATATTTAGGCGTTCCTCATCTAGTTCCGTTTCCTAGGTTAGTGAAAACGACAATTACAGTCTTTCATTGACGGTCATTTTTTGACGTCACCATTTGTATCATATAAAGTTCTATGTGCGTGCGCGTGTGTGTGTCTTTGTGTTATAGTTGTGTGCATTTGTGAGTGGAAACGCCGGAAGGAGACGCCTTATGCTGCGGTCCCACGGCCCACTTTCTCACAGGCGAGATCGCGCCAGGCCAGGCCGACAGGCCGTGGGAACCATTGCATCCGATGCAGCCTGTGGTGGGAATGCTTGGTACGGGTCACGACGGGCCTCGACAGGCATTGCAACGCCTAGCGCGGCCTGTCAGTAAACAGGCTGTGGGACCGCGGCTTTAGGGGGACATATAGTGACATTATTAGTGATGTTCTTCAGAAAGGTCAGGTGCGTAACTACGTACCCGATGTCAATTCTATTTTGTAGTACTTTACAGCACAGAATAAATAATAGTACAGATACTGTCTACGACATGTCTCATAAGTCTTATATTCATTCCTCCGTTCGTTCAAAAATTCATCTTGCAAAAAATTCTCTGTTCGTTAGGTACTTAAAGTTATTAGAAATTGTACCTTTACAATTTCTAATAACTTTGTCTATCAAGAAATATTTGTTTAATTTATAATAAACAAAAGTGGCGACCGTGACAGGACCAACAATCGTCGGATCGAAGCTAAATAGCCACGTATATTGTTCCCGTATCAAGGGCACTCGAAGGACATCATCGACACCGGACGACATCTACCAGTAGCAACGGAAGGCCGTGTTGAGAATCCAAGATCGCCGTTCCTGTGGACCGGCATCCTACTTCTACCTGGGTGAAGCAATCTTACCGTCGCCAAGCCATTTTGGGAACTCTGCTGTAGAGGTGTGACTAATATATTCGTAATAGGTATTAATACTAGTATATGCGAATATAGAGTGATAGGTGGTATGGTTACCAAGTATTAATAAAAAAATAGGGACAGACGCGTAATAGGCCGAGTCGCCTCGCTATTACTCGCTATGCTGTTATTATTTGTGTAGCAATGTGTGTACGTATATTTAATAAATTACCAAAGGCATTAAAACTATTGAATTGTAGACTTTTTAAAATTAAATTGTATAACTGGTTAAATGGAAATAATTTCTATAGTATTAAGGAGTTTTTAGAACACTAACGTTGATAGCACAATTTTGCATGCTTTAATTATAAGCAAAACATGTATGATCACACTTTATATTGTAACACCTTCTTATACCGTGTTTTAAGCAAATAAATATTATTATTATTTCCTTTATTTTTTATTATATACATATGATTTACATTTTTAAATATTTTTATAAAAACTTAAAATAAATAAAAACATTTAAAAATATAAAAAATAGTAGCCCACCGGTATCGGGAACAGGGTCCAAGCTACCGGTGGTCAGGGCTCCTGAGAGAGGAACCTCCTAACAATACGTGCCGTGTCCAGAAGTACCGCTTTCTGGATCAAGCCCTTGATCCAGCTGCCTAACGAGAGCCTCCTCAGGTGTTGGTCGAGACTCTTGGATATTATGCCATTGGCTGTCACAACTATCGGCACAATGATTGCTGTATCCACATCCCACATGTCGACAACCTCGCGAGCCAAATCAAGATACTTAATCTGTTTATCTTTTTCAGCTTTCACGAGGTTCTCGTCATGCGGAACCGCTATATCAACAATCATTGTGCGACGCTCTTTTCGATCTATCACCACTATATCTGGCTTATTGGCAACAATAGTCCTGTCAGTGATGATAGATCGATCCCAATACAACGTGATATTGCCATTTTCGAGAACTGGGTCGGGCACATACCTATAGTACGGTACTTCCGATTCCACAAGATTGTATTGCAGAGCAAGTTGCTGATGGATAATCCTGGCTACAAGGTTGTGTCTATGCTAGTAGTCTCCGTTAGCCAGACGAGAACAGCCAGAAATAATGTGACGGATAGATAGATTATTATTATTATTATTATTATTTGCCGACCGCGCGGCGCGGTCATCTCACTCACTGACGGGTGAGCGAAATGACTAGACTCGCCTAAACCGACCCGAGGCGGGCGAGTGAGCGAGATGAATATTGTATTGTATGAATAGAACCTGGCTGCTTGCTTATCGTTGTACATGCGTAGTGTGTATTGTAAAGACGTATAGTTATACACGTCGGGTTTCGTATGAAAGCTGCACGAGTTGGTTACCAAGAAAGCAAGCAATGTCGCATTGTCTTAGTATTAGCTAATACTGACATTAGTATATAATAATATTTGTAGTGACCAATGCTCACAGCGACTCCATAATGTAATCACCGTTTCACTTCTGTAATAGGCATACGTGATCATATTCACGAGAATCTTGTATTTCATATTAATTATTGTGGAGAATATTACGCAGGTATCAATATTAGATTGAGTAACTAATAATGAATCGGTTCACTAATATTTGACTAATATCCAATAATAGGTATGGTATCATAATATGCGAAAACTAATACATTCAATAATAGGATTACCTAAAAATGACCCTAATATAACATCTCTACTCTGCTGGGACTACGGAACTCCGATCGCGCACGGTCCATCCTTAGAACGAGTCAGAGGAATCACTATCTATCTAAGTGCTCCTGCCTACAAAAGGACTGCTGACATTGTGTATGCTGCCTTCACCGGATAACTACACAGATAAATGATAGGTCCTCGAGGATGTCTACAACACATTCGCTCAAAAGTCTTGATTCAATTTAACTTTCATTCTTATATTCATTCCTACGTTCGTTAAAAAAAACATCTTGCAAAAAATTCACTGTTCGTTACTTAAAACTTTAAGTTAAAAACTAGCTGACCCGACAAAGTCCAATAATTCATACAAAATTCCCATAGAAAATGCACTTTCAGTTTTCCCGAATTTGATGATTTTTCCGGCAACTTTACAAAGATCTTCTTTCATACAAACCTTGTCCTGATAATTATTTTACAAACACAACAAAAAAAAAAAAAAAAAAATAGCCAAAGGTGCAACCGTTTTGAAGTGATGCGCGTACATACATTCGACAATTGATTTTTATTTATGTAGATTGTAAAGGCATTAGTAAACCTATTTGTCTATCAAGAATTCATTGTTTAGTTTATCATAAACAGGTACAGCCGGTCTATTCTGTACAAATCTCACCGTGAAAACTTAGCTGAAGTGAGCTTGAAGTGAGCTGTCATTCCACCTGATGCTAGGGATTGACACTATTGACAGCTCACTCCACGCTCACCTCACCTACGTTTTCACAGTGAGATTTATACAGAATAGCACTGCAGTACGTAGACCAGATGTATTATATGAACGTAAACTAAGAAAAAGGAGTAAGGATCGTAGCGGGTGGCGTTCTGTAGTTTCTGCCTACCCCTATGGGAAGAAAAGGCGTGAGTTTATGTATGTGTGTGTATTAAATTCTAAGTATCGTCAAGGTATTCATAGTCCGACCGTACCTAAGAATCTTAAGACTACGAAAACAATAAGGCTACACGTGATGGTCTATAGCTATATGATACTATGGACTTGAACGGACTCCTGCAAGGTCTGGTCGGTCGCAAGTGTGTACCGAGTCTTATGAATATGCATGAGGAAGCTCATACCGTGCCGTGTGCGGGATGAAGAGGGAGGGCGGGAGGGGGAGGGGGTGTAGTCTGATAGACGTAATTAGCAAACGGATATTATGGGAAGATTCTGAAGATGACACCGATATTGGAGTTATTATGATAGATGTATTAAAGATGCATTCAAAGACAAATAGTTTATTTTAAAAAGGCACATAAAAGGCACTTCTGACCGTCGGTTACAAAAAAAAAAAAAAAAAATTGAATTGATTCTAGTCTCCCCTTCCAAAAGGTAGTTTCGTATGGAGAAGAATAGTCAAGAAAATCCATCGTTTAAAA